>CAXIVR010000009.1:23931822-25289322 GCA_964035755.1 Teleogryllus oceanicus | reverse complement strand
GTGACATCAGTTGATGTCTTGAGCCACCAATCTGTGTGAAAATTAGTTGTATATGTTGGTAGACTTGAGAATGGTATCGTTTTGCCAGTAGCCATTTTTTATGTATTATATTTTCACGTTTAAAAGTCACATTATTTGTAATCTAGTCACTGAAAACTGAATTCCGAATTTTACTCCTCACAGCATGAACATATTACGTGTGTCTGTCCAATCATTTTCGTTTGCCCGCATTTCCTTTTCGTCAATGTGTCTCTTATACTGATATGCATTTGAAGCCTTGAAGCACTTTCCTTCTCAAATGTTAATTATTCTACAATATGAAGACATTGTTTCCATTGGATGGAAGTTGAACGCTCCAATATGTACGTCTTTCTTTTTAATTTAGCGTGTACGTAAGAGTATACGAAGTAATATAAGGAGAATAAAGAGAGTTACGTAATGCTGCGGAAAATCAGTTTCGACGTTTCAGCAGCAATAGATATTTTGGTGCTAGCTGATTCCGAGAAAGTGGTGGTTGGTTTTTTATGTCCTTTTCTGAACAACACTAGTGCCTAAACTATTTATAGTTTTTTTCCAAAATTTATATTCTCTGATCGACCTGGCCTGACTCAAAACCCTCTGATTTTGAAAATAAATCTTTGAATGTTGGGGATAATTTACATACACCTCTGCCCCATTTTCAAAACTTAATTTGATAGAGGAGATAAAGTGTACATTTCTACGTGATCTACGTAAAGAGATGAAAACATAAAGAGCCTATGCTTAATATTTTTTCATTATTTGCTGACCAAATTTTATAAATTTGTATTATTTATTGAAGTGATAAATGGTAGATGTATTTCATTTTGAATGACTATTGCGCTTATCTCGTGTATATAAATAATCATTCCGTATATCAACAATTGTTTGATTAATAATAAATTACTGTAATCTACGATTAATTTGAAGGACAAAATGTATATTGCTTACAGTCTTTGTAGGCCGTTAACAATGGGAAACAAGTGTATGAGAAATATTCTGAAGTCAGCGGTTAAATTTCGATTTAAAAGTGTTTTGTACATTTCTATAAATACTACGTTCTAAGCTGGTTTTGCATCGTGATAATCTAGCACATGTTTTCAAATGACCGAAAGATAGCTTTCACAGCCAGTGAATCTGTTTTCCCAACCATCAATATTAAATTGTGTCAATCTAAATATCTCCCTTGGCATTGAACACTGCATATCTCTCCCACATTAAATTAAAAACCTTTTTTCTGTGCAGTCCGTCGTTGACGGACGAGACAAGTCGTCCATGGAACTGTGAAGGGTCCGATGAAAGTTGACCATGACTTGGGGGTTCTTGGAGCAGTTCCTAGTCGGCACCCGAGACCTTGCACATTTGCTCCTCGGCGCTGCCGGGCGTTGGGTATCTGAACAGCGACGAAAACCCAAGAGCATCCCCGTGATGACGCCATTTGTCTTCGCCGCTGTATTTCACTGTTAGTGGTTCGGAGCTGCTCCTTTACCACTGTCTACAGAACATTTCACGACACTTTCTCCGCTGAAAACACTTGGGAGCGCAGCATTAAATTATATCTGTCATTCTATAACTTCGAAAATATTCAATTTCTTTTGTTTTGTACGTTCTTTATATAGAAATCAATGGTTCATTGCTTGAATTCTATTGTTTTCTTATGGAAATATTAAAAATAATATATTGCCAAATTTTATTATTTTTATTAACAAGGTTTTGATACTGAAGTCAGTCTAAAAGCTAGATGCATAGCTTCTTTGATACAACCTCTAACAGGAGATAGAATACTTTCTCATTGCAAGGCCACGTACAAACTAATATCCTTCAAGATGGCTACATTCTAAGAAAAATAAGAAACAAAACCGCTGAAAATGCATTCTAATCGATATTACCAATGCGTGTAAGAGATTTATTTATTTAGTCAAAAAACAGTCAAAAACTGTATGTGACGTATGGGGAGAAAATCATCTGCGCACGCTTTCTTGAGTTTCAGAGTCCCTTCCCAACAATTTAACTATTAATAGTTGAAAGGTGAGAAATAATAATAATAACAACAACAACAAATTTAAAAAAGCAAGGGATTAACATTTCAAAAACTAGATATTTTCGTTGCCAAATTATAGAAAACTTATTTTTAACCGTAAAGGAACAAACAGATTTGATTTTTCTGTATTGTTTACAAAATAGAAACTCACCCTAATCTCTACTACCACTACAAGCAAAAGGAAAGTTGAACAAAACGTGCGCGTAGTGAGGCTACATTTACGTCCAGAAGCAAATGAAGGGGCCATCTCAGCATTTGCTCAATGGATCAGGGAAGCTGGACAAAAACCCGACCGAGATGGGGTTTTTATTAAAAGAAAGATTTAAAGATTAAAAGAAAACTACGCATCCTCTGATCACGTGAGAGGTATCAACAGTTTTATTAGATACCCAGTAAAAATCCAAAACAATGAGTTTCGATTTTGGCCGAAAAACACAAATATTTCATGGTGTTATTTTCTCTATTCTCATACTGCTTACGACACGGCTGACGTCATGCATCTGCAAAGCTCCGAGGAAGAGGTACCAGTTCAGTTTTTATGTTTATCCTTTTGAGTATCTGAGACTGTTATACGGCACAGTACAACCTGACAATCGTTATGTATTGTTTAAAACAACCAAAACAATTATTTTAAACGATAGGGTGATGCTGCCCTAACGCAAACATTATCTGATGTGTCTGCACCACTGAAGATGTTCCATCTCAAATCTCGCAGTCACCCACTTTCTATCAGCTTTTCGTAATCATATCATTGGGAATATGTTTCGCTTTGCATATACTCGTACGACAGTTCCGTTATATCTTTATGTTAATATAAAAGAAATAATGAAACATTCTTGCATACAGTTGTATAAAATGAAAGCTTTTCACACATTTGTTTTTCTCATTTCCGTGGGAGGTTGTGTGGGAGACGCGTGAAAACAAGATTTTTTGCACAAATATTAGGAAAGATAAAGAAAATTTTTTTATGAAATTGTACTCTGTATCGTTTGTACGTATCACGTGACTACACAGCACTCTTAGAATCAATATATTACTTGTGAATTATTGTTAATATTACATATGCCTTCAAAGTTTCATTATTTCACGTTGAGAAGCCTCTTTTTTACTTTTTAGAAAAAATTATTTGCAGAATTTGCGTGAAAATAGGGGGTGAGTTTCCACAGAAAAAAGTGACAATCTTGTATTATCAGGACGTTAATTACGTCCTCGAAGCCCTGCAGATCAAACCCAGAGATATAATAAATGACTAGTATAAGATTCGACGGTGTGCAGTGCTCGTCTCATAAAAAAAGTTCAGTTAAAACGTGTAAACTACACTCTCAAGTCTTAAAACGCGATTCTCTGAAAACTAAAACTTTTGAGTACGATGTATCTGAGTTAGTGAACATGAAGACGCGAGAAACATCTTTATTCTATGGAAATTTTCGATATTTCTACATTACTAGATACGACCTTCTTCGTTAGAAATAATGTCTAGTTTCTCAGAAACATTGGCAAGTAGGAAAAGAGCTTTAAAAAAAGTTAGTAAACGCCTGTTGAGGTGAGATGGGCAGGGCAGTGTTGCCTTCTTGTCTGGTTTGCAACATTGTTGAGTTTCTCAGAAACATTGGCAAGTAGGAAAAGAGTTTTTAAAAACTTAGTAAATGCCTGTTGAGGTGAGGTAGGCAGGGCATTGCCTTCTTGTCTGGTTTGCGACATTGTTGAGTTTCTCACAAACATTGGCAAGTAGGAAAAGAGCTTTAAAAAAAGTTAGTAAACGCCTGTTGAGGTGAGATGGGCAGGGCAGTGTTGCCTTCTTGTCTGGTTTGCAACATTGTTGAGTTTCTCAGAAACATTGGCAAGTAGGAAAAGAGTTTTAAAAACTTAGTAAATGCCTGTTGAGGTGAGGTAGGCAGGGCATTGCCTTCTTGTCTGGTTTGCGACATTGTTGAGTTTCTCACAAACATTGGCAAGTAGGAAAAGAGCTTTAAAAACTTAGTAAATGCCTGTTGAGGTGAGGTGGGCAAGGCAGCGTTGCCTTCTTGTCTGTTTTGCGACATTGTTGAGTTTCTCACAAACATTGGCAAGTAGGAAAAGAGCTTTAAAAAAAGTTAGTAAACGCCTGTTGAGGTGAGATGGGCAGGGCAGTGTTGCCTTCTTGTCTGGTTTGCAACATTGTTGAGTCGCGCGTTGTGCTGAGGGTTGGGGGGGGCGGAGGCAAGGGAGGGGGGACAACGCGCGCGGGCGATCGGCCAAGCGCCCAATGTGCTCCGCCCGAAATACGCGCGCGGCGCGGCGCGGCGCTGCGCTCGCGGGGCGAGGGCGAGGGCGAGCGAGGGGCGCCCTCCGTCTCTGCCAGCGCACGCCGCGCCGCACCGCCACCGGTCCTTCCCCGCCGCCACCCCGCCCCCGCAATGCACTGCCGCGCGTCCTTTCTTTTTCTTTCTCTCTCTCTCTCTCTCTCTCTCTCTCTCTCTCTCTCTCTCTCTCTTAGTTTTCCCTCTCTAGTTACCTTGGAGAGGTGGAAATTTATTCAGATTAGGTATACATTTGCTGCAGCCTTTTCGGCTTCTGCGGCTTCGGGAGGGCGGATATCTTAAAAATAATACTTAAAACTAGCTTGTAATTAACTTATAAGTAAACAGAGAGTGCCACTTTGGGCTCATTAGTTTTATGCAGTTGTTCTTTATAATTTCTTCTTTAAAGTTTTTTAAGTCGCGTGCCCCGCCCCCTGCTATTCTCTTAAGAGGCGCGTGCCACTACGCCATTGTTGCTCTGGATGATGCCAATGCCTAAGCTTTACGGCCGTGCCTGGAATTTCATTTGATGTATTTCGTGAAAAAAAGCGGCATGTGACGTACGGGGCGGAAGTACAATCGGGGCGTCGGACGCATCAGAAGAAGTTGAGCGCGGAGTGCCCGCTAAACGTCATTCAGATCAAAGATTTTTGTCATCTTCATGATCTCGCTTATTTCAGACATGCGAACGAAGGCGAAACTCCACTGTCCAAACCGGAAGAGGTAGCTCAGTGCATCACCTGATGTCACTGAAGTGCCTCTGACCGGGAGGTCTAGGTTCGGGTCCTGACGACGGAAGGATTTTCGTCAATAGCTTTTCAGCTAGGTCCAGTTCAGTTGCTGTCTGGAGGAGAATTCTAGCGGCCGGCTGCTCTGATCGGTAGTTTTCCGTGGTTTCTCAAATCAACACCAGGCGAATGCCGGAAAAGTATCCTAACAAACGGGTCATGGACCGCGCGCGATCTTTCCTTCCTGTTCCTTGTCCTATCCTCACCCGTTACACACCCACATACACTGACATGCACTACACTACCACACATGCCGGTCGGGGTCTTAGAGCTTCTCCTGGCTAGTGGGAAATACCTGGTTGGGGAATGTCCAAATGTCGACAGTAGGTCGGCGCCGGATCTGGCCATCCAACGGGGAAGACCACCACCACCACCACCTCTCGAGCAAAAACACGCACTTCACTTACGGGAACAATGATCATAGTACTTGACGCGCCCGGGATCACTAACAATCAAACGATTTTCTGTCCAGAGAAAGAAGGAACAAAGACGGAAGCCTCTTTCCCGTCTACGCTCGTAAATCAGTAGACCATTCATCGTCATTAATAATCAATTTTAAAATGTATGAGAGGCTAAGCGTCCCGCCTGAATATACGGCCTCCTCTACAGCTAAAATACTTTTTATAATTTCACAACACTTTCACGGCCGACTGACTCAGGACTAGGGGTTAAGGTCATGTCTGTATCGAAATAGGTAATTCCTCTGCTGGTGCGGTCGACTGATTGGTAGTTTTCGTGTTTTGTTTTTCAATAACACCAGGCAAATTCCAAAACAGCACCCTAATAAACGGGCTACGAACCGCACGCGATATTTTCTTTCTTTTCCTTATTCTACCTTCATCCCTTACATACATACACACACGCAGTTAAACTTATACCCACTACACAACCCGCATATGTGGAGAGACCAGTCGGACCATTGAGGTCTCCTCCTGGTGAGTGATACCTGTTAGGAAAATCCCGCTAGTCGACGTGTAGTTTGGCGCTAGATCTCTCTATTTTGAAAGATAACCGGCACCTCCGCGATAAAACCATGCACTACATTTGCGGGATTATTGAAATTTATTGATGCACTGGGAATTACTAATAAACCAAAGCAAATCACCGGAGCAGTGGCTCAGTGCATCAACTAATGTCACTACAGTGCCTCTGATCGGGTGGTCCTAGGTTCGAGTTCAGACGGTGGCATGAGTTTCGACACTAGCTTGTCACCTATGTCGAAGCGTGGTTTCTCCGATCCACACCAGGCGAATAGCGGAGCAGTACCCTAACAAACGGGTCACGGACCGCGCGCGCTCTGTCCTTCCTTCTTTTCCTACCCTCTCCCCTTACATACACACTTACACTAACATGCACTACACTACCACACATACCGGGAGACCGGTCGGGAGCTTAGAGCTTGTCCTGTCTGTGGCGGTGCCTCGTTGATGGGAGATACCTGGTTGGGGAAAACACCGCTAGTCGACGGTAGGTTGGCGCCGGATCTCGCTATCCAGTGGGGAAGATCACCATCTTCTCCCGATAAAAAAGCTTGCACTACTAATGACCTCAGTAGTTGACGCGCCCGGTATCACTAGCAATCAATCAATCAATTCCGTGGTGGTAGCCGATATCTTGTGGTAATCCATTAAAGGTATAGGGATAATCAAATCACAATAGTAAAAATAAATAATATATATTTACTTTATGCCCCAAAGTACTTTTCGGCAACAATATTTTCCCATCCTCAGTGGGTCTCTATCAAAGGGAAAATTGAATGATTAACATAAAGAATAAAATATACAAAAGGAGTTAAGTTATTTTATGTTGTTTATTATTTTTGAAAAATTGTATTATTGTATTATTCATTCACTTCTTTTGTCTATTTTATTCTTTACACCACTGTTCCTCTGTATGTTAATCATTAAATTTTCCCTCTGTTAAGAGACCCACTGAGGATGGAAAAATATTGTTCTCGAAAGGTACATCTGGGCAAAAAATAAATATATTATTTGTTTTTACTATTGTGTTTTGATTTTTCCTATACCTATAATCAATCAATCAAATTAAATCAATCCTGTGCTGTGGCTTGTTTGCCTAAGTCACTTGATGAAGAACTAACATCAGGGGCCGCTGCTCTAGTAGGGCGACGAAGCAGGAACTCATTTGGCCGGCGCGGCGCGGCGCAGGGGATGGGCGTCGGTGTGTTGGCTGAGCGCTGCGCCGGCGCCGAGGCCCCATTTCGCCCAGTCCGCCCACGCGTCCTTCACGTGACGCCCGAGGGCACGCCCTGCTCACCCCCCACCCACCCCCGAGGCAAACAGCGCAGGCGTGTGTGGATAGCCACGACTACGCGTTTAGTGCGGCTGAAGGGACTTATTGGAGCTGGAAATTGTTTAGAGAGCCCGAAGAACATCGTAGAAGGTCGGTGTAGCAAGTATTGGACAGGTGTTTGCTGTGCTGAAGCACTTCGCCATGCTCAGGGTTTGATGGAAGAAACGGTAAATGAATTGTATTGTTATGGTATATCGGAATCCAAGCTCATGGGTCACTAAATTCATAATTTTAAATCTTGAGAACAATGATTGTATCATTTCTAAATTACCATTTAATGTATTAATATTAGAAATGCTTTTTTCCAAATACCGGAAATGATCCGGCATTTTTTAAGTATTTATTGCCGGTAATGCCATGTGTGCATATTGTAATATGTGAGTGCTAAGGCTATTCTACGAATGGAAAACTCTCCCAGAAGAGTTTGAGAATGCGCCACATTAATTACAATAGGTAAATTCGGATATTCAGTACACATCGTCTTCCATAATTGAAGTATCGAATGCCATTGGCTTGTAGTGAGGAGGTGGTAAGAAAATGCCTAAAGTAAGAAAGTCGTTTTTTTTAGGTACACCGCGTTGATTGGTTAGTACCAGAAATAACGTTAATCATGCCCCGGTCCAATTACGCCCAGGCCAACATATACATTTCATACATATATATTTCCTTGGCAAAAATACTCAAAAGGAGCATGATGTTACACACTAATAGATATATATTTCATTCATTTAGTCTTCTCAGATATGTGTTATACATTAAAGACATTTGTACACACACTTCTTTAATTCATATTTATAATACATTAAATATTTATATAATTAAATATCAATATTTGCATATTTAAAATTTTTCTTTTACATTTCTTAATTTGATCATTATGTTTAATTCTTTGAGGTAATTTATCAAATAATTTATTTAAATTTTTTTTTTTTTTTTTTTTTTTTTTTTTTATAATTCTTATTAAAATTACTGTCCTATAAAGCGTTCGCTGCCTCATTGACAAAAATGTCAGTAACTAATACCTTTTCTTTATCTCTTGAATGCCTCGTTAAAATATAACGCAATACGGGACCTATTGGGTATTCAGTGATTCCAGACTAAAAACAAATTATAAAAAAAAATAGAAGAGTTATGGAGAATTATTATAATCACACTGTGTATGTACCTAAAGACCGAATTAAGAACCTCTTCCTTTTATTACAATATTTTATTTTCCTTTTTGTTATGATAGAATTGTTTGATAAATCAATCTCTGTAAAGCAAATGTTTACTGGCCTGAGGAAATAACAATTAAATAAAACAAAATAAAAAGAAAACACATACGAAGTTTGGAAAACAGTTTCCACGAAAAGTGCACTGCATGAAGATATTGGATTTGGTAGATGAGGATACGAAACGCTTTTCCCATAAGAATTCCTGTGATGTTTTGGACGAGAAACTTCTTATTTTTAGTACGATAGTATGAAAATTCGAACAATACTATTTTAAAAAGTTGCATAGATTTATCTACTTTTATCGCTGGGCGTATAAATTGATATTTGAAGTCCATTGAAATTTCTGAAGTTTAACAATGGTGCGCTAATGCCAATTTCAGTTAATAATACGTTTGATATAATACAGACACGTTCTATACATTACTCCGTTTTCGAGCAAAGGAATGTGATATGCTTCGGCGATTAACAAATATTGGCACCTTCTCTCAATTTCAAAGGACACCATAACCTTTCGTGAGTAAAGGTGACTGAGCACAATAAAGAGCGTTGCCTCGGGATCCCTGCCGGGGCCATTGTGCCATTAAACCTTTAACACAGATCCCCTTGGGATCGTTTGACCTTTCATATTGTAATACGAATGTGATTGCATTAAATTGAGTTGACGAAGGAAAGGTCTTAGATTTTTACGAAACAATGCAATTACCATGTACTCCATAGGAATATACTCGATACTTGACGGTAGGTTTTTTCTGAGATAATGATTTTCTCTAGTGAAGCTATATGATTTTTTCTCGGCTTGATTTCAATGGACAGATCCTCTGAGACGTATACCAAGGAACGGAAACCGAAACATACAGATTAGGCTTTGTACTAATAACTAAAGACTAAACTCATACTAAATAGTACGTAGTAATATATCAATAACCGTTTATCTTTATCACAAAATATATCATAAATAAGAATATAGAATTTAGATTAAAGTGTGGTAATAGACATAGAATCTAGACATAAAATAGAACAACAGGGAGAAGAAGCAGAAGAAGAAAAAATTACATCAATATGACTAGGAAGGTAAATGTTTTAACGATTGCGTGGGCGACGGTCACGCTGTGGGCAGCAAGAGCATTACGGTTACACTAGATGAGGTTGCGAAGGACAACGGGAAGCGATTTTGTGTAAGGTGCCGAACACGTGGGAGGGGACGTTTTGAGGAGCAATCACGACAGTGGTAATGAACATATTTGGGACCATGGAGAAGGTGTCGGAGATGGTTTTGATTGATTGATTTTTTCGCATTTCCGGGCTCGACAACTGCTTTGGTCATTATTCCCGTTAGTGTAGTGCATGTTTTGCTCGGAAGATGGCGCTGATCGTTCCCGCTGGATGGCGAGATCCAGCGCCCACCTACTGTCGACTAGTGGTGTTTCGCCCTAACCAGGACTCTCCCACCAGCGGGGCACCGCCCCAGCCGGGACAAGCTCTAAGCTCCGACCGATCTCCCGGAATCTGTGGTAATGTAGTGCACTTTAGTGTAAGTGTGTGTGTAAGGGAACAGTATAGGACAAGGAGGAGGAAGGACAGATCGCGCGCGGTCCGTGACCCGTTTGGTAGGTTACTGCTCCGGCCTTCAGCTGGTATTACTACGGAAAACTACCGATCAGAGCAGCCGGCCGCCAGAATTCCCCTTCTGACAGCGACTGAATTCGATCTAGCTGAAAAGCTAGTGTCGAAATCCTGCCGCCGTAAGGACTCGAACCTAGGACCTTCCGGTCAGAGGCGCTCCAGTGACATCAGTTGATGCACTGAGCTACCGCTTCGGGTTCGCGGACGGAGGCGGGGAAAGTGCAGGATATGGTATCGGGAACAGAAGAGGGAAAAGACACAGAAACTGTCGGGGATCGTGATGGAATGTGTGACGGCGAACGGTGACGTTGCCTGTTGACGGAAACGATTCGGGGACTTCGGCAAAGAACTTATCGGGGAAGCTGGTGTCGGAAGGACGACGACACGCGGCGCTGTCGCAGATGAGGCCGGAGGTGCAGCGGAGGCGGCAGTGTGGTCGTGGGACGCAGGCGGTGGAGCGCAAGCGCCGAGGGGGGCCTTTTTGGGGGGCGTGGGCGGGCGGCGGGGCAGGGCGGGGCGTGCAAAGATAGACGCGCGGGGTAAATAAACGAGCGCTCTGGGAAGATTCGAACATCAAACGGCGGTGCTCGAACAGAGCGAGGCTTAACGGGGGCCGTGGTTGGGATGGGGTGGGGCGGCGCCGGCGGGCAGTGGCTCCGGGTGCACGTCGCACTGTGCGCTCCGCAAGGGACGCGACGATCCAGCGAGCAGATTGCTCGGCTTTCCTTGTCCCAGTCACACCTACGACGAAGATGCTCCTCCGGATAAAGAAAATTCGAGTAGGCTGCTTTGGGGACGCAACCGCAATAGATGGGACGATTGTTTAATGTTGCCGAGCGCGTCAATTGCTAAGATCATTTCGCCCTGAGGAAGGTCATTGAATGGCGGCCGATAAGTTGGCACGCGTACCTAGGACGCGGCGTCTTCCACACAGGCAAGTAGTTGCTAACGTCATTAATCCCCTAAGTTTTTTTTTATTGATTGATTTTTTCGTGTTTCCGGGCGCGTCATATGCTTTGGTCATTAGTCCCGTTAATGTAGTGCATGTTTTTTCGCGGGAGATGGCGGTGATCTTCCCCCATCTGATGGAGAGATCCGGCGCCGACCTACTGTTGGCTAGTGGGGTTTCCCCATAACTAGGACTCTCCCACCAGCGGGGCACCGCCCCAGCCGGGACAAGCTCTAAGTTCCCGGAATATGTGGTAGTGTAGTGCATGTTAGTGTAAGTGTGTGTGTAATGGGAGGGGATAGGACAAGGAAGAGGAAGGACAGATCGCGCGCGGTCCGTGGCCCGTTTGTTAGGGTACTGCTCCGGCATTCGCCTGTTGTTGATCGGAGAAACCACGGAAAACTACTGATCAGAGCAACCGGCCGCTAGAATTCTCCTCCAGACAGCGACTGAATTCGACCTAGCTGGAAAGCTAGTGTCGAAAATCCTGCCGCCGTCAGGACTGGAACCTAGGACCTCCCGGTCAGAGGCGCTGCAGTGACATCAGTTGATGCACTGAGCTACCGCTCCCGGTCCGAGTCTTAAGTTTTAGTAGTGCAATCACGGTTCCTCACCAGTTGTGGGCATGCTTGACTTTTCTATCGCCGTGCGCAACGCTACATGAAATTCTTATTCCGTCATGGGTGGATAGCGAACCCCGTTATCTACTCACGCAACATATGCGTCTTTTAATGGTTTCTTTCCTTTACAAAATGATAACCATGTGAGACGTGTGTTCTTGACATGCAGTTTCGTATAACGACCGCTGCCTTCGCTGCCTCTCGGGAGATCCGCACTGATTTTTTAACTTTTTTTTAATAACTCAATTGCCATTTTTTAGAACATCTTGTTTACTTAATTGTGGAAAAATTGTCAAGGGTTCTCTAACATTGTGTTACAACAGCTGATAATTTGAAAAATTTACATGTCAAAATTTCAAGATATAATGTTAAAATACCTTCAATATTGTAGAAATTTTAAAGTTCAGAAGGGAGAGATTTTAAAGTTTTGCATTTTTCCAAACTTCAGAGGTTTGAATGCTAATTGAAGTTGCGTCAGTTTTTGAAAGAATTTCATTTTGTTTTAGTAAAATATTTCGAGCAATTTTAGAGAAAATTCCAAAAATTGTCTTTAAAGCTCGGGGAAAATTTATTTTTTGGTGAAAATATTGTCCAGTTTCGGCACTAGTACTGTCCAAAGATGTTCTAGTTGTCAGATGTTTTTGAAAAGACTAGTGGGTATGCGCAGCATACCGAACTTTTGTCTCATGTTAGTGTCCACTCAACAATTACTAATTTTTTAAGTATTTGGCTTCATTTAAAGATCTACACTTGAGGTATCTGCATTTTATTTATAACTGTACTTTCTTCCAGAATAAATGTAAAGAAAAAATTTCCGATATTCCAGAAATTTTTGAAAATATCGCAGAGGCATCTCCAAAATTAAAATATCCTAATGATCTCCGGAATGACATAACTATATCTTCTCACGTATTCACGAATTTTCATTACAAAACATTATAATATGTCAAAGTTCGGCGTGGTACATACTTCCATCCATCCTTCTAACCATCCGTCTATCCATGAACCCATCCACCTATCCACCTGTCCACCTGTCCACCCATCCACCCACCCATCCATTCACCCAACTATCACATCCATTTGTCCACCTATTCTGACATCCCGATTTCGCGTACAAAATTACGAATATTTCCTCGCCACTTACTCCTATCTAAACCATAATCAGCACTAATTGACTTCCTGACGTGAGAAGTTACAGCACAAAAGAATATTAAACACAGATCTTATATGTGGAAACTCGAGGGCGTTTGGTTGAGGTGCTTCCAAAACTTTTTCTTACTGAACATAATTACTTTTTCAGTATCAGTGACCTCGTAAAATTACCAGAAGAAAGTTTCCATGAGATCCATGCAAGTCCCGTCTTAGTGGATCTACGAAAATCCACGCACGCACGCGTTCTCGTTCAGTTGTTGATTCTACGCGTTTGCAATCATGTGCTTTCTGTCCTTAAGAGGTCACCACAAAAAAAGTCCTCTTCTCCTTCGAATTCCCCAGTCGTGGCACGGCATTCCATGTTCCAATTCAATGAACGAGCTAATATTTAGAGTCTGTACTCTCTAAAAATCACAGTGTTCAGTTTTATCTTGTTCCCCTCCTCGTATCGTATACTTCAGCTCGTTACTGTCTAGAACTCACAATGTTTTCCTCATTCGCGAGAGAAAAGTTGGTCTAACGATGCCATACTGTGTATAAATGTACGCGTGAATCATGAACTACGTAAGAGAAATGAAAGATGTGGCGACTGGATTCCCCTGTCGCCATTCGGCTCGTAATTAGTGGCTAAGAGCGACGAAGCGTCATGCGCTTTCTCGGAAGACTAAGGAAAATAGAGCGCGAAAAGAAGTCCGTCATCTGTAAATTTGGAACTCATGCGGAGATGCGTGCGTAATTCACGCGAGCCGCAAATGATGAATTGCCGAAGTTTGGTTTACAAAAAACAAGAAAAAGTAGCGCTTCTCGGAAATATATACAATTATAGGATTCTTCTAAAAACTTCTCAGCTTATGTGTTTGTTTCAGAGCCATTAACGCAATCCAAGTTTGAGTAAACTTTTGAGTTCCAGTCTGTCCGATCGTATCAAGAATCTTATACAAGTCCTGGAAGTGTGGTCCCTTTCTTTTTTAATCGGTTCTCATTCACAAGTTTTGGGATTTATTCGTAGAAATACCACTGGAATACGCATTATCAAATGCTTTACTTATTTTGAAGCGGTCAACATTAATCGACAGTGAATATTTGAGGAAATGTATTCAGATATTTACAAATCCATAAAACTGTTATGACTATTGACTATTGAACATTGACTATTAAAACTAGCGAGAATACGTAGTGAAAAGTTTCCTCCTCTTGGTGTTACTTCTGAACAAGTGCATGACGTTTTTTAAAATATCTAAAATTCAGATTTAAATTGCTTCGAAAATAAATATATGGCTTTAATATGAGATGTATATCAGCTTCCAAAAAAAGAATTTTTGCAATTTTCAAAATTTAGAACTTCAAAATTGTGACTGTATCATTTTTATAAACTCACTTTCTTCTTTTCTAACAAAAGGAAATAATTTTGATCAAATTGTTGAGAAAACGTTCAAAATGTCTCTAGGGGTACATGTGAAGTACGCCGAAAAATTAATATATCATTATAATTAGAGGATGGCACTAGAAGTTTTATTAAATTTCAGCTCGAAACTTTCTAATTTGAGGAGTAAACGTGACTTCCGTCTATTTATACTAGCAGGTTTTTTGGATAAAAAATTACGTGTATCTCCTCTCCACCGCCGCCAACCGTATTTGAAAAAGCGCTGAAACACTTTGAAATACACCTTAATCCTGGCATGTCTGCAGAATTACAGCTCAAAAGAATCTGAAACACTGATTTTACCACCTAATATTCGCGATAATATTGTTGAGGTGATTCCAATCTTTTCATCCCTGTTCTATAGTATGGGGAGGGAAAAAAAAGAGTAACAGAATGAACAATACGAGGCGTCGCGAGGAATGCGACATCTATGGGGAAGTTTTCAAAACATCGAAGTTTCTATGAAATATATCGATATGAATTGAAGTCGATGTTTTTGAACATGAACGTTTTGTGCTCGATGTTTTACGTTTTCGAAGTTTTGTTCTTGGATGAAAAATTCCCACAATCACAAATTTTAAAAGTTAAAATATGAAATAATAACTGTTGGTACCACTGTTTATGTGTTGGAATCATACGAACGTGGTCTGTACTACCTTTATCAAATAGACTATGCCTCGCCTGTGATGATCCTGCTTCCATGGAATTTGTTTCACCTTTACTTCTTTTTCCTCATGAAGAGGTTTTTTTAAAAACTTTGTTTTCAGTTAACTTTTGATTATAAGTGACACGGCCACTGTCAAATTAAATTTTGTTGCGCGCGAATTTACTGTTAGAGGTTTTTAAACGAACTTTAAAACATCGATGTTTAAAAACATCGTTGGATCTTGGCCGTTGAAGTATTAACGTCGCTGTTAATTATATTGCATCATCATGATATCGAATCATCGCATCATCATCGCTAAAATTAATTTTAACTCTAGTCTTCGGAATGCTGGCGAGCGAGTAGGCGGGGGTGGAGGGAAGTAGAGCGCGTGGGCGGCGAGCACCGGCGTTGGGCGATGGGCGATGGGCGATGATGGGCGCGGCGCAGCTCGAAGGGGTAACGCTATACAGCGAAAATGTAGAGCCAAAGAGCGGTTCAGTGATTCATTTGGGTTCACCAGCACCACCAGCTTGCCCTTTGTTTTCTTCTGTATCTTTCGTTTTGTATTCCCTTTTCTTTTTTTTCTTTTCCTTCTACTTCTTTGCTTTCGTATTCTATATTACCTGTTTTTTTCATATTTTTTGCTCTTCCTCCGCTTTTCCTTTTTCGTTTTCCATTTCACTGACTCCTATTGCTTTCTTCATTTTGTCATCCTTAATTTCCTTTTTTTACATCATCCTTTTTTTATTTTTTTTTTCCCCCTTTTACTTATTTGTTTCTGTTCATTCTCCCCTATTCACGTTCGTCTCTACTAATTATTGTTCTTCCCTCTACACTTTCTGTCCCATTCGGTTTTTCTTCGCCTTGTATTGTCCCTCTTTCCCTGCTTTTATTCTTTTGCTGCTTCTTAATCATTCTCAGCACAAATCCTGTTATACAGTCCTTTTTTAGGTTTACGATAAATTCCTTCACCAGATACTCTTTGGGCAGAAATGAAGAAATCGTTTCCGTATTAATTGCGTTTGGCGAAACTGTTTCAGAATTATCAATTCTATATTTTGTTTACATTCATTTGGATTGGAATTACATCCCATTTCTCACGTATTTAATCTCTGTAAATGTAAAAATATAATGCTCACTGTTGTTTCCTTTTTCATGTTGAACTTTTCTGACTCAAGGATGCGGTGTGGCAAATCTTCTTTTCTGCCCTGGAAGAGGAACTAAGTTGAAAGGAAGTGTGCGATGTTGGCGAGAGATGGATGGATTGGCAAGAGAAATCTAAAGCATCCTGCGGAAATATCTTAGGAACCCGGTTTGCCTAACACAGATTCCGTGAAGAAAACGTGAGGTTGGAGACCCCGATACGCAGAGGTAGAAAGAGTGCCCTATTCGTAATTTAGAGCAGCTGTAGAAAATAGTAGAGACATTGACTAAATGAAAATATGAAATGCAAGTTCTTCTACTCTGTGGTGGCATATCTCAATAGCATTGATTACATTCCTCATTGAAGATTCATTAGTTAAAATTTTAACTTTACTTTTGATTTTGTATCGCAGCGTGTGAGGAAGGCGTGATTATCACTGAGAATTATTATGAGCTTTTCTAGCATTGAGTAGCAGCGAATTCAAATTGAGATTTATTCTCGAAATATTCGTTTAGAAAAGAGCAGATTCTGTGAAAAACGAAGTCGTGAAAAACAGAGAATGAGTGAATGACTTCCGAAGCATCGGGAACGTCTGGATTTTTTTATGTTTATGCCGTTTTTAGAGTATCCCAAACAACCCGTATTACAGAAATGTTTCTCAAAAATACGCTAGTCGAATGGGATATCAAACTTTTGAAGATACTTCTTAAGAGAGAAATTTAATGTTCCCTCACGATGAATGTTTCCCAAATGAATTTTAGGGTTTGAATTTTAGTATTATGTAGCTGAATTATTAAATAATTTCTATAATAAACTAGGTTTAATTTACATAGCAAATAATTTCAAGAACGTGGAATAAAGCATTAATGTTTCAGGTTAAGTGAATAATATCACCATGAAATCTTCTCTTTGATGTTGCAAGAGTGGCGCGCACCACTGATGGTATTCGTATGAGTTTGAGAACCCGGCACTAACAACAGTCTGTACACTTGCTAGACCTTCGATGTGGGAGATTGCGCAACACGAACTCTGCCAAGCAACACACACACACACACACACACACACACACACACACACACACACATGCACACACACACACAAGTGTGTTTGCAAGGAAACGGTGTTCAATTCAACATTTACTTCAGGGAGAATGGATAAATATTACTAAACAAAAGAATGTGATAAATAGTGGGCGGATTTTGATGACCTAAAACATCGCCAAAAACTATCTATAAAATGCTCTTAAAATGCTTTACAAATGCCCTAAAACCAAATAAAAATTACGTAAGAAATCTTATCAAAACCAGTTCTGATGACTAACTCAAGCTGTTGGATACATTACTGATGTAATCCAGGCTTCTTCCTTTCGTGCGAGTGAACTCAACTTGCAAACTCTTGGTTTGGAGTGTTCTTTGCCAGAAAATCTCTGTCTTTAGTTATCCCGAAATAGCCCGAACCGGCAATGGCGTAGATAAATGCCACAAGAATTACATACAATGGCTGTCAAAACAATAAGCGAACAAATAGAAATGGCTAATGAGTAATTGAAGAACATTTGTTGCTGCTCATAAATATTATTTGAAGCATGTACCATTAAAAATGACATTAAAATCGATTAAATCAACCAAAAATTCACTAGAAATGACGGGAAAAGCACTAAAAAATGACTTATTAGTCGAAATCGACAAAAAATGCAAAATAATGACCTATAAAACTGGGTCATTTCCTTTTGCCATAACATAAAATGAATTTCTGTACTAAACGGCATTGTTCTAGAGTGAAAAGCAAAAAAATGACATTTCATTAAAATCCGCCCCCTAGTGATAATACACGGAAAATCTTTCGAAAATTAAATACGAGTAGATGATTCACAATCGGAAATTAAATTATTAATTCCGTATTCTGCGTCCAAAAACGATATTTAGAATAAGAAAGTTTCTTACTATTTAGTCCTACAAAGTAGAATCGAATTCGAAACATAAAAGGCACACGACTTTGAACGAGTTGGTTAATTTTTACCATACCGGGCTAATTATATGGAGCTTGCAAACTGCACGCGAACAAATGTAGCCTTGAGAGAACATTCGGCCGTGCGTGTCCTGATACAAGGGAGCATTGTTAGCTCATGTGCTTCTCTCACGTAATGAAGCGTTTTCAGTTCTGATGAACGCATTGAACCTCCATGAGACGGAAAAATGTATCGCTCGTATGCTAATGATAAAACATTCAAACTTCTCCCTACTAAAATAGACAATAAAATTTACTCGCTCAGAATAATAACGACATATCCCAACCGAAGTTCGTTTCGGGAAAAAACTCTTTATCTGTTTTTGTTCATGTTTATTTTCACTCCGGATAAATATTTAAAGATGTAATTTGAGGGTTTTGCCATATCCCAATTCATTTTATAGTTCAGCATAGTGTGTGTGTGTATATATATATATATATATATATATATATATATATATATATATATATATAGGCAGGAATTTACTGTCAATTGAAAATAGCAAACGCAAATTGAAACTACGAGATCAGTTGGAATCTGTCGTTATTATCGTGAGCGCCTCAATTCAAATAGTACTTTTTCTTTAACACATAAGTAATATAAAATGAGAAGAGATAATAATAGAATACCCCTTTTTCGATTAATACTACTACGAAAGCATTTTTTTTTGGCAAAATTCTGAAAAAGCTTACAATTGCCTTGCTTTTCTTTGCTTAAACATTTGTGTTGCCTTTGACTATGAGCAGGTGATGCAATTTGATTTTCGTATTTCTAAAGTGAAATTGTGTTAGTTGCATTTTAATAATTTTAATCAGTGTTATGATTCCTTATTTACAAACTAAATATACGCTCATAACGATTCATGAGGAGCTGTTGCCGCTATGTTCAGATCATTATTGACAAATACGAACTCGTGAAATATTGCAGTAATTGCAATGGAGATTAAAGAGAGTGGTAATTGTATTTGACTGTGTAACTCATAGTAAACGCAATGAACATTCGCTAATTGTCTCTTACTTGACATTATAAACAAAACAGGAGCGACATGTTCCGAAAAATGTTTATTCTTTGATTCGAGTCATTTAATAACAAGCTGTTTCTTTGTTGAGAACTATTTTTGTCAGAGTTTACATTCCTATCGCTGGCTTAAATTAACAATAATTATTTACCGTTTTGCAATCATTATTTATCAAAGGAGGCACATCGCAATACCGTCAACCATAAACTAATAGTTCTGCATAATAGTTCAAACTAATAGTTCTTTTCGTAGTACTAATCGTAATAGTACGTACATCATTTTGGTTGCTTCAGTTAGCCTAGTAAATACATTGTTGTTTAAAATAACGTATTTATGCAGTGATAGGAATGCGAGTGTAGAGAATATCGCGTGAAGAGTGACTCCGCATGCACAATGAAAGCAGAGAAGAAGCTACGTAGTACATTAGTATACGACCCTTATTATTAACTAAAATTCGTGTCATGTGAAAGAGTAGAACGCCATTAGTGGGTATGAATATATTATGGAAATAAATAGAATCTTGGTGGGAATATACGCACTGGGAAACTGTGATTCTACTCAAACATTACCTAAGCGTATGAAAGAGTTTTTAAGCATATTTCTTTTTATTACCTGCTGTTGCATGCAGGGCAATTTGAGGTGACGTGGTGACAGAGAAATCAGGAATGTGCCAGTTAGTTACAGTACAGAAATCTCCAATCAATTTCAAGATAAACCGGTTCACTGGAAAATCATACTTAAAGATATTTTCAAGAATAATCTTCCAGTGATCCGGACACGCCGTACAAAGTATTTTGAGTAATACGTTAATCAAATTCAAAAGTAATTTAGTAAATTAGAAAGCACCAAACCAAAAGCAGTCGTTTCAGGACATTAATCAAAACATTTAATGTAACATAATAATAGATACATTATTGTTCGACATACAATAGCACTCGTCAGTAGCTGGTGAAGTATCAACTTACAAGCTTGTGTCGCAAAATGAAATCAGAGTACGAAAAAGGAATGTATTAACGCAGGTGAGACACGTTCCCGAGAACTATAGAGTATTGGATATCCCTGCGTAAGAGACATTCACTGGTAAAATGTTTTCCAAAATGAATTGATTAACATGTTTTCTAAACCTGCTGAAGTTATAGGTAGCTTCAGAAATGACATTAGCAAACTGATTCTGATGAAATGGAACGCTATGATAGCTCGCAAATTTCAAATATTAGCACCAAATGGAAAGCATGTATATTTGAGACTATTAATATTGAAAGTGCCATTAAAATTTACAATTTTTTTCGCTCCGATCAGGGATGTATTTCAAACATTTCTATATTGAAAAGATTTTTAATTGTATCAATTATTTCACACTGTTGCTGTACGTTTATTAACTGTGTTAATGATTATTGCGTCATTTCACTGACGGCCATGTAATCTGACTCAAAACGTATTGAATCATGGTCATTAAGGGCAAATCTTCCTTTGATGACCGTCATTAAAATGTAATGCTCATTCATTAATCATCATCAAAATTAATTAATAACGTTTGTTTTTTGGTGAGGATCAGGGTAGTTATTAGATTTATTGACGATAGCCAGGTCAGGTACTGCCTCCTACGGAATTGAATATGATAGTCTTAGGGAACTCTACACTAACTTTGAAAAATACGCGCGTACAGTACGTAATGAAGATCAGTTGTTTTCAGTCGTATGTCCAATGGTTGATGCAACTTCTGATTTCCGAGAGCGCCGATAACTGGGAGATCATGGGTTCGATCCCGCACAGAGGTCGGAAATGTGCATCATGTGTTAATCATTACTGATTTGTGTCGACTTCTGTGAGCGGTGGTGTTGCTGATGACTTCTAGGTGAATGTCGGAGCGCCTCCCTATACAAACGTGCCACGGGTCATCCTTTGTCCATCTCCCCCAAACAGGGAGAGGTAGCTCAGTGCATCACCTGATGTCACTGCAGCGCCTCTGACCGGAAGGTCCTAGGTTCCAGTCCTGACGGCGGCAGGATTTTCGACACTAGCTTTTCAGCTAGGTCGAATTCAGTCACTGTCTGGTGGAGAATTCTAGCGGCCGGCTGCTGTGATCGGTAGTTTTCCGTGGTTTCTCGGATCAACACCAGGCGAATGCCGGCGCATTACCCTAATAAACGGACCGCGCGCGATCTTTCCTTCCTCTTTTTTGTCGTATCCTCTCCCATTACACACACACACACACACACACACACTAACATGCACTTCACTACCACATATTCCGGTAGACGGGTCGGGAGCTTAGAGGTTGTCCCGGCTGGGGCGGTGCCCCACTGGTGGGAGAGTCCTGGTTAGGGGAAACCCCGCTAGCGGACGGTAGGTCGGCGCCGGATCTCGCCATCCAGGGAGGAAGATCACCGCCATCTCCCGAGGAAAAACATGCACTACGGGACTAATGACCTAAGCTATTGACGCGCCCGGAATCACTCACCAAGCAACCAACCAATTCATCTCCTCAAACCCGGAAAGCGGCACATCCCATGCCTTCCCCTTCATATTCTGCATTCGCCAGCGGAGAAGATGCCTTCGCACTGTAAGGAATCTCTATATAAGCTGAACATAAGGTTGTAAAAAATAAGAGTTCAGAATATGAAGGCGTGACTTCACCAAAAATGATCTGCTTAGTTTTTCAGTAGTTCTCTACCATGGTGTTGTGCTGCAATGTCTGTCACCTTGAAGTCTTGTGATGACGGATAGTCGACAATAGGTCGAAGTCACCTGTTGTATGAAAGAGAATTCTAGCGGTCGGCTTCTCTGGTCAGTAGTTTTCCGTGGTTTCTCCGGTCAATACCAAGTGTATGTCGGAGCACTAACCCAACAAACGGGCCACGCACTCCTGCGCCCGCGCAAGATCAGCCTTTCAAACCTCTCTCCTTACGTTCACACACGTGCATTCACTATATCACAACACCTGACGGGAGACCGGTCGGGAGCTTGTCCTGGTTGGCTCGGAGCCCCACTGATAAATACCTAAAGAGGGAAAATCCCACAAACCGACGCCAAATCCCGCGAACCAGTTGTGGAAGGAACACCGCCACCTCTCTGGATGTTGTATGCACTACACCCACGGGGCTAATGACCAAAGTAGTTGACGCGATCGGAAAGACTAAAGACCCACTCACTCTCGACCTTGGTTTCCCAAAATTACTGCAGAAGTCCTGTAACAACAGCACAATCCCCTGTTGGAATGGTTTGCAGCTTCCTCATCACGTAACGATGAATGCCGGGTGTGGCAGCAGTCTGTTGTCTTTTAGGTCGAAAGTCGCGCATGGAAACAACGTTCTGCGAACGTGCCAGATCGAACGGGTACATTGCGCGAAGGGACAGTATCCTTTATGATCAGCACCTGTTGCATGGCTCGTTATTTCTTTGTGACAACGCCGAACTCCATGATGCCAATTAAAATCCCTTAGTTAGCTGGCAAAAGGCGAAAACCTTCATAGTTGAAATGTCAAACGGGATTAAAATGTTTGTTAAAACTAGATATAATTAAATAAGTAAAATACTTTCATCTTCACTTAAGTAAATAACACAAAAAAGCCTTTTAAAAAAGAAAATATCCTTTACGCAAGTTATTATTGTGGTAAAAATTAACCATTTTACGCATAGAAGAATGAGTAGGTAGAGACAAAAGTAGATAAAAAATTACGTAACATTCTCTATGCCACGTATATGTATATATGTATGTACAAGAGAAAGTAAAAATATCGTTTAATAATAATGATCTAGAGAAAATTATGTTCAAGTGATTACAATTTAGAAATATTTTACCTACAAGCACGATGTATAAAAAAAACTACAATTTGAATCGTGTTTTTCAAGTCCTGTGGGCAAATAAGTGAATGCTGTGAATCTTACCAGTTTACTTTGGTCACTCATTGAATAGAGTGATAACGTTTATTCATAATATTTAATAGTGATGGAGGTGATTTTATATTTGGTGACAGACATTTGCCGATAGGAACATTTTGCACACGTATGTTCTGTTATCATGAGACACACTGGAAAACGTAATCAAACTGTTGTAACTTTGTCATACATTTTCACTTTCCAAAACCACATATTTCAAAGAGACCTTCACCCATGCTATGATCCCAGAAGGAAATAGATTGGTGTAAATCGCGAATGACATGAAACCTTTAGGTTTTGTGAAAGAAATCACCTCGACTGCAACAGAATCATTTTGCATGGTCGTATGAATTGTGTGTATTGAGGCCATGCTTCAAAAATCATATTTTGGTTTTATTTGTTGATATTGCAATCGGTCCCTAAATCATTAGCAAATAAAAGAAACGCAGTCGAAAACACATTAAAAAAGAAGAAGAAGCGTAAACCGTATCTCTGGTTGCTCGCACATAGAGACATTGTATGGTGAAGCAAGTGTCAAAAACCACTCCACTTATTCCTCGCGCACATTCTTCACCCCTTAAATACCACCTTTACCTCCACTTCTTGACTGTCATCAGTTGAATTTGGAATAAACAACAGTTGTTGATAAAATAGCTCCCCTGTAATAGAAACGTATTTTGCATCTAAAAGACGAGGTACAGATGTGATTGAATTTCAGTCGTGGAAATAACGAAGCATCCACTCCTCTCGCTTCTAGCGAAAGAGCTCAAGAAAGCGTGCGCGTATTTTATCAGAATTTGCATGCGCGTACCGACATCGCAGGGTGCAGGAGGTACAGTTTAAACCTCCCTCCCCCACCCTGCGAGAAAGCGTTTCGAGTGGTCCACCCCGAGCCGCACTGGCGTGCTTTGTGCGCGTACTCACTCCGGTGTATCCGCACGTGCTGCTGGATGTGGCTGCTGACGTACTCCAGGGCGGTCAGCGTGGACACCATGTCAGGCGTGGCATGTCCCTTCCGCCGTCCCGCACCGACCACTCCCACCACCACCACTCACACCATGCACCACCACACTCGCGCACTCGCGCACTGGAACCGCCCTGCCGCAGGCGAGAAGGTGACGTTTGCAACTCGGGGAGATTCAAATGGAATCGTGGAATTGAGAATGAAAAACAAAAAAATTGTAATAGTAATAGTAGGGTGAAATGACGGATCGATAAGAGTCGAGCCGTACGAAACTCGACGAAGAGAGATCGCGACGGAAGACGACGCGAACGAAGAGTGCCACTCCGCGTTCCGTTCGCAGCACGAGCTCCACGGGCCACGCGGGGCGAGCGACTGACGGCTGGCTCTCGGGGACGCCTGGCGGGCGGCGGGGTGGCGGCGGGGGGGGCGGTGGGGGGCGGGGCGGGGCGCGGCGGCGGCGGCGGCGGCGGGGCGGCGGCGGCGGCGGGGCGGCGGCGGCAACCGGCCAATAGCGACGCCGCAGTAGAGGGGGCGTCGGGACGCCGTACGACGCCGGCGCTATGGGCGACACGCGCGACAATTTGCGTGTGTCTCGTGGCGCGCGCGTGGCTGCGGCGTCAGACACCTCGCCTCCGCCGGCGCCCGCGGCTGGCGCGGCCCAGCGGGGGCGTTCCTCGGAAAGACGGGCGGCGCATGTGGTTAGAAACTCGAGGAGAATACACGGAAGAACACTTTGTGGGTTGCGGTAGATTTGCTCTTAATTCAGTTACGGACTTTCGCGTATGCGCCTATTTTACTCCTTTAAATGAAAACGTAATGTGTTAACAGTCCAGTGGGCTAGTATGTTTTACCCGAAAAAAGTCATAAAAACTTTCCTTCGAGTATGTTGTATTTACCCAGCCACTAACCCAGCTAGTTTTCGAGGTCCCAACCCCTGTGCTAGCTTCCGAGAAGCGCAAAATTCGCGATTTTGTCTGACCTTTTTTCCTATAACTTCAAGTCCTATAGAAAAATTATTTAAATGATTTTTGATGATGACAAAAGCTCAAATCAGATTTAAAGATAATCAAATTCCCTACAACTTTTGTATGAAATCTTCATTTCGAAACCAACTATCAAACGAGCTACATTGTTTCAAAAAACACTTTTTTCGTTTCTTAAAAAATGTGACCAAAAATATGTATCTTCATATTATAATCAATTTATAATAAATATAATTATTGATACATGTAATAATATTCTAAAGACCTGCTACGACCACGGAATTTATTCTAAAGAACCTTCAGAAATTAAAGCTTCGGTTTTAAGTTCAAGGGCGAATATCAATTTTAGTGAAAAACCTGCTAGCAACTTAGCTGCTAGTGTTCTTCGGAGACAGAAAGAAACAGGCGGCCGGTGTCAGGGATCTACAATATGAATTTTTCTGCCGAAAAATCACCATTTTTCACCGCGGCATTACGAAATTTTCTTTATACTACGTATGTAACATGCTAGAAAGTAAAAATTGAATTATATAAATCCGATCTTTCTTTCCAATTTTATCCAGCTGAAAGATAAAATGAATAACTATCGATAATCCTGTGTTACGATTTACCACCAGATCGTGGATATTTAAAAAGCTGTGTAATATATACTTGAAATAGGTCACTATTTTAAATGAAGTAAATTATTTTATTTATATAATAATTTTTTTCTCAGAACTTGAGCTAATTCATTAATGCCACTTCATTGTATGGGAATTCGTGGAGATGATGAAAACACTCCAGGCTTTCGCTTCTCCCAGAGATTCTGCAGATAATAATAATAGAGGTATGGTTTAATGAGGGACAAGGAAATCATAGACACCAGGAAACCTGTCACTAACCCGGTTTCTCCACCGTGAATTCCATGCGGAATGACCGGGATTCTAATTCCTGCAAACTGAAGGAGAAAGCTAGCGCTCCGTAAGTAAAGTGATGGGTGTTTTGACTAGGTTTGAATTTTTTCAATTGCTTCCTCTTATATTTTTGAAATTTAAACGAATGAGGGGTACAGCTTTAGCAGAACAATTGTAGTTATTAACCTCATTACGCCGATAAACAGGAAATAACAGACGCAGTTTATATTTTTCATTATCGGCCATGTCTCGTTCAATACTTTTCGTAATATATCTTATAAAAACGTAATTTTTAATATCACATAAACATATAACACACCATTTCTGGTATTATGTGTACTCGTACTTTATTTTACTAATACTTTTTTGACATTTGGTCCAACTCATTTGTTTCAATTGCTCCTAACGGGCGGTGAGCTGTTAAATTCTTAAAAGACGCCGGCCTCACGAGTGCTTTTTCGTTCCTCTAATTAGTTGTATGTTGATATAATGGTACAGTAAAAATAATTGTAACCCCGCTACTGAAAACTTTTCTCCATAAATAATTATTATTTTTTAATAAACACTGAACCTGCCTGGACATTAGCGCTACAAGGCTCTGTTGCCGACCATCCGCGACCGTACTTTAATTTGAGTATTAATCTTGTACAGTGCCCAATTCTATTAGAGGGCGCACTAATTACCCTATTAGAATACTAGGACGGGACTTCAAGAAGCACATGTATATTTCAAACATACGATAGTACATAAAAGAAACGTTCAACAGCAGAATATATACATCCTTCATCTGTTGCTTAGTATTTCACAAACTACATCGCATCAGACTAAACTTGAGAAACTTAACAAATTCAACTTTCGTTTTATGTAATTTTTTATGTTTGTGAAAAATTCTGAATGTTATAACAGGATGAAAATAATTTAATAACGGGTATAGTATGAAAATATCAAAACAATGTTATTTTCTTGAAAATACAGAATCCATAATGTACAGAAAAAGCTTCAAATACTCCGTGGCACTAGTTATTGTGTAATAGTTTTGATATTTACCCAAATTTGTTTTACATTTTAAATATAATGAACGGAGGAGGAAGAAATATTCTAAGTTTTCCACAATAAAGACCACTCTATTGTCCACAATGACTTTTTGTTCATTTATGATGTTTTGTTGACATTTTATGTGTACTTTACTATGTGGATCACTACTTACTACAAGAAACTATGATTTTTAAAGAAAGGAAATAAAAAATTCCGCCAGAAGTGTTAAATATTCTATTTGATCGGTCTTTTAACAGGAATGCATGCTGTGCAACTTACTCTTTGAAACAATATGCATTTAAAACAGAAATATAACCTAGTTTTTTTTCATATTGGAAAGAGTGTTTGAGTTTTCAGATTTTTTAAAAACTTGCAAAATGACAGGTAAATGTTTAATTTTATTTTAATAATATTAAATAATAATAATAATAATAATAATAATTTTATAATGAACATAATAATTGTTGGGAAATCAGCCACTGACTTGGAAACAAAGTTGAATGAAAGGAAGAATGCCAGAAAACGGCCTAATAATTAACGCTAAGAAAACAAAAATAATAACAAACGGTCCGTGTCCTCCCATTAAAATAAAAGATTTAAACATACAATACGTCATTGAATACCTCTACCTGTGATAAACAGTGTCATTTGAAAACAAGCAGGAAAAAGAAATTAAAACCAGAATCTCAAAAGCTTCAAAGAAATTTTGGGGCCTAAATTTCATTATAAACAACAAAAACGAAAGCATAAAGAACAATAAAACGATATTTGATTCCTATATATTGCCAGTTATACTTTATGGGGCACAGGCATGGTCTCTGAACGTCAAAACAAACAACTATATGAACATTTGGCAAAGAAATTCGAAAGGAAAATGCTAGGAATCACGCCCCGAGACAGGATAAGAACAGGGATGACAAACAACTCGTTGGCGCGATGAAATAAGAATTACAGCCGGCAAGCTATGGTCAAGAAAAGCGAAAGATAGAAGCTTGTGGAAACTTCTCACACTTAGTGAAGATAATAGGTTCAACAATTACCGCGAGTTCAACACTCAATAATGGTCAGCAGTATGTGCAGTAGCAGCAAACAGTTGTCAATAAATGAACAGTGGTTAGTGTAGGCAGAATAAACAATATTCGGTAAATAATAAGTGGTCAATAATACGGCCCGTGGCCAATTACATGGATAATGGTCAATAACAATATGGTCAGTGAATAAAGATGACAGGGGTCAATAATATAGACAGTTGACAATTCTCTTTGAATAAACGCTTTCCAGGGCTAGCTTACCCGAAAGAGGTTACAATTTTGAGCCATCCCACTGTTTAAGTGGGAGGCCTTGCCCAACATTTGGATCAATGGCTTTATTGTGTTGTATTGTATTATACTCGTCACCACTTTGAACGAAGCGAGCGGAATGAGAAGGTTGGTAACTTATATCATAAGTAAATGGGGGCTACGACATCCCTTCCAGTATTGAAGGAGAATTGGTTTTTGACTTTTTCGAAGATACCCTGTCGTTAGTGATAACGGCGATGGTGTGCCCTTCGACCGCGGTTGGGGATGAAACGTCGGATCCACGTGTAAATCACCTGATGGAAACGTGCATCCGGCAATACCCATGAGGTTGGTGTCAGGGCACAAAGAGAAGGGGAGGAAGGGGAGGATTACTCTCCCTGGAAGGCAACGTCTCGTTAGGTCCCGTGAGAGCTAGACCTGGAGTAGCTAGGGATGTTGAACTGTCGGGCAATTGAGAATAGAATCGTTTCAACCCAAAACAATCGGTTCGCACGACCAACCAGCTGGCTGGTAGCTGCTAGCCAAAGTCCAACCCAAGTTTTGGGGAAGGGTCAACGTAGTTGAGGTCACGTGCGAAGCACGACATCCGATTCCGGGTCTCGATATCTCCTGTCAATAGGTGCGATACATGATACAGACGTAGCACATACGTACATCACCAGCTGTGATTTGCTTCATATTGATGTCTTTGCAGGGACATTGACGTTGACTTTGAAGCGGGAGATCTATAGTCCACCGGAAGATCGTAGGGTTCCAGTCTCAGCGCTAGCGGGTTTTCGACTCTAGCAACATAGCTCACTCGAATTCAGCCGCTGTCTGGAAGGGAATTCCAGCGGTCATGTGCTCTGATCGGTAGTTTTCTGATCAACACCAGACGAATGCCGGAGCAAGTAACCCATAAACAGTCCGTTTAATTAAAATTAAAGGACGAATTAGAGGTGAACAAGTGAAGACTTTAAAAAAACAACAAATCTATATTTGAAAGCAGGTCAAAATATACTGCATTTCTACTTAGAAACCCCTAAAATTGCGTCCAAAATTCAAAATCGGCCGAAAATTGTTTATTACGTCAAAAAATGTACGAAACTGTACGGAACAAATGCCGTCATGTTGGAGTTCATCGTTCCGAATCCGTCTGCCCAAAAATATTCAACTATTGGGGCTACAACGGCACATTATCATCGACGCTTAAAAGAATGGAACAGATCTCATTTTCGTTAAACTCTCTGAATTTTCGAAAAGTGCAAATGTTATAAACAATGCGAGAAAGTATCTGCTGTTGTAGCACCACTAGTTTATCTGTACGCTATGATTGAACAACATTGCTTGTGTGAGCGCTACAGGGACGTTGAAAACAATCGCGACTCGCCATCCACTCGTGTGTTTCTGAGTGGCCTGCTCTAAATCTGCGAGTGAATCGTCCAGCGCCACCTCGGTCTGTCGCGCGGCGTGGCGCCGGAGGCCGCTGCTGTCGGGAGCCGGATGCAGCCACGGGAAATATTGCCGCGGCCGGGGCGACGGGGCCCTGGCGGTGCTCCTGTAAATCAGGCGCATTTCGTGGAACCGGAAGGCTGGCAAACGAGCGACAGCCTTCTGTTGTATGAGGGGAAGGCAACCAGAGGTACTGCTTGTGTGACTGTGTGTGTGTGTGTATGAAATAGGACATTCGTAAATTTGTGAAACGAAAAGTAAATCTCAGGAACCATACATTATGGCCCGTGCGAGACCTGATTAATATTTGCAGGAACCCCAAGTTTCACCATAACCCTCTAGTATGCCTAACAACCGCGGCCCTTCGCCGATCCTTATGGAAGCTAGCGAACGGACGAAGTTTCACATTGTGACCGCTGGAGCGCTGATCGCAGATATCCATGCGCTCTTGGACGATGACGCCAGGAAGAATCCACCGCTCCGACCAATCTTCTCTCTTGTATCTTGTTCTTCTCAACTCTCCGCTGGGTCGATGTCCTCCTCAACTTATTAATTGTTTCACTTACTTCCTATTCTTTGCCACGGATGGGCACTAACTCCAAGAATGTCACGTTTTACTTAATCCATGATATACGAAAGTCTATTTCTTCTAATTAATTCCTCCAACTTTTAACGTGATAAAATATAAAGTTCATCCCCTAAACTACAACATATTTCTCGAGCCTCTCTTCCCTGCTCTCACGTCCGTATTTTCTTTCAAGTCCGATTTGCGCACTCCCGGTGCCAGAATTATTCAAAAGTCCCAAACCAACAAAATATTTATAAGCCTCTCTCAATTTTTCCGCAAAATTCCACCAAGTCCCGCATCTATCATTTACAAACCTCTGGACACGGTTAAAGTCCTCCAATATTACAAAGTTAATTTTTATATTTTTTTTACAAAACAATCTCAGATTCCTTCTTGTCATACCCCATTACCAGTTTACCACCAATCCTACATGCCCTTACATCATAATCTTCTGTCCGTTACTTGCCGCGCTGTGTTTATTTACTTCCGCTTCCCTGGTTGCTAAGGAACGCCCTGTCTGCATGCTATGCCCTCAACATTTACACTTTTACGATGAATTTAATAAATTTTTGTCCCCAATTCCCATCAAAATATTGTGTGACAGTCTGGTATGTCACACTATATTTTAACTTATTCAGACATGACCTTTTTTGCAGATGACACTGCAATATTTACTGCACACCCGGACTCATACAAGGTCGAGATAACTTAGAAGAAAATTTAAATACACTATATTCCTGGTTCACCAATGGGAACATTAAAATCAACACTAAAAAATCTCAACCAAAATTTTTTTTCATTAAAACATATTCACCCTACTTATCCTCTAGTAATTAATCATAAAGCTATTAATTGGCTCCCCAATTCTACCCTACTTAAATATTTATGTTAACAAATAGACACAAAATTAACATGGAAACAACACATTTCAACAACACATTCAAAATTCTCAAATGATACCTGTTTATTAACAGAAAATCAAAACACTCAACTGATTCAGGTATCTTAATTTATAAATCTATCTTTCGTCCAGCAATAACTTATGCTTATCCTATACGATGTGGTACTGCAAAAACACATAAACGCAAATTAGAAGTTATTCAAAGTAAGCTTTTACGACAAATATTAAAAGCGTCTTGGTTTATTCGTAATGACCAAATTTTTAATGAACTAGCAATAGATTCAATAAGTACGTATATTTCAAAATTATCAAATCGTTATTATTCTTCTCTTCCATCTTGCCCAGCAACTAATGAATTTGAATTAGGCAAATCATGTAATATTTTTCTCACATTAAGACTCGATATTCAAAAGATCTCTTTCAAACTCCTTAAATTAAATTCAAACTAAAAGAAAAATATTAATTATAAATAAGTAATTATGTAGGACCCTTCCTGGGTAACCTTAGGTATTGTATATTAATATTAATTGTTATAGTTTACTGAATTGTGAAAATATTGAAATTGTTTACACCCTTGAAAACATTTGTATGACGAACAAGTAGAATAATTTTTTTTCATTATATGTTTTCAAACTATATTTATTCTTTAAAATATATTGTTTACTCTAAAAGAACAAATTCATAATAGAATGTTGTTGTTGAAAAAAAAAAGCACTCCAAATCACTACTGTTCCAGCAAAAACGTTCTGACCTAGAGATAAAAGCATAAAGTTACTTACAAATAGCGGAATTCATATTGGCACTCTCGTGAACATGCAAAAAGAAACTATCAAGAGATTTTCGTTTGTAAACTGAAGTACAATGTAGAAATTATTTACAATCCTTTGCGTAGTCAGCTTCCAAAATCCACAACAATGTCTGATATATCGGACTACAGAAATAAAAATCAACAATTAGACATCTTGTGATTCACAATGACGTTTGTAAGAAAATATAACACCATTTGATTGCAGGGTGTTACAAAACGAGAAACATCCAAAGTTGTCTCACAACAGACGATCATTCCCATTATTTGAACCAGTGTGTTCTCATCATTGAACGTAAACAGAAATTGTTTGTGCTATTTTTTTTCTTTTAAATTGTCGAATTTTGAGAATAAACTGAATTGGTAGATAGCCAAGGTAAAGGTTATGTATGTTATTAACGTTCAGAAACATTTATGATGTTCACAAACACTGATTGGAGGGTCCTGGGAAAAAAAGTGGATAAATCTTGTTCCTACATGTATGAAATTACATGGTCTTGTATGAAATTCCTTAGATTTGTGTAGTCAGAATTCGTTTTGTGGGTCCTTGTTACCGAAAAATCCATTGACGGGAAAACGTCCGTCTATCTGTGATCAACGGTAGCGCCTAAACCATTCAGACGATTTTCTCTAAAAATAATATTCCACAATAGATTTGAAGTGACTCAATTCCCTTCAAGTTTGAAACGATTGTTTATTTTTACGACTACTTGTTTTCTACCTAACTACGTTAATGAATTTACATGTACAAAAATTGCAGTTGAGGCGTCCGGACGTATATCATAAACTCGAAAAAACATGAAACAAGTAGATCATTATTGCAGTTCCCTTGTTTTGACTTGTGTGAACAGAAACTATTTGTTTCTTAATATAGTTGAACGTAACACAAAAACAAATTAACAACTTTGATAGAAATGAGCAAAACTAAAAAAAAATATTTTTAAAAATTACACATGAGTTTACTTTTTTGCGTAATTAACAAGCACTTATAGTTTTCACTGTAATTAATAACGACATTTAATTTTAATGAGCTCTTTTTCTGTTGAATAAAATAAATGTTTTCTTATTATGACTAGAGACCGGATTTTTATGTAATCACATATTTTTTTCTTTCTTCGTACCGCTCTCAAAATTTTAATCTTGGCAAAATGTGTCCGTCCTAACGCAATATCCAATTTTTTCATTACATATTTTTACATATTTGGTTCTAAATTACATATTTTACATATTTCGCTTTTTCTCAATTTTTTATTCACAATTTTCTTCATATTTTATGAAAGAGTATTTTAAAAAATTCAGCAATTTTTTCTACATTATTATTGGATGCTACTGACTTACTCAGTCATACTACTGAAGCCGGTCGGATATCCTCAGTTTGGCGCGCCTGCTTCAGTTATCTCAGGGTGGAAAGTGCGCGTCAGCGACAGATCATTTTCAACTTTATGTGAAAATTATCACTGATGCCGTGTGTGGCGACCTTTAACCTTAATTTCCAAGGAACTTTGGCGATCGCCGTCGCGAAACACTTCGATGAGAATATTCCATGCTGCAGTGATTGTTTGCTGGTCGTAGATATCGCCAGTTTGTACGATAGCTTCTATTGCGACTAGTCTGTCTGCTGAACTACATTCCTGGATAACAATTTGTGAAAGGTTTGCTACCGATGGGAAAGTTGTATGGTGCAAGTGTGCATCTCTCGTATTATGTAAATGTATTTATAATTAGAGTATTTTAATATTACATATTATATCCGATTTGACATATTTATTACATATTCTTACAGTTTTCATTACATATTTATGTACATATTTCGACGTTACATATTTTTTCCGGTCTCTAGTTATTACACTAGAAATGTCTTTATGTTTCTCGTGAGATTGAATTATGAATTGATGTCCGTGAAGTGGGAAAGGTTGGCGACCGCTGCTTTAATGCAAATAGCTCATCGCGCAGCTAGGTGTCGGGAGCGACGCCGGCCTTCGTGCAGACATGTGGGGAGATGGTGTGCGTCTGGAGCCGGATGCGTGTCCCAAAGAGAGCGTCCTTATGACGTCTGCGCGCAAACAAAGAACCAGAGGGAGTTCCGTGCGGCGCGGCGCGGCGGCGGCAGCGGGCTTGAACGCCTGTTCTTGCGACGCGACCGTTGCGCCAGCTTTTTTCCGCTTTCTTCCTATCCTTTGCTTTTCGAGTGGATGCTTGTGTACTGTACCAAACTACTTTGTGTTTAAGATTTGATACGTGATAGTCAGAGGTATCATAACTATTCGCAAAACTGAAACCTTAAAATGAAATTGTCCTTCAACAATTATATGGTGAAATAAGGTGATGCAAAATATTTTGAAATTTTTGCCTAAATTTTGCTTGAAGAAACGGCGTTTTAAAAAAAGTATTTTCTCAAAAACGGCTCCAAACTTTTTATTTATTTATTTTTCTTGAATGGAGCAAAGTAGACCTATAAAATCGGAACATTTTTCTCTTTTTTTTCCATACTCTCTTTCCATCGTTTTATTTCCATCTTCTATTACCTCCTCCCTTTCGGGAATGACTTTTTGGATCATTTTCGCTCTTCTGTGCCCGTACGCATTGCTGAAACGAGGTAAATTGTGTCGGGGCGCGTATGCAATGATCGTTCGGTGATGCGTGAAAGGCAGCTACGCTCTCGGAAAAGACTGTGGCATAACTAGGATGGACAGAATTGCACTTGCCTACGTTTAGAATGATTGATTGATTTTTTCGTGTTTCCGGGCACGTCAACTGCTTTGGTCATTAGTCCCGTTAGTGTAGTGCATGTTTTTTCTCGGGAGATGGCGGTGATCATCCCCCGCCGGATGGCGAGATCCGGCACCGACCTACCGTCGGCTAGTGGGGTTTCCCCCTAACCAGGACTCTCCCACCAGCGGGCACCGCCCCAGCCGGGCAAGCTCTAAGCTCCCGACCTGTCTCCAGGAATATGTGGTAGTGTAGTGCTTGTTAGTGTAAGGTGTGTGTAAGGGAGAGGATAGGACGGATGAGGAAGGAAAGATCGCGCGCGGTCCGTGGCCCGTTTGATAGGGTACTGCTCCGGCATTCGCCTGGTGTTGATCGGAGAAACCACGGAAAACTACCGATCAGAGCAGCCGGTCGTTAGAATTCTCCTCCAGACAGCGACTGAATTCGACCTAGCTAGAAAGCTAGTGTCGAAAATCCTGCCGCCGTCAGGACTGGAACATAGGACCTCCCGGTCAGTGGCGCTGCAGTAACATCAGCTGATGCACTGAGCTACCGCTACCGGTGTTTAGAAAGAAAATGTTAATGACTCCGGGATGTCTTTCGTTGCAGAAGACGCAATGAATACATAAAAATATCTATTGAAATAATGCTTCTTCACAATAAATAGAAACACATTTTTATCATTGATTGAATTTGTTATATTGCGAAGATAATATGCCTATTAAAACTTCTGTATAGTTGGAATCCAATTAAATTGACTCCGGCCCTGCATCCATGACTACGTATGTACTTCTCGTTGCGAGATTTTTTTGTCTATGCGGTCTTTCTTCCCTGAATATTTGTCCGCAATGCTTTTGTTAGGGGTAGTCTGCATCGCTAACTAATTCTCACTTTAATTGTCATACATTTTTCTATATAACGCAAATAAAATTAATACATTTTTAATATAACATTTATTTCTATCAATTGTAAATGGGGTGGTGTCGCAAGTACTAGAAATTTATTTCGGAGGGTTAGCGCACGTTACAGGGAGAGGGACTATTTAAAATACTATTAATTTGCGTTAATTTATGGACGACCTCTCAGTTTCATAGTTGAAGGTAGTTCACGAGGAAGGCGTACCTTAAGCATTGGTCACTAAAAGAAACTTGTCCTGTCTTAAAAGCGAACGTTCTAAATTATTTTTCAAAATGCATTAATAGCGGTATTTAATTGCAAAATAGTACTACTTATACAAGTGTATACGCACTATCGCAGTATTTATCGCTATTTGGGGAAATTTCACTTGTAAATGACTCATTCACTAAGTGACTGGGCATTCTCATCTTTAGAGCTTTCAAATGCATTTGAAAAAAATGCACTTGATTCTGAGGCATGAATGAAGCTTTCTTGAGAGTATAACCAATAATGAAAGTGTTATATATTTTTGTCTTATTCCGGGAACCTTGTGCTTTTACATGAAAGATGACGGTGTAGTTTTTCACCAGGGCTCAAAATGCACAGTCATCCCTCGTTGAGAAAAACGTTTTCCTGAAAATCTGGTAGTTTATATTTTTGTCAAAACTCAAGCCAAGCTTCCTTGAATTCTCTGAAAGAGACCATTCCCCATAGTCATCCCAAGTGTCAGGCAGTTGTCTATCTGAAGGGACGTATGGTAGATGGAGATCAATTCTCAGCCTTGTCTAAAAGAACGTGTTCTCGCGAAGAGAAATGAGATATGTTGCTATTCTTGTCTTAAAGCAGAACTTAAATGAGGCCAGTGTCTTGTCTGACATTTTCGCTATCGTCTGATGGACTTCAAAAATCATTGAAAACATTACACAGATAAAGAGTTCGCGGCATGTAGGTAGATGTTATAGATCACGGTATCGATATGAAAGAACGCTGTTTTTTATTAGGGTTTAAAAAGTTGAAGAGAGTCTAGGGATTTAGATTAAATGCTTCATTCGAATGCACACGATGTTTCGATGCTCGTTTAATTATGGTATAATTTTTAACCTCCTAACTCCAGTAATATTACCAGTTTTCAATTACAGAATGTAATCATCATGATCATCATTGGCAAATGATTATTCATATATATAAATACCTACCTAATATTTTCACCTAGCTTTATAATATTTCATTTCTTATCTACTCAGATATCGATTAAGAAAGCAATGAATTTGTATTTAGTCAAATTTATTATGATCTCAAGCCATTTTTGAGAAAAGTTTGAAAATATGGTTCCTCCAAAATTCGAAGTGTTTGTTTCAAACTGTCAGTGCTTCGAGTTGTTCCAGATCGATTGGGTAATATCAACATTATTTTTTCCCCACAATAGGACGTTGCGCGGACAGTTATTTTATATGGGCCCAGAACTGTTTTTGTCATGTCATTATTGTTATGCATTGCTTTCGTTCTGTACCTCATTCTTTCTTTATATACATATAAGACATATTTTATTGTACATTTATTTTGTTGTAATTAATAATTTGAATACACGTAACCTTAATATGTAATTGTTGTCTGAAATTAGGTTGCTAATGACCTTGCCGTCCATGCGACCCTACATAAATAAATAAAATAATAATTTGAATATCCAATTGTATGTACTCAATACTGTTCTATTTATAAAGTGAATATTTTCGAAACTCTTATTCGAGTACCTAGCAGATACAGTTGCGTCTTCAGTGGATTTTAAAAACTGGCAGAAAAATTCGCATTCCTCTTTTTCTTAAGTTGTAAACGTAAAAATAGAATGCTGCAATCTTACTTTTCAACAATTCTGTAGTGGCAGCAGAGATATTGTGGTGCTCCATGATTATATATTATACCTCTGCTATCCTGAATGTATAATTACTTTTCAGCAGCTTTAGTATTTCTTTCCATTAATATACAATATAACTTTATAAATATTGTTTAATGCAAGTACTGATGATGAACACGCAATGAGAAACTTATATTTTGGTAATATAAATCCTCTTCACGACACAAATTAACGTAAAATGAATCCCTAAGTTTATTTTGTGCTCGAAGCCGGATGTTCATTTATTTAAAATGCCAGAAAACGAGTGTCCCCCTCTGAGGGGAAGCAGGTTTCATAATTTCCCCAGTGAGCAGTAATTTCGTGTTTATTACGTCAAAGACGGCTGAGACCAAGGAAACGGAACTTGCATCAATAAACCTGAACTGCCGACACTGCCCTAGAAGGAAGTTCGTAACTTACTGAAGAACGGTATCAGCAAGAAATATAATTTTTAAATCATAAACGATATTTTTACTTGATCTTTCGTTCAAGTACACAACGTGAGTGTTTTCGTGTGAATTTTGAATTCCTTCGAATCATCATTATCTTCATTCACCTTTTATATTCACTCAACCAACAAGCGGAAGCCAATGCCAAACCATCTCTGTACTCATCTACCTTGGGGATATGAGGGCACAAAATCTGCTTCGTTATCTACCCTCGAAGATCATGTCATATCCCCCTCATACATCTACTCGCACATCATATCATTTTATTATCATCATCATCATCATAATCAACAATATCGACTTTCGTATCCTATCGTCATCATCATCATCATCATTATCATCAATAGTCACAATATAAATGATAAGGACTACGGGATGTAGAAGACTAGTAGAAAATGAGATCAATTTCTCCTCTTCATGGTTGTGGTGGATGCCGTTCTCTGATTCCGAGCGTGAACTTGCAGCTTTATGCTCTCTGCTTTACTGAGAAGATGATCAGATAGTAATTTGCCAGTCAAAACCCTCAAACGGTGGCTCATGTCACTTCAGTGTCTCTGATTGGGAGGTCCAACGGTGACAGGACTTACCACACTGGTTTCATATTTAAATCGAATCCAGCCGCTGTCTGGAGGAGAATTCTAGCGGCCCTTTGCTCTGATCGGTAGTTTTTCGTGATTTCTCCGATCAACACCATCAATGCCGTAATCCTACCAACGGGGCCTCGGGCCGTGCGAGATTTTTCTTTCCTCTTCCTTATCCTACCTTCACCACATATTACTACACCACCACAAATACCACGAGATCAGTAGGGAGCTTAGAGCTTATCCCGATTGGGACGGGACCCAGTTGATGGGAGATACCTAGTTGTAGGAAAATAGCAAATCGACGTGAAGGTCATTGCCAGATCTCACTATCCACCGGAGACCGCTATACACCATCATCTCCTGTGGTAAAACATACACTACACTTACAGGATTAACAACCTTAGCAGTTGACGTGTGAATCACCAATCAATACAAAAAACTACTCAATCCATTGGATGGAGGATGGTATGGGTGATCCCGAACGGTAAATGTTGATAAGAAATTGAAGGGATATGGTATAGATGTGAAACGTGGTGATATAAGAAGCCAACCACGTCACAATTACTTAATAAAAAAACGCATGTCTTAAGCAGGGTTCGAACTCCCAGCCTTCAGATCAGCGTCCTTTAACGCAGCTATCAGTCTCACTGCGACGGCACAGAGCACACTTGCCCTACAGTGTTTCTGACTCCGAGGTTCGAGAGATCGAGGACCTTCGTGGTGGATTTTCGACACTAACTAAATAGCTAGATTGAATTTAGCCTCTGTCTCGAAGAGAACTCTAGTATCCGAATGCTGTGAGTTTTCCCCTAGTTACTTCAATCGAAAGAGGCCAAATGAAACAGTTCACTAAAAGTTCACTAAACAACGGTCCACGGATGAACAGTTCACTAAATGAACAGTTCACTAAAAAACGGTCCACGGATCACATACGACCTTTCCTTCCTCATCCCTGTTTCATCCTCTGTTCATATGCATATGAGTAAATAGACTTACACCTACATTCACAGCACATGTTAGGAGACCAGAGTGGAGCTTAGAGCTGTTCGCGGCTGGGGCGGTGCTCTACTAGCGGAGGTACCGGGAGATCCAAATCCCACAAGCCGACATGTAGGTGCCGACACAGGTGTATGAGGACATCAACTGATGTCACTGTTGTGCCTCTGACCGGGAGTCCCCACAGAGGAAGGATTCTCGACTTAGCTATCTAGCTAATTCGAATTCAGACGCTGTCTGGAGAAGAATTCTAGTGGCCGGCTGCTGTGATTCGTAGTTTTTCGTGGTTTCTCCCATCAACACCAGGCGAATGCTCCTAACAAACGAGCCAGGGATCGTACCCCACTTTCCTTTCCTCTTTCGTATCTTATACTCTTCTCTTACATCCACTTTCACACATTCACTACATTACCACACATGCCGAGAGGCGAGCCAGCAGCTTAGAGCATATACCGTGTGGGGCGGTGCCCTGCAGTTGGGAGATACCTGGTTGAGGAAAACCCCGCAATCCAACTTGTAGGTCGGCACAGGATCTCGCCATCCAGCTGGAGAAAATCATCACCACTTCCCGCGATGAAAAAACAGACATTACACTTTCGGACATTATGACCTTAGCATTTGACGGGCCGGAATCACTTTTCAATCAATCAGTCGACGTGTAGATTGGCACTTGATCTCACATTCTACCACCTCCTACAATACAAATATAACATGCTTTACCCTTAAGGAAGTAATGAATAGTCTGGTAAGTCTGGTAATCATTGGTAAGGTGTACTTCTCATCATTTTCCGCCAGCTTTCCTCGCAGCAGCGGCGTCATCATTAGGAATGAGTCGGATTTTCGAGGGATATTTCTCGGTGGCCGTTTCTCCTATCAGCGATGAGGTCAGCGTCTCGGAGCGGCGGCGCCGGGCGGCTCAGCCTGCGTCCGCCCGTGGCGGCGGGAGGGCGCAGGGAGGCAAGAGGAACGACCTGGAAAAAGGCCCGGCCGCCTCGCCGCGCCGCGCGCTGTGCCAAGTCGGCGGAAACGGAAACACACCCACGCCCCGCCCCGCCCCGGCCCGCGCGCTCGCACTCAGCGCGTGCTTCCTGGGGGCCGCCCCGCACGCCCCCCGCCCCGCACCGCCCGCCCGCCCTACCCGCTATGATCTACTTCGCCTCCCCCGCCCGTTATCCTACCGTCTTCCCCACTGACACTGACTCACCCATTCAATCCTACCCGAACAACCCTAAACCTGCCCAACTCACCTCATTCCATTTCGTCTCGTCCCTTGGCAGTTTTTTTGTTGCATCTCGCCCCATCCTGTGCCGTCCCACCTCGTCCCATTATGATACGTCCTGTTTCGTCTCGTTTCCTATCGTCCCGTCTCGCTTCCGGCGGCCCCGCCCCGTTCAAGCTCAACACTCTCCCCTCTCACTACCAGACTCCTTTCTCGCGCCGTCTTGCTCCGCTCAGCCGGGCGCGGCGCGGCGCGGCAGCCAATTTCCTGCGGGAGCAGCCGCCTTGCTCCCGGGAGATCGCGCGGCAGGTGCGCGGGGCCCCGGAGGAGGAAATGGAAAGCGGGCCGCCCCGGGCGCAGCCTGCTCGCTTTCCAAACCTCAGACGCAGCGCAGGGAGTTAAAACGAGCCTCGTGCAATCGACGGGGCTCCACGGCCGCGGGAGAATTGCCGTTGTCCTCATCCCTCCCTGCGTTACCCGAGAAAGACAAGTCGACAAGATGCAGAGAGTTGGTGAGGGTGTAAATATTATCCCCAATTCTGTTTACTGTGTTCTTGTAATTCGATAATTTAATATTCACATAAATAATATTAATAACGCATCCAAACAGGAACGACAAACCACTCAAAGAATGGCGTTCCTAAGGATGTAACAGTCCGCTGAACGTCAAGAACAATCAAAACAACGAGTTGTAGCTACGTCTCCTCCAAGAAATGATATTTCTTGTTTATATGAATTTTTCCTAAAAGATGAAGTTATTACGAAAAGTAGTGTTGAACGACTCACAGATGAAAATGCCAATGACAGACTCGGGTATAAACTGCCTCTGTTATTTACCGTTTATCGGCCTAATGACGTGAGTAAACTATAAGAGCGTTTTCTTACAAAGAATCTTCTTAATTTAGAACTTTTGAATACAATACTTTAATAAAAGTAAAATGTCTTTCTCTCTTTACTGGTAAGTCTAATGATACCCTAAAACGTGTTCTACATGTGGTGAAGTTCATCTGTCGTAAGTCTAAGAGTCAATATTCCAAGGTTATTTAGGTAAGTTTTATACACATCACAGTATAATCCAGGGTAACTTATTCTTTATTAGATATGTGACATTTTTAATTGCTTTTACCTTTCCTGTTGATTGCAGATCGTCAAGACTTGGCACAGAAAAATCTAGCGCGGGACATGATAGTTTCTTTAAAAAATGAAAATCCTCTGAGTTTGAATGCAGGAAAACGGTCCTCAAAAACACGTATGTTTGCTGTCCTTATCGCCTGTCAGTGAACCTCCGCCGTGCTCTTTTTTGTTCCCAATGGAGAACACTCGACGGCAGACGAGTCGCTTGCTTGTGTTCGCAGTTCGTCGTCTGCACAGTGTCTAAGCCCCCTGTAAATCTGTTTCGAATTACATTACCCGTCCGCCCGGACAATTTGTTTGCTCGCAATTCACGCGGCTTCGTCCCAGAACTCCACCTCCTCATGTGACTTGCCGAGTAATGCTCACTTACTTGCGTACAGGGGAGAGGTAGCAGGAGCTGCAAATTTCGAAAGAGAACCTTGTGCTCGTATGTGTTAATAGTTATTTATGCCCCAAGGGCGTTATAAGGGTTTTAATGATCGAGCGGCGACAAAATTCCCGGGCTTTTTTGTCATACGAGATCATTAGAATCAGTTGACGACAACTGTACATTCTTTTTTTTTTTTACCTAATTTTTAATTGATTCACATTTACTTATTTACTAGATATTAAGATGACTCAGTTTGTCTTTTCGCATTTCCCTCCTATAATTCCTGTTCATAATTCTCTCCATAAGAGAACATTCAACTGTTTTCATACCTCCCTCTTAACCACGGTCCGCTCGATCCAGGTAAGTAATGCGGCGTATATCGTACTCCGTATCGAAGGCAATATCAAGCTATAACATATCTGTAAAAAATAAAATATTCATTTCCTCAAATATATTCCATCTATAATTTTCCCCGGTTTTTAAACCTCACAAAACGGAAATCGATTGTGCCTCTCTTAGGGAAGAGGTTCTCCTAGCCAACTACCAACCGTGGAAATTATTTTCTTCACGACCACTTAATAATATATGTGTTCCAGCTGAATATTTAGGCCGTTACACCTCACTCCCCTTGAACTTGGAATGGACGGCCTGTTGACCAGTCACGTTCCTAGAATTTTCGGAATCCAAAGACATAATTGCATTGTATTTGCAATTCGCACTTCATTGGAACTGCAATCAAAAGTGAAACATTTAGCAGTTTTATGAGAACATTTCTCTTATTCTCATTAAATTTGCCTCTGCTCGATGTTATAAAATTAATCTTTAAAGCAGCGACAGAGAGAATGAAACGTATACGTCACCTAGAATTCTGTAAATAACAAATTCAACAACGCTTCTACATGTTAAATATCCCCAAAATTCGAAGAATTCGTTTCAAATCCGGACTGTCGAGTCGGACGAAATCAATTAATGAATATTCATTGTGGAAAAAAAATCCTGTGGACAGTTTAGGCCCTATTGTTATTAACGGACGGACGGGACAAACGCACAGATGGACAAACGCACGAGCATTTTGATGTAAACCACTTTTCGGAATCATATCTCAAAACACGTATTTCCGAAAAAATCTTGAAATCGATTTTCCGCAGCATTACATAACTTCCTCTTTACTTACTACACTACTTCCTATATACGTATGTATACAAGAACGTAGAATAAGGCTCAAGATGATAAATGCCACATTTGCCAGAAACAAGTAGAAACCATTGATCATATCGTCTCAACTTGTCCAATTCCAGCAAAGAACGAATACTTGCAAGGGCACGATACGGTGTGTGGTTATTGCGACTAAGAGTTCTGTGCCGCCCTCGAAGTTCCAAGCTCATGCTCCAAGTGGGACGAACACTCACCAAAACTGGTGGCGTATGTTGGACTCTGTACAATATTGTACGACTAACAAAGTCAAACTGATCGCACGATAGCGGCAAACAAACCGGATATTGTTATCCAGGATTTGAAGAAAAAATCGTGTCTACTTGTAGATGTGGCTGTTCTGTGCGATCTAAACGTCGTAACCAAGGAGGCAGAGAAACTACTTGATTACAAGAGTTTGGAAATCGAGATCAATGGGATATGGGGCGTAAAAGCACAGCTCGTTCCGACAGTTATCGGAACTCTGGGGTTTATTCCGAAATATTTGTGTAAGAACGTGGCTAAACTCGCAGGTCATTGAAAAGGCTGTGAAGTACAAGACATTGCTTTGTTGGGAACAGCTCACATTTTGCACTAAGTATTGTAGAGGCACCTATCGTCCCTAGATCTGCTCCTTAGGAAGCTGGTTGCCACCCGGAGTAGGCTTTATAATTAACCGACTCATAAAATCTTAAGTCGTGAATTAAAATAATAATAATAATGATAATAATAATAATAATAATAATAATAATAATAATAATAATAATAATAATAATAATAATAATAATAATAATAATTTTGGTTGAGTATCTGTAGTTTTTTTTCGTGGAGATATTCTGACACGCCGTCTCCCTATTTCAAGTTTAAATGAGACGCGTTAGTGAGATCGTCCAACCATTATCCTATTTATAGTGCTTTCTGACGTTCGATGAGCTGGGACGCGGTTATTCAATGGGGAGGTTCAATACAAAAAAAAAAGTCGTAACGGAGCTCTGGATTGGATAACCACTTCCAGCAGACCAAAAGTCAGAAGGCACTATATTTAAATCGTAGTGTAATGAACAGTTCTTCAGAAACACTTCAGAACAGAAGCGGGAGGCAACTCGTGGCCGGAGGAACACCGTTGGAAGCGCTGTTGAAGGTTGGTGTATACTCGTATGAGATCAAATACCTACAAGAATTAAAAACATTCAACCACCAAAACCTAATTGACCGGCGCAATATATTCTTCCGAAATTGAGATAAACTGGAACGTCAGCTAATTATTCCTTAAGTTTCAGTCATTGAGTACAGTTAGACGTTAAGGACAGATTTTCCGAATGATTTACTTTGTTCCGAGGTTACTAAAATATTATTATAAGAGTTGATACACATCACGTGGAAACGCAGACGATAGTATTAATGAGTGTGTAAATGAAGCCGTTAATCACCGAATCACAAAGAACATACGCACTTCCTTTATAACACCCTTTCAATTAACCTCTTAATCGACTAGTTTTCAATCAAGGAATAATCTATTAATATATTTCGTTATTAAAAAGTTGTGAAGTGCAGAAAAGTAGTTCGTGCTTGCTACTATTATCCAATTTTATAATATAAACATTAAATTGTAATATCTTAAAATTAATACAATGAACGCTTATCTGCCGTAATTTGTTCATTACGACATTTCCAAATTGTGTAGTTAGTTTTGGGTGTTTCTATGTGCGAGTTGCAATCAATTTATTAAAAGGAGTCGACGTTTCTTAGCGTCAGCAAGCATGTGTTTTAGGTAATTAGCGAAACGAGGATAACAAATGTTTCTAAGTTAAAAGACTGAGTGTTTTTAAATCCAGTGATTAGTAAATGTATATATACGTAATGTCCGGCAATCGTTTGATGCATGCCTCTCTTTATCAAAAAGTTCAATGATTATAATTATGCAATGTATTACGCATATACGTACGAGATACTTTACGGTAAACTGCAGGATTTCCTGTTGTCCTTCACTATAACATACGTGTACACATATTGGTGTATTATAAAATCATTTACATAACATTTTCATAAACCTTTTAAGTCTGTTTGTAATTGAATTCTTCAGAATTTGTGAAACTTCATGTTATTAATTTTGGAGAATAAGAACTGAATTTCATTAAACAATATTTTTGGGGACTTTATTTTTCATATAGTGCATATCTACTAATACTTTTCTGTTGTAAATGTTCTTTTCTTCGTTTTGCGCGATGTAATCGAATGGTTCAGTTAGCAATAACATTACAATTCTGAATAATCACATTTCTGAATGAACTGCACCACAGCTGAGGACTGGGCATCCACTGTGGTGACGCCTGCGCGACCGTGGCAGCAGTGAGGTCAGGATCTCTGAAAAGGTGTCCGCGCGACCGCGAATCAGGCCTCTCAACCTGATGGCCTCGCCGCTGAAATATTCTGTAATAGTGTTATTTGCGTACACCAATGGCTCTGTCTCTTTCTCTCCGAAGCAAAACAAAGCGCAGTGCTGCCCTCATCGCCAATCCTACACTCCGCTTGGTCGGGTTACAACTCTTCGCGTCGCCGCGCAGGCAATGAAACTTGAGAAAAACAAATTCAATACTGATAATACGTGGTATTATCATGATTATCAGCATTTTTTTCAAAATAGGTAATTTAGAAATGACCACTCCGTGTTCTGTATACGCGTCAATCGCAGATCACGAAACGCTGATATAACTGACGGTGATTTCCTCCGCCACGGCTCAGAGACTGAGAATTTATATTCCCCTGGTGAGATTTTCATAAATTTTCATAGATTTTGAAGAATATTTCTCCACAAAATGGAGAGACGTGGAGACTGAACTAATTAGCTGAAGCGAAATGTCCGCTCCCGGCGGCATTCGAAACCCCAACCTTCCTGACTACAAAGCTCGTTGGTGGCGTAAGTTCCTGAACTCTTCGAAAAATGTTGCAAGAACTGTTACGTAGAAACTGGATTATTGAGCGTGAGCATTTTGTGAACTCTCGAAAATATTTTGTGTTAATTAACGTCTCGGATAAGTTGTATGTGATGCAGGTAAGGCATTTGTTTACGTGTTTAGAATTAGTTACTATATATTCTTCAGAAAAAGTTAATAATTCATTAAAAAAATGCATAGCCAACGACTGTAACCCTTAAGTTATTACTGCGACAGACCTGAGATTATGAAACTGCTTAAAACTTAACTACAACTGAAAACTCGTAGTCTGAAAATGCGCTCCTTGATCTAAAAATCATTTGTCTTACTTTTATTATAATTAATTAAAGAATTGTTTAATTATTGATAAAAAATGAAAGGAAGAAACACAATGCTAAACTTTGTCAGGCACTTCGTGCTTGGTATAAAGTGGAGTGCAGGAGTGCCTCGTGTGGATAAGAAGAAAGCAAAAGCAAAGGTATTTTAAACAATGAATTAAGCACAGGTTTAAAACACTGACATTTATTTTAATTATATATATATATATGTACTTAAAATTAAATTAAACGGTATATACTTTTAAAACAGTTTTTGTATTTACACTATATGATTTTGAAATCGTGCTAACGATCTCATTCGTGGTCAGTAAACGATCGATTGAGTGCCCTATCAATATTCTCGTATTTCTCAGGACCATTTTGTGATTCTATATGTATTCCTGCTGAATATTTAGGCGACGAATGACATCGATTCAACATCTGTTGTCCAATCAAGTTCATAGAATTTTTGGAATGCAGAATTGAATACTCTTTGTTAATCGTAATGTTTCTTTTGAATCGAGGTAAAAACGTGAAATATTTCGCAGTTTTAAGCGCATATTGAATCAACGATACTATTATAATCCGTGACTTCCCACTTGCGTCACGGTGGACCCTAGACACGAATTTACTTCCTACAAGAACGCTCTATCCTAATGTAAGACACCATAGTTAATTTTATACAACGGTCAATTACAGTCTTTCCTCGACCTGGTAAAGTATATCAGAGCCGACCCGCTTATCACCGCTTTGCTCGAGCGAATGAATGTTCTTCTAAAAACTCGGAATCATCCGAATTTCTTCTTTTGTCTCTCAAAACAATGCTTATTCCGCCTCTGCTCTGTCATTTCAACCTAACGGAAATGATCCTTAACGCCGGTTGTTTATTTGTCACATAGTGGCCCTCTCGCGATCGTCTATTGACATCCCTATATTCTATGTCATATAAAATGACATTTCCATAATAAAATGGTTCGTCATTTTGGTATGTCACAACCTCCCTCTTCCTAAGCGTCATCTGATTTGCTTCAGCCAAAAATAAATGACAAGACCCATCATATCACAATATCAAGACACCTCATCACGTATCACAATATTGCTCATATTTCTCATACATTTCACTCTGCTCATTTGTAAGATTAATCTGAAAGCAGCGGTAGGGAGAATGAAATGTGAGAATCACGTGAAATTCTGGAAGTAGCAAATTCAACAATGTTATTGATCATGAATACCAGAGAAGTTTATTACGAACTATGAGCAACCATAGACATTTGTGGAGTGGAGAAGTATAATAGGGTAAATTAATTTAGCGTGTGTCTGTTCAGGGCCTAGCATAACCTATTCAGCCTCCTTTCCAAACGAGCGCCAGTATTTACTGGCTTTGTAAACAGTAAATATTGGATAAAAATGTCTGATTGAAATATAACGCTTGCTATGCCATCTTCACATCCCTTTCAAAGGCATAAAAAGACCATCTGTAAATACCCGTTACACTATACAGAGGGCCACGGAAGTGGATGGTATTCGGAGAAGACTACATGAACAGATTCCTTTCCTCTAAACGCTAATGAGGTTAAGGTGCAGTATTCCCAGAACAAGGGTAAAAAAAATAGCGTGAATGCTATCTTGGCTTATGATGACAAATCTTTGTTGAAACAGATAATTAACTCACATTTTTGGATGAAAAAAAAACCGCATCAAGAACATTTGCAATTGTTTCTTTTCGAATAATCTCTGTCATTAAGGCCACTCAGTTCATTCTCACACCCAAAAGGTAAAACAAAAAACTGTTGAATTGTTTTCGTTATCTGCATATTTTCTTAGGTCTTTTCAGTATTCAAATAACTCATCAATAACCTCCAAGTGAGATATTGTTTCGTTGGCAAATCTCTCTTAATATGTATTTTCTGGTATCAAAATTGGACAAATTTGATTCATCGCATATAACCAAACACATAACTTCGCTTTCACAAAATATTTAGTTTTTAATGCTTCCAACGAGCAAAATCTTGTTTTGAATACCAACATTGTAAATTATGTAATGTTACTAAATAAAGTTCATATAAATTATTTTGTTATGTGTGCGAATTTTATGCCTCTCATAATATTTTTTCAGTACTCGAAATTATAATTTCAACTTCACCACCGTGCGAAATTGCATGTGCCAGCACGCACTATCTGTATTATCACACCCCTGCGCATCGCCCGCTAAACGCCGTTGATTACGTTGTAAGCGGAGTGCATTGATACAGGTACGAGATGAAAGACGTAGTCCCTACAACCTATAAATTTGTGAACTGAGACGCTAAATTAGTCATTTGATTGGTTTCGTCCGGATAATAACATCCAAAGAAGGCATAAATCAATAATCAAATGGTACCCCCTCATAAGATGGCAAAACGTTCCCACAAACCAAATGAGTGGTTACATTATAATTCTAACATAAAAATAATAACATAAAAAAGATTTCTTAGCCCCCGCCCCACCACCCACACCTGTGTAGAGCCAAAAACTGTTTTTTTCAATTTTAATTTTGTCGGCAACTTAACACTATTTTATCTGCATGAAAAAAATATGATAAATAAGAAGACAATTTATACCATCAGAAAACTATTTTTTGATATTTTCTCAGATCCAAATTCAAACACAAAAAAATATTTGTTCTATTCTAAATTGAAAAAACACGTTTTTGGTTCTAGAGAGGTGTGGGTGGTAGGACGGGGGCTAACAAACCTTTCAAAAATATTATTTTTATGTTAGAATTATAATGTAACCACTCATGCGTCATTTGGTGAAAGAGAATGTTTTACCATATTATCTGGGGGTACTCTTTGTGTTGAATATTTCAAAGTCGTAGAGAAATTGTAATGGCTATTATTCACTGGTATTCTCGCGCGTAATAGTTATATTATAGTAATATTATCCACTGGTATAAAGTACGACACTCGTGAATAACAGTCATCATTGCATGCACATTAAATAATAAACAATTAAACCATGTGGACAACCTGTTCTTTTCATAAATTTTAAGTTGTCATTTCGTCAATGCAACGAAGCAGATATCCAGTTATTATCGTTCGCAACTCGAACACATTTCTTACACCTCAAATAACAGATTCTGGGACTAGGGGAATTACATTGTTGCACGAAGTAATATTTTTATACTGTCATCCACTCAAAAGGTACTAGAATAAGTCAGAATAACAAGCAACGAAAGAAATATTCGTTTGAAATATGAAGCTGCATTTTAGGCGGCCGTTCACTCGGTGCATGTCTAAAGAACGGGAGCAATGACCGTTACCTCGCCATTCGAAAGACACTTGACTGCTTCACATTGTTTGCTTGCCAAGAAAGATGTGATCACGGCCACATCTGTTCTTCGAAAGTTTCACTCCCAATTTTTTGTCACTTGCAGCTGAGAAAGAACTGAAAATAAATAACATCTGTTCATGTTTTCAGATAGTGTTGCCCGTCTAACTCTTCAATTCCGCACCGCGAACAACGGAGTGTGGTCTGAAAAGCAAACCAGAAATAAGGTGGGTGACTCAAAAGCTTGGCACTTAAACGCATTTCGTCTTTGTTATCTGTGCTTTGTTCAACAGTGTACAGGTTCGCTAGCAGATGATTACTAGGTCAACTTTTTCGCTTTGTGCCGAGCTAAGTGTTTCACATGCCCGGTTCTGTTCTTCATTGATTTTCATTTAGGTAAGGTTTATCTGAAACACGTTAGGGAATCTTCTCTTCCCCGAAAATGAAAAAGAAAAATGTTTGAATTGTATAACATAAAGTATATTTAATTTGATTAAAATGTACTGAAAAAAACAATGTAACTGAATGTTGTAAAGTGTCCCCTATCATAATTCAATTTACTTTCATATATATCGCAGATGCTAAATAAATGAGCCTGAATCTGCCAAATAAATTTAGATAAAAAACAAATTTATTTCTATACGATTTTTATAGTCGTTTCCTGTAAGAAAGGAGAGGAACGGAAGTGTCTTTTTATAAATAATAATAATAATAATAAATGCCAAGAAAAACAAGGTGTATCTGATTGATTGATTTATTCATGTTTCCGGGCGCGTCAACTGCTCTGGTCATTAGCCCCTTAATGTAGTGCATGTTTTTGCTTGGGAGATGGCGGTGAACTTCCCCCGTGATGACGAGATCCGCCACCGACCTACCGTAGGCTAATGTGGTTTCCCCCTAACCAGGACTCTCCCACCAGCGGGGCACCGCCCCATCCGGGACAAGCTCTAAGCTCCCGACCGGTCTCCCGGGATATGTGGTAGTGTAGTGCATGTTAGTGTGTGTGTGTGTGTGTGTGTGTGTGTGTGTGTGTGTGTAATGGGAGAGGATAGGACAAGGAATGGGAAGGACAGATCGCGCGCGGTCCGTGGCTCGTTTGGTGGGGTACTGCTCCGGCATTCGCCTGGTGTTGATCGGAGAAACCACGGAAAACTACCGATCAGAGCAGCCGGCCGCTAGAATTCTCCACCAGACAGCGACTGAATTCGACCTAGCTGAAAAGCTAGTGTCGAAAATCCTGCCGCCGTCAGGACTCCAAACCTAGGACTTCCCGGTCAGAGGCGCTGCAGTGACATCAGTTGATGCACTGAGCTGCCGCTCCCGGTTATCTGATTGACGCTGCTGTCCTGTTAGCTCACAACATCCAGAAGAAAGGGAGTGAAAAAATTCTGAAATTTCAACCTTTGGCAAATGAGACAAAAGTAATGTTCGATATGGAAATGGTGACGATTGTCCCAATAATTTGAGGAGCCTCTGATGATATTCCTATATTCCTGCATGAATCCCTGGTTGAACTACAACTGAAGAAGGGCATACAGGTTATACATCCAGCTAAAGAAGATTGTCATACTAGACTAAGGTTACCAACGATGTTCATGTAAAAGAGAGAACACTCGACAAGCACCCCCCCCCAAAAAAAAAGCAACAAAGAGACCTGCAATTCCCGACCGGGGCAACATTATAACTGTGCGCTTTGCAAAATTGCGCGTCTTACAAATGTCCCAGGATGTATTGCTGTGTGACGATGAGAAAGCCCACTAAGTTCAAGAAGACCAGAATATACGGTGAAGGGATGTCTTCGAGCTAACCACACGAACCCCTTACTCCATGGCCGAGAGGCTGTGTCACCGCTGGTCGACCTAGGCCTGTAGCGGGCTGTCGAACCAGTGGGCAGTATGTTGAAAATGCCCACGTTATATTTCACAAACATTCCCTGCTTTTTTTTTTCTTTTTAAGGAATTTTGTTTTCTAACAACTTGCTCTAACTGGCTTTATCTGTGTTGCGTTATTTCTCTTACCGGTCTTTGTACCCACAATAATTTTGCCTCTATATAACATATGTAATTCTTGCTCATTAATCTACAATTTGAGGGTAGAAGTATGTCACGTTTCACATTCGATGTACAAAAAATGAATAAAACAAAACAACTAGTAAAACTATACATTTTACTCAGATTTTCATTCCCTTAACATTTAGTTTTCAAGGGGATCATCACCAAGTCGTAGTGACGTTTTCGTTGAGCGTTTTGACGCGCCTTTATTGCAGATGTGAATGACATTTGATTGTTTATACAATTTAAATATTTTACGATAGTCAAACAGACGTGGGAGTTGAGCAGAACTTCGCTCAGCGGAACAGGTTTTTCCGCCAGCCAGGTGAGCTGCAGCTTTGAGAGTCGGATAAGCCGGCGTAGTCACAGGTTAGAGAGTTTTCTCAACTGATTTAGTTTAGTCCAAATTCGTCATTAAAACAAAATATAGAAAAAAGTGAACGCCATACCGAAGATAAAGGTCAAGTCCTATTGACGGTACAGTGAGAAATGTACTAGTGGATTCTTCTAGTTTTCTCTATATTTATGTATAATCGTATCAGTTGCTGTGTTGCTCCTGACAGTTACTAAATAAAGGGTGTACGTCTATTTACGAACAAAGCTCTCTTTTCAATGAAATATAAACCCTATGAAGATAAGTTGAGATGTCTGATTATTCACGCAATAATGGTTTGAGATCATTGAGTATTATAAAATAAGTTAATAATTACAGTTACATTAATGAATCCAAAAAGTTAAGTCATCCAGTAAAGTTAATTAATCAAAAAAATTAATGTTTCCAGAAGATTATTTCAAATAATAGCAGAATGGCGAGGTACGTAACTCTCCTGGTAAAACTTTGGTTTTCATGAATTATCAGCTTGTTTACAGGGGCAGAAAAATTTATTTTAAACGGAGCTTCCAAGTCATTACGTTACAGAGCACCACCGAAAATTATTTACAGGTACCACATGTTTTGGCGTACCACATTCTGATACATCGGTAATTCAGAGATTTTCTTTTCAAATAAAAATTACTTACAAACAAAGGAGCTCATATCACAACGTCCCCCTATGGACTATTAGATATAAAATATTTTGCAAATGGAATCTATTGCTAAATAAGAGAATCGTACTTTAATTAATACTGCTGTATTCAGTGGAATATATGCTACAAATACTTGTATCAATTCATGCATACTTGTATTTTCATAGTCTGAATTACATATATTAATTAGAACTAGAAAAATTGTTTTCAATATTCACCCATTTATCTAAACGTTACTCATTATAATACAGGTTTCTGCATACTAGCTTACGTAGAACGTTCTGCCGACTAGGTATGCTGAATTATAACAAGTTTCTAAAGTGTTACTATCTTGAAAAGGATGCCATATTAGGCGGAGAGAAGGTCTTGACTTACGGAAAGATAATGCATTTTACATAATGGCGTAATACGGAATTATGTATTAAAGTAGAAGATTGATAATCGAATACTAGAAAACTTAAGTCATCCAAAACGCGTATTCTTATGATCATGATTTGCGTGATCTAGTAGAACCTGAACATCACGAACGTTTGTAGTGTGAGGAAGTCATAAACTCTTACAGCTGAAAATCAACAAATTAAATAAGATTCTTATTGGATCTATAAAATTTTATGGAAGTGCTTAATTTCATACATCAGCGAGCTAAACTGATCAGTGCCTACATTTATTCCGATCTGCTCACTTTAAATTATATAATTTTTGCTTAAATCCCTTTGATGTTGCAACTATCTTTTAAATACTCGGCAGGTACCAATTTTTAAACTCTTGACGTTTTCTCGTTTGATGTTTATGTAGAATCGAAATGCAAGCATACAAACTTTTAAATAACACGAACTCGGTTGTATCATTATCATAATTTCATCTATATCAAAACGCTAACATATTTAACTCTCTGAACTCTCTAAAAACTGTAGTATTCGTAGCTTGAATTTAATGATTACGCTTTAATCGAAGCCAATTTTGAAATAACTGATGAGTGCGAATGTACCTTTCAAACACACAGAAATTTTCCTGGAGAACAATTAACAGTCACATACAAATACGGGGTGTCAACGACAGATCGTGTAGTAGTTTTTCTCAACTCTATCAGCTTTATTATTTAGTACCTTTATTTTTAGAACATTTCATATCTCTAATAGAGTCGTCTTTCGTCTTTCAGTGCTTATCAGATGTTCAGAAAAAAAAACGAAATTTTCGCCAAGCGTAATCACTTCTTGTAAACGTAAGCGCGACTGTCCCATGTGGTGTGACATCTGTGTCCATTTGGAAACCGTGGGGGCTAATTGAGGGGTCATTGGTAAATTACGTAACTCTAAAGAATGGGGGAGGGGGTTTGAACCAGCATCACGCTTCGTTACATAGGGGTAGGGGGATATTCGTTTAGGGTTGCGTAACATTGATTTTTTTTCTTTTTTTTTTCAACGTTTTTCGAAATTCTTTTCTTTGAGGCTTTACTAAAACACTAAAAAATTAACTAATTAATTTGTTGCTAAAAATAAATTAACGTTATTAGTTGTTACAATAAATGGAAATATTTTTACCATTTTTTATTGAATCTGTGGGTTTACGAGGAAAATATTCAAAACTGATTTGTTGTACATTTTAGAATCCAATTAAATTGTCGCAGTTGACTCTCGCCCATACGCTATCTACGAGGATGTGTGCACGGCTTGTGATCAGAACTTTTCTCGCCAGTGCGTCCTTGCCCCAATGTAATTGTTAGGTGCAGTCAGCATTACCATTTAATACCGAAGATCTTGGCTGTCCGGGTGACGCCGCGTTGAGGGCAGAATTGCCGACGTTTCGGTCATCGTTTTCGTGATCTTCTTCAGGGCTGGTCTGCGCGGGGGTTGTCCGCAATTCTGCCCTCAACGTGGCGCCACCCGGACAGCCAAGATCTTCATTGATTGATTGATTGATTGTTTCGTGTTTCCGCGCGCGTCAACTGCTTTGGTCATTAGTCCCGTTTGTGTAGTGCATGTTTTTCCTCGGGAGATGGCGGTGATCTTCCCCCGCCGCATGGCGAGATCCGGCGCCGACCTACCGCCGGCTACTGGGGTTTCTCCTTAATCAGCACTCTCCCACCAGCGGGGCACCGCCCCAGCCGGGACAAGCTCTAAGCTCCCGACCGGTCTCTCGGAATATGTGGTAGTGTAGTGCATGTTAGTGTAAGTGTGTGTGTAGGAGGAGAGGATAGGACTAGGAAGAGGAAGGAAAGATCGCGCGCTTTCCGTGGCCCGTTTGGAAGGGTACTGCTCCGGTATTCGCCTGGTGTTGATCGGAGAAACCAGGGAAAACTACCGATCAGAGCAGCCGGTCACTAGAATTCTCATCCAGGCAGCGACTGAATTCGACCTAGCTGAAAAGCTAGTGTCGAAAATTCTGCCGCCATCAGGACTCGAACCTAGGACCTTCCGGTCAGATGCGCTGCAGTGACAGTTGATGCACTGAGCTCCCGCTCCCGGTAAGATCTTCATGATTCAGGCTGCGGAAGCCTACGACTTCATGTAATACCGACTTTAATTATCATAAATTTTAATATAAAAAAAATAATTCAATTGTTTTACAGTGTTATACTTGCTTTTACAAGGGCCTAGGGGTGTTGACGCGTGTACGTAATTATTTAGGGGGCGGGTGTTCGAGCGCACGTTACGGTTGCGCTACAGGGGGGAGAGGGGATATTCAAAATATTGGAAATTTGCGTGAAGTAATTTAAGGACGGCTCCGTCAGTTAGGCGTGGCACACACGTCCTTGCATCCAAAAATGAATCCATTCAAACAACATTTTATTTGTATAGGGGATCCTCAAAACAGAAATTAACACTTAAATCCCGAACTTATTCTTAGAAAGATTTCAATACTTGTCATCTACACAATGTAAAGAGAAGGTGCAAAAGAACCGTTACGAAGAAACCAGTTGATGGTTAACTATACACTTACTCGTTCATTTACTAGAAAAACTTCTAGGTCTATCGATACATGTCAGGCCTTCTCAATCAGCCATTTGTTATCCGGCCTCCCTGCGTTTGGTGGAGTGTGGTGAGAAGACCCGAATCGAGGGCTTAAAAAACCCTGGCAAGGAGCGCCATCTGCTGCATCGCGAGGGCGAATTCCGCCTGTGCAGTCGCCCACGCCCTGGGCGATCGCAGCGACCGGCGCGGTGCGGGGCGGCGCGAAGCAGCAGATACGAGCAGCGCGCGGCGCGAACGGCGCGGCGGTATTCCCGCCCCGCGGGGGGCGCAAGACGAGGCGGTGACGGCGGTTGTGAGGGAGGAACAGGCGTCGGCCGCAGCAGGGCTGACTCAGTGGTTTTCTGCCACTGCGCGACCACACGACAAGGCACACTTAACCCACACGTTGCATCTACTTACGTTTAACCCAAAAGAAATATATATTAATATGTGAAAAGAAAACTTTGTACATTTTTTAAATTTAGTTTTGCACTCGCAGAGGAAACTGAGATTAGGAACAATGAAAGTTTGTTTAGAGGGGGATTTCAGAATGCTAAAATATATTTATAATATGTGTTACAAATACATTATAGTAATTACCGAAATGTGTGTATAGAGAGGGGGATAATTGCGCAAGTTCAACGATAGGAGCGAGTTTTCATATATGCAAGTGCAATTATACCCCTTTATAGACATGTTGCGTTCAATATTTTTTCGTTTTCATTGAAGAATAATTTCAATTTTGATAAATTTAAGCACATCTTTACAATTCCAGGCGTGTGTTAGATGACGTCATATTGCTTCAGAAAAATCTATTTTAGTCTGTCTGGCTGTCCGGCTGTATGTAAACAAACCTAGCGCCTAAACCACACGACTTTTTCCAAATTCAAGAAACCCCTGTCCATCTGGCTCAAGTTGAAGCTTCAAAATTTTGAAAAACATTCTTTAAAATTTGGGGGTACTTTGCTTGAAACCCCACGGATATTTTCAAACGTTTCTCAAAAACGGCTCCAATTTTTTTCTTTAAATTTCTTGTAAAAATAGAGTAAAATACACTTGGGTGGCATAGGTCCCATTTTCACTAACTCTGAATTTCTGAAAATTGCAGAAGTTTGAATTTGTTCGGTGTCTTCCTATAAAATTGAAGACAGATTTTTCCTTCAAATCATATTGGTTGCCCATAAATAGTTCTTTCACTAAGATCATGAACACTTTTTTGAAAATTTTAATAGTTTTTGTGCAATAAAACTTGCAGTATTTGCAATTAAAAAATACAATAAGATTTTCTGAAACGGCTACAATTTTTTTTTAAAGTTTTGGTAGGGTTAGTTCCCAAACAACCCTATCCGATGTCATAAACGCCATACTGCTCTATTCTTTTGTTTTTTTAAAAAAATACAAAAATGTAATTTTTTTGACTTATGTCTCACGTTGGTAATATTTACATTAGAGTCAATTTCATCACATTATTGTATTTTTGAGTACATGTGCTTTTAATAATGTCAAATAAAGTGTCTCGAGAACTCACGGTTTCTGTAAAAATGAGCTCAAAATTCCGAATTTTCAGAAACGCTCAAACGCCATTTTCTCAAAAATGGTTCCAGATTTTTTTTTTCAATTTTTTCCAACGGATAGTGCATTTTAATTTGGCGAAAGGTTCATTTTCGAGTATTATGACTTTTCAAAAATTACACAAGTAATTTTTTTTAAATATGTCACGCCGTTAATATACACATTTCCATCAATTTGAATACATTAATACATTTGTGAGTGGAAATGTTTCAAAGGACGTTAAATGAAGTTTTTCGAAAACTCAATAATTCCTGTGAAAAAGAGCTTCAAATTTAGCATTTACAGTAATGCTTAATCGCCATTTTCTTAAAAATGGCTTCGAATTTTTCGATGAACCTTTCTGTTTAGGACTAGGTTTTACTGTTCTTTAATATTCTTGAAGTCATCTTTCGTTTCTACTACTAAGAAACCTAAAAGTTAGGAAAATGTAAAAAAAAAAAACTTTCGGCGACGATAGATGGTAGCTTACTAGAGAATGGAACAAGACCTTAAATCCAGTCCACACCACGGAAATTAGAAAGAATTGCTACGAGAATGTTTGTGCCATTCTGTAGCACCTCTAGTTTACATTTTTAATCCTAGGACCAAATGTTTTACACGTAAAACAAATAATTTATTCACGTTAAATATTTTATGTTGTTCCATAAGTCTTCTAGCTTGGCGTTTATTCCCCAATTTAGTTTTATTCATTCTTTGTTTATATGTAGTTGTTGTAGGTACGTAATATATTATGTACATTTTTGTTCATGTTCATGGCCGACTGCAAATACCTTGTCTACGTCTGTGTTACAGTTTCTTAATTAAACGATTTGGCACCTTTTCTGAATTCTGATTGGTAGATGGGCATATTAATTGCACGATTGGATTTTAATTGCAAGCGTGCTATTAACAAAGATATAACCAACAATATTGCATTAAATTAATGAGCATATTTAGTTAACTAAACGAAAAAAAATAAATAATATTACATGCCAAAGCAACCCGCAACACACTGCAATACACTGACTATCGTACATAACTCGGAAACTATGCGTTTTAGAACGTTAAAATCTTATTTTCGTGTCCCCGACAGGACGTGAGTTTTGTTTTCTATGGCTTGCTACAAAATGAGACGTTTTTAGAAGTTATATTTCAAGGTAAGCCATTAAGAGAAAAATCGTGCGTCTTAATTATGTCAGCGACTCCCCGTTTTCTCCTACGCTACATGCGATGACCGGGCGTGAGAATGGGACACTGATGCTGGGTCCATCTGCCGCTCTGTTGGCGAAACTAGCCGCCGTTGCCGACGCCGCATTTCGCGGCCTACCTGCCGCTGAGCCGGACATCCAGACCTACAGACAACCCTGAGTGCCAGAATTAATCAATCCTGGAACCGAAGAGAGGTCGTTCAGTAGTCACTGCAACAAAGAACGGAATGTCAACAGCATCTAAGAACTGAGTAATAAGCACAGGTTAGAGAATATAGAAGGTTGCACTTTATAAATACCAAATCAGATCTCACAAGTTAACCTATGCGCGTGGAAGCCCGCCGCCCATTTAGAAAACTAGGTTTCAGTTTAATTTCACTTTATTGCTTGAGATTGGCTGGGTGTGTGTCTCAAAAGGAAGTATTCTACGAAAAAAATGGGATATTCGTTCTGGCAATTGAATATTGCGATTATTTTTTACATTCCATCCTAGGCATATTATTTGAATTTCCTTGTAAATGAAAAATGCTTTGTTAAAGACTTCAGCTAACACATCCGATACTTCCATATAGTAGGTTAACAAACTCCCTGGGCTTCTAACTTTAATAACTACGCACTTACCTAGTGGGGGAGGGGGAGGTAAGGGATTAACCATTTTTTCTGTGGGCCCCAAAAGGTGGTACAGCAGAGATGTCAAGATTGCCTAATGTGGCGATAATACGTCTCAGCGCCTGATCTGATTGCACGAGATTTTTAGGAGTACTGCTTTCCGTTTTGTCGATATTTTCAGCAGCCTGTTCGTCATGGGTTGAAATATTTTGAACATGCAAGAAAAGGGGACGAGTACAGAACAACAAAATTTATAGGTTTAAACTTCACAAGAAATGTTCTTTGACGGTAGTTCAGTGCATCAATTGATGTCACTGCAGCGTCTCTGCCGGGAGGTCCTAGGTTCGAGTCTTGACGGCGGCAGGATTTTCGACACTAGTTTTCCAGCTAGGTCGAATTCAGTCGCTGTCTGGAGGAGAATTCTAGCGGCCGGCTGCTCTGATCGGTAGTTTTCAGTGGTTTCTCGATCAATACCAGGTGAATGCCGGAGTAGTACCCTAACAAACGGGCCACGGACCGCCGCGATTTTTCCTTCCTCTTCCTCGTCATATCCTCTCCCCTTACACACACACACACACACTTACACTAACATGCACTACACTACCACGCATCCCGTAAGACCGGTCGGGAGCTTAGAGCTTGTCCCGGCTGGGGCGGTGCCCCGCTGGTGGGAGAGTCCTGGTTAGGGGGAAACCCCACTAGCCGACGGTAGGTCGGTGCCGGATCTCGCCATCCAGCGGGAAGATCACCGCCATCTCCCGAGAAAAAAACATGCACTACACGTACGGGACGAATGCCCAAAGCAGTTAACGCGCCCGGAAACACGAAAAAATCAATCAATCAATTGTTCTTTGATTAGTTGTTGTAACACCCCCCATGCCAATTACACCTTGCCATAGCACGTGCCATAGCATGCCCCCCTTGCCATAGCACGTTAAGTTCGAACACTCACTACTGCTCCCTGGTGGCGAGGTGGTGAACTTGGTGGAGGAGAGTGTTTCTTTGTGCTGCGGAGTCGCCTGGTGTCAACCGCCTCGCCAGCAGAGCGTTGTTGAGCGCGTGTGTGGGGAGTGGATGGGATGGGGTGGGGGTGGGGCCGGAAATGACGCGTGCGGGAGGGCGCCAAGGCCGCGGCGGCTCTGACGGGCGCGATTAATGAGGCGCCTCGCCTGCCTGCCCAACGCATGCAGTGGGCCTGCGCGCGGACACGGCGCCAGGGAGGGTCTCTTTCTCCTCCTCCCTTCCACGTCCACTCCCCCTCCTCATCCCGCTCCTCCTCCTCCTCCTCTTTCCACTCCCCTACTCCTCATTCCTCTTCCCACTTCCCTTATTCCTCGTCCTCCTCCTCTTACTCCACCACCTCCACTTTCTCTTCCTCTCATTTTTCCTCCTCTTCCTCTTTGCCGATCTGCACCCCTTTATGCCTGTATTTTCGAAAAAAGAAAAAGAAAATTGCAAAAGTACTGTATTTTAATTGCTATGTTGTGTTAAATGAAATCTGCTCTTTACGAAAGGCCATGCACAATTTATACACACACACACACACACACGGTCAACTCTGGTTACAGTGAGCTTCTGGGGTCTTACATTTTTGGTTCACTGTGTCCGAGGTTCACTATATCTGAGGATGTCAAAATTAAATAGAATTTCTCCATTACGATTAATTTTATTCATACAGAGATATAACAAAATACATTAACAACACGAACTGAAAATTTCAATATCTTTATTTGTCCTTAAAAAATAAATTATTTTCAATTGTTTTCTTCGTACTTTTTCATTAGTAATTTCTGGAGATCTTTCTTCAGAATCCGTGCTCTCTCCATACTTGATTCTGCAGTCCTCTGTGTCGAAGTATCGTAATCAAGTCTTGACACCCTTCTATATTTCTTGCACTGTTGGATTACCGTCCCACTCTCTGATAGACTTTACTCGCCTAATAACTCGGGCCCGTATTTTAATGACCTAAAAATCAGTGAAATATGCAAGCATTTATGGCCTCAAACCTATATAAATATGATCTTAAAAAATAAAATATGTCGGTATAGAAGTTTATTTTTCAAAAATTCCTGTTTATTTTTTAGGTATAACAAATACAAAATTCACATAAGAAAAGACAGTGAGTATGGTATATACGGTTTCCAGTCTTCGGAACTAACTAGCATTAAAAAAGAAAAGCTTGTGTTTGTAAAACAAATCAAGTACAGTACAATAAAACCCATCAACCAAAATGTCTTGCTGTACTACTGCATACATCTTGTTTAATGTTTTCTCATTTCCTCTCAGTCTTCAGTTTATGGAGAGTTACATTGGATCACAAGGTGTATTTTCAGATTTTCCATCTTAAAAGACAAGATTGTCGCTGAGGATACTTTTGTATCCGAGAAAGCTCCTCTCCACATCACATGACGTCACGGGAGCGTTTTTGAAGACGGCAATGTCACTGCAGTGCAGCATCAAATTCAAAGCAGTTCATTGCCTTCTAATGTTACGGCATTTCCAGAAATTATGTCACTAATTTTGCACATTGTAGAATATCCCGGATTTTGCTGAAGAACACTCAGCAATTTGTTGTATTTTTCAGCCACATGGCCACGAGCTGGACGCAACTCACTCCGTTCAGATTCACTTAAGTTTCAAATAATCCTTTGTGGTATAATTGTTGAGTTTTTGTGACAATATCACCTGATATTGTCATGCGAGACACATTTTTAAGCTTTTTATTCTTGTGTCCTTAAAAATATGACATATGTATGCATTTTGGGCAAAATATGACCTTTTACTAAAAACGGTATAAATATAACTGTATATTCACAATAAAAATACATTTTCCTAATCGACAATACCTGGATTCGTGCATAAATTGTTTTGAAATTCGCCGGAAAGTTCAGAAAAAATATATGACTTGTAATTAAAATCCGGGGCCTACTAATAACAAACGAGATGCTTTCGGTAGCGGGATGGCGCAAGCGGCTAATGAAACATTGTTTTTCCGCGCGGCACGGCGGATATCGCCAAGCTGTGGCAGTCGCGTGCTTCCTGTCGCCTACGTAGAACTCAACGCGCTTTGTCCCGCGGGATATCAAATAACACCAAGATTGAAGCTGGAGCAGACTATCGCACGTCGCCGCCGCCAGTTGCAGCCCACGAGGGCATGGCCTTCGTTTCCGCAGTGAAAGTGAGTGGCATAAGGTGCCCATTCATGGTCCCCTACCTGCACCTCAGGGGGGACTTCTATTATTACTAGGGAACGGAATTTATTGTAATAAAACAAGCAAAACTTATAGATACAAAAATTATACATACATATGTATTAATTTTTTGAATATATGTAAGAAAAATATATAATATGTAAAACAAAAATTAATTATAGTATTTAAAATGGGTATATACAGGCTTTCTCCTAAATATCGTTGTCGATTAGATCTTAACATGGACTCAGAGTGGCTGAAAGAAAGTTCTACCTCTACAAACGTCATTGTACATTAGTCTCCACTACACGTAAGAGTTTTATTTCAAATAAAAAGCCTCCGCTGTGTCTATAATGTTTACGAGTAGCCGGTGCTCAAGTACATACTACCGTGTAGCCCCCCACCATCCCATAACGCGATAAGCCCTGTAAAAAGTATATGTTAATTTTCGAGCGAGTTACGCACTGACTTTGAGAAACACGAAAGGTCGTGATTGAAATTACTTCTGCCTCACCATCACCCGCTCATCCTTGATTCCAAGAAACAGGGGGGAGTGGTAAGTTTGACAATATTCATGGCGAAGGTCCGCAGGTAAAACCGTGGTAGCAATACATTGCTTTTTAAGAAAGAGGATACTATTATAGTAAATATAATTCAAAGTGAAATGTTCTGTTTCAAAAGTTTAAATATATTAAAATGTAACTAAATATGTTCGGAATAAGTAGTTTTCGATAAAATATGTGAAAATATGTAATAATACCAAAATATGTAAAAGTATATAAAATAAAAATGGTTCCAATTAATTCGCAATGCCTTGGAATCTCTGAAAAATAAGTATAAGTGTAGTGAATGCGGGTATCTTGTTTCTGTGAAAATATGTATTTACATGAAAATTCGTTCTCTAATTATAACTTTAGGCCGACGATATGTTTTCAAGCTGCCTGGTTTTGGAATTTGTGGCACTGAGGCGATGTATTGTTTTCCAGGAGGGAATTAATTTCCAAAACGTATTTCCTATGTTCACTATAGCCGAGATTCAGGTTCACTATAACAGTTCACTACAACCGGAGTCGTCAACAAATGTAGTTTGGAGTATTTATTGCGAATCTTCGAAATTTTCAAATTCGAATGTTCCGCGCTTCATCTGCTAGTCTTTCGCGGGATATAAGATTGCAGTACACAGGTAGCGAAGCGCCGCAACTCAGTTTAAAATTCTGAAAATTCTTTTTTGGGAACTGTAGTATGTATGAAACGTATAAGGGAATTATATAGAATGTGAAGATAAGTATGAGTTGACTTTACAAAAAGCAGTTTTAATTGTCAAATTGTGTTGATGATATTAGCTTCAAAAACAATTAATTTTCGCATCTAATGTTTTGCGATTTGTAGTGCGGTTTACAAGTGCTGGCTGTTTATATGGACAGAAACTGCGGTATTAAAACTTTACGTAACCGTTACTAAATGCGAGAAAGTTTCTGCTCCTGTCGTAGCACTAGTTTATCTTTAAATAAAGTAAAGAAATATTCAAAGAATGTATACAACATAAAAAGGCTGTTTTTGAAGATATAAAAATCAATTGCTGATCGTTTAATCGCAAGCACCGGTTGACTGAGCGAATATAAATACAGCATGGAATACACAGGCTACCCTGATGTCTGATCCCTCCCTATCCTTTGACTTGGTGAATAGGCTAGTGATCCCTACTACCCTTGGCCTGATGAATCAGCTAGCCATCTATATGACATAAACACGATCGAACCCTTATGTGAGATGTGCATGATGAGGTATGGTATTTTGGGAAAATTGTGTTAGGAAGGAACAGAAATACTGGGATTTTAGAGTTTAATGGGCTGAAGCTATATTTAAGAAATAGACGGGTGATTTAATGTAGATTTCGTGGGAGAAACACAGAAGAGTTATGTCTAAATTTTTAAGAAAGCGCCTATAAAGTCAGCACCAATGGTCTGTTATTTTCAATTATATATAGTCACAGGAAGAAACAAGACAGTGGGACGACTGTGAAATTATTTTTCAAGCCATATGATTCTCACGAAAATAAATATATTGTCAATTGTAAATCTAGGAGATTCCGCATATTTTTGAGTTGTGTTGGTTTTCAAGATGTCGCGATGTTATAACGAGTTGTTTATTTTCACGTTAGGGTAGAGAGTAAGTTCATACAGACTAGGGTAATTTAAAAACGAAAATTATTGGGAGACCAGAATTTGCAAGAAAACAGCAATTAGCGACATCAGTAGAAGTCACAAAAATGGGTAACTCGTAAAAAACCATTATAGGATCTTAAAGTTGCGACGAGATTATTCGTTTTCAAAACGGAATGAGATCAGATGTAGATCAGAAATAACGGATGGTATCTCTTTAGTGTTGTTTTAGATTTTACATCCAGCATTGTTATTTATATTACGACCATAATGCATTATGTTAACACTAGCAAATTACAGTAAATACAACGGCAATTTGTGGGAGAAATGGCGTAGAATACACACTAAATAGAGACTGGCTGATTTCAAGCTCAAAGAAAGAAATTTTCTTACAATTTTAATAAATATTTCGACCATTTGTAATGTTTTTCTTTCCATTATTTTTAGAAAAGATTTTATTTAGCAGTTTGCTCCCTCAAAAAAATATAAATTCACGAAAACATGCCTTTGTTGTTCATGGACCACTCTCGGGTGACCAGCAAAGAAAAAAGACTTCGCTTGACAAGTTGTGCGGTGCTGAGCCGTCGGCAATCCATTACTCTATGCCCCAAGACGAACGGAATATTGCACAACACGTCCTTGTGGGTTTTAATTTAGACTAATGAAGCATCTCCATGAAAATCCTCTGGATCAAGCTCCTCAAGAACAAACTCCTCTGGAGCAGCTGCTGTCAAGATGGCCGCTCTTGGAACCTCTCCACGGCGCTCGTGGTGGTCCCGTGTCGAGGAGCCCTTGGTGACGTCATCCTCCAGATGTGCGCGGCTTCGCGCGTTGAGTGGGAGGCGAAACGAATGCAGGACACCTGTACCGGTCGCGTGAAATCTCCCCTGAAAGCAGGTGACCACCTCGCCACAAAAGAGCAGTTGTGACAGACGATAAAAAGAGGAAAATAAATTAATGCACAGGATGTCTGATAAGTCATTCTAGGATAGTTGTTATTTCTTTATTTAGGAGTCAATTTTTGTACTACTAGTTTTGTTGAAAACAGTTATTCTTGATGCTTAGTTTAACACCTTTTTAAATCTCCACTTGAGCTCAAGCATTTTCAATGCATTTTTTAATGAACTGATACGTTCGATGTGTCCGCAGCATGGTTCGTGGACATTGGTTAACAAGATATTCGTTTACATTGGTTATTGTTGCTTGAATTTCATACCAGTTCGTTAGTTTTCTCTTGTAAATCTTCTCCATAGCCCACCACCCAGGGGAAAAATCGCAAGGCGTTAAATCAGGGCTGCGGGTAGGTTATTCATGTGCATAACGTCTGCGAATCCATGAAAAATGGAATCCATGGAAAATGATCATGCATCCATTTGCGGACATCATTTGGAAAATGTGCTGGTGGTCCGCCCTTCATGAAGTGAAGCAGTGGGTTGTTCCACTGTGACTACTGGCCATGCAGTGATTTCTTACATCTTCTCAAGAACATTTCACGAACTCTGCTAACATTCTCTTCTTTCCTCCAAGATGATGGCCTTCCTGATCTCTTTCTGCGCCGGCGGTACTCTCTGTTTTGCATCCAGAGTTGCATGGATTCATCTTTCGCCCCTCCACCATCTTTGTACTCGCACCACAGATCCCCCAGACCTCGTAACGAGCTACTATTCTTACCCGCTTTTCGACACTCAACACAGGCGGCATTTTTCAACTGAAATATAAGAATAAACATGTTAAACAAAACCTCAAGGACTAGTCTTTGTTTCAAATTATTTTCCTCCCTTTTAAGGATTATAAGCCATGATTCACTACTGTTAACTACAATTGTCTGGAACTACAACTCATCCATCTGAAATTGAAGAGGTGTTTTCAAAGTGACCTACCTCCCTTTGCGTTTGTTTTCAACGCTCCCTGTGCGTGTGTTACTTATTCTTAATATGTTTCTCCACTATTCTGTGAAATTCTGTTTCAGTATGGCGTCTCCTCTGAGTTAAACGATATCCGAAAGCCATTGAATACTTTCGCTTCATGAAAAGTTGTATTCCTGAAGATACGTCACTTGGGAAATTTGCTCTTTCATTTGTTTTCTTCCTTTCTTGGGGGTAAAGAAAGAAGTGCATGTTCTGACTTAAAGAAATATTTCGAATCTCAAATTTAATATACACCTGATACCGTAGAAAAAATGAACTACATATTAGCATTTATGGTGGATGTACCGGTCCGTGACAATCGAGATAGTTAATCTCCTTAAATGGAAGAATTATTTTGTAATTCTTCAAAATGTATGAAATATTCCATCAGGTAATTATTTATCCTTCACCGCTCCTGGATGGGCTTTAACTTCTCATCATTCTACAAGATGGCAGCCACCTTAGCAGCTCCAAGTTCATTTCTTTATATATGCATCAGGTTATGTTGTAAATGTTTAGGTGTAATCCACGTTGCTTGGGAAGTAATTTATTTTTAATTTTATTATTGTATTATTTATTTCATTTCATTTGTGAATTTTATTATTATTTTTTTTTTTTTTGCTTTATATCAATTTGCTCCGTTTCTTTATGTTTATCTCTCATTTTTTCCTTCTTTATGTTAGAGAGCCACTAAAGATGGAAAATTTTCCCCCGAAAGTTAACTTTGGGCATGTTATAATATTTATTATAAACTGTTATTGTTGGGGATGATTATCCCTATCTCTCATTATGCATTACCACAAGATTTTCTGCTACCACCACAAAATTAATTATTTATTTCTACAGAGGTAAAACTTAGAAACTCGTGAAAAGGCAGGAAATCTACTAGGCCCTTATATTTCAAACACAGCTTATAAGACATTACAGGTAGTAACCGCACTTCTCGAACAATAATCTGAAGTTTTAATAATTGATCATTTCAAATTCATATCATCCATTCTTATTTGTCTAGTTGTAGTATGTAAAGATGAGCATGTCACTGCACTTTTAAAAAAATCCAGTTCAAAACGACTTACTTCTGTACACATCACTATTATTACTCTCTTAATCAAATTTTTGTTTGGACTTCATGAATATGATAAGACATTGTTGGTCTGATTGCACTAGTGTGAGTTGTCCAACGACCTCTCATCTGTAAGAACCCTGGACAATTTTGCCTCATGGACTTTTCTCAGAGAGAGTGTCGCCGCTGCCGGGGGTCATTCTTTATTTTAAGACTTCCCCGAGCCTCAAAAGAAGACGCCAAATCCCTGTCACTTCCCATGACATCGCGACTGCCGTCTCGATCGTGCTGCTGATGCGGTTTTCCTGCCTGTTCTCAGAAGGCCGGGAGTAGACGGCGCGGAGATCTTACACCATGGATAAAGATCTAAGGCTTCGTCTGCCACCCAGTTGCTACGAGGTAAAGAAAAAACGATTCGGTGTAATAATATTAATGGTTTTCACCAGAATTTCCGTTCAGTACGAGCTCAACAGGTGAACTTAGATAATGAAGATTTGGGTCGACGAGGTTCTGGAAAGTTTAAATTTTTCATAGTCTCTTTTGAGAAATACTCTTCCTTCTACGATATTTCTAATATTATTAGCTCTCGATGTTATCTACAAATAATTATACCAATCTTATGAAGGGGATTATTTCCAATGATATTATTGTTGATTCTACCGTTGCCCTGCTATGCTCATAAATTCTCTTAATGTTAACACTAATTTATTAATTTTACTTTCAATTTAATCATTTTACTCCTTACCTGTTGCATGTGGACGTGTAATTCTATACAAAATCAAGAATTTCTGAAAGTTATATTGATTAAAACCAATTATTGAATTGATGGCTATTAATACAAATTATCAGCGTTTCTCAACAAAAAATGAACATTTATTCCTATATATTTACAACTCCTATTGAGCTCGAGAATAATTACTTTTTTCTATGCACAAACATTAAAATACCGTACGGTTTTGAAGAGAATTCGTGAGCTTGCTTCAATGACTTCAGATGTCTTGTTGAATGTTGTCCATGGAATGTTATTGATATCCCTATGATCGTGTTCTTGCTTATCATTAGAATAAATGAAAAATGTTCTGGAATGTCATCAATGATTTGGTATTTGGTATTATACAGTATTAGTTATTTTTTCCATAAAAGATCCAGATAGTTTCCATAAAATCAGTACGTGGTCAGTTCTCTAGCTGTATGAAACACCTACGCGCGACTATCTTAGCTACTTATCGAAAATTCCTCCCATCTACCGATCTATCCTAATACACATACCCTCGAAACACGGAGTCTATTACATTTAAAATTCAATGCTAATATTTGCACAATACCGAGAACAATCATAAATTCCCGCCTCACTATCTTTTAAATAATACTCCAGCCTATGGTGAAAATCCATTCGCACCTCGCCAACCGCATACGTGTGTACACTTCAATATCTTTAAAGATTGTGGTTCTTTGCGTCTTTTTACGGCTCAACATAATGAACAAGGAGATCTTTTGACTCTTTAATTGCTAATAAATTCCCTCAAAGTGAACTTAATTGCCATACACTTTTTAAAAGATGAGGTTTTGTAGCTTGATTATCGCGATAGAGAAACAATCCTATTACCTGATTCACTGAGATACGAAAAAGAGTGGATAATTTTTGGTTCTTTAATTGCTAATTAATTACTAAAAAATCATTATTTACCTAATTTAAAAAAGTACCGCGATTTAAACTTGATAATCAAGATAGCCAAATATTCCAAATTTCCGATTTACAGACCTATTACGATGCTGAAGTTTATATTGTCGGGGAGTAATATTTTGATATTTATTTAGACAAAAAGAGACTAAAAACTATGTGACGTATGGGGAGAAAATCATCTGCGTACGCTATCTTGATTTTCAGAATTCCTTCCCCACAATTTAATTATTAATAGTTGAAAGATTAAAATAAATAAGTTGGAAAACTTATTTGTGAGGAGAAATAAACTGCAGATTTGACTTTTCTGCATTGCTAACAAAATAGTATCTCACTCTAAGCTCTACTAACACTATAAGCAAAACGAGACCTCAACAAAACGTGCGCACAGTGAAGCTACTAATACTAAACTGGGGAAGCATATTATTACCTTGGGAGAAAAAATATAATAATATATTATACAATGTAAATTGTTGGTTGGTGCTTAATAATAATTATAATTATAATAAAGTAATAATAATAATAATAATAATAATAATAATAATTATTATTATTATTATTATTATTATTATAAAAATAAAGCCGGCCCCGTGACGCAGACGATTGCGGCAGCCGTCGTCTGCGTCGAGGAGGCTGCAGGTTCCAGTCCTGCTTAGTCATGGCTGTATTTGTGATTGTCCCTTCAGCTCTCATCATCATCCTATCACCTCATAACTCATAATTGAAGGCTTAACAACCTTGTCTTAGCAAGGGATACAGCCGAGAAGCTGATCCTCGTAATTACAAACGTTAATCTCCCTCCAGAATAGAATGCGACTGGACTTCGGAAGAGAACGTGTAACGTTTACGCAAAATAATAAAAATAAAAATAATAATAACAATAATAATAACAATAATAATAACAATAATAATAACAATAATAATAATAATAATAATAATAATAATAATAATAAAACGCCACAATAGCTGAATATAAAATCTACTCGAAGATGCAGCCAGTCTCCCAAGGAGCAGAACTACTGACTATGTGTATCACTACAATACGTTTCGCAAAATGGACTGTACCCAATAACGCACCTCCTGCACCTCCCAAAGTACTTATTATCACTTGCTCTTATTAAAAGGTTTGTAGTACAAACACTAAATTTTAATCTCGTGTGTATGTGCACTTGGAGAAACACTCAAAAGACAATTTTTCAATAAAGGCTCCAAAGTTTTAGTCAAAATGTCCATTTACCAGGTACCAGATTTTACTCTTCTGTAATGTGTAACATTTCTTTAACTTAAACCCGTCTATCACATTTTTAAAGCCATTTCTACAATTAGAGGACCCAAAATTCAGAAAATGTGAAAAAAATGACTTTTAATCGCCGACTGGGCGTAGAGGGTAGCAACTGGGAAGAGGGTGGGGGCAATGCCGAAAGGGTAGCCTAGAGGTAGACACTAGAAAACTACGAGAACGTCTGTGCCAATTTGTAGCACTACTAGTGTAAATTTTGGCACGACCCTTAATCCCAAAATTTTATACTAGCTATGTGCCTAGATAGATAGGCAGCGACGCAATGGAATTGGGAGGAAGTAGAAAGGATGTGTATGTTTAACTCCATGCAGACAAGACATAATTCTGTTTCGGCAAACCGTACGAGGAAAGTTTGGTCACCAAACGTTTTCCCAGGTTTAATCAAGAAAATGGGGGACGAACCCAGTAACAAACAAACTTTCTAAGAACACTTGGATCTCTTCCCACACGTTACCCAGGAAAGTGATTTCCAAAATACACGACATACCAAAACCTCTCTATAAATCACTGCTCCTGCCGCTGATTAAGGTGGAAAATACATCAAAAGGGCGTTTATGTCATCTTAGGCAGGCATTTATCTCTATCATCATAAAAAGATTGGAGAAACTTTTTTTTGATGAAAAAAGAACACTTTTTGGTTTCAAGGGACTCCAAAACGTGTATTTCCATTGACATCTCGGAATCAATTTTCCGCAGCATTACACATCTATATTACGTATAGTATTCGTACGTGCACGAGGAAGTAAAATCGATGGCTGTTGTAGGTTCCTGCAATCGATGCCTGCAAAATGTTCAAATGATATTAATCTAAAACAATCAAAATGAAAGTGAGTTGGAGACGGAACTGATGGGATTGACAGAAATGTTACCATTTGCAGATGGGAACAACAAATGTTAGCACAGCTATTTGGATGATTTGCACTCTGAAATGAATTGTGCAAAGTTGTGAGGCATTCCGGGCTCTGTGTGATGTGTACGACACTTCATTAACCAGCAAAAGCACTCTCTCAGTGGAACCGTCAGGCGATCTCGCTCAAAAGGCAAAGATATGGCGCAACATGTGGCACTATTGATAATGATAATATGATAATCATTATTATTACTTTTATTATTATTATTATTATTATTATTATTATTATTATTATTATAGGGTTCATGATCATGCGTTTGTTAGTAACGAGGCTTACGCTGTAGGGCCTGCTCTTTCACCAATAATGTTTATTTTCACAAAACAATGCTATAATGGATTGGTTTACATTTATATTGTATAATTTCTTTAAAAAAGACTTAATATACATGTAATAAGTAATGTACTTCATCTTCCGGGTCAATGACCCCCATCTCGATCTGGTTTCAGTCCAGTATCCCTGATTCATTGAGCAAATGCTGAGATGGCCCATTGTTTTGCTTCTGGTCGTAAATGTAGCTTCACTATCTGTGTACGTTTTGTTGAGGTCTCCTTTTGCTTGTTGTGGTAGCAGTAGAGCTGAGGGTGGGTTACTATTTTGTTAGTAATGCATAAAAGTCAAATCTGCAGTTCGTTTATCGTTGCAAATAGTTTTTTATAACTCAGGAACGAAGACATCTAGTTTTTCAAATGTTGATAATCTCCCGCTTTTATTTTTATTTATTTATAGTTCGCGAATACGCCATCTTGGACCACGCAGGACATGTACTTGCACGGGCTTTTATCACGTTGCAAGTCTTGTATGTTAGCTAATCAGGGGGGTCAACATTATGCTGCATCAGGGTTACTAATCCTGGGGGGATGGAAGATGGAATGATGATAATGAAGGATGAATGGACGGCACACACAAACGACATACACAAATACACCCATGCCCGAGACGGGATTTCTTCTCCCCCCTACGCCATATACAGTTTTTACTGGTTGCTTTTTTTTACCAAATAAAATAAATCAAATCAAAGCACTTAAATATACATTTATAGAAAGTTGTTACATTTAGCATGGAGGAGGCAAGCGGTGCATTTGCCTAGGGAGGGGTGAGAGGGTCGGCAGAGACCTAAACCTCCATTCCGAGAAACCCAGAAGGGTTGTGTGGTTCTGAGTGTAAGCACGGGGATCCTTGACGATCGACCTTTTCGAGGTCGTTGGGCCACTGAACCAGCAATAAATTGAGATCGTTGGGCCACTGAAACGACGCTTCGTTGACTGGTGCCGGATTTTCTCCAGCAATAAATTGAGATCGTTGGGCCACTAAAGCCACACTTCGTTGACTGAAGCCGGATTTTCTCCAGCAATAAATTGAGATCGTTGGGCCACTGAAACGACGCTTCGTTTACTGGGGCCGGATTTTCTTTAGCAATAAATTGAGATCGTTGGGCCACTGAAACGACGCTTCGTTGACTGGAGCCGGATTTTCTCCAGCAATAAGTTGACATCGTTGGGCCACTGAAACGACGCTTCGTTCACTGGAGCCGGATTTTCTCCAGCAATAAATTGAGATCGTTGGGCCACTGAAACGACGTTTCGTTGACTGAAGCCGGATTTTCTCCAGCAAAAAATTGAGATCGTTGGGCCACTGAAACGACGTTTCGTTGACTGAAGCCGGATTTTCTCCAGCAATAAATTGAAATCGTTGGGCCACTGAAACGACGCTTCGTTGACTGGAGCCGGATTTTCTCCAGCAATAAATTGAGATCGTTGGGCGACTGAAACGACGCTTCGTTGACTGGAGCCGGATTTTCTCCAGCAATAAATTGCAAGCGCAGGGCCGCAACGCGGTCCGGAAGCAGCGACGCGGTGACAGGCTGGCGAGGCCGCGCCGGGCGGCGGTGCATAGTGAGCGTAGCGCGACTGACACAGTGCGCGGGCGGCAGTGCCGTGAGGCCTTCCTTCTGTAAATAGAGCGACGACGCATAGTGTTCTGAGCAGGACACAGCATAGGAGTGCAATGCGACCCCCATAAAATCCCACCAAAAATTTAGGTTTCGATTTATCAGCCTTCTCCCAGCATGTGGGGATCTCAGGCCTTGATCCTGTTTTCTACCCATGCCTGTAGTAAGGGAGATATGTGGTGAGCATGATATATTCCCTTCACTGCATCTAGCATACTTGACCTGCCGGACCGGGAGAGGTGGCTCAGTGCATCTAGTGATGTTACTGCAGCGCCTCTGACCGGGAGGTCCTGGGTTCGAGTCCCGACATTGGCGAGATTTTCGACTCTAGCTTGCGAGCTAGATCGAATTCAGTCGTTGTCTGGAGGAGGATTCTAGAGGACGGCTGCTCTGATCGGTAGTTTTCCGTGGTTTCTTCTATCAAAACCAGGCGAATGCCGGAGCATTTACGTAGGGACCAGAGCATTTACAAACGGACCACGGACCGTGCGCGATCTTTCCTACCTCTTCCTTGTCTTATCCTATCTACTTACACACACATTAACATGCACTACAGTACCACACTTTCCGGGAGACCGGTCGGGAGCTTCAACCCGGCTGGTGCGGTGCCCCGCTGGCGGGAGCTACCTGGTTGAGGAAACCCCGTTAGCCGACGGTAGGTCGGCACCGGATCTCGCCATCCAGAGAGGGAAGAACACCTCCACCTCTCGAGAAACTTACGGGACTAATGACCTCGGTAGTTGACGCGCCCGGAATTATTAACAGCCAACCTACCAACCTTGACCTGCCGGAGGTCTTCCTCACTCGGCTACAGAAAGTGAGAGGATTGTAATGGAAACCTACACTTCTGTGTTTCCCCTGACTGGGAAGCGAACCCGGGAGCGCACCTGGGGCCGTTAGCGCGCCGAGCATGAGCCATCCGAGGGGTTACCTCAAAATAATTACAAATACCATTATTCGTTTTTCAATTTACAAGACTTGCTTTTTCATTCACTGCAATAGTTCAGCAGCAACACGTTGATCGTCGACTTGGATATATAGGGTCCAAGTCCCGACTGTGGTGCATATTCGACTTTGCATATGCAGGTGAGTGGAATTCAACCGCTGTCTGGAGGGCAAAACAGCAAACGGCTGTTCTGATCGATACCAGTCAAACAGCGGAGCAGTAATCTCTGAAACGGACTGCTTTCCTTCCTCATCCTCGTCCCCTCTCCCTTTCCACACCTCACCAGGAGGAGGGAAATTTAATTAAAGAGAGTGGTGATTGTAAACTTAGCGACACACCACGACACATCGCACAAACGCCCACACCCCTTTATGCGCATGCGCGTGCGTTCTGTAGTACACACACACACACAAGTACTATTGTCGGGAGCTTGTTTTTTTATCGGCTGAGACCTTCTGCGCCGCTTCGAAAGATACCTGCGAGAGAAAAGCCTCACAACTGACGGTGCCGAATCTCACGTTTCCGTATGAGAGAAATAGCCCCCTCTCGGAATAGGGCACGGCACTTACGGGAAGAATTAAGTCGTTAACGCGCCTGAAGTCAATACTCACTCCCTCACACGCGGATTGAAAATAGTCAAACCTCGATAACTCAATCGTCGATAACTCGAATTTTTTATAAGTCGAAGAATTGTTCATTCCCAACCACGTGAAACGTATTTTACGTGTAAGACTCTCTCGTTATCTCGAAATTTAATACCACAAGTTTCTCGATAACTCGAAAGAATATCTTCTTACCCTGAGCGAAAATCATATTTTTAACTCGAAGAAACTGACAAAGTTTGTTTTCACGCCTCGAAATGCATACCCTCGAAGCCATTTTCCATGGAACACTGACCTTCAACACTGACAGCTTCTCTCTGCGCTCCTACGGTCTGCTCTCAATGCCAGGACCAGCGAATTTTGTGTTGCTGCCAATGCAGGCTCAGCAATTCCGCGCAGTGGTGTGCTAGCTCTTCGTATGTTTTGTCGAAAAATAGTGCAACATATCACAGATGGACAAACGTGTGTTAAAATCATTAACTTTAAATTCAAAATTTAAAATAACTAGTGAAGTGGAGAAAGAAAAAATATATTGCAGATGAACACAGTATTGCTGCAAGTACGCTTTCAATGATTTTAAAAGACACACTAAATTCGTCGTGCAGTGGAGGAATCGCATTTTGAATCTCAAAGAAAAAGAATGAAATGTTCGAGTAATTAAGAATAAATTATTGTGTAACCAATGGATATCAATTTTATGACTTAACTATAATATTTAATTGTGCATATTTTAAACTGTTCATATTTTTTAAAGAAGGTATTATTTTGAAATCTCAAATATTTGCTAAGTCGCAGAAATATTTTACTCCGGAGACGCTTCGAGATATCGAGGTTCGACTGTATTTTTTAATTATTTGAGTGGACTCTATAATACTCATCCGCCATTTATCTCGTAACTTAGCTGGCGATGAAAATTCGCCGCCGTCGGAACACGTGCTAACAAAAGGTAGAGTCGTAGGCTTCCGCGACCGGAGTCGTTGAATTCTTGGCTGTCCGGGATTAGCCGCGTCATGGTCGATGGAGCTGACGTTTCGGCCATCTTGCTGTGGCCTTCTTCAGAGCTTTACTACTCGAGCTATACTGTACCAGCATTGCTGATTGAGAAGTTCTAAGGTTCGAGTCTTCAAGATGGTGTGTTTTCGGCAATAGCTACGTAGCATGATCAAATTCAACCCCTGTCTGGGTCGGTCCTCTTTTACGAACAGTAAGATAATCCCAGTGGCGATTTGTAGGGTAGTGCCAGTGTGCCATGGCACCACCAAGTGTGTGTATAAAATATCGTTTCTTCAAAATGTTTTTCTTTATATTAATTCATTTGAACGGTCGCTTAGTCATTCGATGCTCTATCAATGTTCTCTTCAAACGTACAGGGCGTAATGCTATCTGTCGGCTTCCTCCTGAACCTCTGAACCACCTGCAGATTGACACCGGCTCTGCCCATTTGTATAAAGAACGCTGAATTGGATTCTGCAAGTCACTTATGAATCGGGCGGTGCTAAGGTGGAAGTGGCACAGCAGTTCACGTTCTGCTTCAGAGTGACAGAAGACATGATGATGAATTTGGTTATGAGACAACTTCGCATCCTGTCTCTAAAATATCAGTATGGCTCTGCTGTGGTTTTTCTTCAAATATTTCAAATATTTCTTCAAATATTTTCTTCAAATAGCATATGATTCCAAAGTTAGCTTGTGCTTTCAGATTGCGGACTTTTTCGGACTAAAGACAAGTGACTTCAGGCTTTGTATCCATACCTCGAAGGGGGAGATCATACCTCAGTGTACCTATGTTGTAGATGTTCTTGAAGTTATGAAATGAAAATCGTTGTTTTTCCTCTATCAACTTTATCAGTAACAATAACAAAACTTACATAATTACAGCAGCTTGTTGTTTTTTATGGATCTCTTGAAAGAATTTTAATGTAGGCAGTTCGATTTCATCGTTTATGTCAATACATTATTAGATATTTTCCAGGAATTTATTCGTCAAAGCATATGTTACTTAAATGTTAAAATTTTAAACCATTCCAGTATTAAGGGGCTATAAAAACAATCACAAAATACTACGTATATTATAATTTTATATTTACAGATTTTATGTATATTATTATTATTATTATAATTATTATTATTACTTGTACTTTTACTACATATTTTATGATTACTGACAAATGAAGTGCATAATTAAACTGAATTTACAACTTAAGCCACCATTAAATTGTATTTACAAACGATTTCGGCCATCTTGTATGTATTTAGGATTTAAAGAAAATGCTTGAATCAATTCCAGAGAAATATTAAGATATCATCGCCTTTCCGTGAAACAGATGAGAGCTATTGTACACCGGAAACGTTGACGCAGTTTGGGGTTTAAATAAATAAGTAGATCAAGACAAAATTACACCCCGTAAATTACTCAGTCAAAGCCACATGTTTGAAGTAAACATGAAAAATTAAAGCCGCACTTAAATTATTTTCTGCGTGTTTCCTCGTGAATCTTCTCCAATATAAATTATTTGATGCTAGTAGCAGTTCCGCTAAAAGCAAAAATAACGTAACACAAAACTGCTACGAATTCGATAATTCTAAAGTATTCTTAAATATTTTACTCACACGTATTTGTACACAACAATACTAAATTGTTGGAAATACATCATTTACAAAACTTTTTTTATAATTTCTTGAAAATTTATGATACAATATAAATAAAAAATTATGATACAATAAAAAATTATAAAAGAAATCCTTAAGGAATAGCGTTTGTAATTTTCTTTAGAATAAATGCTTATAAGTATTAGAATGAAATTATTTCCCTCATTAAATTAACACCATTACCTTTTATCAGCACATCTGGTGTGCTCCAATTAGGGTGGGCCTAACAAATAAATAGCTTTTTCTATCTGATTGTTCGTGCCACTTCTCTCTAGTGGTTGAAGCTGCAATACATGTCACATTCTTATAAACGCGATCTTCATTAATATAATTAGTATTTCTCGCATTCTGAAATTCTTTTGGACTTTACATTCCTGAAATAATCTTATTAAATACCACCCGTTCTTTGGAAATTTTCAGTTAAATTTAATCACATTATTGAGAGGGGTGCTTATTACCTGACAGGAACTCAAAAACCAAACTCCAGATAACAACATATAAAACTCTAACAGATAACAACATATAAAAAATAGTTAAAAGTGAGAACGCTTATGGAAAAGGCATATAGGGCCGTATTCATAGTCTTGACTTATAATAAGGAAAACCTTAAGGAGTTCCTTAACACGTTTTCCAATTCATAGTAGCAACTTGTCCATCCACATAAGAAAATACTTATAGCTATAAAGAAGGTCCAGCTTTCACTTATAGCTATAAGTGAACCCTCTCTTGATGCGTTGAAAATTGTCGTAATTTGAAAGAAATGGAAATGGACGACTATTTCAAACATTATAAGGATTTTTACAGTGGCATCTTTCTTTGTAGCAACAAGTGATATTTACGTCACATGCCAAACCCGTTGAAAATGCACAGCGATCGAGAATTTAAGAAAAAATATTGTTTTACTAAACCTTTTTTTCTACACTTTTTGCTAACATTGGTGGCTAAAACCACCACTAACTAATAGATATTTACTGATTTCACCACCATTTAAGCCTTTGTTTAAGATACTGGCACTATTTAAGAAATTGTGTAGGTTAGCTTACCTCACGGACGCAAGAATATGATAGTTGACGGCCAGTTTGATGAAGCACTTCTGGCAAGATTCAAGTGGCTGTGAAACAGCGAATACGCTGTTGCCACACGAAGCACTGCTAGCATCGTACTTATTATAAGTATCGTCTATGAATACAAAATGTGTGTAAGTATTTCCTTATCAAAAGTAACTTTTTATAGCTTAAGTATTTTCTTATCCTATAAGTGACAACTATGAATATGGCCCATAGTAATAGAAGCTTTATTTATGTGGCGATACTCGGGTCATCAGGCTCGCTCTTCCGCCAAATCATGTAATAAATTCATAGATACGAATTGAGCAGTATAGCGTTATTCAAAGATACATTTAGTAAATAAATTAAAATACAACTTAGAGATGTCTTACCTTTGGGCTCACAAAAGCGAATGAAAATGACCTAGTATTTGCCTTAAGCGGACGGGAAAAAACAGGGAAAACAAAGGAAGTCTGCATGCTCTTCAACATTGACCAATAAAATAAAATATATTTTTTAATTACTGACACAGGAAAACACTGATGACGTTCATATTACCTTTGCAGACGTCAACTTTCAAAGATCTTGTGTTCACATTTCGTGAATCATTCTTTGTAAGATCTAGTTTACTGAACAACTAACGATCAAAGGGGCATTCGCAATTTCCTGGTTCGCTAGGAAGTTTTTTTCATAAAATCAATTATTTCCTTGGTATGGAAAATGGGCTAGGATCAGAAATAAGATTTGGAATACAGGGATGAAATCAGAAAAGCAATGTACGTATTATGTTATATTGAAGGAAGTCTAAATTGGTGTAAGCATGTGACAAGGATATTACGCCTTAAAAATTGCCTTAAAAATTCGCAAAGCACTTGTATTGTATAATCACAATAGCACTAAATATTCAGTACAACGTGTCTGTTCTCTCGGGTTAGGATTTTCTTGCAAAAAAATAATCAATTGCTTAGAGTCCCCATCTATCGGGACCCTATGACCTGAAAAATTCAAATAATTTTCTTCAATTATTATTATTATTATTATTATTATTATTATTATTACAATTATTATTACTATTATTACTATTGTTATTTTTGTTGATATTGTTGCTAATATAAGTATTTTTGTAATAGAGCAATTATATGTGCACCTGTATGGAAGAAAAAAATTAGAGGGTAAAGAATCTTCCACATAACGTTATTATTAGTGTTTTGTAATATGTGTGGAGAATTATTAATGCTTCCGGTCTAAGTTCATTATCCCAGTAAGCGTAGTGCATGTTTTTGTCGCGTGAAGAGGTGGTGATATTCCCCGAGTTGATGGCGAGATGCGGCGCCGACCTGCCCGTCGGCTTGTTTTTTCCTCAACCAGGTATCTCCCGGCATCGCCTGAGGCAGGAAAGGCTCCCAACCGATCTCCCGGCATGTGTGGCAGTGTAATGCATGTTAGTGTAAGTGTGTGAGTAAGGGGTGAAGATAGGACAATGAAGAGGAAGGAGAGATTACGTGCGGTCCGTGGCCCATGGCCCGTTTGTTAAGGTACTCTCCGGCATTCGCCTAATGTTGATCGGAGAAACCATGAGAAAACTGTCGATCAGATAGTCGGTCGCTAGAATTTGACCTACCTCTGTAGCTAGTGTCGAAAATCCTGCCAGAGTCGGGAGTGTTACCCTAGGACCTCCCAGTCAGAGGTAGTGGAGTGACATCAATTGATACCGTGAGCCGCGTAAGCCGGTAAATCTGGAGGATATTTTTCGCGCGGGGAGAGTGAGCCTTAATACAGTAAAATCTCTCTAAATCGGAACCTGTACAAGCCATAAACCTTACTTAAACGGAAAATTTCTCCGTCCCTTGAAGTTAAATGGCATTTTACACAGCATAGAACGGAACATCTTCAACGCGGAAACGGAACGACTTTTCATGAACTGCAGGAAATAAAGCTTTGTAAAACGGAAGTTCTGTGAATTTAATACAATTGGCAGAGTAACTCGAGATGTTCTTAATTAAGTGAATGCATCTGCACGTCTGTTTTAAATTATCTATATTTGTGACACGCAATTTTGTCATGCCAGCCGGACACTGAAAAAAAGAGAGGGGTTTCAGCTGTCAGCGTAGAATTTGACCTTGGGGTTGCTTGTCTCTAAAGGCGTAGGCCGCAGGAGAATTCTCTCTCACCGGATTCTCTGAGAGTGGGAAGGTGTAGGGCGTGGTTTCTTTTCCCGCGTCTCGCTGTTCCCCCGTAAATCATAACCCCCTTGATCATACGCTCAGCTCAAGGCCATGCGAGGATATCAGAAAGTCATAGAACTGGATTGTGACGCGTTGTCCGTTGAAAGAGTCAGCAAGCAGTCCGAATTCAGCTACTATGCAGAAAGGTCTTATGTATTTTTCAACTCAGAAGCTGTCAATGAAGAGTGTTTAATATTCATTTATTGGCGATTCCTTCCATAAATATGTCATGTTACTCTATATTGATAATTATTAAGTCATGTAATTTATTTCCTTCTGGAGCAGAAACGTCCATATCACAATTGTGATAGACAAACTGGACAAACGTGCACAAAGCGGAAACCTCCCCATACCGGAATTTTTTGTGCCCCGATCGATTCCGGCTTAGGCAGATTTTTCGGTATTTCTTGTTCTTGTGGTCCCCGAATTGCCTAAAGCTCTTTGTGTTCTGGTGCCCCATGGGATCAAAGTCGCCGCCCGCGGGGAGCACGGTGCGGGCGCGGGCGCGGGCGCGGGCACGTCTGGGCCCCGAGCGATTGCCGCCGTCGCTGCGGCTAAGTTTAGCGGCTGCTCGAGAGCGCCGCCTAATTTTAGCGATGCAACTGGGCGGCTGCGCGCCGCTCGCCGCTGGCCGCGCGGTTCCCCGTGCGCCGCTGACGTCCCCGCCTCCGCCCCTTCGCACTTCCACCCCTCCTCTCCCTCTGCCGCTGTCTTTGCTTCGTCCCCAGCCCTGCCTCCGACCGCTCATAGCCACGCTTCTATCAGCATTCAACACAATCGCTCCACCTTCACCTGCGTTCCGGCCCCGCCTCGATTACCAAACCTCACTCTCGCGTTAAAAACCCCTTCTACCTCCCTATCCACCGCCACCTCGCCCCCCCCCCGTCGGCGCTCCAGCCGCGTCTTCCCCAACCATCTCTGCCACCTCCTCCCTCGTATTCAACGCCTTTCCCCCCCTTACCCCGAACTCCGTCCTCGTAGTCAACGCCCCTTCTATCTCCGTGTCCACCTCCACCTTGACCCTAATCATTCGTCCTGGGGAGCCGTCGCTCCAGTCCTTTTGTGCACCGTCAGCCCTCCCTATCCGCACCGCCCCCTCCTTTGCGACCTCACATTCAGCGCCGTATCAACCTCCCGGCCGCTCCCCTTGCGCCTCCTCCTCCGCCACCTCGTCCACCTTCGCCCCCACGTCCGTCTGCTTCTGCGGCTCCACCGCCTGACATTTGCGGGAAGTCCACGTTTCCGAGGGTGTTGTAGCTCAGTGCATCAACTGATGTCACTGCAGCGCCTCTGTCCGAGAAGTCGTAGGTTCCCACTCCCCACGGCGGCACGATTGTCGACAGTAGCTTTTCAGCTAGGTTGAATTCAGTCGCTGTCTGTCGCATAATTACCAACACTTTAGATATTGTTTAGAAAAACACGACCAGGTGTTCTCGGTTTCAACAGTAAATATATTTTCTTACGCCCCCAATGAAGGTGTGTTTGGAATGTTATCACCAGTGCTCGCTGCGAGCTTTGGTCTTCAACTATTTATTACTCGGGGGGGGGGAGTAGTAAGGTCATCGTTCAAGAAAATTTGCGCGGGTAACATTCGCCTTACAAAACCTTGATGGCTTGTTACCACATTTCTACACTCGCTTTTTCGGCGCATAAAGTCTAATACACGATTATAAGCCCTCCTGGCGACAAATCCCGTCTACGCTCGTGCATTTTCAATTAAGCTTTTAGAAAAGTATTTCAGAACTTTAACCCCCTCTCCATTGTTTCATCTATCGTAGATTCTTCATCCGGCTTCTTAGAGATCCCACATGTTGTCCATCCACCTCCCATGTTCTTGTCAATTCCTATACCCTTTGGTTAACTGAATTGAAATTGCAGAGCGTGGGGTTTGTAATGCAAGGAATAACTGACGTTGATATAATTACATAATGCTGCAAAAATCGATGTCGAGATTTTTACGGAAAAATGTTTTTTGTCGTGTCCTTTCCGTCCCGTTCCGTAACCTTCATCATATTGTTTGCTCGAATATAACAATGTGCGCTTTTAAAAATTGCGCAGGACCGATTTTCGTTGAACACTTGTTCTGAAATACAGAATATAGAAGCGAACAACGTATACAAGTACTTCGACTCTGATTTCAGAAATGCTCGCTCAGTGAGTGAAAAAGTCACTTGTGTATTTTTGCTAATTAAAAACAGTTTCGTACGTTCAATTAGTATTATAAAATTATGTGACATTTAAAAATAACACGAAAAATACTTGTTGATGCCCCATTACTTTCTGCTTACCTACCTGCTGCTACATCGTTTATGATAACTTGGGATCCTAAGGCTGGTATGATTTAAATCATTGATTTAACTGATTACTTTAAAAATCAATGATTTAAATAAATATTTATTATTTGTAATATTTGAAAAAAAATTGTATTTTAAATATTTGTAAATTAAAAATTACTGAGATAAAAAGATATGTTGATAGAAGACATTTATTATATTTTTTAAAAACATTTTCATATTATTGAACAATTTTGAGACAGTAAAATTCAATACAATATACAATAAAATGAACACTTAGAAGAACACAAAAGAAGAACCATAAACATTTGTAATTAAGTTATACACTAATAGACTTAGATGATCGATTAGTTTTTTAACAGCATTGAATTGCCTGTAAATGTAAACTAATTTAACAGCAATGCTGCCCTAGCACACTCCGAGTTAGTTTCGAGAAAAACGGGTTTAAAGCTTTACGGGTGTCCATAATTCTAGACTGTATCAAAATGTTTGCTGAAGCCACTTAAAGTAAAGATGATGAGTTAATAAAAATGGAATTTTATTAATACTCGTTTAAATAACAAACTTAATATTGTGAAAACTAATGAAAAGAGTTAATCTTATTAGTTTCAATAATATTAACCTTTTTCCTTGTGTATATTGATAAAATACCATTTTAAGTGGAAAGCAACAAGACAACGAACAACGAAGAATGCCTTTTTTCTAAATCATGGTAATAGATAGTGCCACAAACTTATTCGGTAATGTGGATGCAAGAGAAATGTTTCAAGAGCATGGACGTATAAGTAACACAAATTTGAAGATTTTGCGTGTTAGGGTGGTATTACCCCAAACCCCTCAAATATACAGTATCTATTTTTTAAATAATTTTACAATAATTTAATGTTAAATTTAAAATTGATGTTTTACTCATTTTTTTCTGCTTTTAAAAAAAAATAAGGAAAAAGTTTGGACTAAAGTAAAAGGATCCAATACAATTTTGAAAAATCTGATTTAAATCAAATCAATGTGGTTTAAGTAAAAATATCTTATTTTATTAAACTCATTATCTTTCAGCCCTAGTGGTTGCGCATTTTAGATTTACGCAATGCCATACATGTAAAAACGCTTCTGCGCTCTTGCCTTTCTAATGATTTCTCTCTGTTCTCACAGTTATATCACGACCCTTACGGAAGGTTTCTTCGTTTTGATTCCACGGGATTAGTTTTCTTTTTGTCGTTTTCCCGTTCGGTGAGTTCGTCATCGTCCTCTTCTTGTGTCTGCCTTCAAACAGACTGCGCCGTTGCTAATATTGGTGTGTCCGCATTCTGAATCGAAACTGTCATTGTTTCTTTTGGCACAGTCTTCAGCTGCCTACCGACACATTCGTTTTCGCTTTCGTAGCCTTAACAGAGCCCTCTTGTCCTCAATTATTGTTCAGACCGCATTTTCATCAGTTCCACCCCCCTTTGTCTTTCCTTCATAATTTCTTTTCTCTCACACCCAGTTCTTGTCGATACCTCTCTTTCGTCATCCGTTCTTCTGATTTGTCGTCACCTGGATCATTTTGCAGTTCAGGCCCTTCCTCTCCCGTCTACTAGGGTACCTATGTTCCTTCTGTACAGACTGCATAGGAGGATGTATTTTGACAAGACGCAGGAGTTTTTCCTATCTGTCGATATCATATTTACAATACAATCTTCTAACATGATACCCCGTTGCTAGGTGTGTACAAATGTAGATAATAATTCGCTGCCTTACAACTATCATTCGACTTCACAAAATTCCGGATATGAACATGCTGTTACAATATTTACGAGGGTGAAAACTAAGTTACACTTCCCAGTTATGGCCGTTTATGAATCCACCTACACAAGGCTACTACAACATACTATGTAAATTCACATTTCCATATAGTCGCCAAAAGACTGTAAACATTTCTCTAACTCTTCGATTCCTGAAGCGTAGAAATCACCTCCAGTGATATATAACCACCTGGAGACAGCTGCTTTTACCTCTTCATCGTTTTGGAATCGTCGTCCACCGAGATCCTTTTTCAGCTTACCGAACACATGATAATCGCATATCGTATGGAGGATTTTGTAATACCTTCCACTAACTTCGCGATATTCTTCCGTGAGGTCCGTGAGTCCGGCGTCAAATTGCTTACACCAAACTGGACGAGAAACTGCACTCTCACCCTGTGCAGCAGTGATTTCACGATGAATGTCCATGCAATTGAGACGTTTAGCCCATAGAAATCTGGTCGTTGCACATGCGCCGTTGATCCTAGCCCGCTCTGCAGTCACAACACAGACGAGATACATCAACCTTCCTATCAGACATGTCAGCAGTTACTGTAACGTGCTCCGCATCAGCCACAGTCACGGCACACGGCGAGTTCTCGCAGCGAGCTAGTGTAACTTTTTGATTGACCTACATATTGGGAAGACAACTCCAAAATTCGCAACACGATCGAAATCTGTTCATAAATAGACTTTAGTACGCAATGTTGCTTTTTCATCTAAAGTTTAAACCAACATCATCATCACCAACATCTGTGGGTATCCGTTTCACGAACATAAATTGTTCAACGACGATATGCACTTTCCAAATATTGTTAGTTTTCTAATCGATTGACCATAGATTATTCTTATAAGTTGATTAATTCGTTCTTAATACCTCAAAATATAGTCAAACATATGTTTAATAGCTATAATCTACATGTAATAGCAATAATACATCTACAAACGTGTACCCATGGAGATGTTTTCAGTGTGTAAGGGAAGTATCTGTTCAATATCAATTTTTGCTTTCCTCCCTTCAAGATCGTAAGTGATGAATTGTGTTTACAACTTTCCAAATCTTGCTCCAGGAACTGTTCATAAATTATGGTAAAATATATTTATACGAATTCCAAGTTTCACCGCTTGTATTAGTTCTTTGAGTTGTTCGTCATTCGAAAATTATCGTTGTCCGATTTATTCCTATAAATACCATATTTCATTTGTACAATCCGAAGAATTTTCAAGTTACCATGTTACTCGTGTCAGAAAGAGGATAAATGAGCGCATTGTGGGTACCCTGTATTTTTTATTGATAGTTATAAGCAAATAAATTCTTAAGACGTAAGTAGTGTGAAATAAATTATTTTAGTTTCAACCTACTACTTTGACTATACCACGGAATAATTATTTATATTAAAAAACGGCCAAATATTTAAATTATTTATATACAGAGCTCTCAATCCTACCAAAAACTGTAATGTTTCGCTCCATTTTTATCTATTAAGAATGAATTTAGTTTTTTTACTTCTTACTGCCTATTTAGAATGTTTTTTTTCCTCCTTACTACTCTTTACCATGTTTTGTTTCTTCTGAATGTTCTAGTGGAAGAATCTCCGCAATAGCGGCGATAAATTCTACAGAACTGCGTTTTATGAATGTATTTATACAAAAATAAATAAATCCAAATAATGAACTCCAAATAAATTGATAATATGTCCGTGATGTAATAGTAAACAATAGAACAATTTGGAGATATGAAATGAGGTCGGCAGGGTTGACAAAATGTATTGAGCTGAAATATTGCTTGAAACTGCAAAGCGGCCGTTCTGGGAAGAATGGTACCTGCAATGGAAATTAAAAAATTATTACACACGAGTAATTGTAATAAATTTTAATATTATTTCCCCCGTAGAATATTCTAATTATAGCTGGTTACAGGGCGTTGCTCGGATATTTTCTCACTAGTGGACCCGGCGATACCTCGCTTTTGCAGTATTACACTTGACACGCTACTGGTCACGAGATTGTTAATCGCGTTTTACGCTACGCTCTGCCAATTTTTTAGTAGATGAAAGACTTTCTCACGAGTATGGGTTTGTTCTATGTCCTGTATCGGACCTGGTTGTCAAGTATCCTATTGTTAAAACGTTCTCCCTGACGTTTGAACATACACTGTCTTGTAGAAATATGATTTACTTATCCGAGATAACGTTCAAGTAATAATTCCGGCCGATACTTCACAATCGCAGACGAAGAATATGCATCGCAGACGCGCTTAGCACTAGACGGTGCGTTGGGTTGGTTAGAGTTTCTGTTCAGGGACATCTGAATCATAAACGTATAAATCAACAACGCCCCCATTTTGCGTGTATTTGCGACAGACATACTCACATTGCCTTGATACAATACCTATAACCTTCGCGCAAGTGATAGCAATAAGTTGACACTGTTTTTATTGCAATTAGATGAACAGTTAGGCAGCACATAAAACACGAAGAAACACAAATTGATTTTCATATATTAGATAATTGTGTATTAAGTAGCATCGCTCGCGTCCCTCGTAAGCCCAATCAGGCCTGCCATGGCCTTCCTACCTACAACTCCCGCCCTGCCCGTCCAGCCTCTTTCGCACTATTTGTTCCTCTCGCTCATCATCCTTTCTTCCGTATTGCACATCGTATCCGGCCTGCCATGCCGTCCTCATTTTAACTCCCGCTCCGCCCATCCAGCCTTTTCCGCTACATCTGCTCCTCCCGCTCATCACAGAGTCCGACCGCTTCGTCCATATCATAGAGTATACGGTAGGCATTTATTAATTCAATGTCCATATCCTCCGCACGCCGTATTCAACCTGCTGTGACCGACCTGTCTACACCTCCCGCCCCTCCCATCCAACCTATTCCACTCTAGACGTTTCTCTCGATTAAAACGCTAGCGGTCCCATGCTCCCTCAGTCCATAACGCGCTACCATGGCTGTGCTGTCCCACATCATCTGCGCCGCCCATCCAGGCTATTCTGCCTACCCCCTCTCTCTCTTTTTCTATCCTCTCGATGTCTCCCCCTCTCGCATTCTCTCGATGTCTGCCTTTTTCTACATTGCTTTTTCCTCTCTTTCTCATTCTGCTTTTCTCTCTCTCATTCTCTCGATTCTGCCTTTTCTACTCTCTCATTCTCTCGATGTCTGCCTTTTCTACTCTCTCATTCTCTCGATGTCTGCCTTTTTACTCTCTCATTCTCTCGATATCTGCCTTTTCTACTCTCTCATTCTCTCGATGTCTGCCTTTTCTACTCTCTCATTCTCTCGATGTCTGCCTTTTTCTACTCTCTCATTCTCTCCATGTCTGTCTTTTTCTACTCTCATTCTCTCGATGTCTGCCTTTTTCTACTCTCTCATTCTCTCGATGTCTGCCTTTTTCTACTCTCTCATTCTCTCGATGTCTGGCTTTTTCTACTCTCTCATTCTCTCCATATCTGATTTTTCTACTCTCATTCTCTCGATGTCTGCCTTTTCTACTCTCTCATCTCTCTCTGATGTCTGCCTTTTCTACTCTCTCATTCTCTCGATATCTGCCTCTTTCTACTCTCTCATTCTCCTCGATGTCTGCCTTTTTCTACTCTCTCATTCTCTCGATGTCTGCCTTTTCTACTCTTTCATTCTCTCGATGTCTGCCTTTTTCTACTCTCTCATTCTCTCCATGTCTGCCTTTTTCTACTCTCTCATTCTCCCGATGTCTGCCTTTTCTACTCTTTCATTCTCTCGATGTCTGCCTTTTTCTCTCTCTCATTCTCTCCATGTCTTCCTTTTTCTACTCTCTCATTCTCCGATGTCTGCCTTTTCTACTTCTCATTTCTCGATTCTTCTTTTTCTACTCTCTCATTCTCTCGATGTCTGCCTTTTTCTACTCTCTCATTCTCTCGATGTCTGCCTTTTTCTACTCTCTCATTCTCTCCATGTCTGTCTTTTTCTACTCTCTCATTCTCTCCATGTCTGTCTTTTGCTACTCTCTCATTCTCTCGATGTCTCCCCTTTCCTCGCTCTCTCCGTCTCAGCCACGCCGTCGCCGGTGCGAAGCCTGTCCTCAGACGCAGGGGTCGCCGAAGCGGCGGCGCGTCGTGGGCTTGGGCTCGCGGTACTGCTGCTGGCAGCGCAGGATGGTGATGCCCATGCGCGAGTACGTGTCCTCGTACTCCGACTTGCCCGGGTACGGCTCCAGCCACGTCGCCACAGTCACCGGCGCTGCGGCAGACAGGAACCGAGCGAATATAGCCTCTTGTGATGAGATTAGGAAAGAAGCTCTAATTCTAGTCTAGTGCCTGTACTGTTAATTTCAAATATCATTCTCTTTACTTGCATCTATTCCTGGGCTGAGCAATAACGAGAATCTTATCGTTGGAAATTGACGGTTTTGAATTGGCCGGGTCCTTATCCATGGGTCTTTTATACGTTACAAGGGTAACATGACCCACGGTTAATTTTCCGATTTCAGAAAAGTTTTCAGCTAAGTTTGATCCAGCAATACGCGATGTAAACGCGATTACTACAACAATCGATTATTTCATATGATTTATAAAACGGAACATCGATTACTTGTCGAATGCGATTACGATTACGTCGCGAAGTGACTCGTAGGTCTATCGAGATGTTTTCCAGGCACATTCGACATTAATTATTAAAATGTCAAAAACCACCACCGATTTCCAAATTTCTTTTCGCATTTAGAATGGCAGAAGCGTTTTGCACGAAGAAATAAGAATGGCAGATGCGTTTGCATTTTGGCCTATCATTATGAAGCCGTCGTGCACAATTCAAGATACGGAGCAAAGAGCCAAACCGTCTCCGTAGCTGTCCGAAGTGTTCGTTCCGACCCGTCCGTCCCGTCGTGGCCTAGTGCGTGCGACCCACACAAAAACTGCCGTCCTGTCCGTCCGAGGCGTCCCGTCCCAGTTGCGAGTTGAGCTTTATTGAGCCAGAATGACAGCGCCGGCGACAAACGAGACAGACGGGACGCGGTTTGATCGTTTCTTCCAGGGGCTCCCGCAAGGAATCCACGCTCCCTCCCCTGGCGTCACAGGTGAGGGAGACGGGCACACGGAACGCCGTCTCAAAACATCCACTAGTAGCTTTTCCTCGGGCAGCCTCGGCACGAAGATCTTTGAAATTCCGTATTAGAAAGCGCACGATAAAAGTATTAGCGCACACCAAGCATTATTACAATGGCATAGTCTGGCAGACTACTTTAGGTGAAAATAAAGAAAAACTCATTTTTACAATGAAACTCTATATTTAATGGATTAAACACGTATGATATGGCGTTCCAAAATAATTTTAAAGGGTTTTATAGATACACCTTAATAACATGCTTCGTGCTGTTCACACACGACATCGGACCATTGCTTGGTGCTGTTCACACATGGCTTTTGAGAAGCGTCCGCAGAACTCCATCGTCATGCGACCTTTCTATCGCCATCATCCCATTGTGATTGATAAATGTTCAAAACGAAACTTAAATGCTGCAAGTCAAGGATTTTGTATTCATTATTTACATTAATAGCCAATAAGCACCAAAACGATCACTGACGTAACTACCATGACGTAGGATATTGGACGACGCGTGTTTAATTGGCGTGTATCGAAAATACGCGCACAACGATACGTGTATTTCATTGGCTAGCCACACAATGATGGTACACAGATATTTAAAAACGGGGAGTGACGGAAACGGGATGGGGGAAGCTTTCGGCTCTAGTCGCATCGTCTGACAGACGATGCGTTTGTAATATAGTGTTAAACGAATTACTATGCAGGTACAACAATTTTCTGGGCGAATACAATCTCCTTAACTCGCGTTGGGTACTCAAGGTTTTCTAAACGGCGATAGTACGCCTACATTGCTCTACTATGCATGTTCAATGCGTCCCTTCTCGCGTCTCGCTCCCACATCAAGGCCGTGGAGAATATGTACGGCGCAGCGTTAAAGATAACGGAAAAACTATCAATCATCTGCCCATGAGCATAGCTTTTGTGCATCTGCGCACGCGCAGAGCATAAATTGCAGTCGATTACTGCACGCTGTGCCGTGCGAAAACTCCATGATCCTCGAAGAGTAGTACACAGGTTTAAATGACTCAGGACATCAGATGATGACGGCCCCGACCAGGAGGTTCCTGACGGTGGCTGGATTTTCGAGCACGCGTATTTTCGACACACGCCAATTAAACACGTGTCGTCCAATATCCTACGTCTTGGTAGTTATGTCAGTGTTCGTTTTGGTGCTTATTGGCGGTTCGAGTCCTGACGGTGGCTGGATTTTCGGCACTAGCTATGTAACTAAGGCGAATTCAGTCGCTGTCTAGAGGAGAATTCTGGCGGCCGGCTGCTCTGATAAGTAGTTATCCGTGTTTTTTTGCTATCAACACCAAGCGAATGGAAGAGCAGTACCCTAACACACCGGACCACGGGCCGCGTGCGATCTATCCTTCTTCTTTCTTGTCATATCCTCATCCCTTACTTACATACACACACACGTACATGCTCTACACTAACATACATGTCGGGAGCTTAGAGCTTTTTACGGCTGGGGCAGTGCCCCGCTGGTAGGAGAGATCTGGTTGGAAGGTACACCGCGAGCCGACGTGTAGTTCGGCGCCGAATCTCGCCAGCCTGCGGGGGAAGATCACAGCCACCTCCCGCCTTAAATAAAGCAGGACTACACTTACGGGACTAACGACGTCAACCGTTGCCGCGCCTGGTATCACTAATAAATCCTGAAGTAGTGTAGGAGGAGGAGGAGGCCGTGGGGGCGGTACTCACTGCGCAGGAAGCAGAGCGGGCGCGCGGGGTCGATGGTGGGGCGGATGTGCGGCGGGTGGCGGAAGCTGGCCGGGTCGCGGAAGCCGTAGCCCACGCCCAGGCGCGCGGGCGGGATGGTCACGCCCACGGGCGAGTCCGTCGCCGCCATGATGGAGCGGTAGTCGCCCTGCGCCAGATCTACGCACCCGCTGCATTCAAGCCTCAATTTACTTAAACATACGTATCCTACGTCAAACATTGTGAAACTGAGATCAGGAAAAGAGTTACTACTACCATGTACTGAAATCCTGAAGTATCCTACATCTATCTTCGGATGTAGATCGATGGACCAATAATAAGACGCAACGGAACGAAAGTTCTAATGCTCGAAGAAGAAGAAAAAAAAGTAGAAGAAGAAGAAGAACAATACATGGCAATGGCGTATGGTAACATTTTTTTCTAGGGATGCAATTACATTAAAAGATGGAAAAATTTTACTTTCTCGTATACGTACGTATATTCGGAGTAAAATACGTAGTGCAGAGAAAGTTATGTAATACTGCGGAAAATCGATTTCGAGATTTCAATGGAAATACACGCTTTGGGGTCCCCTGATATGGATAAAGTGTTGTTTTTTAAAACGTCCGTCCGTCCGTCCGTCGGTCCGTCCGTCCGTCCGTCCGTCGGTCTGTCCGTCCGTCCGTCGGTCCGTCCGTCTGTAGACACTACTAACGCTTAAACCATGCGTAGGGATTTTTCCAAATTCAAGAAACCCCTGTACATCTGGCTATAGTTGAAGCTTCGAAATTTTGAAACACATTCATTAAAATTTGGAGGTAATGTACATGAAGCTATTGGGACATTTTCAAAATATTCTCAAAAACAGCTCCAAATTTTTTCTTTAAATTTCTTGTAAGAATAGAGTAAAACACACTTATAAAGGTTCCATAGGTCCGATTTTCACTGTTGATTCTGAATTTTCGATAATTGCAATATCCTGCAGTACAATAAATGAAAAATTCATTACTTATGAAAGAATTAGAAAACACCGACTCAGCGTACCCACCTGCGCAAACGTAGTCCGCCATGGACACCGACTTCCATTTAGATTTCGCGTCGCCACAGCGGTGATCCATGATCTGATTGGTCAAGTACGTCATCTGCGTAAAAGCAAAGGAACAAGTATTACGATTTTCCAGGTTCCGTCTTTTTGCCCTTTTTAAATGGGACATTGATGAAAATGCATTTTAATACAAATTTCTTTGTGAAAATTATATTACAGATTTCTAGTTTGTGTGGTTCTTGTAGACTGCGGACTAATTTAAGTTGAAAGTAAATAATGTTACTGAGCCACAAACAACACTTATAAATCGACGAAATTAACGTTTCTGAAAGCATTGGACGAAATAAAAAAAATTGAAAGAAAACATTTTTTTTACGAAAATGTTTTGACATGTTCCAGTTACTTTTTGTGAGACCATAACGTATGAAAGTTTTCTACATAGACTTGTCGAAAATCTGTGAATAAAATCACATATTTTCATTTACATTTTCACACAGCTTCATTAAGCACTTCCAATCTTTCAAAACGTTCTTCTGTAAAATTTGCTCGATGTCAGTTGCAGACTTTTCATGCCGAGAGAAGAAAATGTATTTCCATGTATGTTCTATGTACTGTATGAGAGGTTCCCAAACATAACAAAATACACCTTTTAAGAAAATTATAATAATGGGATTATGAGGTAAAAGAAACCATATTCCATTCTCTGCTTTAGTCAACCAAGTTCTTAGTTCTCATTCTAGTGCAGAACAGATTATATTTCATTACTTCACCTGAATTGATTATCTGTTGAAAAACTTTGAAGTTCAATTTCTCAAATTTATGCCAAATGGGTTTTTGGACGGACAAATGGTTTTGATTGAGAACCTCTCATATATTGTATTTATTACATAACAATTCAGTGATATCAATAAAATTGAATAACTTCAGTCAAGAAGAATGCCAAAGAAACTCGAGTAGTATTAGTATTAAGTGTAATTTCAGTTGGTAAGGGACTTTTCTGTCGCTGTGGACATAGATTCGCGATGGATGAGCGTCCCACTATCTCTGTTCTTCAGTAAGCACTCGAACGTCTTCCACATGCTTGCAGTAAGCCTTTTTTTAAAAACATTTTATATACGTTAAATAAACAAACAAGTAAAGAATAAATCTGAAAATCGAGGAAGAGTGATCCTTTCTTCGGACTGAATCCAATTTAATGTTATGATATTATATAAATTGAGAATATTCTCTGAAACCATTTTCCAAAGTTTTAATAAATTTTAACACTAAATAATGTACACGTTTACTACAAACAGACTTAACACATTCCTGCAACAATTAAAGTGCACTGTCGATGTGCAGAGTCGTGTGGTTCTTCTAGTGGAATCACATATTCTCCCATTTTTAAAAAAATATTAAAATGTGTGTTTAAAATTAGATCAATGTAATCAAATTACTACTTTGATTTTACTACGAAAAACAATTACCTAAGGTTGTGTGTGTATACTTGTGTGAGCGCATCTGCGTGTGTGTGTTTGAGCGCGTGCGCGTCAACGAAGGCGTGTCAATAAAAGGGAGGGGGCAAGGGTCCATTAGCCTCCTGGCCAAATGGACACCATAGATTTACATTACAAAAAAATTATTTCCTTACATAAATTCAATCCCTGATTTTCCCCCTTTGCTTACCTTGATAAATCAGGAAATTGTTATACGGTAATCGGGAAATAAGCTCCACAAGCAGCTGTTTCAATGCTTGGTCATAAATAGACATAGGATGTTTAGGAAAATGTCTAATTTATTCGAACGAATGTATTTAACGGAGTTGTAATCTTTAAAGAGTTGTAAATATGTAAATCTAATTTTATATTAAAATGCATTAACTTGTTTTGTGCATTTAAGTTTAAAAAATAATGTAGACGTATATTACAAACAATTTTTGATTTTATTTTGTACTTGCAAAATACCCGGTGTTGCCCGGAGTTTCTTCATATTCAATCCTTGCGAATGAGGGTAAAGATCAATTTTATATAAACCTCGGTGTTTAATATTACTATTTTTAACGTAATTGCTTCAAATTTCAATAAGATACTATAATTTTCTTTAATTTTATTTTACAACACATTGCAATTGTATGAATTTTTTAAAATCTTGTGCACCGCTACTGACCTCTAGCGAATAAATTATGTATCAATTTTGCTGCAACACTACTGGGCTCTGGTGGAATGTATTTATGTCAATTTTGAAAATGTGCACACAATTCACTTTTCCCCATAGCATGTCATACGCAGTTTTAACTGTTTTTTGACGTAAAATAAATAAATAAATAATTCCAGAGTACCTATACCTTGTAGCCTATTCGATTTCTTCGTTCGGAAGTTGTGATGTCAGCCATTGTGAGTATGTAATCGTAAGGTTTCTGTGACGTCTGTCAGCGTCATTGGCGGTTCTGCCTATATCGGGATAACTAAAGACAGAGATTTTCTGGTAAAGAGCAGTCCAAATCAAAAGTTTGAAAGCTGAGTTCACTTGAATAGAGGAAGCCCTGATTACATTAGTAACATATCCAACAGCTGAAGTTGTTCATCTTAAATGGTTATGATCACATTTTTACGTTATTTTTCTTTTAGGGCATTTTAAGAACATTTTCAGAGCATTTTAATGATTATTTTTGGCGATGTTTTTGGTCATCAAAATCCGCCCCCTAGTTATAATTTAATTTCTTTTGCCACATGTTTAATTCATTTCTTGGCAACATGCATTGAATTGAATTGAATTGAATTGAATTGAATGTGCCTTATTTTACGTGGCGAGACTCAAGCCATGAGGCCCGCTCTTCCGCCCACGCAAATTCAGCTACGCTCCTTTCACCAACCATGGTCGAAAGAAGGTGTTACTTGGGTGACGAAACAGGCGATTTGAATTTAGCCCAGAGGCGTCATTTAGGCTTGAGGATCTTTTACATGCAGTAAAATGTACTAACATGGGAGAGCCGGCTTTACTTCCCCTCCGAAGGAAGGCGTACGATGGATTTTTTCGCCCTTAAAAATCCACGGCTTCGATCGGGTTCGAACCCGCAAATTTGGGTATAACAGTCCGACACGCTATCCGTTTCACCATCGCCGCCGCAAGTAGAACCATGCCCGAGGCGGGACTCGAACCCGTGATCCTTCGGTCTGAGATCGCTTCGACACTACTGCCATAGCGATCTCGGCCACCATACATCGCCTGTAACCAAAAGAGAGGCGTTGGCTCACCTCCTTGCGCAGGCCGCAGAGGTCGGCCAGCATGTTGCACTCCTTGTGCGCCAGCGCGCGGTAGCGGTCCTCCAGCGGCTTCACCTCGTGCTTGTCGCAGGGGCACGTGCCCTCCAGCGGCCGGTACATGTAGTAGCCGGGGGGCTTGGTGGCCACCGGCGGCGCGATGGGGCTGCGCACCGCACCACGCCCCCGCACGCGTCACCGCACGCCCCCGCACGCCCCCGCACGCCCCCGCCGCACACATTGTGCGCGGGTCGCAGGCAGAGGGGTGGGGCCCAACGGTCCCCCAATGTTGGGATACATATATAATATGATTATATATGTATATATTGTATATATGTGTATATATTGTATATATATGTGTATATATTGTATATAGTATATATGTGTATATATTGTATATATATGTGTATATATTGTATATATATGTGTATATATTGTATATATATGTGTATATATTGTATATATATATGTATATATTGTATATATATGTGTATATATTGTATATATATATGTATATATTGTATATATTTTGTATATATATTATATATTAGAGAGAAAGAGAGAGAGAGAGAGAGAGAGAGAGAGAGAGAGAGAGAGAGAGAGAGAGAGAGAGAGAGAGAAAGAGAAAGACATTTCAATAATTTGCTGATCTTCAAATTTATGAAGATAAAGATAAATTTATTTAAACTCCAATTGGGTGTAACCCGATGGCAGTTAATTACATATTGTATATATATGTATATATTGTATATATATATGTATATATATTGTATATATATATTGTATATATATATATTGTGTATATATATATTGTATATATATATTGTATATATATATATTGTATGTATATATATATTGTATATATATATGTATATATGAGAGAGAGAGAGAGAGAAAGAGAAAGACATTTCAATAATTTGCTGATCTTCAAATGTATGAAGATAAAGATAAATTTATTTAAACTCCAATTGGGTGTAACCCGATGGCAGTTAATTACATAAATAAGATAATAAATGTCTTGCAAATAATATAATAATTGTAATAATAATACCTAAATGTCTGTAATAACAATAACAGTAATAATAATATAAAAATCACTAATTCTTAAAACAATAACATGAAAAAGAAAAGAAACGTCTATCATCTAAAGCCACACTGAGTGTTTATACAATAAAGACCGCACTGCACTATCCTGCACTTCACTTCTCTTCACTTCACTTCACTATAACACTAAAAACATTTCCTTCATTATTTCTCTGCTCTACACTGCACGACACCTCACTTCACTATATTACTTAATATTCTTAGTTAACTACCTCATCAACTTAAAAATGCCCTAAATTAATTTCCTAAACTGTTGAACGCTTCAAGGAAAGGGTTCAAAGGTTTTTGCAGGCAATCTATTCCAATCCCTTATCGTTCGAATATTTTTTTCTGCATTTTGAGAAACAAGTTAATAAGCGAACAATAATTTGATTGAACTGAGTTAATTACATATATAAATTGGTGAATTTTAGTTCAGTATTATAAAATGCGGCGGGATAATCTTCAGCGTTACTGTGAATACCCCGTATCAATAAATCATCTTTCAATTATCTTTTTAAATGTCATTTACTTAAAAATGAAAGTTTCATGCCTGGAGTCATAACACTCAAATTAACTCTCAAAACGAAAGAGTATTTACCATTTATTATACTCATATCGCAGAGGAAAGTACCCAAATCCGGGCCCCCATTTTGTTTTCGAAATTTTTAAATTCAATTTTCTGCACAATTAAACCAAAATATTTGTAATACATACCTTGTTAGTTATACAATCTGTATATTCTACTTAAAATTTTTGGTCAAGAGAATAAAATGATTTTTCCCAAACATTACATTCTGTGAAATTTTAAAAAATGTTTTCTACTGTGAACCCCTCACATGTGTTTTAAGAAATGGCTACAAAAAATGAAAAACTGCCAATAGTTTGGACTCAGTATAACATGTTATACGAGTAGATAAGAAATTCTTATGACTTGCACATAGTCTACATATTAAAGTCCGACAAAAGTCATATGTATAAGCATCTTTTTCCGTCCTTGTACATACTACGTGAGACCAGAGTAGATACATTTGGCACATACGAAGGGGTGCCCAAAAATAACCGGAATAGCATTGCCGTGTGCGGAGCTTGTGTTTTTTCCGCTAGGCGTGTGTGGCGCAACTCATTGCCAGTTCAATGCCGCCTGTTGTCGATCTGGCTTGTTCTGTTCGTTTGCAGTGATTGTTTTTGCCAGTGCTGTTTCTTCCTGTTTCATTTTTTATGATGGTAAGTTTAAGTGAACAACGTTCAGCTGTGAAAGTTTGTTTCGTACTCGAAAACAAATTCTGCTGAAAACTGTTTTAATGTCGAAAAACAGCTCACAACGATGACGCTATGGTAAAAACTCAAGTGTACGAGTGATTTGCTAGGTTAAAAGATGGTGACATGTCGATTGATGACAAACCTCGTTCTGGAGGTCGATTAACTGTCCGAATCGACGAAAATGTTGAAAAAAAAAAAAAAAAACGAGAGCTTGGGCTCACAATTGATCAATTTTCTGAGATTAGCGAGTTATCTTGAAGCTCAGTCCAGCGAACTTTAATCGAAGATTTGGGAATGTATTTGGGAAAAGAAACTAGTTCTTCCACCACGTCAATGCCCCAGCACACCCAGGCATATCTGTGAGCCAGTTTTTTGGCTAAAAATGGCGTGGTTTCGCTGCCAATTTCACCTTACTCTCCTGACGTGGCTCCGTGCGACTTATTCCTATTTCCACGCATGAAAAGGAACATGAAAGGACACCGAATTGACAACATTGAAGACGTCAAGAAAAAAACGAGGGAGGATATGTCAGCCATTTTAAAATTTGACTACATAAATTGTTTCGAACATTAGAAGCACAGAGGGATAAATGTATCAGTTGTAATTGGGACTATTTTAAAGAGGATAAGATTATTTTGTAAAAAAATTGAAAAAATATAGCTTTTAAAAAATAATTCCAGGTGTTGGGGGTACCACCTCGTAATTCTCCTGTAGCCCTCTAAAAATTTTACAATGCAAAACATGCATTTTGTATCTTCTTAGCCTGGGAGGGAAGATATCCCAGGTAGATCTTACAATTCGGAAGAGCCAGGGGACATGTGATACGATTCCTTGCGGGAGGTGGAATCTCCCTTTTGCTTTTTGTTGAACTTTATAATGTTCTTAAATCTCTATCTTTTCGATTTCTCTGGAATTCAATTATGAAATTGTCTCTTAACTTCATTCTTCTTCCTGCCCTCTCAAAGCGATAGGCTTCAGAGGAGGCTCTTGCTTTTTATTACACTCCTAAGGTTTAAGAAGTACCAAATATCTCAATTGTTTTTATTTAACAAGACGAAAAATTGGGGACCTGCTTTAGGAACTTTTGGGGGCTTGAGTTAGGCATCAGCGAATTTATATTCCAAATGCCAAAAACATTTTTGTAAGGCAAGTTTTTTTAAAATTAATATAATTTAAACAAAGAGTATTAAATTATTTTTTATTAAACATGTAACTTTAATTTTTTATAAAAAATACTAATCCCCCAAATTTTCCCCCCTCACTCCAATAAAAGATCCGAAAACCCGCCTCTGGTCGCAGTATGCAGGTTACAAACTACTAGAGCAAGTTGAGGGATTGGAACCGGTTTAGGAGGCTCAGGACTCAATTACTGATGTCACTGCAGTAGCTCTGATCTGTAGGTCCTAGTGTTCGAGTCCCGACGGTGCCTGAATTTTCGACACTAGCTACATAGCTAGGTCGAGTTCAGCCGCTTCTGGAGGAGAATACTAGCGGCCGGCTGCTCTGATCGATAGTTTTCCGTGGTTTCTCATATCAACACCAAGCGAATGCTGGAGACGCACCTTAACAAACGGGCCACGGACGCGCGCGATCTTTTCTTCCTATTCCTTGACTCATACTAATCCCATACCTACACATACGTACACATTCACATACACCACAATACCACAAATGCCGGGAAACCAGACGGAAGCTTAGAACTTGTCCCGACTGGGGCGGTAGCCCGCAGGTGGGAGATACCCGGGTAGGAAAAACCCTGTAAACCAACGTAATTCGGCGCCGGATCTCGCCATCCAGAAGGAGATCACCGCCACCTCCCCGATAAAACATATACCACACTTACAGGACTATTTATCTTAGTAGTTGATAGTCCCAAAATCACCAATTAATCAAAGCCTATGGGATCTAGTAAGAAACACACGGAAGTTTGAGAGTCGTGAAGCCTAATTTTATAGACGGAAATGCTTTCAATCCCTCTCATAACGAAACCCTATTAATGTGTACATGTAAATTCATGCATTAATAAACAAATTTTAATATTTCCACAAAACAAAGGCGGAATCAAACACATTTCACCGAAATATTACGATTTATTTTTATACTTAACAGGTGCCAGAGGGCACGCATAAAAAGTATTGTTATCGTGCGTCGGAAAACGAATTTTCGACACAAAAACTTTTATTGCCAACTGTTATTGCCTTGGTAACGAAAAAATTAATAAATCTAGTTGCTAAATATAGAAATAAATCATCTAAGGTGGAGCCAAAATCCAGTTTTTGTGCGTTCTTTAGACCGAAAAATCGATTGGCGGCAAAACTTTTCTCTGTCCGTCTGTGCACAACCTTAGAGCATAAACTATTCTGCTGATCTTCTCCAAAATTGATATTCCCCATTCGATCTGGCTGATGTCGCAGTCCCTGGAATTGAAACGGATATTTTAATTTTGGAGGGTACTTTGCATGAAAGGCCCTCGGACATTTTCAAAATTTAAAAAAATGGCGCCAAATTTTTCATTAAGTTTTGTTGTTGAATAGTGCGAAGGACGTCTAAAAGAATGGTGGAGGTCTCATTTTCGTTGAAATCCCCAATTTGGCAAAAACTGCAAAAACAAATGTTTAAAGCTACAAAATTGAAGATAGAGGTTATTGCCTCATAGATCTTGTATAAAATTAGCTCTCTTCTATAAAGGGCCATGTACAATTGTTGGCAAAAGCGAGTAGTTTTTGCGTAATTTACACTTAGAATTTACGATTTGTTCTCAAAAACCGCTCCAATTTTTTTCTTTAAACTCTCTCCACTTATGTATTAAGAGGCGGTAAAAAATATGGTGCTAGTCCCATTTTCGGGTATTGTTATTTTTTTCGAAAATTTAAAAAATAAATCAAAGCTACAAAGTAGAGCTACAAAAGGAGATTTTCGACTGAGACAAAATCTGTTGTATAAAATGAGCTCTTTAAAAAAGGTAATGTACATTTTTTTGAATGTTAGTACGTTTCGCGTAATTTCTGTTTGAAATTAATGAAACAGATATGGGCTTCACACCAACTATGGGCCACAAGAAAAAATATTCGGAGAACAGTAATGGATCAGTAGGATATGCAAAATAATTAATGTTATTTTAATTGTAATGTACTATTGAAAATTCCAATATTCATTTGATTTTTCTTCATTCTGGAATTTCTATTTCCGCTCCTTATTTCCTGCGATTCGTGAACGTAATTTCAGAATTGTTCCTAACTATCGAAATCGACGCAGGTATGCAAAACAGGCGCGTCGTTTGAATTGGGTGGATTAGGATTATATTATCATTATTTCTAATACTTAACATGAAAGAACAATTGACAAAATTGAGTGTCATACATTTGTACGAACAGTTTAAATTTAATATAATGTTACCACCGAATGCTATGGAGCAATATATATTTGAGAATTTCATTGTTGGAGGCGACAAGATAAGATAATGAAATGTGAAATTCTCTTGAAATCTTCTCTTTGCGGAACATCAACATGGAACCACGATGCTGTGTTTAATTTTTTTCATTTTGTTTCATTACATTTTACTTTCTCGAACTTTTTTTTTTGCGTCAAAATATGCAAACGTAACGTATGTTCTGCGATTAATAATGAGAATTTGGGATTTTTTAGGTGTGAAAACGTATAAAGGAGCATTTAGCAATACATGTTCAGACAAGGAGTAACGTGTAATTCGTGTAAAATACAAAAATTTTAGTATTTAACAATTACTATTATATATTTATCAAACAATTTTCATTAACAACGCTTTTAGCGAAAGCAGCCGCCGCCTGTTTCTGCAGAATATTTAAAAGCTAAAATAGACATCGGATATGTTCGTGAATACACAAATCCTTATACACTGAATTCAATGCCAGAGATATATATTCACTTAAATTTTGAATAAAAAAATCAATTTTTCACATATCTTTTATTTACGGGATACAGTGATATTTGAAGTATAAGAAATGAAGACATAGCATTACACAACGATAACAGTTTAATATTGCGAGAAAGTATGTGATGTTGTAGCGCCACTAGTCTTGCAAAGGTGTAATGACGTGCTAGGTTAAAAGGTGAGTTGAAGAGCGACGTAAACAGAGCAACATGTAGTGTACACGACTCCTGTCGTTTCAAACTGCCGCTCTTCGCCGAGCAGTCTCATTGCCATAGTGGGCGCGGGTTGGTACGCCGTGCCCTTGGTTAGCACGGGGAAGTCCCGCGCGATTACGAAACGTGAACTGCCGTGATAACGGGATGTTTGCCTGAAGATGTGACGTGAGTACGTTGCAAGTGCGCGTAATGGAGGAGTGCACGGAAAAAATATAAGTTGTGTGTAGTTCTGTGGTGTTCAAGAATAAATTGATTCAATAATGTGATCAGTGAATGGTGCCGAAATATTGTATAAGTAGGTGTGGAGGAGAATTGCTGCTAAAACATCGTGGGATTTGAATATCGGCCAGATTCGTCAGAAGACCTAGGAATTTCCATAAGGAGTATTTGAAATCCAGTAAAGTCAAATGTAATCACAAAGGTAAATATATATTAATTGTTTTAGATTTAACGATCCGAGATATTATTTCCTATTAAATTTGTCTCTCGTAGGTTTTCTGTGATATCTTGTGGGATAGAGGATGACAAGTATAAGTGCGTGATGAACAATTCTTACGTATTAGCTAATTCTCTTGAATTTTTAATATCAAATGAAGAGATATCAATGTTCTCGATAACCTTCGTTTTGATATATCTCTTCTTAAACTGGAAACATTTATCACAGGATCTTAGAGGTGAAATTCATATTTAGAAATAAGTAATATTACACTTGAAATTTAATTACTGTTCATTTGTAAAATTATTTTATAATTTGCTTCTAAGGTCTAGTATTCATGAAATCTACGGAATTCATTTTTATCTTCAACGTATTTTTTACGTTCATTTATTGTGGCCCCATGTCTACATAAATTAAATAGCAAATAGCCGTCTGTCAGCGAGCATCTCTAGCGCCTAAACCATACGTACTAAACGCGCACTTTTTCTTGATACTCCACAGCGGGCGGTGCGGGGAGAGGCGGGTTCTGCCTGCGTCACGGCAGTACAAAGTTGTCAACTTTATTGACAGAAAACTCGGCGTAATAACTCGTCTTGGACTAGATAGCTACGAGAAACAACGGAAGATTTTTTAAATTCTGAAGAAATAATTGAGTAACAAGAAGGAACATGGTACGCACATGTCGATAGAAAGAGAGATCGAAGAATAGGAAGTTCGGAAAAAGTGCGAGCATAGTAGGATTTTTTCCAAAATGGATTCTGTGTTGATTTGGCTCGACTCGAGTCACTACGAGTTTGAAAAACTTTCTTCAAAATGTGGGGGTACTTTACATGACGCCCCACGGACATTGTAAAACGTTTTCTCAAAAACCGCTCACCCAAAGATATATTTCACCCTCTATAAATTATTTTCGACATCAATGCTTCATAATAACTTCTCTTAACACTAAATTTATAGTAAAAATTACTAAATACTTAATAAAATCCAAATTTACTCGAATATATTATTCAAATAAGTAATTATGATATCAATTCTGGCGTCCTCAAAAAGTAATGTATCATTTTATTCAACATCCTGAAAAATTGTAGAAAATTGAACAGGAAATAAATATATTTAAAAAAAGGCACCAAATATTTCTGTAAGTTTCTTGTAAAAATAGAGTAAAATGCACTTGTAAAGGTGGCATTGGTCCGATTTTAACGGTTAAGTCTAAATGTTCGAAAATTGCAAAATTCTGTTTTTTTTCTGCGTCTTCCTACAACTACAAAATTGAAGAGAACGATAATTACTTAAAATGAAATTTGTTGTTCATAATTATTTCTTTCATTAAGGTCATGTACTTTTTTAGGTCATGCAATTTTAAAAAATTGCAAGAACAAGATTTTCTCATAAACGGCTCCAAATTGTTTCATTGAACTTTTGGTATGGGTAGTGGCAAATATACTCTATAAGATGACATAAACGCCGTATTACTCTATTCTTTTCTTTTTTCCAAAATTACAAAAATGTAATTTCTTTGACTTGTCTCTCTCGACATTATTTACACTAGCGGCAATTTGTTCACATTATTGTATTTATGAGTACAAGTGCTTTAAATAATGTCTTATAAATTTTGTCGAAAACAGTTTTCTGTTAACATGAGCTCATTTCCGTAAAAGTGCAGTTTCAGAAACGCTCAAACGCCATTTTCTCAGAAATGCTTCCAAATTTTTTCTTCAATTTGTTCCAACTTGTAGTGCTAATTGGATTGTTAAAAATGACATAAGGTTCATTTTGCAGTATTCTTTTGTTGTTGTTTTAATTCTAATTTTAATTTCGGTTATATTATAAGGAAACTGAAAAATTGAGAAATTAAAAAAAAATGTTATTTGGCTGACGATAGATGGCAGCAGGCAAGATGGGGCAAGATCGTAAAGCCAGTCCACACCAAGGAAATTAGAAAACTTTACTACGAGAAAGTCTGTGCCATTCTGTAGCACCACTTTAATATCACTTCGAAATTAATTTGCTCTCCCTAATAAACGAATAAAACATTTAACTTTTTTTAAAAACGTTTTGTGGAACTCTGTTATAAAAACAAGTGGGAAGTGCGTGTTCTTTGACCTTTGAACTGGTTGTGGTGGTGGCAGTGTTGTTCCCAAGTCACTCATCTAAAATTACGTCTTTATCTTCTGTTGTTGATTTATTCTTTTTCACTTTCTGGCTGTTTCAGCAACCTAAAACCCAGTTAATGGAATCATTATATTGTATTCTCACACTTGCAAATGGAATACACAAAACGAATAATTGGGTCCTCAAAAATGGAAAAAGTCATCGGTATATCACAATGTCCGTATAAGCTTATAAATGTATTAGTATTGAAAATTATTAGGACTCTTTGAAATATTACAACCTCGTAAATTATTAGGAAATATAAGTTGCTATTCGGACGACATTTTACTATTAGATCTGTACGCACATTTAGTTTTGTATCATAAAAACAGTAAAAACTCTACTTGACGTATGGGCGAGAAGTGTAATATTCGCGTTTACTTCATCACGGGAATTCCTACCTCGCTCTCTAGTCTACACACATTTGATTTACGAATAAAGATATAGAGGAGTTACTCTACCACTAAGTCTAAACCTCTAAGAAGGAACCCGTTTGACAGGTCGGGAAACAAATGAATGTCATGCATGGCGACATTGCAAGATCTAGTGATGAACCCATTTAAAATGCGCAACTGTAAACTAACGCTCGGACAAAATGAGTGCATTAACATAACCTGCAGTTACGTTGTCAACAGTGGCCAAGCAAAGTGGTCCCTTGTAGTAAGCAGTTTCTCTGTGTATATGCATGAATGTGTTTAAAAACTCATTTTTGAAAATGATAATTTGTCTGACTACGGAATTTATGTGTATTGCAAAAAATGTGAAAAGTTATATTATAATTTTATATTTTGATTTTTTAAACAATGGGAGTTTTTTTAGATTTCCTTGTATTCACTAAAAATCAATATATGTAAAGAAAATATTAATTCTAATTATTTAGCTCTGTTATGGGCAACAAACTTAATTGAAGATAAAATAAAAATGAAAACGTGTTTAGTTGCAGATAAAGTAAGATAGTGAGGGCAGCACGGAGTATATTACGAGTAATATCATTCTGATTTTTGTTGCCCATCTTTAGTTCTCGAAAAAATGTTTTTTTATTTCTACGAAATTCTGAAATAAAACGAAACTAAATCAGTGAAAAATTGTGTTAATATCCTCTAAAGAATAACAATTACTTATTTTTATCACATGCTAATATAAAAGCAGTAAAGCATCAGTGATACGATAAATATAGCAACTAAATCTCCCATATATTGATATTATAACTTTTATTACCTTCTTCTGTCAGAAACTGATTATCTGTCTTTTTCGGTGACTTATTTTAAAAAATACGTGTACGTTGCTGTCAATGTGACGGATCCCTGATAAATCCTACGTGTTACATAACCCTGTTGTCTCTGGCTGGGTCTATTTTTGCTCTACAGGAGATGTTATATTTCGTCACTCGTAGAGGTTTTTGTTCTTGTATCTAAAATATTTCGAAATATCATCTCAATTTATTGACTGATCTTTTTAGGTCGGCACCTTGAACAAAATCTGAAGTAAAGTGGTCAAAATGAATGCTAAAAGTCAAAATCGAAATCGTATTGTTTTGACGTTCTTCAAAAGCTTGAACTTATATTTTTTCCATACCTAGATTAATGTAAAGGATTTGTTTTGTTGTTTTGTTTTTTTTTTGTTGTTTTTTAAGTGCTTCTCGTTTTATTAAATCTCGTTTAATGAGTCACGAACATAGATTGGAAAATTAAATGGAAAATTAATAGTTTAGTTGTATAGTCATTCTTCAGTGTTGTTCGCCAACTCCAATCTGAAACTTTCGATATAGATGAGGAAAGAAGAAAAATATATAACTTTGTGAATAAGAATTTTCAAATCCCTTATGAGGAATTAACAGATGTTTTTACTTTAATTTTTACTAATACGTTATTGCTTGTTATTACTGTCGATACGAAGCTTGATATGCACCTCCAAACTTATGTATCGACAGTAACCTAGTTAATAGGAAAAAATGAAAGCAATTGAATGACTCAATATGTTATGTTGTCTTGTAAGAAATTATAAAAGGGAATTATATGGAGGAAGTATGAAAAGAAATGGAAATCAAGATATGCCAAACTGAGTCAAGATAACGTCTAGTTAATTAGTAAGTAAGTGAATCAAAATCGTTAAAATTACGCAAAAAATAACATTAGATGTAGCACGGACGTTAACTGTTTCTAATGATCTTGGGCGACAAAAATCCCTCGGGCAATAAAGGTCCTCGGGCTTTGTGTCGCCACTCGATCATTAGAATCCTAACAACGCCCTTGGTGCACGAAGAACTGTTATTGCTATCAGGCACAAATGGCATTATTTCACTCGAACTGTTTTCTAAGAACTTCACCTCTATTAGAAGCACTTAAAAACGGCGATGTAGGAAAATAAATTTGCTTCACTTTTTTTTAAACACCTTTTCTTTTCACCTAAACCTTCACCTAAACCCTTTCTTTTCACCTAAAACGTCAATTTACAGCTCTGTGAAATATCTTCTTTCGGAGAAACAAAGGTCGTGAAGAATATTTCAGCAAGTTGGCAACAATTCTTAAAGGTTTACAGGCGAAATTCAAAATTCGCCGGAACGAAAGTACTCGTGTGAGAAGTATAGCACGTTCCCATGGGAAACATTCCTTCCCCTGTCCCCCATCCATATGAAGAAAGAAATTCTGTGTATTGGCAGACGTGTTTGAATAGAATTCGGGACACTGAACAATCCACCCTGTCCATGGAGTTGGGTACCAAGCAGTGCCGAACCCCCAAAAATTTAACGGAAGGTCCTAAACCGGGGTTGTCCGACTGGTGGCCCGCCGCGGAGCCATCTATTGACGCCCGCGAAAGGAAATAAGTAGACATCGGATGTTTAGGGAAATGCTTATTTTTTTCTAGAGAACTTATTTAAAGGCTGATAATATATGCCCACGAATCATCACAAATGATGACATATGACGAGGTTTTATAATGCTTATTTTAGCATAAATGCCTATTTTTGGCATAAATACATTTGCAGGACTTCTTTTGCCTTTTATTTATTATTTTTTTATTTATTTATTTTACGTCAAAAAAACAGTTAAAAACTGCGTATGACGTGCTATGGGGAAAGTGAATTGTGTGCACATTTTCAAAATTCTGTAGTCCATACACTAAGTCATATAGTACTTAAATTTTGAATTTTGAAAGGGAGAAAAAAAAACAACTCCCATGTAGTAAAATCTATTTTCAAGGATAAATAAGCAATAAATTTTGGATTTTGAAAGGGAGAAAAAAAAAAACTCCCATGTAATAAAATCTATTTTCAAGGATAAATAAGCAATAAATTTTGGCTCTTATTACTTCCTGCCGCGACAACATGGAAACGATAATTTGAATAATTGTATTTCCCATTGAATTCTAGAAGACGTGCACAGAAAATGAAGTTACATTTATGTCCAGAAGCAAAACAAGGGGCCATCTCAGCATTTGCTCAATGGATCAGGGAAACTGGACGAAAAACCTGATCGAGGTGGGGGTCATTGACCCGGAAGCTGTAGTACAATAGTTGTTACAGGTTGTTTATACAGTCTAAATGGTAAATATATTTATATACAATGCTAGGATATCGGAAAATCGGCGATGGTCCAACGTGACCATTCATTACACAACCTTCAATTCACGTCTTGAAATTTAAAATTACGAGAGAATTCTTGAAAGAATACCAACTGATTTTTCTCCATTTCCCTATTTCATAAATACCAGCCATGATCTGAGAACATGGACGATTGACAATACATCGAGGGAACCGAAATTTTAAGTGGAAATAAATATAAATTCCCAGAAGGTTTCAATGTTGCTAGTTTTGTACTGCTAAAATATATGCCAGTCACATCGTTCAGATACCCTTCTCCGCATTCAAACTGATTTTGTTTCCCAGTCGTCGCAAATTTAAAATTGTGGTCCTTGAAAAATTACTGGTAATATGTAAATATTACTGGTTAATGGAAACTATTAAGAATAAAATGTAGAAGATTTGTAAATATGTAAATCTAGATTTACATTAAAATATACGAACTGGTTTTGTGCATTTAAGTTAACAAAAGAATATAGACAAAAATGACAATTTTTCAATTTTATTGTGTATGTAACGTATGGCAGTGCTTTTTTCTCCTTATTCTTGACGTTTTCAGTGCCTTTTTAGGCGCCTAAAAGACGTTTTTTAGTGCCTAAACATCCGATGTCTAGTAATTAGTCAAAAGTGAAAATCCTTTGCATCCATATCAGACGATAACATTGTGTGCCTAGTGCACTTCCCCTGCCGGGGCCAACACACCCTTACAGTAAAAATATCTTAAGTTTAGATGTAAGAATTTTTTTCTAGTAAATTCAGAAATTCAAAATCATGTCAATGTGTTTTACTGCGTTACACACGGCCTGATATCACGCATGGTTCCGCCTCCGTTCCCTTTTTTGAGAAGCCTGGCGTACTACAGAGATCAATTAAATGAAGTCAGGTGTGGATTGTTCGAGTAATGAAAACATGGCCCTCAATCACATCATAGGTGTTACTTGTGGCCCTTGAAGCCTTTGCAAGTTGTAAACCCGTGTCCTAAGCGATCTCATGTCCCTAAATTACAGATGGGAAAAATATTACTTCGAGTTTCAAGGTTTTAAATCCCAAGGGGCATCTCCTTCTCTACTATAGAAATAGTTTAATGTATGATTATAAAGTTCTGTATCCCCGGACGCCAAAGGACGGTTTGCTGGTCACTCATGGTCCACGAAAACATGAGTGGGTCTTAAAAATGTCGGATATTATTTGTATTTTAACATATAATCAATGATAAAACAAAAATATTTTAAGAATTTCATATATTCTGAATGACAATTTCCCCTTAAATTATGTATTAGATTCGTCAATTTTAGAAGAGTTGGGAGAACAAGAAATGCAGCATGGAAGTTCGGGTAGTATTTATTTATTATGAAACAACTCTTGTGGAATCGTTGCCTTTATAGTCTTGTTTGTATAATTACAGCGATCGCCTAGCTCGTGTAGTATTACCAATCGTTTCCTATATTGTTTCACTAATACACACACACACACACACACACAAACCCGTAAACGAAGCGTTGTAGGGCCTTACAAACTAAAACTGGATGGGAAGACATTCCTCTACAGGATGAGATCTTCTTAAACTTTGTATTACATTTTTGCTGGTTCGACGCTTCTCAAATCTCCCTCACTTATTTAGAGCCTATAGAATCTGCAACTGGATGTGAAATGAAACTAATTACTTGATATTATACGCGATTGGGTGTACCTCACTGCTCGGTAATAACATTACATAAAAATAGTTAGTATTGACACGGGTGTATTTTATTGTCATTAATTACAAGGAGACATATAGAACAAGTGACGGAGGATAACAAGGTCTTGTAGAAAAATATATATTACAGACAATATGGAAATGGAAAATTGGGGAAGAGGATAGACTTTAACATGCGAAAGTTCTCGCACGTTACCATAGTGTTCTTTAAAAAAAAACACACTACACACTAAAACCTTAGTGTTGCTTAAAAAAGGTGTCAGTCATCAGAAAAAATATTTTATTTAGCTTGGATATTTATTTTAATTATTTAATGTCTAAAAGAAATGTGAAAATATGAACATGTTTTATGCGGATTCCTAAAAGTGAGCTGTTGATATTGCCATGCATATGATTCCTACGACGTGTGTTGCAATTAGACTGTATTGCATGAAAACATGTTCCTATCCTTAAGTCGATTCGTAAATGCGTAGACAAAGCAATTTTAATATTTCAGTAGCAAAATGTCTCCGCACCGTGTTTTCAACGTAAAATCCATAGAATGAAAGTTGGTTAAAGATTTTCATCTAAACATTCCCATATGAACTAAATTAAATGGAAGTTTCTGACTTGAAATTGACCGTATCCGTGGAAAACTATATAATTTAGAGAAATGCTTGTCTAGAGAAATTTATTTCTATAATATATAATAACTTTGTAAATGCAGATTTGTTAGTTAATATTTATATTTCTTAAGGAGACGCTGCGAAGTAAGTTCTTGTTGGAAACTCTTCTGAAAAGAACCATTTTGAATTGATTTTGTATACCCGCGCTCTCACCAGAGCTATTGGCATCTAGTGGCACATGTTGTAACTATGTGTAATGAAGTCTGCTTAGTGGCGCCTCTACCGGCTGTACAAAGAACTAAATAGTACATGAAAGACGCCAGCTTGCATGGTGGAAATAATTAATTTCCACTATGCCAGCTTGTAAAATATTTTCATACATTGCGGTTTTATGATTTAATATAATTAGTATGATGTACTTTATTAAATCTTAAGTTAGCCGTGGGAATAATTAACCTTTTGCTGAGGGTTCGTTATAGAATGTACTAACAAATCGGACGAGAAAAATTCGTGAACATTTTATTTTTTATAAATTTATTTTATTATTTGTTAATCGAATTAATCCAATTCATTATAGAAACTTAAGAGAAAATATTTTTCAATCAATAAAAAATTTTGGAGAGCAAAATATAGTATCTGCACGAGGATAATGCTAACTACTGAGATTCGGATTTACATTCAAAGAACATTGGCGGCTGTTTGTGTTAGGGTCTCCATTCTGGGACAATGTCCTTAAAATATTCGAAGTCATAAAAACGTCGTAAAATATGTTTGTGAGCCTTGTATGTAAAATAATTGTCAATAAAATGGTGTTCTGTACTAAAAGGTTTCCATTGAAAAATTATTTTCGTTCACTTGATTTAGTAAATGAAGAGGATTTTTTTTTCGTAGGGCGGATATGTTTTTTTGCCTCCCCCTTATCAAATTCCGACCTTTGGGTCACTGAAAATAATACAATTTTGTTCTGTAATGTTTTTTCTTGTGATAATCATTATTATATTATTACTCTTTCGCATACTACATATTAATCGCGCAACTTGCGATGGTTTGGAGAAATGCGGGTGGAGTGGGGGTATTAGTTACGCACCGGCCGCTAGATTTTATGAAGCAATGCCAATCTCTGAATTATCAGTCATGCCGTTGCAACATTCTAAATAAATTGAGTATAATTTTCCCATGGCTTCGGGGTATCTCCTGCGATGGATCTGGATCTGCTTTGGCCATTTCTTTAGATATTGTTTAGAAAAATATGACGAGAAGCTCTCGGTTTTAGCTGTAAATATATTTTCTTGCACGCAAATGAAGATGTGTTTGGAATGTTGTCATCAGTGCTTGCTGCGAGCTTGGGTCTTCTATACTTGGGTTTTTCGAACGTGGCGGCTGAGGGTAGTATCTTCAAGATGGAATTCGTCACGACTTTTTGAACCATTCTCAGTCCTGTCGCTATAGTCGCTTGATCTGCGGCACTGCGGTCGGACCAAGAAAGGCGCAAAAAGTCGTGCCGAATTCCATCTTGGAGATATTACCCTCAGCCTCCACGTTAGAAAAAACCAAGTATACAGTTTATTGCTCTAGGGAGGGGAAAGCAAGTTCAAGAAAAGTTGCGCGGGTAATACGTAGTATGTAATGCGGAAGCGCAAAACTAAGATTCTTTTTTGTATTGTTGATTTCTGATACTGAACAAGTGGGTATTTTTTGTTCACAGATGTAGTAAATTATTTCCAAGATGGTAAAAGGTTCATCTAAACCAAATGACATATGAGTGGTTACATTATAATTCTAACATAAAAATAATTTTTTTGAAAGGTTTCGTAGCACCGTCCCACCATCCACACCCCTCTAAAGCAGGAAACTTTTTTTTTTTTTTTTTAACTTTAAGTTCTTTCGGCAACTGAACACTATTTTATACGACTGAAAAAATATGATAAATAAGAAGACAGTTTCTACTAACAGAAAACTATTTTTTGATGTTTTCTCAGACCCAAATTCAAATACAAAAAATTATTTTTGAAAAAAATAACAAATATTTTTTATTGTGTCTTAGAAACATGGAACAGGCTCGAAAATCTCAAACATTCCTCTTAAAACACAAATGTTGTAATTTTTTCAGATTTTTAAAAAATAAAAACCATTTACCGCCTTTAAATCACCTTCGATTTAAATATACTTTGAAAATTACTGTAACAGTTCTGTACATTTATTTTAGTATTTATTGTACGTTCGTATACATTGTTGAAGCACTCAGTAATATTTTGATTTTGGAATTTAATTACAAATTATTATTTTTTTTAATCTTTCTAAACCTTTGCGTAAGTATACGCTAAGGAAAAACGATGCTTTTTGGCAGTTTATGAGAAAATTCGGTCACAAATGAAGGAGAAGTACGGGACGTGTGTGGAAGGGGAACAGGTTGTACCCGGATTGGCCAGACCTGTTTTCCTGTGTCTTAGAACACCGACCCGGGCACGAAAACATCTTAAAACGTCATCTCAGAAAACTTGAGAATTTTTCACATTTTTTTAATTGCTGGGCCATAGTTTAAAAAAAACAAGGCTTTTGTAGTCAAGTATTTGGCTGTCCGATAGAAGAGGTCCTATTCGTCCAAGAGGAAGGTCATGGAATGGCGTCTGAAATTTCAGTAGCTGTGGCTAGGACGCGGCGTCTATTGAACAGCGAAGTACTTGACTAAAAAGCATAATTTTTTAAACTACGGCCCAGCAATTTAAAAAATGCGAAAAAAATTCACTAGTGCTCTGAGATGAAGGTTTAAGATGTTTTCGTGCCAAACTTTTCTTTGTTTTTGTCATATGTACTGAATTTTTATGTTGTTATAATTCCAAACAATCCTTAAAAAAAAAAAAACACTTTTTGGGACTGTTTGTGAACTACATCACAGAACTATTCCTTACATAACAGAACGCAAGCGGCTAATTTCTTTGCTAAGCAAGTCGTTATTTTTGTCTTTTTACGGTACAATCTGAGAGCTGAAAAATAGTTAAAGAAAGATACTGTGTGGTTTGAATCAAAGTACATGTGTCTCTCTCGCGGCGTGATGGTGCAAGAGAATGTGGAATGCAAAGTGGGAAACGGCTCAGTCAATCAGTGTGTTTAATATCGACCAAAGTCACGCTTTATTTAATATTTTATTTAAGTGCCCGGAAATATTTCATAAATTTTGTAACAGAGAAATAAAGAAATGATCTGAATGACCTGGAACAGTCGGGGAAATTAGTTCGAGAACTGGAGTGGTGTGACCACCCTGTTATTCTTGAAAGTGTGCAATGTACTTTATATTGATCTACTATTTAGTTGTTTGTTCGATATACTATTTGATTGTTATACGATTTATTTGATGAATTATTTGGTTACATAAAAATAGACATTTTGCTCTGAAATATATTTCGCATGTGCTGAATTCCAATGTTATAATTATGGCAACTCTATAATATTATTGTACTATATTCTTGAGAAACTTCGTCTTTTATTCTACAAATCGCTTAGGAAGACAATAGACCCCTTCTCAAGGTTCAGATTGACTCCTGCTGCGCTTGAATATTAGCTGTATGAAGTTGAGCAATCATATATGATGATGATGATGATGATGATGATGATGATGAACTACGTTCCGAGTAAGTGAATTCCCTATTTTAGTGAAAGGAACGTTACAAAAGAGATTCTATTGTCAACATTTTATTTGCCTCTGGCAAGAAATTCATTAAAATCCGTTTAATTTATGACGAAAGATATCTTTCCTTAAAAGGAACACACTAGACACTAGCCACAAGCCAACTAAAATCAGATACACTGCTAATACCTTACTCCTAATACCAGAACTGTGACGAACAGAACTGCTTCATATGAGAGCAACTAACTTTCAATAAATATCTTAGCCTTGCTTAATTAATGACAAGTAAAATACAAATCAATATGCTCAGTAACATCAGTATATTTAATGGTGTAATTATGTCTAAATTCATTTTTCATCAACTCAATTGACAATAACTAACAAGGTTAGAAAAGAGATGCTAATGAAGTAATTTTTTTTACTTCATTGCAGTATCTGCAACTATCACATTGCGATGACATTTTAATTAACCACAATCTCGCAAACATTTACACATGCCATGTAAGCATAAATGTATGGACCTTATATTGTCGTAACACCCTACGTGTTTAAAAACGTAGTATTTGAATAAAAACTTCTGAGTTTAAAACATGAACTGTTTGGCATTTAATCAGAGGTCAGTAAGCCAATTTATACAATATAAAAATCTTTAAACTTTTGTCAGAAATTAACTACGTTTTACTAGCTTTCAGGCGTTTTGCAGCCTACATTACTGCCGAAACCACGACCCGTATTCGGACAATTTCTAGCTTAGAAACTACGTTAATGCAATGTTAAAAATATAATGTTGAAATAAATATGAAATGAAGTTTTCTGCATAATATATTAAAATGCTGCATGGTTCCATAGAAGGCTTTTATCAAAACGAGCAATTCATTTCGTCACCAATACATTCAGATCTCGTTCAGATTAACAAGACTAACGGATGGTTCAGGAAGAGCTTCATAGATGGCGTTGTGTTGTATTTTGCGTGCACACGTTCACTGCTTTCCAAAGTGTCATTAAATAAATTTCTCGTGTTGAAAATTGTGCCGTAAAACCATTATGCAGGTAAATCTTAGCATTTACAGTAAATTTTCCATGACATAACTAAAAGTGACGTAACGAAGATTTTCTATTAGCTTTTTCCTACTGAATCCAACATATGGCAGCCGACATTTTAAATGCAAAAATAGTACACGCATTGCACATTTGCATGCTATGTTCTATTAGTCAGAGTGAAGCACGAACAAAGTGTTCGAAGGTACTGGGTACCTTTGAGACTGCCGCACATTTTATACAGTTGACTTTTATGAACTATTTCCATACCAAAACACAATGAGTTTGCGTGACCAAACGGGTGTAACATGTTAGTAACCTGTCGTGTTATCGTAATTCCCAGAACGCAGGTGCCTTATCAGCTCATGGGAATGCGAATGTCCCGGATGATCTCCGTTGTCCCTATCAGTGTCAGCTCTGAATAAAACACCCCACATGACGCCAAAACGTGTCGATAACACACTATTGCGTTCTTCTACTTAACAACTCCGGGGAGAATGGTACCTCCATCCCAGTTTTATGCACATGTAGAAATGTAAATGTAAAGTAGTGTGAAAGCTGTAGGCAACTAGTTCTTCGTAGTATTTTTTAATGTGAGACTGTATAAAGAGTTGCTTAGTTTAGTGTAAAATGTATGCGTTTATGCATGGGCTAAGAATGTTGCCACTACTACATTACAATATCCCATTATATATTCAAAAGCAAAGTTTACCTTGTGTGTTCTTGTTAACTTACATTAACAGTAAAACTAAAAAAACTACACATCTAAATTGCCTGTCCACACTCCTATTCAAACTCCTTTTTTTTCTTCAAAATTTAAGTAGTATATGACTTAGTGTAGGGATCACAGAATTTTGAAAATGTGCAATTCACTTTTCCCCACAGCACATCATACGCAGTTTTAACTGTTTTTTGACGTAAAATAAATAAATGCATCTGTAAAACACTCGACTGCAATATTGCTGGATTCCTAGCTAGTTTTTGGAATGTATAGAGCAGCTATATACTTTTCTTTTTTTTGCAATTACTCGTCATAATCAGTGAAAGGACTCAAGCAATGAATTATTTAGAAAATGCAATTCCTTCAGTTTTCTGAAAAGGAAATAACGTTTTATTTTCAATTTTCATCTAGTTCTGCCTGGCTTGTTTTGGATGCGTCATATGCGTCACATGTACTTTAATTGATACATAGACATTAAGTTAGTTCTATTGACTGAATTCCGTGATAACTTAGGAGATATGAAACTTGGCAAGAGGGTATACCTGATGCTGAATAAAAATAATGCTTGAAGCCATGGAAACATAATTTCAGGACGTTTCACACAAAAATACTTTCATACTTGCATCATCGATCTGAGGATTACTAGTAATATTTCATATTTTGATGACCACTTTGAATATTGGCTCTTGTTTATTCCTTAGAAATATAGAAAGGCATGTATTCACCTTCTCCGCGATCATTTTCCATTTGTTTGGTTTCTGATACAAAATAAAAATTAACCTGCACAATAATATCGAGGTCAACATTTAGTCGTTAGCATTAAATAATTTATCCATTACAACTAGATATCTTTACAATAATATATTGTAAGTATATGTTAAAAAAACAGGATGCTAATATTTTTCAAGACAAATTTCAAACGCATTAAGTTGCTAGTAAATGACAAATGTCGGATTTCAATGTAGTTTGCTAAACAAGCTATAACTTAGGATAATCTCCAAATGTTTTAAAGACAAAATCTGAATATACATTTCCCAAATACAAAGTAAAAACTAATAAAATTAAACATACATACAGCAACAGTATTTTGTGTCGTGTATGTTCTTATAATGAATATTATGAAGAAGCTTCCGAAGTGGCGAGTGGAAATTCCTCACCAGCCTACATTTTCATCTCCAACGAATTGGATAAGCACACTGCGTGCTATCATTACTGCCGAGAGGGGAAATCTCAGATGCCGCAGGGTGGGGGCAGCCTCCGAGACTTTACCAAAGGTACGTCCGCCATGATGTTTTTTTTGCGAGCGGTTCAGCTAATAGATATGCCGTGTGGACTTCAATACATGAATAAAAATACCGTGGCTTTCACTCACTTTCCAGAGAAGGTTCACACGTCTTTTGATTCCCCTCCCCCAAATTTTTCACGTCACACCGATGGCGAGAGAGCGAGAAGAGCACGTGAGTTGTATGTGAGCTGCAACGGAAGCATCGTTGCCGTCAGAAGAAATGGCCTTCAGGCGCGCATGTTGCATGTGTGGTTAGAATGTTCTTGATTGGTTCGTTACATGGAGCGTTGCCACCTGCCAACAGGTGTGTTACTCATGCAAAATTCCCCGATGCCAGCCCCGGACGGAGAGGGCCTTGCGAGTGAAGGGATGAGCTGCGACAGCGGTGTGCCGGGCGTGAAATTGGAAATGTACTTCCGTTCGTTCATATCTAGCATGGTAGGCAAAAGACGAATACGTCATAAAAGGATTTTTTAAACTAAACGTTGAGATCTGAGAATAGTAGGTTATTGTGAGCACGCTAGCCTCAAGCCAGTGCGAGATTAGCGAACAGGCTGAGTAGGCGCGCAGCCTGGGGCGCGCAATTTTTGGGGGCGAACGAATTTTATGAGATTCAAAATTTCATAAGGCTGAATGTTTATTATAGAAATATTATAAATTATATAATTAATACAAATGAATACAAACATATTGTATATTTATTAAATCAATATCCGGTGAGAATTATTTATACGCATACGTATAATCAATTATTTATAGGTACACAATATTTGCGTCGGCTACAAATATCGTACATATTTTTATTCAAAATATTATAAATAGCTTAAATGTTTAAAAAAGGCAAATGAAAAGGGCGCTACAACATTTGACAACCTAGGGCGCACATAAGTCAAAAGTCAGACACTGATATTAGCCCTAGAGGAGTAAAATAAGGATGGGAGCGTTTCTCCCCCTCGAAAGCAGAAATGAAGTTGTGGTATGGCGCACGCACAGATCTGTGCTGGCCTCGAAGTAAATTAAACATCGCCTCTCCGCGGATTCTGATTAGAGAAATTGAAAAGAAAAAGACCTGAGAGAGGTGCTCAGCTGCTTTTTCTGGAGCTGAACCGGCAACGGTATTCGCCTGACGTCGGCGAAATCGCAGTAGGGTTACATCGCCAATTAAACATCTAAATTGACAATAAAAATATCGATGTTAAAAATACATCGCTGTAAAACCGTCTTTTTCAAAACTTTTAATAATCTTCTTCTTTAATTATCGCGACGGGTAGTAATTCGATGCCGACCGTGTGTATAATTCATAATTGAAAATCCAGTCACAAAACAGTATACTAATGAGATCAAAAGATTGAACAAAACGATCCTTATACGATTGGAAAAAAATTGACCATTTATCGTCGGAAACTTAACTTATTTCATTCATAGTCACATTGGTCAGAAAAAATGTTGAATTAATTAGCATTTTAAAATTATAATTTTCTTATACATTTCTTACATCAATGTAAAAATACATTGCCTACAGTAAATCGATTTTAAATACGTCGATGTTTTGGTAAAAACTGTTTGTAAAACATCAATGATTTGGAAAAATCGACGTCGATGACGCGTCCCTAAATCGCAGCGCCGCGGGAGTCTTCTATAGAACGATTTTTCTAAGGATGAGCCAAAGTGTCAGTTCGCGAAAACAAAGAACATCACATGTATTTCAGAGAAGTACCCCTCCGACGCGACAGCTGTTCAGTCACGCCCCTTCGTAAAGTGCCAATGGCTCCTGTAATAATATCCCTACACAGAAGTCTGAGTTTCGCTTAAATAAATGCACGTATGCGAGTTCCGGAAATATTTAAATTTAATTACGTATGTGGAAAATCTCTTAACATGCTCTCACAATCAGTAAAAGAAAACTGCCACGAATGTGAATACAAAGAAAAATGATTTTAAGCCGGAAACATGTGCACCGGTACGCATCTCGCATTCAAGTCTCGGTTTTAAAATAAACAATATTTATCACACAAAAAGTAAATTCAATGTAATATATATATATATATATATATATATATATATATATATATATAAAGGAAAAATAATTTATACAGAACACGTAACACTGCACTTCCTAATTTCAATTATTTCACGTGGCGCACTATATTTTTGTCGGACGAGGACATCACAAAAGGATGTGTCGAAGACATTTACAAGTTAGCCAACTGCAAACGAACGAATGCGGGAAAGGATTCTAATGAGCTCAAGGGCACGACGACCACAGAACCTTCACGTTATGTTGCCAGCACAAGATCTCGCTTTGGCTGATCCTTAGGAAAATCGCTCTGTAGTTCGCAGGGAGAGGGGATCGGCGCGTAGCCTGGCCGTCGGATGACCGAATCCTGGCTCGTCAAGACACAACACCGACCTGCGTCTCATGTGATGGAATAAAACGACGGAAACTCAATTCTGTACAGTCGCGTCATCGACTTCTTTTAGGGACATGTCAAACCAAATTTGGAAGGGGTGATTACATTCATTTCATGCATCTCCACTTTCACCGCACGCAATTTCACAGCATCATCAGTTTTACGTCTTAAAACACAAGGAAAATTGAATCCGTACGAAAAATCTCTAAACCAGTCAGTTTAATAACAAGAACTACGGAATTGAAGGTTAGACAAAATACTTGGAATTTCCTTTATGTTGGTTAGTCACTGTGTTTTCGCTCTACCATCCTCTATGATGTGAAGAAACTGCGCAAAGGAAGCGAAAACGAGGATGTTGACGAAGACGACGATGTCCAGATGTTGTTTTTCCTTCTCAATATTACGAGTATTAAAACGATAATAAAATTTAATTTAGTAAATAAAAACAAATAACCTTGTTAAATAATATTTAAATAACAAACAATAAACTAAAAATAAATGTTTCAAAGATAACAAAATTTAAGTGAATAAATTTAGAAAAAATGTGTTAATCTAGGTATCAATATTTAAAAAAAATAAGTTACAATCTTTTCGAAAAAAAAGAAAAAAAATTTAATAAATAACATGTCAGATGCTGAACCAAACTGGATCGAACATACTTGTACCTTACAGCGTCCAGGCAGAAAACCCGTTTCTGCAGCTTCTCGGAAGTGCGAGGTGCTTACGAGGACAGCGAGAAAGTGTGTGTGTGTGTGTGTGTGTGTGTGTGTGTGTGTGTGTGTGTGGGAGGGGGGTATGAAGGGTAAAGCGTTTTTTTTTTAAGTTATTTCAGGTCGCATCAACATCATCATCATTCACCTAGCATCAACAGCTAGGTCATTAGCGACCATGGGTCAAGCTTTTCTTCAGGCGGCAGGAGGGAACGGGGGCAGGCCAGCGAAGGAGGGTCTCTGGGTGGAGTTATTACAGGTTTCTAGTTAGTGTTAGTAGTAGGTGCCAAACCAGTAATGGTATGCACTAATTTTACCAGTAGGGGACATCTCAGTGTGCTTTTTAGCAACTTTTTAGTTTTTAACTTCAAGCAGATATTACGCAAAAACCACTCGTTTCTTCAAAAAATTGTACATGACCTTGTTTAAAGATCTGAATTTTTAGAACATTTCACTTAAGACAAAATATATCTAGCTTCATAATTGTAGGTTTGCAGAGGTGGAGTCTTAGCAATTTTCGGAAATACAGTTCGCCGAAAATGGAACAAGCATTACTCTTTATCCTGTCCTTTGATTCATACGAGGAAAAAATTTAAAGGAAAAAGTTGCAGAAGTTTTGAAAACAAAAAAAAAACTTTTAAAATATGTTGTGTATATTTCACGCAAAATTACGCGAAAACTACTCAAATTCTTTTTAAAAAAATTGTACATGATCTTACTCTAATATCAATCATTTCATTAAGGAATAAAATATGTTTCACCAATATTGTAGTTGTAAGAAGACAGGGAGGACTGTAAACCTTTGCATTTGCCGAGAAATCAGGGATTTGAACAAAAATTAGACCTTTCTTGTAAGCTTCCTTTACCCTCACCGAGGACCTCCTTAGTCTTTGGTTCAATCCAAAAACTTGGAGCAATTTTTGAGAATGTTTAGAGTTCATCCAATGTGTTCAAAAATCAAAGTATCCGTTTCAAACTCAGAAAGCCTTGAGTTCCTTCAGATCAATCGGGGAATATTTCTTTTGGAAAAATTCATGCGAACGATTTAGGCGCTAGCGTTGACTACGGACGGACTGTTTGCGTCAATTGATTTTTGGACCCACAAAACATGGATTACGACTACACATGTTAGAGGAAGTAATTTAACACACAACGCGGGACAAGATTTATCCACTTTTCCGTTACCGCAGCTCGGCAATAAGAGTTTTTGTGTCGAAAAATCGCATTTTCCGGCTCACGATTACAATACTTTGTCTTCTTACGAAGTACTTTTACGAACAGTATTTTTCGAGAAATTCATGACTGGGAGGTTTATGTTTAGATGTTCGTGGTATTAGATATGTACTGTGTAGCTGTGGTTACCACTTCGCCAGTGTCTGCCCACGAGCCTTCACGTCCCGAGCGTGTCCATGGGGGGGGGGCTTGCAAAGTGCGTGCAACGATGGCGCGGAGCGGCGGCTCCTATAGTTATATTCCGCTGCTGCTGAAGCAGCTACGCAGTCGCACTGTCTCGGTCAAGGCCCCTCCCCTCCCCTCCCCTCCCCACCCTTTCCCCTTTCCACTTTCCGCTGCGCCGCCTCGCGTGTTGCGCAATGCACCTACTGCTGTACGTACGTCACTGGCATTACCCCCACCCCCACCCTCGCCTTGCGCTCGCCGTGGGAGTGAGTGTTTCCCCGCGGAATCTGGATTGCCCGGGCGCGGCGCGGCGCGGCGCGGCGCGGCGCGGCGATTAAGGTGACGCGGAAGGGCGGTGGAGGAAATGCCAGGCGGCCCTTCAATTCACCTGCCGCTGCTAGGGCTGCACTGTGACTCAGCTGTATAAAGGCCCATTCACAATGCAAACATAAACATAAGCATGGCGCTGACTTAAACGTCCGTAAGCGGACTCATTCACAATGCGTTCGCATAAGCATAACACGTAAGACGTTGACTTAATAGTTTGTAAGCTTCAAGCTTCTGTGCTTATGCTTATGTTAAAAATAAGAAATTAACCAATCACATTACATTAACTCGAAATCGAATATCGAAATAATTCGATAGACGAACAATCCATGGAAATAGCCCTCCCCCCCTTCTCCCCGTTATGGACACAGTCGATAACAAAATGGATTCTCACAGCCAACCGATAGTAAATTAAAAAGTCTCACAGCTAATAGAAACTGTTGTTTTGCTTACGTTTATGTTCGACATTATAAATACTTCACACTATCACTTTTGTTTACGTCTATTTGTTGTGCTTACGTTTGTGTTGGCATTGCGAATGGGCCTTGTCTGTGGACTTACGATGATGTTTGATTACAGAGCTTTGATTGTTTTGTATTAGATTATATACCCGTAAAAAGGTATAAATGTTTAAATTATGTTTTTAATTATTTCCATTAAAATAACAAAACTTTTAATTTTATGTATCTAAATATTCTGTTAAGTTTACGATGTATCATAACAAACGGATTTACACCAGCAAGAAAATACGCGAAACAAGTAAAATACAAAGAAAAGACCCCCACAAATAAAGACAAAGTCAACACGCGTACAGAATAAGCTTGGAAGCAAGCAAATGCTAATTTATTTTACATTTTATGAATGCAACGTGCTACATGTTACACAGTTGTTACTTTATTATTATTATTATTATTATTATTATTATTATTATGATGATGATGATGATGATGATATAACGGATGATGCTACCGACAATCAGGCATGTACACGGATTTGAGTTTCGGTTCTCGTCTGCGGACAGAATCTCCGCCATGCAAAACGAACCAGTTCGCTCCACTGACGGTTGTACTCGTAGCGTCGAACCGGAAAGAACCCCTTTGGCAGGTACCTGGACTGAAACTCTCGCGTGCCACGTGCGTGGTCGCTACGCGCGTTTTACTCATTGAGTGTACTCTGCGAAGAAGCCTCTGAACTTAGAATTGTCTGCTGATTAGTTTCAATCCCCGGATTGAAATCACCGGCCCACATCGCTGTTTGTGATGATTAGACATCGGATGTTTAGGCACTAAAAATCAACTTTTAGGCGTCTAAAAACGCACAGAAAAAGTCAAGAAGAGAGAAAAGGCACTGTCATAAGTTACATACACAATAAGATGGAAAATTGTATTTTTTGTGTATATTATTTTGTAAACTTAAATGCCCAAAACCAGTTCGTATATTTTAATGTAAAACTAGATTTACATATTTACAAATCTTTTACATTTTATTCTTAATAGTTTCCAGTAACCAGTAATATTTACATATTACCAGTCACTTTTCAAGGATCACAATTTCAAATTTGCGACGACTGAGAGACAAAATCAGTTTGAATGCGGAGAAGGATATCTGAACGATGTGACTGGCATATATTTTAGCAGTCCAACACTAGCAACACTGAAACCTTCTGGGAATTTATATTTATTTCCACTTAAAATTTCGGTTCTCTCGGCGTATTGTCAATCGTTCATGTTCTCAGATCATGGCTAGTATTTGTGAAATAGGGAAATGGAGAAAAATCAGTTGATGTACTTTCACGAATTCTCTAGTAATTTTAAATTTCAAGACGTGAATTGAAGGTTTCGTAATGAATGGTCACCTTGGACCATCGCCGATTTTCCGATATCTTAGCATTGTATATAAAGATAATAAATAAAAGGCAAAAGAAGTCTTAAAAGTGTATTTATGCAAAAAATAGGCATTTATGCTAAAATAAGCATTATAAAATTCCGTTAAATGTCATAATTTGTCATGATTCGTGGGCATATATTATCAGCCTTTAAATAAATTCTCTAGAAAAAAATAGGCATTTCCCTAAACATCCGATGTCTAGTGATGATTCTTTTCAGTACTGTCTAAAATCGACATTCACCATGACGAACCGTTCAAAATCTTCCTCGTTCAAAACTCTCATTAAGTAAATTTTAAAATTCTATGGAGAGTGTAAGTAGCGTTTTTGCAACTATTCCTTTCGTGACATTACCGTCTGCACCACAGCGAAAATCACCGCGAACCGCTGGACCTGCGGCAGTTACTTGCTGATGCCCCCCCGATGCCCCCCCCCCCCTTCTCTAGCACCATTAGACCACGCGTCCCGTTGCTTGCTTGCTTGATAGATTGTGGTTCCAGGCGCGTCAACTACTATTGTCAATAGTCTCGTCAGTGTAGTGCGTGTTATTTCTCGAGATATGGCAGTGGTCTTCCCCCGCTGGATGGTCAGATCCGGCGCCGACCTGCCGTCGGCTAACGGGTTTTTTCCCAACCCGGTATCTCCCACCAGCGGGTCACCGCCACAACCGGGACAAGCTCTAAGCTTCCGACCGGTCTCCCGGAATATGTGGTAGTGAAGTGCATGTTAGTGTAAGTGTTTGTGTAAGGGGTGAGGATATGACAAGGAAGAGGAAGGAAAGATCGCGCGCGTACGTGGCCCGTTTGTTAGGGCACTGCTCCGGCATTCATCTGGTGTTGATCGGAGAAAGTACGGAAAACTACCGATCAGAGCAGCTCGAATTCTCCTTCAGACAGCGACTGAATTCGACCTAGCGAATAGCTAGCGTTGAAAATTCTGCCGCCGTCAGGACTCGAACCTAGGCCAGAGGCGCTACAGTGACATCAGTTGATACACTGAGCTACTGCTCCCGGTCCGTTGCGCTATTCTGCGATTTTTACATTGCTGCGTTTGACATTTGGTCAGCTGTTACGGTGCCGTCCAATCGGGACCTTACACGTCACTACAGTGACGTCACTATGGTGGCGTTCGGCCTTCTGATTGGATGACACCGTAACAGCTGTTTTACTTCACACGTATCTCTGTAAAATACGCAGTCTATCAGTCTGTCGTTAGGGTCTCGGTTTGCTTCGTAGAATGTGACACGAATGGTTATATCGTACGAACTGGTGTACCAGAACCTCGTACACATGCATGAATTATTGAAATACTACACATGTTATGTAGTAAATGTGGCATCCTGAAAATAATACCTCGATAACAAATGTTCCTTTGTTAGCCTTCCTTTGTTTGAAGGCCTCTTTGCATGACCTGGGTCCGTATGTCCGTCCGTCACTCATAGTTAGACCCTCGCTTCCAGTTCACCATCCCAATGCCACTGCCTCGGACCCTATCATTTTTTGGATAATTTGTAATGTGAAGCAGTAACGATAGTATTAATGGAATAATCCCTTTTTTTGTATATTTAGCTACAAAAGTACATTCTAATATAAATCTGTAAGAATCGAACAATATGGTAATGGAGCTTGCGAATTACAAAATTGCATTAGTAAGCCGGTTGATAATGCATTGAAAGAATGTACTCTTCAGAGCAACTCTTTTTGGAGCTTTCGGACCGAGGCAATGGCTGACCTGACTGGCCGATTTGACCTGGAGTCACTGATGTCCCCCCCCCAAAAAGAATTAGTATATTGGACACAGAAATTGTTGATTCTGATTGCACAATACATTAGGGAAAATAATTATGTTTTGGAACAACATTTATCCGCATTTATTATGTAGCAGCCCCAATGGTACGTGCCTTAGATACTGTCCACGGTCTTGTATTATTAACACTCGAGGTACGTAGTAACCAAGAGCTGGTAATATTATTATATATTATATAAGACCCTCAGAAGTTTACTTTTTAACTCTGTCTACTCCGGACTTCGTGATCTCGCTTAAGCAAGTGGGCAGTTATATCGATCCTTAATCCTTGTAAGTATAAGAACAGAAGTATTTCCCCTTCGTTGGTATCTTAAAGAGATAATATCAGCTTGAGAGAACACTGCAAAAAGTAATTTCTAATTTTAATTCCGTGTTTTTTCCGCTGCACTTACCGCGCGCATCCTGGCTTCGGAAGAGGCCATGGGAACTCTTTCATGTAGGTGGTGTGGAACGGTTGCGACATCTTGGCCACTCGCAGTACGGAACGGAATCAACTGCAAAAACCAACTCACAAATACGACCATGTGCGTTATAAGTTGGGACATTCGCGGACTATACACAAACAGTATCAATTCTGAGTGAATTCTGAAAGAATTTTGAACGCGTGACATAATGAACGTAATTCACTGTTATCTTCATTTAAATGAATGTACTATTTGAAGTTTGATAGAATTGAGTGATCCAAAAATATTATCTTAACATCAGTCAATTGCACATCATCTATTTTTAATAGTGTACAATTGGTGATTATTAGAAGTGGAAAACTATTGAAACCCTTTTACTATTACTTTATTTTACTTTCTTTTACTTCCTTTTACTTTCTATTAATTTATTACAAAAGAAAATTTGCAAAATCTGATTTTGTATTATTTACTATTTCTTTATTGCACAGAATATTCTTATCAACAGCAATGAGAACTGTTCTTCCGTTTCGAAGTGCCAAGGACGTCTCGTTTACGAACAGTAAACAAGTGAATAGGGCCTAATATGTAAGCCTGTAGGACCACATGCGCAATTGGCAATGAATACGGAAAGTGAATAATTAATGTCCCTTCATTCGAACATTAAAATGTGTACTAGGGGCTTTGTTTAGTAGAAAGATCTCTTCCTATTAATACCGAGTGATTCTTGTAATAGCTGTTTTTGCATTTCAGTTTTTGTTATTCTTATAATACGTCACGCACAATTAAAAAATATATTGAATCGGTTGTTTAATATCATTGTATATTTTCTACGTAAGAAATTATTCATATTATTTTTCCCTCTTATTCACTATTATAGGAACCTAAATTAGGAGATTCTAAATATAGAATGTTACAGAACACAGTGCGAAAGTATTGTTTTATGTAAATTTACAGGTTTATTCCATCATTTCGTGCACAATATTAAAGACGAGACTCGAAATAGACATCTAATTTATTGCGGTCAAATACACTTATGAAAATGAAAATAAACAGAAACAGGAAAATCACAAGCTTCCTACAACTAACTCCTGCTAGTACTGTGCAACCCCCCCGTGCGCAAGGAAATGATACTCGTCACCTACCTTACCCTTCCTATTTCGTGTTTGTGGTGTAATTGTAGAACGTCATACACACCCACCTGGAAATTTCGTAGTTACATTACACCAGGTTTTCGCCTAATAATTACACATAATTATGCATGAGCTTCACTGGAAAGATTTTTTGCGCATGACCGAAAATGTTGGTTTTGCCAAGACACAGGGAACAAGAGAACGAATCTTCCTGTCACTTGTGTCCATGGCAAAACTAACATTGCATTTCAAGACCTTCTGGATTTATGTCAGGGACGTTTATTACTTTCTCGTATACGTACGTAGTATGTACGGAGAAATATTCTCAGTAGAGTGTAATAAGTTATTTAATGATACGGAAAATCAATTTCGAGTACAACGGAAGTAAAGGTTTTTGAGTACCCTGATACCGAAAGTGTTGTTTTGTTGGTTTTCTTTTTTTTTCAAAAAGTGAGTGTGAAGGGTCAAAAGTATGAGTGGAATGTTTTGCAAAATGAATATTCCTCGATGGATCTGACCTGACACAAAGCTCTGCGATTTTGAAAAACAGTCTTCCAGTTGTGGGGGTACTTTTCATGAAGCCTCTGAAACATTTTAATTTTTTTTTCTCTATATGGCTCTAATTTTTATTTTTATTTACTTTTGTGTAAGAAGAGATTAAAATACACTTATAACGATGGCGTATGTGCGATTTTCGCTGTTAACTCTGAATTTTTGAAAATTATAAAACTGAATTTTTTCGGTGACTTAGTACAATATTGAAGATACCGTCTAATGTTGAAGAAAAGGAGTAGGGATTTCGTAGTTCAAGTGCGAACTCACTGAACATTTTGTCTGGGGGTGCGATTCGGGAATCAGGAGGTCAAGCGCTTTACAAAAAGTGTATTCTTTAATTCATACACATGGACATTTGTACATAAATACGTGTTGGCCAAATACAATGGATCAAAAGATAACTGGGTCAATAAGCGAGGGGGAGAAAGTCGAAGGTCTTGAAGGGGTGCTCGCTGGCCGCTGGTGCTGGCGACAGGGTCGTTAAGATCTCGTCGAGACACCTGGAACCAAGAAGACAATGTGAGATGTATTCAAAGAGTGTGTTGCATAAAATGGAAGTCAAGTTCCAGATTTTTTTTCTTCCTCCGTTTTTTTAAAGAAATAGAAAATATATTGCAAACTAACTTTCCTTGTAATACAAATAACAAATTATACCCCCTGTATATGTAAATCATTAAGTAAATGTGATTAGTTTGTACCGTTTATAAGTAATTGTCATAAAACTTACACGAGTACAAGAGCTGAAGGCCGGAACATATGCAATAATGAAATAAAGAAAATAAGATGTATGTACAACAGTTTTCACCTCGTTTCACAAGCCTGTGTCTGTGGTCACTTATTATTAGACTGCGGATTTTGCGTATTAGCATTTTTCCCCATAAACGTAATGATATGCGTAAAGCACACAAATTCATTTCTTATTGTTTGGGATCGATATACAAGTTCTTATAGTGCATATTTTAACATATTTATGACGATTGAGCATGTTTTCATTTTAAGAGCATATATTTGCATATTGTAAATTTTTTAAATTTTTTCTCCCTTCATAAAATTCGGAGAAACGTTGGTATGGTTTTGGAGTTTGTATCATATCTGTGTGACTAGAGTTGTACAGTTCATCAGGAAGTGGATCCAAACATGTCATTCAACAATTTGCCAGGAGCAATAGGACGAGTCTTAACAGAATGAATTAAGAAAATTCAAGAAAAAAATCCTGGTTTGAGAACAATGAAAATGTTGTGTGGTATTTTACAGGGTGAAACGCCTGGTGTTGAAAATTACCCAACTACAAATATTGAAGCTTTTAAGTCTTGTCCCCTAAATTCAAGCAAAGTTGAAAGAACGTTGTCTGTATGAGAACGTTCTTGCGGGTAACAAAACATTATTCATCTCAGAAAATTAAAAAAAAATTATAACCTCTTGGAATTGAAATTAAATTCAGTGTGTATCATTCAACATTTAAATTGAACTATTTTGTCGAGACTAAAACATGCGCTTTTTTTGTGTGCATATTTTCCCTTGTAAGTGCATATTTTCCATTTTTAAAGCATATTTGCATGCATATTTTCAGGATTTTTAGTGCATATGAATCCGCACCCTACTTATCAGTGTCAAAGATGTATGAGAACGTTACTATTGCTCTACCATTCTCAAAAAACCCTTCCACTGCCAATGCCCGAACGTGGCCTCTCCCTCCAAAGCTCCTAATATTTCCCCGCCTGCCTGCGCCCTTTGTCACAACATAGTTCTCCCTCTGTCTTTCTCTCGTGGGTCGCGCGGTAATTCAACACTGCGAGTGTGGTGATGAGTGAGAAGGATCAGACGAAAGGCAGCGCCAAGGCGTGTTTCTACAGTAGGGGTTGTCCAAACGCTCAACAGAAAGTAAGCCGTGTCTTGGAGAGTTTCAGTCTGCAGTCCCTGTTTTACCGTGGTTAGTGAGCAGTGACAGTGTGCTTTACACAGTAGCTGCTGTTATTCACACAAACCCAATTATTACAAATAATTCAAAGTCTTCCACCGTACCATCCAGATCTAAATCCAATAGAACTTGTTTGGGGATTTATAAAAGGGCCCGAGGCAGCAGAAACTATTGGTGCATCCTTAAAAGAAAAGGAAGTGTTTCGCAGAGAACCGTTTGCACAATACAGTGCTGAACAATGGAACGATATAATGCAATGGCGACATAATAATTCAGATAATGTGATGGACCAACACATCTATGAATCCGTCATTTCTTTGGGCACTGCGAGTTATTCTTCTGAGGACGGGGACTGCGATGACGAGTGGCGGTCAGCGCGATCGCTACGTCTCGCAGCTGCCTCTCTTCCTCGCCCACGCGCTTCCCTTATCGCCGAGAGGGGAAATCTCAGCTGGCATAGGGTGGGAGCAGCCTCCGAGACTTTACCAAAGGTACGTCCGCCATGATGTTTTTTTTGCGAGCGGTTCAGCTATAGTGACGTTACAAAATGGCGCAGACTCTCTTGCACTAGTTAGTTTTATGATCTCTTAATCTAGACTAGTTTTTCGGCATTGCTCCACCCTCTTCTGTATTGGCGCCTAGAAGACTGGTGTTTACACTTTTTCTCATTTTTTCGGTCCCTTAATAGTCTAATTTAAATATAAGTTTACCGGTAGCGGTAGCTCAGTGCATCAACTGATGTCACTGCAGCGCCTCTGCCCGGGAGGTCCTAGGTTCGAGTCCTGACAGCGGCAGGATTTTCGACCCTGGCTTTTCAGCTAGGTCGAATTCAGTCGCTGTCTGGAGGAGAATTCTAGCGGCCGGCTGCTCTGTTCGGTAGTTTTCCGTGGTTTCTCCGATTAACACCAGGCGAATGCCGGAGCAGTACCCAAAGGGGCCGGCCGCGCATACTGTCCTTCCTCTTCCTTGCCCTGTCCTCTTACACACACACTTACACTAACATGCACTACACTGCCACATATTCCGGGAGACCGGTCGAGAGCTTAGAGCTTGTCCCACCTGGGGCGGTGCACCGCTGGTGCGAGAGTCCTGGTTAGGGGGAAACCCGACTAGCAGACGGTAGGTAGGCGCCGAATCTCGCCATCCAGTCGGAGAAGAACACCGCCATCTCCCGAGAAAAAATGCACTATAGTTACGGGACTAATGACCAAAGCAGTTGACGCGCCCGGAAACACGAAAAAATCAATCAATAAATAAATATAAGTTTAAAAATATTAAATAATAGTAATATGCAAATTTTCATTGTTGAAATATTTGGTGTAGTTCTGAAAATTATTCTAATAACTTTCCACAACAGAGGTCCACAGCGTGATTTCAGTGTGGGAACGGTTTGAATTCAAGACAAGAAAAATCCCATCTTATTGTATATTTATTGCAATTCTTTAATCTTAAAAAAAAAAATGAAAATTAAAAATCGTAAGTTATTATCAAACTTATTTTCTTCGAATTACGAATACGAATAAGAATCGACCGTGAATCCGCGTTGCACTGAATATTTTTTAAATGAACAAACTGACCGATATATATAAGAAATATCTTCAGGAAGTTACCATGCGCCAGAAAGTACTTTTTTGCACCACCATTAGTTTTTAATGGCCTCTTACATTTTCATTATTTATGTTAAATTCATAACGTTACAGTTTTGATTTATTTAGTCAAAGAACAGTCAAAATTGTACGTGAGTGCTATCTGCGCACGTTGTCTTGAGCTACAGCATCTCTTCCCAACATTTTAACTACAAGTTATTTGAATGATGAATAGGGGTAGATTTAAAGCAATTGCTAAAAATGCGAAATGTTACCAAATGCGAAAAAAAATTAATGTGTTTTACGATCGGTGCAGTATGTTTCTGAAGGTTTTAAATGTACGATAAAATTCGAAATAAAAAAATGTGTAATCTCGTACATAGTGCGTTACGGTTGTGAATTTGCGATATAATTGCTAAATTGCATTATATATTTTATTTGTGTTCACTCTCTTAACTAGGCATGCGACATTGACATTTTGTTTGAAAACATTTAATTTGAGAGTGTTGATGTTTATTAATTTATAATTATAAAAATATTAAGGCCATTAAAAACTAGTGGTGGTACAACAAATTGTACTTTCGGCGCATAGTAACTTAGTGAAGATATTTGTTATGATGTCTATTGGTCAGTTTGTTCATTTAAAAATATTCAATGCAACGCCGATGCACGGTCGATTCTATTCGTAATCCGATGAAAATAAGATTGATAATGACTTACGATTTTTATTTTGTTAAATATTTAAGAATTGCAACACACACACACACACACACACACACACACGCACACGCACGCAAGCACAGGAGATGGGATTTTTCTTGGTCTTGAATTCAAACTGTTCTCACACTGAAATCACGCTGTGGACCTGTGTTATAATCATTTTCAGAAACGAACGACACTAAATATTTCAACAAAGATTTAACTGACAAAAACAAATTAATTAATTAATTAATTAAATAAAATGATTCTGAAAACCTGAGCGCTCATGGTCCTCAGTTCGCTGTACAGAGGTCACGGGAAGAAGAGGAAGGCCCTAAGTTTCCGGCTCACGCGTTACTTCTTAACCTTTTATATTGGAAATTTCGGAGAAAGAAATATTTTTCATATTAAATTTTACTGTAAGTGCTTCAGTTATAGTATCAACATGCAATCTTCACTTCTCATTTGTTCAAATATCTGAAGTAATGAAGCTATAACTACTGAAAACTGCGAGAATTCCGTCAATCTGGCAACACTAATCGCCGTCACTACGAACTGTACCGTCATATGATGCATAACAGATTCGCGCGATATCTCTGAATAGAGATTAGGAGATTAGTTTTAAAATATCGAAAAGAAGGACAGGTAGGAGGATACTTTTCAAGGAACGACAGAATCTGCAAAAGGACTGTTCTCCGTACAGAAGGACGATAGGTCACCTTACTAATGTTTAGGGGGCGGATTTTAATGAAATGTCATTTTCTTTTTCTTTTTTCACTTTAGAACAATGCCGTTTGGTATAGAAATTCATTTTATGTTACGCCAAAAGGAAATGACCAATTTTTATACCTCATTTTTTTGGATTTTTTATCGATTTCGGCTAGTAAGGTATTTTGTTAAACTTTTTCCGAAATTTTTAATGCATTTTCCACTGATTTCATCGATTTTAATGTCATTTTAATAGTACTTGCTTCAAATAATATTTACGACTTGCAACAAATGTTCTCCACAGAATTTCTGAGTACCTACATACTTGGTAGCCATTTCGATTTCTTCGCTCAGAAGTTGTAATGTCAGCCATTGTGAGTATGTAATCTAAGATTCTTGTGACTCCTGTCAGCGTCATTGGCTGTTCAGCCGATTGCGGGCTAAACTAAAGACTTTTCTGGTAAAGAACAGTCCAAACCAAAAGTTTGAAAGCTGCGTTTATTTGAACGAATAGAAGAATCCTTGATTAAATCAGTAACCTATCCAACAGCTTAAGTTGTTCATCTGAACTGGTTTTGATCACAATTTTTACGTCATTTTTTCTTTGCTTTTAGGGCATTTTAAAAACATTTTAAGAGCAGTTTATTGATAATTTTTTACCGTGTTTTAGGCCATCAAAATACGCCCTCTACTAATGATGAATAAAAGTTTTTTAAAAAAGCGAGGTTAGCAACAGTCGCGATAATAATTTCGGCAGGCATGCCTGGGTCAGCACGGGCCGTGATCGTGGGAAGGAGCCCTTGGGGGTCAGCTGCCGACGTGGCTGTTGGGGCACGGGGGGCGGGGGGACGAGGGCGAGGGCAACGTGCGCTGGGCGTCAGCCGCCGCCTGGGTGGCGCGACAAGCGAATATCGGTATCATCGGCGTGGTTGAATGCGGGGGACGCGGGGCGGCGTTGCCAAACGGTCACGTGCGAACGACGCGTGAGGTCGGGGCGGCCCCGCCCACGCGAAGGGAGAGGGCGAAGGAGGCCCCCATTCACAATGCAAACATAAGCATAAGCATGGCGTTAACATAAAAGTTAGGACTACGCCTACAAGTGGACTCATTCACAATGCGTTCGCATAAGCATAACATGTAAGACGTTAACTTAAGAGCTTGCAAGCTTCAAACTTCTGTGCTTATGCTTATGTCAGACATAAGGAATGAGCCAATCACAGTTCGATAACTCAAAATCGAGTATCCAAGTCGATAGGCGAACTATTCCTGTCGATTCGTGTGCTGCATGGTTGCGTTTGTCGTATTTGTTTTGAAATCTCGAAATCGATTCTCATATCCAACCAATAGTGAACTAGAATGTCTCATATCCAATAGAAACTCTTATTTTGCCCATGTTTATGTTCGACATTGTGAATACGCCAACACTTCGCTTATGTTAATGTCTATGTCTATGTGTTATGCTTATGTTTGTGATTGCATTGTGAATGAGCCTTAAAGCCGTTGCTCAGGCGGCTCTTAGCACAGGATATGTTTCCGCCTGTGTTTTTCCACCGGGCCCAGTCGCTGAAGGTCTGATTCTGATCGGCGCTAAACGGGTAAAAATGTAACAAGATTTTCAGTAGCACCAGCGAGAATCAGTGAGTCTTCTGTTGCATGAAGATTTCCTGAGTTGTTCGAACGTAGCGACGTGCTTGTTAAATACCGAATGAGTTACAAAATTTAGAATACGTTCAAACCTGTGCGTACTTTCAATCACTAAAAATATTCTGTGTTAACAGAACTAGTACTTGCAACACGTGTACGAGGTGATTCAACACATGTTATGTAACTTACTAGTTGTGCTGGGTCTAGTTGCTGCATGTTATTATATTGCTTTTAGATCATTCTACGGATCTGTTGGAGAAAGTTTTTTATTTAAGTTGTCTGAAGAAGTGTTAGGAGAGAAATTATTGTCAGTATACTTTATTGTGTGGAATAGATTACTATACTGAGATGACTATTAACATTATGATGAAGAACATCAATATTACGTAAAATCAATATTAAAAGTAAGTAATTATTATTGTATATTTTTTATCAGCAGTGTTTAGCAGTGTTTCTTATATTAAAGTAATTCACAAATATTGTTTGCCTGTTTGCGTAAACGTAATAAAGGGTTTCATTTTTACAAAAAAATATTTTGTGTGACTGTTGGTTGTTATTGTTTTTCCTCCCTGTAGAGGGCTGGCACTTATTTCTCTTGCTACTTTGTGGTTTGAAAGGAATTTTACTGTAATTTTCGGTTTTTCTCTATTTAGTCATCATTTTCTGAATTCCTCATAGTAATAGTGGACCTTCTTTGCACCTACTGGAGTTGCAACTTCGAGCGACGTTCTTTATATTGGTACTCCCATCGATGCGGCTATTGTTTGCCATTTCTTCAGTGAATTACTCTCCCATGTATAGTCTATTTTGAACATGAGAAAAAACTTTTTTTTTGCCGTATGTTTTTCTTGTTTGCATACCTGTGAAAAAATACGTTTCCTCCACAATGTTGTAATGATATTGTTCAAAATCCTCTTTGCGTACCTCATGGTCCGTACAAACGTATACAAACTTTTCTTCGACATTAACTTCCGATTATCAATCTGAATGTACGCGTAGGCTTCCGCGGCTCGAGTCGATGACTTCTTCTTCGCTGTCCGGGTGACGCCGCGTAGTGGGCTGAGAGGCCGACGTTTCGCCTGACATGTCGCAGGCTTCATCAGGGTATTGATCAATCGCGGCGTCACCCGGACAGCGAAGAAGTTGTCAATCTGAATTTTTTTTCGAAATATGTATTCATCTTCAACATAGTCTTCTAATATATCGTATCTTTCCTGCATCATCTACAATTTACAGATCAGAACCTTTCCTCGTGTTGAGAATAGTATAATAAAGGGAATGCATTATGTTATTGCAACTCCTAGAAACACAGGAAGAACGCATGTAAGTTGAGAAGCTAGAAATAGTTTACAAGGCAACAGCCTCAAGTCTTCCTGCGAACTGCATATGACCCGGGTAGGTGCGGAGGGTGGTTGTGCCAATCCCACTATTAGTCGCATGCTAAAGGAATGGGGAGCTATATGACCTATCGCCCTCTGTCTTGTTTGGAGGTAAGCTTGCCACCGGATGCAAGATAGTTGAATACAGACGTTTACGAGACATCATTAACGTACATCTACCACCCGAGATACTTAAAACGCAATGGTTCTACACACATTCCCGAACACACTTTGCAAAACCCGAAAAATGTTTATATTTAATCTAAACCGTGATCTTAATAGTATGACTGATTTCTGGAAAAAACAAGAAAAGCCAATGATGTTTATTTCATCCAAAATGGCAGATATTATTTAGTACACTAACGCCTCATTGATTTGTAGTAGATTTTTTAATTTATTTTATGTCGCAGCAACTGCAAAAGGATGTTAGTGACATCTACATTATAACATTATTATTTATTTACATGGAATGTTATGACCCTTATGGGAACATTCATATCACATTATTAACGAGTTTATAGTACACTTGTCTTATCACTGCACAAGTTTATGCCCTTAAAATAAGCGAGAAACCGACTGCTTTGTTCTCTGTTTTGAGTTATTTTGACATCGTTATTGACACTATGTCTCATCCTCAGCCTCAAACCTGGGGCACAGAAATAGATGGTTGAAATACATAGAAACATTACAGACATTACACACGACATGCTCATTTAACACGACCGAGCTAACACGTTTTCCCTGTGATCAGATGTGCAAGTGAGAGCTTGGTGTGACTGTACTAGATTTGTTTAGCACTTATGTAAAAACAGTACACTGACATATTAAGGAATTTGTTTCTTCGGACTTTCGTCTTTTTTACTCTCTTCCTGTTGCAGCCCGCCTAGAATCATGCGGAGGAAGGAGAAGTGGCTAGATGGGGGGGGGGGGTTCTTTCGCTGCGAGAGGTCGTGCGAACGGATACAGCGCCGATCACTACGGATACACGTCCGATCACTACCGCTCATCTCGGAAGACGACGTGCAAAACGAAATTTCTTCTTTATCAAAAAACAAAGCTAGCGGTCCCGACAAGATAAACGCAGAAATGCTAAAAAATCTTCCTCGCAACGTGACCGGCGCACTCGCGAATCTAATGAACGCATGCATTGACCTCGCGTATTTCCCACAAAAATGGAAGCACGCAACGGTAATTATGATACCGAAACCCGGGAAATCAAACAAAATTGTCAACAACTTTCGACCAATCAGCCTTTTGTCCCAAATCGGAAAAGTATTCGAAAGAATCACCCTCCGCGAAATCCGTGCTAGCTTAAATGCCACAGGAGCAATGCGAGCGACGCAATTCGGTTTCACACACGGCCGCTCTGCACCATGGCAATCCTTCCGACTCGCCATGGAAATTTCAACTGCTCTTTCCTACAATAGCCCCATCCCCGCTGTCTTTTTTGATTTCTCGCAAGCCTTTGATAGAGTAAACCACCAACTCCTCCTAGCCAAATGCCGCTCTCTCCTTCCCGAATAAACCTGCCATCTCATTCACAGCTTCCTCCACAATCGCACCTTCACCATCAAATATCAAAATGAAACCTCTTCTACCCGTAAAATCTCTGCCGGCGTCCCACAAGGGGCCGTCTGGTCACCAACCCTTTTCAACATCTTTATTAATGACATTCCCCCAACCCCCGGAGTCACTGAATACCTCTTCGCTGACGACGTGGCATTTACAGCTAAGCACGGAAACACACAACTTGCAATCCGCCGAATTCAACAATCCATAAACAGCCTCGCAAGCTGGAGCGTCAGCAACGGCCTTACACTAAACGTCCAAAAAACAAAAACTATTTTCTTCAACAGACGACGAAAAAACAACCTCCGAAAAAAACCACCGGAACTCACCCTTAAAGGCACCCCACTCCCCTGGGAGAAGAAAATCAATTACCTAGGGATAATTTTCGACGAAAAGCTGCTACTGTATGGCGTGAACACATCACACAGGCTGCAAGGAAAATGCACTCAAACATTGCCAAAATCTCTCCCATCATCAGTAGTACCTACATCAAGGACAAAACCAAAATTCTTCTCTATAATGCATGCATTCGCAGCGCCGGCACGTACGCTTGTGAAGCATGGGCCACAGCTTCTGCAACGACGCAACAAGCCCTCTGCGTCGCGGAAAACCATTTTCTACGAAAAGCTTTCCGACCGCAACGCGACACCGCCCTCATCACGGTTCACAAAGCAAAAGGAACTACGCCCATACTTAAATACATCCACGAGACAGCAAAGACGCAAGTGACAAAAATTTTCAATGACCAGACTCTCTCTCCACTCTTCTCTAAGTACCAACAATACTTAGACAAAACCTCCACCTCCGCCAACAAAAGATTCCCGTCAGACATCCTTAAACTACGACCCCCATAAACACTTCAAAATCCCAAACATCTATAAATCCTCGCTAAACTCTCACAATAAAATTCAACCACACCTCAATCTACTTCACAAAACTTCTACCGCCCACATCTTTCCCTCGAGGCAAAGCATTCCGCCCTCCGCGAAGTAACCAAACAAGAAGATAGAAGAGAAGAAAAGAAGAACAAGAAGAAAAAGAAAAAAGAAGAAACGAGCAAACACCGCCATCTACAGCGGAAGAGCGTCCCCCAGGCGTAGGCCGCTCCAAATTCAACAGCAACATACCACAGCGGGGGGATACAGCGCTATCAAGCGTTCCGATTGCGCAATACTGAAAGGCGGGCCCACATCGCTCGCCTCTCATCTGCCAGTTGATAGAGGCACGAAGCAACCGTAGGCGCTATCGCGAAACTTCCACGATCTCGAATGTCTTTGTTGGCACTCGTTTCCGCCATCCCGCGTGGGCGAGGAGGGGCGGGGCAGGGTGGCGCGGAGTCGACACGAGAAGCTGATGAATGTTGATTCGAGTGACACTCGATAAACAATAGAATACGTCTCGGTTTCGTGGAAATAATGCGTCTCTTGTTTTGATACTCCGTTCCGTGAATGCCACATGAGCAGTCCAATCCAAAGAAGACGTTCTAATATACGATATTGAAAAGGGATGCACTCTCGGGATTACTATAAGGAACTTCTGTTATCGGTGATGTGCGGTCTGTGAGACAGCGCAAGTATGCACTGATTATTTTCGGTGTGTTTATGTTGATATTTTTTTTCTTTTTTCTACCTAACGAATGTAAGAAGGCAAAGTAATGTAACCGTACGCAGCAAAACGGCGAATTTTCAACAGTAAAATTGTCGGATCCTAGTAACGAAAAACTGGATATATAGAGAAAATTACTTTCTCTAACACATGTATCAGAAGCCATGTTTTTGGGGTCCTTGATACCGAAATATCGTGTCCGTCGGCAAATGTCAGTCTGTCCCACTGTCCGTCCGTCTGTGGTCAATGCTAGCCCCTAAATTGTTCAGCCGATTTTCTCCAAAATTGATATTAAAAAATGAATTGAAAAATGAATATATCTTTCATGAAAGTATGTTTTTTTCTCTTGCTGGGCACTTGCTTTGTTTCTCATTATTATTAATTTAATTTAGAAGTAAGATTTCTAAACTTATATCTTAATTTCTAGACTAAAACAATTTGGATTTGGTCTAACCACAATCATAGTTGTCATTCTAATTTTATAAGTATTTTAGTTCACCATGTTACCAATAACTATTGAGACGTTTGTAATGTTTCTCTCATTTTAAATTCATCAAATGTATGTATTAGTTTAAAATTTCAATTTGAATTAATTTGGATTAGGAATATCTAAACTTACACGTTACTTTTTCAGTATAAAAATGTTTGATGTGTTATAACGAGATTTCTAATTGTGATTGTCAAATTAGAGCAAATATGTTTCAACATGATACCAGCAATTCGGTCAATATTTAATGTTCTCTCATCCAATTCTACGTTAAATATATGTACATGTAAAATCTCAAATGCATTGTGAATTCGTTATAATGTTAAACCCATCCATTTTATCTTATTATAAGTTGTTTTAATCTATATTTATATTAATTATTTAATTTCCTATTGTAGCTGACACATTGTTAAAGGCCTGAGGCACGACTAGACCTCTAAAACGTTGCCACGCTATTCTTGTACGAGATACTATTTAGAATATAACAATTAAATGTGTTTTAATAAATGTAATTATGACTGTCGATAAAAAGAAATATTGGAACTTTCATTAAGAAAAATCTTAATAACAGACAGCTTATAGTTGGTTGATTGTTTAGTGATTCCGGGCGAGTGAACAGCTTAGGTCATTAGTCCCGTACGTGTAGTGCATGTTCTTCTCGGGAGATGGCGGTAATCTTCTCCCGCTGGATGGCGAGATCCGACGCCGACCTACCGTCGGCTAGTGAGGTTTCCCCCTCACCAGGACTCTCCCACCAGCGGGGCACCGCCCCAGCCGGGACAAGCTCTAAGCTCCCGACCGGTCTCCCGGAATATGTGATAGTGTAGTGCATGTTAATGTAAGTGTGCGTGTAAGGGGAGAGGATAGGACAAGGAAGAGGAAGGAACGATCGCGCGCGGGCCGTGGCCCTTTTGTTAGGGTATAGCTTCGGCATTCGCCTGGTGTTGATTGGAGAAAGCACGGAACACTACGTATCAGAGCAGCCGGCTGCTAGAATTCTCCTTCAGACAGCGACTGAATTCGAGCTAGCTGAAAAGCTAGTGTCGAAAGTCCTGCCGCCGTGGGGTGTGTAACCTAGGACCTCCCGGTCAGAGGAGCTGCAGTGGCATCAGTTGATGCACTGAGCTACCGCTTCCGGCCAGACAGCTTGTATTTCATCAATATTATTAGAAATCCTTAATTCGGAGGTTGGGGATTCGGTCCCTCAATGTGTTGGGAATTTATGTCCTAGTTCATCTGTTCAATATCACTGATTGTGAGAATGTGGTGTCCACTGGAATCGCATTGCTAGGCCGATTGCTCTGTTTAATGATTTCCATGGTTTTGCCCACGGGTTTTCCCAGCGCCAAGCTGGATGTCCCGAGACACTTAAGGTTTTATGTGGTTAGGGGCATCGGAATAAAAAGAAATCTTGTAGAAGTCTTGTAGATAATCTATGTACTCAACGATCGTTAAAATGCAAGCGTTGGCGAGATACTCTCGTGCTATCTTTGTATTCAATTTCTCAGCTTGTATAAAACATTAATGATGCACAATTCTATGTGATTAATTCGAAGAAACAAGTTACAGAAAAGGAGAGAAATATGTAGATAGTACTTCTAAATATAGCTCTCAGATATTTTACAATCTTTACACAATACGTCAAGTGCGAAATAGCTGTATATATTTCTCGGAATTTCTCGAATCTTATCTTGTTGCTTTCAAATGTCCTCTTCAAAGAGGCAACAGATAAAATGTTCATGATATGCGGAAATAACAAAAAGGCTAATTCGATTAGGCTAATCACTCTGTAATCGATTGAATGATACTCAACGCCGTATCAGCTGTAAATATAATAAATAAATAAGTAAATAAATAAATCTGTGATTATCTGGATGTTGATTAGAAAGTGTAATACACCCATTTAGTTTTACATTCAAAATTAAAACTTTTTCGTCTCAGTAAAATACAAATTACAGAAGGTGCTCAGTGTAGGGATCACAGAATTTTGAAAATGTGCACAGAATTCAAAGTTTCAACTGTTTTTTGACGTAAAATAAATAAATAAATAAATAAGTGTTCGCTTCTTAGGTCATTACTGTCATTAGTCTCGAAGACCTCAACAATTCGTTACCAACCTTTAAACCTTTAGGAACCCTTCGAGCTCATGGTTTTGTTGAAGGAATCTCATGTTTAAGTAGCAAATAAAATTATTTATCAAATTTCTTTTCTACTCAAATTCGCAAAACTATTTAAATACTCAAAAATATACAAAATTAGAGTGATTATCAAAAAAAAAAATTGTGACAAAGTACAAAATTTTCAAAACATGTTTTACTTTTCACAGATTCTGAAACATGTCTCGTATAATGTACTTTTTCGCATCATCCGGAGTGAACAAAATTCATATAAATTAATTTACGTCTGAAAATCTGAATACAAAAAAATTATTGTTTTTGTGTATTTTGGTTTTATTTTAGAAAATTTGTTATTACATCAATCGTGCATGTGTGTACAGACAACTGCCTTCTTATATCCAATTTATTTTAATATTGTAATTTTTACTTTAATATTATATTAATCTAATATAGTTCCCTACCCCGTTCCCACATTAAATATTTCTTGGGAAGTTAACTTCCCTCTTTCTGTATTTGGCTGAGCAAATAGTGATCACTTGCGGAATCCCCTCTCAACGTTTCAGGGTACATTAGAGTTTCCAGAAACCGGGTTTAGACCCCAGGCGTTGAGCATGCTATATCACAGGACGTGAAGGTGTTCTCTCCCGCCGGAAAGTGACATACGCGGTCGGTCTACACGACAGGTAATTAAATTCCCCTTTCCCCTGTTGTTGCTCAACTTCATTTTACTTCCCTCCGCACACACTTCCAAACCTCTCCCCTCGACGAACCTACCCAATCTCGGCATTAATCTCATCGGCAAAGGTGGTTCAGGGTATCAAGTGATGTCATGCAGTGCCCTTGACCGGGAGGTCCTAGGTTCGAGTCCTGACGGTGGCAGGATTTTCGGCACTAGCTTTTCAGCTAGGTCGAATTTAACCACTCTCTGGAGAATTGTAGCTCCCGGCTGCTCTGATCGGTTGTTTTCCGTTATTTCTCCGCAAACCAGGCGAATGCTGGAGTATTACTCCTAACAAACGGGCCACGGATTGCGCACGCTCTTTTCTTTGCCTTCCTTAGCCTATCCTCAACCTTTACTTACACACATTTAGTAATCTTATACTTTGGTTTTCGTAGCGTGGCCGATGAGATTAAGTCATTTTCACACCTTCCACCTTATAAAATGAATCTTTTTAATTAATTCGCGAACGTCAACGGGGCTCATTGCCTCAAACATGAGGTTATCACTGTTATAAAGATTCATTTTATTAGGCAGGAGGTGTAAAAATGACCTAATGCCATCGGCCACGTTATAAAAACCGAATTATACAAGCACTACACTATCACATCTGCCTCGCCATCAAGTAGAGGAAGACCACCGCGATAAAAAAACAACATTATCTACACTTACGAGACCGAATTATAAAAGCACTACACTATCACATCTGCCTCGCCATCCAGTAGAGGAAGACCACCGCGATAAAAAACATTAACTACACTTACGGGACTAATGACCTTAGCAGTTGACGCACCCGAGCTCATCAATCGCCATTAGTCTTGTTTGTAAACGCCAGCCAGACGGAATCGGTACTTCTAACAAGAGGCTATTGTATGAGTACGAATTGCTAGTATAAGAAATGGAAGCGATTCTTACAAACTTCATTGAAACGCGAGCCAAGACAACACGTTGGAAGAGAGATCAGCTAATGTTGCATCCCGCAGACATCAAATTTAAGCACGTGGATATAAAAGCAAAGCAGGCAACGAAATGCAGAAATGAGAGATGGTAGAAATGCAGAGCAAATGCTGAGATGGCCCCTTGTTTTGCTTCTGGACATCAATGTTACTTCATTATCTGTGTACGACTTCTAGAATTCAGTGGGAAATATAGTTATTCAAATTATCGTTTCCATGTCGCGGCAAGAAGTATTATTCCTTGACGAAGGACATCATGGAAAAGAGCCCAAAATTTATTGCTTATTTATCCTTGAAAGTAGATTTTATTACATGGGAGCGTTTTTTTTCATTCAAAATTCAAGTAGTATAGGAACTTTGTGTAGGGATCACAGAATTCACTTCCCCCATAGCACGTCATACACAGTTTTAACGTTTTTTTGACGTTAAATAAATAAACAAATATATATATATATATATATATATATATATATATATATATACACACACACATATATATTTGTTTTTATTTAACGTAAAAAAAAGTTAGAACTGTGTATGACGTGCTATGGAGGGAAGTGAATAATTCTGTGAACGTTTTCAAAATTCTGTGATCCCTACACTAAGTCCTATACTACTTGAATTTTGAATGAAAAAAAAAACGCTCCCATGTAATAAAATCTACTTTCAAGGTTAAATAAGATATATATAATTATAATGGCCTCTGGCGTTTGATCAGCCGGCACGCGATGATCTAACGGGGAGCTCTGACAGCAGACATTCTCCGAGCATTGTTGTTATCCCTTCTGTGGCCAGGGGACACGACGCGGCAGGAAGCGCCGGGTGCGCAGCAACGATGGGAAGGGGAGGGGCCGCTTCCAGGAACGGGCGAGGGGGAGAAGTGGAGGGGGGAGTGCAGATGCGCTTGTGGCCTTCGCGGCCACTTGGCCTCTCCGCTTGGGTCGCGTCGCCCGCGGTGCAGCGCACACTGGGCCTAAAACCTCCTCATAAATGCAAATGCCCGTGGATTTGCGTAAAAATGGGTGTCAATGGGTTTCTGAGGTCGCTGAATTTGAATATCATAAATAAATTTCAAAATTGAAAATGGCGGATCTACTCATTTAAAAACAAACCAAAGTGCATAAGAAATATGCATACGGAGTTCTAGAGCTTACTGTTTTCGAGTATCATAATGAAATTTCAAAATTCAAAATTACGGTTTGGAAATGGCTAACTGACTTAAAAATGATATGGGTAGAAATATGTATACAATAGTTCTCGTGGTCGCGGATTAATATTGCTATCATAAAAAAAAATAATAATAAAAAATAAAAAAAGTCAGTAATTTTCTTATTAAAAGGAGATCGAAAAAAAATACAGAGTGGGAGATCGAATACAAATACATAATTCCCTGTGGTGTAGAAGGGAATTCCGGGATATCTAGTGTTAAATCGTACTATGTAGCATTGCAATAAAGAGGTTATAAAACAAAAAAGGACTGAGAAGTGCAGCTAAATTTGTGTTATTCTGATTAAGGGGATACTTATTGATAAATAAAACAAATATTTAGGCAGGAATAAACAGGGCAAAAAATACAATCCACAATACACGTGACTAACATTGTTACATTCTATATATGTTATAATTCAGCCGTATAATACATAAATTTATTTGACACTTTTTCTTAAAAATGTACCTAACTATAGACAAAAATGTCTTCTATTCGGAAATACAAAAAGAACCCACCAACAATTTAAACCACGAAAACATTTTTTTTTGACATTTTAAATTTCACAAATATCGTTGACAAGAATCAATGAATTCGAGTGTTTCGAGCAACGGTAACTTCGAGACCGTGAGGAAGACAAACATGATTGAAATGACCTTTTTGGAGCTGAACTAATGTGCTCCAATGTCTTCCGAACGAGATTTGCTAAGTCAGAATTCCGAACGCGCATTTTGAATTTTTGCCTTTTTGCCAGACCGGCGCTGTGGGTGCGGCGCGGAAAGTTCCGAACTAGACGCGGCCGCAGAATTCGCGGGAACGTTCACACCGGATCGTCAATTACAAATCAACGTTTGGTGACGGTTGGCAAGGTCGCTCGACGCAAAGGGGAGGGAAGACTCCCGAACACGGGCGGACTTGCACGAAACTCGAGCTGCAGCGGAAGAAACGCGTCTGACCGCGTTACAAATTTCGCCGCCGATTAAACGAGGCCAATCCGTTGTCGCGCCGCTCGCCAGCCGCGCAGGTCTGTAAACGCTCGCACTTTTTCTTGATCCTCGAGCTCCCTACTCCTCGCTCAGCCCGGCAGAGCACGGCCCGGTAGAAAATATGAGCTCCATTCGGAACGTCACGGCTCAGTTTGCAGTGCTGCCCACCTTCTTCCTTTCCAATGCGGACTTCCTAGTTTTCGGTCTCTCTTTCTATCGACCTGTGCGTACCATGTTCCTTCTTGCTACTGAATTATTTCTATAACTATTAATTATTTCTTCAGAATTAAAAAAAAAATCTTCCGTTGTTTATCATAGCTATCTAGTCCATGACGAGTTATTACGCCGAGTTTTCTGTCAATAAAGTTGACAGCCCTGCACTGACGTAGACAGAACCCGCCTCTCCCCGCACCCCGCGCTGTGTAGTATCAAGAAAAAATGCGCGATTAGTACGTGCTCATTAAAGGCAACACGTGATGCGAAACTTCCGCTACGGCCAATCCGCATAGGATCTTCGGAGTCGGTCAATGGGAGCCTTTATGGCCAGGTTTTTGGCCCGATTCAACCAGCGTGCGCGGCGTGGCGCACGCCTGCTGTAAGCAGTCCCAGTGCGGGCGGGCGGCCTTCGACACGGCCGCATAAAGGAGAACTGCACTCTCACTGGGCGCCAGGCAATTCTGATTGGCCAGCGAGCGAGCAGCACGAATGCGCGCGAAATTTGATGGTGCGAGTGTTCGAAGCAATGCAGCTATAGATTTGTTTTATTTAGTAAGTGCTTTGGGCAGTGTAAACTGAAGATTTATTTACACTATTTCACCCATGTGTTGTCGTGCCGTAAGCAACCAATGTTGAGAAATAATTTATTCAAATTAAACCAATCCCAGATGTGTATCGCCATGCGATTATCACTTTGTTTACCTTTTGCACTCCGCTGTAATCACTTTGTTTTCCTTTTTAAGATAAAGATTGCAATTGTTGTCCATAATAGTCCATAATAGTTTGTAATCATTAATGTAATATTAAAAGTTGTCGTTTTGTTAATGTTTAAAACTCGAAAATAAAATCATTATTTCAGTGCCGAAAAACGGCAAAAGAAACTGAGAAAGTGTGTGGAAACAAATTTCAAGAATTTTGTGAATAAAGAAACTACAAATCTCCAGCACAAAATACAAATGAAGAAATCACATATTTTAGGCGATTTTATATGCTATTATTAAACGATGATTACAAAGTATATGCTGTCAAATCTATGTAGAAAGTTACAACCAAATTTATTCAAAAAAATACTTTAATGAGTACACATGTGTGTTCAATCCATTCAAAATTGACAAATTCCGCTGCTAATTCAGCTTGTAGAGCTTCCATTTCAAATACTTCCCACGGAATACCAAGACGTGGAAAACTCAACTTCCTAAAACTTTAATAACTTAGTTTTTAATCCATGTTCTTCTAAGTAGCTTTGTTATAATGTTTTTTTGAAAGTTTTATTACCATAAAATCGAAACACATTTGAAATCTTTTTCTGCATTAAACTGTTATTCATATTTTACTTGATTGTAAGTTATTTCAGGAGGCAGTGATAACTCGGAGCTGAGTGAAAGTTTCACATATTCGGGTAGCAAGTTTGAGTAATATTTCTCTTTTTTCGTAATTCTTGTAATTTTAATCATCCATTCGATTCATATAATGTCTTAATTCGTGAAATAGTCACACTAAAAACCACACGAAGTGCTGTGATATTACTTGTGATATTCTACTACTATTTGTGAATTTTTTTATATTTTATCCCAAGTATTAAATAACCAACTGAAATCAAAACATACACAGTACTGCACGTTTATGTTTAGAATAATATTATTCGTATTTTTGATGTGAGAGTATTTGTCAATACTCTTGTTTAATTTATTAGGAAATTCTCTTTTTCGTATGTGTCAATGGCACAATTATCATAAAATTCATGAAAATTTTTCTGTTCATTCCAGAATTTTCGTGTATTTGAGAAGGCTTTGAATATGTTCTTACACAAAATATTCTTTCTGTTATAATATTATAGTAATATAAGTATTGATTGATAATTATTCATTAATGTTACCTCAAAAATCTAGCCGAAGTCAAAACCATCAGGACACTTAACGTAACTTGGATTATCTGATTTGATAATTCATAAATAATGTTGGCATCTTTTCTGGCTAAAACTCTGTTTTTTCATTCATTTTCTTTTTTCTCTTTCGCCCTTCATCTCATTAGCATCAAGAATATTCAATTTATAGGTATCTGAAAGTTATAGTGGTATTTGGTTCTGACTAGGGAACGGGATTTATCGTAATAAAAAATGCAAAAGTTGTACATTTAGATGTTTTTAGATCATATTTATTTTTTCCAAGCCATGTAAGAAAAAATTAAAAATATGTGAAATAAAATTCATTATTGTGTTTAAAATTGTTTACTACAAGCATTTTTTTACCATAAAACGTCGCCGGTCAGTTCCTAACAAGGTTTTGGAGTGGCTGAAAGTAGGTCTAACTCTACTGAAGTAATTGAACCCTCGGCTTCACCACATGTAAGAATTTAATTCGAAATATAAAATACGTTCATAGTAAACACAGTATACATAGTATAGATACGTTCATAGTATACAATACCGTGGGGCGAGGGTGCGGAGTGGGGGTATGCACTCCTTAACCCAAATCGAACGCGGTAAGACAATTTTCTATAAAAGATATTTGTTAGTTTTCGATCGAGTAACGAGTTTCCTTTTTAAAACATGAACAAGCAAGAAATTACTTTTGTTCATAAAAATCCGCTCATCCTTGACGCAGTAAAGGGGGGGGGGTAAGCAAGGCGGGGAGGGGTATGATTGACAATTCATGGCGAAGATATGGTGGTCATAGAAGTGCAGCAGCATTACATGTGATTTGCAAGAAAGATGATTCCGTCACATATATTGCAAACACGCATCTCAAATGTTCCGTTTCGACATAAAGATATTAACATGTAGCGAAATATATAAGAAATATGTCGTAATAGATAAAATATGTAAAAATATGTAATTATACCAAAATGTGTAAAAATATGTAAAATAAAAATAATTCTAATTCATTATGAATATCTTGTAAATCCTAAAAAATATAATTGAATGCTGGTATCTAGTTCTCGTAAAAACCTTTAATTACATGGAAGTACGTTTCTTAGTAATTACCACGCCGTTCCATCCCTGAACTTAATATCACTCCCGATTATGAAAATACATGATATCGGCTGATTTTACTTGATTTTAACGCGTCCTTTATGCCTCCGGGTGCGTCAACTGCTATGGTGATAAGTCCTGTAAAAGTTTTCCAGCCGATTATTTTGGAGTGGCCATCAAAGACAATTAAACAATATATCAAATGTTTATAATTTAATATTATTTTTGGAGTGTATAAACTATAGAATATTGTTTTCAATAAGTTCATAATTCTAACATAAATATTCGGCAAAACAAAACAAAAACTCTAGCAAAACAAAACAAAAACTCTAGGCCTTTGAGTTTACCCCCCGTAGCCTGCCCCCCGTGCCCTCCCCCCTTGATACACCACTGGATGTGGCGGTGTTTCTTCCAGTTGCAACTTGAAACCGGAGCCAACATATCTAGAATTTTAGCGTCCGGCTGCTCTGAACTGTGGGTTTCCGAGTTTTCTTGGATCAATACCTGGCGGATGCCGAAGCACAACCCTAACCGTTAAGAGGTATAATTCTTTATTCTATGCCCTAACACACGGGCCACGGACGGCGTACGATCTTTCCTTCCCTTTCCTTGTCCTATCCTCAACCCTTTACACACACATACACACACACACACACACACTAACATGCAGTACATAGCGACACACGCATGGGGACGATTCGGGTGCCTAGAACTTGACCTAACTTGGACGGCGCCCCCTGGAGCAAATTGCCCGCAAGCCGACGTCGAGGTCGGCGCCAGATCTCACCATCCAACGGGGGAGAAATCTTGCCACTTTCCGCAGTTAGAAAGCATTCACTACACCAACCGGACGATGATAATGATCATCGCAGTTGGCGTGCCCGGAGACATGAATGAATAAATCAATCAATCCGACTGGTCCAACCCAATGAGTGTTGTAGTGAAGCATGCGTGTAGAGACAGGGGGACAAGGTTGAAGAAGGAAAGATCTCTCACGGTCCGAGGCCCGTTAGATAAGGTTACTTACTCGGGCATTCGCCTGGTATTGATCAGACAAGCCGCCCGCCCGCTAGAATTCTGCAGATGTCCACAGAATTCGCCATAGCTATAGAGAGTAACTAAAACACTAAGAAGGGACCAGTTCGACAGGTAAGGAAACAAATGCAGGGCGATGATATAGCAAGAGATAGTGATAAAGCCATTTACAAATGAGCTAACTGTAAACAACAAAATGACTGAATGAAAATAGCATGCAGTTATATTGCCAGCAGTGGCCAAGCAGTTGTTGTCAAATTGGTCCCTCCTTATAGTAATATATGTGTCAGAGGCTTCGCGAACGTGATTTTTTTTCAAGGAGGATTTCCTTCGCGGTTGCCTCACAGACTTGCTTGCCGCCGATCGCTTCGTTCGCGGTATCCTCTTACCGCCTTACTGGCAAGACTTTATCCTCACCGCCCTCCTCATAACCGCAGTATGGCCTCGCGCCTTCTTCCCTCCTCTCCTCAGTGGTTGTCCTCACCCATGGGGTCCTTAGTCACCGACCGTTATGCACGTCACGATCGTTCATTTTTCTTTTTTCGCTGCAATATCATTGACAAGACTAGACCTCGAAAGTTTGACAAAACGCCTTTTCTTATTTTTACATTTTGATGTTTTGATGAAAAATATTGTGCAAGATTTAGCCATATTTTAGTGTAGAAACATGTTTTACTTAAATTGTCGCAGTTTTCACGCAATTTAGCACTGTTTTTAGCGAAAAAAATTACGTGATATTTGCCGACAGCCCCCTTTCCCCCACGTAACATTAAGTGAGATTCGCTTAAATCTCTCCTCCCCCCATACAGACCTCACACCGGGAGCTCAGTGCATCAACTGATGTCACTGCAGCGCCTCTGACCGGGAGGTCCTAGGTTCGAATACTGACGGCGGCAGGATTTTCAACGCTAGCTTTTCAGTTAGGTCGAATTCAGTCTTTGTCTGGAGGAGAATTATACCGGCCGACTGCTCTGATCGGTAGTTTTCTGTGGTTTCTCCGATCAACACCAGGTGAATGCCGGAGCAGTACCCTACCAAACGGGCCACGGACCGCGCGCGATCTATCCTTCCTCTTCCTTGTCCTATCCTCTCCTCTTACGTACACACACTTACACTAACATGCACTACACTACCACATATTCTGGGAGACCGGTCGGGAGCTTAGAGCTTGTCCCGGCTGGGGCGGTGCCCCGCTGGTGGGAGAGTCCTGGTTAGGGGGAAACCCCACTAGCCGACGGTAGGTCGGCGCCGGATCTCGCTATCCAGCAGGGGAAGATCACCGCCATCTCCCGAGGAAAACATACACTACACTTACGGAACAAATTACCAAAACCGTTGACGTGCTCGGAAACACGAAAAAATCAACCAATCTAAAGACCTCACGTAATTTATGGATGGCTCGTAATCGTGTTGGACTCCGGCACGGCACCTCGCGACGCGTCGTGGCTTCGATATTGAAAATTATACCAGTACTTTGTTATGTTCGTAAAGGCCGTCCAAGTACTTTGCTAATGTCCGCTGAATGACCGAAAGCGTGTCCTAAGTGCTAGTTTATAATTATGTACTCGGAAGTTTGAAGAGCAATTAAATTAATTTTTGCGTAATTAATTAGCAATTAAATTTTGGCGTTTTGGTTGGAATCTTCTGCTAGCTCACCATTCATTACCAAAAGTTTAAGAGCAAAAAAATTATTTTTTGCTAATTAATTAAATAGTTATAAATTGTGGTGTACGTGGTTTTGTGGTAACCGATTTTGGTAGTGCCAGCGGAAGAGGGTGGCTGAAACGCTACACCGGCTCCCACCTTTAGAGGGCCGGCGTCCCTGACGCCGGCCCGACGACCCTAATATTAAGAGTTTCTGCAAGTCGTTGATTTGAAAGACACCATTCTGCGGAGAACTGAACTGCGCATGCGCTGGCATCAAAAGACGCCATTTCGATTGACGGGTCCCGACATTCTCCCTGTTTTGTCGTCTACGACAAATATGTTCGTAGTTTTCGCCGCCACCTCTAAACACGAATTCAACACTAACACACATTAAGCATGGAAGTAAATACAATATCCATATTACAAATATAAAAAGGCAGGAACTTAATGGCTATTTTTTTAAGTTAATTCAAATTCGTCAGAAATAAACTAACCTAATTGTTTAGGATTTGGCGGTAATGTATGTATTGAGGCTCCTTTGGTGTCATATAGTGGTCTCTTATAATGCTTGTAAAAGCAAAAATGGACTCAGAGATACACAGATGTTCAATAAAAGGTTTTCGATTCTGTTAGAGGTATTCAGTTCCAATTAGTTCCAAATAGTTTTAACGTATGTCTTCGATTGTACGACATGCAAGTAGTCATTTTTCTGAAGCTACGTTAATTCGTATTGACGATAACGTTTACAACGGATTTCCCGTCTTACAAAAACTCTCTATTGTGTGTGGATTCGTTTTATCCCACTCGGCAGCGCCTGTAGCCAGGCGGCGCAACCGCCGCCGATTGCATCGCGTGCTCTTATCGGCCCCGCCCCCTCCCCTGTGTCGGTGTAGCAGATAGGAGCTGTGCGAGTGACTCACCACAAGCGTCGCGTTGCGCAGCGGCGCCTCAGCGCGCCGCACACTGGTTTTATCGCGGCAAAAACCTGGCCATAATTGCAAAATTCAAAGTGCGCGTTTGGAATTCTGACTTATCAAATCTCGTTCGGAACACATTGGAGCATACTACTTCACCTTCAGAAATTTATTTCAATTATTTTTGTCTTCCACGCGGTGTCGTTAAGTTACCGTTGCTCGAATGGCTCGAATTCGTTGATTCTTGCCAACGATATTCGTGAAATTAAAAAAAGGGTTTGAAATATTTTTTTTTAAAATTCTTTTTGTATTTCGGAATATAAGACACTTATGGCTATAAGTTAAGTATATTTTTAAGAAAAAGTGTATAATATTTTTATATATGATGCGGTTGAATTCTAAACCGTGTAGCGTAACAAAGTTAGTCGTTTATATTGTAGATTATATTTTTTGTCCTGCGTAGCGCCCCGCTTGAACGAACGCTGCACAAGCGCCAACCCCACGGATCAGTTACTTTATCCTGGTCAATTGCTTTCTTTTTCCAATTTCATAATGATATATCGCGTTTCGTTGCGATAATTTATATTGATTACATTAATATCAACTATTTATAATATTTGTGTTAGTAATGATAATGTATTAATTAATATAACATTATTTATATTAATATTATTTATAATATTAAAATTTATATTAATTAATTTTTGTATAATTATTTAGTTTTTTCTTCGGAAATTGCTGATTAGAATATAAATTAAATGAAAGCGATTTCTTGTTCCCTCGACTGCTCCCAGAATTCAATGATTTCGCGCGTAAATGATTTAAATGGAAAACATTTCATTTATTTTTTTTTCTTTTTTAATATGGTTTTCGCAGTTCTTGCCTAATTCATTGCACTCAAAGACTAGTGGTGCTACAGCAACAGATATTTTCTCGCATTATTTTTAACATTTTTAATTTTCGAAAATTGATGGAATTCATCGAAAATCAGACCATAGCCATTTTTTAAGCGTTCCTTGTGCTATTCGTGGAAAGGAAGAAAACAAATTGAAGCAGTTTTTAATTTGTTTTATAATTTGCATTAAGTTCTAGCACAAATTACGAACGTACTACATGAAAAACTACTATTTTTTTACTTCTCGCTCTTACGTCGTATGAACAGAAAGTATAATAATTTGGGCCCGGATTTTAATGACAAGTCATATATTTTTTCTGAACCTTGGGTGAATTTTAAAACAATTTATGCACGAATTCAGGTATTATCGATTAGAAAAATGTATTTTTATTGTGCATTAAAGTTTTTGGTTATTTTGACTACATTTTGCCATATATGCATATATTTGTCATATTTTTAAGGACAGTTTTTAGTAAAAGGTCATATTTTGGCAAATTTTGTCCAAAATGCATACATATGTCATATTTTTAAAGGCACAAGAATAAAAGGCGTGAAAATGTGTCTCAAAAATTAACTCAAAAATTATACCACAAAGGATTATTTGAAACGTAAATAAATTTCAACGAAGTGAGTTTGTTGAGCTTTTGGTCATGTAGCTGAAAAGTACAACAAATTGCTGAATGTTCTTCAGCGAAATTCAGAATATTCTAGAATGTGCAAAATTGGAAATGCCGCAACATTTCCATAATAATTTCCGGAAATGCCGCAACATTTTTTTTTATTTGTTGCGTCCACATCTTGACGCAACGCATCTCCAAGCCCCTTAAGGGGCGTTGAGCGCATTTTTTGGAGTAAATCCTCCGTTAATTACTAAGTCAAGTGTCGTCACGTCGCAGTCAGTCAGTGTCTTTTATCCCTTCGGCCAGGGGCTCGACGACGTTAGATCCCTGGGTTCCTGGCCGGTCACCCAACCAAGAACCCGCGAGTCTCGAATTCGCTTAACCTTCGTGACTTTACGGAGCGTAGTAAACGAATTCGGCTAGCGCCGCCGGCAGTTAAAGACAAAGAACCAAAGCTGCCCTGCAGTGACGTCGCCGCCTTCAAATACGCTCCCGTGCCGTCAAGTGGTCTGGAGAGGAGCTTTCCCAAGTACAAAACAATCCTCAGCGACAACCGTAGGTCTTCTAAGATAGAAAACCTGAAAATACATCTTGTGATCCAATGCAACTCTCCAGAAACTGAAGACTGAGAGGAAATTAGAAAACATTAAACAAAAGTATGCAGTAGTAAAGGAAGATATTTTGTTTGGTGGGTTTTATTGTACTGTACTTGATTTGTTTTACAGACACAAGCATTTTTAAATAAATGCTAGCTAGTTCCAAAGACTGCAAACCGACTGTTCCGTACTCACAATCCGCTCTTGAGTGAATTTTATTATGTTATACCTAAAAAATCAACAGGACTTTTAAAAAAATTAACTTGTATAACGTCATATTTTATTTTTAGGCCATATTTATATAGGTTTTAGGTCATAAATGCTTGCATATTTCGCTGAGTTTTAGGTAATTAAAATCCGGGCCCTAATAATAATCATGCACGGCGCAGCATTCAGCAATTGACTGCAATCTTGATCTTGTGGCCCTACGCAATGCACAAAAATAGTGCGAAACTCAAACTACGCATGCGCAGAAAATTGATAGTACTGTCGACTACTGTAATGCTTCGCCATGAAAAAAAAACTCCCTAATATAATATGGTGTGGCTGATATAATGCGTGAAAGTATGTACCGTTGTAGTTTCTTTTTCTCCTATCCTTGATCTGAGCTGTCATGACCCTTATCCCGCCTCCTCAGATAGTACGTAAAAACAAGCTCCGAAAAATGAACAGAAGAACAGTTTCCGTTTATGCGTCAAGCACTGAGAGCTTTCTTCAGAGGCTCCTCGGGGGTGGAATGCAAATGAATGAGCGAAACCGAATTATCGCCATGGGCGTTACACAGGGTCTATTTTTTAGCATGGGGGAGGGTAAAATCCATTGTCCGAATATATGAAAACAACAACTATTTGATCGTTGTAATGCTTTATTAATTTTAATATTATTGTTTAAATATTGCTTAATACAACTAATTTTCAGTGGCACAAACCTATTTTTCGCGGGGGGGGGAGGGGGCTATGTCTTCTGGTGAGTAGAGGGGGCTGGTGTAGTGTCTTCGCGTGAAATATTCCTATTTAACACTATTTATCTGAACATTTCCTTATTTTTTGGCCTGAATTGTACTTCATATACCAATGTATTTTCAAGCCTAACTGTAATAAAATCTTTACCCTCAATTATTTTTTATATCGTTATCAACATCTTCATCTACGTATATTGGTAATTTATAATGCGCGCAGAACTTAAAATAAAATGATGCAATTTCTGGCTATGAGAGAGGGTCTAGGGTTTCATAAAGTACCCATGAAAAAACACAAAAAGAATGAAACAGTTTCAATTTTGACTGAAAAATTTAGTGTTATTGTGTTATAGTTTATAAAATTTAGTGCAAATATTTAGTGTTAATCTGCAATTTCCCTTTTATTACGAATATATTATCGTACTTAATGCGTCGTTGGTTACGACACAAGTGACATGAAGTGGCGAAGAAGGAAGGACGAAAGGACGAAGCTTCAGTACTATTTACGTGTGCTGTTTCAGTAGAGAGAATTATTGCTGCATCAGAACACTTTTTATTTTCTACTGAGTCGTCAGCACCATTCTGCGGGACACTAGTATATAGTCTATAAATTTATCTAGGAATTACGTTTTCATATTCGACTGTCTATTTTCAGAGAAATTAGTATAAATATCAAGTTTTACAAGCAAAAAATAATACGATTTGATTGAATGGTACTACAGAATCAGTACATTCGTTTGAATTAAAAAAAACGAAAATTGTGGCACTAATTAGATTCTATAAAAAGTGTCTATAAAGCACTAAGTAGTACATTTGCATTTACATTTGTTTTTATTCTTGTTTATGGGTGTTTAAAAATCAAAACCCGATAAGTGTTTATAAAGGAAGTAAATAAACTAGCGGATGGAAAAAAATATTTTATGGCGACCCTGAGTTTGATTTACAGTAGACTTTTACGACTACCATGTGTTAGACTTACTTTACTTGTAGTATGAAAAGATTTCCGCTTAACAATACAATGAAAAATAACCTCAGTTAACTCTTTGTAGAGAATCGCATTAATTATGATACAAAACTATAGGGTGAAATGAAAAACAAATTAAACAATGTAAAAGGTGTTCTAAACAAATTGTAGGGGATTTATGATGATGTTTATTGTTGGCGTGGACTGGGGAGTTCATATAACTTAGTACATATAAATTCAAAATCTTAAATTGCATAATGTTCATATTACGTAAACTACGAAACACACTACACATTTTATCAACAAAATACGCACACGGCGACAGTAATATTGGCTTGGATTCTGATCACCTAAAAATTCTTTGAAAATTACCTATAAATAGCTAAATTAAAAATGACTTTAAATTAGAGAAAAATGACCCAAAAGACTTAAAAATAAAGGGAAAATTAATTAACTTTTGAAAAAATACTAAAAAAGTGTATAAAAATATTTGTTTATTCAGTGAATTGTACAGTTTTTAATCAAATTTATCCATTATTATATTTAATACAAATTATTTATTTTATGATGATATGTGACCCTTAGCTTCGATCTTCCAACAGTCAGTTTTGAAAGGTGGAGGAAGTTACCGAAGATTCGTGTAATTTTGCGAGTTTGAAAAACAGAGCCCACTACAGTAGTGAATTTCTTCATGAACTGATGATACAATAAAAATGTTTAGTGTTTCTTCAGAAATTCATGAAACATTCACTAACGAAAAACACGAAATGGAAAAAAAATCGTAAAAATGGCCAAAAATGACAGCAAATGACCAAAAAAGACCTAGAAATTGCAGAAAAACTGCAAAAAATGACAAAAATGACCCAATAACTATACATTTCTATCACCTGTAATATGATAAATAGAGACCGGATTTTTATGTAATTACATTTTTTTTTCTCTACTTACCGCTCTCAAAATTTTAGTCTTGGCAAATTGTCGCCGTCGTAACACAATAGCCAATTTTTTGTTACAAATTTTTACATATTCGGTACTATATTACATATTTTACATACAATGTTCACAAATATTCTTTTATTCTATCAATTTTCTTACATTTTCTTATGGGAAAAGATGTATTTTCATAAACTTCAGCAATTTTTCCTGTATTATTAGTAGTGCTACTACGTATTCTACTCGAGGTACGTGAAGGCAAGAGTCGGATTTCTCAGAGTCCGGCGCGTCTGCTTCAGTTATCTCAGGGGCGGGAAGTGCACGTCAGCGACACATCGTTTTTACCTTTAGGTGTGAAAATTGTCATTGACGCCGCGTTTGGCGACCTTTAACCTTAATTTCCAAGACATTTGGCGATCGTCGTCATGTAAAACTTTGACGAGAATATTCCGTGCTGCAGTGATTGTTTGCTGGTCCTAAATATCGCCAGTTTGTGTACGATGGCTTCTATTTCATCTGGTCTGGCTGCTAAACAATATTCCTGGATAACAATTTCTGAACATTTTACTACCGATGGGGAAGTTGTATGGTGCAAGTGCGCATCAACTTGTGCTTTCTAAATGAAATTTAAAACGCTTGTATTATTAATATTTGTATAGAAAAACTTTTATAAAAGTAAGTTCATATTATGTAAAAGTGTTCTAAGATTAGAGAATTTTAATATTACACATTATATCGTATTTTACATATTTATTACATATTCTTACTGTTTTCATTACATATTTATGTACATATTTTGACGTTTTATACTACATATTTGTCCGGTCTTAAGTTATAAACATTCATTTAAAAGTTCGTTACGTTCAAAATGCACCAATGAAAAGATGACATGTCATCAGAATCCGAGCCCTGGTAATACGTATCTTGACTTATATATTTCCTTCTTCCATCATTCTCAAGTGCCAGGAAATATTCAAAATATAAATTCACCACCCATATCATTGGACTCTCGAAAATGATTTCAGAATAAACCGCGAAAGATAAAGCTTATCTGACACGTACACATAAATACCTATTTCTTAGAATTATGATAACTTAAGAGGTCACAAAACGTAGAGAAACTGAAATACTCAACTTATTGTTTTTACTTTCTTGCATACTGCTTACACAAGAAAATATTGTCAAGCAGCGGGAAAACTGTTACACAGAAAAACTGTTAGTGCTGGGCCAAGGTAAAGAAAAAGTGGATAAATCTTATTCCTGTATTTAGTAATAAAATTACTTCCTATAACACATTGGGAGTTAAGAATCCAAGTTTCATGGATCCTTGAAACCGAAAAATCTATTGTCTGCAAAAAGTGTGTCTGGTTGGTCAACGCTTGCGCCAAAACAGTTTAGACGATTTTCTCCAAAATTGATATTCCCCAATCGATCTGAATGACCACTCGAGCCCCTGCGAGTTCTAAAATGCTATTTTGATTATGGGGGTACTTTACATGAAGCCTCAAGTTTAGAAATGTTTGCTGAAATAGCTCGAAATTTTGTGATAAAAATTTCCTTCGAACTCTACACAAGAACACTACACAAGGCGCAGGGCTAATTGTGGGAATTCTGATGTGGTGTTGTTGACGTTCTTATGAGAAGAAATAAAAAAGATCATCTTCGTCAACATATTAGTTTTATTAAGATAGCCGGCTTTCGACGGCTTTGCCGTCATCGTCAGTCTCGCTGCTTTCGGCAAAAGTCGGTAGACTGTGCACAGACTGCTTTCGGCATTTGCCGAAAGCAGCGAGACGGCAAAGCCGTCCAAAGCCGCCTATCTTAATAAAACTAATATGTTGATGAAGATGACTTCTTTTATTTCTTCTCGCAGGGCTAATTTTCGTTATGACCCTTATCAGTATCACAAAATATGATTGTCTCCCTGCAATTCACTGCAATTCCAAAACCACAATATTGAAGGCAGATTTTTTCTTAATGAATTCTGTCGTTCGAAGACAGATCTTGAAATAATGTCATGTACAATTTTTCGAAAATGACTAGTTTTCGCGTATTTTTGTGTGGAATGAAGGCAATTTTTAAACAATTATTCTCTCAAAAATGGCTGTAAATGTTTTCTTTAAATTTTCTTCCCTTATAAATCAAAGAACGATATAAAATGTTGTGCTGGCCTCATTTTCGTTGAAGTTGAAAAGAATGCCAGCACTTGCAAGACAGTCCTGCAGAGTGCGGGGTCCGCGTCCGTGGAAGATTATATCTGACAAAAGGGTCTGAAAGTTGAAGCAATGGATAAAGAAATAGAATTTTCGCGAGTAAACTAGAAGAAAGGCTTCACCAACACGACAATCCCGAAGCAATTCTTTTCCTGGACATCACAGATCTAGTGAGAAGAATAAAGAGAAAAAAAAAAACATTCGAAATTGTGTAAAGCAAAGTGACAAAGTGTTTCAAGAACTAAGAAGTAAAATAACAGTGTAAATACCAGTGTATCTACAAACACAAGAGAGTGTTTTTTTTTAAATTCAATTTGAAACTAAGAGGACACTAATGGGCTATCTCTCTAATATATCTAATAAATTTTATTTCATAGTAGATTACGTCAAAAGAAAATTACTTATTAGTCTATAAGACTAGATTGCAATGTTTATGAAAATAAAAAAGAAATATTTTACCTGACGAGCGTGAAATAGATTATTTTGCTTCCGGGCACGGCAACTGCTCATCATTAGTCCCGTAAGTGTACCGCACGTGGTCCGCATGTGTCCAGAAGGTGACATCTCCTTGCCTCCTAGAATTACTGCACCGTTATAAAAGTCGGTTTGCTGGGGTTTCTTCTCTCATAGTATCCCCGCCAGAGGGGCACTCCCTAGCCGGGAAAAGTTCGAGGCTCTCGACTGGTCTCCCGACATGCGTAGAAGTAGTAAATAAAACTGTGTGTACGCGTGAGGATACAATAAGGCAGGACAGGAAAGATCGCGTGCGATCCGTGGCCCATTTCTTAAGGTAGTGCTTCCACATCCACGGAAACCACCGATCAAGCAGCAGACTGCTAGAATTCCCCTCCACACGTGGTTGAATTCGACCTAGCGATGTGGCTAGTGGGGGCCTCCAACCTCCGACAACGACAACCACCTCCGACGGGTCTCCAACCGTAGTCCTCCGACGACGACAACCACCTGCATGTTTTTTCTCGGGAGATGACGGTAATCTTCCCCCGCTGGATTGCGAGATCCGGCGCCGACCTACCGTCGGCTAGTAGGGTTTCCCCCTAACCAGGACTCTCCCACCAGCGGGGCACCGCCCCAGCCAGGACGTTTGCTAGGGTACTGCTCCGGCATGCGCCTGGTGCTGATCGGAGAAACCACGGAAAACTAACGATCGGAGCAACCGGTCACTAGAATTCTTCTCCAGACAGCGACTGAATTCGACCTATTGCTCTACCACTCTCAAAAAAACCTTCCACTGCGCATGCCCGAACGTGGCCTCTCCCTCCAAAGCTCCTAATATTTCCCCGCCTGCCTGCGCTCTTTGTCACAACGTAGCTCTCTCTCTCTTTGTCTTTCTCTCGTAGGTCGCGCGGTCATTCAACACTGCGAGTTTGTTGATAACAAACTGATGAGTGAGGAAGGCAGCTTACGTGTTTCTACAGTAGGGGTTGTCCAAACGATCAACAGAAAATAAGCCGTGTCTTGAAGAAGAGTTTCGGTCTCCAGTCCCTGTTTGACCGTGGCTAGTGACAGTGACAGTGCTTTACACAGTAGCTGCTGTTATTCACAAAAACCCAATTATTAAAAATAATTCAAAGTATATCCACGATAGGTCGTTGATCAAATAATCATTGAACATGGCCACATTTCTCTCCGTCTTCCACCGTACCATCCAGATCTAAATCCAATAGAATTTGTTTGGGGATTTATAAAAGGGCGCGAGGCAGCAGAAACAATTGGTGCATCCTTAAAAGAAAAGGAAACGTTTTGCAGAGAAGCGTTTGCACAATACAGTGCTGAACAATGGAAGAAATCCTGCGAGCATGTGTAGGGAATAGAGGTGACAATAATTCACAATGTGATGGACTAACAAACGATGTATTCATTTCTTTGGACACTCCTGGGAGTGCGAGTTCCTCTTTTGACAAAGAGGGCAGTGATGACGAGTGACGGTCAGCGCGATCGCTGCGTCTTGCAGTCGCCTCTTCTTGTCGCCTACGCGCTTCCTTATCGCCGAGAGGGGAAATCTCAGATGTTACAGGGTGGGGGCAGCCTCCGAGACTTTACCAAAGGTGCGTCCGCCATGATGGTTTTTTTGCGAGCGGTTCAGCTATAGCTGAAAAGCTAGTGTCGAAAATCCTGCCGCCGTCAGGCCTCGAACCTAGGACCTCCCGGTGAGAGGCGCTGACCCGCGGCCGACACGCACGCTTAGGGCTATTGGTATCCGCCTTATTCCACTGGAACGCGCTCCCTCTCGGAAGCCTCCCGCACAATGCCTGGGTCGGTCACCTTGTAACCTCAGAACTATTGACTTTCCAGGCCAGTACCGGAGTCGAATCAATGCGCCTGGATAAGTCCCTTCTCTACTTCCAGAGCGTCGGGCCACTGACACGACGAAGCCAAGCGCCCCGCTGGGAGTCCCCGGGCCGAAGGCCAGGGGGCTCGGGGTCTCCAACCCGTCTCCTCACTGCCTCCACGTAGGCAACCGTACAGGGGGGGTTCATTGTCCCCGTCTGGACTGGTGGGATCCTGATCATTCCGAAAAAGTCCTTCACTCAATCCCGCCTAAAGGTCGACTGGTGAGTTACCGTGCAAACCCGGCAACACGGAGCTTAGCATCACCTACCCACTGCCTCCATCTTGAAGCTAACGACGTGAGTACTACCTTGAAACTCAGGATCCGGTAGATCGTTTACAAGCCTCCACCAGAAACCATGGCCACCTCCGTCATGGTTCCCCCCTGCACGCTCATGTGACAGCCGGCTTTACTTCATCCCTGAAGGATTTTTTTCGCTTCCACGTTGTTGATAGGGTTTGAGCCCGCAACCTTGGGTATAAGAGCCGCTACGCTGAGAAGCCGCAAGGTGGAACGTTGCGCAGGCGTGTCCTGGCGTTGAGGTGGGGGCGCTGGCTAAGGAGGACGCGCGGCATAGGGCGAGGGCGCCCCTCTCGGCGGCCCATGCGACAGGTGCGCCAGCGGCATCACCGCCGGCGGCTGGCGCCATTTCATGTGCCTGCGAAATAGCACATGTGCACCTTCACATATTGAGTAAAAACTAACCCCTATTTTTACGAAGTAAAGAGAAAGTTATGTAACGCTGCGCGAAAATACCGCGAAGTTTCGGCAGAAAATCTCTTATTACTGGGCCTTGGTCATAAAAAAGTGGAACTCCAGTTGCTAAATTTCGAAAAAAAACCACTAACACTTGGTGTAGCCAGAATCCATAATTTGTGGGTCCTTGATACCGAAAAATCTATTGACGGCAAAACGTCTGTAAGTCCGTCTGTCTGTAAACAACGCTAGCGGCTAAACCGTTCAGTCGGTTTTCTCCAAAACTGATATTTCGTAATCGCTGTCTGACGTCATGGCCCCTTGAATTTGAAACCAATATTTTAATTTTGAGGGTTAATTTACATGAAGCGCCTCGGACATTTTCCAAATTAAAAAAAAAGGCTCCATGAATTTTGATTAAATTGTGTTGTTGGATAGTGTGAAGAACGTTTAAGAGAATGGTGTAGGTCTCATGTTGGTTGAAAATCCTGATTTTTCGAAAATTGAATAAGTTTTTAATTTTTTTCTGAGTATTCCTGCAACTAAAACATTTAAGATAGTGATAATGAAATCTGATCCTGAAAGATAGAATTAAGCTCATGAGAATTTTTAGAAAATGTGAATACTTTTCTCGAAATTTTGCGTGAAATACTGACCAGAAAGTACGTGCTGTTTTTACACTACTAGTTTTTTAGGTTATTTATTCTCGCATAACATCGATGATCCTATCGGACAATTGAACATTTAACAATAATACTAATAGTTTTAGGTCATCAAAATCGGTCCCCTACAATAACCTTTTGCAGGTCACAAGAAATGGCCTTGCGGGCCGCCAGTTGAATAACCCTGGTTGAATAACGGTTGAAAAGCGTGAATCGTGTGCGCAGATGGCGCCATTGTCTTTCCATGTGACACTATAAGAGATAGCTTCGCGTGCGGCGTCCATGGAAGCATAGATCGGCAAAAAGTCGGTATGATGATAAACGTGCTCTAGTCTATCACGCACTTGTCCTTTCCCAGGGAGGAATTTACCCTCTGGTTGGGCATCTAGGCGCTAGCCTCTGTGTGTACCCCCCGCAGGCGCACATGTACGCCTTCGGGCTGGTAACTGGGTCCCGCCAGAACGCAGTTGACCCTCACGGTAATCTTCCCATACACCCTGCCAGCTCAGAGCTCCTAGCTATCCAGGCTGGAGACAAAACAATGCGCTACTCACATGCGCCGGGAAAAATGTTCCCTCATAGCCCAGAGTATTTGCCACGGCCATGACGAAGCCGAGAGCCCAACTGGGGGCCATCCGAACTAAGGTTCGGGCGGCTCGGAGCCCCCGTCCCGTCTCCCCACTGTCAACACCTTTAGGCTAACGACGCGGATATCACCGAACCCAGGCAACCTGACGTATGGTATCCGTTTTCCTGCGGGACTTCTATATGTAGGATCCAGAGTACTCCGAAACGCATCCTTCGCCCAATCCTGCCCAAAGGTCGACGCGCCACAGGTGTGTAACCGAGCAAGCCGGTGTACCAGGAGCTTAGAGCATCGCATTCTCAATGCCTGCATCTTCAAGCTAACGACGTGAGCAACGCCACGAGACGCAAGGGTCCGGGTGGTCGTCTATGACACTCCACCAGAAACCACGACAACCTCCGTCATCGTGATACTCCCGTGCGGGGGAGGGAGATTCCCCCTCCGTGACCCCCCCCCCCGTATGATGACTGCATACAACCCATTTACAGTGCCCCCCACCCTGTCCGATGAACCCAATTACCCGGCGATCCACGTGAAAGTCACCTCCTTTTTGGCCACACGACCATTAATAATTTTCACTGAGATACTTCAAAAGGCGTTTACTCGATATAATTTCTTCAGATGACCACTTCTCTCTTCACTTCATATTGTTGCATTTCAACATTGACAAGTTTCATGTGAACGAGTTTTCTTCATATTTTAAATTGTGAAAAAAATGGATTTCTTTCAACTCTCACTCAGCTGTTAAAAATATTTAGTAAATAATATAGAAAGTGATTATTTTAAATTCTGAACGTTTTTAAATTTTAATGAAAATTTAAATCTATGATAGACTAAAATGAAAATTTTAGTCTATTTTGACTTCAATTAAAACTGAGATGAAAGTAAACAACGCTGGCTCTTTGAAATTCTGTGTATATGGCCTGTCTGTCTGCATCCGTTTGATGGCTGAAATCATCCACATTCTCATCTTTTTTCCGACAAGATTTATATCAATGTTAATATTGAATTGAGGGGATGATATCGGAACGCAATAAGTCACTCATGAAAAGTATCCCCAACCTGCAACTACACGCACTGAAGTGATCTTCAGTGAGGGACTCGCCCGACTGCATCCCACGGTCAGTTTTTTCTCAACCTCGCTTCCCAGCCAATCGCCGTTCACTTTTCGTTACCAGAGAATGCATATCCCGACAGCATCCCGTTTATTTGAAGCTTTGTTTCGGAAGGAGTAAAATTTTTAGTCAAGATTGCATTCATAAGTGGCGGATATAGATGACAGACAACATCTTTTTTATTTACTTTGAATTAATAAGGTATCTACATCACCAACAGTCTAATTAATAGTATCTTTAAGATAAAAGCCCTCTCCAAGCTCCAGAAATCTTAAGATTGGAGCAATGAATTGTATTCCCAAATTTTAAATCAATTCCCGCCTCGCCAGGGATACTGGCGAGGGGAAAATGAAGGTGGCGGTACCTGCGGCGGCGGTGCGGTGCGGGGGGCGCGGCGGCGGGCGTCTCCACAAAGGACGGGCCGGCGCGCGGGGCCGTATCCGTGGGGTAGGTGTACACGAACATCTGCCGCTCGATCTGCGCCACGCTGTCCACGCGCTTGGGGGCGGGCGGAGGGGGTGCGTGGCCACGCCCGCCGTCCATCTCCCACTGGACGGTGCGCGGCGCCCGCGGTGCCGCCTGGCCCACGGTCCAGTGGTATGGGTGGTTCCTGTAGTACTCCACGTACCTCGCGGTGGGGCGGTACCACTGCGTGGTTGGGGCGGGTGGCTGGAGGCACACGGTCACTTGGGGGAGTGTTTGGTGTTTCCAGACTTTGATCATGAGTCCCGTAAACATAATGCATGTTGTAGCTGGATGATGATGGTGTTTCGTCCTCTATGGAACGTGTGATCCAGCACCGACCTATACGTCGGCTTGCGGGTTTTTCCGGTTAGCGTAACTGATTGTTCTACCCAAGTTTGCTGGTTCAGACACGATCGAAGCCGTGGATTTTTAAGGGCGAAAAAATCCTTCTTACGCTTTTCTTCAGAAGGAAAGTAAAGCCGGCTGTGCCATGTAGTAGATTTACTTTATGTAAAAGATATTCAAGCCTAAAAGAAGCCTCTGAGCCAAATTCAAATCGCCTGTGTCGTCGCCCAACATAATACCTTCTTTCTCCGCTAGATGGTGAAAGTAGCTTAACGAAATCGCCCTCTCTTGGATATTCTTTCTTTTCTTGTTTAATATTCAACAATGGACGATGCAATCTTTGTTTTAGTGAAAAGAAAGGTTAGTTATCATTTGCCATACAATAAACTGTAGAAATATATAAACTACTAAATCGATTAGCTTGCAAACAAGGCGACTATTGCGTACAGACAAACATATGAGATTTACTTGTTACTGTTAGCATACAAAATAACTTCAAGAAGAAAACTGTTGAAAGCTTAATGCAAAACTGCAAATATAAAAAAAAATGTTAGAAAATTATGAATGTAACTAATCTGACTTTCAGACTGCCAAGAAACTGGCATAAAACTGTAGGAGCAACGAACAACGAGCAACGGAGCAAAGAATAAATGAAACTCAATCTTCCAAGCTATTCTTACAAATGGGTGACTTATGATGAATTTGTTGACATTCTAACAGTAAAAAAGAACCATCAGCAAAAGCATACATGTTAGAAAAATATGTGATGTTACACGATGGGGTCAAATAAACCTCCGATTACGTTTTATTTTATATTACCTGTTGTAGAATGACGTGAGGAGAAAAGATACATTAGTCGACTGTCGTGTCGGAAAAAGAACGACCGGAATGCAAAATACAATGACCGAATAACAGCGCTATGAAAGGCTGCTAGTATTTAAACATGATAATTTCACTCTGGGGTCACAGATAACCCCAGCTTTGTGATTCCTGGGTTAATTGTAGGTATTCCCGAGTCTCCGCTTACCTCCGTGCGGGCGTGATCAGTTTTGTCCGGACCATTCTGAGTCGCCGGCAATCGCGTCCGCGGTTGCGCCTTCGCCGGCGGTTGGTACGCCTGCTGCAGTTGCACCACCAGTTGTTGCTTGCGCGGGGGCGCGTGCGACCGTTGCTGTTTCTGGGGCTGCGCGCGCGTGTGCAGGTGGGCGGCCGGCCACCAGTCCTTGAGCCAGACGGGTAGCGGCTCGGGCTGGTGCTGCTGGCTGGCGTCGGCGGGCGGCGCGGGCGCGTCTCGCAGCGAGTGGTTGGACGCCGCCACGCCCTCCTGCTCCAGCGAGTGGCGCCGCGCGAAACGCTGGGCGCACCTGCCGTGGGGTCATTGGTTCGTAGAGGCCGGAAAATATGCAGTATATAAGTATAAAATGTGTGTATAAAGAGGTCATTCGCTGTCTGGAGGAGAATTCTAGCGGCTTGCTGCTCTGATCGGTAGTTTTCCGTGGTTTCTCCGATCAACACAAGGCGAATGCCGGAGTAGTACACTAACGAACGGGCCACGGACCGCGCGCGATCTGTCCTTCCTCTTCCTCGTCCTATCCTCTCCCTCTTACACACACACTTACGCCAACATGCACTACTCTGCAACATCTTTTGGGAGACCGGTCAGGAGCTTACAGCTTGTCCCGACAGTTCCCCGCTGGTGGGATTGGGGAAAACATCGCTAGCCGACGGTAGGTCGGCGCCGGTTCCCACCATCTAGCGGATGCAGCGCCTCTGACCGGGAGGTCCTAGGTTCGAGTCCTGATGGCGGCAGGATTTTCGGCACTAGCTTTTCAGCTAGGTCGAAGTCAGGCGCTGCCTGGGGGAGAATTCTAGCTGCTGGCTGCTCAAATCGGTAGTTTTCCGTGTTTTTTCCGACCAACACCAGGCGAATGCTGGAGCAGTACCATAACAAACGGACCACAGACCGCACGCGATGTTTCCTTTAGCATTCTTGTCCTATCCTCACCCCTTTCATACACACTACACTCACACTAGCATGCACCACACTACCATGCATGCCGAGAGACGGGTCGGGGACTTAGAATATGTTCCGGCTGGAGCGGCGCCCCGATGGTGGGAGATACCTGACTGAGGAAAAACCCGTTAGCCGGCGGTAGGTTGGCACTGGATGGGAGAGTCTTTTATTTGTTATTGAGCAGTGGGTGTGCTTCTTTTCGGAAAATTATTTTGGGTATTTTTCTTCAGCTGCATTTTTGTAGCTGCAGGCCACTAGTTGTGATTTATTTGTCAACAGTATTGTAATCATATAAAAAGAATAAGAATGCGTGTCCACAATAAGCGCGGGGCAGAATGTGACAAGGGTCCTTTCAACAGGAGCAGTTCGAAATTTCGCCTGATTTTTTTCTATTGAAATATATTAACTATTTGTATATAGTGTGAAAAACTAGTTGCCACCACGCCCTGAATGTTAGTGGGAAAGAAAGATCACCAACAATTTGGAACGACTCGCGTAGCGCTATCATTGCTTACTAGGATCTCTACTGACCGGTTATGTCTGAGTTCGCTGGAGGGGGGGACAGTAGTTCATTTCGAGGAATATTTTTACCCGGTAAACAAAATTTGGGGAATAACTTCACTTATTCGTCAGTTCAATACTAGAGATTCATAGCAATTCATCGGTAATTATATTCCTACTATAAGCGATTATTATACTCTATTAATACTCACAATTAAATCGATTATTTTATGCCAATAAATCTATACATCATCAATTAAAATTTACGATTACACAATTCGATTATTTCAATTAATTTTAATTTTTAAAATTTCAAATGTATCTGGATTTAATTTTAAAAAATTCTGCAATTTCGTCAAATCGAACCTCGTCACACCCATCCATTGACAATGTATAATTTGCGGCATATACGGCAAGGCGGCTGAGCCGCGTAGCATTGCATGCTTGTTAAGGGCGTGAGCGATTCATTAGCTTGGTGTTTCGCTTTCATCATTAGCTTAATGTCCTTACTAGTAGGTGCGCTTATTTCCTCGACGAATACTCTCTCAAAGCAGGCAGGGCTGCACAAACACATCGCGAACGACGATTTACGTCTCTCCAACTTTCGTGTTATTTTCAGTTACGTCCAGTGCGTGACGCGGTGGCGAATTCTTAATTGACGCGAGTGATGTGTCGCATTCCCAAGTTTTTCGTCTCTTTTAAAACTTTTGTTAAAAATATTTTTCTATTCCTGCAGTACAGTTCAGTTCTGATGTATCCGGCTCTGTGACGTCATGCCATTTCGCTGTGTCAGTCGCAAAGTGAAGGAGAGGGGTAGAGTGGGGATACAGAAATGAAGCGACGGTAGGGAGTGGGGGAAGAGATGGACACTACTATTGAGTTAAAGACATTGACCGTACCTAATCATTGTCCACCGATGAACTATCGCCATTTTCAGTGTCTTCACACTCGATATCCGAGTCCATATTTATAACAATACTGTCTATTATATCTAGAACTAGACCGTCCCTCCCCCAGTATTAATTTTTAAGTTTCATGACATGAGCGCAGTAACCCTTCCAGTCTTCAATACTGACTTGAGTGATAGCCCAGTTTGTAAGCTCTAACAACTTCTTTGCTTTCCTTTATAAGTCTCTTAATTTTTGCTCGTGCCATTTCAATGGGATTCAATTCACACATGTAAGGAGAAAGGCAGATAACAGAATGACCCCTACTGGTAAACAGCTCATCAATTTTTTATGTCTTGTTCTGAGGTTTTAGTTACAGAACTAGTTGGTATAATTCCGGCTTCCTCAGGTTTTCATTGACATGCATTCTGTTTGCATTCAACCATTGAATCATGTCGCCCTTTAATGCATATACAGTTGGAGTTTAATTGGCTAACACACTATGATATGGAGCATTATCAAGAACAATTACTGCCTTAGAAGGCAGTTTTTGTAATAACGTTTCTCTCACCCGCTGTTCAAAATTTTCTTGATTCATCTTACCATGGTAGTCGCCTGATGCAGAACCGACCTTCACTGTGAACTGTGGAATTCGATTTCCGCTTCACCATTTCGCATCTAACATTCGCGCACTCTGAATCAAAACTGAGCTGATGTTTGCGAAACCAATGCATTGACCAAGCACGCGCTGGCCCTTTCCTACAGCCCATGTGTGACTCACGGACGTCTGTGAAACAAATCCTACAGCCCATCACCTTATCGCGCTCCCTCCACCCCGCGGAGAAACTTAGACCCCTCTCACAGCGCCGGAGAACTCGGAACCGAACTGTACATGTCTCTGTTCCGTCTCTGTTCCGTTTGTACTTTTCGTTTTTTCCCCACGCGCTTTCCGGTAGGCGTCTGCCACCTCCATGGATGTGACAGGCCAAGAAACATCCCTTCGACAGCTGCTATTCGTTACCGAAGTCACTGAACTCTCAGCATGTGCTGTGTGCAAGATGTGAGGTTTCGGGCGACGGTGATGCGACGCTGATATTCACATCTCGGACTTTTCATTGGCAGTTCTGTATTCCCCCTCCCCAAGTCTCGCTATCGCCTCGCAGTGGTCACGTGCTCACGACTGTGGCCTCCATAGCGGGTTGGAGGAGGAGGAGGAGTTTCACCACACTACACATGCATGCGCGTATTATTGTTTTGTTTATTATTGTCAGAGCAAGGAGTGCACAATTAGCAATTCTCAAAGAAGGTACAATACGTATTTCGTTGTAATATGAATAGACACGCTAATTGGCCTACCTTGTTTAATCCGTAAAAATGATCGCATCCCCATGATCACTGTACAGAAGACGCCACTGGCGTGACGGCAACTATTTTTCCCCACATCATACGCAAATAGTGAATGTCTATATAGAAACAAAATTGGAGCTGCGCGTGTTGAAAGGTGCCTTGAGGGCGAAGCGGTTGTTTTTTGGCACCTGGCGACGCCACGCGGCGGGGCGAAGCGCGCGAGGGGCGTGCGCAGGGCGTGGGCGTAGCGCCCCAGCGAGTACGCCTCGCTGTCCTCCGCCTCCCACTCCGACGACTGCAGCAGCGAGTGCGCCGACTTGCGGCTGCCGGCCGACTCCTCCGCCTTCAGCACGCCGGCGTTGGCGGCCTTCTTCGCCTCAGGCCCCTACGATTAGGGCGATTCATTGATTGTTTAGTGATTCCGGGCGCGGCAACTACCATCATCATTAGTCCCACAAGTGTAGTGCGTGTTTTTGCTCGAGCGGTGGTTTTACCCCGCTGGATGGCCAGATCCGGCGCCGACCTACCGTCTGCTAACGGGGTTTCCCCAATGAGGTATATCCCACCAGCGGGGCACTGCTCAGCCGAGACAAGTTCAAAGTCCCTGACCGGTCTCTCGGCATGTTTGATAGTGTAGTAAATGTGTGTGTCAGGGGAGAGGATAGGACAAGCAAGAGGAAGGAAAGATCGCGCGCGGTCCGTGGCCCGTTTGATAGGGTACTGCTTTCGGTTTAGATCGAATTTTTACTGTACTACAGTTGGATGAGCACGGTTATATCATAAATCTTGCCTGCAGGTGAATTTTCTGCTCAAAGAACCGTGAACGCAGATCGAAAATTCGAGATGGCGTAGTTGAGATAATACCAATCTTTTCCTCTTGTTACTACAGTAAAATATACATAGTAAAGGAAAACAATATCTCTAGAATGACTCATGGGCTGCGTACTAGCTTCCCACGATGTGATTTTGGGTTTAATTCCCGTTCGAGGCAAAAATATAGTTGGAATTTCCTTTCGTCTCAGATTATGTATTTTTACATACATACATTTTATTTGAACTGCAATGGGTATGACCCGGTGGCAGTTAAATAACAATAATTAATAATTATAATAATAATAACAATATTAATATGAATAACAATAATAACAATAATAATAATAATAAATTAGTGCAGTACAAGCCGAACATGCAATAATCATACTCTCACTAATATTAAGTATTATAACAAATATTTCAACTGTCATGATATCCAATAATTGTATGTCGGTGATTCTAAATTTAATTGAACTTATTTATTAATTTGATCGTGTTCACTACACTTAACTGCACTGCACTACACTACACTGTTTTTGCTTTGAATTACACTTACCAGCACTTCACAGCACTTACTCATTTAATGTCTATTACTCTCATATTGTTCTAACTTATTTCTAAAGCTTCGGGCACTTAGAGGAAAAGCTTTGAAAATTGCTGCGGATAAACTGTTTCAATCTTTAATTGTTCTGTTACAAAAGGAAAATTTCCCAAGATCTGAATTTCGTTTCCTTGTTCGAATTTTGTGAGTGTGATCGCTTCGACCGAAATAATTTGGTTTATCTACTCTAACCTGAATTTCCTTCCAAGCTGGTTGACCTACGTACGATAATGTTTTGTGATGAAAAGAAGCTCAGGCAGACAGATTTTGCTAGTTACAGCGAAGAAACGCGTCATGTTCGCCACTTGTCTGTTTTACTCATGGGAATTAAACTAGGCCAGGCATGGGGGGCACCGTTCGCTAGCCGGCAAAGTCGGACAATCGACCCAAAATGTAGATCAAAAAAATACATAGTAAAAGCACCCTACCTGGGATTTCGGGCGGGTTTTCTGGTCGTTTGGTCCGAGAAAGGACAGGAACTGCACGTGGAGCGGCTCCTGCCTGTCGGCCCACGTCGTGCGCTTGGGAGGCGCAGGTCTCTTCCTCACTGCAGACTTCAATGCCGCGCGCCTATTCCCACGCGGGAAGTCCAGGGCGAAAGGCGGAATTGGGACGTATCTCTTCGCGGTGTGTTTATTGGCCGTGCCGTCGCTTTTCGGGTTGCACGTTTTTTTGTCGGCCGGCGTAGTTCCCAAGGAAGATAGCACATCGTCGGTTTCTGACGTATCGCACTCGAAGTGCAGAGCGTACGGAGGAACCGGATGATATTTGCGGCGTCTCGCGCTGGTCGTCTCTCTTTTCCTGGAATCGCCCGATTTTCTGGTCCTTGCCGATCTCTTTCTGTAGATTCCACTCTTCCTTTGATCCACGCCATACGGGTAATGCAGAGCAAAAGGTGGTTGCAGTCTCCATTTGCGGGAGTCGTGTTCAGGTGGCAAGCTTCGTTTCGAGTTTGTTTGCTTGTGAATGTCAGGCGCCTTTTTATTCGATACACCAATCTTCAATTCACTTTCCGTGTCGTATGGGTAATCAAGTGCGTATGGCGGGACTGGAGCTAGCCTACGGGGCCTGATGAAGGCTTGGCTGGCCTTCATTGCAGCAGGTTTTTTGCGCGAATCCGATTTCTCTCTGGGACGTAATTCGCGACGTTTCGAATCAAACTCGCAGGAAAAGTCATGCGCCAGAGGTGGTGAGTACACGTGCAGACATTTCGTCGAATCGTAGCTACTTTCGGAATCCGAAAACTGACTACCCATTGTTCTGGACGTTGATTTGCATGTCCGATGGCCTGAGGATTTCCTAGTTTTTCGCTCATCTGTGAAGTCGTTTGAAGAAACGCTATCTATGGATTCTGTTGGGTCTTGGAATGTTGGGAAAGGCCATAAATCGGGTAGAAACACCGGCACCCACCAAGGTGATCCGTCAGGGTGTGTGAAAAGTGGAATGTCATCGTAGAAGCAGGAAGAGCTACTTTGTAAGCTGCCCGAATCCCCACTACTTGATGCGGTCGTTCTAGTGGAAGAGGAGTTGCTTTGGGAACTGAGGGAAGAATCGCTGTCGTTCGGGTCGCATTTCACGTGCTTTGGGCGCCCTCCTGGTACCCACTGGCGTTGGTCAACGAAAGGAGCGAAGGAGTATAGAGCACTCGTTGATTGGTGAACCGCACAATGAGGTCTCTGTTCGCTATCGTCCCACTGCGCGATCGAAGTCAGAGAGTTCTTTGTTCTGAAAATTCACATGGAGAAATATTTTAATCAGGCTCACGAAGAGTACTTTCCGTTACGTTGAGACCATAAAAATGTCTTACCAGAAGAAAGAATGTAGTGTAATTAGACTAGTAGATTAATCACAAATATTAGGCAATAGTCTAATAAACGTATTTTTTAGATTTATTTATTTTTAATAATGTAAAGCTCTCACAGCCGTCTGTGCTATTTACAAGGCATCTGACGGCAAAAAAACATTGTCTGAAATTTTAATTAAGATCATTTCGTACTTCTAAATGTGTGAGTATATTATAGTTTTTGCGGAATACATTAGAACCTCTATAATTCGAGTCTCGATTGTTCGAGTTTCCCATAAATCCGAGTTAAATACGACTTACCACAAAATTAAAATAAATAAATTTATTTCCGAAAAAAATGACAAAGACTTGAAAAATGTACATTTGTTTTTTGTTGTTATTTGGCCAGCTCGAAGGATTGTTGTTGGACCGGTGCAGCAGCATTGTTGTTACACTCAATCGATCAAACTACAATTCATTCGGTTATGCAGATTGCGTAATATTTTCGCGCGTAAAAGAAAAACAATTGACAATTATGATCAAATTCACTTATCTTCAGCAATTAATCTAATAACATTATGGAAGTAAATTTTATTGAAATATACATACTTTGAAATTTAAAAAAATGTTTATATTTCTATTTTAATAAGTTAATCATATTCGATAATTCGAGTTTTCGTGAATTCGAGCTAGACCCCGTCCCATCCATTTCGAATTACCGAGACTCTACTATACTTCGCAAACGTTCTCTAGATATCATTCCAGAGCTCAGGGTTCAGGGCAATCGAAATCCAGATCTCTTAAATATAAATGGAAGTTAAAATACTCAAAACAGTGTTCGAGGAACTCCTGCCATATCACCAGCTAAAGAGATATCGTGTACGATACAGCGCTTTACGCAAGACCTCCTTAATAAGGATATATATATATATATATATATATATATATATATATATATATTGATGGCATCCGAAATTCGTGGCCTGGTGGGGTGGGTGGGTGGAGGTGAGTACCTGGGTGGTTCGCTGCGCGATCTGCGTGCCGCGGCGTCCCCGGCGCCCTGCCTCTGCGCCGCCGCCGCCGCCGCCCGCGCAGGCGGCCTGGCGCCGCCCCGCCCCCGCCCCTGCCCGTCGCCCCGCCCCCTCAGCCGCAGCCGCACCCTGCGCCACGCGCAAGCGTTAGCCCTATGATAGAATTGTAGGCTTCCGCGGCCGGAGTCATTGAATTCTTGGCTGTCCGGGATTAGCCGCGTCATGGTCGATGGAGATGACGTTTCGGCCATCTTCTAAGGCTAAGTATAGCTCTGAAGAAGGCCACAACAAGATGGCCGAAACGTCAGCTCCATCGACCATGACGTGGCTAGTCCCGGACAGCCAAGAACTCGTTAGCCCTATAATTTTGTGCGCATAGCGCTTGCCCATTGTTGTCGCGTTCGTACGCGCGCAGGAGCCGTTGCAGTCCTCTGGCAGCATGTCTTTGCAACTTTTTGCTTCACACCAGCCTCTCCCTCCAACTTAACCGCACACATATAGCAGTTAAGCACGGCTTTACATGAGGATTCGAACCATCTAAGTCACATGTACACCCTGGCCAGGAGTATACAATGCCTTAGCGATCACGGCTAAATCGACATCTGGCATTCAGGAGTGAAAAAAAGCTGCTTATATGTTTCATTTAGGCTGACTCTGTCTACTGGAGAAATAAAATTTGCAAATTAGTGCAAAAAGTTACAAATACGAGCTGACTAGAAATCTTGTTACATATATCTAAGATGGGGCATTATAGGGTTAATTTACCTACTGCACGCCGCGCTCAACTTTTCCTAAAGCCGTTTACGTACATCCCCAAAACAGTAAAGCCCCACTGCATCAGGTTCTGCTTTCCTCCTTAGTCCTATGAGTGATTTCTACGTTTACAATGGTCTGTTTAGTATTATATTAATCGGTTATAATTTTTGTCTGTTTGTTTTGCATGTCCTTTTAGAGCACTGCCAACGTTGAAAACCACCGCTTAAAAGTTTATGGAAACAAAATATGAAGTCATCGAACACGAGAATCTTCTTACCCCGCTGATTTACATACAATTCCGAAGATTCTGTCATGTTCACCTGTGTTTGAGGTTTTCTTTGAATTGACGCAAGAACATCAGTACGCTCTACTTTCAAACAACTCAAGTGAATGCAAACTGAACTCAAATTCTTACTCCTTCCGAAACAACAGATGAACGAAACGGGATGAAGTCGGGCTATGTCTTCTGAGTTAACGAAAAGTGAAAGAGGATTGACGGTGAGAGAAAACTGATTGCTGGATGCAGTTGGGCGATTTCCGTGTTAATAGAGAAAAGATATAACAAAAAAAATATACCCAACAGGGAAGGACAACCCTGACGTGGCAAGGTTCGAGCACCGTACTCCTCTGGAAGAGGAATGGAAGATATCAGCACCTGTGCGCATGTACGTGTGATTTCTGGGAACACAGTGGTCATAATTTTCGAAAAGCACGCTGTTAGATTCCGGGAATGCACTGTACGTAAACGACTAACAAATATCGGAGGAACTAAATTCGATTTCTTCATCGGACGGGACGAGATAAGAATACCCCAAAATTTCATCTGATGGCATATTGAGGGTCTCTCTAAACTCGCTTTGCGGACCCCTAGAGGAGTCATGGACCGAACTTTTAGAAGCTATTGCTTCCGAAGGAAATTCCGAAATGTAATAACCTTAAATTTAGTATTGAAGAAGTTAAATTATGTTCTACTATTCATTATAAAGAATTATTAAAATAGAAATCCGATTTCGTTCCATCGTTTTTGACGGCTTACATCTAGGTATAATAATATATGAAGTGCCCCTCACATAAAAATAGCTAATTAGCGTGTTTAAATTATTTGTAATTATGTCCCTTCCTTTAGAGAACTGTCTTTTATTATGAAGCTATTTTTCTGAAATTATCCGAATGTCACACTTCTAAAGGTGCCACCCCTACGGAAGAGTAATGTATGGTTTTAACAATGATAATAAAGAATAATAAGTTCATGGCCGAGCGTTCAGGTACTGTTACGGATCTAGTGAATCACTCCAGGTGTACTATATTAAGTTGCAAATGTAAATCAGGAAAAATCTACAGATTGATTCAAAATCTTACCTTAAATAGCCTTTCACCTTCGTATATTTTTATTTTTGTACTTTATCTTTCATTTCTTCTCTTTCGATACAACATTTTTGTAATTTAAATTTCCATAATAAATCTATAAAAAAATTAATGTTTGAGGTTACTGCAGTAACCATCTCCAGCATTGATTAAAATAGTTATTTCAATTGTTGGAGTGGATAGACCATAGTAGACTGATAGATGAAATACTTTTTATTTATTAAGTTATCGATTTCCACGACAGAATGACTAGAAATTTCGCCGAATTGTCGAAATACCCGTAAATGGTCTTCCTTTTGGTTTTATGACGTGGTTAAATTGAAGAGATCTGAATATCTGGAGTAGTCTAAAGCTGTAAATAAGGAAAGCTTTCATACTCCACAAATACAGAATAGGATACGGAAATCAAAATAACACCTTCACAAGAAAATTAACTTTCGTTACTGGTAGACATCTGCTGTATAATAAGGGTAGTATGAAAATGTTTCATGCCTTTATTGTCAGGATTTTAAACCATCTCTGTTGTTTCTGAGGATGGTTTCGTCAAAATGTTGCTAGATTATGCAGGATGCACAATTCAGCGATATACGATGTTATTTTTGTTGTAGGAAAAGTTTGAAGGAAACAAAGCTCGAGACAGAAACCTTTAGTTATGCTGTGTTAAGTGGGATAATGGAACGTCATTTTAGAGGGTTAAATAAAAGCGGGATGACTTATTGGCTGGGGAGGAGGGCTCTTATGAACGATTTGCTAAATGGACTTGTCCGGCTGCACGATTCGGTTATAGAAATTATTAGATTAATTGTTGGTTTTTTAAATGTTAATGGTCTACGAAAGTTTTTGATACATTTTGTTTGCCTTCAGTGTTTATTCATTCGATCGTACTGGTTGAACGTATTTATACCTAACCGGATGAGACTTACAAGAAGATATCTCGAGATGTCATCCAATTTTGCTGAACTTAGGATATGTTGTAAGGGAAGTCTCCTTTGTTTCTTTTAATCCTTGGAACACACGTTCACCGTTCACCGTCACGAATCACCGTCCAAAGGTGGGGGCATAAAGAGATAATTTGACTGTTTCGTCTCAAAAACGCTATCTTTTTGAGCAAACGCAATAACAAAATGTATAGGTCCTCATTATAGGATAAATTACTCCCAAAAATTAATTCAAATTTTAAGGAAGCTATATTAATCACATAAAGAAAACTGTGAAAGAAGTTTACTTCTCATCAAAACAAAATTGACGCTTTTCTCACTCTATTGTTTAAAAAACTTGCTTATCGGGAGTTAACAGTCACTTCTGTTAGAGTGATTTTCTTAAAAGAAAAGTAGTGTGAGGGAATAATTCCTAATACATTAAAATTTGCCTAAGACCGAATCGATCGGGACGCAAAAAGTTTCCGGTTTAGGGAAGTTTCCGTTGTATGCAAGGTTGTCCATTTTATGACCTGGTATTGACGTTTCTGCCCAGAAAGCAGCAAATTACATGACTTCATTATATTTATCAAAAGACATTGGATAACGTATTTATCGAAGGAATATGGTAAATTAATATTTAAGACTTTTCATTGACAGCTTATTTTAGTTTAAAAACACACACCTTCCTATGTGTATTCGGACTATTTGCAGACTCTTGCAACGCTCAATGCGTCACAACCCAGTACTGTGACTTTATGATTCTCTCACATCGCTTTGCGCAATGCATATCTGGTCAAGAGGTTACGCTTTTCAACGCGGAGCACGGAGACTTGTGAATGGAAGCCATGCCCTACACCTTCCCACGCCCAGAGTGGGGAGAGAGGGAATTTTCCTAAGACCTACGCCTTGAGAGACAAGTGACCCCAAGGTCGAATTCTACACTGACAGCTGAACCCCTTCTCCTTCTATGTCCAGCAGCCACGACTAAATCACGTGTCACAGGGATAGCGAATTTAAAAAAAGCATTCTTCATTTCGATCGATATTTATTATTTCTGCAGGTAGGTTTATACAACCTGGTGGCAGAACACAATTGGAAATTTTAAAACAATGTAACTTTAAATTATTTTAGACAATAATAATATTAATAAAAATAATAATGTAATAACAATAATAACTAACTACATTTTATGACTGACCTGCACAGTAATTTTAAACTATTAAATATAAACTGCACCACACTTCACAACACGTCACCACATTTCAATTCAACTTTGAATATAATTTTATATTTAAAACAGCAACGCATTAATAGTAATTATCACTATAATAATAGCAATAAAAATATCAATTACAAATAACTGTTATAATACGCCTAACTTACTAAATTAATAAAGTTTATAAATATCATTAGTTAATTTATTTTAAAATCTTTGAACACCTAGAGGAAAGGGTTCCAAGGCTGTCGCAGGTAACTTATTCCAGTCCGTTATTGTTCTATTTGTAAAGGAAAATTTCATTAAGAACATCTCACGTCTGTCTGCAGCATTGCATTAAATTCACAAGAATTTCGTTTTATAAATAGATTTTTTCCTGCGGGACATGAAAACCCGTTCAGTTTCCACGTTGTACAGGTTCCGTTTTATTATGTGTAAAATGCCCATTTAACTACACGGGCTGGATAAAATTTCCGGTTTAGACAGGTTTCCGGCACACCCAGTTTCCGGTTTAGACAGGTTTTTAAATAGTACACAGTTGAATTTGCAGTGTGCTAAAATGTTTGTCGTGCGCGACGAGAACTGACCTTTGCACTCGGGGAAGACGGAGTAGGGGAAGACGCGCCACGTGGTGAGCGTCTGGCAGGGCGCGTTGAAGGCGCAAGACGCGCACTTCTTCGGGTAGCACTCGTACTCCGCTGCGTACACAAACGACATTCCCTCTCATCACCTCCACATTAATTATTTTTTTGTAATTATTTTTATATTTTGTTCACCTCCTATATATTTATATTTTATTTATATTACAATTTATATTTATATTTTATTCACCTCCTAGTTATTTTTATTCGTAAGTTTTTCGGGCTCGTCAACTCTTAATGTTATTGGTCCCGTCAGTGAGTGAGTGTTTTTAACGCGCGAGTTGGCCGTGATCTTCCCCTGCTGGATAGCGAATATTATTAGTATAGGCGAAAGATCCGTCGCTAATCTACACGTAGGCTTGCGGGGGCTTTCCCCAAACGGTTTCCGGTAACACCCAACAGCGGGCCATCGCACTAGCCGGGACTAGTCCTAAGCTTCCGATTGGACTCCTGGCATGTGTGGTAGTGTAATGCATGCAAGTGTAAGAAAGGGTGGAGGGTACGACGAAGAGGACAAAGGAAAGATCGCGCGCGGTCCGTGGTCCGTTTGGTAGGGTACTGCTCCGGCATTCGCCTGGTGTTGATCGGAGAAACCATGGAAAACTACCGATCAGAGCAGTGTCGAAAATCCTGCCGCCGTCAGGACTCGAACCTAGGACCTCCCGATCAGAGGCGCTGCAGTGACATCAGTTGATGCCCTGAACCACCTGAGCCGGTACCATCTCCTGACCAATGCCACGGATGCCGACGACGGCCATGAACCGAACGCGACTGACAGTTCCATTCTGATCATTTCATTTTTCATCTTCAAGTTATTTATTCAACATAATATTTTACGCAGTTCCTGTTGGCATTGTAACTGTGTTAATATTTTTATTTCTACAAATAAATAGATTTAGAACAATATAATTAAAGGAGGTGTCCGTCAATGCTCCCTTCTCACTTAGGAAACAAAATAAGTTAGTGACTTCCATGAGATGACAAAAAGAAACTAATGTTTTTTGAAACCAAAGGCTGCGAATATTTCAACATAATACGACTTATTTAAATAAACGAGATAATGTTTCGAAGAAAATTTAAACATCTTTAATTATATTGTAAGATGTGTAAATTATAAATGCGATAAGGCAAAGATAGTGAAAGTAACTATCTATTTGTCTCAGTTTTGACTAAAAGACGCATTGATCGCGCCGTTTAAACACGGTGAGAAGGAGTCCGGCTGATGGAGCTAAGCGCAGCGTTGCTGCCTTTCAATGAACTAGGCCTTGTTCCAGGTGTCCATGGTTGCGCGCGATGTTTCCTTGTCATTTCCGTCTTACCATAAATCTCTTTCAGCCCGCTCTGTGGCGCCGCGAAGGCGCGTAATTATGTGCGGTGTGATAGATTGATGGGTGATTTCGGGCGCGTCAACTGCTAAGGTCATTAGCCCCATAACTGTAGGACATATTTTATCGAGGAAGTAGGCGGTGGTATTCTCCCGGTGGAAGGCGAGATCCGGCGCCTACCTACTCTTGAGTTTCTCTCACAAGTTATCTCCCAGGAGTGTGGCATCGCACCAGCCGGGTCAAGCCGTAAGTTACTAGCCGGTCTCCTGGCGTGTTTGGTAGTGTAGTGCATGTTCGTAGTGTCAGCGTGTGTAAGTAAGGGGTGAGGATAGGACAAGGAAGAGGAAGGGAAAATTCCGCGCAGTCCGTGGCCCGTTTGGTAAGGTACTGCTCCAACATTCGCCTGGTGTTGATCGGAGAAACCACGTAAAACTACCGATCAGAGCAGGCGGCCGCTAAAATTCTCTTCCAGACAGGAACTGAATACGGCATCTTAGTGTAGATTGATTGATTGTTATTGATTCCAGGAACTTCAACTACTGAGATCATTAGTCCCGTAAGTGTAGTGCGAGTTTTTCATCGGGATGTGGCGGTGATCTTCCCCGCCCTGGACGGCGTGTTCCGGCGCCGACCTACCATTGACTAGCGAGGTTTTCCCCAACCCGGTATCTCCCACCAGTGGGGTACCGCCTCAGCCGGGACAAGTGTTAAGACCCCGCCTGGTCTCTCGGAATGTGCGGTAGTGTAGTGCATGTTAGTGTGTGTGTGTCTGTGTGTGTGTGTAAGGCGTGAGCATAGGATAAGATATGGGAAGGAAAGATCGCGCGCGGTTCGTGGCCTGTTTGGTAGGGTACTGCTCCGGCATTCGCCTGGTGTTGATCGGAGAAACAACTGAAAACTACCGATCAGAATAGCCGGCCGTTGCAATTCTCCTCCAGACAGGGGCTGAATTTGACCTAGCTCGTGTAGAAAATCCAGCCGCGGCGGGGCCGCCGTGGTGAGTGGCTCCCTAAGAGCTCCGGGCCAGAGGCGCTGCAGGGTGCGGGCTGACCTGGGTGCATCTCGCAGCAGGCGTCGCAGGGCTTGTTGGGCGGCACGACGGCGCAGCGCGGCGGCTGCGAGGGCTTGTCGTCCCAGTGCGCGGGCCGCAGCGCGCCCGTGTGCAGCAGGCGCCAGATGCGGCGCCCCGTGCCGCCCAGCGCCGCCTGGTACTCCGTGCACCCCGTCGGCACTGCGCACCACCCACCCAACCACCCTCAATCAACCCCAAGCCAAAATTGCTTGAACCAGCATTCTAAAGGAGGAGTCCAAACTAATTTGGCACACTCGTACTCCGTGCACCCCGTCGGCACTGCGCACCAGCCACCCAACCACCCTCAATCAACCCCAATCCAAAATTGCTTTAACCAGCATTCTAAAAGAGGAGCCCAAACAAATTTGGCACCCTAGTATTCCGTGTATCGTGTCGGAACTGCGCACCAGCCACCCAACCACCCCAATCAACCCCAATCCAAAATTGCTTTAACCAGCATTCTAAAAGAGGAGCCCAAACAATTTGGCACCCTAGTACTCCGTGTACCCCGTCGACACTGCGCACCAGCCACCCAACAACCCTCAATCACCCCAATCCAAAATTTCTTTAAGCTGCATTCTAAAAGCGGAGCACAAACAAATCTGGCTCACGAATATTATTAGTAGAGGCGAAACAAGTTTTCGAACTCTCTGATGTCAAATGAAGAGGTTCACGAATCCTAAATTTCACAAACGAGATTGAGAAAAGTAGCGGTAATACGAATTCTGATTGTTTTTGAATCCTTAAACTGGGATTTATAAAAATCGTGATTTAACGAAACTAAAGCGATGAAACGATTTAAATACCTTTGAGTAAAACGAATATGGTGGGTGAAACAACGTTAATTTTCTCGAATCCCAATGCCAAAGAAGAGTTGAGGTGAATTCTAAATAATATAAATGAAACCAATCCTACATTTTCGATCCCAAATCCTAAAAGTTGAGACCAGATGCATTCTCATTTTTTTTACATTTTGACCAGAGGTGAAACGAATCTTCAGTATTCTTAAATCCATTTCCGTTTATTTAAATTAGTAATGCTACAACATCATATACATTCTTGCATTATTTCTAACTTTTGCAGTTTTCGAAAAATTTCAGAAAGTTCAACGAAAATGGGACTTATGCCAGTTTTGAAGGGAAAAGGGGAAAGTTCGGTACAGTTTTCAAATAAACATTATAATTGCATTAAGGTCAATCATAAATTGCTTCAAGCAGAAAATGGGCGAAAACTACGACTTACAAAAATTGTATGTGACGTTCTGTAAACATCTCTTTTTTAGAACATATTTTATTTAAAAAATATTTATCATCAAATTTTGTTTTTTTGCAATGAATTTATTTCGTCAAGCTGTGAGAGCGTCGGTCAAAATCGATAAAGAAGCAGAGTAAAGAAATTTCGAACTTAACTTACTTTTTACACGAGAAACGTTCCTTTCTGTGGCCCGAATAGAGAAACTTGGTGAAACAGTAATGGATAAGATATGACGTAATTGTGCGCAATTTTTCTTTAATACATATTTTAAAGTACTTTTGCATTTCATCTGCGTTGTTATGGAAGAGTTGATATTGATGTAAATATGAATTTCGTTGACTTAGACGATACAATAGTAAACTTCAATACTAGCTTTATGTTTTTTTAATAATAAAACATTCTGCTTTTTCAACCAATTAGGAGATCGTGATCAAACAGGCAATAGACCAACCACCTTTAACCTTTTATATTCTCTTTCCCCTATTGGATTCTTCGTATTGCAGATACTTATAATTTGAATTATTTGCTTTGCATATCATGGTCTCACAGTAAAAATGACGATGTGTCTAATTTACTTCCAAATAATTTTCTAAACAATTGTTTCCGACAAGACAATTGTTAATTCGAACGTAGGGAAGTATAGGTACTCGAAATAGAGGTAACGTCTTGTAATATATTTGGATTTGCTTTTTGTAGGAGGTATTCTCCAATTAAACTATCTTCTTAATTTTTTAGATAAGTTCTCACCATTTCACACATCGACAATTTAAATGTCTGTTGTTGGATTTGAATTTTGCATCGCCAACATTAGTTCCTTACTGAAATTACACAAATTGGCCACGTCAGGAATGTCTTCTATATTATCTTCATTCGTCCTTCAGCCAGGCGACTCACGATAATATTTCATGCGACGCTTTAAAATGCTTTGTGCCAATTGGCTGGGCGCGTATTAATTGGTTATGTGCTGTCACGTGATGGTACTCAGTGATTGTACGAATGTGACCCTATTTCGATAAACGATAGAAAAGGCCGCATGACTCAGATCAGCTGACATCACATGACGAACCTGTGTAACGGTCATTAAAAGAAACAATGGACAAGGAATCCAAGAAATAGTGTAATTAAATGCGTAATGGTTCATTAACGTCCAGGAGAATCTTGAAAACTTAAAGAGTAAAAGCTGTCCGCTGAATTTCAAACAAGGCGTTACCCCAAAAGAAGTTTCATTTTTGTTCGGCAAATATTATTCCCTTTATTTTCTACTTATTCTGTGTGAGTTTTGTTTCATTATTGAATAATACAAAAGAAATTAGTCATGATTAGAACTCGGAAAATTGGCAAAATGCCTTTTTAATATTGTTACAATTTTATGGCTTTTACTATTGGAGTTGTGTTTGTAGATTTTCGTTTTGTCTATTTTAGCTTCTGATGCCTTTTTTGGCATTTTGCCTTATTTGTGCATTTTCTGCCTGATGTGTGCCTTTTCTGCCTTTTTGACATTATTTTCTCTTCCCCCTGGCTACAATCACTATCAAGCTGGAGCCTCGACAACATGAAGGCACGGTCATATTTTGTCGGACGCAGATGCTCCAGGGTCAGCTTGTGTTAAAAATCTAAAAAGGAAAGAAGGATGATGCCAAGGAAGATAGTTCGTATTTTTGCTGACAGACGATGTATCTCATCGTATGTTTGTGTACGTTCTCTGATCCTTTTTGAGGACAGCTGTTTGTATACGATCAACCCTTCTCAGTTCCTTTCGGTACTCTCTTCCCTTCTGGCGGTTACACAAGTGCGAAGGACTAAGTCTATATAAATGATCTTCGCTGTCCAGGAGACGCCGCGTCGAAGGCTGTGTTGCCGACGTTTGACCATCTTGTCGTGGTCCTCCTGCTATATATTCCCGAGCGCCTACCACACCTGCGCACAACAGCCCTGAGGAAGACCACGACAAGATGGTCGAAACGTCGGCAACACAGCCTTCGACGCGGCGTCACCTGGACAGCCAAGATCATTTACATGACTCTGGCCGCGGAAGCCTACGACTTCACTTGACTAAGTCTATAATTCCGTTTTCACCGATACCATTTCCAGATTCAAAAGGGAGTCCGCAATAGCATAACGTAGAAACTGCGTCGCGGGTAAAATAAATTCGTTGTGGTCATACACACTTAATAAAGTTTCTATCCACGTAAGTGCTAATGTAAATTTTAGATTTAGAACAAAAATGTGAATCATTTTCATTAGTAATTTGTTATACACTACTTATTTTTAAATGGTGATATTACATTATTTCCAATGCCTTTTCACCCATACTTAACCCATAATAAAAGCCATTTTTAAATGCCTATTTTAGGGAAAATAAATACCTCTTTGCCTGCATATTTTAGGTTAAATAAATGCCTGAACTTCCTGGCTCTAGTCATGTTTCTTAAATGCTATTAACGTGAGGGAATCTTTACCAGCGGAACTTCTGTACTGCAAGAAGTTATAACATCAAAGATTCAAAATAGAAATGACAGAGCGAAATTAGGAGGCTATCAAAGACAGTACAGTTAATTGTACCGTATTCTTTGACTTGTCCGTGTATCTTCCTACTGTGATTCACCTTTACTTCGTAAAAAGAGAAACTCTTGTAATCGTACGCCGGAAAACAGCGAATTTCAACAGAAAATCTCTTATTACCGAGCCCTGGTAACGAAAAAATGGATATATCCTAAAGCAAAAGTTTTTTTGTCCGTCTGTCCCTGTGTCCGTCTGTCTTTTCTAATGTCCGCCTGTCGTGGCGTCTGTCTGTCCTTGCGTCAGTCTGTCCCTGCGTCTGTCCAAACTTGTCTGTCTGACGTTGCATGATTTATAGCTTACTTTGATATTCCAAAGAAAAATTATTTAGCATCTCACTGTATACACACTTTTTGCATCGAATTGATTGATTCAGCAAAAATATTTTCAAATTTTACTTCATAGAATAGTTTTATAAACACATTTTCTCAGTAAATTGAACTTTTGAATGACTGAGAGTGAAAATTTCTACATATGAAAGTTGATATAAAATGTATTAATTGCGCTCTTATTCAGTACTTAGTGAAACGATGATTATGAAATATATGGTGATACATTTTGTACCCTGTTACTTATTTAAATAGTTATCTAGTCGGCATCAGAAGATGAGTCACTTTAAATTCTGTAGGTGTGCAGGGAAAATTGCGAGGATTCCGAAACTTTTGAAATCCTTTGAGTTTTCTCCATTGCTTATCTTCGTATTGATTGAAATGATTGAAGGCGTTGTCATTGTCAACAATAGTATTTATTTCACAAATAGCAGCTTGCAATGGCTTAGCCATCATCATCAGTTTTCTGGTACAAGAAAAATATAAAATTAGAATTAACATAGTTACCTAATTTTAAAACACATCTTAAGAAATGAAAGGAGAAGATTTAAAGAAAAGAAAAAGAAAGAATGAAAGAAAGAAAGGGGGAACGGAGAGTTAGCTCTTTATAATATAAAATAATTTATATAATTTAAAACATCGTAAGAAATGAAAGAAGAAGAATTAAAGATAGGAAAGAAAGAAGGGACGGAGAGTTATATCTTTATGTAATATAGTAGATGATGATGGCTAAGCCATCGAAAGCTGCTATTTGTGAAATAAATACTATTGTTGACAATGACAACGCCTTCAATCATTTCAATTATGTAAATGTCAACTACAACTCACCACTGAATCAATATTCATATTGATTTGTTTATTCGTATTAAATACGCGCACGCAGAAGCCGAGTGCAAACTCACCGCCAGCGCCTTTGGTTTTCGCCTCCGTTGGACCGCAGGGGACAGTCCAGCATCTAAGCAACAGAAAACGTCCCATCATTAGATGTTTCCGTTTCTTAGTTCACGTGGTCTCCTCAGCAGATGTGATCCTCATAAATAGAGACCGGATTTTTATGTAATTACATATATTTTGTCTTTCTAATTACCGTTCTCAAATTTGTAATTGGCGAATCGTCCCCGTCCTAACACAATATTCAAGTTTTTCATTACATATTTTTACATATTTGGCACTATATTACATATTTTACATATTTTGGTTTTTAAAATTTTTTTTTTTTTTTCAACTTTATTACTTTTTATTAATTAAGTGTCGTAACTTGGTGGAAGAATATTTAATTTTTAAAAAAAATTAAAAAATTAATTAAAATTTTTTATAAAAAAAATTGTTTTACATAGTCTGCATTTTTTCGTGCTTTCATTACTGAGTGCTGTCTCCTTCAGGTAGCCCGTGTGAAGACGCGTGGTGTTCTCACAGTCCCGTACGTCGTCTTCAGATATCTCAGTTGGCGAGAAGTGCGCGTAAACAACTGAGATCATTTTCACCTTTAGGTGTGAAAAGTATCACAAACGTCGCGGATCGTGACTTTTAAACCTTAAGTTTGGGGAAACATTGGCGATCGGCAAGTTTGAAGCATTCAATGAGAGTGCTTCACGTTGCAGTGATGTTTGCTGGTCGTAGATATCGCAAGTTTGTGCGATGCCTTGTATTGCGTCTAATCCGGCTGGAAAACTACAGTCATGAATAGCAATAGATGACGCTTTTACAACTGACGGGGAAGATATACGGTGCAAAGTGTGCATCAACTTGTACTCCCCAAACGGTTTTTGGGACGTTTGTATTATTTTTATAATTTGTTTAGGACAATTTTTTATAAATGTAATTTCATATTATGTAAATGTGGTTTATAATTAGTGAATTTTAATATTACATATTTCATCCGATTTTACATATTTATTACATATTCTTACTGTTTTGATTACATATTTATGTACATATTTTGACGTTTCATACTACATCTTTTTCCGGCCTCTACTCATGAAAGTGACAACTTTCGCGAATGTGTCGGCCCTATTATAGGGTTTGAATTGACTTCAACTTGGTTGAAATCAGTTGCGTCGACTGATCTTGTGTGTCTAAATATAAACTCCTACGAAATGTTAAAATAAACGAACGAAATGTAATAATCGCTCATTTGAATGAGAAGTTCGGTGGAGGTGTTGCTATCTTTAAGCTTCAATGTATTAGTAGCAAAATGCAAACATCTACCAATTCATTTGGCTAGTAATACTTATTTATAATAGTAATTTGCGCAAAACTTTTACATGACGGTGTAGTATATTGGTCTCCAGGTACGGGAATATTGCCGGAATTAGAGGAATCAGAACGTTCAGAACACGTAGATAAATAGGATATTATCATTTTGGGGAATTTTAACTGTGCCTATAACAATTCCCGTCACAAAATCTGCTCCTAAATTTGTTCATACTATAATATTTCAGTTGTGTACACACCTTCTGCGGCTCTCTCACGCAACCAATATTTATAAATGAGGTTTCTAAAGAAAGAGAATTTCATGGAGACATGACGAATTGCACTTCGACTTTAAAAATGTGAAGATGTGTATTGAAAAAAAAAACGCATTCACATGAAATGCAACACGTAACACTCGGCCGGTTTTAAAACTATATCGTTAAATACTTCCTAAACGAAGCGTTTTAAGGCTTTAAAATCTAAAATTTTGAGGCCAAAGGCCTCAAAGAAACTTCTTCTCGCCGTATTCTATAGGTTGAGATCTTCTTGAACATTCTATTACATTTTTGCTGATTCGACGCGTCTCGATTCTACCCCAACCGTTCAGAGTCTATAGAATCTGAAACTGTATGTGAAATTAAACTAATTACTTGGTATGTCCCTGGTGTCTGAAGTGGCTAAGTGTCGGGTACGGACTCAGCGTTTCGGAGGGAAGGGTCGATGGTTCGAGTCTCTTATTCCAGACCACATGATCTTCGAAAAAGAATAGCGAGAATTGGAAAGAAATCAGTGGGCCCGGACGATATTTCGGGAGACTTATTAAAAACAGGAGTTGAAGCCATGAATCCGTAACTGTTATACTTTCCAAACAAACTCTAGTACGAAGGGTGTATGGAACGCGTCGAAAAACTCAGGATTTTGCGAATCTAAGTCAAATGACCAGGGGCGTGCGGGATTACTTTGTTTACCCCAGCTGCTAGCGGCCAACCAGCTTCCCTCCCCCCGTACCCCAATTTCTTTATCTCCTGAAATTGTGCCAGGGCTTGTGTTGGCCTACCATTTTCAATTATCTGATCCTTCTCGTGGGACCTTCTCGATGAAAATGGTCTCCTCAAAATATCATCAATTATACACTCCCTGAAGGGCATTCTATACAGAATTGTTCCTGAACACTCGTTAGATGAGACAAAGCATTACACTGCAAAGTTACGACACATCCTCAATAATGAGTAACCACGACAATACGTAACAAATACTATAATGGATCCCCACTGCGTAACGTACTACTCTGCCGCGGAGATTTATTATCTAAAACGAATTCGCTGTGCAATTAAAACATTCGAGGATTCTAGTAATCTGATCACATGCGAGGCAGAATTTCCTTGGAAAAATTAATAAAATCTCTACAGAACATTCTGGTTCACTCTCATTACATTGAGCGAGAAATATGTGTATCATAATCATTTTATGTTATAAACTTCTGGAAAAACGGTAATTTATAACAAAACATGCCATTTAAAATAATTTTGCATTGTAGTAGCACTGGCTTTTCAGTAATCACGTTCTCAGACACGCCGAGCCCGGCGATGCCTGACCTTTAAGCAGCGGGAGGGGGAGAACCGCAATCTATCCCCAGCTAGCTGAGTGCAGTGCATTATCCTTTTCGGCTTCCCCCGATCGCCGCCTGCCGCAGGCCCAGCGAAGTAAATGCGCGCGCAACATTCAGGCCCAGCGAAGACGTCACAGCTGGGGTAAAGCACTGCAGGAGAGGTGGGCCGCCGCCACCGCACGGATCGCAGTAGAGTGTGCAGTGGGTGCAATATTTTGGATCGAGTGACATTCGGCTCAAGAAAATTTTAATTCTCAAAATTCATCAAATTCTCATTTTTGCTTATCTCAGCAGTGTTGGGGTTGAATGCACGCCACTGCAAATGACAGTTCATTAGAAATTCCCTTCATTTACGTTAATGATTTTTTTGCATCAGCTGCACATCAAGAAGATCCTACCTTTAATGAAAATTCACTATAGTAACCATAAATATATGCACGTCTCAGAGGAAAGATTATGTTTTAACAATGCTTATTGCCAAGAAGTCGAAAAAATAGTGAAAAACTCGTATCAAATTAAAAGGCTCCGGCGATACAACGAAAAACAATGAAAAACTGCTTTGAAAGATCATTTTCGAGCACCCACCCACCCACACACACACATTTTTTAATATACTGGTTATTTCCCTTAAATGTGATTACGATCTATCAGTATATTATCAGTATTGTCCAATGTCCTTAAAAAATTTGCGTCGAGTAGAAAAGTAACTTGTCATAAATAAAATAATGGTTTACTTGTAATAGTCGGGTCTACTTGATATCAAATTAGCGGAAAATCGTATGCATTCCCGGTATTAGTTGATTAGCAACAAAACGTCTTTTTTGTCAACTAATTAGCAATTAAAAAGTAATTATTTTCCATATAAAGATAAAGATGCAATTGCACACAGGCCGATTACAGTGAGGTGAAGTTATATTGCGATTTTTACATTGCTTAGTTTGACGTTTGATCAGCTGTTACAGTGCCGTCCAATCGGGACCTTAACGTCACTACTGTGACGTCATAAGGTTGGCGTTCAGCCTTCCGATTGGATGACTCCGTAACAGTTGACTTACTTCAAACGCAGCTCTGTAAAAACCACAGTATAGGGCTCCACCTTTTTTGTCGCCGTCGGTACGAGGAGGAGGTTGTTTGGTAAGTACAACGCTCCGGCCGCCTTCATCCCTAGTAAACATCAAGGTTCTCACTTGGAAAGGACGCTGAGTCGACCTCAGAGCTATACCCTGAATGGAAATCACCAGATAAAAATCCCAGCCTATGCCGAGATGCAAACCTGTGACCTTTGGGTTAGGAAACCAGTGCCCAGAGCCAGTGCTCTGACCCACCGCAGCTCCGTAATTTTCAATATAATAATTTTTTTATTATCTCTGTAATGTCATATTTACTTATAATTATCAGCCTAACATGATATGTAACTTATTAGTGGAAAATCGCATTTCCGGTATTAGTTCAATCGTAACCAATTTTTTTAACAACTAAATTTCAACAAAATGCTGGAATTTCAGAGTTATGTTTTGTAATACTGCAAAAATAAGTGTCGATTTTTCAACAGAAAAACTCTTTGTCTGATTTCTTGATACCGAAAAGATGGATTTTTCTTATTTCTGTATGTAGTAAATTACTTTGTCGAACACGTAATTTGCGGAAAATCCTCGTTTTGTCGGTCATTGATTCCGATTTTTTCTCAAAAGTCTATCGTCTAGCGCCTAAATCGCCGTATTCCACGAAAATTGATATTTGCTCATCGATCTAGCTGCTGACAGATTCTCTCAATTTTGAAACATATACTATTTTGATTTAAGGCATAAATGTTTCCAGTTGTTGCACCTGTTTCGGCACATCAATACCATAATCGTTGCAGAATCTCTTGCCTTGACCGGCGTGTGTGTTATTTGCGCGAGTGTGTAATTAGTTTACTGGCTCTATAAAATAATAACAGTGTTGCAAGGACGTAAATGGGGCCACGGGTTAACACGGACCCATCTGTTTTTGTACAGACCCGAAATGGTCGTAAGGACTACCTCGTCGCTTTGTTCGCGAAACACGAGGTAATCCTTCACAGGTAATTTTCCTCTGTGGAGTGCTAGTTACTGCAGGAGGCCCACGTAGATTCTTTAGGCACCGGTGGATGGTAGTCGCGAAGGGAGAGGAGAAAAAAGTACTAAACGACTAAAAGGTAGCGCTGACTCAGAAGGAAAACTAAATAGTACGAGAAAGTCTGTGACATTTTGCAGCTCCGCTAATTGTATATAAAATAAAATATTTCTGTCATATCACCAGTGATGGAATGCTGTTTCACGTGGTTAGAAAGATATGAGACTGTTTTTTGCCATCAACTGTGAAGATCGCTGCCCGTGTGCAGTTAGTCTCTACAAGCTCCGCGTTGGCATGCACTCTCCCCACACACGTAAAGCTATCGACTAAACTCCATGGAAACCAAATCGATAGAAGGGTATGCGATCCTCTTTTTGTGTTGTGCTTTTCAAATCCAAGGTCTTGTTGAACCTGGAAACAGCAGTAAATGTTCTCCAGTTACGTATTTTGATTTTCTTCCTCGTTTTATTGCTTAGTAATTACAGAAAGTAAAATTATTCAGAAAAATCCGACTTTGCATCGGAAAAGCATGTTTTGTGGGACCTTAAAAGTCAAAAAGCTCAATTACCTTAAAAGTCAATAAGTTTCTCGCTTTTTATGTAGTAAAAGTAAGTAGGATTTTCACCAAAATTTATATTCTGGATGGATCGCCTCGATCGAAAGTGATATTCCTCGATGTCACGGCTCTAATTTAAAACGAATATTTTTATTTGTGCTTTATTTTTTTTAATGAAACCTTTACGAAATTGTCGAAATTTCTTCATTAAGTTTGTTACAAGATTTGTTGTCCCGATCGGTAATCGAAATCACCTCCGGTAATTCCATCCGGACCGGTAATAGTAAACCTCCTGGTTTAGGACCAGTTCTCTAACCGTTGAATTACCCAGACGACTCATTCCATGAATGGTTTCTTAGACTTGATGTAGTGCCCGTTAAATGATATTCAAGAAGATATGCCAATAATGTGACAAGGGGATTACAATTGAAATTTCCTATTCTCTACTTGGCTATTCGGGAAATCCCGTTTCCCAGCCACCATCACCAAAGTTTCGATCGGCATGCCGCCGCGACCTTCCTCAAGGTGAAATGCATAGTCGGCAGCGGAAGCCTATGCTTTCTTTTGTAATTTCTTAATTTTTTCAAATTCTTTCTGTATTTTTTGCTCTACAGTACTGATTTTCGGAAAATGCGGAGGGAAACAATTATTTCCCGATAGCCTCTAATTAGTATTTTATTTTTGGTAGGATAATTTTTCTGAGGTTTTTGAGTTTTTGTTTTTGTTAGCCCTTAAGAATCTATGTTACGGAGGGGAACAATTTTTTCCCGATAGCCTCTACTTAAAATTTTATTTGTGGTAATTTTTCTGAGGTTTTTGAGTTTTCGTGTTTATTAGCCCGTAAGAACCTATGTTATTTATTTCTCTTTGTACAGCCCTGATTTTGGGGAAATTTGGGCTGAAACATTTTTTGCCAGAGTCTAGAGTCTAATATTTGAGGTATGATAAAACTCTGGGCTCTTGCAACAATGGGCTTTTATGGATTTAAATTGATGTACTAGTATTTGTGTTGAAATCCAACCTAGCACACGTTCCAGATTTTTACAAATATTTGGGGTTTTTTTTTTGTAAAATGCAACAGCTAATTTTGCTTATAACCTTAATTTATATTTTCTATTTTATTATTTTACGAATAGGTAAGTCATTAATATGGTACTTATTAAACTGAAAGGAATAATATTTCGAATATGCTGCGGACGTGGTTAACGTATTTACATTACTGTCTAAACACTTGTACAATTATTCTGTTACCAATGACATAGCACTAATACTAAAACATTCAACTTTGCTTGCATTTATCCACGTCTGAAAAACCCTAATAATCCAGATATTTAAGCAAAACACCTCAGCGTGTTTTGCTGAAATATCTGGAACTTGTGCTAGGATGGATGCAGGCTCCAGTACTCCAATTGTAAGCGAGATTTCCACGAATGCGCAGAAACGAAATTTGATATCATTGTGATGAGCCAGATCACTCAACCTTGACGCAATTGTCAGGAAACGTGTGTAGTAACGCACTCAGTCTTGAACGAACTGTTGCACGACTTTCGAAGCAAAATGCAGATGCAAATGCAAATGCAAATGCAAATGCTAGAAACCTGCTCAATTAGCATAATCCACAGTGTCGTTTACTGACGTTGTTCATCTTCATGGGGTTTTTACCCTACGCAAAGTGGTGAATGACTGTTGCATAAAGCATGCGTGGTAGAGCAAGAGAAAGGTGACCTTGGAATTAATATTAGAAGAGTTAATTTTTTAAAAAAAAATTAGAAAAAAATTGTTGTTTTTTTTTATATGCGACGAATAGAAGTCGATCATTCAGGGGGGAGCAGTTGCTCCGTCTCCCTCGTCCATCCTATTTTCACGCTGGATGTGATCGATGTTGTGACGATTTGAACTCTACACATGCATCGTGCATACGGAGCACAATTTCCGTGCCGTGCCGTACGCTGGTGTCCATTACAAGCTCAAGAAAATTGACTAACAACCAGGACGAGTAGGAAATCGAAACCCAGGCATTTTTTCTCTTCTCCTTCCCCCACCGTCCACACACTGACCCTGAAGAGAATGCGAGAGGAGAACCCTTCGGCTAAACAAGAAGACTATCGATATTCAAGCTCACAAGCAGAACGAGTAGTCCATGAAAATAGAACCTCCCATAAAATGTCAACAATATGTATTCCTCCACTTTATCATTCGCACTTCTTCAATATATGTTTAATGGGAGGTGGCCGTAGCCACCCCCTTCGCATATTGTCGTCTGAAAATGCTCGCTCCGAACAACTGAAAAGCCGTATGGCTGAGCGTTGTATAATCAGCTCACTCTATGAAATAGATATATAAATAAATAAATAAATAAATAAATAAATAAAATAAAGTCCATGAAATGGGCTATTGAAATATAAACCAATGTAACTAGAATTTTGGGCGAAAATGTATCACAGATTTATTATCAGTGGATTATCACGATAATACAATTATTTTATACCACTGACACGCTTTTTTGTAGTACTACATAATTGCCTACCAATTTCCAATACACGCATAAGTTGATGGAAAACTAAGCAGTCTCGCTATATGTTGCGATAGTCAGGAGACGTACGTCAACGTTTTCACAATTCGATCTCTGCACGTCTTCGTGAGAAATCTCAAAATACCACACTACAGAATGACACACATTCTCGTACTAGTGTTCTTATCATTTTAGTCTCGAGTAGCTTTTCGATTTGCCCCGCCGTCTTCCCAGCTGCCAACCAGGGTTGGGCAGTATTTAAATACTTGTGTTTGAAATGTGTATTTGAAATATATTTTGTATTTGAAAAACTGTAGTTTACTGGACATGTATTTTAGAGATATATTTAAATACATAAAATAGGTGTATATAAAAAGAAATACTTAAAATACTTTAAATACAGATGAAGATAACGAGTATAGTTTCTTTTTCTTTGATTCTGCTAGTGAATGGGCCTCATTGAAACAAAAATAAAAGCTCCTTCCAACTTGAATTCTCTTTTTATTTTATTTTATGTCAAAATCAATTAAAGAAACTGTGTGATGTGCTATGGGGAGAAGTGGATTCATTTTTAAATGATAAATATGAATCGTTAATAATGCTGAGCAATTATCTGACAACAAAAAAAGTGTTTATTCCTTATAACACTATGTTTATGTTTATCAGCGCCAGTTCAACGACTTTCTTTTGCAAGTTGCCCACTAGATTGTTGTTTTTCATTTGCCTGATAATTTATTTGAAAAACTAGTCGTTTCAAAAGGAAAAATTTTCAATTAATTTATTGTAATTGAAATTTGATTGAATAAATGTTTATGCAAAATTATTGTATTTACTGAATTTGAAGTATTTTAAATACGTAGTATGTATTTAGCAATTCAAAATGTAATGTATTTTGACTCTTTCATTGTGTATTTAAATACTTATTTACAAAGTATTTGGGTGAAGTATACGAGCGTTTCTGAAAATGAGTTGAGAAAGAGAGTGAGAGAGCTCAGAAAGTTTTGAGTTTGCGAGAAACTTTCAAAGACATAATTTCAAGCACTGTGCACAAACACAAATGCAATGACGTATGCAAATCTTCGTATAGTTGTAAATATTAATTACGCTAAATATTAATGTCACGAGAAAGATAAAAAAATTACACTTTTGTAATTGTTGAAAAAAAACAACAACAAAATAATACTGCAAAATGGCGGTTATCTTATACAGTGGATTTAGCACTATCCATATTAAAAGTTTGAAAAAATAATTGTGAGCAGTTTTTTGTTGAAAACTTAGTTTTTTCTATTTACCAACATTCTTCATATTTAAACCAAGATTTCACAAAAAATACTAATTCTTTCAAAAAATGAACACGACATTAATAAAAGATCATAGTGGAGAAAAAATTTCATTTGAAGAAAAATTGCTGTCTTCCCTATTGTAGTTTTAGGAAGAAGTTGTTGTTGTTGTTATTATTATTATTATTATTATTATTATTATTATTATTATTATTATTATGATAAAGACGAACCACTGCCGTGATCACATGCCAGCAAAAGGGGTATAAAGTTGTGTGTCTCGCCTTTCACTTATTCCTTATAAATTGGGGTGCCGCTATCTTCATCGTCATGTGATGCTTTTGGTATTGGCAGAAACAAAGCCTTTGTTTGCAATGTCCCGTCCTCCAGCAGGTACGATAAATCTTCACTCACAGAGAGGGTTTCAGACACGTCATGTATGCGGTGTGTCGCCAACTCGGATCGAACCCAAATCCACCCCGCGCAAGTGTATTCAGGTGCTCACGGAAACATGAACTGCACGTGAGGCGCACTTCCTGCCGCTTCAGCGATGGCCATCAAAATGGTGGCGTGGTCAGTACTGCAATAAATATATTTTTCTACTTGGGAAGGTTCCCATAAAAGTCTTGGCAGCTTTATTTTCTGTCGATAATCAGGTCTGGATCGCTGGCTGGGCATGTTTAAATTGAAAGGTCGGGGATATATATATATATATATATATATATATATATATATATATATATATATATATTCCCGACCTTTATATATAATATACTGAAGGCTCATGAGGTTCTTGCACGAAATCAACTCGTTTATTTTATGCTTACAACAGTGTATTTTTGAGGGTAGAATTTAATTTCATGCGCCCACGTAAGCGAATAATCAGTTATTTTTTTAGAATAAGCCTGTAGTCTGAATATTCTGTAGATATTTATTTTAAAAAATATCTACTTTCTAGTCCATAATTATGTCTTCTATTATGAACGTAAAATTTATCTTAGACAATTAAAATTCCATTGCTTGGAAATCACTCGTTCAATACATACTAGTTCAATACATGCCACGTTTTTGCTCTGGATCAAGAAATATTTTGAAGAGACGAAAGTGTGCGATTGTTCGGGCACATGTCGCTCCTCGTAATTCACAAGCCACCAGCCGCCACTGGTGATTAGTCCTTTGATAACATACTGCGGAGGCAGTCGGCCACCCAGGGAATGGCGGATCAACCCTGTGTAACCCCTACGCCCTATCCATCACGTTCTCCTGACAACTTACAGTCGCTCGGGGTGAATACCAGGCTGCCGCGTAGCGCGCAATGGAGCAATGCTGTTCAACTCAATTTGTTTTTAACTTCCGTCTTTGAATTTATAATTCGTTAAACAAAATTTGCCACATTTTTGTGTCTACTTTAATATTTCATTTATCTTTTTAAAAGCTGCACTTAAATTATACTTGGTTTCTACTACTTACAACTTAAATATATTTTACATTTGTATATAATATTACATGACTTTGTATGCATCTTGACATGTGGTTAGGCGGAAGAGCGGGCCTAATGGCCCGAGCCTCGCCATATCAATAAAGGCATTATTATTATTATTATTATTATTATTATTATTATTATTATTATTATTATTATTATTATTATTATTATTATTAACAACTTATCCTCGGTGCACGATGGCGAAGTGGAGGGAATGGAGGAAGGTGTGGCAAGGCGAAGCCAATAGGTTATGGCGAATATGCATGTGACATCGATGTTGATGTTTTCAAAACATGGGTATTTTTGTTCAAACATCGATTTTATGAAGCTGATGTTTCTAACATCGTTGTTTTCAGCGCGATGTTTTTACTTGGTTGGTATTGTATTAATTCAATAATATTTCAATAATTTTCATATATCCATAATTTGAGCATTCTTCAGACCAAAGTCACAAAGAGCAAAGAATCAGTTAGTCGATTTTTTATAAATAAATGTTTTTATATTAGTATTGTCCACTTAGGTAATAAATGTTTGTTAATAGTTTTACAAATTTTTTGACTTATTTTGTAAGCTCAATTACAAATTAATAAATACGATCACCGTGACATGAAATCGCCCCTTTCATTTGCATGTGAATACTGATGTTACTAAAATAGTTTAACAAACATCGTTGTGTGAAAACATCGATGGCTTTGTCAGATGCACTGTGAACGTCGATGTTTTGATGTCGCATCCCAATTGGGAAGGCGATGTGCACCACAGTGAGGGAGCGGTCTACCGCCGCCTCATAATGAGAATTCTACGCAAGATACAAAAAATACGAATTCGTGAATTTCAATTGAGACAATTAATGTCACAGGAGGTTTCTAACTAATATCGTTGGTCTAGTAGACGTTTCTTTATAATACTATCCAGTGAAGTTTTTTTTTGATTACCAATTAATGTTGAGAAAAATTTAGTAGATCAGCTACTGCCCAGTTATTCACAAAGTAATTGTAATTGATAAGGCTCCATGAAATTCAACACGACAAAGTTTTTCTAAACTAATTCAGCACGTGTAATGTATGAATAGAGCCGTAAACCTTTGAAAAGGTTGTTCCCGACTATGCTTCTTGTAACTTACGTACCTCATGGATTTCACAGAAGACAGGAAAAGTTAGATGTTTATGTCCAGAAATGGGCAAATTGAATTAAGATATTAAGAAGATATTTTTGCAAAGTTCATCGAAAATTCACGTTCTCCTTACATCCACAACCTGTCTTGAGCTGGGGAACATGAATTTCAATTTATCATGACATGAATTTCAGTAAGTGTTTATTTCTTACACTTTTTCAAGAATACGTGCTGTGATCAATACTCTTGAAGACGAATCAAATCGGGTTTGCGAAGGCTCTTATTAATTACAACGCCTAGTGTAGTTAATGTATAGTGTTCAAATAGTTGTAGTAGTGTTCAAATAGTTATTGATTTTAAAGTATCCATAGTATTATAGACAATCACAGTTTAAAAGAGGGTTTAATAAAAAAGCAGTCAACACGTAAAAAAACACTAATATTTATATTTCATTCTTGAAACTAGAACAATGTCTGGCGACTTATTTGTGTCGCTTCTTTAGGCACTGTCTAGTTCCATTGGCACAAAAATTTCATTTATGAAGTTAATGATAGTTGATAAAATAGTTAATAGAGTTGATAAAATAGTTAATCAACTGTCATTAACTTTGTAAATGAAATGGCCTTTCGTAAGTGACGCTTCTCTCAAGTTTTTGTGAAAATGGATTGTGATATTGATGCAGAAGTTAGTGGTTTGTGTATTTGTCTTATAGAAGAATTATTAAGGACGAATTTCATAGTATTGGGATTTCAAAAAAGCTCAAATTAAAAGACAATGGTAGTGGTAGTTTCCATAATGTGCGGTATACTTAAAATAATGCTCAAGATTCGAAACTGTTTTGGGGAGAGCTTTATTGCGTCGTCACTGGTATTTGACATCTGTGAGTAAAAATTGGTGGTCGGCTGTTCTCATTACCACTACCCCCCCCCACCATTATCTCGCTGCGATTGGCTGGATGTGTGATGATGCAATTATTCGTGCCGTAAAATGCTACGTCATAATCGGTGCCATAAGATGCCATTTTATGAACGATTTCTTGTAACTTATAAATCGTTTTTAGAACTGGAACACTCTCACTCTCACTCTTACTCACACTCTCTTACTCACACACTCACTCACTCTCTCTCACACTCACACTCTCTCACTCACACTCTCTCTCACTCACACTCTCTTCTCACTCACTCTCTTTCTCACTCACACTCTCTCACTCGCACTCTCTCTCACTCACACTCTCTCTCTCACTCACTCACTCACACACTCACTCGCACAAAAAAAGGGTTTAAAAGAGCAAAGAGCGTGCACTCACTCGCACTCGCGCTTGGAGGGCATGCCTGCGCCGAGCAGCTCGGTGGGCGGCGGGCACGGGGGCACCTGGATGCAGATCATGCCCGGCGGCGCGTAGAAGGCGGCCTCGGCGCCCGGCAGCGGGTAGTACTGCGGCACCGCCACGTGGCGCAGCCGGCACACGCCGTGCCCGTCGATGCACGTGCGCGCCGGCTTCTTCGGGTACTTGAGTTGCCGCCCGCACATCTGCACGCTGCGCACGCACGCACGCGCGACACACCGACGCGGCGTCAGTTGGGTAGCTTTCTTTCTCAGTGTCATCGGTGGTCTAACAACGAATCGGGCTGGTAGACACAAGTTTTCGGATTCAAACACGATCGAAGCCGTGGGTTTTAAAGGTCAAAATAATCCTAATCCTTTCTACGTTGGCCTTCGGAGGGGAAGTAAAGCCGGCTGTCCCATGTTGTAGATTTACTGCATCTAAAAAGAGCCTAATGAGGCTCTAAGCAAAATTTAAATTGCCTGTTTCGTCGCCTGAGTGATACCCTATTTCTCTGGTAGATTGTGAAAGAAGCGTAGCGGAATTTCCATGGTCAGGCGGGAGAGCGGACCTAATTGCCTAGCTTTGCCGCGTGAAACAAGCCATGATGGACTCATTAATAACTGTATTTCCAAATGAGAATTTTGAAATGTTTGCAACTCATACTTGCTCCTTTTGCACTAATTTGGAAATTTTATTTCTACAATAGGCGGACACATCCTAAATGAAACTTGTTATAAAGTAATTTTGGGATTCCTGAACGCTATATGTCGATTTAACTGAGATTGCTAAAGCATTGTATGTTCCTGCGTCAAGATGTTGGATGTTAATTTATTAAACAATTCCATTGTGGAAAAGGAACGCGAGTAGTACTATATTCTTGCTACCCGGGTTATTATCAAAGAATTAGTTTGCTATTCTTCAAACCAACACAAGCGTAGAAATAAGTATAGTTGCGTTGAAAATACGATGTTCCAGTTTTGATTGCTGTCTACGGAGCGGAGCCCCGGCGAAGGTCAGGCTTTTCGCCTCGCGGCTGACGCACGCGGTGTCATCGAGACACCGATCAGTTAATTCATTAACAATAGCAAAAATCTTCTCACTCAGAAGGTTTACCTCCCCCACTCCGCTAGTAATAAACAACTCCCCCATCACCTGGACCCCACCATCACAACCCATAAAATACCTAGGACTTCATCTGGACACAAAACTAACCTGGAAAACCCACATAGATATCAAAATTAAACAAGCTAGAAATAAATTATTCCAACTCCGTCCACTAATCAACAAACATAAATCTCTGTCATACAGAAACAGTACAACACTATACAAAACAATAATCAGACCACTACTGCTTTATGCATGCCCCATATGGACAAACGCAGCCCCCACAAATGTCAATAAAATTCAAGTAATGCAAAATAATTTTTTAAAATTAATCACAAATGCCCCTGGTTCATAAGTAATAAACAACTTCATTCAGAATTAAATATCAATACAATAATAAACCAAATAGCACACATATCACACAACTTTTACCAAAACCTAACAGACATACCAGCAGCATCCCATTACAAACTACCGAAAAATCCAACCCACACTCGAATCAAAAATTGATTCCCTTTTGAAGCATTCCTCGAAGTCTTAGCCAAACACGATGCTTAACACCGAGGTTCTCTCCTAGAGTGTCCTTTCCAATATATAGACTAAGTTAGCTTAGTATTTTAACTAGATTAAGTCTGAAAAAATACAACTGTACTGAACGATGTAAATCTTGCAAAATGAATAAATATGTGTTATATAAAAATTAATTCATTGCTTCTTCAGTAGAAGGATGCGCGATAGATATCTGTAATTACGTATTCCCTCCTATGCCATCTCTAGTTATATTATTGCGGTATAAGAGATGGCATTTTTCTTACATGTTTTGAGGCATAAACGTTTAGAGACGTGCTGGGTCTTGTACAGTACACCCGCCTATGCCATCTCTAGTTATATTATTGCGGTATAAGAGATGGCATTTTTCTTACATGTTTTGAGGAATAAACGTTTAGAGACGTGCTGGCTCTTGTACAGTACACCTGCCTATGCCATCTCTAGTTATATTATTCGGTATAAGAGATGGCATTTTTCTTACATGTTTTGAGGAATAAGAGAGACGTGCTGGCTCTTGTACAGTACACCTGCCTATGCCATCTCTAGTTATATTATTCCGGTATAAGAGATGGCATTTTTCTTACATGTTTTGAGGAATAAACGTTTAGAGACGTGCTGGGTCTTGTACAGTACACCCGCCTATGCCATCTCTAGTTATATTATTCCGGTATAAGAGATGGCATTTTTCTTACATGTTTTGAGGCATAAACGTTTAGAGACGTGGGAAGAGATGGCATTTTTCTTCATGTTTTGAGAATAAACGTTTAGAGACGTGCTGGGTCTTGTCAGTACACCCGCCTATGCCATCTCTAGTTATATTATTGCGGTATAAGAGATGGCATTTTTCTTACATGTTTTGAGGAATAAACATTTAGAGACGTGCTGGGTCTTGTACAGTACACCCGCTGCAAGCAGTGGTGTAACTAAATAAATTGTAAATAATTTTTGAAACTTAGCTAGAACATTGTGTCTCATACGTGTGTTTTTTGGTAACATTATTTATTAACAGTGTTGTTTTCATTTTCTTTCATATTAGCCCTGATGATGGAAATAAAAGTTTGCGAAACGTTGGCAAACATTTTTGTAATTTTTTTCTGACCAAGCCCCGTTAACCTGTCTGAAAAAAAATCTATAATGAAATAATATCTATAATGGATACCTGATATATCTGTAATAGAATGATATATTTTAATGGAATATATTTTAACGAACCACGCTCGATCCTTACGTCCCCTTCCTTGTCCTATCCTCACCCCTTACATACATATACTCCTATATGCACAATACTACCACACATATCGGAAGATCAGTCAGGATCTTAGAACGTGTTCCGACTGGGTGAGATAGCTGGTTGGCGAAAGCCGTTCGGCGTCGAATCTCTCCATCCAGCGGGGTAAGAGCACCGCCACCTCCCATACTGTACTAATGACCTTAGCAATTGTCGCGCCCGGAATCACTAATGCATCCAAGTGGAGTGGAAGGAGCGTACCGGGGCACGGGCCAGCGGAAGTCGTGGCGCTGCGTCGTGATGAAGGTGTCGGCGGTGCCCCACGGCCGCCACCCGCACATGGGGAACTTGACCGTGGCCTCGTCCTTCTTACCCATGGTGCCTGCTTGTGCTGTGCCGCGCGTTCAACTCTCTGCCTGCCGCTCCAGCCCTACGGCCCCGCCTCGTGGCCTGGTGGTCTGCCACTGCACTCCCCGCCTCGCTCGGCCCAGCCGGCGCTGTCAGAAGCACAGGGATGGGTGGATGGATGGAAGCTATGGAAACGAGGTCGAGTGTTGGCTCGCGAGAATCACTCCCGCCGTACTGAACGCACACGCACATTCACAATGCGAACCGGTAGCGGTAGCTCAGTGCATCAACTGTCACTGCAGCGCCTCTAACCGGGAGGTCCTGGGTTCCCACTCCCCACGGCGGCAGGGTTTTCGACACTAGCTTTCCAGCTAGGTCGAATTCAGTCGCTGTCTGGAGGAGAATTCTAGCGGCCGGCTGCTCTGATTGGTAGTTTTCCGTGGTTTCTCCGATCAACACCAGGCGAATGCCCGAGCAGTACCCTACCAAACGGGCCATGGACCGCGCGCGATCTGTCCTTCCTCTTCCTTGTCCTATCCTCTCCCCTTATACACACACGCACTTACACTAACATGCACTACACTACCACATATTCCGGGAGACCGGTCGGGAGCTTAGAGCTTGTACCGGCTGGGGCGGTGCTCCGCTGGTGGGAGTGTCCTGGTTTGGGGGGAAACCCCACTAGCCGACGGTAGGTCGGCGCCGGATCTCGCCATCCAGCGAGGGAAGATCACCGCCATCTCCCGAGAAAAAGACATGCACTACACTAACGGGACTAATGACCAAAGCAGTTGACGCGCCCGGATACACGAAAAAAACAAAACAAACAAAACAATACACAATGCGAAAACTGCCAGAACGGTGTGGATTATTCTATAACACAGTGTGATATAGAAAATCGTGCGCAGATGATTTTCTCCCCTATACGTCACATACAGTTTTTTATTACATTAATACCTAAAATATATATCTAAATATTCACTGTGTTTTGTATCCCGTAAGCGCAATTAAAGCTGACTGATCGGGAAAAAATATTTTTCTTAAAAAATTCGCACCTATCCCTAATGCCTTCTGCAAGCTGGTTGTTCGCGTTTGCCAAATGTTTCTCAAAAGGACGTTGCTGAAGTTCAATAACGTAGACTAAGGTTTGATATTATATAAAAAAATATTAAGACGAATATGCACGATTAACATCAAATAATTTTTCACAAGAACCAATGTGAATACACCAAAGTGGACAAGAACAGTGCAATTAGTGAAAGAACTGCAAAGATCAATTTTTAATTAAATATTTCCAACAATACTCATCGCCGAGATCTCTATTCATACACCTTCTCAGGACTTCTTTACGCTACTTATTTGCAATCATGGGCTTGAAAATCTACCGCATGTCAAAATTTCATATTTGTGTGCGAAAAGGTGTCCTTCAATATAGTTTTGTGGTCAAATGTTGGAGCTTCCGTCGAAAGGAAATTGTGACTAAATCAGGCCATTGCGGATGCGTCGATTCCCGCTTCCTGTGGCGAATCTCGCCATTGAGTGTTTGTCGTTCATGTCGCTTCAGATGTTCATGCCTTGCACTTCATGGCTTGATAGCTGTAATCACCTTCACCTGTTTTCATGCTACTAAAGAATGATCAATGAAATAATACATAATTTGACATTTACGATACATCTACTCTATGCTACAAGCGTTATGATGAATTCTAACACTTGTGAATTGAGAAATTCCTTAGTTTTGCTTCTTACTTTACTCATACTCTTTTCTAAATACACGGGGTTATGTAATATTTTTTGTTTTTCGCATTTATCAATCTATTCATCAATATTACTTTCAAAGAAGTTCAAAACAAATATGAAATTCGGAGACACAACAATGAAATTTAAGAAAAGTGAATTTTTTTCGCCTTTGTCCCTTTTATCATTAATACGAAGAAAGCATGCGTTTCTTAGGTAGTTCATACTTGCGCTAGAGGTGCGAATTGATGGGGAACACTGGGGATTAGTGGTGGGACATCGATGACGCAACATGGATGTTACAAGTAAATCTTAGTTTGAAAATGTCTTTGATTCTTTGGATATTATTGAAACAATGTTTTTACACGTTTATATACGTAGTACACACTACGTAATCTACATACGTAGTATCTTAGAAAAATGTAAAGCTGGTTTACCGTTAGCAGTTTTTATACCCTCGTATACATACGAGAAGAGAAACTAAAAAAATTGGTTTTTGATAAAATAATTGTTTAAAACCTTCACACTCATATTTCGAAAAATTGTACATGAGCTAAACATAAAAAGGAAGAATTTGGTTATAGTTTAATCAAAAATACACAAAAATGTTTTATTGATTTCAACGTGATTATACAGAATATTAGTTTAAATAACGATATCTTATTTTAAAGTGCTTTTGGCACACACATTCCAGCCTCTTAGGTTTACAAATATCTTCTCATTAGAAACAATCGGCCTGTGTAGAATGCTTAACTAAATGAATGAAATTTTTAAAAAATATATGTAGAATTTGAACTACATAATTTTTAATAAGGTTCTATTTTTTAAAGTTTTAAATTAGTTCTCATTGAAAGGTTTTATTTTGAAAAATATGCTAAAAATGTTATTTTCATTTCGTGCCCTAATGTTGCTTTCTATACCCTTGCTGAGGAGAAATTGCATTTTTGTAATCTTTATAAGTTCTCTATTGTTTAATATTCATGGTATTAAACTGGTGGTTCCAATTGTTATCGATAGTTTATCAGGTTAAAATATTAATCACGCAATAATTTAAATTGTCAAGAACCTGTCAAATTATAAGAACATGTATAACAATGCGATTGGTATCATTTCGTTCCTATCTGCAGAGAAGACAAATTTTGAAATTGCCACGTGGTCCCTCCAATAGTGGTTTGCCATTGGGTCTCCACCTGCATTACCACCTCGCTTTCATTTGTCGAATGGTGCAATTGCGCGATCGACGCTGCTTCTTGTTCTTCGATATGTCATCTGCTCCGTGCTGATGCCAGTGTATCATCTTCCGGAGAGCGAATCCCTTGCTTTTGCGACGAAAAGATTCGTGCGACTTTCCAAAGTATTATTGTATAGTAAAGAATTAAATTTGAAGTCATGATTCTATTTTTTACGCCTACTGAAAATTTATACATCATAAGTAAATGAAATTATGGGTCCCTTTATATATTCCATGATTAATTAATTACCTATCTTTCATTAATTTATGTTTATATATCCAAGTAAATGTAGAAATCACCTGATAAATGGGAGAGAAAAACCTTGTAATGAGTAATAATGTATTAAACGATTTGTAAATATCATGTTGGTTTAAAAATTTTAATTTTAAACCGGGGCAGCATTCAACTTTCGCAGCGCAGATACTGCCACGATTGCCAGTTCATTCCACCAGTTTATTGGACAGGTCAGAAGTGCAATCGCACTGCCGGTTCAACCAACAGTTGGAGCACTACCGAATTCCTTTTCACGTATCTGTAGCGCGTGTCCGTCAAAGGAAATCGTGTACACTTATTCTTTGTGACATTTAAGTGTAACCGTCGTTACATATTAAAATTGGCAAAAAAATTAAATTAGTTGATAACGATAACTACGACCCATATACGGCGTATTCACAGGCCACGCTTCTTGAGGGTGTGACTCGTCGGTTGTAAGCAATCCCCGTTGGGCTTTGATCTGGGCTGTCCGGGTGACGCCGCGTCGAAGGCTGGGGTGCCGACGTTTCAACCGACATATCGCGGTCCTCTTCAGGGCTGTACTGCCAAGCGGGCTGTACTGCCTCGCAGTACAGCTTCTTCAAGGCTGTACTGCCCTGAAGAGGACCGCGATATGTCGGTAGAAACGTCGGCACCCCAGCCTTCAACGCGGCGTCACCCGGACAGCCCAGATCATGACTCTGGCCGCGGAAGCCTACGATATCATTACCTACGTCTTTGTTCGCATAATGGATCGCTAAAATTTTCCAACCGACGAGTTGTCGGATCCAGCCTTACTTGCCTGTGAATGAGGCGCCTTAACCCCCCGAAATAAAGTAAACCTCTTAAAATTTGTTTCCTTTATTTTGTAAGATCCAACTTCATTGTCCTCCGTGGCCGAGAAACGAAAAGAGCCGGTTCGAAGGAGGGCGGGTCAGCAAGGGCGGCACTTGCAGGGCGGCGCGGCCGTGCAGGGGCGGCAGGGGGGCCCGGAGCAGCAAGGGGGGCACCACAACGACGCGCAGGGCCCCCCGCAGCACGGCGCCGTGCACGGTCGGCAGCAGGGATTGGCGCGCGGGCAGGGGCGGGCGGGCCTCCGGCGCGCAAGGCTTGCAAGGCGAGCAGGGCGCGCGGGCTTGCAGGGCGAGCAGGGCTTGCAGGGCGCGCACGGCGCACAGGGCTTGCAGGGCCCGGACCCGCAGGGCGGCGGGGGCGACGCGAAGGGCCCGCAGGGCAGCCCGCACGGCTGGCGGCTGAGGCGACCGCGCCGGCGGGGCCAGGCCGGGTTTGCAAGGGCTGACGACTTCCGGCGGCTTCCCGCAGGTGCAGGGCGGCTTGCCCTTGGGCACGCACGGCTTGCACGGCGCCGGCTTGACTTCGATCACGCACTTCTGGCACGGGTCCGGAGTCACCGGTTTGGGATCCGGAGGCGGAACGCCTTCGCCTTTGGTCTCACCGGGTTTAAGGGGTTCGCGGTTGTAGACCTTGATCTTTTCACAGGGTTCGCAGGGTTCGGCGTTGGCCGCGTTGGGCTCGCACGGCGGCTCGCAGGGCGGCGCGACTTTGGGCGCTTTGGGCTTGCAGGGCTCGCACGGGTCTTCCTTGGGCGGCGGCTGCTTCACCACGCTCGCCAGGCACACGTCCGCCTTCTTGGGCTCGTCGCCGATGCACGTGTCGCAGGGCTCCTCCTTGGTGGGGGGTTTGCAAGGGTCCTTCTCCTCCTTGGCCGGCGCGTCGCGCTGGTCCTCCTCCGGCTTGGCCGGGCGCGGCTTGCGGTGCGGGCAGACGGCGGGCGGCGGCGGCTTGAAGCGGCCGCAGGGCTGGCACGGAGGGTACTCGTGCTCGATGGGCACGTGGTCGAGCGGGTCGCGCGGCCCTTCATGCACCGCGGGCAGAGGGATGCCCGGCGAACGCAGCTCTATCGGACGTGGCGCCCTGCGGGCACACAAGACACCCATCATGGGCATGCGAGGGAGAATTGCAGGGTTCGCGATGGCGTAGCCTAGGATTGGGGGCAGGGAGGGATAGGATTGGTGCAGGAGCAGGAGCAGGGCTAGGATTGGTGTGGAATAACATGTAGGTTAATATGGATATACATATAGGCTATCGATGTTCCCAATATGGAGTAAAATACGTGCTAACAATTGAATAAAAAATTACAATAGTAAAAACAATATATGAATCAAATGTTAAAGCTACATTAATAGAACGCTCGAGAAACTTTCTTTTGAAATAACATGTATAATAACCATTATTCATTTATTGTACTAAAACATATTGATAATTCCCCATTTATATACCCCTTCTGATATTTCCCCAAGCAATAGGTTACAAAGTTTGTTTTAAATCTTCAAATTTGTAACTGCCCTTTTTATCTCTTAAAATGTGTTTGCTGGGACTAATGCTGGTAAACATAAGAAGTAATAGAGTATGTTGTCATATTTTCATTACGACTGTCGCTTTAATTATTTTATTTGGTCCAATAATATTATTGACTTTTACCATTTTATTGCATTTCCATAATTACAACCATTATTATACATATGTGTATATATCAAACATATTTATGTGAAATATTAGAAGTATTAAATTATCATACGAGCATGTAATAAACTTTGTAAATGCAAGACTTTTACTTAAGAACATTTCAATCGTTTATCAATTTGGCAATTAGTTCTATTATAAGAATTCTGATACTTCTACAACGTTTCGGGGTCACACTTCTATCTTTTGGCCTTCATTATTCTCGCAAAAAACTAAATTGTTATTCGTTAAGAAGGATTTGTCTTACTGTAAGGAAATTTGAACGTACAATACAATTACTCTGATACAAGATTTTAGTTATTACGAAAATTTAAATATACTGTATGGTGTTTTTTTTCTAATCCACACAGACATGTACACCGATTTTTGTAGTAAAAATAAGTATCACATGACATTAGCAAACGAGAAGGTCATCAGGGAGGGATATCTCAAGGTCGGAGTGCGATATGACAACGCTATCCTCCATTTGAAACAAAAGTGGAAAGGAGGGGGCAGGAGGAGGACGGACAGAGAGGAAGGGGTTCCAATCATCTTTATTATATACGGATTGTATCATGTAGAAATTATACAATAAAGGGTACGAAAGTATAAAAATTATTTACATTTTCTTTATTTGAAATATAATTTTTGTTAAACATATTACCCTCAAGTACCGTGTTTATGGTGTTTGCGAAGATAATGTAAAAAAAAAAAACAAAAAAAAAAACATTCTAGGGCAATATTTATAGTCTTGAGCAAAATTATTTAAATTTTCAAAATTATCTCATGATCGAGTTTCAGCGTATGTCTTGGCAAGGAGTTTTGTCTGTTTACGTGTTCATTTTATTTCTTTTATGTTCAAGTATCCGTATATCCTTAATTTTCCCTTTGCTAAAATACGTTACTTATTGTCTTATATTCAATTTTATCTTTACGAGTACAATGTTTTTAATTTTTTATAAATGTTGACTCACATACAATTTTAGTTGTTGTTATGGAAATACAAAAAAAGCTGTGAAATGTTGATTATCAATATAATTTTGAACCTATGTGGGGTGTAATTCAGATCTTCTAAACCCGATTCAAAACTATAAATTGTACCAAAAATTATATCCACGCACATAAAGATATTTGGAAATTATATCAACGCCGTAATCAATTTTTCTTCAACAATCCTTAGGCTGTCTTCTATATGGTGCAAGTTTAACCATCTCTCCTTTAACTAGTCCATAAATAACGTTCTCTGATTTTTAAATTCAGGAACTCCTATCCAACATGACTACTCGATATATGATCTTATTTTAGAAAACTATCACGCAGTTCAAAGATCTAGGATTTATTTTTGATCCAAAGTTGAAATTAAAATTGTATATAGATAATATAACAAATACATTTTTACCCACGTTATTTTTTATGAGAATATCGACTGAATTTTCTCATAAATCTTTGAAAACTATATACTTCATTCTGTATTTTAATAATAGTAAGATCAATTCTCCAATGGTCCCACTACCTAAATATTGTAATCAAATTCAATTCGTACAATAAAAAATTATAAAAATATCTCGCTTGGCGTTTAAAATTACCGTCTCCTAAAAATTCACACATCCTCTTTCATGTAGTTTTTAATATCACCACAGTACGATCTGAGAGATTTTAACGATTTATTGTTCCTGTATAATCTAATAAACAGAAGACTCGAAGTGGAAACATTTTATCACTGCTATCATGGATATCATGGAAAGTTCCATACTGCCATCTTTGAAATATTAATAATACAACCTACTTTGTATCACAAGCTACAACAAATTTATGGTTTGATGCACCCATAAGTTGTAAGATGTACAAAATGCTAAGACGCGTATATGTTAACGGTTTTGAAAGTGATCCATCCAACCCATAAATCATTTTTATTGCTACTAAAAATTATTTGTTGCATGTTTATCACTGATTTAACTTATTGTGATCTATATAGATACATCTTGTATTTTGTGTTATTTCTGTTCACTATAACTAATTTGTCGTAATTAATTCGTAATTTGTGTGATTATCACAATTAACTTGTAAATATTAAACTTAAAAAATTAACTTGTAAATCTTGTAAATATTATAATCTATAAACTTTGTAATCCTACTAATTTCGCACTTATCATGACATTACTTGCAACATATTCTGAGAAAATGCTATAAGCAAACATCTATTGAAAGTAAGTTATCGAAGCTTCAGAAAAGCTCATATAATTTCATATGTGTTTATAATTTCATTGTCACTTTATTTACATAACTTATATATTTTATTTACTACTTAAAATAAAACCCTTATAGTAATTTTCTCCTTTTCAGCGAGTGGAGAGCAAACCTTTCAAAATCTCACTCATTATGAATTCATTTATTTAACTTTTTCTTTCGAAACGTAACTGGTAAAACATTCAGACGTACAGTGATTTTATAATTGAATATTGTTTCATAAAGTAAATCGCTTAATGAATTCTTGTAATTTGCACACGAAGATGGTTAGTGCTGTTATATCTTTTTGATCAGACGTTCGTTCCTTTCTCTTAAAAAATATCTTTGGCCGCAGCTCTTCTATCCGATTTGACTGTTTTCAAAGAACGTAAATGATTTCGCTAGGATTGCCTGTTCTGCTTTAAGTAGTTCTTGAGTTGCAATGCGACACAGTTTTTCGTCATGATTATATGCATATAATTATAATTATTACTTGTAATAAGATATTTCTCCTGTGCAACGCCCAACGACAGGAAAAATTTCCCACAAACGAAATGTCAATCTATATTCTACGCGTAGGTCAAAACCTCTGCGACACTTGCTTATAAAATAAACAAAGAGCGAATTCCATTCATCATTTTATAATTCAATATTTAGGCACAGACGCGTGTCATCTTGTTGCTGTTTATAATAAGTTAATTTCAACTAGAATTCGTTCGGTTCCACTTGCCTCCCAAAGAATTTGGATGCCTTGGCCTCTAACTCACTGAACCTACACTTTTTAATACAAACCAAACCTGATAAATAATTTCAAATAATCTCTCAAATAATTTCACCTTTTTTCAACATCAAATGTGATACTCACAACACTGGCAACGACAAGGCTTCGGCCACTTGTAGTCATATTGGTATTGGGATTCCAAGACTCCGCCAGGGCCCTTAAGATCCCATATTTTCCACCCGAAGGCCGGGTTTTTCACCACATACTCGTTACGACAGAACGTCTTGCCCACCATTTCATTACCGGCGATGTTCGATGCGTCAGCTGCCCGCCCTTGCGGTCTGAGGTCACGAAACTAGTGGATCAGCCATGGGTCGTCCTTCTGCAAGGGACCCCTTCGCAAGGAGTGCAGTTGATAGGAAACCATGGAAACCGCCGTTTGAATCAAGACAATCGAATAACTTAACCAAAGCAGACATGTGCTTTTGCTTCGAGCAGAAATACTCGTACGCGGTCAAAAGGTTATTTATGCATAAAAATAAATATAAAAATAATTATAAAATTGACGAGTCGTCGTTTCTTACATACATAGAACAGTATAAATCATTATCATATTATTTGTACTAACAGTATTATGAGCCCTTTTCATCGGTACCAAACTTCGACTAAATTTATTCGTTGTTTACGTACGTTGACGAACTTTCAACAGCGCCATACTAATCAATGTAGAAATCAATGTAGAACTGAAAGCCCTAACAAAATGTATTTGAAATAAGTAATAAGAGATGATATGTCCATGATAACATGTAGTTATAAGAAATTGGAAGATTTAATATTCCGGTTGAAACATGTCTGCGAGAAAAATAATAGAAGATGGAAACATTTGATATGTTTTGAAGAGCATGGAAATGATTCAGTTGTGGGAAAATGATATACAAACCATTTTAAAACTTGAGAAAATGAGTCTACGGCACTTTTCAGAATAAGAAAGGACGAAAGGAAGAAGAAAGACAAAAAGAAAGCCTAAAACGTGTGCATAAGAAAATGAGTGTGCTCAGGGCGTTTTGAGAAAAAGAAGAAAGTAAGGAAGAAATAAAAAGAGTAAAAGAGACGATATTTAGAATTGTAGCAGAGAGCTATTCGGAAGAGGAGGGATGAACACGAAGAAAGGTGTACAAATATTAGCCCATCTAGGAGACCTGGAAAGTGTGGTGAGGTAGTAGCGAAATGACTACACAGACACGAGCTCTATTTACAAATCTGTTTATTTACAAGATTTGCACAATGTACAGCTCTGGGGTCACGTTCGCAATCTACCTTCGTGACTTCCACGCACACTTCTTCCCGTTCCTTCGATAGTGCATCCATAGACTAAAGAGGTAATCTTTACTCTATGGTGCATCCTCCACCCAGACTCTTTACCGCGCCGGTACCCCGACACCAGTGTCCCGAGGAATACACATCCGCCTTCCGGAATGAGCAGGCACGTCCGCACGCGAGGCACATTCACAAGGAACTCCCTCCCTTCTGCATCTTCGCTATATTGCGATTTTTACATTTGTGCTTTTGACATTTCATCAGCTGTCACGGTGCCGTCCAATCAGGACCTTACACGTCACTACAGTGGCGTCAATAAGGTGGCGTTCAACCTTCCGATTGGATGACAGAAACAGCTGATTTACTTCAAACGCAGCTTAATAAAAATCAAAGTATAAATTCTTTTCGGCGGCCAGGTGGTCATGTGACAGCTCTTTCGGTGGTCACGAGATCGCCCCCCAGTTTCCCTGAGGCGAGGCATCGCTCGGTCAACACATGCCCGGTCACCGGGGAGTCTCCACTGTCCCGCTCGCCTTGTGTCATTGAGGTCCTACTGCCTTTCAAGTGGCCCTCAAGTCGCCCCTCTAGTGGCCCCTCAAGTGGCCCCCTTACTGCCACTCAAGTCGCCGTTTGTTCGACCCCATGTGGCAGTCAGCTCTCCAAAGCCCGCTAGGAGTTCGGAAACGCGGCTGAATGTTTCTTATATTTCAAAAGGTTTTATCGTGTCAGTAATTCATTATTTATTAACAAAATCATGAAATTTACTTTTTATATTATGCATTTACAGAATAATGCACTATGCATTGCATCTGATGCTCCATTTGTTAAAGCCGGTAGCTTTCTCGGCTCCAAAGATCGCGGCTTCTAATCCGTGGATATTTGCTCTGTTACACGATTGGACTCTCCCAAACTTCTAACATTCTTCCTTGCATTCCTTTTATTTACGCATTGTCATCTGCCTTCATATTATCGCCTTCTCCGCCTCATTTGGGCGAAAAAGAACCGTCAAAAGTGGAAAGTCTCCAAAGGGAAAGGCATGGCTTCGTCATGGTCAGCGGAGCAGAGAGAAAAGCATTAGACGGAGACAGAAAAGTGGGGAAAAAGGCGGAGGAAAATGTGAGGAAGGGAGGAGAAAAAATACTGTAATGATATGTGGAGGCGTTATTTTAATAGTGGTACAATTCCATTGACAGTTATTTCGAGATACTGAAATCTAAAGTAAAATTATTATAAAAAAAGTGGGGGATGAAGTTAGACAAAAATTTGTGTTTTTCTCTCTTATGAGATATTTACTTTTTCGTCTGGAGATGATTTGAATAAACTTACTTACACGCTTCACGGAATATTGGGGGTGTAAAGGAGTCATACCGCCGTAAAAGTGAGGTTGGTAGGCACAATCTGTAAATGTTCTTAGAAAAGTTGGAAATGAAGACAATAACGATTAATTAAAACAGATTTAATATTAGTTTAATGTTACTATTGTGGCACATTCAGTTTTCTTCATCTTCTTGGAATCGACCGGTTCCTACCTGCTGCTCACTGAAAGAAGTGAGATTAACTCTTGAAATGAATGGAAACCAATTATATCCTGTTTCTTCTCATTAACTTTCCTTTGCTGTGAGGAGATATTTAAGTTTTTGAAAATCTTAGTTCTTCCTCTTCCACTGGTGGTTTGAAAGTTTACTGTGTAGAAACTAAGATCTTGATTTAAAGATTACTTGTACATAATTATAAAAGACTTGTTTGACAAATCTAATCCTTCTAATTTTTAGCCAGTTGCAGACATAATTTTGTTCATTTTTCTACCTTCTTGTTACTTTGAAGACCTTGTAGGTACTCCTACTTGACTTTTTTTAACACATATCATAGACCATTAAGTTTAATTTATGTGTTTTATTAAAAAAAATGTGTGAAATAATTATATTATTTTTGTTATTCCTATTACCAAATCTGGAGCAAGATCTTTATCATATATCTGCAGATACTATAAATATCTCAAAAATTACTCATCATGAGACTTGTTGAAAACCACGTAGCCGAACCACTGGAGTTGTACCACTATCAAAATAAATAGATTGCAGTCTTCTGTGATTCACTTTTATTGTGATGTGTTGTGTCGTCCTCAGAGAGAACTTGAGTTCTATCACTTTCAAAATAGATTAACACTTGCGCGGACCTGAAAATGGAGTTAACTCAATTTCTTCAAAAAGGGGAGTTGTACCATTATTAAACTAATGCCTCCATGTAATGTACGAAATGAAAGGAGATCTGTGAAGTAAATATAATCTTATGAGACGCGCTTTGATCTTCCTCTCATCTTCGAATGAACTAGCAAACATTACGCTGTTCATTGTGAAAGTAATTGGAGAGCCGATTTGGTCGCTAATACATTATAGAAATAGTATTAGATCATTTGAAGGAAGAGGATGTAAGGGGCTAAAGAAGAAAACGATGCAGATATAAGTCTTCTGGACGAAGTAGGAAATTTATGAGATCTGAGGACCTCGTGGGCAATGAAAATAATTACAGCGACTTTTTCTTATAACTACGAACTGTCTCCGAGCATTTTTCACTTTTTTTGGCCCAGAGCTGTATGTTAAGCCTGGTAAGCAGGGTAATATGAGTGTGTGAAAATACTGTTACAATGTTAATTCACAAGCAAAGCGTCTTAGACTACCTTGAATATATCTCACCATCATAAAATAGGTCATTTAACTCTACTCTTGCATGCTCTGCACATCTCTTATCTACCGGAGCTACGGAGTGGTGGTATCCAGAAGAGAGAACACCTCCCCTAATGCAACAAAAGGTCCGGAAAGGGCTCATTTAGTCCATAATTAGAAGGCCTCGACGTACTGTTTGTGAGCGATGGGCGACCAAACGCGCCAAAGAATTTTCTAAATCACCTTCGATAAAAAACGAAAGCCTTTCATGTCACATTGACAAAAAAATGACTGAGAAATACTTTTGAATGACACCTCATCTGTAAAATAGATTGGGCAATTTAAGAAAAAGCTTCTCATAATTTTTTAAAATTGAATTCTGTTTTACAATGAGAGACATCGTTCTGCTGCCAGTTCTTGTGCTCGTGATTTGTGGACTATTTTTGTACTAGCAAAGTGTGAATTACAGTAATATTGTTATCTGAAATCTTCAAGCCGGTTATGCAACATTCTTGTAAAGAGATTAATTCAGGAAACAATCGTTAGAGGGCGAATAAGTGTTTAGAACGGAATACGGTAGGTGAGACAGGCAAATGCTAGAAATAGTCTATCCTTATATAATGTTCGAGAGATAACGAAGAAAAATGTGAAGTATTTCTTAGGCGGGAAAGGGGGTTGATCATTTTCTATTTCGAAAGTGACTGCTCCTTGTACGTGATTCAAATTTTTGTAGAATTTATGTGCCAGTTCCATAATAAAGAAAGTAATTGGTTCTATTGCAAGGTCGTTGTGAAGTGTCTTATTATTACTGACAAACCAGAGGACATTTACTGTTATTCTTAAGATTTGGTTTTCAAAGAAGTGTAATGTATTTAATGTGTTAGGGCAGCTGCGCTACTCATGTGGGCGATTCTCTTGGCGTCCCCTACCCCGACCCTGCCTGCGCTTGTGGCCGCTACTTGCTGGGACTGCGTGACACGGAAGGGGAAAGGAAGCGAGGCGATCGGGCGCGATCGGCTTTAGTCTAGGACAGGGAGTGACATGCGGGCTTCAGCGGCAAGCAACCGCGGCCTCTCTGATCCCAGTTTTGCATTCGAGCTGTCCGGATTTAAAATACGAAAAAATATTTTCCATTTTAGAAAGAGTTCTTCCATTTTAGTTGCCGCAGACCAAAAATTATGTTTCCCACGAAAACATATTAATGATTTTCATACCTCTGAACGTCTGCTCAATCCGATGGCAGGGTCGTGGGAATGGGTTTGGAATTCCCTCGCACCAGGGGCGCACGCGTATTTAACCGGTTGTGATTCTCCCTTTCCTCGTTATCGGTTCCTCCTTTTGTTACTGTAAAGCGCGTGGCGTGACGCTACGCTGATCGGGCTCGCTGGCAGAGCGGAACGGACTCGTCCGCAGACGCGGAGCAGCGGCCGCACGGGTCCACGCGCACGCCCGTGTCTATGAACGCGCCCCCCGGCCGCGGGAGGTTTCGTGACACTACTTTCCGCGGGGCGCAGCACCGGCACGTGCAGCACGGGCAGCGGTCGGTCGGCCTGCAAGGGAGAGCGCGCCTCAGGCCCTGCCCTGCGCGCCCACTGGACGACGCGTTCGTCTAGTACATATTTAGACATTTATTTAGTCAAAAAAAAAGTATGTGACGTGTGGTGGTGGGGGAAATCATCTGCGCACGCTTTCTTGAGTTTCAGAACCCCCTCCCAAATATTTGACTATTAAAGCTGAAAAAACTGTAAAATAATTAATAATAATAATAACAATAGTAATAATATTATTAATAATAATAACAATAATAATAATAATAACAACAACAACAACAATAATAATAATAATAATATAGTAGAAAGATGGATCTTTTTAAACTTATTGGACCAAATAGCATTTGATAAGCAATGCTTTTGAAAAGGCACATGCTAAATGTGCGAAACGTTAAGCAATAAATAAATGTATATGTCTTATATGAATTATACGTCTTAATTCCTGATATCTTCGTGGATTGATCCTATTTGGTCCAATAAGTTTAAAAAGATCCATCTTTCTACTATATAAAAACGGGATCAACAGGAATAATTCAACCATTCTAATAATAATAATAATAATAATAATAATAATAATAATAATAATAATAATAATAATAATAATGCTGATCAACAAAAGTAAGACTATAGTTTTCAGAAGTAAAGGAACAAAAATAGTACAAATAAATACCAACAAAAATAGTAATAAACAACATCACTATCGAACAAGTATCCAAATTCCAAATTTTAGGATGCAACATAACATATCTTAATGACATTGACGTGCAAGAAAAAATATCTAAATTTCAGGCTATCTGCGGCACCATAAAACGAACATTGGGAAAGAAAGCTCGAAAAGAAACCAAACTCAAGCTTTATAAAACAATGGCCATACATACACTCTTGTAGACTGCGGTTAATAATAATAATAATAATAATAATAATAATAATAATAATAATAATAATAGTAGTAGTAGTAATAATTAAAAAGCATGAGATTAACATTTGAAAAAACTAGACATTTTCGTTGCAGAGTTTTGGAAGACTTATTTGCAATTCTAAACGAACTGAAGATTCGATTTTTTTGGATTGCTAACACAATAATAACTCACCCTCAGCTCTACTACCACTACAAGCAAAAGAAGAGCTGAACAAAACGTTCGCATAGTGAAGATACATTTTATTAGAACCAACAACTATATTGAGAACTTGGTTTTACGTCGTTGGGATCTATCAGATGTTTGTTGAAGAACACAATTCATAACACAAAACAGACAAAACAAATGTAAGTCTTATATCGATAGGGGAAACTCAATCGAGCATCTCCAATTGATTTAGTGACTTCAACGTGATGTTGAACGTCCTGTCAACGTCATATCGGTCGACGTGCAAGGAAGACCGCGTGTCAGGCCCAGCGCACCGCAAACCAAGGACGACATGTTTTTATATAAGAACCAACAACTATATTGAGAGCTTGATTTTACGGCGTTTGGCCGTTTGGCTCTATCAGACGTTTGTTGAAGAACACAGAATTTATAACACAACAGAGACAAGACAAATAGAAATGTAATATCGATAGGTGAAACTCAATCGAGCGCCTCTTAATTGATTTAGTGACAGGATTCTTCAACGTGATGTGTGATAAAGGACAGAGGGTACAAGTTTCTAAGTATTGAGATTTGGGGAGTATGTGAGACCTATTTTGAAATGTAGAGAATCGGGAAACTTTTGCAGGTCAACATGTTCAGTCAATGGGATGAGTCATTGTGGTTTGTGTCATTTTGCTTTGTTACTGCCTAGCTCAGCGTTCGCCAAACTTGTGAAGCTTCTAAACGATGGTACCGTTTTATCATCGAACTTTGATCTGCCAAAAGTAACCTGGTCAGAAGTAACTTTTTCAAATATTACTTTTGTTTATTGTCTATAAATCATCCCTTTCTTCCCACCTGATACACTTGCATAGCTCAGTAAATACATATTTGTCCTTTACCTGGCTAAAAAGTAATATTTTTCCCATTCCCAATGAAATTGATAAGATTTTTGTTGTTTGCGTCAACTCTCCATCATTATCACAAACTTGTTTCATACCAGTAAGTAAATCAAAACACTTTTGCAATTTTTCTATTTACTCATCAATGCATCATGAGTAGGGTCTTCAACAGCAAATTCCAAGTAGCCAACTACGCCAAAATAATTCCTAGTACATGTAAAATAATTTTAGCTTTTAGGCACTAGCTTTTCAGCTAGGTCGAATTCAGTCGCTGTCTGGAGAAGAATTCTAGCGGCCGGCTGCTCTGATCGGTAGTTTTCCGTGGTTTCTCCCATCAACACCAGGCGAATGCCAGAGCAGTACCCTACAAAACGGGCCACGGACCGCGCGCGATCTGTCCTTCCTCTTCCTTGTCCTATCCTCTCCTCTTACACGCACACTTTCACTAACATGCACTACACTACCACATATTCCGGGAGACCGGTCGGGAGCTTAGAGCTTGTCCCGGCTGGGGCGTGCCCCGCTGGTGGGAGAGTCCTGGTTAGGGGGAAACCCCACTAGCCGACGGTAGGTCGGTGCCGGATCTCGCCATCCAGCGGGGGAAGATCACCGCCATCTCCCGAGAAAAAACATGCACTACACTAACGGGACTAATGACCAAAGCAGTTGACGCGCCCGGAAACACGAAAAATCAAACAATTGACTCAGTTTGTGGTTAAAGTTTTGAATACAATCGTCACTGCAATCGTCACCAGTGGTGTAGCGTGACTTCCTTCCCAAGAGAATGCCGTATTAAGCTGTAGGTCACGTAAGTGTCATTATTCATGGTCTGTAGGTCTGAAAATAATTCAGCTTGTATGATTTTTGGTTGACATGCGAAAATTGACTTTAATAAAGTTTTAAACTTTGCTTAAACTGCGGCTCAAAACAATACAAAATCGCTCTGAGAAGCCGTCCCTTGAGAACTCTCTTTTGTTCTCTGTTTGAGACATTTCTTTCAACTATTGCAGCTCAATGTATGATTGGGATTCTTTCTCCCCACATCCTCACTAGCCATACGCTTTACCGCTCGTGCCCGCCCAAGTCTTGTCATCCACGTTGAATGTGTTTCCAATACAGACACACAGATTCACTTTGTCTGCTCCGTGCTCTAGCGTTTAATGAATGACAAAACATCATCACTTTCTCAATGTTTTTTCCCTACATTCTGTATAATATGATCACAAAACACTATTCTTAATAAAGTGATTAATTTAAGTGGAGAATGCACAGGGTAAAAAATGCAGAGCAATAGGAGATAATGTACACGCAAACCACTTCCCGAGCAAGAACGATGAAAGGCGACAGGACGATCTTGGAAGTAGTGACCTCTGAGCGATCTCTTCCTTGTACTCACGAGGATAAGGGAACGCGATGCAATCGAGCTGTGCCTTTTAGGGAAGAAGGTAAAAGTCTTAGAAAAAGCTGAGTGCGGGATGCAATTAGGATGCGCCCGGGAACTTACAGCTGTCTGAATATGCGGAGATGGAAAAAAGGTGCTTATATATGTGATTTTTGTCGCACTTGAATACTATATAGACTATGTGAAAGACATATAACAATTTCTTGTGTGCACTTCTATTTTTGTTAAATTTTACAGAATTCTATCTGTTTGCAGTTATTTCATTTGTTTTTACCCATTTCTTACAACGTTTGCGGGAGGGGGCTCACAATAGGAAACTGTTTTAAAAATCTACAAAAAGCAATGTTCACAAGGAAACAATTATTCTCAAACTACTTGGGAAATCATTTCAAATAGAAGTAAACTTTGTATAACTAAGTAAGGTATGCATTGCATATATTTTGATTTTATTATGTAGCAAATTGGATTGAAAAATATCCGAAAACAATTGGGGACCGGGTTTGGGTACTTTCCTCTACACAATCGTCCTGTCCCATACCGTCCACATTACAAGTCATTTGCGCTGCGACTGTCTTTGACGCGTATTAGTTTCCGACAGAGGGGACTCGGGCGCGCTCTGCCGTGGGAATGTTTGCGGCGCTCCCAATCGGCGACCACGCCCATACTTGTCACTACAAGAATTCTTCACTCGCGCAAATTTCCATTCTGCAAATGTTGACGTGACTACACCTACGACACTACTGGTTTTACAGTTGATGCGCCCTGAAACAATATAATCTATCATCTGGCGTCAACTGATGTCACTGCTGTAGCTCTGACCGGGAGGTCGTGGGGTTCGAGTTTTGAAGGTGACAGGATTTTCGACATTACTTACATAGCTAGTTTGATTTCAACCGCTGTCGGTAGAATTCTAGCGGCCGGTTGCTCTTATCGGTAGTTTCCCGTGGTTTTTCTAATCAACATTAGTTTTCCGTGGTTTCTCCGATCCACACCAGGCGAATGCCGGAGCAGTACCCTACCAAACGGGCCACGGACCGCGCGCGATCTGTCGGGGGAAAATCACCGCCATCTCCCGAGAAAAAAACATGCACTACACTAACGGGACTAATGACCGAAGCAGTTGACGCGCCCGGAAACACGAAAAAATCAATCAATCAAACCAATCAACATTAGCAGAATATACCCTATCAAACGGGCCACGGATGCGCGCGATCTTTTCTTCCTCTTCCTTGTCCTTTCCTCGCCCCTTACTTACACACGCTTACACTTACATACACTACACTACCATACATGTCGGAAGACCAGGAGGGGGCTTTCTAGCTTGTCCTGACTGAGGTGGTGCCCCGCAGGTGGGGAGGTACCTGGTTGAGCAAACCCCGCTGGTCGACGTGCAGGTTTCACCAGTACATTGCGCCAGATATCACCATCCAACGGGGGAAGATCACCGCCACCTCCCGAGGACAAATATGTACTGCACTTTCGGGCCTAATGAGCTTAGCCGTTGACGCGCCCGGAAACAGGAAATAATTGATAAATGCGTGAGTCTCACCGCGGGGTCGGGCGCTTGAAGTCCAGGCTGTAGGTGGTGTCAGTGGCCATGAAGGGGCCCCTGCGGTCGTCCCATGAACACCAGCCCATGTAGGGGAACTTGAACTGGCTGCCGTCCCGCAGGTGCGCCATCGTCGCTTACTCGGGAATTTCTAGGTCACTGGGTTCCAAAAGCAAAGGCGGGATGGGGGGATGAAGGTGGAAACCACGGTTACGAAACTGAACTTTACTGCTCTTGGTCGTCGACAATTGAAATGGGCGAACGAACAACAGGACAAGCGAAAACTCGAGAAAAATTGCTGCTGAGCGCGAAGATTTAGTCGCTCGTCGTGTCTCAAGGAACGTTTCATAAAAAAGAGGCTACAAAACACGGGATGATCGATTTTAGTTTAATGATCCGTATTTTGTGTCTACTGCAACAATGGAACACGTGTACACAATTTTTAAATCCAAAAATTGTTTTATTTCTCAAAAAGATGTTCATTGCGCTACAAGCCTGTCGATAATGTGTGATGAGCAATTAAATTAATAATAATCAGAGAAAAGCCACATCAATTCAAATATTGATGAATGTGCTTTTTTAATGACGAAAATAAGATTTCTTTGTAATGCTGGTAAGATTGTTTATTTTAAAGGTTTCTTGTTACTTATTAGTCTGTTCAGATTATCATAAAACTTGTTTCAAATGATATTGCCTTGCAGAATATGTTTGAAAATACGAAGCGTACGTCTTTCAATATAAAAACAGCTTAGGAGAAGGCATCCACTGACGGAGTCCTAAAAAGATCTGCTAGGCCCTGTAGCCCTAAGACTCTTTGAGTATTGGATATTTTTTGATAGTAGCCATGACGTCTGAGTGTTCTGGAGTATATCAATGATCTTCATTTTTGCGCCATTTCATTTAGTTTATTTTACATACGACATCCTTGGTTATTTCTAGTCTAATGTTTTTTTTTTTTTAAAATTTTTCCGGATGGGGCTGCTTTCATAAAATATTCGATTAAATTTGGTTAATATTGACTACGATTTCCGGACATCCGATTAATCCGGATGAGATTGAAAAACTAAATCAAAAGTTAACTAAAAATGTAATGTGTAGGTCGAAAACTAATCTCGTCTAAATCGTCGTAGTCGATATCTAAATGTACTACATTATGGAGCATTGAAAATAAAATTAACGAGGGAAAAATGTGTTTGTGGAAAAAAATCGCAAAAATTATATCATGCGCATTTTACAGCAAATTCTGTTTACTCCGGACTTTCGTTGGTCCGGTCACATCTAGTCTAAAGAACTAAAATTAGGAAGAACTTATAAAACATCAAAAAACAAAGAAACTACATTATAATTAAGCCATCATACCCTATGGCAGTCCAGATACTTAGATCAAGTACGTATACCAATCAAGACTTATTACAATGGCTGTTCACAAGCAGACATACGATGTATCAAGATTTGTCCTCCACACTTTATAGAGAATCGGGAAACAAAACCTTTGTATTGTGATGTTGAAAGTTTTAAGGAATTAATTAGAATTACAGGGAGTGTTCAAGAAAATAAGAACGGGTAAATTTCAAGAAAGTAGTAATTTTCTGATTGAAATGTTTATGAATTACTTTCGGTTTACATAATCCAGTAGAACCTGGATTATTCGAACCTCAAAAGCTCTGAATCCTTGGTAACTTGAATTTTCTTCCTTCTCAAGTGCATAACATTTTCCATTGTTATGCATATGAATGAAGAAAATAAGCTCTTATTTATAGAAATCCTCCGTAACTGCAATGTTCCTGTTGTGGAGGCTCCTGTTGTGTGTGCTGGAGAGGTGAATGTGCTCACCGTCTGTGCCACTTGAAATCGTTCTGGTAGGTGCTCCTCATGGGGTCGGTGTACAACACGAAGTCACCCCAGCTGCGCCACCCATAGGCGTTGTCCTTGTTATTTGGGTCGCAGGCCATTTCTGCGCGTGGGTGGAGTAGTCTAGGTTCGATTTCTGCGTCTGGGGCGGCTGCCCGCTGCCCGAACAGTTACAGTGGGAAGATCCCGAATTTTGAACGGCCGAACCGGGTGGGAAGGTCGAAAGGGAGTGGAGTGGAAACCATGGAAACCAGTTTGTTGTCTTCCACATTTGTTGAATTGTAACAGTGAAGGCCCTGACGCACTCTAGGCTCTCCACCGGCAAAGGTGTCTCAGGGCATGAACTAAGGGGTATACAGCACAAGGGTATGTGTGCATTTTAGGCAATTTTTTGAGTTAGGAACAGTGTAAAGTAAAAAATTCATGGTATTTCAATAGCTCAAGCAGTTAACTCACGTTCTGGCGGTGGAAAGAAAATGCCTTCCACAGCGTGTTCTATAGACACTCAATTTGAACTCGATTTTCTCAATATCACATTTAGGGCACTTATACTCGTATCGCTTGCACTCTAAACCCTTCAGCTGATCTCACTGCAGTGCCTCTGACCGGGAGGTCCTAGGGTTCGAGTCTCAACAGTGACAGGATTTTCGATACTAGCTAGACAGCTAGGTCGAATTCACTCGCAGTCTGGAGGAGAATTTTAGCGGCCGGCTACTCTGTTCGGTAGTTTTACGTGGTTTCTCCGATCAACACCCGGCGAATGCTGGAGCAGCACCCTAACAAACGGGCCACGGACCGCGCGCGAACTGTCCTTCCTCTTCCTTGTCCTGTCCTCTCCCCTTACACACACACACTTACACTAACATGCACTACTCTACCACATATTCCGGGAGACTGGTCGGGAGCTTAGAGATTGTCGCGGCTGGGGCGGTGCGCTGCTGGTGGGAGAGTCCTGGTGAGGGGGAAGCCCCACTAGCCGACGGTACGTCGGCGCCGGATCTCGCCATCCAGCGGGGGAAAACCACCACTATCTTCCGAGAAAAAAACATGCACTACACACGCTACACACTTGACGCGCCCGGGAACACAAAAATATGGGTCGACCTAATGTCACATATGCTAGTTCTTTGGCTCTTACTGTGCTGTTTTTCGGAATCCGCATGACAATATGAAAAGATCTCCAGGCTTTCCCTAGAACGAAATTTACTTGATTTTCCCAGCTCAATTTACTGTCTAGCTGTATTCCTAAATACTTGTAAGACTTGACTCGTATAACATTATTATTTAATTTATACGCGGTTTCATTGTAACTTCTACCCCTTCCAAAATTGATGGACTTGCTCCTTAAACTGTTTATTTCTATACCGTTTGTTTCCTCCCAGATGTGTAATTTGTCTAAGCCTCGGTCCAAAATATTCATGTCCTTCTCCGAGTTAATAATCCTATAAATTACGCAGTCATCTACAAAGAGTCGAAGCTAAATTTGTTGGCAAATCATTTATGAAGGCAAGAAACATGAGTGGTTCGATGACACTCCCTAGTGGAATTCCTGACGTGACGTTTCTCGAGGTTGATAAGTAACTTCCGATTCGGACCTTCTGTCTCCTGTCACGAAGTAGTTCGTTTATCCACGCTACCACTCTAGTGTCTAAATTTCTTTTTAAGACGATCGTGTGGAACAACATCAAAAGCTTTGGCAAAATCAATTCCTATCGCGTCCACTCTACCACCTTCAACTACGTCGGCTAGATCCTGCAAAAGTGAGACCAGCTGCCTTTAGCACGAGACATCATTCCTGAAACCGTGCTGAACCGTGCTTTATCATAAAGCCACTTCTTGTCCTCCCATTCTTTCCTGGTGTAGCTAGCTGTAGTGTTCTGCAGGAACCCCGACCTCCCAACTGCGAAGTCAGTGCTCTACGCACTGAGCTACTTTGCTCGATATTACCTTTATTATTATTATTATTATTATTATTATTATTATTATTATTATTATTATTATTTTATTATTATTATTATTTATATTGTTTTTCTCGGTATTCACCGAATTTTTATTTGACTTTGTGTCGGATTAATAACCAAGACACAGGTCAATTCATGTTTCATCGCAATTTAGGAATTTTCGAACAATCCTGCATGCATTTAAGATGATCGATTTTTGCATAATTTTATAGGTATATTTTGGTATTTGAATAAGTTCCAGATTTTTATGGATGTTATTTGGTATAACTCCTGTGCACGAAATGACCAGAGGAACAATATGAACTTTTTGGAGATGCCATAGTGCCTTGACTTCAGCTGCTAGTTCTATATACTTTGTTATTTTTTCTGCATGTGCTGTTTGAAGATTAGCTGTTTGTGGAACAGTTATGTCAATCAGGAAGCCAATCTTTTGCCGTTTGTCTACAAAAGTTACGTCTGGTCTGTTATGGTGAATAGTTTTACTGTAATAATTTCTCTGTCATAGTACAACTTAAAGTTTGAATTTTCAAGTACAGTATCGGGAACATATTTGTAATATGGGCAGGTCATTTCTTGTAGGTTGGATTTCGCTTATTATTATTATTATTATTATTATTATTATTATTATTGTTACTATCATAATTATACCGAATCGACACTACGTTCATAGGGTTGGCGGGAAGGGTATTTAAGGATGGGTCGCCCAAGACTATCATCATCAGTCGCATCGTAAGAGATCGAAGAAGTCATTGGTACGGGAGAGGTGACTGGAAGTCGTTGTAATAAGCTTAACTTCAATAATATTATTGGCGCTCGTTGAAGTCTGCACAAGATTCTCTATTGAACATCCAAGAAAAAAAAAATTGTCTCTTGGGCAGCCATGGACACGGACGTTTCGTACAGAATACTACGCTCTCACATGACAACACTACCACACATCAACCAAGTTAAATAGAAAAAAAAACTCTCATTATCAGTTTCGTAGTTGAGCTTGCATTTGTTGACGTGCGGCGTTGGGGGCGGAGCTTGTTCGTACAGTTGGCGAAGGGGAAGTGTGTCTTATCGGCTGCCGAGGTATGGCTTCCCGGCTTGGGAACCGTCAACCAACGCCACGTCCTGTGATTGGCTCCCTGCTTTTTTAGGCGCTGGCAATCGTTTGCTCTTCTGACATTTTGTCGTGCGAGATTTCGCCAGCTTGCGTGTTCAAACCTTTGATAACCCGATGTATTTGTTGGCCCGTGGTCCGACACGGATTTGCCTCATGTCGACATTTTTAAGGGCGGTCAAATTCTTAAAATAAAATTCTTTTAATATTCAATCACGTTTTGTTCGTTTTAAGTAGTCAGAAAATATTAGAAAACTTTATGGAATATTTTGTATCTAGGGAAAAAGAATCTAAAGTTTATAATATTCAGATAAAAATATTAAAATCAAATTCTAGTGTTTTCATAAATATCAGACTAGAAAAAACCGCCGAGTCATCCGCCGAGAAGGTGCCAGCGGTCGAAGAAATATGAAATAAAATATTCCATGAACAATATGAAAAAAATTAGGTTAAATAAACGCGTTTGACCATTCTGAAGTTAATGCAAGTGGAATACTAAATTCTGTGTCTATATCTTGTAAAGCATTAGCAAATGGCTATTTTCTACTGGCTACTCAAGTAGAATTTTAAATATTTTAATTTAGATGAACGTTAAGTTGTATGCACTTAAGAATAAAAATATGCACAGAGAAAAGTGCGTGTTTTAGTCTCGACAAAATAGTTCAATTTAAATGTTGAATGAAACACACAGAATTTAATTTCAATAGCAAGAGGCTATAATATATTTTTACAAATTTTCTGGGATGAATAATTTTTTGTAACCTGCAAGAACGTTCTTACGAACCTTTCTACTCCGCTTGAGTGTTGGGGACAATACTGAGAAGCTTCAATTTCTTTAGTTGTGTAATTTTCAACACCATGCGTTTCACCCTGTAAAATACCACATAACTTTTTCATTGTTCTCAAACCAGGATTTTTTTCTTGAATTTTCTTCATTTATTCTGTTAAGATCCGTCTTATTGGTCCTGGCAAATCGTTGAATGACTTTGCTACAGAGTTCAGTCAGACATGTTTCGTTCCCACAGAGACATTTCGTTTTCACGAGAAAGTATGTGCTGCTGTAGCTCTTGAAGTTTTTCATGTATTTACTTCTTTAGTCGAGTGGTCTTTCAAGTGCTTGAATACAATAGTATTTTTACTTTACTCACTACGGAGTTAGAGAAAATTATGTAATGCTGCGCGAGAAAACGGCCAATTTTTGGCAGAAAAAAAAACCTTATAACAGGGTTTTGATAACGAAAAAGTGGATAAATCCAGTTGCTAAATTTAGAAAAAATTCTTTGTCTCTTTGTGTAGCCAGAATCCACGTTTTATAGACCTACACCTGTGCTTCATACCGAAAAATCGAAAGACGGCGAAACGTCTGTCTTACCGTCCATCTGTCTGTGAACAACACTAGCGGCTAAACTGTTCAGCCGATTTTCTCCAAAATTGATATTCCCGTATCGATCTGGTTAGTGTCGTGGTCCATTGATTTTGAAACCGATATTTTAATTCCCGGGGGTACTTTACATGAGGCCCCTTGGGACATTTTCCAAATGTTCAGAAAAATGACACCAACGTTTTTAATTACATTTTGTTGTTGGGTTTTGTGAATGACGTTTAACAGAAGGGTGCAAGTCTCATGTTCGTTGAAAACTTTACTTTTTTGAAAATTGCAAAAGTTCAATTTTTTTCGGAGTCTTTCTACAACCAAAATATTAAAAATAGAGATTTTCTCCATTAACAAAATATGTTCCTTAAAAATAGATTTTGAAATAAGGTCATGTACACTTTTTCGAAAAATTTGCGTACGTTTCGTTTAATATTGCGTGAAAACACGGGCGAGAAAGTACTGCTGTTTTAGCACCAATAGTTTTGCATCAATAAATATGCACGGGCATCTTTGACTTCGCTGGTCAGTTTGTCAGTTTAATTGAAATAGACTTTACTTAATATTTATTTAATATTTACATGCTTTATACGAGGCCTATTGTTTGACTTACCAATTACGTGTGGGGAAAAATGTATCTTTCGTAATTTTTATTACACAGGGGACATGGCATTACGTCCTAGATTATAGTAATTAACGAAACGAGTGTATAAAGAGGGGGATAATTGCATGAATGGAATGTTCAAGAAAACGAGCGACGATAGGAGCGAGTTTTCTTATATACCACGATTGCAATTATACCCCTTTAAATACGCGTCGCTATTTTCTTGTGTAGGTAGAAGTTTGGGATTTCGTACTTTCCATATCTCTTTTTGTTTGTAAAATTAGAAATGGTAGTGGAAACGTAAAACATTTCGTATACAATAATCCAAGTTACCTTTTTTATTTTTTAACCCTAACCCTTTTCAAACGTGTGTTCTAGTATTTAGGATTCTTCCTGAAAAATACAGGAACACGTTGCATTGTTTTCTGATCTTCTTGTACTTTGAAAACAAACCAATGAAAAAGTTGTTTCGTGGCGGTGTAGCAAGTGTATCTTTAGAAACGTATGTGGTTATTACAGGAGGGAATAGCTGTTGAATTTCAAAACATTTCTTCTTAATATTCAGGTAAATGTTCTAAGTTTAAAAAACACATTTCGTGTGCAGAGGGTAATTTGAGACAGAAGATGATGTAGATGGTATACGTAGGTAGTTTTTTCCGAGTTACTGTCTCATTGCAAATTTTAATTTTCAATTGAAAATTAAAATTGTTAACATATTTGATATTAAAGATCAAAGGGATGCGCTCATTTGAAAAATTATTTTGATTTAGTAACAGATGAATGAAAACATTTAATTTGCAAACTTTAATTGTATTAAGAGGGGACAGAAGATTCGAATTGAACATGTTTTCCCTTCGAAATTAAAGGCATAAAACCCGTACGACAGAATATAATTGATAATATAATAGGTTGTTCTTTGTGATCAATAAAAATGTGTGACGATGCACATCCACATTGTGAAAAGAGACAACTTTTTCAAGCAAATCGACCAAAAAGTTTAATACATGTAACTACGAACAACTCATGAGAATGAGAATTCGAAGTTGATGAAGCAGCTGAAGAATATTCTACTCTAGTACTTTAAAACTATGTACGCCACACTGTTTTGGATCTTGCCAGACATGTCCAGTGAAGTCAGTAATATAAAGAATAAATGATAACCCAACGAAGAGCTGAGATGCACTATTCGAGGCACAGGGTTGAGGTACATTTAGAATGCCGTCACGGAAAATAAACATGAGGTTTCCAAAGGTGAGAAACAAAAATGTAGAAAGGAAGGAGATGTGAAATGAAGAATACCATAATTGCCAGACAGTATTATATGCGAAGTGTGAAAAAGAAGAAATTTTGTCACAAACTGGTATTTGTTTTAAATTAAATATTGTGATCCGCCCGACTACTGTTACTTTAGTTTATAGCGTCTGGCTAATTAAATTTAATTTTCTGCGAGTGGAAGAAAATGTACATTCGCTGATCACGGCCTTGCCCGAACGGGAGCCCGATCTACTAGCTGTTGTAGTGAGTGTACGTGGGCTGTATTTTGAGAACTATTAATAAAACAGTAGTTCGTAAGAAATGTATTCTATCATTTCATTTAATTTTTGTACAAAAGCTATCAGATTATTCTCGCTTCAATAAACATGACTATAACACACATTAGAATAGAAAACAAAACAATAACATAACTTAGTTTAATGCTTATGTAGTACGTTCATTTCTTTCCATTCATTCTATCAAAACAAACTTTCGTCTGGTCGCTAATGACCTAGATGTTAATGAGACCTTAAATAACAAAAAAACAAAAAACTTTCGTCATTAATAACATTAATTTCATGTCGATAAGTGTGTACACTCTTATTACGTATAAAGCATAACTTCATCTTCTTACAACTGATGTTACAACTTCACACCCATACCTTTCGGCGAACAGCACCAAACTTGGGGCGGCATGAAATAGTAAAATGATTCTCATAAAGAATTCCTCGTAGTCTCTGTGTTATAATATAATGAAATATTATTGCATAAGGACAATTTATTGAATCGAACAACGCACTAGGAAGTAATAGTCGTAAGGACATCAATTTCAACGTGGATATGATTTGTTGATGAACTTCCTAATTCATCAATTCCCCAATTTCCTTTGCCGTCTGCATCAATTTTAACTTGCCACAACTGAGATCACCACCACTCTAGAGAGAGTAATAATTTTTCAATTTCCATGGGTCATACCGCTGTAATTTTTGTTCCCGACCGTCATTGCTGCACTATTTATTCGACCTCACGCTCTTGCGAGGACAAATGTGTTGTCCTGTTAATTATTTAGTTTTTGTTAAGACATGTTGACTACAGAAGACTACTTTTAGCTTTCTCGTAGGCTATTATCCCCTTCCCCATACTTGCAATGTTAATTACGTGTATTTGAACTTTGATCAAATTGTAAATAAAACTTGAGGACTAAAGTGAAAAAGCCATTCGGTAATTACAATTAATGACGTTTCTTACAGATTAAATCAATGACATGATGGTTTTAATATTAATCATCCTGCTGACTAGGTATAAATTGTTGAAAAATGTATACAAGACAATGTGGTTTAATAATTTTGTTTATACTTCATATTTGCGTATTACGCAACAAATTTAAAATCACCTGATTTAAGATGTGAGTATTTTTAAATTTGCTTTCCGAGTCTGCTGGTTACCTCGGCAGGTCAAATTCAGTGAAACATGTCTTAAGTGGTCACTAATGTTCCGGCAAAAATTGCTCGTTAACTTAGGTGATCAGTTAAGCAAAGTTGTGAGATTACGTGAAGCAAAGATCAGATTTAATCGTGCTAGTTGCTGTAAAATAAAGTAGGTTTTCGATAAAAAAAATTAATTACTTTAATGTACAACATAGAATTTATCGAAGTGCACCATGTAACATAAAGATATTATCATTTCTGCAAGTAGGTTTTTTGACTCCTGGTGGCAGAACACTATAATTTACTTACAATAAAGATATTTATACATTAATATAAGTTTAAATTGTTTTGAAACAGTAATAATAATAATAATAATAATAATAATAATAATAATAATAATGATAATAGCAATAATTTTACATGTTTATGACCACTTTATATAATCATTTTAAAATGGCACAAATGATGTTTTTTCTATCTACTCAATGAGAATATTAAACAGTGCATAGCACACAAGGTAACAACTCTGTAGTAACAACAATACAATATTATTAATAATAAGTCTCAATGTTTATGTGTACGTATATAAATGTTCTAAAGCTTTAAAAACGTGCACTTCCAACTACTTTAAACTGCACTTTACATCACGTCACGACGCTACGACGTACTTCACATCTTTCTCATTCTGTTTCACTCCATGTCACCAAACGACTAATATCTAAAAAAAAAAAAACGTAAGAAATTCGTGTAAATTAATTAAAATATGTAATAAAGGTCCCCTCAAACAGTACTGACATAAATTTATTTATATGTAGCGTCCATGTACGGCATGTTTACCTCCCATCCACATCCCATTGTTATAGCTTTGATTTCCAGTGGGCACTCGAGTTTTTGTATTAGTTCTCAATTGAGAAATAGCCGGTAACAGAATTCAAACAAGAAAAACGAACTAGGTTTCGAAAATATGGTGATCCCATGCCAGCATTTTGCAAAAGTTCTATTGTTTAGACACTTCAGTAAACAATAAGTTCTATTGTTTAGTTCATTTCATGATATTAGTTGTTAATTAATTAATTTAATAGGCAATTATTACAGACAAATTAGAAAACTTGATGCAATGTGGCTAGGCCGAAGGCCTTTATGCCATTACAATACCTACATTCTACCGCGTTCTAACCTTTCGAATTCTGGTATTCACCCCAAATGGTCTCTCCTTCGCATCAAAGCCGTGGAAAAGAGACCATAAGGTACGTCTGAGGAAAAAACCCCTGAAGGGGGAAAAACCTGCCGTCAGAAGCCGAGTACATGCTAATCTATCCGGTTTTTAAACTATTTATTTATTTGGCGCGGGCGTCAGGCATTCTCCTTCCAGTGTTTGGCCTCCTCCGCACCTGAAAACAAACAGCACCACAGAAAATCGTCCGCACTAACGCCTCTGCCCGAACATTTCCGATTCCCACTTCCCTTCGCCCCCTAATGTGTTTTATTTTAACCGTTTCCTTTTATTTTATTTTAATTTATTTAACTTATTTTAATTATTTTAAGTTTATTTATTTATTTTTATTGATTTATCTACTTATACTTAACAATTGACTACAACTTATAACTTTTTGTACTGTTTACTAACCTAACATAACTTACTAACTTAATTATTGTTAGTTTATTGATTTATTATTTATTTCTCTCCAGTCTAGGCTCTGCTCGTACTAACCAGTGCTGTTTTCCCACTCCCTAATTTCAGTTTCTCTAATGGTCCTAACCTTTCCTAGAAATGTTCCTAATTATTTCATGAAGTTAGATCTTTTATCACCTAGAATGTTTTGGGCGAGCGTTACGTTCCTATGTTGGAAGTAGTAATTTCCCATTCCCATCCATTTTCCTCTCCAAGTTTCGGTCGCACTGCAAATTAAAAGGATGTGGATCCAGTCTTCCCTATCACCGCAAAGCACACAGCTGACATTACCATTAGAGTCCTTTAATCTGCGTTGCATCCACCCCCCGACCCTGAACCAAGCGTATACCCCTCTTGCGTCCTTTCGCAGTGTGTTTATGTAACGTTCGCAACCCCATAACTGACTCGCGTGAATTTGCGCAACTAGCGAACGTTTTTCGGCCTTTGCTGCCAGGATCTCTTGCCTTTTAATATCCGCAAGTCTACGCGAAATTAGCCGTTCTATCTCACGTGTTCCCCTATCTCCCACCATCTCCGGAGAAACGTCTCCCAGACATGCACGTTCCAGTAGCAGTTTAATTTTATACGACCAGTGGCGTTGGTTGCTTCCCTGTAACTGCACTCGAAAACATCTATGTATAAATGTGTCAAACTGTTCACCTGCTAATTTAATCCAAAGTTTAATGGGTTTCATTTTAAAATCTTTCCAAATTTCTACACCACCGACCTCTCTTAGGACTCCGGCATTTGCTGCAAATCTAGAGACTCCGAGAATTAATTTGAAATAATCTCTTTCGACGTACTTGTTGCTACTGGTATGTGTACTGTATTAGTTGTTGCTACTAGTAGTGATGATATGGAAATAAAATTATTTCGTTACCCGGAATATATTTCACTACCCTGGTATATATTGCAATAATGAAATATCTGTAATGTCTCTGGAATGTATTCTCTTCTAAATCGGTAGAGATTCTTACTTCTTTGATTAAGATGATTTGTCGGCATCAACAGCAATAACAACAATGGTTTATATAAGGCAAACATGTTTTACATTTTAAGAACGTAAATAGTTTATTATTCTTCCATTTTTTCACAATTTTCTAGTAGGCGATAATATTAAGAGTAAATTCCCTGTCTGCATTTGACGACACTTTTATTGTGACGTGTCTTTGAATAGTTATATAATTCAAAATGAAATGTAAAAAATGTAGGTTATTTACTATTCAGCGTAATTTTACAGCACTTTATGTTGTGGAAATGAGTTTAGAACGGCTGCAAATACATCTACTTCTCTACTCTTCATTAACTCTTCTGCTGTGTCACGTGGAGAGGCAGTTAACTTCAGTGTGCAGTCATGATGAGCCTGCAATTTAGAGCGAACGTAGGCTTTGAAATTGGCGAGGCCGCGCTGTGAAGTTGGTCTCGTAACACCCTATTTTGCAGTTGCTTCGCAGACTCTGGAAGTACCTCAAACGAACTTTCAGCGGAGACATCGACTTCTTGAAAAATGAAATGTTCTCCTTAGTATTGTTTGTACATCCACTTTGATTACATGCAACCGACATTTTCACTATATTTCATGTATTATGAGAGCTATCAATGAACAGTTATCTCAGAATGGCGGAAGATTGTTAAAACATTTTAATATAATATGATAAGGGATTTATGGAACAATTCACTTTTGTGAGAGGATAACTTATTGATAACTTGAGAGCAACGTTTGATAATGTGTATGTTATCAAAATATAGGATCTCGAAATGTTTCTTAGAAACCTCATCTTCGGAAATACATTGTTTTGCAGCGCCCATTTCCACTCAGTGAAAGTCTCTCACTTCGAAATTGTTTCGGTGACGTACGGGAGCATATAATTTACTATTTTACTTTCTCGGGTACATATCAGAAAAATTGAGAAAATGTGAAAAAAATGTATTTTAGGCACCAATATTTAGCAGCTGGCAATAGGGTGGGGCAAAACCGAAAAGCTAGCGCAGACTGAAGATATGAGAAAACTAACTATAGCTGAACCGCTCGCAAAAAAATCATCATGGCGGACGTACCTTTGGTAAAGTCTCGGAGGATGTCCCCACCCTGTGGCATCTGAGATTTCCCCTCTCGGCGATAAGGAAGCGCGTAGGCGACAAGGAGAGGCGACTGCGAGACACAGCGATCGCGCTAACCGTCACTCGTCATCACAGCCCCCTTCGTCAAAAGAGGAACTACTCCCAGGAGTGTCCAAAGAAATGAATACATCGTTTGTTGGTTCATCACATTATCTGAATTATTATGTCGCCTCTATTCCATACACAAGCTTGCAGGATTTCTTCCATTGTTCAGCACTGTATTGTGCAAACGCTTCTCTGCAAAACGTTTCCTTTTCTTTTAAGGATGCACCAATTGTTTCTGCTGCCTCGCGCCCTTTAAAAAAATCCCCAAACAAGTTCTATTGGATTTAGATCTAAATGGTACGGTGGAAGACGGAGAGGAATGTGGCCATGTTCAATGATTATTTGATCAACAACCTATCGTTTTTCAGTGGATATACTTTGAATTATTTGTAATAATTAGGTTTTTGTGAATAACAGCAACTACTGTGTAAAGCACTCTGTCACTACTCACTAGCTACGGTCAAAAAGGGACTGGAGACCGAAACTCTTCAAGGCACGCCTTATTTTCTGTTGATCGTTTGGACAACCCTTACTGTAGAAACACGTAAGCTGCCTTTCGTCTGATCCTTCTCACTCATCAGTTTGTTATCACCAAACTCGCAGTGTTGAATTACCGCGCGACCCACGAGAGAAAGACAAAGAGAGAGAGAGAGAGAGAGAGAGAGAGAGAGAGAGAGAGAGATAGAGAGAGAGAGCTATATTGTGACAAAGAGCGCAGGCAGGCGGGAAAATAGGAACTTTAGAGGGAGAGGCTACGTTCGGGCATGCGCTGTGGAAGTTTTTTTGGAGAGTGGTAGAGCAATAGTAGGAGAGAGTTTGTGCCATTCTGTGTTTTTTGCACTCTGGGCGTCAATCGGGCACCTGCCTGTCTACGAGGCGGTCGCGCTACTGCACACGCCAACACGGCACGTGCTATTTATAGTTACGTATTTCGAGATGGCCTCCGCGCCGTACTCCGAACTCGAAACAACACACACAGTTCCACACATCGACGTCACCGCCACATTGTACTAATTTTAAAGTATCTCTAAGAGGAAAAACAATTTCCAGGGAGTGACTTCGACAGTAGCTGCAATGTGACCGACTCATTGGCGCCTCGGCCGAATAGGTTGCGTTTGGGAATACAGACTTGACCAAGCTGGTCCCATATGTACTGCGTTTCGAATATTATTTCCAATAATATTTCGCATATTATTTCAAATATTATTTAGGTTTCATTTCAAAATTTGTATATTATCATTGTAAAATATCATTGAAAAATTTGTCAACTTTTTCACCTAAGGTTCTTCGATACAGTAGCGTAACACTTAGGGTACAGCCTTTGCTATAGTATATGCTTTAAAGATCACAGGCGTGCAATAGTTTATTCGTTGCAAAAACACCATACATTGAGTTTGTGCTCTCTCTATCTCTATTTTTATCTCTCCCTTTTTTTATCGATCTCTCTTGATCTCTATGCACCTCTCGGTCTCTATCTCACCTCATCTCTCTCTCTTTCTCTCTCTCTGTGTCTGTCTCCCTCTACATATCTCTCCTTACATCTCTCTATATAATTGTCAATTACTTATATTTATAAGAAAATTGAGAATGAAATATCAACAAAATTTAAGTAATCGTATTCTGAATTTATAAAAGTTAGGTTTGATAGAAGTCATTTTTAATTAATTCTAAATTTAAAGTCTTATGGTAAGAAAGCACGAGGGATTGGTGCCGTAATTGATTTGAGGTTGCATCGCAATTGAATCACGAAAATGTAATTTCCAAAACTTCGTAACACTAATATATAATAAATTGTAATAATTCAAGTAAATTAATTAAAAGTAAGTCAAATAAAAGTCAATACTGGAACATTACTTACATAATTTTATGCGTAGTGTTCGTGGCAGGTTCACTTTCCGCGCACGTGTTTCTGGTTTTGATTTCCCCTGGGCACTTAAATTTTTATATTAGTTCTACATTGAGACAAATTAAATTATAATTCATACAAAACAAAAAAGAACTTTTCGAAAATACGGCGATCGACTCCAGCACATTGCACTATTGTTTCGACACATTTGACACAAATAAAATTATTTTATTTCGAAAATTTCAATACCGTGGTATATTTCATAATAATGAAAGATTCTTCCACCCCCCCCCCCCGTATTTCCACCAGCGCTCTCCGATTGAAGCTGCAGGCTGAAATATGCATCCACCGTGAGAGACACAAAGGGACTAACTTCGAGAAAGGCTAACTTTACACAAAGAATTAATCATGTGTACATTTTGAATCTATAAACCTAAATCACGGTCAATTTCCAGTTCCCTGGATTTCAAAACACGATCTAATTTATCTTGTTTACAATATGAAGTGTCCTAAATACTCACCGCACTTAATCAAATACCCCGATTTTTCAAAATTCCATAAACAAGCATTTAATGTAGATGGATTGACACTTCCATGGCATCTTGTCCACGAAGAAGAATCGCTGGACGCTAAAGTGGCGATTTCCACTAACTTAATAATACAACTCTATGACCGGCACGCGCCTTTAAAAATATCACGCGTAATTCGTCCTCCTGCACCATGGTTAACTGATGAAATTCGGAATTTAATGAAAGATCGAGATGCAGTGCATGCTATTTTCCGAAAAAATAAATGCGAACTATTTAAAAAACAGTACAAAATGCTCAGAAATGTTACGCAGAAATGCCGCAACGTTAAAATAAAATATTACCACCCCACCTCCGGCAGAATCCACGACTCAAAAACGATTTGAAAGAATTTGAAAAATCTAGGAATAGGTAAAGCTCTTTCCCAAATTGAAACGAATATCCCCCTAGAATCTGTAAATCATAGTTACGTAAGTAACGTACCTTCATTTGACAGTAACTTGAAGAGTCAGTTCTCGCGTTAATTAATGGATTCATGACATTTTTATTTGTGAAATAGTCTAACCGCATTCCACTCCTGGTTTGAAACTTCTCAGAAAAGTCCACTCATCGCAGTCAATCTTGACTGTGAACGGACTGTTGCTGTTACATTATGTGAAACTACCTGCGGAGAAAGAATCAGTAGGATAAGGCTTGACAAAAAAACTGAATAAACTGTTATAACTAGAGCCCGGAAGTTTGGCAAAATGCCTTTTTATTACTGTTGCGATTTTATGACCTTTAACAATAGGAATCACTTAAATGTTTCTGTTTTAGTAGATTTTCATTTAGCCTTTTTTTACCTATTTTACCTCCTGATGCTAATTTTTGGTATTTTGCCTTATTTGTGCCTTTTCTGCCTTTTTCGCCATCCTTTCTCCCCTGGCACCCAACTCTATCAAGCTAGAAACATACCTGCAAGCTTGGACAACATGAAGGTACGGTTGTGTATTGTCTTTCTGTGGACGTGAGGGCTCTGGTGTCAGGTTTTGTTAAAATCTAAAAGGAAAAAGAAGATAATAGCAGTGAAGATTTTTAATATATTTCATTGTTGCTGACAGATTTGTTCGCTATGAGATATATCATACGTTTGCTAACGACCTCAGATCCCTTTTGAGGTCACAGTTGTCAGTACTTGATATATGCCCTTCTCAGTCCCTTCTTCTCTTTTATCTTCTGGCGATTGCCCGAGTGCAAAGAACGAAACCAACAAATACGTTTCCACTGATGCCGTTTCAACATTCAAAAGGCATTTCGTAGTGACAGTGCTGAGACATTTTAGAGTTAAGCATAAAATTGTTAATAATTTTAATTATTCCTTTTTACTAATTACTTTTTAAATGGTGATTTTTTAATATTTCCTGTGTTTTTAACTCCTACTTGAGTCAGAATAAATGCCTTTTTGTATGCCTATTTTAGTAAAAATAAATGTCTTTTGACTATTTTAGGTAAAATAGTAAATGTCTGAACTTCCGGTCGAGTTATAACGCAGTAAAATGGTACATTTTTAATGATATAGGCCTGCTTTGCTGAAGAGGACGTAAAGTAGTCTATTTTATGTGGGTCGAAACGACTAACACAGGAGCTCATTATATTTTAAAATGTGACTGCTTCAGGAATGGTTACTACAATATACTCAATTTTATAGCCGTGATTATTGAAGTTGAAGGGTATTTCAATGATGCTGATAGACTATTTTAACATTTTATAATCCTTTTGTATATTTTCCCCTGTTTGTAATAATTGCCCTAATTGTAATAAATGTAACCCGTCAAACGCCAAAATCTAAAAAGCGCTTTAGCGGCGGAGTATTTTTTCTAAAAAGCAAAATCTAAAAAGCGCTTTAGCGCAGGGTAGACACATCGTTTAATGTATATTTACCTATATAATATTCATTTATTAAGTGCTTTAATATTAAAAAATATTTTAAAATCAGAAAAATTAGAACACATTTCCTAAGTTTTCTCGTAATGAGAAATTTGGTGGTTGACGGGTTTCTGAAATAAACGATTCAATTATTAGTCTTGTATAAACGCACAGAGAACAATTTCGACGATGTATTTACAAGCAATCCAGACCAGATGTGAAAGTCCCGCTTGAGCCGCGAGGCGTTATTTCGGGTTTCAGGTATTACACATTATTTTAATACAAAAAACCATCTGATTTTTTTTAAAAAAATAATTGTGATATTTCCACACACATTCCTGCGACGCATCTTATTGGCTTACTCGTTATGCTTCTTCTGAGCTTGCCGACTTAAATGTTGCCCCCGCATTGTTTCTATATTGGAACAAGATAATTTAACAATACAATCAACTAAATTGGAAACAGGGGTACTTCCTAATGGGGAACAATACGGCCGTGACGTATACTACAGAAACGGTACAAAAAAGGCTTGCGGCCACGTGTAGTACAACCTGAACAAGCCGGTCCCGACTTGAGAGTGATTTCAGTCTCTGAGATGTTTCAGCTACCCGCACACAATATTTAACAAAAGGAATAATCCGAAGTTTTTACTTTGAAAATAATTTAAATCATTTTCAAACAAGTACACTCTTTTACTTTAAAAAAAGTCTGATCGCTGTCAACAGTATTCAAAATTTGGAATTTCACTTCGATATAATCAAGGCTATTTCCTGTGAAATTATCATTGCTTTTCGTATAAAGGCTGCAAATTCTGTACCTGTTAAATTTATTCAAGTTTGTTTGATTTGTACTCGTAGAAGTAAGTGCAGTAATAAATGTAGATGTGCCCCACAAATGCTTCGTTTCAATTGGTTTGAACTTTACCGAGTTTTAGTGAAGTATTAGTAGGGGAGAAATTACAATCTTATAACATTACGTTACAGTTTTCAATAATGCGAGAAAGTTTGCTCTATTGTAACACTTCTAGCTTTTGGTTTATTCTGCTGTTTGATAGTGGTTGACAGTACTTGCCAGTACCTTTATAATTTACTAGCTGAAGTACCCGGCGTTGCTCGGGCATTGATTACAGTAAATTATTAGGCAGAAAGAGGAATGCTGTATTTTCATGCCCTGCAGCGGGGCCTACCTCTACCTCTTCCATTGTATCCCTTCCCCTCCCTGCTTCTTCGTGCCATGCTCTGCCCGGCCACGCACCCAAAGCTTTGTCAAACATTCTGCCAAACACGCCCAGAAAAGTAATTATTTTGTGAATATATTACGGTTTATGGTTCTAAATCATACCCTATAGTTCTCCACACCTTTAGAGGATGTTAGCACAAAAGTTTCATTGGCATTGTTCAGTAGATTGAGAGATTACCGCGCTGTAAGACAACGCACTTCTGTCTTTATATATTAGTATAGATCTGTAGTGATTCTAATGACTAGAAGTAGGATTTATATGTAATAAATATATTTTGAATATGTACGCAAATACGAAGTAAAATCTTGGAAAAGGTACATATTTTGCAAGAGCGATTATCACCTATGATGTAAGCGATATCCAAACTCGCATCTGAGGTGATGTTGCGCATGAGGGCGGGTCAGGGGGAGCGCAGGGTTTGCCGAGTCGCCTCCACATTGTTTCCCGATTGGAACACAAGGAGAAATAATCAATAGGATCAGGTCAATCGGAATCAGATGAACTTGCCTTATGTGAAACTGAGGGAAACAATGCGGCGGCGATATACTTACAATCGGTACAAGCGAGGCTTGCCGGACGTCCATAACCGGTACAACCCAAGCCTAGGTTGAGCGTGGACTCTTTAGGGCCCCTTCACATGGCGTCTGCTGGAAAAGCATTGGTTTAAATGGAGGTATTCGCACGAGAGACGCTGTCACGCTGCTGTCGCACTTAGTGGCGACCTCTCGCAACCGCCAACAGAATAGTTATAATTGGCAGTCTTCAAACTTGGCTACTCCCAATGCGCCAGTGAACCTGCTTTTGCCTTTCGGCAGCCCGCAGCGGTGTGACTCACGAAACTTTCCGCACCCATTAGCGGTCGGCAGCAGCTGCGTGTGACGGGGTGCCACCGAGTGGCTCAGTGTGAAGGGCTGTGCGGGGGGCTCTGCCGCTTCTCGTTGGCGCCACCGAGCGGCTACGTGTGAAGGGCTGTGCCGCTTCTCGGTGGCGCCACCGAGCGGCTACGTGTGAAGGGCTGTGCCGCTTCTCGGTGGCGCCATCGAGTGGCTCCGTGTGAAGGGCTCAGCCGCTTCTCGTTGGCGCCACCGAGCGGCTACGTGTGAGGGGCTGTGCCGCTTCTCGGTGGCGCCACCGAGTGGCTCCGTGTGAAGGGCTCGCCGCTTCTCGGTGGCGCCATCGAGTGGCTCCGGGTGAAGGGCTCTGCCGCTTCTCGTTGGCGCCACCGAGCGGCTACGTGTGAAGGGCTGTGCCGCTTCTCGGTGGCGCCACCGAGCGGCTGCGTGTGAAGACAGTCGTAGTATGTCAGGATGCAATACAATGAAGCCAGCGTTAAGAAAAAAAAAAAAGACTCATCCGAGAGGTTTATTGCGTGGGGTGGGAGTGGTCAGGGGCTGCGCTTGACGCGTCCGCAGGGCTTGCCGGGCGGGCCCGGGCAGGGCCCGGGCACGGGTCGGGGCGCGCGGGGCGGCCGCAGGGCGCGGGCGCGCAGGGCGGGCGGCACGGGCCGCGCCCCACGCAGCGGCAGGGCGGCGCCGTCCCGTACGGCACCAGGCACGTGCACGTGGCGGCGCGCTTGGCGCGGCATTTGAGGATGGCGGCGCCCAGACGCCCCACCTTCGCCTGGTACTCCGTGCGCCCGAACGAGTAGCGCAGCGGCGGCGGGCCTGCGCGCGTCCATTCGGTGAGGAGAGTGCTCGGATGCACCACAAGTGAACGAATGAGGTAGTGATTTAGTGAATGGATGGGATTTAGTGAGAACCGAGTATAGTAAATGGTTGAGTGACTAAGTGGACGAGTGAATGGATGAGTGAGTGATTGAGTGAATGAATGAGTTAGTGGCTAAGCGAACGAATGAGTGAGTGAGTAAATGGATGTGTGAGTAAGTAAATGGATGAGTGAGTGGCTGAGTGAATAGATGGTTGAGTGAGTATCTTAGAGAAGGTACGAATTATTAAATGATGGGCTTCCGTGGATGAGTAAGTGAATGAAGAGATGTAATTAGTAGACCCCACACACATAGAAATTGCCTAGTATAAACTTTTCATATGGGCACTCGACGAATATTATTTATGAACCCGTTTTAGGTGTTTGCCATATCAATAGTGCCTAAAAATGCCTTTATTAGAGCTTGAAAAGGCCTCTTAGCGCTGTAAAAGCCTACAAATGTCTTTTGGGTGTTGTTGAAATCGAGGGCAATTAGCTCAAAAGTCGTCTTGGCCAGAAAATCAGAAAAAAATTAAATCTGTATAAAATAAATATGCCAGATTTGAGAGCCTACACACTGGTTTAACCGGTCTAGTTGTCAGCGTGCACACCAGTTGCGTTTTTGAAGCCGTTAGTTTAAAAATATGTCAAACTCTGGATTTAAAGACAGGCTCAAACTGTTATTAAGGCATATAAATATTATAAAATGTTAATTTTGGGGAAGTAAGAACGTGTGGCAGGAGTTCTGGTTATTGTTTCTCTGATGCTCTCACAATTCATTTCAAGGCGCAGCAATACTAAAAAAAGAACCTGGATATGTTGAAATATTATCTTTCTGAACCAAGCGAGCGTTTTGGTCGCAAGTGAGTTCAGTGGTGAGAAGTTCTAAAAATCAAGAATCACGGCGCCACACTCTATTATTCTTAGTCAGTTATTCGAGCACCCTCAGACTTATTCAGATGCATGTATGTAAATTGGCATTATAAGTTCGGATTCATCCGCCTTTTACCAGCTAGCGGTGTTCCCAGGTCTGGGCACTGTATATATTCATTATATATTATGACGGGCTCCCACCACCGTTTCTAGCTTACTTGGCCTACCTGAGCTTCTACTTTCGTCACATATCAACAGATTGATAACTCATTCCGGGCGCGTTAACTTCTAAGGGCATTAGTTATAGTAAGTGCAGTGCATGATTTTATCTATGGTGGTTATGATCTTGCCCCGCTTGATGACAAGATCCGGCGCCGTCCTACCCGTCGGCTTGCGAGGTTTTGCACAACCACATATCTCCCACCAGCGGGGTACCGTCCCAACCGGGACAAGTCCTAACCTCCCAACTGGTCTCCCGGTTTGTGTGGTAGTGTAGTGCATGCACGTATGAGATGAGAATGAGACAAGGAAGAGGAAGGAAAGACCGCGCGACTCTGGGGCCCGTTTTTCAGGGTACTGCTCCGGCACTCCCCTGGTCTTAATCCGAAAAAACACTGTAATCTACCGATCGGAGCAGCCGCTAGAATTGCACTTCTGCTCGGAGTAGGTCACACAGACAACTGATTTTTACGTCAAGTAAATAAATGTAAACTGAATAAAATTCTCCTCCAGACAGCGGCTGAATTCGACCTAAAATGAAGCTGTAGCTAGTGCCGAAAATCCTGCCACCGTCTGGAGTGAAACCCTAGGCCCTAGAGGCACTGCAGTGACATCAGTTGATTCCTTGAAACACCGAAGCCAGAGTTACAGAAACTGAAACGCTTTGTATTAGAAATCTATAGCTTCATTTTTGTCCAGGCCGAGAGTCCAATCACCCACCCCTACATGTGAGGGCGTGTCTTTAAAACGCAGCCTTCCCGCGCCCTCGATCCCCTGTGTATTGAATGACTGAATGAATGTCTTAATTTTACTCGGCGAGACTCAGGCCATGAGGCCTGCTCTTCCGCCTGACCACGCAAATTTCGTTACGCTCCTTGCACCTACTAGGGGAGAAAGAAGGTATTACTTGGGCGACGAAACAGGCAATTTGAATTTAGCTCAAAAGCTTCATTTAGGCTTGAGGATCTTTTACATGCAGTAAATGTACTACATGGGACGGCCAGCTTTACTTCCCCTCCGAAGGAAGGTGTATCGCGCTTAAAAATCCACGGCTTCGATCGGGTTTGAAGCCGATACTTAATTGCGTACCCATGACGCCGTAGACGCGCCGTGGCTGGGGCTTGATGGGGCCTCCGCCGCACGTGCCCACGTACTCGGCGATGATGCCGGCTGTGCGGCCCAGCGGCGCGCCGCGCTTCGGGCACGGCACCTGCACCTTGGTGCGCGCGCACGGCGGCGAGCAGAAGTCCAGCTGCGCACACGCCACACAAACGAAGGTCATCCCAAAAGTAAGGTCTTCTATTTTTATAAGCACATAGACCGGTTTATTGATTAATTGATAGATTTTTCGCGTTTCCGGGCGCGTCAACTGCTTTGGTCATTAGTCTCGTTATTGTAGTACATGTTTTCTCTGGAGATGGTGGTGATCTTTCCCCGCTGGATGGCGAGATCCGGCGCCGACCTACCGTCAGCTAGTGGGGTTTCCCCATAACCAGGACTCTCCCACCAGCGGGGCACCGCCCCAGCCGGGCAAGCTTTAAACTCCTGACCGGTCTCCCGGAATATGTGGTGTTAGTGTAAGTATGTGTGTGTGTACGGGGAGAGGATAGGACAAGGAAGAGGAAGGAAAGATCGCACGCGGTCCGTGGCCCGTTTGGTAGGGTACTGCTCCGGCATTCGCCTGGTGTTGATCGGAGAAACCACGGAAAACTACAGATCAGAGCAGCCGGCTGCTAGGATTCTCTTCCAGACAGCGACTGAACTAGTGTCGAAAATCCTATCGCCGTCAGGACTCGAACCTAGGACCTCCCGGTCAGAGGCGCTGCAGTGACATCAGTTGATGCACTGAGATACCGTTAGCGGTAGCGGTTTATTTCTACAATGGTTTACATCAGTTTACAGCTTGAATATATAGCTATTTTTCGACGTAATCTCCATTTCTGTCGATGCATTTTTGTAGACGCTGTGACAGTTTTTGTATGCTCATATCATACCAGCTCTCCGCCATGCTGTTCAGAAAGTTATGAACCTCTTCTTTCACCTCGTCGTCGGAGCTGAATCGCTTTCCGGCCATGTTCTTTCAACTTGGAGAACAGGTGATAGTCACTGGGCGCCAAGTCGGGACAAGGGTGGATGGATGGGGGACTGAGCGCCTCAGCGCGGCGTGCGCATGTGGGGCGGGAAGCACTCTTCATAACAGTATGACCAACTGCCACACAAACAGAGTTCTGTACTTATAAAAAATAGGAGACCTTACCTTTGGGATTACCCTCGTATAATCGGATGGCTGGGAGACGACGACGTTTTAAAACATAAGTGTCCCTGTTTTATTAATCGATGTTCAAATTACGTTGTTCTATAACTTCGATGTTTGGCAGGGGTGTTTTTAAAACTATTTGAGTAATCTCTGAAATCAATGGGGGGGAGAAGTTGTATTTCATGATGGTACAATTTATTCGTGATTAACTGAGATTTAAGTGACTTAAAACTTTATGAGAACAATCAACAAAACTTATTAGTATCCGATTTGATAGTTCAAAAAAAATTCTCTATATTTATCAACAAAATTAAACAAACGAATTTTTCACTCTTGGTGACATTGCTCTAAAAATGTTCAATTTATGAACGTCCGACATTTATTATAGTTATATTGTATAGTTATATAGTCTATTATTGTACTTTTTTCATTTAAAAATAACATATCAACCACGAAAAGACATCGAACCCTAATCATCGATGTTGGAGAACATCTGCTGAAATAAATCGATGTTTTTTATAAAAAATATCGATGTTTGGAAAATATGTACATTGATATCACATCCCTAGTCCGGCAGATGTTGCGCTGTAGGCACAGTTGCCAGCGTTTTGGCCTTCATATTGCGAACTGTCTCCGGGCGAAATGCGCGGAGGTGGGCTGCGCACCGATATAGGAAGTTGGTGCACCTGTACCCGGCTGTCGGCTATCACCCCGTCCAGAAGGACCGTTGCCTGATTGGTTGATGCTTTCTCCACATTGCCCGATTGACCAATCAAACGACAGCCAGGAAGAGGGAGATCCCCTTTAGGATCCCCCCAGGGAGTGGGATCTCCTTTATAAACCCATATGCACACTACCTCCATACCTTTCGCCCAGAAGAAGGCCACAGTATGACAAAACGCTAACGCCAAAACGGCCAAAACGGTAACTGTTCCTAGGAGGGGGTGCCTTCCGGATAACCAAGAATCTATTAACTCTGGCCGAGGAGGCTTAAGCTTTCATTTGATTACACACAACGTCATGATGCTGTGACAAGGATTCAGCAACAACAGATTGCGCAACAATGCGTGTTAAAAGAACCCAATTTCTCTAGTATAAGTGTTTATTCTTCTTTCGTAGCAGTGTTTTCGAAACTGAAGAATGCCATTTTCAGTGGCACTGCACTCTAGTGGCAGGTCACACCACTACGACTATTCATAACTGACCGGATTTAAAACAGGAATAGGCAAATCAATGTGGTCGACATCGCTGTTGGTCCATAGGTTGGAGAGCCCTGCTAAGGAAACATTGCGTCTTTCTACTTTAAGAAACAATTGGTCCAATACTTCTGTGTGTGCTCCTGCGGAAGAGGAAATTACCCCTCAGTCCTACATCGACCTGATTTAAGACGAAAATATAAAATAGTAAAACTATTAATAGTACTACATTTATCCATAGATTCTACAAAGACCTCACGATAGTAAAAGGATCCTAATCGCCAAGTCCTATTAATATAATAATAATAATAATAGTAATAATAATAATAATAATTATTATTATTATTATATTTGTGTGCCGAGATCGCTAAGGCAGTAGTGCCGATCTCAGACGGAAGGATCAGGTGTTCGAGTCCCGCCTCCCTCCTAGGACAATAACCTTGGCGGATAGATTGGATTCTGCATGATTCTGATCCCCTTATAAAGGAGACACATACACTTGCCATGGGATAAATGTAACTGATTATTGGGTAGTGCAAGTGTATGTGAACCTACACGGCCAGTTCGCGACAATATAATAATAATAATAATAATAATAATAATAATAATAATAATAATAATAATAATAGTGTTAATGTGGAGAGACTCGCCCGGTTTTCCGCATAACAACTTGTATAATAAAAGCTGTGATGAAAGTGAATGCGCATGTTTTATCTAATAGTTGCCTTAAAATAAGACGACAATCCTTTATAATGAAAAAAAAAGTTAGCAATTATGACGCCTCGTGGCTTAAATGGTGTAGCGGTTAATCTATCGCACTGTTATACCCAAGTTCACCTGTTTAGATTAAATCCAAGGCATGGATTTTTAAAGGCGAAAAAGTCGTCCTTACTCCTTCCTTCGAAGAGAAAGTGAAGCTGGCTGTCCCGTGTTGTAGATGTACTGCACTTAAAAGATCCTGAAGCCTAAAAAAAGAGCCTCTGAGCTAAATTCTTATCACCTGTTTCGTTGGCCGAGTGATATCTTATTTCGCTGTTAAATGCCGGAGCTTAGCGTTGCATGGCCAGGCCGAAGAGCAGCCCTGATGTTCCTTGCCACGGAAAATAAGCCACCCTCAACCCCCTTTTTAGACTGACGATTCATACGCATTTTATAGGTTTCCCCCTCTCTACAGCAGGCGTTATCAGAATCCTTAGAAATGGGTCCCAGTATTAAGTCATTTTCACTTTTAAAACAAAATAGTACATGCAAAGTAATCTTCATAATGAGACCCTTTTGGGAGATTTAGTACGGCCGGTAAGAAACTTGTAGGATCACGAAACTTTTATGTTTGTTAATGAACATTTAGGAATATTACAGTCGGCTCCGGTAATAGTGAACTTGGATATACTGTAACGTATTGTACGCTCCACTCAAAATGGCGGCGCCAAAGGGATTAGACGCAAGGGCCAGGCAGGATGTAAGAACAATGCGGTATTGGGAGAATTCCGAGAGCTAGGAAAGGGGGTATTGGGAGAATTCCGAGAGCTAGGGAAAGGGATGCCCAAAATGCCTGGCACCGCGACTAGCGCGGGCCGTGTGAAAACCCAGTGACGTTTCAGGTCACGTGGGTGGGGGCTATATAAGAGCGAACGGAGAGCGCGGGGGTGGGGTTTTTCGAGCTGAGTGGAACCCTCGTGCAAATGCACAAACTTGCGCCCAGGGCGGTGCGGAGCCGAGCGAGGCTCGTACGGCAACCCATGTGTTGGGACGCCGGGGTGGAGATTTTCCACGGGTGACCTACGTCACGGGAGCCACGTGCTGTGTGCATAAAGTTCGCTGAGGAGTGGCGCGGGCCACGAGTCAGATTACATTTTTAAGGATCGCTCCTGCGATCAGGGGAGTAAACGTTTTCCAAGAGCTAAAAGTAACTTAAATATTTATTGTACATATTGTGAATAAACCTGTACATATTTATCATTGAAGCTCGTGTCTGTGTTATTGTGTATTCCCACGACGTCACAATACTAAACCCTCGGTTATAGGGAACTTAAGTCACTGGTCCCGTTTCACTTACATTACAAATAAGCATAAGAAGATTCGGCTACAGTGAACCTGAACCTCGGCTATAGTGAACCTAGGAAATAAGTCCTCGAAATAAATTGGATCTCTTATATTAGACCATTAAAAGGGCCTTCGGAGAGTGGGATGGCGTTCCAACAGTGCAAGAAGCATTGAAACGTGTCAAGACTACACTACGATTCTTGGAGGCAGAGGACAATGCAGAATCAAGTGGAGAGAACTCTGGACAACGATCGGATATAGTGAAAAATGTACGATGCAAACAATTGAAAATAATTAATTTTTAAGTATACATTCAAATAAAGATATTGAAATTTTCAGTTCGTGCTATTAATGTATTTTACTGTATCTTTAGATTAGTAAAATCAATAAATGTGGAGGAGTTCCATTAATTTTTAACGTCATCGGATATAGTGAACCAAAAATGTTAGTCCCCAGAAGTTCACTATAACCAGAGTCAAATGTAACGCACGGTTTAAGACCTGTCTCGCATAAAGCGGAAGCTTTGTATTGCATAACGGTATAAAAGTTGAGGGTTAAAGAAAATAATAATAAATTAACTTTATTTGTATGGCTCGAGATATATTTTCATTTTAAAAATTAGTTGAGATTGTTCTCTCGAGAAATTGTAAACTCATGAAGTTAATTTGCGCTCAGCCACAAACTTTGATTAGATTGCGGTCGAAGAGGCAATTGTGAAATCAGTCAAGCTGACGTGTTTTCAGTATTACAGTAACAAGAAGTTAGTATCAAAGGGCTTATTTTGAAACAGTCATGAATGTATAAATATTACAAGCGTTTGCAATTTCATTTGGGATGAAATGCGTACGTAATTATTAGTTACTCATTTTCCATATGACGATAGGTTCCATTTGCTTTTGGGAATTTGGTGTTTTTTCCATTTTTTTCAAGTGTCAATATAACATTTAGTTATTGTATTCAATAACAATGTCTTACTTTTAAGTGAAAGTAATGTATCTTTGTGGATATTCATTCATAATTTTTTAGGTTAATGTTAATATTCACAATCCGATATGTACTTCGAAAAAGAACCAACAATTTAGAGCAAACCAGTATTTCGAACAATCACATCACGGTCTGAGTGAAAAACGTCTTTTGTCAAGGACGAAAAAGAACAAAACCAGAGAAAATGTGTTCCAGTATTTTTGCCTAAAAATTCCGTTTTGAACTTCGTATTTTATAAAAAATATTCCGTCTCAGGATAGTGCAGATGAAGAGATGAAGAAAGTAGCTAACACGAGAATATTTGTGCCATTTTTGAACCACCCCAAGTGCTACTTGTGTTGTGCACCGACAATTTGTTTCCTGTGTCATTCATTGTCGTCTGTCTTCTATCTGCGAAAACAGTTCTACGTGAAGCGAAGGAAATGCAATGTTTGTTTTGTCGCGAGGAAGGGTAGTATCATATCTGTAGACAAGGCGAAGAGGGCGCCCCGGAAGCTGAGGGGAGGGGTGACAAGATGCAGTTTCCCTTCGCTGGGGTCCCGCTCGCGGTTTCCGCCTACCGCGGCCGCAGCGAACGTCTCTATGAAATGTATTTATAGAAGTGACGTTCTCGATGTGCGTGGCCAAGCATTTCTTTTAAACTCCTTAATGAGCTTGTGCCTTTCGGAAGTTTTCAGACGCAAATCAAAATAGAAAATGTTTTATTGTTTACGTATGAAAGACATTTCATAACTTTCAGTGTACTTCTATTTCGAATTTGTCAGAAAGAACGCAATGCTTAGGAAAATCCTTTAGCCATAGAACACACATTATCAATCAGTCATAATTTATAGAATGTAATAAGTATTTAACGAGGAGTATACCTGTTAGGCCAACGACGTAATTGGATAATTAACTTTTAAAACATTTAATTTTTGCGTAAAAAATTTTTTTTAAAGTAATCTTCGGGCTTACTTGCGATAGATCGATGCGATACGTACAACAAAACGAAGTAAAGAACAAATGAGGGCAGTAAAGGACAAATGAGTTCATTCTATTTATTTTAAGGTATTAATGTTTAATAATATTTAGTGTTTATACTACAAAACGTGTTCATAAAATCAAGTGATAACAGATCTCGGGACCTTTCGTAAAAATGTATGCAATTTGATTGGGTAGAAAGCCCAAACGGCTTTCTAAACGAAAACCCGTATTTTTTTAAACACGTGAATCATTTGCTCTTCAGGATTGCACTGTTGAATTCATATTTTATGGAAAAATGTAAATCCCATATCTAAAACAACATTCCTTCATTTCCATATTATTCTGCGAAATGGAATTCGCCACATCCTTTGAGATAACTGGTGATAGAAACTCAATGTGTTCAGAAAACCATATGTGGATTGGCAGTACATTCTACATTCGTTTTTGCTAGAGTAAACTTTTACTTCGGTTAATATAAAACATGTGCTACATTATTTGTTTTTTGTTGTTTTTGAAGTTGAATTAAATTTCAGTAGTATGTACTGAATGTCTTGTTATGTATCGTATGTGTGACCTGTTTCAATTATATTATGAACATGGCTAGTGAAAAAACATTTTGCGATACAAGTCAAGACTTCTAGTGTAGAGAGAACGACTCCTGCGGTAGTTCTCGTGACTAACACAAAAGACGACACAACTTCGGGGAATTGTAAAACGCTAGTTTCTAGTGGCGTGGGAAACTCTCAGATAAAGTTGCTCTTGTGTCTTACTAAATTTGTTTCAATGTACCAATTGTTTTCAAGTCGCATCTTTCTTGACTTCGAGTATCAAGCTATTCTTGTTTGTAACGTTGCTCTCACCTTATAAATCGTAGTCTGGTGATCGTACGGCATGAGTGCGGCACGCATGCTCTTCGATGTCAAGGTAGACTGAAACATTATCCACACCACAGTTGAACACAACGAAGTGCAAATACAAACGCAGTAGCAAAGCGTAAATGGCGAATTGCCACGCCAGAAAATCAAGAAATAATGTTGGCACAGAAAAAATTGTTTTCTATATTCAGAGTAGCCTGAGTCTATTCCTTGTGAATGAGGCATGCGATTAAATTTATCTAGAATTAATGTTTATCTGAAAACTATATTACGCATGATTATCAGCTATGGTCATTTCTAATAATTTTTAAAGAGTTCACGATTCCGAAATGCAATTTTCGCCCAACATTACTGACCAGTTGGACAATAATGCGCTGTAGATCTAGTGATCCTAACGTTGTTTAACTTTTCGAATAAATTGAATTACCTTCCATTTTTAAATGAAATTATTTAGTAGTAGGAAATGGTGTGGGGTTTACGACTTTAGCATTATTATAAAAGTAATTACAAGGCCAAGTTTTGTCCTGTACGTTTACACAAGTGCGTCGCGCATAATAAAACAAAAGTGAGAGTGGAACATCTCATCACGGCTCAGACAGTCAACTGTTGCAACAATGATCAAACAGGGAGCCTAAAATTATATGGCGACCCGTGCGCGTTTCTCAAGAGGAGGAAAAAAGTCAAGTAAAAAAATACTACTACTCTAAATTAAACATAACAAACAAGTGTTACGTCACACACACCTACAAATTGTCGCTTAAACTGGACGAAACATGATGATTTTGCGTACTTTTATGTTTTCCACTAGAAACAACGGCTGCTTCAGTTAATGCTAGACCAATGCAATATTCATTTTTTGTCTAGTTAACTAAATATGCTCATTAATTCCGTGAAAAAGTGTTGATTATCTCTATGAAATTAATATGCAATTAAAATTCCACCGTGCAAATAAAAATGCACAACTACCAATCAGAATTCAGGAAAGGAGCCAAATCGCTTAATTAAAAAACTATAATACTGACATAGCCAAGGTATTTGCAGGCGCCAATGTAAAAATGTAAATGTCAGTTGTGTTTACCCGTTTAAAAAAAGTACGCTATAGCAAAGCAGCGTCAGAAGTGATTATTGTTTCCAAATATTTATACATGTTGAATTCTCTCTCATGCCTATCTTTACTTTTCGTGGGAAGTAATGGTTTCATGAGCTTCTAATATTTTATCCGCAAAATGTTCAGTACCTTCCATTTGCAAATATTTCGTGGAAAAAAAAGCAACGCAAGGGCCTCTAAAATAGATCTTTTTCAGAATCAGTACTACGTCATGAAATGAATGCCTCGGTTGGAAAAGATGTGCTTGAATTTCTTAAAATTTCAATTATTTGTAAATGGAAACAACAAAATATTGAATGTAACATGTGTATAAAGGGGTATAATTACACTCATAGTATATACGAAAACTTGCTTCTATCGTCGCTCGTTTTCTCGAGTATACCATTCATGCAATTATTCCCCTCTTTATACACTTGTTTCGTTAATTACTATTTAAAAAAAAAGATTAATTTTAACAAATAACCAATGTGTTTCGTAATTTTTCCGTGCCTCTGAATTCTGTGTCTTACTTTTTAATATTATTGCAACCAACACTTGTCCCTGGTCCCTGTCAAACATCCCTGGAATTTAAAAATAAAACGTATGGAAATCACGTAAGAATTTGTCTTCGTTCGCATCCTCTTAACCAGAACGTTTTATCACATCATGTGGTGGACAACTGCAATTTCACTCTCTTGCTGGTGCCGCATTGGAGCTCCGGTTGTGTCGGATTTGAACGTTCAACAGCAACGTACAACAGCAATTTGTTCTTTTTAAACTGAATTTTAGAAGTTGTCCAAAATATTTTTAAAACAATCACTGTTACCGATTTCATCACAAGAAACTAACAATTCTAGGAAAAATCTCAAAACAGTACAACACAACTAGCTCTGTCATGACAAGAATCAGGTTGTGACGGGAGCGAATTCTACCACACACATTCATCAATCAAGCGTTCACTGATAGAAATAGGTCGATCATTGTTTTATATTTCGTGCTCTTCCTGGTCACACAGTTTGCAGCCGCCACTGTTCACTTCTGTGCATTGTTGGTGGTTACTGAACTGACATACATTAATTGACTTGCGCGGTTGCGTGACGTTTTCTTCTTCTAAACGAAGCAGATTTTGCCCTTCCCTATTCCCAATGTTCACCCCAACTATTAATGTAAGAACGAAGAAAACGTGCCACAAATTCAACAATGAGCGAAAGTTCGTCTGGTTTTTGAACTGGCGAACATTGAGTGCATTATTGAGTTATCATTTACCTCTCCCAATGAAAGAAATTGCTGCCCTAGATTTACCCCTACATTAAAGCCCAAAAAACAAGTGTAAGAAAATAGAAAACGTCCTTGAGTTGAATGGCTCATTCGATTTTTGAACTGGTGTAGAAAATATGCTTGAGTTAAATAGCGCATTTGAACTAGTGTGAACATATTCGTTGAATCTAAGCACTTAAAATTCAACGAATTTTGGGCTATGAGTTATCATCTTCAACTCAAAGAAGAATCTTAACATCAACGGCTTAAGAGCCTAGTATGAGGTAAGTTACTACGAGCGCCCTTCGTTTAGACAAAATGGTCTTCTTGGTTAAAGTAATCCCACGTACATGAGCAAAAAATGTAATAGTATTACGAATTCCCGCCCATTTTGTGTTGTTTTTTTTTTTACATTGGCACCAGCCTCCTCCTCCTTGATATAGGCAATGCGTCTTGCAGGAACGTGTCATGAACTGCGGGTGGGACAACACGTCGCTTCACAGTAAAGCTCAAATGTTTCGTTATTTTCCTAGAAAGCCTTACTTGCAACATATTCACGTTAAAACATTAGCGCTTTGAACTAAATTACAGATGTCTCAAAACGTTACAAACTTTTGGGATCAAGATCACATGTTCTCAATGAACACACGGTAGGAAATTCCATTTAACAAAATTACAGATGTGATATTTACCACTGACTGTTAGGCAACTCCTCATGCACTAGGGTTAAGCAGGTCATGTTCTGACGCAGTCGGAGGCATTTCTTATACCTGCCGAAAACCGGTGCCTTACGAAATGCTTTACAATCAGAGGTAAATATTACTTCTATAATTAAGTTAAATGAAATTCCACTCTACATGTTCCTTGCATGAACTGCTCATCTTCGACGACCTCTCCTACGTGCTCTGGAACAGGCAATCGCTCCTGCGCGACCGTGTACAACATCGGCGTGGCGCGCACGCTTCGGAACTCGAGATCTGCAGACGCCAAAGGATTGAATATCTCTGACCAAAGCGCGCTCTAAGGATGAGCATCGTTGGACGTTTCAGAAAAGCCACACGAGTTGTATTGCAAAAGCACTCTCAGAGTCAGCTAGGGATGGCAAAAATACATCGATGTTTTTAACACATTGATGTGTTCCACCAGAAACATCAATATTTTGCTTCCGATGTTTACTTCACATCGATATTTTGTTAAAAAACGTTTTTAAAGTTTTATTATTTTTTTTAAATAAAGGGGTTTAGGCACGTTGTAGTGTATCCGCAGTACACAGCAATATCGTTTTGCGTCATCCTCTGTACCACGCTGCACATTTCGCCTGTGCAATCTGAGGGAATTTTAGGTTGTGTTATTTCCATGGTGTATGAATGGAAGTGACTAAAGGGTAAAGTAGCAAAACACGATGTTATTTATTGTTAATTTTATTCATTACATTCGATAATAATTTTTACTAACATGCTACTAACATGGTACTAACTGCTAACCAAACAATAAAAATATAACCCTTTTACGTACTGTAATTAAAAATGGATTAGAAAATAGCATGTTTATTAGTCTATAATTAAAACATCGATGTTTTCATCGACATCGGAAACCCTTTGCGATGTATCGATGTTTTGGCAAAATTTGCCATCACTAGATTCAACTAAATCCAACATCAGTTAGTAAAATATGCACAAAAAAAATACAGATTACGAAGAACATTTCCTAGCATACAATTATTTCGTACAAACAAATAACGGAGAAAAAAAGGTGCGACAAGGGGGAGGGAACGAGGGGTGGCTGCCGCTCGGAGGAGGGGGGAGGGCACCTTGGGCACCCTGCACGCGGAGGCAGGAGGGCGCGGGAAGGGCAGCGAGCCCCCTCACTCACCGGGCACGACGCGGGCAGCCCGCACGGCGCAGAGCACGGCCGGGAGGCACTGCGGCACGCAAAGGAGTGTTGCTGTGCAAATACGGCTTTTCTCTATCCTACGCTATTTCTCCATGCTACGGCAATATGGCTACTTCTCCATTCTACAGTAATATGGCAGTTTCTCTATTTCTCTCGAATATGGCAGTTTCTCTATGCTACGAATATGGCAGTTTCTCTATGCTACTGCAATATGGCAGTTTCTCTATGCTACGGTAATATGGCAGTTTCTCTATGCCACGGTAATATGGCAGTTTCTCTATGCCACGTAATATGGCAGTTTCTCTATGCTACTGCAATATGGCAGTTTCTCTATGCTACGGTAATATGGCAGTTTCTCTATGCCACGGTAATATGGCAGTTTCTCTATGCCACGGTAATATGGCAGTTTCTCTATGCTACGGTAATATGGCAGTTTCTCTATGCTACGGTAATATGGCAGTTTCTCTATGCTACTGCAATATGGCAGTTTCTCTATGCTACGGTAAATGGCAGTTTCTCTATGCCACGGTAATATGGCAGTTTCTCTATGCCACGTAATGGCAGTTTCTCTATGCCACGGTAATATGGCGTTTCTCTATGCTACTGCAATATGGCAGTTTCTCTATGCTACGGTAATATGGCAGTTTCTCTATGCTACTGTAATATGGCAGTTTCTCTATCTGCACGGTAATATGGCAGTTTCTCTATGCTACTGCAATATGGCAGTTTCTCTATGCTACGGTAATATGGCAGTTTCTCTATGCCACGGTAATATGGCAGTTTCTCTATGCTACTGCAATATGGCAGTTTCTCTATGCTACTGCAATATGGCAGTTTCTCTATGCTACGGTAATTGGCGGTTTCTCTATGCCACGGTAATATGGCAGTTTCTCTATGCTACTGCAATTGGCAGTTTCTCTATGCCACGGTAATATGGCAGTTTCTCTATGCCACGGTAATATGGCAGTTTCTCTATGCTACGGTAATATGGCAGTTTCTCTATGCTACTGCAATATGGCAGTTTCTCTATGCTACGGTAATATGGCAGTTTCTCATGCCACGTAAAATGGCAGTTTCTCTATGCTACTGCAATATGGCAGTTTCTCTATGCTACGGTAATATGGCAGTTTCTCTATGCCACGGTAATATGGCAGTTTCTCTATGCTACTGCAATATGGCAGTTTCTCTATGCTACGGTAATATGGCAGTTTCTCTATGCCACGGTAATATGGCAGTTTCTCTATGCCACGGTAATATGGCAGTTTCTCTATGCTACTGCAATATGGCAGTTTCTCTATGCTACGGTAATATGGCAGTTTCTCTATGCCACGGTAATATGGCAGTTTCTCTATGCTACTGCAATATGCAATATGGCAGTTTCTCTATGCTACGGTAATATGGCAGTTCTCTATGCCACGGTAATATGGCAGTTTCTCTATGCCACGGTAATATGGCAGTTTCTCTATGCTACTGCAATATGGCAGTTTCTCTATGCTACGGTAATATGGCAGTTTCTCTATGCCACGGTAATATGGCAGTTTCTCTATGCTACTGCAATATGGCAGTTTCTCTATGCTACGGTAATATGGCGGGTTCTCTATGCCACGGTAATATGGCAGTTTCTCTATGCTCTGCAATATGGCAGTTTCTCTATGCTACGGTAATATGGCAGTTTCTCTATGCTACGGTAATATGGCAGTTTCTCTATGCCACGGCAATATGGCAGTTTCTCTATGCTACTGCAATATGGCAGTTTCTCTATGCTACGGCAATATGGGAGTTTCTTTATGCTACTGCAATATGGCACTTTCTCTATGCTACGGTAATATGGCTCGGTAATATGACAATTTCTCCATGCTACGGTAATATGGCTATTTCTCCATTCTACTGTAATATGGAATATCTTTTCTCTATGCCACGGTAATACGGCTGTTTCTCCATGCTACGGTACTACGACTACAATACTATGGCTATCTCTCTGCTACAATACTATGGCTATTTCTCTGTGTTGCTGTTCCAGTGATTGCAGTAATGCATTTTGTCGCGAGGAGTGTCGGATTATTGTTTTGTTGTTCGATTATCGTTGATTTGGATTGGGTTGGTTCTGTGAGGTTGTGTCGTGTTGGTTCGTTTGGGTTGCGATGGATGGAATTGGGCTGCATTGGGTTAGTTTGAAGGGATGTATTGAATTGATTCGGTTGGGTTGACAGGCTATGAAAAATGTTCAACATATGCCTTAAAACGCTTCGTTACTACTGCAAAACTTTCAGTATCAGCTGTCTGAAGGGTCATTTATTTTTAGAATGTTTTGCGCTATGTTCCCACGGCAGGACTGGAAACCTAGTATGCTCCTGCCAACCACAATTGTCATATTTTGTTGTCTGTGTTTGGAAATTTGACGATTTGTATGAGTTTGAAAGTGAACGTTGCTTCATAAAATAAGAATGTCCTATCACTGATACACACTTATATCAACATAAATGACATGAAATTCTGTGTAATTATCCAAAAAACATCTTAATGATTGCGGTTGTGTGGAGCACAATAGTCCTCCAATCGATGCAGCATTTAATGTAACGAACTATGAGACGGTGGACACGTATTTGGAGACATTTTGAGAGGGAGAAGAAAGTAAATGAACGATCGGGTTCAAAAATGCCATCGCCCATCGAAACTCAAATATAAAACCACCAGCGTTACTAGGTTCTTTGCCAGAAGAAATAATTCGCAATTCATTGAATATTACTAAAGAATGAAGTTAAGTAATTTATTAATTTAATTTTGAAAACCGTAGCAATGTATTTCGTATGAGGGAGAGAGAAAAGCTACAGTCTGTAGGTCTTAGTATTTAATTATTCGGTTGGCTTCTGACGCTGGACACAGAAATACCAAACCGACTTTGAAATTGAAAGTAAATAAAAATTCTGCCTTCGAGTTCGCATGCCTCGATTAGTCTCCTCCGTGCAAGTACTTTTCTCGCTAGTGCTACCCCAAATATCAGCAGTCCCCTACACGTTATAATTCTTGAAAATACGCAAGACGGGACACTTCTGAATTATCGTGGGCTACCATAAAGTAACTTACCAAAATATGCTAGCACGGAAGTTCAGTAGCCCAAAGGGTTTGTTTGAGAGTTTCCTTTGTGAAACAATGGCTTGAAAGAGGAAATTTAGATTACTATAAGATATTTTTTTACTTGTAAATTTTGTTCTGCCAAATGCTTGGCCCCGGATGAATCTGATTTACTGTTTCATAGATACGGTGATAAGTTATAAATTATTGTTGTGTAATTGTTAAAACGCAGAACTAGCTATAATATCTTATTTATAAGGGATGAAAACATTGAGAGTACGTTCTAGGGATCTCTCGTAATTAACGTATTTATTTCGAAAAGTTCTTGTAGACGCTCTATATTCTTCTTTCGGATATCTATTATAATCTTATATTCGGACTGTAATTGGTACGATGCCAACTATTCGTAATGAAAATGACATATTTACTCCTAATTGTATATACATCTTCTTGACTGTGATGAAACCAAATCGTTAACAGATCAATTTGGGGAATTAATGTAAGAAAGACACAAATAAAATATGTATGTATTTGGCATTATTGGGTATGTAGACCCCCTCTCCTGGGCTTAGTTAAATTCCAATGCTTGGGGGGTAAGAGTGACATGGGGCAAACATGACGTATTCTCTTCACCGTAACTAGCAAGATTGCTTGAGCTTTTCTTCGTCACACAGCTACAGAAACTGGGACGATTTTAAAAGAAAGTTACAACTATATTTTTAGCCTCCATCGGGGATCACAGCACGGGAAGCTAGTACGCTGCCCATGAGCCATCCCAGAGGACAAATAAAAAAATGATTAAAAATGATGAATAACTGCAGTTGATTTTAGGGCAGCGTGAAAATCTACTAAAGAGAAAATTCCAATAATGCAGATGTGTTGATTCAACTTAAGAGAATTATTTGCTTTTATTGACTTCGTGCATTTACGGTCGCGTTTTATGAGTTTAGGGTCAGCATGTGTTTAACGTGTGAGTACGGTACAGTATGTGGTAATGTAACATTCAATACGTTGAAGGGAATGCAGCATGTGTTAGTGTACTATATAGTATGCGATAATGCATGAAATATGTGATAGACAAGATCTTCACGCTTCTCTTTATTTATTTATTTATTTATTTATTTGACTAACGATTTCGGGATGTAAGTTGTGCCACATCGGAAGTGTGTAAATCGGGTCTTACTGTATGAAGTGTGTGTTAGTGTATATATCTTACTGCATGTAGTTTGCGTTAGCGCGTGCAAACTGCATGCATTGTTGGTGCATGTACACGCGTTAAAGAATGAAGTGTGTGACAGTTCACGAAGTGTGTGTTAGTGAATGTGTGTTTTTAATGCGTTCGTCTATATGTACGTGTGTGCAGGGATTGATCTAGCCAATAACTTTTTGCGGGGTGCATCATGGTCTTTTGTTTAATAATAAACAATTGTTATTATAGTGTATATTTTTATGGTGTATGTATGATACTGTGAAATATTGTTTTTTAAAGAATCACATAATTCTAACAAATAAATATTTAAATAAATGTTGTCAATAAAGGAAAGTAAAGGAAAGTTATAAGTAACATGTTTGTCTATTGGGTGCACGCATTCACAGGTGGGTGGCACGGCGTGGGCGCCGGCTCAGGCGCCCGGAGTGTGTTCGTGTGTGTACGTGTGTTTGGGGGCTAGAACGTGGGCGTGGATGTGGGCTCGGTCGCGGGCGGTGGCGGGGCACGGGCAGGCAGTGTGTATGGTCTATGGAATGCACTCACGGGTGTCAGAGCGTGGGTACGGGCGTGGGCGGGCAGCGTGTTCGTGTGTGTACGGTGTTTGTGCGGTGTGTGGAATGCACTCACGGGTGGCAGAGCGTGGGTGCGGGCGTGGGCGGGCAGCGTGTTCGTGTGTGTTTGTGGGTTTGGAATGCACTCACGGGTGGCAGAGCGTGGGTCGGGCGTGGGCGGGCAGCGGGGGGAAGCCCCGGGTGGCAGAGCGTGGGTACGGGCGTGGGCGGGCAGCGTGTTCGTGTGTGTACGTGTGTTTGTGTGGTGGGTGGCAGGGCATGAGTGTGGGCGGGCAACGTGTTCGTGTGTGTACGTGTGTTTGTGCGGTGTGTGGAATGCACTCACGGGTGGCAGAGCGTGGGTGCGGGCGTGGGCGGGCAGCGTGTTCGTGTGTGTTTGTGTGGTCTATGGAATGCACTCACGGGTGGCAGAGCGTGGGTACGGGCGGTGGTCTGTTTTGTGTGGTGGGTGGCAGGGCATGAGTGTGGGCGGGCAGCGTGTTCGTGTGCGTACGTGTGTTTGTGCGTCGTGTGGAATGCACTCACGGGTGGCAGGGCGTGGGCGCGGGCGGGGGGCGGGCGGGGCGGGCGGGGCGACGGGGGCGCAGCAAGACTTGGCGGCGGCGGCCGCGGCGCCGCCGGGGCCTGGGCGGGCTCGGCCTGCACACGCGCGCGCGCGCTCAGCGCTTCGCTCTCCAAGCGGCCGGCGGCAGCGCTCGCATTGGCCTCTTGCGGCGCTCAAGCGCGTTAATAGAGAGTGTTTGCAAGTCGTTCATTTGAAAGACGTAACACGACAATTCTGTGGAGAACTGAACTGTGCATGCGCCGCAATCAAAAGACGGGATTTCAATTGACAGGTCCCGACATTATCCCTGTTTTGTCATCTACGACAAATGTGTTCGTAACCTTACACTGTACGTAGTTTTCGCCGCCACCTCTAAACATGAATTCAACACTAACACATAATAAGCATGGAAGTTATGAAAAATACAATATTTTCGATATAAGGCAAGAACTTAATAGCTAATTTTTTTAAGTTAATTCAAATGTGTCAGAAATAAACTGACGTAATTGTTAAGGATTTGGAGGTTATGTATACATTAAGGCTCCTTTGATTTCATAGTGGTCTCATACGTTTTACTATCTTATAATGCTTATAAAAGCAAAAATGAACTCAAAGATACACAGATGTTCAATAAAAGTTTTTGGATACTGTTAGACGTATTCAGTTCCAATTAATTAATAGTTTTAACGTATGTTTTTGATTCTGCGACATGCAAAAACTCATTTTTCTGAAGATACGTTTATTCCTATTGACAATGGATTTACCGTCTTGCAAAAACTCTCTATTCTCACCACTCAACTTACATCGGTCTTATCTCCCTTTTTGTAATGTAACGTTTCGTATTGTTCTCTTTCAGTATCGACTTCGTGCGACTGGAGGAACAAACTTCTCTCTTAAGGGGATCCGGAATGGCCTACCTCGGCAATGTTAACGTAAGAAACATTTTCTCAGAATCTATTTAATTTACAGACTTAAAATTGTATGTGAGGTTAGATTCGTTATTTATAAGTATTTTAACGAAGCTATTTAAAAAAAAAATATTACTAGTTTTTTAAATATAAATTTTTGTCCTCTGTAATCAGTTTTGTTCTTAAAAATAACATTTCTAGGAGTATTGTCTAAAGTATTTAACATTTTATAAATCCTCCCCGTTAAAGTATATAAATTTGGTTTGTTAAAATTTGAGCATCCTCCCATTTGTATTTTTTTAGAAAGTATTCTCTAAAGATGAACATTTTAATCTTACAAGACGCGGCTCCTAAGGTTTTCAGTGCATTCTTGGCCCATATGCTGCGCAAACACAAATACCGATATTTGGACGTTACTCAATCCTCAATTTTTTACCAGAAACAGTGTGTCCAACACTTGTAAGCAAACTATTAACTTTTCCTCACAACAAAAACACCCACGACGTTCAAGCAGCACCTACGATGTGTGGAAATGCTCACGCCCATTTCCACGCTATATAAACGTCAAAGTTTTAAAAACCTTAAAGATATGACATATGAAAATGAAACTTGGCTTATTTAACACAGAAAACTATATAGTTATTTATGTATCTAAGGTATTAAGTAGATGTTTTTGCCTTGAGGGCGACTTCCAAACCCGAGGACCACTGGCCCCAAGGGTTGGAAGTCGTCTGAGGGGCAAAAACATCTAGTAACGCCCGTAGTGCATACCAAACTTTATGGTTTACTAGTTCATTGCTGAATGAAACGAAAATTCTAAATATTTTATAAGTTTCCTTGGGTCTAAGCGATAAGAAGCATTGTAATCGTCATTTGTCAATATGACGTCACACAAAACAGTGTGTGTATCTACGGTTCAACCTCGTTATTACTATTGCATAATCGTTGTTCGACTAATTTTTTTTCGTACAAAATGAAAGAATATTGTGAAGTTTTACGGAAATTATCACAAAAGCGAACAAAGCTACGTAGTTTCCTGTAGAATCTCGAGAAATATATGAAAATGTTTATGGTGTATTTGAGAGTGATTTGACAGTGTGAATTGCATTGATGAAACGGTACTTGTAGGTTACTTGTGTATTGCCAATCGTTATTTAGAATATTTCATAGCATCAAAACATATTTCGAGGATGTAAGTCAATATGCTTTATTCATCTCATTACTATGTAGTATTGCTACACAAGAAGCATGTATAAAAAAAGGTGACACGTAACAGTGAAATATGACTGACTGGTGGCAATTATAAATTCACGGGAACATTCCCAAATTGCAATTTTCATATCGATTAAGCAAAATAAGGTTTATAACGGGTTATTTTACTTATTTGAGCATTACAATATTAATTTATTGTATTTGCTTACATCTTAACTTTAATAGATCGAATTCATAAAAATGTTGTATGTGTTGTATTGGTGTACTCAAAAGGTCCGAGGGCATAAAGAATCAGAAAGGACCGCAAGGGTATCAACAAGACCATTACGTGTTTTTGTTTCAGGTCCGTAAACACACAGAAATGAACTAGTAAGCCATAAAGTAATTAGTGATTCCAAAAAGTAAATATATATATATATATATATATATATATATATATATATATATATATATTCATCATTTTTGCTCATTCTGGCTCGTTTTAACGGCGTACGGCCGTAAAGATTTTTTTACTGTTGAAGACGTCTTTTGTTTTATTTAACGCAAAAAACAATTAAAAACTGTTTGTTATGTACTATTGGGAGAAGAGTTTTCTGTCCACGTTTTCTTAAATTCTGAGATTCCTACCCTAAAGCTTAAACAAGTTGAGTTATGAATACAAATGAAAATAACTATTTTTGGTAAGAATTGATACGAAAAATTCTTTCCAGTGTAAAAAACAACGAAAAAACAAACGTTTTCCAAAGACAAATCAGCTATAGATTTTTTCTTTTATCCCTCATCGTGCCCTTCGTGAAGGAATAGATTTCCTGGTGGTAGAACGTGAACAACGATAATTTGAATAACAGTATTACCCACAGAACTCTAGAAGACATGCACAGAGAGTGAAGTTAGATTAATGAAGTCGTAGGCTTCCGCGGCCAGAGTCATGTAAATGATCTTGGCTGTCCAGGTGACGCCGCGTCGAAGGCTGTGTTGCCGACGTTTCGACCATCTTATCGTGGTCTTCCTCAGGGCTGTTGTGCTGTCTTCACCAGGGCTGCTGTGGCACAACAGCCCTGAGGAAGACCACGATAAGATGGTCGAAACGTCGGCAACACAGCCTTCGACGCGGCGTCACCTGGACAGCCAAGATCATTTACAAGTTAGATTCATGTCCATAAACAAAACTATTAGCCATCTCAGAATATGCTCGAACGATCGGGGAAACTGGACGAAAAACCTGACCGAGATGGGTGTCATAGATTCAGAAGCTGAGGTACAATATTAGTTAAGCGTTGTTTAGAATTATACAGTTCAAATGATAATTAATACGTTCAATATCATTGTTAATAATGTTGATTTAAGTCTGCCGCCCGTTTAGAATAATAGAAATAAATGAGTTGTAATTAAATATGGATCTACGAAAATCTATGAATATGGAGATTGTTTGAATTTCACCATACGCGTTAGTATTATTCTTTTGTGTTGATCATAGGTTTGATTTATTTCTCAGGTGCCAGTGCAGTACCCCACCTGTTCTACCTGTACAGGAGATCGAGTTATCTACCTCGTGTTCTATCTAGTACCACAAAATTTGGCAAGGGAGTCTTCTACCTCTTTAAAAATAATTGGCGATTAATTCACCAGTTTTAATTCAAATTCCAACTAAACGAGGTGGAGTAACTGTCGTCTGGCGAAAGAGTATTACTGACCATCACCATTGACAAGCACATCTTACGTCTTTTATTATTATTATTATTATTATTATTATTATTATTATTATTATTATTATTAATAATAATAATAACAACAACAACAACAACTCCAAACATGCCCACCGCAAATTCCCCAAAGATGGTCCGGGATTGGAACCCCGATTCTTATATGTGGAACTGGCTGTAGTGGAACTGACTGCACTGACTGCAGTGCTGCGGGTTAATTTAATGTAATATTTAATTAGCGTCCAAAATCAGTAAAACTTATGTCACGAAATACCGCAAGAAATATGCTCGAGAATACCTACACCTTCTGGTTTATTTACATACTTGAATTAAAGGTAATCGACTTATAAACAAAACTAATTTGTCGATCTTACAAAGATTTTAGTCAAAACGTTTCAAAATCACTTCACCTGCGCCCTAGTTCATATCAGATTCTGCACTATCATGAGATTTCGATATACCAACAGTTCAAGAAAAAATTCAAGAAATGAGGTGAAAATATCACCAACCCTTGGAAATGCATCCCAATAATCTAGCTATAAACCTACTTGAAAATAACCAAGAAATGTTTATTCTTAATAGAATTTCCTTTCGCCATCTCCCCCACAATTCCGATAATTAACGTTTATCCAAAAAGGTTCTCTTGTTTTGTTCTAATATTGTTCATGCTATTCTTAATCCTCAAAGTCCTCAACAATAGTATTCTAATATTATTATAATAATGTTCTAATCTTTTATTATAGATTTGGGAAGATTGCCAAGGGAAGTGCCAATGAGTGAATTTCTTACTTGTATTTCATTGTTTATTGTTAACACCTCTCTTAAAAGTATTTATCGATTATTTCACTTTTGAAATAGATTGTAAATATTCGTTTTAAAAAAGTAATCGTACCAATCAGCGTGGTTTTCAAGAATTGAAATTAGACATGTTCGCTCCTGAGAAAAAGAAAACTCATTTGCTTCGGCAAACGAACTACGAACTTGATTTTATTGAACCCACTACGACTTTAATTGCTTCCCAAATAACGCACACCGCGGGCCTTCTCCTACCACAAAAGGAGACTCTACAAAATGTGCGCTTTGTGCACATTTGCATACTGCATAGTGTATGTCGAGAAGCAAAGTAAGGGAAGCAAATTTGCAGTCCATCAAACGAATAGAAAAAACGGTACGAAAATTCTGATAGAGATCAAGACTGATCCCGAAGCCGAAGTACAGTACTTGCTACATCATATTTAAGTCTTTCAGAATTTTTAAAATATAAATGTCAACTAATAATTTTAAATCACAACTAAATAACCATAATTTTCATTTTTGATGGTCAAGATGGCATCTGATGAATAGAAACAGTTCGCCTAAGTGTTTAGAAGGTTTGAACGGATTTCACTCGTTCGCACGGTACAAAGTACAAAGTCCCTTTTGTCACACATCACGGTACGGTACAAAGTCCCTTTTGTAGATGAACAATTTAAATTGAGAGAATTTCCCACCATTGTGGCTGGTGCAGTCGTGTTGATACTTACATGCAGACTGGGTTGCCAGCTATCGGCGGCCATTCGAATCCGTATTTGTGGCACGGAGGGAAAGAGTAGCTGTTGTGCGCGATGCTAATTGGGGGAGTGACAGTGATGCCTTTCGGCGCTATTCCACACGTGACCGCCATTTGGGCAAAAATACAAGAAATTTTAGATTTACCTGAGAAATTTTGAAACTTCCACCCGAAACGTTAGAACGTCTGTTGATCTGTTTCCATGACACCTTGTCAGAATTTTAATAACAGTTTATTTGGGTGTAAATGGCAGAAGTGGGTATTCCAATGGTAATGATTTTTTTTTTATTTTTTTACCACGTTTATGACATTTAAATTATTGTGAGGAGAAATATTTCAATTCGTTGTTATAAAATTAAGAGGAATTGTCCCTTCAACCATTTATGTCTTCGCCAAATTGTTCTAGATTATAAAACTTCGTAAAAAAAATTGACAGCAAATTATCACGTATTCGGCAAATATTCTTCAGAGTTAGGCGGCTTATGTTTCGATTAGATAGCGCGATCTGTGGCATACTCTTTAGGATGCCTGGCCAGGGAGCTGCATTCGAGGTCTTGTAGCCCCGAAAAATGCCGGGGGCGTTGCCAGGGCGTCTTCATCCCCTCCCCCTCCTCCCGCTCGTAATCGCCTCCCCCTTCCCCTCCGTCAGGAGATCGATCGTGGCGCACACAGCGGTTTCTATTGCGATTCAGAAGTGTTTCTTTGTGTGACTTTCACAACAAACTGATCGGGCCTGAACTGAAAATTCTGCAAACGAATCCAAAAGAAAAAGGAGAAAATCTTTCTTGATATTAAACCGTTCGTGTATATTATCCCTTATACAGTAAGAATGAAATAAGACGCACATTTAGTATTCTTCACCTGACAGTTGGTAAGTTTAGTATTATTTATTTGGTCGGGCAGTGGCGGAGCTTTAGTCTTCCCCGTGTTTTTTGTATATGGCAATTGTGCCTGCGAATTGTGCCTAATCATATATATATATATATATATATAATTAATCATATATATATATATATATGATTAATTAACACTTTCTTTTGTTACAAATATGAAAAAAAATCTATAAAACACAATGAAAAGTTCGTCTTATGAAATTTTGAATCTGCCGAAATTCGTCCGCCCCCAGAAATCGCGCGCCCCAGGCTGCAGCCTACTCAGCCTGTTGGGTAATCTGGCACTGCGCAGGCGGTGAGCAATCGGCGCTTTAGAGCCGGTTGTTAGGAATGCCCGTATCACCCGCTCGGTGGGATCTGCCCTCTGGCGGGTGAAATTGAGGTACATTCTTGACTTAGTATGTCTGAAACCGAAGAGTCCTTCCTTGTCAATCCCAGTGTTTGTGTGATTTTTTCAGAGCAAAGTATTTGATTTTCGTTGGCAAAGGAACTTCAATAGAACTTTTAAAATGTGTGAGGCCGACCAAAAGAGGCAGATGTTACATAAGGAAGCTAGGGAAATGGTTTCCAACGTCTACAGCCACTTTAAGCGTGGAGCTGATGCCGGGTGAGCACTTAGCGCTGTTGTCAAGTGCAACCGACGGGCGGCTGAAGCTTGCAGCCGTGGGAAGGTGCGTAGTTCTATTTCGTCACTTTCCCCATTTACAGTGGGTTAAAGAAAAAAATGGCATATCGAGTGTTGTAGTTGCTTTTCTAACATATTCATTTCTTTTACTTTCTATGTGACGAATCGATATCATAAATTTAAGTTCTGGATTGTTAATAATCCTGAATATAGAAAGTATTAATAATGAAATAATTAACATTTTAGATTCTGCAAGGGTTTTTTCCTTCCTTTTCCCTTTTGCAGTCCTGGCGGTACGGACGTTTTTTCAGTGGAAGAATATTCTTTCACCTCAAATGAATTTTTAACGGCAGCGAGTGTTGAAACCCGAGGCGGGCTTGTCTCGAGGTCCGTCAAGTTAACATAGCAAAGGTGTAAAAAACATTGAAATTAGACTCAAAATTTGTTGCTTTTTTGTTGCTAATTTGTTACGTAAAAATAAAATTTATCGGTCTTCATTTGACCCTCCTATTTAAGATTCGGCTAACTGGACATCAAGTCAACACCGCAATGACAAGGAAACCAACAAATTACAGAATAAATAAAAATAACTACATGGGAATTTATCCTTTCTTTGTTGCTCAAGAGTTCAAGTGGACCACATTGAACCGACGTGTGTGTGTATACAGGAGCCAAAATAGGTTTGAGATGTATGCATGAAAAACGGTGACAGTTTGTATCTAATGCATGTAAATATCACCCTTAAAAAGTGATATTCCGTAAATGAATAATCAAACAGGAATATATTATTTTTAATGTTTTGATTGCACTTGATTGACTTTACCATTCTGAAACTAATGATGCTACAACAGCTCATGCTTTCTCGCTTTTTTGGAAACAGTTACGTCATAATGAAATATTGCAATATCTGCACTACTATTACTTGGAAACGTCCAATTCAACCAATTCAAACAGAGCGCCTCTGGTGCATATCTGCATTCATTTCAATAGTTAGGAGCAGCAATAATTTCTTACTTTTACAAAGGAAACAAAGAGGAAGAAATTTGACTGTTATAGTATTCGCAGCATAGTACGCAGAACCGAGCTCTTGTCAGCGCAGCGGTGTCTAACCTATGTGTAGTTCGTTTCGCATACATGCTTGGCAAAGATCTTGGCCAACGGCCCCCGCCATATTTCAAAATTTTCTGAAATGGCACTAAATTTGTTACATGGAATACACTTACAAAGATGGCATAGGTCATATTTCAAAAATTTCAAAAGTTCAACATTTTTCGGCACCTTCCTACAACTAAAATATGAAAGATAGAGATTTTTTCCCTGAATGAAATCGGTTTCTTAAAGATAGGTTTTGAAACACGTTCATGAACAATTTTTCCAAATCATGTTAAGTTTTCCATAATTTGAGTACTTTCGCGTAATTTTGCCTGAAAATACAGACGAGAACGTACGTGCTGTTTTAGCATCACTAGTTGAAAATTACAAAAGTGAGTTCTTTAAGCGTATTCCTACAACTACAACATTGAACATATCGATTTTTTTCAAAAGAAATTTGTTCTTCACAATTAGGTCTTTCATTAACATCTTGTATATTTTTGTGAAAATTCCAATTTTCGAGCAATTTTGCGTGATATTAAATATTAACAAATTATTAAAATATATTAAAGATATTAAAACAACTTTTTTTAAAAACTGATTCAAATTTGCTGTTTAATTTTTTGTAGGGATGGTAATATATGTTCTGTATCATATAGAGGCACCTTTGGCGTATTCTGTTATTGTTTTTAAAAAATACACAAATGTAATTTTTTATACCTCTCTCATGTCGTGAACATTTACATTACCCATGGTTTTTACACATCATAGAATGTGAGAGCAAGTGTTTCAAATCATGTGAAAGACGTCGTGACCTAAAAGTCGCGTTTAAGTTTGCGTTTTCTCTTATACGTGTGCTTCGGGCGTTGAGCTGCCTCCCTGTCACAGAGTGAGACATTTGTTGATTGCGAGTGGCCGGGTCAAGAGGCAGCGGCCGACCAGGGACACGACGATCGTAAAAATGTCACTTGCGACCGAAACGCTTGGGCGACGGCCCTGCCAAGGCGGTCATCCGCAGCTGGGGGCAAAACTGAAAGAACTAATTTATATTAACTTTACCAATGGAAGTAGCTGGCGCTTTCACCATAGAGTAAAGATTTATAGGCCTCTTTTTTCTATGCTTTCACCAGCCGCCCTAGGTTCGTATACACGCAATAGTTATTTTCTATCCTCTTAATGTTCATCTTTCTTTAGAAAGCAAGAGAAACGGGGACAGAAAAACTCCGGGATATCTTAGCTGAAAATACAGTACATACAGTACATGTATACAGGAGCTTGTGTTAGAATACTGTGAAGGCACAGGCTTGTCACTTCAAAGTAAGAATATAGTATTTTTTCACGTAAAACGTCTCGTTCAAAATGAGAGAAAAGTGTTGAATAATGTTTCAGAAACTTTTTTTTAATCCTAACTATTAAATTAACATCTACTGTTAATGTTCCTTTTAAAGTGTTTTTATGTACTGTTGCCAGACCTTACGTGGCCCTAAGAGGACTTACGAACACCTAATAATATTAAAATATTTCATATGTAGTAACCAAATTCAAAATGAAAATAGAATTTTACCTTACAATTAAAAAATGTAATATTCAAATAATAAATTTAATAAATATTTTATAGAAGAAAATCAAATGAATCATAAAAACAAAATCAATTAATAAAGATACTATTAACTTCAAACTCAGGAGGACATTCAATTTTATTGATGAATGCAACCAATTTATTATTACTACATATGGAATATTTTCATTCCATATTATGTAAAGAAACAATCATACCATTTTTTGTTGAGTGACAGAAATGATGTTTCACCCGCCCCTTTCCTCCTTTTCCGCTCTCATCCTATTCCCTTCTCGCTCATTGTACTACCCCCCCTTCGCCCCCTCCCTCATTGTACTAACCCCCGTATTTCATCACGCTGAAACGCCAGAAAATAGAGAAAAGAATTATACCTCTCAATATAAGATTCACTACTGAAATAGAAAACGAACATAAATCTCTAACCGTCCTTGATCTCACCATCACGCTAGTACAGGACCATCACAAATTCAATATATTCAGAAAACCAATCTGCACCAACACAATCATACACAACACCCTCCCACACACAAACACGCAGCCTTCTAGGTTATGGTACATCGATTAATCTCAATCTCGATGTCTCCAGAAAACATAAAAGGAGAATTAAACATCATAAAACATATTACCAGGATGAATAGATACGACTGTAATATCATTGAAAAATTAATAATAAAAAACACACACTCAACATCCGCAAATACACCACTCTCACACCAATCAACAAGAACACTACAGCCATGTACATCACTATCCCTTATGGAAGAACCGTTTCTCTTAAAATAGCCACCACAATCAATAAATTCGGTCTCAAAACTACTTTCCACAATACTCACACATTACAGAAAACACTATCCATCACTTAAAACCCAATCCCACCTAGTACCTCCATATGCGGGGTCTATGCTCTCACTTGCAACAAACCGGTAGCGGTAACTCAGTGCATCAACTGATGTCAATGCAGCGCCTCTGACCAGGAGGTCCTAGGTTCGAGTCCTGACAGTGGTAGGATTTTCGACACTGGCTTTTTAGCGAGGTCGAATTCAGTCGCTATCTGGAGGAGAATTGTAGCGGTGGTTTCTCCGATCAACACCAGGCGAATGCCGAAACAGTACCCTACCAAACGGGTCACGGACCACGCGCAATCTGTCCTTCCTCTTCCTTGTCCTATCCTCTCCCCTTACACACACACTTACACTAATATGCACCACACTATCACATATTCCGGAAGACCGGTCGGGAGTTTGGAGCTTGTCCCGGCTGGGGTGATGCCCCGCTGGTGGGAGAGTCCTGGTTAGGGGGAAACCCCACTAGCCGACGATAGGTCGGTGCCGGATCTCGCCATCCAGCTAGGGAAGATCACCGTCGTCTCCCGAGAGAGAAAAAGCATGCACTACACTAACGGGACTAATGACCGAAGCAGTCGACGCGCCCGGAAACACGAAAAAAATCAATCAACTTGCAACAACTGCAATGCCATATACATAGGACAAACCGGGCGTAAATTCGCACAGAGCATCAAAGAACATGAACAAGCGTGGAAAAACAACACTACCACAGTCTCCCACGTCACTGATCACTTAATTTTAAACAATCACACATTCGACAAACACGTTTGCTTACTCATCTGGATACTACATTCTGTATGTAACAATTTGTTAATAAGATGTATATTTTTTTATATTTCATGTATTCCTGTATTTTTTTTTCAGATAGCACTGATGATGACTACGCGATCGAAAAGATCGAAAGATACCAGACATCATATTTTATTTACACTTATATGAAAAGGTATGTGTATTACTAACGATCTAGTTAATTGTTACACTTTGTTGCAAATTGAAATAAAAACACTTCCTAATGTGCAAAGGGGACTGAATACTGCTCTTTGCTGATAATGCTACGCCCACACATGGGCTGGGAAGTGTTGCCTGATTTTTTTTAAATTTCAATTTCCCTTACCAGTAGCCCTGGCGAGACGGTAATTTATTTACTTTGGGGGGCAGTACAATCTGTGCACGCTGCAATCCTACTTGGCTTTTGGGCAGAAGGTGGGCGTACTTATAATCTAGGTAAAGTTAATCTTACGACTAACTTATAGGTAGCATGCCTTAACTAACCTATTTACAGAATGGCGCTTTGGACCTTTCCTTAAGTCTTGAAAACATGTTTAACTTGTGACTGTCGCGTTTTAGTGTGAACTTTTTCTTATTTTTATTCTCATTTACTCTCCAGTTCTCTCTGTGATTCGCGTTACTTACACTGATCTCCCATTGCATTCACACACTCATTTATATTATATTATATTGACACAATGCACACTTCAGTTGAGTTCTGATGTCTCCGGCTCTGTGACGTCATGCCATTTCTTTGTGGCCGTCGCAGAGCGAAGGAGAGGGGGTAGAGTGGGGATACAGAAAGGAAGCGACAGTAGGGAGTGGGGGAAGAGATAGAGACTACTATTGCGTTAAAGACATTGATCTTAACTAATCATTGTCCACCGATGAACTATCGCTATTTTAGTGTGTTCACACTCAATATCCGAGTCCATATTTATAACAGTACTGTCTATAATATCTGGCACTGGACCGTTCCTCCCCCAGTCTTCAATAGTGACTTGAGTGATAGCCCAGTTTGTAAGCTCTAACAACTTCTTTGCTTTCCTTTATAAGTCTCTTAATTTTTGCCCGTGCCATTTCAATGGGATTCAGTTCACACATGTAAGGAGGAAGGCGGATGACAGAATGACCCCTACTGGTAACAGCTCATCAATTTTGTATGTCTTGTACTGAGGTTATAGTTGTAGACCTAGTTGGTATAATTCAGGCTTCCTCACGTTTTCATTAACATGCCTTCCTTTTGCATTCAACCATTGAATTATGTCGCGCTTTAATGCATATGCAGTTGGGGTTTTATTGGCTAACGCTCTACGATATGGACATTATCAAGACAATTACTGCCTTAGAAGGCAGTTTTTGTAATAATGTTTCTCTCACCCACTTTTCAAAATTTTCTTGATTCATCTTACCATCATAGTCGCCTAATGCAGAACCGACCTTCACTGTGAATTGTCGAATTCGATTTTCGCTTCGCCATTTCGCATCTAACATTCGCGCACTCTGAATCAAAACTGAGCTGATGTTTGCGAATCCATTGCATTGACAACGCGCTAGCCCTTTCCTACAGCCCATGTGTGACCTCACGGACGTGTGTCAAACAAATCCTACAGCCCATCACCTTATCGCGCTCCCTTCTCCCCGCGGAGAAACTTAGACCCTTCTCACAGGGCCGGAGATCTCGGAACCAAACAGTATTTACATTTGCAGTTTCTCGCCACAGCACCGACTGGGCTCAAAGTGTGTCATCGTTTGACGTAGGGCGGTGGGTATGGCGCATTGAGAATGCCACAAACATCGTGTGTCTTTCCTTTGACGTTTTTTGCGTCACTTGGGGATTGGCCTGGCCACTTTGGAAGACAGAGGCCATAAAATATCCCCAAACACCCTCCCAAGCTGCGTGTAAAGGGCGGATGTGAGAGGGGTACTGTTCAAAATCTGTTGTTTGTGCTGAGGGGGTGTTGTGGGCGTCGCAGAACCGTCTCCGCTAGGGGTGCCCAGATGTGTGAGGCGATATATACATACTCTCTGTGAGGCGTTCTCTCAATCTTGATACCGCAAAGAATCAGGTGGATTTTCTTGGAAATTTTTCTTTAAATTTCAAATTTTAAGTAAAGCTTTGGACTTCTTTGGGCAGAGGCGAAAAAGCAGCATCAACTTATGGGCCCCTCTTCGTGATGTTAAGATTATAATCGAATGTCAGACTCAATAAACCAAATATAACTGGAAAATCTAATATTATCTTATATTAGTTTTCTCGTGCCAAAATATAAAAAACTCCTTCTGATCTGCCTCACCCCTGATAACATTTTGAAATTGAATAATGTAAGAAAAAAAAAAGATTTAGATCCAATCCAACCGAATTCCACTCGAAGAAAAAGCTCCATTAGACTTTCCAGGATTGACGAAAAGTGACCTTTCCAGCACATTTAAGTTTTCTGTTTTCAGTTGTTTTATAATGTTGTTTTAACGTCGACTGTCATCATGATGTGTACTAGAGATGCGTTTCACATAAAGCTTTCTCTCTTTCGTAAATAGTAGTTTATGTTGTTATGTTTTAGTTTATAATGTTAAGCTTTATTGCATGAGTACATGTTTTGAAAACGAGCGACGTTAGGAGCGAGTTTTCAAATTTGTACCAATGCAATAAAGCAACATTATAAACGAGTTGCATACGCTACTTTTTTTGTATAACAGCATTATAAATTTACCAGAGAATCAAACTTAATTTCGCGAAACAACTTTCTTCTGACGTCTCGGGTGCTTGACATCCAACGCCCTCTGGAAATCAAATTGAAGATAGCATTGTTGACATCCGTGCGAGAAAACGGTGGTCGGCTGTTCCGTCTTCTTCTACCTTCACACGATTCTCTCGCTACTATTGGCTGAATGTGTGATGACGTCATGTCGCGTTTAATAATGGCGGTGACGTCATGTAGCGTGCGATAAAATACTTGATTATGCACGATTCGGGGTATCGAAAAGGGTCGTTTATAAAGATGGTATACAAAAAAATAAATTATGTTCTCCATATTCTGAAAGCAATTTGTTTAACTTAATTCCTTGAATTTATATTTTAATGTACCTGCTAATTCTCAGCCTTTGTTGCATGTACATTACTTTCAAAAGAAACATGTAAAGAAATACGCATTTTTTATGCTATGAAGTGGATTCTTCAAAATATGTACACTTCAGATGTTATTTGTTCGATTTTATTCGTAGTAATGCAAATAGCAAAAAATGCTGCCGTCGAAAAGCGGGGTTCTAGAGCAGCAATTTGGCTGTTCTGATATTGAAAATGTGAATACTGAATTTTGTTTCTTCCTCTTTGTTTGTCGTCACTTCTTTGATAACCAATGACGCACCGATAAGAGAATATAGTCATAACATCAGCTAGGAAAAATTGCGGATTAACATAATTCTTTTGTCATCGAATTTTTTTTTTTTTTTTTGTATTTTTTGTATTTTTTCAATGTTCCTGAATATCTAATGAAACCACAAACATGTCTGACATGGCCAGGGGCTGCTTAGATTTCTATCAATATATGCGTATTTTCGTAATTTGTAATAAGTGAATCTGAAAGATTCACTTATTACTTACGTTTTCTTTTCATCCATTTGCGTGTGATATATACTACTTGCTTATAAATGAGTGTGTTTAGCCCTTGAAAAGTGGTGCTCTTGTCGTGGTCGAGACTCCGAACTCTGTAACAGGGTCGCCCTGACCCAATGGACCTGCGCCAGCCCAGTCTGAAAGCAACCTTTCTTCTTCCTGTAGTCAAAACAAGGTTGCTTGGTTTTTAAAATCTAAGCGGGACGCAGCTTGTTTGTTTAAGTTAAATCTCCATCATTATCTCATCTTCGTGTGCTACGTGAGCATCAGCGAATAAATTCCACAAGTTTGTTTTTCTTCCAAGTAGTGAGCTATGAAAGGTTAATAAAGAACTTTCGTTGTAAGAGGGTCTCAAAATAATAATTTATGACTAACATTTAGTGTGGTCAACTAGGCCGTACGCTTCAAAGCACATCAGTGCCTTCGGAGCATGTTCAAGCTCACTCATACTGTTCTGAACAGTAATATCAACAAGTAGGATGTTATGTGCCCTGCATGCTGTAGATTTAATTTAAAATTATTTTTCTTTTTCTTCAATCGGAATGAGAAGCATACTAATTAAGTTCGAATAGAAAATACTTATAACAATTATTCACTCTTAACAATCATTAAATAATTAATATTTTTGTATATCAGGATTATAAACGAACTTTTCTGTTGCAAGAAATCGTTCATAATCGGGCATTTTACGGCACAGTGATGACGTATTAGCCTTTTACGGCACCAGTGATTGCGTCATTACATGTTCAGCCAGTTACAGCGAGAGAGTCGGGAGGAGGTAAGGGTAAATGGAACTGCCGACCATCGTTTTCTCGCATAATGCCAAATACCGTTGAGTGGTCAGGCAGAAGAGCAGGCTAAATGGGCTGAGCCTCGCCATCAATAAAGACATTTATTTATTTATACCGGAGATGTCACAAGAAAGTTGTTTGGCAACATCAAGTTTGATTCGCTTATAACTTTACAATACTGTTGCATAAAAAATATCATATGCAAGTCGTTTATAATGTTGCTTTATTGCATTCGTACAAATTTGAGAACTCGCTCTTGACGTCGCTCGCTTTCAAAACGTGTACTCGTGCAATAAACCTTAAAATTAAAAATAATATAAAATAATTGAATAAACTACAATTTAAATAATCAATTATATTTGTATTATAACAAAATGTGTATTTATTATTAATACGATAGTTATGATAAAAAATTCATTTAGGGGCTCTACTGAGTTAAAATAGTAAATTTCGTGCTCCTTGCGGTTCGAAGGTTGGCGACCGCCGCCTAAGCTGCAGGTTCTCTCCGGCACTCGCAATTAGCGGGGTCTTCTCTTCTTCGTCAACAGCTGCCTACCATCTACATTCCGACTGTAATCTTAACATCTGAACTGAGTCACAAAACGTACTGTTTGTGTTTTGTATGAAGGTTCTACGATATGAAAGGGGAAAAAAATCCTTGCTAATAGCAACTCCTCGAATGACTTCCTTATGTACTGGATCGAAAATCAGCTTACGTATCCGTGTCATTACAGAACGTTCTGGAACATTTCATAGTCTTTCACACTTTCAGAAAAGTCGCCTTCTAAGATGGCTCTTGGATTTCCGAGAACATTTTAAAAGCCCTGAATATTGAAATATCTAGATAAAACCTTCCGGAAAGTTTCTTTTCGGTAACGATTCTTTTCTTCTATTTCATGGGATTGTTCTAAAAAATCCTAAAAGATACTGTGGACTAAAAGTATTATAACTCACATTTCAGATAGATTTCTTAACAAAATCTTTAAAGAAGCTCATTAATGAAATTTGGATTAATCACAAAATGTGGAATAGTGAATGGAGTAGCTTGAAGCTAAAGTAGTGTTACAATTAACGTAAGTTGTTCGCTGAATCTTAAGAGCAATTAGAAAAATGGCTCGTGATTCATTCACTCTTATATTGTCGAATATTACAAAAGTTGAACAGTTCTTCCTGCAATTCGACATCGAGGATTGAGAGTTTTTCGGAATAAAATATGTTCATTAAAACTAGATCCTAAAAAAATGCCAATGAAATTCCATGAATTGTGTGGTAAACGTAAGAATCTTAATTGGAAATTCAGGGAGAAAAAAATGCAAGTTGGGAACACAAACGGGTTCAAGTAGTTTACAGTTTACAGTTGCTAATAATGCGAGAACATTTGTGCTCTAGTAGCTCCTCTAGCTTTGCAAATGACGTAGCAAAATCGTTTACGCCTTAACTGCATACGCCCCGTCCACTCCGGTGCGGAACTCGCTGGTTCAGTGCACTTACCGAGGGTAAAGGCCGCTCCTCACATTCGTTATTCGGCGAACAGCGAGCAACCGCTCGCCGGATCCCGAGTAGTGTGGATGAGTTGCTCGTTACTTGCCGAGGGACGAACATTCGGGGTTCGCCCTACCCACCGCGTGTCGGTCTTTTGGACACATCAAAGGGAGCGAACATTCGCCGAATACGTCAGCTGTTGGGGATTGGGCGAGCACTAGCACGCTGCTCGGCGAATGCCGAATGTGTGGAGCCGTCTTTACTCACCGCGTGTAGGTCTTTTTGGACACATCAAAGGGAGCGAACATTCGCCGAACACGTCAGCTGCTGGGGATTGGGCGAGCAGTAGCTTGCTGCTCAGTGAATGCCGAATGTGTGGAGCCGCCTAAAGGTGAGTACGGGCGCTCGGCAAAGTGTAAGCTAATCATCACTCCTAGGGATTCGGTGAGGAGTCGTCGAGTTACTCGCCGGATGACGCCTAGCGAGTAGGGATGCGACATCAACAAAACATCGATATTCATAATTAAAACATGGATGTTTATAAAGCATCGATCCAAAAACCAGGAACGATGTTAAACATTGATGTTTTTAAAACTGGATATAATTTGGGGATATAATTTGGGTCTAGTTTATTAATTTTTAATTGAGATTTATCCAACAAAGTCAAAAAATCAATAGGATAATTTCATTGATTAATTCAATAATGCTAATATAGGATTCCTTTTTGACGAAAACCCGATTTGATTAATTTTTTACCTTTGGTTACTTTGATCTGAAGAATATTTAATTTACAGATATATGAAAATTATTATAGAATTACGATGGTACTTTTTCCTTTAAAAACTATTAACCGCGTAAAAACATGAAACACACAACATCGAGGTTAAATAACACAAACATGGGCTTAAAAACTATGTTAAATACATCGATGTTTTCAAAACATCAACATCGACGGCGCATCCCTACTAGCGAGCAAGAACATGGAAATGAGCAAATGCAGGTCGATCCACGGATCCAATTTATTGTTTGTCGAGGGGAAGGGGGTGGGGGGGGGGCGGAGGCGTCAGCGCGCGCCGCAGCCGCTGCCGCAGCGCGCGGGCACCTCCTCCAGCAGCCGCTTCTCGCCCAGCGCGCCCACGCTGTCCTGGTACTCCGTGTAGCCCAGCGAGTACACCGGCGACGCCGGACCCTCTGCGGACACAGCGCACTCTTAACGGCCGCCGTCCGTTAAGGATTTAACAGGCCGACAACAACATTCAAACAAATTAGGGACGCGAGCGACATCGCCAACAAAAACATTGATGTTTCTAAACATCAATGCTCAGAATTAAAACATCGATTTTTCTAAACATCAATGCTCAAAATGAAAACGAATGTTAATAAAACTTCGACACAAAACAATTAATGTTTCTAAACATCGATGTTTTAAAAAATGCGTTAGGGACCATTAATGTTCAAGCGGTGGGAAATTAATTTGACGGTGGCTGCGTTTATTGAGATTTAACTTAAAAACACTAGTCAGAAAATGGGGAGGACATTTCTCAAGAGTTTATTACGTCATTGACTAAATTAAAAAAATATATAAACTTCATTTTATGAAACAATTTCGATTTTAATTTTTTTTTCACTCTTGGTCACTTTCATCTGAAGAATGTTAAACGTATATACTACTGTGTATCTGAAAAGTATTACAGGTTTCGGTAATGATGGTACTTTTTCATTCAAAAATAAAATATCAACCACGTAAAAACGTCGAACATAAAAGGTTGATGTTTTGAAATCGGCGACATCGTTGTCGCATCCCTAAAATAAATCAGTTGCAGCTAAAGATGACATATGAGTACTCTTATTCCCAAAAAAATTACATTTCTCGTTCACGTGATGGTTTTGAGGAAAGTATTGATCGACGCGCGGCCGATAAAACAAATAACACTTGGCTATAAACCTGAGTTTACACACTTCGGCTGTTTTTTGTTATTTGCTGTTTTTCAATCTAATGACGTTAGTAAGAATAATTATTAGTAACTAATGCAGAAAGTGTGTATTTAGCGTACGAATGAAATGTTGACGAGCGAATCAATGAGGAGCAGTGTACAGCATTTTGAAATGAGAATGGCAGAAGCATTTCGGTACGAGTTGCGTTCATTTCTTCAGTACAAATTCATGGACACTTGCAAGTCGGGATCATTCTCAATTCGCGAGGCGGCAGCCATATTGCTTCATGTCGCCACAGTGTTTTGTCTACTTTTGCAGTACCCAGTGGTTTCATATGGCCGTAAATTCTTTGCGGCGCGAGTACAAAATAATTGTACGCGTAGTCCGAAGTCACTGTTTTGGGGAGGTGCGGTAAAGTCTATTTTGCCGCTTGTGTACTTGAAAGTAAGACTTTCCAATAAATAAACAGTGAAGAAAAGAGTATTAACTTTCAAGCACGAGTGTTAAGAAAAACAAAACAGATACACCCACATGAAATCCGCCAAAGTGTACCTACAATACGTTCGCCTGTAGGGTTGCGTAAGTGTTCGTGAGAGGGGTACTCAATCATCTGCGCATCTAAAAATCTGTACTTACAGTATGGTTCCAGACGATATCATTGACTACACGATATACAGAAAAAAGCATTGAGCAGTAATATTCATCAATAATATAGTTGGAATGTTATTAGAATTCAGGTGAATTCACTAAACAAACGCATGTTACAAACCGACATTTTGGTCCTTTATTGAGACTGAATCTGAACTTTTGTTTCTCATTCCACTACTCTTCCTGAACTATGTTTGTAGTATGTATGTAGGCTGTAGTTATTTCATGAGTTCTGAATGGAAAAAACAAATCACGATAAGGGCTGAAGAAACGACCGTTATCGGGAATTTTTGAATTGCGCTAGAACTTATTTGTTTAATTTAATGAAGTGACCCTAAAATCATGAAAGACACCATTTCTTATTAAATAACCAGGCTTCCAGCATTTAATGTTCATCCACGTATCCAATTTATTTTCCCGAATTAGTCCTGAGTGTACAACAGCTCTTGCGAGCGGCGTGGCGTGGGTGGTCGAGAGGGCGGCGGGCCCGTCGGTGGAGGCGGGGGCGGGGGCGGAGGCAGGGACGGGCGCCGAGGGCGGGGGCGGAGGAGGTCTCGGCTGGGGTTGGGCCGAGCCTGCTCGTGGTGGGCGGAGAGGGGCTGAAGGGAGCGACTTGCAGCTCTGGGCAGGGAGTGGACGCTAGGGGGTGGGAAGGCATAGAAAAAAAGCAATCGTTATATTCTACTCATGTCAGGCACTTTCTTTCGTTGTATTGTTCCCTTCGTACTTTGTACTTTGGCGAGATGGTCGTTTGTTACCCTTATACAATGTATAAGATTCTGAATTAGTCCTTTAACAAAATATAGATATCTCTCTTTCTGTCTCCGTCTCTCAAACTTTACATTTGAAAAAATCTCATCTAATTCAAATATTCTATCTTTTTTTCGATCTCAGGTTGTCGACCAAAATCTGATTCTAAAACTTTCGTCGATTAAGATACTTTTAATTGAAATCTAAGTCAGTTATTTAGTAAGTGACTGGCTTTTTTTGCCACAAAAGCCAAAGGCTGTAGTTCTAACTAAGATAAATGTGTAACCTCTCCTGAGGGAAATTGGCAGCTGTTCACCAAAGAACGAAAAATCAAATTGAATATTTGGATTTGATGAGACGATATTTTAATAAAATTCAAGCTTTTTGAGACTTGTAAATTTGGGTCAGGAGAAAAATACGAAATCTTAGGAACTGCCATGCCAAATGAGTCTAAGAATGAAAATTATGATGTAAGTAGGTCGAACAATTATTTCTAAGAGTAAAGCTCTTTTAAGCATTATTTCCTTTCGCTACTTTTAGTTTATAATAAAATGAAAGCAATGACTGACAATGAAGAATTTGAATTGAACTTGGAAACTACTAACGAGAGTCATTCTTTGTCATCGTTAAATCTTCGATGGTCAGTAATTTTTTTGGTTTGGTCAGTAACACAAACAGCTTTATTATTTTTTAAAAAATCGTACGCAAACGTTGATCAGTAAACTAGTAATACAAATTATTGAAACCGTCAATATTTGCTCGATCAACGTGAAAGAACGCTAATAAAAAGTAGCCAATTCTTGAGAGCAATTTTGCAACAAATCGCACAAGGTAGCACACAAGTGAATGCAATTGGGAGGTCACCGAAAAGAATGATTGCATACCGTCCTTAGTTTGGGACGAGAACTGTCGTTTCCTCCGTTAATAAGTAATATCCTCGTTTTCTATAATAAGTCGTAAATATTTTTTTGTCATCCTTCCAAGTGTTACAAGTCCCTCATAGTTGATATTACAAACGTTTATCGACATCATTATAAAATATTACGCGAAATGTGTTAATGATTTGAAAAGGGAAGAAAGAAATATCTCGCAGTTCTCTTCAGTTGCGTTGCTTCCGAAATCGATTTCAATGTCGGTGGCATTCGTTCGTCTACTGTAAGAACTTCACATGTGAGGAACTGTAACATGTATGATTAATACGCTGATTTATTAGCAGCAATTCCAGGGACTGAAATTAGTTTTGTCTTTGTCGAAGGTGGAAGTGGCGTCGCTATATACCGTAGGCGCGAGCGGCGGCGTTGGCGGTGGCGGTGGTGATGTGGTGCCGGTGGTGCGGGCGTGGGTGGCGCGCGGCGGTGGGCGGGCCGCGCCAGTGGACAGCGGCTCTCGCCTCACCACCCGGGGTACGGGCAGGGAGGGTACGGCGGGCAGGGTGGAGGCCCGCACGCGGGCGAGCCTGCTCGCCGTCAAGGTGGACAACGACCAGCTCTACGTTATTCCCAACGACCATTTTCTCGAATGACGAAATCACCCAACAAGAAATGCTCTGAACAATTTTGCCGATTCTATTCCCTACACGGGTCACGGTTCCGACTTCTTTGGTAGTCACTACGGACCTATGTGCAATATAAGTGTTTCGTCGAACTGTTTGATATCCACTCTAAAATTCTTAATTTCGGACAATTTTTTTTATTGTTTAAATGCTTCAGGAGCACGTACGAAAAGAAAACATGGTTACCATCAACAACAAGAGCCTATGGGCATGTTGTGTGTCGGCTAGTGGTTTATTAGCACTCGTATATTGTGAAGGCAGGTTACAGTATTAAATTAAACAGATGAAAATGCAAATGCCCAAAAAACCATTATGCCAGTAGTCTTTTCTAAAGCCGGCCCCCACATTCGTTATTCGGCGAACACGGAGCAACCGGATAAGAGCCAAAATTTGCCACAACGTGGATAAGAGGCAAAATTTATTGCCTTTTTATCCTTGAAAATAGATTTTATTACATGGGAGTAAATCAATTTTAAGTAGTATATGACTTAGTGTAGGGATCACAGAATTTTGAAAATGTTCACACAATTCACGTTTCCCCATAGCACGTCATACGCAGTTTTTAACTGCTTTTGACGTAAAATAAATAAATAAATAAATAAAAAAACCGCTCGCCGAATCCCGAGTAGTGTGGATGAGTTGCTTCCTATTTGCCGAGCGACGAGCATTAAAAGGCGGCTTCACAATTGGTTATTTCGGTGAACACCGAGCAACCGCTCGCCGAATCCCGAGTAGTGTGGATGAGTTACTTGCTATTTGCCGAGTGACGAACATCCGAGGTTCGCCCGTACCCACCGCGTGTCGGTCTTTTCGACACATCGTCACACTGGAGCACACATCGAAGGGAGCGAACGTTCACCGAACACGTTAGCTCGCTGCTCTGCGAATGCCGATTGTGTGGAGCCGCCTTAAATTGCGAACGTTGCTCGTAACGGCGCGCGCCTCTTCGGAAAACATTTTACTCACTCCGCCGCGTACGACTCGTGACGTAAATAGTTGTGCTTCGCCGCGCGGGGTTCGCGACCGCCCCGTTGCGGGCGCGCGGGCGCCGCAATCAAGCGCCGCGTAATCACAACAGAGGCGCGCGCCACAATAACACGTGCGCGCGTTCCGAGCGCGGGCGGAGGCGTGGCCGTTTGCGCTGACGGCGGCGGCCGCGCCTCGCGCTGACGCTGACGCTGGCTGCGCAGGGCTGACAGGAGCCTTCTCATTGGAACTAGAGGGGAACCCTCAAGTGTGTACACGTTCATCGCATTTAAGCGATGGGAGAGAGGGATGGAGGCATTTGTTTTGGAAATCCTTCACAGACTGTCTTTCCCCTGGTTTTGATGGTTGGTTGATGGATTGTGATTCTGGGAACTACTAACAGTCCTGTAGGTGTAGTGCGTGTTTTTTCTCGGGAGGTGGTAGTGGTTTTCCCGCGCTCGATGGCCAGAACGGACGCCGACCTACCATCAACTTGCGTGGTTTTCCCTAACCAGATATCTCCCACCAACGGGGCTCGCCCCAAACAAGTAAGTCCCAGACCGATCTCCCGCCATGTGTGGTAGTGTAGTTTAAGTGTGTGTGTGTGTGTGTAAGGGGGAGAAGATAGGACAAGGAAGAGGAAGGAAAGATCGCGCGCGGTCCGTGGCCCGTTTGGTAGGGTACTGCTCTGGCATTCGCCTGGTGTTGATTGGAGAAACCAAGGAAAACTACCGATCAGAGCAGCCGGCCGCTAGATTTCTCCTCCAGACAGCGACTGAATTCGACCTAACTGAAAAGTTAGTGTCGAAAATCCTACTGTCATCAGGACTCGAACCTAGTACCTCCCGGTCAGAGGTGCTGCAGTTACATCAGTTGACGGTAAAGGGTGAAAATTGTGGTATTATCAAAATAAAACGGAAGATTTTTGTTAAAAATAAACGCACTGACATAATGCTTTACAGCCACGTACTATGTAGATTTACCGAGCGAAGAAGCTCAGAGCGTAGCGCGCTGACTTCGCATTCGGAAGGCGCTGACTTCGCATGCGATCTCCGTGCCGGCCATCGTGTCCTGGGTTTTCGTGGTTTCCCTTGGTAATCCAGGCGAATGCTAGGATAGTTCTACTGAAAGGCCACGACCGCGTATCTGGCGTGTCTAGCCGATTTTGGTAACTATGTCAAGTCACGAAGTTTAAGTAAATTCGAGACATCGCGGGTTCCTGGTTAGGTGACCGACTAGGAATCTTGGAATCTAACGGCGTCGATGCCCATTGCCCTCTACGGGACATATACTGGCTAATAGCTAAGTACTATGGAGATTTATGAAATTAGAACCGATGTCGAAATTGAAATGTTTGGAAGAAAATTTAGGTCATTAAACTTAATTGTTTTCCAGCAACTGACAATTCCGTTGTAAGCCACACTGCACCAGGAACTCATCCCCCTAATCTCTCCCAATAATTGCAGCGAGGAGCGGCACTTCCGAAGGTAGAAAATATATTTAGAAGTCAGTATTAAATATGAGTAGATTAATTTTACTCGTGAGAAAAAGGGTTTCCGTCATCGCCTTGGGAGGTCATAGTTTTCACTCAACAAAATCTCATATTACTCTCTTATGCCATGTACTTTTTAAATATAACCCTTTAAATAAAACCCGCCTTGTTCACTCACGCTTTCAGTTATACTTGCAATACACAAACTTTCAACCACGTTATTATGAAACTAAATAATATCTAAAAAACGACGTTTTGAAGAGCACTTTTCTTGAATACCTGCAGAATAATAGTTTTTATCCGAGAATTCTCCAATTCGCGGTATGGCGACGTAATAAATACACAACCCCATCGCAAGTTTGTCAACGGTTGCGAAAAATTTAAATCATATCGACACCTTACACATCCAGTGCAATCCCTTGCTTTATTTGAAAAGAAGTGTCAAAATAATTCATATCAAAAGTTAGTGAAGCTAATAGACCCACACAGCAGTTGTCGCTGTGGAAGAGGAAGTTGAAGTGTGCGCAGGACGCGAGGCCGAAGATTTTTTCACCCTTGTGTTTTAGCTTCATTGGCGTTCCTAAACCTCAAGAAATATATTTCTCATCTTGGTGTGCAGGGCAGTGGAGCTCTTCAATGTGGGTTGGCCGGGCTCGTTTTCCCTATCCTTAACTTCTTGTCAAATGCCATTCTGGGGCAGACTCAACCAGTATGTACCATCTTAAATAACTTAATTTTCCCTAATTTCATTTTGACACTTGAGACTTTCGGTTTCTAGCATTTTCTGAACATTTTGATAAAATTTGTCCAGAACTTTCATTGAGGGGCTGCGTGGACTGTAAGTGGTGTATTTTAATGTTTTATGTGTTTTCTCGCGTCTTTATAGTAGTTGGATTTCTTTGTCATTTTTGTACGTTTGTAAAACTTTAAACCTTGTTTCGGGAAATCTAAGAAAAGACAATCGTTTTTGTTACATTATTAATATCTATTATACTTGTATTGACATGTATTATATAAAACATTATATATGCAAATATTACAAATGTGGTACGGTATTTGTAAAATATAATGGGTTTTGCTGAGTAATTTAGAAAAGAATGCTGAGTGATTTTAGAAAAAAGAAATATAAACATTTCCTCGCGCCCACGCGCCCCGGAATCAAATTCATAATATAATCGATTGATAGATTAATAAGTTTCCGGGAGAGTCAACAGTTATGGTTATTAGTTCTCTTAGTGTAGTGCAGGGGTTTTCAAACATTTTTCGTCCGCGGCTCCCTTCACCTAAACCAAACGTCCCGCGGCCCCCTTGGTAAAGTTGTTTTCAAAGATAAGGGTTAATATACGCGTACTAAAGATTCAACACAAATGAGTAATTGATACAATAGGCTATGGGTAAAGCACTTGCCAGATTCAATTAGTCCACAATTAATTAGTAAAATAAATCATATATATTATAACAACATGTATGATAGTACAAAATTATTTTGTAGACATAAATAACATGAGAATTAAAGTAAATAAAATGTAAAGATAATTTTTAATCAATCATCGCGACGCCCATGGGAGCCGCGACGCACAATTTGAAAATCCCTGGTGTGGTGAGTGTTTTATCTCGGGAGGTGGCGGTGTTGCTCCTCCCATGGTTGGTGAGATCCGGCGCCGAACTACCGTCGGCTAGCGGGATTTTCCCCCCGTCCAGGGCAATGTTGTCTCGCAGTTCAACTCAGCCGGTGTTTAAAATATTAGAAAAAAAACGCCATAAAACATTTTTGTATCTTAAATTGATCGTTAAACGAACAGCCTCTCACCCGGCGCAAGTTCTAAACTCTCGACTGATCAAGTCGGGAGTTTAGAACTTGTCCCGGGTGAGACGGTGCCCCGGGAAGGATACATGGAAGGGGAAACATTCCACATGACGTCATGTAGGTTGGCATCAGAACCCACCAACCAGCGCGAGAAGACCACCATCACCTCCCAGGATAAACCACCCATTACACTGACGCGATCCACGAACCATAGCAGTCGACGTGCCCGGAGACATCAATCAATCAAATAGTCCACACTACTCATTGTTGTTGTTGTGGAGATGGTGGTTGGTAGTAATGGCAAATTTTACCAAAACATCAATACATAGATGTTTCGACACATCGCTAAAGGGCTTTCGATGTCGATGAAAACATCGATATTTTAATTATAAACATGCTATTTTCCTCTCCATTTTTCATTACAGTCCTACGTAAAAAGGATATATTTTATTGTTCGGTTACCAGCACGTTAGTAGTATGTAAATGGTATTATCGAATGTAAAGAATAAAATTAACAATAAAGAACCTCGTGTTTTGCTAGCGATTTCGTGTTTCACTATCGATTCAGGCAATGACACGCCTGGCGATAACATGCATTCATGACACAAGCAGCTCCCAAAGTTCCTCAGATTGCACAGGCGAAATGTGCAGCGTGATAAAAGAGGATGACGCAAAACGACGATATTGCTCCTACTCTACAACGTGCTTAAACAATAAATTTATTTTAAAAAGAAAACATGGGTTGTGGTGGGGCACCTGCGCCGAGCAGCACGCGGTAGGAGGCGTGTGGGGGCGCGGCGCCGCGCTGGCCCAGGCCCTGCGGCCCCACGCACGAGGGCGGCGCGGCGCGAAGGTGGGGCACCGGGCAGATGCTGGCGGCACGGCGGGATGGGCAGCTGGCGCAGCACGCGCGGCGCCACGTACGGGCTGCCCGAGCACGTCGGCATGTCCGCCAGCGCTGCGCACACCCACAGCGCTTGCGCTCCAAACCCTCGTAACGATTTTGCAAATTATTTTGGAGGCAACCGTTAATGAAAGCGGTTCTTTCAGCACATACGAGTACATAACGTGCTAAAAGTTCAATTTTATACATCAATAACGTGCGAAGTGAGACAATGGTCAAGTGTCCTTACATCTGTAAATTCAACAAAGAAAACAAAAAAAAATGCATCTTATATTATCAGCTGCAACTGAACTTAAAGAATCATGAAGTGATTTACATACAGTAAAATCTGTCCAAACAGGAACCTGTACAAGCCGGAAACCTGCCTTAACTGGAAAATTTCTCCGGCCCGCGAAGTTAAATAGCATTTTACGCCGCATAAAACGGAACCACTCCAACGCGGAAACGAAACAGTTTTTCATGTTCTGCAAGAAAAAATCTTTTTATAACGGAATTCCTGTGAATTTAATGTCATTGACACAGAATTGCGAGATGTTCTAAACGAAATGAATGCATCTGCAAGCAAGTTTTCCATCCCTGGGACACGCGATTTACTCGTGGCAGCCGGATACTGAAGGAGAGGAGCCTCGGCTGTCGGTCTAGAATACATGAATGCATATGCAGGACCCCTTAAGGACCAGCGTAATACACTCTCAAAAAAACGCATATACATTTTTATATTTTCTTATTAACTTCATTTCTTCATAATTTCAATAAAAGTCGACATTTAATGTTAAACAAATGCTTATTTATTCAAATAATTATTAATTGGACCTTAAATAACTATTGATAGAATCTCACAGTCCTGCGTAGGCATTGACGTAATATAATCAGATTTCAGGACCTACCTACATAACTTTCGAGAATTTTTCTTTTGCCAGTGAGTATAATGAATGAATGAATGAAAAGAAAGAAGAAAGAATACACATCGCAGGAATGTTGCTATGCAGAGTAAATGCGTGCGCCTCCCACCTGCCCAGTCGAGGTGCGGCTGGACGCAGGCGACGGGCGGCGGCCCGGCGTGCAGCTCCACCTCGTCGGCGAAGTCGCACGGCTGCATCGACGAGTAGGCCGACTTGAGCAGCTCCGCCAGCGCCGACACCTCCGCCTGCGCACCACGCCGCGCGTCACGCCAATGGGGCTCCCGCACCGGACACAATTCACAGTGCTTTGAAACGTTGCGAAAACACCAATTGAGCTGTGGTTCTTCGCCCGCGAAGAGGAGTATCCGCAATTCCAGCCCCCAAAAACGCTTCAATTTTGCGAATGTTCTTGGCTGTCCGGGTGACGCCGCGTCGAAGGCCGTGTTGCCAACGTTTCGACCATCTTGTCGTGGTCTTCCTCAGGGCTGGTCTGCAACGTCGGCAACAGACCTTCGACGCGGCGTCACCCGGACAGCCAAGATCATTCACATGACTTCGGCCGCGGAAGCCTACGACTTCGCTTCAATTTTGCATATTTTTGTTTTAATTTTACGTAACACGGTCCATTTTCAGAGAAAAGTGTCATTTCAAAAAACATTTCTCATATAAAAAGTGCACAATAAAGTTAACTTAGCATCATAGAAAGAGTTGGGGAGACTTGCAGATTTAAAATCAATTAGCATTTATTTTGGGTTTATTGTTCTTGAGAAAATAATGATATTTGTTTTTCAATAACTCAGAAACCTTTTGAGGTACAAATCAGAATTTTTAGGTTATATATTCAAGACACATACAAACACAAAATTTGATCAAATTATCATTTTACTATAGTACTTATGACACTAAAATTACCAAAATATCAGCTGGTCTTAATTATTTCTAAGAAATATTACTTCAAATCTTTTTTCAAATCAATTGCTGCTCGTTTCCCCTCAGCTTTGACCTCGACAGCATTTCCACATAGTTGTGCAGCGTTACTCAGCTTTCAAGTACTAGCAATTTTTTTCTGGAACCTTACGTTTACTCGCATGACATCACAAGCAATATGTCCGATGCCGATATTTGGTTAAAGTGAATTGGAGCGAGGAATCCGTTTGAATCTCTTCATGCCAAATTTCTGGGATCCACACAGTTCCTCAACGACGGATTTGCAACTACGCGTTTGGACAGGAAGCGTGGTGTGCAGAAGGAGAGAGATTACGACAGCATTGGTTGCCCTACTGACAGGTTCATTAAAATGTAATCTTTCACCATTCAATGAATCGTTTCCAGAAGTTCTTATTGCCAACCTGAGATGAAGCCTCGCGCGAAGTGCTAAAATTCCCTAATGAAAAGAAAACGTAATTGGAACCTGAAAGCAAGAACTTGCACGTTGCAGAAACTAGTCACAACTGACATGGTAAATGTAAAAGTGAACATAAAGATAGACGAAACGGTTCGGGGTGCGAATTTATCGTCGCCACCCCACCCCCTCCTCCCGAGAGTCTGATGGCGCCTGCTGGAAAAGTATTGTAACTAATTTGTTCCTTGGAGCCGTGGAAGCAAACTCCAAGCTTTGGCGTTAACATTCGTGTTAATGTCGTTTGGGGACAACACACTAGATCGTCTGGGTTACAATATCCCAAGAAGTCTTGCGAATCGTTAGACAGAGGCCGGTGTGTTCTGTTAGCGTACAAATTGCAATTCATCATTGATCTTGTTGATCGTATTCTGTTTATTGCTTGCCATGACAAACGTCTGAAGAGAAAGTTCTGGGAATATGCGTCGTACCGAAAATTTTCCTCCTTTTAGTGTTATTATTACTGAATAATTTCTCAGTTTTTTAAAAAGTTCCCGACATCGTTTAACGATTTACAATTGAATGAATTTGTGCAAAAAACAAGCATTTCTGGCATAAGCATCAATACGGTTGAAATATGGCTTGGAATATTGGAACGTGACATAAAATTTGGAGCAGGAAGATTGATCGCCAAAACTAAAATCTGTGGGACGAAGATACAGAATAATTAGGAACGTTCTACATGTTCACTTTATAGGAATATCAAAATCCCGAAAACCGTTGGTTTATGACGTTCAGTTTTGTCTTGAAGACCAAAGAAATGAAGGATGCAAAAAACCTGGAATAATACAGTCACGACTGTGTGAAAACAGAGTTCGACATCTTTCTGAAAGTGTATTGGAAATCTATTTATTTACCAAGTTCTGTAAATATATGTTGTAAGGAAATATGGCAAAAATAAGGTTTACGCCGTTCACCTTCCCTTAAAATTATAATGCGTCCCTTATCTATAATAATAATTATATCCTCTAATTTTAGTGAAAGGACACAAGTCAGACGATTGCTAGACAATGTGTTTACATACACTGACAAACACTTTGTATTTAGAAACGCTCTCGGAACTTCAGGCAACTCGACACATTATCTTTGACAAAACAACAACCTTATACTCGCATGTTTTCCTTAAAGGAAATGTCGAATGATTTCACTTGATCGATTATAACTCACACAATGAAATAATGAACAAATGACGACAGGTAAGCGTTGATTCTATTAATTTCAGTGTATTATTAAAATTTAGTGTTATTCCATAAAATCTGTTAAGATCAGGGGAAAACACACCTATGGCCCATCCATCATTTAGGTTTGTTGAAAGCAAAAATCAGGGAATTTAGTTAAGTGGAAAGCTCAAATTTATTTGTAAACGAAAGTCCTTAGTGTTTTAAATGTAATAAAAATTTGCGGTTTTTTAAAATTCACTGGTTTTAATGAAAAAACAGAACTATACCTTAATTATAAACGCACTTTCTTGTAATCCAGCAAAGATTTAAGGAAAAACCTCCACCCAGTTTCCATGTTGAAAATGTCGAAGGGACTTTATGTAAAGCATCCTCAAAATTAAAATATCTTTATCTATAATCTCCCGAATGGCCCAACCAGATCTTACACCTGACTTTTACGAAGTTTCAGCTCAAAAGCTTCTAGTCTGACAGAGTTATCCATCCATCCATATACATCCAAATTTTCGGATACAAAATTGGTAGTATGTCCAACACCAATCAAACCCAACTTGGGAGCAGCACTAATAGACCCAACCTCTGACGCGTGTGCAAAGTTCAAAAGAGTATCAAGCACTGAATTTACAACCGAAAATTTGAGATAGTATTGTTGAAGTGATAGCATAGATAGAATCAGTAAAAAAAAAAAAAAAACACCATCACATATGCCCTTATGCAGAGACGAAGTGCAAAGTGGAAGTAGCATTCGCTTGTTTCGACCGACGCGCTCTTTCGTCACCCCCCTGCTTCCAGGAGCAACGCCCACTTCCCGGACGCCCACTATAAACGCGCAGACAGCGGCGGATCTTGCGATGCGGAAGTGCGCCCTTCAGGATCGGACGCGCAGCTGCGAACTTTCAATTCAACACTTTCTGGCCACGTGTCAAATACAACGTGTTGACTTCCAACTTAATTTTCTCTTCAAAGTCTCACTTATCTCCCTTTGCCTCTCGATTCTATGTAAGCACTTCAATGTAGATTCCTGAACTGGCGATTTCATTGAAATTTTTGAACGTGTCTAGCAGGTTGGAGGACACTGTGCTGTGTAAACAGCTCTCAAAAGCGAAAAAACGTCTATTCTGAAAGCCAACATTTTAACTATAATTAGATTTTAAGTTATTTGAAGGGGGATGTTTAAATGCATTGGCAATGCGTAAACGAGAAAGAAAGAAAACGAGATATATGAAAAACGACTTCAATTTTTTTTCTCGAATAGACCAAAGTTAGTTTAATATTAATACGGGATTGGTCCTATTTTCATTTAAACATGGAGAATTTCGGAAATTGTAACAATGTAACTTCTTTTATGCGTTGGTGTACTGAATTAGAGCTAGTGGTGTAAACAGAAAGGTCATGGCCAAAGGCGCGCGGAAACAGTGCGCTCAAATTCAAATTCAAACCAAGAAAACACATGGTTTTAGGGGTTGAAACTTCCACCGATTCATTTAGCTTTAATATAGTATGTAACGGTTATGTGCTGTTGTAGCGCCATTAGTTTTCCCAGCTACTGAAACAGCGTTATCCCTCACTCTTAGAAGGAGTTGCGTCAGAGCTCAACTCATAGCAGGCGAAATGTGTTTGGCGTAGTGATGCGAAATTGTACCAAAACATCGACACATCGATGTTTCGATACATCGCTGAAGGGATTTCGATGGCGATGAAACCATCCACGAGAAAACATCCACGTTTTAATTACAAAATAATAAACGTGCTATTTTCCTTTCCATTTTTAATTACAGTACGAAAAAGGAATGGATTTTATTGTTTGGTTACCAGCATGTTAGTAGTATGTAAAAATTATTATCAAATGTAAAGAATAAAATTAACAATAAAGAGCATCGTGTTTTGCCATCGATTCCGTGTTTCACTGTCGATTCAGACAATGACACGCCTGGCGATAACATACATTCCTAACACGAGCAGCTCTCGAAGTTCCTCAGATTGCACAGGCGAAATGTGCAGCGTGATAAAGAGGATGACGGAAAACAACGATACTGCTATGGATTGCTGCTACTCTACAACGTGCCTAAACACATTTAATAATAATAATAATAATAATAATAATAATAATAATAAATATATAAAAAACATCGATGTTTTTGCAACAAAATATCAATGTGAAGAAAACATCGAAAACAAAATATCAAAGTTAATACATCGATATTTCTGGTGGAAAACATGGATGTTTATTTGCCATCCCTAGTTTGGCGAGCAAGCATCCAGCGGGAATAAAGCATTTCTGTTTCCTATATAACGAAATCGGCGAGTCGTAGTTCGTTCCGTCTGGGGCGCAGTCCCACTGGATGGAGATACCTGGAGTGGGGAAACCCCGGGGGCAAGCCGATGCACAACCAGGGCAAGTAGATGCACAACGGATCACACCGTCCAGCGGTGGAAGAACACCGCAACCTCCCAACACAAAACTTTCTCTACATCAATAAACATTGCAGTTGACGTGCCCGGAAGCATCAATCAATTGATCGAAATCTCAATTTTGACGCGTACCATCGTGATTCCCCGAGCCGTTAAATCAGATTTTTTTCATTGGAAGTGATCCTAATGTGACCTTTCGCCGAGCTAACGATGAATATTCATCCGCTGCTGATTTAGTATTTCCTAAGAACGGTGGCTTTGTGCTTCTTTGAAAGGAACTTTTATCCAAAATTTTGGCAATTCTAGGAACTATTGAACAGCTGGATGGTGGATGGTTCATCTTACAGGCAACTCTTTGATCTGAAAGCATTGTGGGTGGTATTGACCACGTGATAATTACAGAGTTGATGAGAGAATTTTAACTTGCGATCGCCACCAAATGTCGACGTTTTTGCTTCAGATCATTTATTGGTATTTTTTGTTAGGTCCAAATAAATAAATCTTACTCGTGATTTTTTTAACGTGAGAGATAGTGAAGGGCACTGTCGTTTTCTGAGATCATGTATTTTCCTCTTAAAATGGTGACTGTAATCTTTGTAACTTTCTTCAAATCTTTCAAACAAAAAGAATGGTACCTGCCCACTGAGATTGCAATAAAAGGCTCCCAAACAACAGGTAACAAAAATATTGAATAAATAATTAATTTTTAAAGTTTATAATTTATTATTTTTTTAGTTTATTTAACAATTTATACATTTTATATCAGTTTCGCGAGGTAACTACCTATACTAATTTTCAACTTATTTTGCTGTACTAGGAGCATCTAGGAGCTATTACAAGGAACATCGCTATCCATGCATCTTCAAACCCTTCAAATGTCCTACTAAATGGTTTTCAATTCATTCCATAGTAACACAATTACGTTTTGAGTCATTGGGTCAGACGAGTCAGACTTATTGTAACTGGAAATTTGCCGGTTGGATGTATCAAGGGGAATTTGCTGCACGTATCAACTACGGTGGTATCGGCAGTGGTCGTGGCGGCCATAGCAGGGGGGGGGCGCCAGGCGTAGCAGAACGAGAAGAGTAAGGGCGAAGGGAAGGGGCAGGGTGAGTTTGGGTTATGCTGAGCAGGCCACGGCGGAGGTACACATGATTACATATGAAGACCTCGGGGTAATAACATGCTATGCCACTATACGTAAGTTTCGAGAAAAAGGAAAGTAAAGGTTTAGACATTCCATTCTACACATTGGGATAAAGAACATTCATTTATTAATTGCACTGCCATCTTTAAATAAAACTCCGTCTAGATACATCTATAGGGCGTCGAAGTATACAAATATCTCAATTTCATCAGAAATGTGGCATAGTATGATATTGCCCCAAGGTCTTCATATACTGAATTTATTCTGTTTTTCTTGAAGACCTAATAGAAACTACTCGGGGTAATTCAGATAATACTTTAATATGACACTAAAAGGTTGGATGAGTTTCTTCCACAATGAGTGTCTCTACTGCATTTGGACATTTAGACGAGAATGTCTTGTGCGAATGACAATATTGTCACTGGTCTTTACCGTATTGTAAAATAATGATTAAACAATCTATTTCATAAACGAAATTATTAATTACATTTTAAATGCAAAAAAAAACAAAAACGTTTTTTCAAATGCAAATATGCGGCGGAAAATGAACCGAGACGACACACGCTTCAGAAGAGTCTCTTTGACGAATACTTTAAAGACTGGAATAACTATGTTTTTTAAGTTTATTCAGCTGTTTGTAGTGCATCGTTCTGTGATAAATTTATGGTTATCTCATGTGTCCAGATGCTGAATATCTCCAATACCTACAAATTCTTGAGCACGATGTCTGACCTCTGATACCATTATGAGATATCTAGAAACTGTCGTAAGATAAGCTGTTATAGTTAATAACTTGCAGTGATTTCTTTGAATTCTTCGAATTGTTGAGGACATATTACCAGAGTCTGAACAGTTTTTGTGTATATGGCGATCCCAGACAGTTCACCATTGTGGGAATCGTGCTTATCGTGTTCCACGATTACTAATAAAGAATACAATAGGCCTACTACCTATTAACTTGCCACTAATCTCGTTATAAAACTCCAATTAAAGTAGGAATGAAGATATCTACTCTGCTGGGACGTCTCCACACCTCACTGATCCTGAAACTTCGTCTTTCTGTCAAGTGGCTGACTTGGTAGGTTCGATTCATCATTTGCCTAAGCAGTATAGTATTTTTACGCCAATTTTATTAGACAGGGTAAAATGGTAAGTTTTGGTAAAATCATGAGTATGAAAGATTGAAAGGCGCAAAGAAATGTGAATGCTAAAACAAGCCATGACTTATTCAACTTCCACTCTTTATTCGCGTAAAATAAAGTTTTTATTTCGACACATGTATTTTGACAGTTCTTTGCCTAATTAATTTTGCAGAATGCAGCTTATAGGGAAGTCGCGTTAATCCCAGAGTGTTATTTAATTCAGATTTCAGCTTCAGTCGAATTTTTTGCCTTGGTTGGTTTATTTTTTGTGATATCAATTATACTGAACAGGAATGTATACACTTTTCCTTGACGAGTATAATTTCTTGGGCTCGAGTGGTAAAGGAGGCGTTTTTAGACTTGAAAAATGGAAATCCTTGGTATCGTAAAGTGATAAAGTGTTTTCGTAATAAAGTTTGAGTGTCTATGATAGACCAGCGAAATAATATTTGCCAAACAAGCGAAGTCATGTCGTAGCGGGTTCTTTGTGTACTAGGAGGAATTTCTTCGTGAGATTATTGGCTTGAATCAAAAGATAGTTCGACATATATTGTGTTTACTCATGCGAGCGATTATTTCGTCTCTCAGACATACTAAACTGGTTGTGAATAACATGCAGAAATGGTTGGATATTAACTTATTGGCTCACAGCTTGGCTGAGCATGTATAGTGATAACTATGTACAAAGGACTTTACTTATGTTTTGGTGCACCTAACTCGTGTGTGGAATAAAATACTTCGTTGAAATGAAAATCTAATAATTATTAATTTTAATTAATAAAAGGTATCCGTAATTATTACGAAATACGTAAAATACCAAGAAAAAATGACTCGCATTTGTTTTCTCAACGTTTTGACTTGCTGAGGGATATGGTTGTCCCTACTGATTTGTCATTTGAAAATATTTATGTTTGTAGAATTCAGGAAAAGTGCTCTTTCAAACTTCTATTTAAACAAATATATTTTACGTAAATTAATTCTTGAGTATGTGAGAAAAGTGAAAAGCGCGGTAATTGCGGGCTGTAATTGTAATTGCTGGCTGTAATTGTAATTGCGGGCTGCCCGTTTACCATCCACGAGAAAGTTACGGACCTCACTTTTAATTCTGTAAAAGAAAATTCATTTTAATATTCTCACATCTTTTAGACACCTTTTAGACACGACTTGTATTAATCTTCCGCTGTTGTTTCTAGGGGCAATATCGAATCAAAATAAACCTCTCGTGAAAGTATTACAAACTTCTTACTGCACTCGCTAAGCAAATACTTCCGAGGCATTTCCCGCTGTCGCTGCAGTTTAAATAACTTGTGGAAGAACGCGCGGAGCGATGCAGTTTTCAGTGATTTTGGGAAAACGTCGCCGTCATATATCGCTTGTTTTTTAGAGACCATCACTAGTTTAGAAAACTGGAGAGAGTATATTGCAACTTATTAAACTAATGATCCGTAAAATATTTCCCATGTCATCAAGACGCACAGTGAAATCTGTTGACAGGGAACTTGCATTAAAGGGGATTCTTTTCGTCGAAACGATGGATTTCTTCGATAAGATACGTAACTATTTTCTTTCTTTAAGGCTCAGCCACAAAGCATTATTTCGAAAATTAACCTCAAATATACTATTTCAACATGTGGCGATGTTGTGATTATGAGCCGCAATGCTGGAATACTATCATAACCAGATGAGCGCTGGAGGACTCTGTTGATTCATTAGCTTCCTTTTCGTAACGTATTGTCACTTCTTTGATGTTAATGTATGTTTCAGGGGGATTCAATTAGGTTTTGGATAGAAACAGATGATTTTCATCGATACTTCGAAATTTCTTCAGAATGTGAATTGCAACATGATGCATACTTCGGAATCAAGTCTACGAATAGGAAGAAACAAACAGTGTGATAAAGAAAACAATGAAAAAAACTTGGATTTGAGTTTTTTGTACATCAATTGTTTCACTGGGCACAGTCTAAAAGAGGACTTTCCTCCCTCCCCCCAAACTTTGTTGGACATACTATTCATAGCTTAGCAAGTATCATAGAATTCTCTTTGCATAATTCTAGGTACATGCTGTGAAACCGAGTAAACGTCTGCACAATTCAATGGAAAACCCAGTCATTTTATCAGGATCCTAATGAGGACTCGGAGACTTTGAAATCTCCAGAGAAACCCTGCCGTTCGGACGAGAGTCGCAGCTGTAGGGCCGAATTCATAGCCTACATTTCAAATGAGTGTTCCTTAAGTGACCGACTCTTCCTCATAAATAATTTATGATCTCGAGTGAGTCGCAACCCATTCTTATGAGGGAGATTACCAGCTCTATAACGTGTTCCACATTTGGGCTTCTCGAAATCAGTTTTAGTTAGTTCTTGCGCGACGCCTTACCACTGCTAGGAGAACCATTGAAAATGATGTCGCAGATATTTTGAGCTCTAATCGCACATCATTTGCTATACAAAACAACAGGAGCGAGGATGATATTGTAAGTGTAAAATAACAAACTATTTTGAAAACGCGCTAGAGAAATTGGACCCCCTTAAGAGCAAAAAATATCTAGTGTGTGTAGTCTTTGGCTACACAACTGCAAAACACGTAGTGCAAATCACACATTGGCAAGTATTTTGTCACTTAAGGAAGAACTCATTCCGCGTTCATTGATAACGAATTTGGATATCTGGAAGTGACCGCTTTTTGCCTAAGGTAGAGAAGTCAAGGTTGTTACCATTAATGTACGGATGGCGAAATGGAATCTTCTCTCCACTCATTTGATATCCTTGCCACAAGAGAGCAGAAGTAAAAGCGATTCTGGAACTTGCTTGTAAGTTACGATTAGGCTAATGTTGGAATAACTTATGTTTTTTCTGTTATGATGCTTGTCATTTTTATTTTATTTCACCCTTCCCCACTGGATAAGAATAATTCTTCCTTTGACGAACACCCTGATCCAAATTTCGACAACATCGATGTTAGGAAACTGAGCGCGGATACTATTGATTGCTTCCTTTCTCCCCATCAGCTACTCTCATCCTCTCGTGGCGTGCTATTTCCACCGGTTGGCAACCTTGGCATCCCTAGTCCTTAACGAGTGTTGTCTATGAATTCGGCCCCTAGAGTTTACCTTTCAGTGGCGTGCCCCTGACGGGCACTCGTTTGGTAAGTCGCGGCAAATGTCGGGCATCGCCGAGCACTCGCTCTCGGCGGGGGCCTTGACAATGAAGGGCTCCAGTTTGGCATTATAGCTTGCCTGGTAGGTCGTCGTCATGGTATCCTGTTTAATGCGAGAAGACAGGCCGTCAGGGGGGTTTCGCAGCAGTGCGTCGTGCAAGAACGGGTATTCCCCGCAGAGCTGAAAAAGCGCAAAGACGAAAACCACACGGCAGAGCTTTCCTCCACGCATTCGTGATACATTATAACTTACGGAACATTTAGTGTGTTGGTGTACTGGCTTTCGATATGCTCACTGCACCAACACAACCAAGGGATCCGCTCTGCGCAGGGTGCGAATTGGCAGGAGGTCAGGGATTGCACCCTTCAAAACTATTCATTTCTTCTTGCGATGGATATAATTAGTACCGAATATTTGCCTTGTTAATGATTGACATATACTTTGCAATATTCAAATCAAGGAATTTAGACAAAAAAATAATCTCGGGAGTATTCTTAGAATTCAGACTGTTCTGTAAGCGACGATGGTCTTCACTGATTTAATTCTCGACTCGTTCCCTCTCGGAAATTGGAATGTCCCCCTTTGGAGAAAACTACCAATTTACACCCTGTCACTACATATAATTTATGTTGTTTGCTGCAGTTTCTCTGAAGAACATTTTACTGGGGTATTAAAAAATGTTCAACCTCAAATCACGCAAGAAATTGTTTTTAAAAAAACTCGTGGAATATAACGCACAAGAACACGGATGAAAGCTATGAATATAATTATATTAGCTATTAATATAGCAATTAATATATGTAAGCATTTATGATATTATAATACCAAAAAAAATTTATTCGATCTATATTCTTACAAAACAAATTCCTGGGCAAAAATGTTGGAAATTGTTTTTTATGATGCCCTTTCGGAATTCTAGCTTCCTCAATCGGGATTGATCTTATTCGCTGAGATTCTCTTGTGTAATACTACACGATTATCTTAAAGTACCTGCGGGAACGACGCAACAATATCTTACTCGTGTCGTAGGTACGGATTTTCAATTTAAGCAGACAGTTGTGCAAGCACACCAATTCATCGAGACAACCCGATTTTCAGGTACAAAATTGCGAGTATCTTCTCTCCATGTGCACCAATATTAATCATCTTATGAACAAATGATATTGATAGTGCCGTAAGAAGTCGCAACTCATAATGAAAACTTAATGATATTTCGTGAAATTATGGATTCAATAGAAGTAAAATAACCTAGTAAAATTTGATATTTTGTTATCATGGTGGATATTCGACATAAATATTTTTTTACAGAGGAATTCTCTTTAACAAGCTAAGCACAAAGCTCCCGAAGGACCTCTCTGCATAGGTGGTAGTGTAGTGCTTTTAATGAATGTGTATGTAACGGGATAGGGTACCGTAAGGAAAAGGAAGGAATAATCGTACGATCTTTTGTGAGGGTACGGCTTCGACGTTTGCCTGGTGTTGATCGGAGTAACGGAGTTGCAATTGCATTGCACCTTTTAAACATGTAGACATGATTTCGTAAGATATTTTGTGTATAAATCTGAAGGAACAAACTAAATACATAGTACTACAATTTGGCACAACACGTGTGTATACACCCTTGTGCTACGCGTCTTTGGCACTACAATGACTGTAAATATTTGTACAGTCTGAAATCTGAGTTCAAAATTCAATATGACACAGGCCTTCGATATGCGGCTCGATATACTCTGCTTAACTTACCGGAATCGAGAGGTTCGTGGTTACGAGGGAAATATAAAAAAAGGTGACTGATCCTACATGTTCTCTTTTGGAGGGAATTATGAAAGAGAATTATGGGAGAGAAATATGAAAAGACCAACCGAGTCAAGTTTACTTCTAGTTAATTAATAAAAAGTAAATGCGAACAATGAAATTGGGTAAAAAAAAATTATGTACCGCGATCGTCAACTGATTCTAATGATCTCGTATGATTAAAAACCCGGGCATTTTGTCACCGCTCAATCATTAGAACCCGTTATAACGCCTTTGGTGAATTAATACCTATATTTTTGCAGCAATTTTTACGAAAGTGGTTGTGTGTGTGTGTGTGTGTATGTATGTATGTATGTATGTGTGTGTGTATATATATATATATATATATATATATAATATACACACACACACATAGTGTGCGTGTGTGCGCGCGCACGCGGCCTACTGCACATAGTGTGCGTGTGTGCGCGCGCGAGTGTTGCGGGGAGTATTGTACCTTGCGTAGGTATGCGTGTGGCTGGTTGCAGATGCAGAAGTCGACGGCGGTGGGCGCGGCGCCGGTGGCGGCCGTGGGGCAGGCGTCGGAGCAGGACGGCCCGCCGGGCGGCTGCTGCGCGCCCTGCGGCCTGCGCGTCCACGCCATGGCTGCGCTCAGCGAGGGCGTCCCCCCCCCCGGGCGAGCGCCCTCGCGCGCGCGCACGCGCTCACGCGGCCGCGCTCACGCTGGGCGAGGAAGGGGCTCCAGTCGCTCAACACGGCGGGAGCGGTGTTGCGACGGTTAGCCATACACAAGTTCGCGGGTTCAAACCCGAGCAAAGACGTGGATTGCAAAGGGCGAAACAATCCTTCGTACGCCCTCCTTCGGAAGGGAAGTAAAACCGGCGGTCCTATGTTATAGTAGCGCAAGTTTGAAATCTCCCTTTTGGGCGGAGCTTATTTTCGCGGGCTTCCCCCAGCGCTTCTACAGTGGCAGATTTCTTGGCCTAATGCGCGCACGCGATTCGTCGCCCTACTCCAGCAAGGAGGAGCTAGTAGTCATCACTGTCACTGCAGCCTTCGCAACACTACCCTTTCATCATTGTCGTCCTAAGAGGAACTGTTCCGTAAAGAAACAATAATTTTTTCCGCTTCTTCGTTCATGGTCATGTCTATTTTCATATATTACGCTTCGCTTTTCTTCAGCTGTTCACGACATTTCTTCCATGAATATGGGGAATATTCGGAAAATAATATTTTACATTTTCTTTAACTCGCAAAGTGGTCTACGCTTTGTTTCGCAATACGATTCCTAATGTAACCCCGAGCTAATTCTTTGAAATTGAAGATGGGATGGTAAGAAGGGAGCTTGATGTTGTGGCCACTTTACCAGCGAACGGTGGTCTTAGAAACTTATAAGCACAATATTACGTCTGTGAACATTACTTGAAATTAGGCCTACGCTACGACACAACACACTACACAGCACTCAAACACGAAAGGAATAGGACTGAGGACCAGGGGCGATGCTTCCTATTCATAAGTTTCTTTTGCTGGACCTTAATATATTAAGGGTCAGCTTTTGCGCATATATAGCTGACTTTGTTTTGATTTGGGTAGCTGACGTGTACTGCGCGTTGGGTCAGGCACAACAGCCTGCCTGTGCGTTCAGGACCCCCTCCCCTCCCGGCCTCCGCGGTTGGCGCGCAATGCGAGTGAGAGAGCGAAACGTTGCAATTTGTTCTAGTATAGTACATTTACTGCATATAAAAGATCCTCAAGCCCCAAATGATGCCTCTGAGCAAAATCAAATTGCCTGTTTCGTCGCTCAAGCAATACCTTCTTTCTCCCATGATTGGTGAAAGGAGTGTAACGAAATTTGCGTGGTCAGACGGAAGAGAAGGCCTCATGGCCTGTCTCGCCACGTAAAATAAGGCATCAATTCAGTTCCAATTCAATTCAACCGCCTTACACACCACACCACACACCACCCCCTTCCAGTGCACGGGTCGATGGTGTAGTGGTTAACACGTCGAGCTGTTACACCCTTACTTTGCTGTTTCAAACCCGATCGATGCCTTGGATTTGTAAGGGCGAAAACAACATTTGTGCGCCTTCCTTCGGGGGGGGGGAAGTAAAGTCCAATGCCCCGTGTTGTAGGTTTACTATAAGTAAAAGATCAAGCGTAAAAGAAGCTATTGAGCTGAATTCAAATTGTCTCTTTCGTCGGCCGAGTGATACCTTCTTTCTCCATCAGATGGTGAAAGGACTGTGACGAAAATTGTGTGGTCAGACGGAAGAGCAGGCCTGATGGCCTGAGGTTTGCCGCGTAAAAGGTTTCATTGAAATGAAGAGCCTCCTCGTGACAGGTACCTCCTTGGAAGGGAACCGACCCGTACAATGGCAAACTCGCTGCCAAATTTACGTCTTTTTTTCTCGCTTAGAGTGCCTAATGTTACTAGTTACTGCATCTCACTGGCCCTGCTAATTCAGAACGCCATTTCCCGCCCGGATTTTGTTTGTATGGGACTACGTAGAGTTAGTTTCTACGACATTTTTGCAGCAGGCATCTAGACTACGTGGCCTCCACGATTCTAAGGCGCTGGAGAAGGCAACACTTAAGCAATATTACCGACCGCCCCTACCACACCCAGGCCTAGGCTAATTTTCTCACAGTAGGTATTCCGTAGGAAGGAAAATTTATAGTTGTTTACAATGTGAATTAATTTATTTTTAAAAAATATTATGAAGTTGAGTGCATGAAATTGCATTTAATACTTTTGCAACTATTAAACAAATAAATAAATTGTGTATTTTCGTTTCATTGCCCCCTTTGAAAGACGCTTGACCCAAGCACAAAACAAATAAACAATGCCACACACAGAAAATTCTAGTACTGAAATGCCCCCGGGCAAGAATAGACTTGTCTAAACCAGCGGTTGAAGCGACTTGCTTCATGCCCCAAAGAAGGCCCCACCCTCGGTTTTCTTTTTCGGCGGGAAGCCATCCCGTCCCTCCTGAGGCGCCACCCTCCCGTGTGGCAGGACGCTAACTCATCGCGCGGGCTCCTCTGTCATAAGTATTGCTCAAGAAAAGCTTCGATTGAAGTATTGATTATATATTCCACATATTAATCTTTGTGGGAATTCTGATTTGGTGTTGTTGACGTTCTTATAAGAAGAAATAAAAGAGGTCATCTTCGTCAACATATTAGCTTTATTAAGATACCCGACTTTCGACGACTTTGCCGTCATCGTCAGTCTCGCTGCTTTCGGCAAAAGTCGGTCGACTGTCGCTGCTGTCGGCAAAGCCGTCGAAAGCCGGCTATCTTAATAAAGCTAATATGTTGACGAAGATGACCTCTTTTATTTCTTCTTATATTAACCTTTGCCTTGGGCATACATTGTCTACTTCCCCCTGTCACCCCTACACCACTATTTGTACGTTATCTTCCCTCGCCCTGTGGTCGGCACAATTTCAGGGTTCCTTGAAAGCCTCTTAAGGGTTCAGCTAAAACTCCAAACGAGTTCATATTGATATTAAAATGAAAATTATTCATTGATCTGTCATATGTAAATCCTAATTTTAAAAGCAATAAAAAATAATTCATCGCGTTAAATGTACAATTTTCTTTAAAAAGAAAATAAATTATTTTCTTTAAAAAAAATAATTGTCATTTAATGTAAAGTTTCCTTTGAAAAAAAAAAGTTTTGAATTCAAAATGTTATATCCTTATGTGTCCACTTTGTCTCTGTTTCTTTTTCTTGTAATTAAAAGAGCCGCACTCCCCACCTCGAAATCAGAGAGCAGCTGGGGGGGGGGGGGAGAAAGGGATACCGAAGATATTTCACGCGTTGCCAGATTTCCAAAACAAGTGCAGGTGCTACCAGACATGGGTTACAAGATAAAATAAAGTCCCGATATATGCCCTTCCTGTACCTAAAAAAAACAAAAATATTTTAACACAAGCTGAGAATGCTTTGAATATCTTGCTAAATACAAGTATCGTTAGTTTTGTTTAAATAAAAATCAATTATATTGCAATTTATTATGGGGTCAGTTGTAGACCTCACACTGCTTTTCTCCGGGTACCGGGATGACTCATGACTACTAAGAATTTCTAATTGCAAAACATTGAACTACTCTGGGCTGGGCTTGCCGCCGACCACCGCTGCATAGTAGAGAGTTTTAGGGCCATGCGAATGTAGCGACATTATGCATTAACATTCACGTTACGGACCTTGAAGTCATAACGTCTTACCTTAGGCCTAAGGTATAACCTTATACCTTCATAAATAGTGCACGCCTGTAGGAGTCTCTACGGACACCTAACAAACGGGGAAGTGGCCGCCTAAAAACTGGAAACGTTGCATTTTTCCAAATCTGATAAACCGATTCTCGTATGTGAGGCAGTTGCAATTATTCCTTACCGACTCCACAACACTGGCGCGAATTAAAGAAAAATTTTAGAAAATTGATAGGTAAGAAATTCGCGAAAAAGAAGCCGAAATCAAATCTTCGGGTTAGGTTAATTTTCATTGTTTAAGTTTCTCGTAACAATCCTGTTCTTGCATTTCTCTGTTTCTGTCTTCAATAACATTCTTAACATTAACACTTCTCTTAACAATTCTAAACCTCTTGAATGATATCTTCCCTTAAAAATTTTCTCCCTTATGTCGAGACCTGGACCTATTGTTCTTTTGCTTTATCTTTTTCCAACGTTTTCCATCTCTTCTCCCGAATTTCCTTCCACCTCCTCATACGCGAATGTTATTCCTCCCGCTTTTCCTTTCATTGTTTCCCCGTGTTTCATTTCTATCATTCCGTATATTAATATACTTTCAATTTATTCTGGGTATTTTGTCATTCTGCCTGTAATTCATATATTACCTACTTCATTCATTGTGTATATCTGATAGTGTTGAAGAAAGGGCTTCGTACACTACAGTGTACGAAGTGTGTTGCTGCACTTACTTCTTCGCGGGGCAGTGCCATTTGAAGTCCCGCCTGTACGTGGACTGCCGGAGGGGGCGCGCGCCCGTCATCTGGATGGTTGGCAGACCTGAGGGCAAAGCGCCGAGTGGGCCCAGCGGTAAGGAGAAACATATTTTAATGGTATTTTCTAATGGCAACTAGTCAACAAGACTCATGGATAATGAACGGTCCCTATTATAGGGTTCTACATTCGACATTATATGTAATTTGTCTTCTTTTATTTTCTCCTTCTTCAACATTCTCCATTTCACGCATTACTGCACATTTTTAGCTTTTTCTGAATGTTAGTAAAAAGACACTTCAACAAAAGAATTAAATTTAGAAGATTTTCAATTGACAAAGTGGTTTTCTAAACTGCAATATTCTGTATAAAGTAATTACTGTTTTTGAACATTCATATTCCCAGATTTTCTTGATCTGAAAAATTAAGTATTCCGAATGAATTCTCAGGATCTGAAGTTAATAGAAATAAGAAGTAGATTACCAGTTTAGAAAAATACAACTCTATACGGTTTTTGAGGGACAGTGTTTCTTACAGACGACCGGACGCAGCCGAGTTTTCTGAAACCATCATTTCCGTGTTAAGATCCCCTCAAACTCTCGTTCGGGAGTTTTGGGTATTAAAACATCTTAAACTATGTACTATATCAAAACAAAAACCATTCAGTCAACACTCACAACTCCAGAGATTTTCTCGCGCAAAAATGGCAAAATTTGCCCTTAATTGCAATAGCTTGTGCATGGAGGTGTATGTAACTACCTTCACAACAATTTTGGCTGCATTTTGTTACATATGATTACTACTTAATCCTAATAAACTAAACAAGTACGTTTATGTTTAACATTGCTGTTGCCGCCTGCAAATAGTTTGCATCTTTTGGAAAAGTAATAGATTAACATTCAAGATTAAAACAGGAGAACCAAAATATTTTAGCCCCAATAAAGTGACAGTTATTGACCATAATATCACCTTATTACGCGTTAAAAATACGTATTTCAGACAGATAAGTATTTGAAACATTTTGAAATTACTGCGATGTTATACTGGTTCAATTTTTTAAACGAAATGTGGATTAAATGCCTCCATGTGGAATATGTTTTGTATTATTTTCAGTACTGCCACCATCTTCCATGAAAATTTCATGACTGATGCGATGTTTCATTCGGGCGAATGTGTGATTTCAGTTAATGCACCTTCGTAAAACTCAAGGACCATGAGTCAGGATCCGTTGATTGGGGAACAGGAGATCTGGAAGTTTTTTCCTTGTACAATTTTGTGAATTGGAATATTGTCTATGTCTCATAACTTTTGTATTTCTCTTCAAGCCCTCTATTTTCCTGGTGCAATAAAACCTGTCTTTGCAGTTGCCTCTGTAGAAGTACAATCTGCTCTACTGGTGGAAAAATATTTTACGGAACTATATTTTACGTGTGAACTACCGTTACTTGACACAAACTTCCCAAACTAGGAAACAGGATGATTTGAGAGGTGTGTTATTATTAGGCCTTGAGTAGGAAGGCAATCTATTTCTTATTTATTTATTTAACGTCAAAAAACAGTTAAAACTCTGTATGACGTGCTATAGGGAGAAGTGAATTCTGTGAACGTTTTCAAAATTCTGTGATCCCTACACTAAGTCATATACTACTTGAATTTTGAGTTAATTAAAAAAACAAAAAAGAACGCTCCGATATAATAAAATCTATTTTCAAGAATAAATCAGCAATAAATTTTGGGCTCTTATCATCATGTCCTTCGTCATGGAATAATACTTCCTGCCGCGACAACATTGCGAAAGATCATTTGAATAACTATATTTCCCACTGAATTCTAGAAGTTTTGCACAGATAATGAAGTTACATTTATGTCCAGAAGCAAAAGAAGGGGCCATCTCAGCATTTGCTCAATGGATCAGGGAAACTGGACGAAAAACCTGATCGAGATGGGCGTCATTGACCCAAAAGCTGTGATACAATACTTGTTACATATTGTTTAGAATTATACAGTCCAAATGGTAAATAAATACATTAAATATCACTGTTAAAATTAATGTTACTTTGCTAATTATTAATGAATGTTAATTATTAATTAATGTTATTTTATTAATGTTCTTAATTCCGGACATGATGTTTGGTAAGGCATGCAGTGTAGTCACGTGCTCCGATAGCACACTGCGGATGTTTCTTCCTTCCTCTCCGAAATAGTAAATTCTGCATTGCTTTAAGAAAATAATACTGGTACATTCAATTCCTTTTTAATTGCCCGTAAATAATTCTCTATTTCATTAGAATTATAAATTATTAAATATGATGTCTTATTTATATAACAGTATAAAATAATTTTCTTGAATATTTTAAATGGAAACCTCCAAAGACAGAATATTTAATTTTTGTTTTAATTTTTACTGTACCAACGAATGTTGTCAACAGGGTTTGCATAGTTTTTGAAGTTTAAATGTATCCTAATAGAGTAACATTCGAATTCATGACAATTTTCTTGTGCACTATATACTAGTGTTGCCATTTTCCTCAAAACAACACTCATTATTTTTACAATATGGATAATATTGTGAGATATTTAAATTCTTTACATTAAAAAAACTGAAATGCATGAGACATGCGAAGTTTGTTACACAGTTAAGTGCAAAGAGGTCTTAGATTCAATTCAATTCAACTTACATCCGCACATGTAGATCATTGAAGATTGTTGACAGCTGACACGATTGCGTTTTCTTCATATTTGCCATCAGTGTCATCAGTCACCGTTTGAGAAAGCTACATTTATCGTTTTGAAGCTTCACTCAATCACCTCCTACCTCTAAATATGTATGTTGCATTCTTGTTTTTGAAAGTTGCTCTCTGGTATAGACGGTTCCTCACTGCACGTCTTCCCTAAGTTTTTAACCTTTCCTCATTATTTTTCATTTTACCATCTGGAACGTTTTCTTATTTTAACTGTTTCTTCATCATTAATTTCCTTTAGGCGTTGATGTCTTTCATTTCCTGTTTCTTCAATCTCCATGTTTGTTTGTTTTTCTTGGCTTTGATTTCTTGACTGTGTTATTTTTTCCAACTTTCGATTGTACATTTTCAGTTCCACCTTCAGTTACCGTAATTTTTTGATCTTCGATTTCTGAAGGTTTGCTTTTATTTTTTGTTACTTGAGCAATTGTGCGCGTAGTTTCAACTGTTGTCTGAGTGGTCGTTTGATTGGTTTCGGAGTCTCCTAGGTCGCCGGTAATAGTATCTTCAGACGGACAATCATTATCAGACAATGGGCTTTGAAGGTAGCTTGTTGACTTTCTCTCAGCCCTCACGTCGTATTTCTTTTCACGTTGCGGAGTTTTTATCGAATCGCCTTGGTCATGCTCGTCAGTCGCCGCCCTTCCTTCTTGCAGTGACGCCGCTACTGCAGCTGCAATCTCGATTTCTGACTTTGCGTCTTCGTACTCGGTGCTGGATCCTAGACTTTCTGTCTCCTTGCCTGAAGAGAGTTCCTTATTCGCGGGGTCTTTCTTAAACATGCCTGCAGACGACTGGAAAGGTTCTTCTGCAGAAGCAATTGAATATAAGGTACCCTCCGAACTACATGTTGCTTCCTTTTCAGTTTTTTTTACGAGTTTTTCTGTGGTATTATTTATTTGCTTCCCACATTCATCCTCAGATGCTGTTTCTTCTTCTTGGTACAGTGGTTCCGGTGGTTCTTTCCGTTTCTCTCTTTGGTACTTAACAAATGGCAATTCTCGTTTTTCTGATGATTGTTCGTAGTGCGTGTTTTGCGCAGGAACGTTTTGATTTTGAGATGCGTCATTATTTGGAGAAATTTTCGCATCTATTAGCTCTAACTTATACATCAGAGGTAACTTGCTCAAATCATGTAGATTACTTACTGTACTGTAAATAATGGCCACATGTGCCAGAGCTTCATCCATGAGAGGAACCCTTTGCAATTGTGTCGTTTTTTCCTGTTCTTTTGCCAAAGGTTTTTCCGAACAGTGGGGTTTCCTTTTCTTGATCGTAAACATTGGTATTGTGATTCCGAGGTCCCACACACTCGCTTTTTGTCTCCGTTTTTCGGGCGGAGAAACTCTTTGATCATTTGTGGTTTTTTGTTCTGGATTGTTCAAATATTTTCATTGTGGAAGATGGAGGTCAGTTTTCTTTATCGTAAACATTGGTATTGTGATTCCGAGGTCCCACACTCGCTTTTGTCTCCGTTTTTCGGGCGGAGAAACTCTTTGATCATTTGTGGTTTTTTGTTCTGGATTGTTCAAATATTTTTCATGTGTGGAAGATGGAGGTCCGGTTTTCTTTATCGTAAACATTGGTATTGTGATTCCGAGGTCCCACACACTCGCTTTTTGTCTCCGTTTTTCGGGCGGAGAAACTCTTTGATCATTTGTGGTTTTTTGTTCTGGATTGTTCAAATATTTTTCATGTGTGGAAGATGGAGGTCCGTTTTCTTTATCGTAAACATTGGTATTGTGATTCCGAGGTCCCACACACTCGCTTTTTGTCTCCGTTTTTCGGGCGGAGAAACTCTTTGATCATTTATGGTTTTTTGTTCTGGATTGTTCAAATATTTTTCATGTGTGGAAGATGGAGATCCGCTTTTCTTGATCGTGAACATTGGTATTGTGATTCCGAGATCCCACATACTCGCTTTTTGTCTCCTTTTTTCGGGTGGAGAAACTTTTTGCTCTTTATTCGTTTTTTGTTCTGGATCGTCCAAGTCTCTTTCAGGTGTGGAAGATGGGGATTCACTTTTCTTGATTTTAAAAGTTGGTATTGTGATCCCGAGGTCCCACGCTGTCGCTTTTTTCCGACCACTTGGTGATATTCTTTGCAGTTCTTTCGGTTTTTCTTTTGGGGAAATATTTTTGATCTGTGGAAAGGCAAATTTAAAAAGAGAGTGAAATGTCGAGGAATTTCACTCCATGACATGTTTAGTAGATGCATCTTCAGGCTCGCGGAGCTGTGAGCTTTTGTGACGTTTTCAATCTAAGAGTTTTTCTTCTTAAGCCAATCTGCATTTTACGGAAGTAAACAAGCAATCGTCCACTTGCGTAGGACCTTCGTAATAGTTTTTGCTTAATATCTTTGAAAACAAATTTTTCTGGTTTAAATCGCCGGGCTTGAAGCTAGTATTAGATTCTGGGTGTTATAGGTGCCGTATTCCCTTAAAGCAACATTATTATCATTATTTCATATTTTTTTTATCAGTAGTTAATTCTGTATAGATTTTCATTGTCCGTGTTTGATCATCATTGTGATAGATTTCAGTGAGGACGATTTAATGACCATGCATTTCTGTAATGAATGTAAGAATCGATTTTCACTCTGATAAATTGTATTAACTCTCATAGGTATAATCTGTACCTCTCAAAGTTTTGTTTAAGTCCCATGAATATCTCTATATATTAAAATGAATATTAGATTAGAAATGATTCCCTTGATTTGCCCTAATCACCTGGATTATGCTAGCTATTACAAATATAAAAAAATAAAAACATATTGATCAGACTCGTTATAAGAAATGGAATCTTTGTTGAAACAGACTATCTCAAAAATGTCAGAAAATAGTTTCTCAGAAATTGAGAATCTTTTTGAAGAATATTTCATATAAGAAATGTTTTCGATGACGAAATTCATGTAACAAAATAATAATGTTAATGTCATTTTACTCCAAATATATGTCAATGAATTTTTGCGATGTTGCTTTAATTCCTGAATTGATAAGTATTAATGCAATTTACTCGTTATAATATTCATTCTTCACTACAACGTGTCGACTAAAATGGTTCTCATCTTCTGAATTAACATTTTTAACATATATCGAATCAATAATCAATATTAAGTGAGCCTCCAAAATGCAGAAAGCTTGAGAAAAGTTGAGTGATTCAGTATTCAAAATTGTTCTGCAATCACATTATCTTGGAGTGAATATTCCTCTTATTATTTCATTTCATCTAACAACGGATGTTTTAAATGTAATACCCTCTCCCAAAGAATGCTTGGAATGTGGTGCCATTCTTGTTTCGCATGAAAGAAAACAAAATACGGATTTGTCTCATACGCGGCTTCATCAGAAGAAACCTTTTTTTAATTTCTACTTCTACAGTAAACTCCATTTATTGAAAACAAAATATATGCAAAATAATTATTTTGAATTCTAATTATTTAGAAACTGTATCCACTATGAATGATGTCGAGAATATTAAATCGTCAACGAGTTAATGTAGTTGACCAAATATGTTCATCAGTAATTATTTTCGCGAAATCTATATTTCCAATTCCCAAAGAAGTTGAGAGCAAACGCTGTGGGTGAGGTAATTTTGCCTGTTTTCCTAAGATTCTCAGGAACTCGGGATGAATACAAAATCACATGTATTACATTTCCAAAGCGGTCAGAAATTGAAATATACCTATGCAGCTTCCGGCCATGAGAGGGGTGTGTACAGTTTTTCTGTGCATCGAATTCACATGATATTCCAAAACCATTCATTGGAATGAAGAGTGGATCTCTTTCACTGCAGTTACTTCTATCATATCCTTGTGTAGCGTCACGTTGGCGGCCGTGGGTGAGAGGAGGAGCGGAAGTATCTCATATACCCGCGGGCTGAATAGCCTCGGCGCCACGGCGTTGGGATATATTTGAACCAAGTGGACGCCAGCTTGACCTGGAAGGTCACGTGGTAGACGCGAGCCTCCCTCCTACATCTAGGACGGTTACGTGACGGCTACACACTAGGTATAAAATCGAGCCGACGAGCTCACACGGGGGTTTTGTTCTGGAAACCTCGCGCGATGCGCAAAACTTTACACCCATGCTGGAGCGTGTCGTGCCTCTTGCACGGGTGACGAGGTCACGGTAGTGGCGCGGGAGAAGCGTCAGTGGAGGCGGGGCCTCCCTAGCTATGTGGGATATCCACAGGGAAATACTCAAAAGTGTGTAGTTTCGGAACAGCATTTAGTTATTGTACATACGTGTAAATAAACGTGTACATACTTGTAAATGTCTGTGTGTTTTTCTTCATGACGCCACACTTGTAATGAATATCATTGTGGCTGGCAATATGTAATGAAATGGACATTACTCATGTATACATTCTTTCTTGTGGAACCTTTTCTCTCGAGAGCGCAGGGTTCCGCGGCCGGAGTCAATAACTGCTTGGCTGTCCGGGGGACTGACGCCACGTCCTAGTCACAGGTGCCAACGATTCAAGAACTATTTCGCCCTGAGGAAGGTCGCAGAATGGCGGCCGAAACGTAGGTCTGGTTCTGCGTTTATGCCTAGGACGCGGCGTCTCCCGGACAGCCAAGTAGTTACCATTATCTTTTGTCTTATTGTGGACCATCTACTTATTGCACATTACCATAAGAACCAATTCACCTGGAAACCATCAGCCCTTCTGTCCATCTGTACCGTGTGTCGGGACGGCGCCGAGAGAAAGAGAGCAGGGGGGGAGTTCAAAATTTCTTTTGGTTTTTCAGATATTCGCTGTTCAAGAAGCTCCCAAATGAGACCTCATAATTTATATCGTACTGTATAAATTTTTGTCTGGCTGACACGCTCGAAAACGACCTTGTGCCGTCCATATTTTCTACCACTCCGAAACATATTTCTGGCTCGCTGAAACTTTCCATGATGAGCTCATGCTGCCTTTCTCTAGGCGCATCATTCCTTTCAATACAATTCCTTCGATCGTTGTCCGTCGCTCGAAGAGGAACTGGTGAGATTGAAGTTGGCTACTGTTACTACGGACGATCACAGCTTATCGAGGGATTCTTTGGCGTCCGTGAGACTACCAAATTTTCTACCGGTACTTGTACTTATTTTTGCACCAAGGGTGTTGTAAGGTATCTAATGATCGAGCGGCGACAAAAAAAAGCCCGTGGGCCTTTGGCCAGGACTTTCTGTCGCCTGAGATCATTAGAACCAATTGAAGACCGTGATACATACATACTTTTATTTGTTACCTAATTTTAATTATTTACATCTACTTATTTACTAATAGATTGGATGTTATCGTGACTTGGTTTCTTTTTCCATATTTCCCTCTCATAATTCCCTCCAAAATACATGTACAACATTCAACTGTTTCACTCGTAACCACGATCGAGGTAAGTTGTGCAGTGCATATGAATCGCTAACTGCAGAAAGGCAACCAGTCCATATTTCCCAATTTTACCGGAGACACAACAAAACTCATAAAAACAGTTTTATGCAATTTTTATGCTTTTTTATAGTATTATTTATAGTACTTTAATCTATTTATAGTACTTTATCTATAGTACTAGTATTAGTATATACTTATTTAATAATATAAATAAAAAATCGTTTGTGACCGAAGGTTAAGGAGAGGGGATTTATTTTTGGATTCGAACATGTTTCCTTTTTACAGTAAACGGATTTCCAAATGAAATCATGAATGAAATTACCTTTCACAAAAAATATAATTTTACATAATTATTATATTTCAATAAACATTCTTTGTTAAACATTTTAGAAAAAACATTTTACATTTTGGATTGTCTAAATATTCAGTAATCGTCATCTTCATTAGATGTCTTTTTGGGCCAAAATGTTATTGAATGTCAAAACTGCATCTTGTCTTCAGAGATGTAGACCAATTTTTTTTCTGATGTCATCCATTTTTGAAGTCAGATGTAAAGGTTTTACTGAATTTCTCAATCTAAACGTGTACAGCGACAAGTCACCAATATGCAAATTGCACTGAAAGCTATATGGTGTTTTAGCTGTGATCAGTTCACGGAATTTGGAAAGACTGAAAGATCGTTTATTAGATATTTAATAGATACTTATTTATATATTTCTTTGGTCAAAAAACAGTTAAAAACTGTATGTGACGAATGGGGAAAAAATCATCTACGCACACTTTCTTCAGTTTCAGAATCCCTTCCTAACAATTTAACTATTAATAGTTGAAAGATGTAAAAAGTTTTAAAAAATTGGTAATGATAATAATGATAATAATAATAGTAATAATAATAATAATAATAATAATAATAATAATAATAATAATAATAATAATAATAATAATAATAATAATATTTAAAAAAGCGCGAGATTAACATTTCAAAACTATATATTTCTGTTCCCGAGATATAGAAAACTTATGTAACGGTAAAGGAACTGCAGATTTGATTTTCATGTATTGCTAACAAAATAGTAACTCATCCTAAGCTCTACTACCACTACAAACAAAAAGAGAGTTTAACAAAACGTGCACAAAGTGAAGCTACATTTACGTCCAGAAGCAAATCAAGGGCCCATTTCAGCATTTGCTCAATTGATCAGGGAAACTGGACAAAAACCCGATCGAGGTGGGGTCATTGACCCGGAAGTTTTAGGAGCACCTTTATCATAGGAACCTTTGCTCAGACTGGTTTTCTTATAGAATTTAGGCCGTCATGAACTGTAATCGAAATCATACATGCGAACAATGAAAACATTTTTTTGAAGAATGTTTCTTAAATTAGCAATTTCATCCACTGTATAATATATTTCTTCCTTTCTCAGCTGCCTTCTCATTATCCAGAAATCCTTATCAGTCGGCAAGAACGAATGACCTCCAACTTGTAAACGAACAACAATGTCATTGAATATTACTGCGCAAAGGGATCTTGTCATGGACTAGTTCTCTATCTGCGGTAGCCTGAGAATAGAAGGCGTTGCCCAGTCTATGCTATTGTGCGACCAAGTTGTCTTTCTGCAGTAAATTGTCTTTCTGCATTGACTCACTCACAACCCTCCCCGCCAATAAAAAAAATATTCCGAAAAGTTGGACTCGTTGCCGTTCTGCAGTTATCGGTTCGTATGGAGCTCCGTGTCGAAGGCAACAACGTATGAGAAAGAACGCGGGCTCGCTCGTGGCACATAGCGAAGTCGCTAGCCTTTTACCACTGAGGTCCGGGTTCGATTCCCGTCGAATCTCATGTGAAATTTGTTCCAACAAAGCCAGTTTGGCCGCTTCACAAAGGCTGGTCCAACCCCTGTGAAGTACCTACCCCTTTCCTAATTCCTTCCCAATTCTGGCCGCTGGGTAGTGACGCAGGGGCGCGTACGCGGAGATGCTACCTGGCGGTCCTCTTTGACAACTGACAAGACGGGACGAGATATGTAAAAATACAGCGTCCTCTGGAATAGAGGATTACTCCGCTCAACGCTCGACCAGAGGCGAAGAGACGCGTTGTGTCGATTAAGACCGCAACGACTTAAAAAAAGAACCTGAACTTGTTTGTGAATGTACCTGCGGGGGGTCCTCGTGTCGGGGCCGGGGGTGCAGGGGCCGCACGTGGGCCAGGCCGGGGGGCTGGAAGTGCGTGGCGGAGAAGTGGCGCGCCAAAATACACCCCGTCGCGAAGGCGGCGGCGGCTGCTCGGGGCGGGAGGCGCCCTGCCACGAAACGGACATTGCATTTTGGAGCTCTTAAATCTCGGGCTTTAGACCATACGCTCCCAAATGACACAGAATAGCAGACATGAGAATATCGTGTTTATGTAAATTTCATTTTTCTTCAAAAGTCTTTTGATAAACAGACATATATTTGAAGTATTACAAGGAAAATAGAAAAGTAAGTGCTAAAATATTAATAAAAATGTTAATCAAGCTTTGTACGCATAATATTAACTCTATTCCAGCATTTGTGATTGGTCCATAGTGGAATAACAGGCAGAGAATTTGTTGTTTCTCTCTTGTGATGTGGATATCAGATAAGTTCACCATTATTATACTGATAAATTTAATTTGTACAGAAATTGATACAATGGCTCCAGATATGCATCGACGGTGCTTTACGGTTTCACTAACAATACATTGCCATTTTCAGGTGTCAGAGTACAAATAAGCAATTTTTAGTCTATGAAGCCTTGAACATTCTCAAGAGTTTTTTTAATTAGCAGCTAGATGGGAAAACAGATTCTGCATGGATGACAATATATATTTCCAGAAGTAATCGATTACCAAAATCGGCAAAGTCTTTTGAATGTGTCAGCAAATGGAAGTGAGTAACGGAGAACATATGAAAAATTATCCACTAGCACATTTGATTATTTTGATCTACGTAATTCGTACTTATTGGCTCTGAGGAGTGGTTTGTTAAAGACTTGAGGAGCTGTTCGTTACGTAAATATGTAGTACGTCATCAGCCTGTCGTATACACTTTCCAAACATGTGAATTTCTTAATGTAATTATCTAAGCTAAGATAGGAAACTGATTATTCATTCATTTGTTTGTCCTTTGTAGAATTCACGACCATTGATATATTACGGGGTGTGGATCACAGGATCGGTCAATTAATTTAGTATCATCAATTGACCGATCCCGTGAACGACATCCCGTAATTTGTTTTTATTTTTTCGCCTTACTACGCACGTAGTAAAGAGAGTATTTTCACCACGGCGACAGAAATTGGCGATTTTTCGGCAGAAACCTCCTCTTATGGTATCGAAAAAGTAGATTTTGTTCCTAACTGTAGTACATTAATTCCTTTAACGTGTTGTGTAGTCAGAATCCACATTTTGTGGGTTCTTGATACTGAAAATCCTTTGACGCCATAAGGACTATCTGTTCGTCTGTTGTCAACGCTTGCGCATGACCCTTATAGACGATTTTCACCAAAATGGCGTTCCCCGATTGATCTGAACGAACTCAATTTCCTGAGAGATGCGAGTTCGAAACGGATATTTTTATTTTTGGGGTAGCTGGGGCGGTGCCCCGCTGGCGGGGAGTCCTGGTTAGGGGGAAACCCCACTAGCCGACGGTACGTCGGCGCCGGATCTCGCCATCCAGCGGGGAAGATCACCGCCATATCTTGAGAAAACATGCACTACATTTACGGGACTAATAATTAAAGCAGTTGACGTGCTCGGAAACACGAAAATATCAATCAATCAATCAATCAATCAACTAGAGGCCACTGGCGACTGGAGAGCGGAGTCAGTGGCACAAGTTTTCATTGGCCTACCATCATTGTCAGACGTTAACTCCTTCATATGAATCTTTGTGTACTGCTAAGTCATCTTAGGCGGGATAATAATTGACGTGAATGAAAACATTGCTAGAGTTGCCGTAAACGTACCGGCTGAGTTAGCTCACAACCAGCATTGCCGTGTCTCTGACCGGGGGGTCTCAGGACTCGAGTGCCGACGGTGGCGGAATTTGAACACTAGCTACATAGCTAGGTTCTCTGGTTTCTCCGATCAATTTATCATAGCAATACCCTAACAAACGTGCTTACGGACCGCGCGCGATATCTTCATCCTCTTTCGTTTCCAATCTCTTCCCCTCACGCGTACATGTTCTACACAACCACGCATGTTGGGTGCTTCGACCAGTCGGGAGCTTGGAGTTTGTCTCGGCTGGGGAGGGATACCTGGATGGGGAAACCCCGTAAGCCAACGTGTATGTTGGCGCCGGATATTACCATCTAGCGGAGGCGGAACACGTACACTTCCCGGGATAAAACATTCACTTCTTTAGCGAGACTAATGATAATGGCATTTACCCACGTCGGAAGCATCAATAAGTGACGTAAACTAACTAATTATTGTAACTATTAAGATACGTAACCTAACTACTACTACGTAAACTATTAATATTAACTGTCAACCTGGGCTAAAAGGAACTGCGGCCACCTGTTCTAGGGGAGCCCGGTGAGCTGGGCTGGAGGGCGCTGGGTGTGGTGAGCGGTGAGCAGCGGTGGGAGGGGGGCCTCCTGCCGAGACTTCCGGCCGGCAGCTGCTGCTTCCGGTGCTACGCGACGCCGCGCCTCTATTTGCATCCGGCGACCTGCAGCATTGTTCGTGCAACTCCACTTCACTTTGTTGGAGTCTGGAATTCAGGTAATTGGCAGAAAGGTTTTTGACAAGCGACCAAAGTATACAGAGAATTATATTGACCAATTAAATCTGTGAGTCGTGCGATGCTCCTAATATAAATATTTTTAATAAAGTAAATAGGCCTCTTCCCAAAATTTGGGGAGCAATTTCTCTCCCGATGTAACGCCCTCATTCGCGGCCTAATGGATTTTGGTGACAGTTTGCCCCTTTGTCGCACAGCATCTGCAACTGCGAATCATTCCAAATTAAATTAATTGCCAACAGATATCCGGATATTACTCAGAACCATACTAGTAGCTTAATCCGCGAAAATATGATAATAATAATAATAATAATAATAATAATAATAATAATAATAATAATAATAATAATAATAATAATAATAATAATAATAATAATTCAATTACATTTAAAATTCAAATATTATTATGTTTTTAAAATATTAGGGCAATCAAACTGCTAACACTGATCCAAATGGTCAAGGTTATTCACTGTGTGTGCGCTTCTACTGTTCGCAGCAGCTATTTGAATACCTCACCTGTTTGAAGAAATCGGGAGTGGACTAAAAACATTACCAATGACAGGCACCACAACAGAATCTTGTGGATGAGCAATAGCTGGTGTAATTTGGAACATGAAAATGCAAGTATACCGTTTCCATTTGAAAAGCTTGTATGAATATCTTAAACCTTCTGATTTTGACGAATGATCATCTATCTGATTCTTCTGTTTTTTGTCTCAGAGCAAAAACTCTATACTTGGGTTTTTCTAACGTGCCGGCTGAGGGTAGTATCTCCAAGATGAAATTTGGCACGACTTTTTGAGTCATTCTCAGTCCTGCTGCTAGAGACGCTTGATCTGCAGCACTGCTTGGTACGGTCGGGATCATGCAACATCTTGCGGCAGGACTGAGAATGATTAAAAAAAGGCGTGCCGAATTCCATCTTGGAGATACTAGCCGCCACGTTAGAAAAACCAAGTTTAATTAATTGATTCATTTTTTCGGGTTTCGGGGCGCGTCAACTGCTTTGGTCATTAGTCCCGTTAGTGTAGTGCATGTATTTTCTCGGGAGATGGCGGTGATCTTCCCCCGCTGGATGGCGAGGTCCGGCGCCGACATACCGTCGGCTAGTGGGGTTTCCTCCTAACCAGGACTCTCCCACCAGCGGGGCACCGCCCCAACCGGGACAAGCTCTAAGCTCCCAAACGATGTCCCGGAATATGTGGTAGCGTAGTGCATGTTAGTGTAAGTGTGTGTGTAAGGGGAATGGATAGGACAAGAAAGAGGAAGGACAGAACGCGCGCGGTCCGTGGCCCGTTTTATGGGTACTGCTCCGGCATTCGCCTGGTCTTGATCGGAGAAACCACGGAATACTACCGATCAGAGCAGCCGGCCGCTAGATCTCTCCTCCAGACAGCGACTGAATTCGACCTAGCTGAAAAGCTAGTGTCGAAAATCCTGCCGCAATCGGGACGCGAACCTAGGACCTCCCAGTCAGAGGCGCTGCAGTGACATCAGTTGATGCACTGAGCTACCGCTCCCGGTCCCAAGTTTAAACACAGCGCGGCGTCGTATCGTAGTCCTCCTTTCTGACGAGAATGTTTATTGTACGATTATTACCACTATCGTATAATAAACCCGTTCTCGTCAGTAAGGACGCCTCTAAAATGACGCCGCCATTTTGCTCTAAGACAAAAAACGGTCTGTAATATTGGGATGGTCTCCCAACGAACGCGAATGCGTCACAGCGCTGCAGCTTCTCTGAGTACGCGCTGTGCTGACGCATAGACGCCGCTGTTTTGTTTTCTTATTCCGGCGCGTGCATCTAAGCACAACACCAACACTCGCGTACCAATGGAGGAGAGAAGGATTTAACGGTTCTGGAGTAGCTTCTCTGTTTAGGCAAGGAGTTGCATTTTCATCGTTTAGGCCTTTAATTATTACAACTTTACTTAAACCTAAGTGTTACTTTCGCCTTTAAATGCTTGACGGACGTTAAAAAAAAATTAAAAAACTCGAAACCGATACTATGCTTAAACGCTTCAAAGTAACTCTGACCTGAACTGACTGAACACCATAAAATCTTGTCTCAGTTTCTGTCGATTTATATAACTGTTGTGCGTATGGTGCAACGTAGAAGATGTTGAAGTAGTTAAAAAATGACGCTACCATTTGTGTACCTACGGAAAGAACCGCAAGAACAGAAAATATTGCCATTAAACACGTTAAAATCTTGTTTTAGTATCTATCGATCTAGAGACCAGTTGTGCATACAAAGCAACGTAGAGGATGTTGAAGTACTTTTTATTTAAATGACGTCATCTGAGTACGTACGGTAAGATTAGAAAATATTTAAAAGATATACGCCCTTGCCATACCTCAAAAAAATAAAATATTTTAACCCAAACTTGCCGAGAAATGATTGTAATATATTGCGAAATATATGTTTTATTACTTAAATATAGACAGTCTTCAGTTACAGTACAACTTATTTTGGGTCCCGCCATGCACCCTACATTGGTGTTCGGGAATGGAAACTATTTACATAGTGGCAACTAGTTACATAGTGGGGTTATATTTGAGCATGGCAACTATTTACATATTGTTAGGCAATTATTTACATACTGGCCACCATAGGTGCATTTTCGTGTTCCACATGACACCTGCTTTCTTCCCGATAACTTTCATAGCAGAATCCATACTAAGCGATTTTTTATTTCTCCTTATATATATATATACGGGGCGATTCGTTTACTTGCAGAAACTCTCAGTCAGAGTGTTTCTGAGTAGACGAAAAAAATTATCCGTTTTCCTTTTAGAAGGCCATTGCTACTAGAAAACTAGTAAACGATAAACTTCAATTGCGGAAAATGCTGAACTATAACTACACCAAGTTAGACCTTCCGCTGCACAGCGCTGCATGTCACGTCCCTAAAGCCAACAGACGCGGCGCTCAGAATCCAAAGGGGTTAAGAGTTAAAACTTGAATCTTTGTCGCGGTAGGTAGTAAGAAATTAATTTCCTTTTCCATGATGGCAACAAATGTTTCACATCACCACAGAATATGCCGAGCTATCTGTTGTCCTCGTTGATAATAATATAAATGTTTCAAAAAGTCCTAGCTCCTTACTAGGCTATTTGTCAACAAAAGTCACAGATATTTCATCAATACAATATCCATAAACACGTTGGTGAAAAGTTTAGGATTGTGAAACGAGATCATAGTAATTCACTGCGTTCCACCAATGTATTCGTGCATGCATTGTAACTAAGAAGAACACGTGTTTCATGGTTATTCCAGAATATTAGAGAGGGTACCGCGCCGATACCCTCTCGATACTATCGGCTAAGCCAATGAATTAGTCTCCCCGAAAGGAATCGAATGAGCAATAGATCACCTCTGCAGGTGCCGCAGGTTATAATATCGAATGTATCATATCGCCCAAAATGCTTTTTGGGGGTTAAAAATTACGTTTATTAAAGAATTTTTCACAATCTTCTTGATGGTCACCCAGTTCCTCATCAGGAGACCGAGGCGCGTCGAATTTTCTCGATTGATGATGGACCGGAAGTTGTCTGACCGTGTTTCGACGGACAGATGCAAGTTACTGCTTGCTACATAAGATTATTTTGTATTTGTCAAATGATTACAACTAGTATTGATTCGATGGTCCAATGGTCATTATTTTACTTCAGTGTGTCTACAACATTTCAAATTGACAGAAAATTAGCTGCTCTTTGAAACCTTGAACACAATATTGAACAACCGTATTAATCTTCTATTCATGAATTTAATATATCAAATACTCGTTGCTTAGTTGAACGAAACGACGTGTTTATACGAAAAAAAGATTAAATTTTACTGGACGTTGCAATTCTTAGACACGAAGTTATAGTTTATAACATGAGGTATTTTTTATAGACTTTGATAACTCGGTTAACTTTGAGAATATGTGCTTGGAATACGTTTGACGAATGTAAAGAAATCTTATTTTTTTTTGTTCAATTCTTTCGTAGTTGAGTGTCAGAATGGTATTACTTACCTCGCATGTCACAATTTCGAGTACGTACACACGCTTAGCACTTACACATAAATATAATGTCGTTTGAATGAGGGTAAATCAACTGTCTGTTGCGTTCAATGCACAGTACTTTCAAAAATTCATTTTTCACAGCGAACTGCAGAAATATTTAATTTCTCCAATACCTGCTGTTGCTAAGGAGACTGAGTCAATGCCATCCTAATCGTCCAGACATAGAAAAGCGATTTAATTAAGGTCGTAAGTTTGATACTCAATAGATAACACTATTTATTGATAAAAATATTTCACTGCACATGTATTCCGTTTTATCTACATATTAAATATAAATATAATCTCTCACTAATTAATAAGAAATTCAATTCTAGTTTTTATTGATTGACTTTCACATAATGAACGCGTTTTGATCTGCCATTTTTGTATTTCGGTTTTTTAAGTATTTAGTATTTTATATTTATATTAGTATTTTATATTTTAGTATTTTATACCAAGGTTATTAGGGACTGTTTTAAGGATGTCTGTCTATAATATGTATTGTTTCACATTAGCAAAACTGTTATGCTAGATATACTTCTTACAAGACTCAGTTTTACATCGTATTAAGATTTGCAGTTACGTGTAATGCAATAAAAGAATGATACTGTGGTATTACTCGTTCACTTTACATTTGCAAACAGAGCGATACGATCTGTTTATGTGAGGTCATCGCCGACTGAATGTGAAGCGCGCGTCTGCAGGAGACACTGACTGTTTAGATGTGATATAGATGGCGGTGAGCAGGACACAGGTGGGGTCTAGAACATAACCCTTAAGTAGCAGATATGTGCAAAGAAGAAATAAAAATATTTAAGTGATCTTTGAATAGCGTGCGTTGTGATATATTTTGTTGTACTTTACCTTAATCATTTAACCTTCAAACAACAAGGCTCCTCTGAGTGACAATTTTTGCAAAGCAGTGTGATATATGACACCTATTGCATATCTTCAGTATTTCAATGAATTAATTGTTTCTAATTATCAGATACATATATTTTCTTATTTAGAATGCTATATATTGCCAATAAATTAACAAAATATAACTACAAAATATTTGCATAAATCACATTTATTTGCGGGGAAAATACAAAGGATCTTGTGTCTCGTCGATTTTCTTGTAATGGCAGAAAGCACATTTCCATGGCCTTTCTGATGGGTCAGAATCTGTGGATTGCTGAACTTCCTTTTTCCTCAGTGTGGTTGTAACTTCGCTTCGAAGTATTTTTGGAAGGAATTTGTTCATCACTTTCTTCTCTAAGTGTGGTTTTGTGAAAGAGAATACTAAGTTTTTCATACCAAAAAATTCTTCATTGGTCAACGTTTGGTTTTACAAGTAGTTGTTTTTGAATGACTCAATTTATCAAAACCATCTACTCCGCCTTTGGTCATATTATAAAATAAAATTATCTCAGATTTTCCGTCTCGGGTTCAATATAACGTGTAGAGTGCATGGATGATGATAAAATCACGTTCTTCATGCGATTTGGAGTGTATAAAACCAACATTCTGTCCGGTTCATACACAAATGACGTCCCAACTGGGCGCTTTGAATTCAAAAGATGTTGAGGGATTTCAGTTTTATTTTTTCTCATTGTCCCCACAAGGGTCAGTTTACTTTTTGGTCAGTTCTTCTGTTAATTCGCGACAGCTGTACCAATTACCAGGCGTCACGTTTTTATTGGTACCAAGAATTTGTTCCATTAGTTCATTTCGAATTGTTTCTTCCGTTAGAAAACGCGAATACATTTTTAGATAGTCTGTAAAATTTGTAACATAAACAAGGCTGTGGCAACATATGGCACACGCTAACGTGACCTTAACACTACTAATCACTGAGTAAACTGATAGCGACATAACTTCTACAGTGTAGTTGAATAATGGCAAGGAGGGTAATTAAGAGGTAGATCCACAACCGACGCGAAATACCGCTCATGCGTGCAAGGAACTGCGGTTGGTGTCGTATATGGCACAGACTTGTCGTTTAAAGATTAAGGGCTCGACTCCTAGCTCATTGTCAGAAAGGCATAATTCGTCAGCTGTGTCCGTAGTGCTTGTGTTGCCTTCAGAGACAGCTTATTCTATTGAGCTGCAATTTCCGTCGGATAAACTTTCATCTTCAGAACTTTCACCAAACCACTTCATAAACTTTCATCTTAAAAACCTTATCTACTAGTCGCGCGACTTTTCTTGACGTCTGAGCTCCCTAGTGCTCAACACAGCACGACTCGGTACGGTCTGGTCACAACATTGGTCTCACACGGAACGGCACGGCAAGATTGTCCGGGCTGCCAAGCTCTGCTTTCAAATGAATTCAGTTCTCGCGTTTTCGCTGTTAGTGTTGTGCCCTGTGATTCATTCGATTCGGATTTTGGTAATATCATATCTCCTTAATAAGCAATATTATCGTTATCTAATTATTTTCACTTGTGGTTGCTATTAATTGTGTTATAATTTGTTATATTTTATCGTCTATAATGTCCTGTTGTATTAAGAACGAAAGAGGCGCGAATAGTATTAATAAGGTTACAGTTGGCAACACCCGTTGGATGTGACGTCGGGAGAAGCCTCCTCTCCCCGCACCCCGCGCTGGGAAACGTCAAGAAAAGTCGCGCGACTAGTACATCAAACGTTATTATATTTTAAACAGCTTCTTTCGCCAACCAGTTTCGATGCCCATAATCCTCCATAATTTCTTTAACCTTGTCACAAACTTTTTTCATGTCTTCCTGTGGAATGCTCCCTATTGAAGTCTTTTTTAATTGTACAAGGAGTGGAAGAGAAACACTGCTGACATTGTTGGAGGCAATTTTTTTGATTGATTGATTCATGTTTCCGGGCGCGTCAACTGCTTTGGTCATTAGTCCCGTTAGTGTAGTGCATGATTTTTTCTCGGGAGATGGCGGTGATCTTCCCCCGCGGATGGCGAGATCCGGCGCCAACCTACCGTCGGCTAGTGGAGTTCCCCTGACCAGGACTCTCCCACCAGCGGGGCACCGCCCCAGCCGGGACAAGCTCTAAGCTCCCGACCCCGGGATATGTGGTAGTGTAGTGCATGTTAGTGTAAGTGTGTGTGTAAGGACGAGGATAGAACAAGGAAGAGGAAGGATAGATTGCGCGCGGTCCGTGGCCCGTTTGGTAGGGTACTGCTCCGGCATTCGCCTGATGTTGATCGGAGAAAACACGGAAAACTACCGATCAGAGCAGTTGGCTGCTAGAATGCTCCTCCAGACAGCGACTGAACTCGACCCAGCCGAAAAGCTATTGTCGAAAATCCTGCCGCCGTCAGGACTCGAACCTAGGACCTTCCGGTCAGAGGCGCTGCAGTGATATCAGTTGATGCACTGAGCTAGGCAATTTTTTTGTTTCATTAAATTCCATATAAGTTCAATGGGATTAAATGATTTAGAGGTAGGGGTAATACTGTAAATCCAGTCTACTATACATATTGGTTCAGTTTTGTGACTTGTCACTAATTTTAATTTTTTCAGGATTAATTTAATGAGGATTAAAATTTATGATCTGCGACTGAAGCCAGGTTGCATTTGCATTTGTATGTTGATTCATTGGGAGCTTTATTTTGTCGCACAGGTGGTATATGGTGCTTTATCAAAACAATAATACTTCCATCTGGATTATTTGGTATTAAATGCTCTTTTAACCTTCTGATGTAATTATCGCTGTTCCTTTGGTGGTGATAACCCCCAGAAGCCGATTTCGAATGGTAAATAAACTCTGCACCTTCGATAAATCTCATCTCTCGGCCTATATGAACTACTAATGCTCTCTGTCCAGAGCTCTCATTCTTCAGCACATCAAGTATTTCAGTGTGTTGCCAGCAGTTATTTACAGTGTAGGGAGTATGAATCCAAGTTTCATGGGCGTAAAACACCGGTTTTCGAGCATCCTTTCTCTGAGAGTTCTAAGAAACGTTGCACGGCGTTCAATAATATCTCCTCTCTCTACTAAAACTGATCTTCTATTTTTGCATTTTTTAAAATTTAAAACCGATTTGCTTTAAAATATTTTCCAAAATGTTGTATTTTCTCGGATAAGTTAATGTCTGGGTGTTCTTTAACTGCATTGTAGAGTTTTCGAAAAGTCGGAATTTCCCGGTTAACCTCAATAAAAAAACCTTTTCACTAACATTTACGAGAATCATCTAAAACTCTTGTTTCGTTCTCAATCTCGTTTTCGTGGAGTTACAAATTTTTGACCTCTCTGTTCTGTTTCACGTACATCTTTTAGTACATTAAAAACTGTTCTTAAACTCTTTCCTATGGATGATCTTGGTTGTCCGGCTGACGCCGCGTCGAAGGCTGTGTTGCCCACGTTTCGACCTTCTTCTCGTGGTCTTCCTCAGGTCTCTGCTGGCAGACCAGCCCTTTGAGTTTGTCTTGGTAGAACGTCGCCACACTTAGAAGTCAATGTTTAATTTTAAAACAATATTTGTTTTCTGTATTATTCAGAATTTTTAATACCGTCGTACTAAATAATCCTTTCCGTTTCCGCGTAAGGCAGGTTTCCGGATTATCCAATGTATTTTGAATTGAAACGTATTCCACTCTCATATTGTTTTACGGCGAATGTAGGTTTTCGCTTTATACAGGTTCCACCTTAGTCAGGTTTTTCTGAATTTTTATTTTTCAGTCAAAACCGAGAAGGTTTCATTACTTTAGATTTTTCTGAGTTCTGGGTATCTAGCAAAACCAAACCATATATCTTTCGCTTGGCTGAAAAGTGTAGTTTCCTTTCAATCTTTGCGCTCATGAAACTTAGTAACATGAAAAGGCAAGCGTGAGCATTATTCGGCTTCGAAAACGTACGTGAATGAAAAGAGAAGGGAGAGTGCCGTATGAAATAATTTATTCCACAAGGTGTTCGCGTGGGGGGTGGGGAGTCAGCAGCAGTGATGGCAGGGGCCGGGCGCGACGCCGCCGAACGCGCCGGGGCAGCAGGGTCGGCACACGCAGCACAGCTGGCCGCCGGGCGCCATGTTGTTGACGCACGTCATTATCTGCCCGTTCACGCAGCGGAAGCAGCCGCGCATCCAGTCCAGGCAGCGGTACTGCGCGTAGCGCGCTTGCCCTGGGCGATAATAATAATAATAATAATAATAATAATAATAATAATAATAATAATAATAATAATAATAAATAATATACAGAACTAGCAGCTGAAGTCAAGGCACTATGGCGTCTCCAAAAAGTTCATATTGTTCCTCTGGTCATTTCGTGCACAGGAGTTATACCAAATAACATCCATAAAAATCTGGAACTTATTCAAATACCAAAATATACCTATAAAATTATGCAAAAATCGATCATCTTAAATACATGCAGGATTGTTCGAAAATTCCTAAATTGCGACGAAACATGAATTGACCTGTGTCTTGGTTATTAACCCGACACAGTCAAATAAAAATTCCGTGAATACCGAGAAAAACAATGTAAATAATAATAATAATAATAATAATAATAATAATAATAATAATAATAACAAGCGAACAACTAGAAATATGGAGGAATAAAGCCCTCCATAGCCGTTACAAAAACACATTAGAAAACACTGAAATAAATCTGCAAGCTTCTTCGGCTTACCTGCAAACTGGCAACCTGTTGCGAAACGGAAGGCTTCATAATTGCGATTCAAGATCAGGTAATCGCAACCAGAGCTTACTGCAAGTACATCATGCGTGAAAACATACAAAATGCCAACTGCAGAATGTGTGGCCAAAAAGAGGGAGGGATCGATCACATTATTTCTGGATGCTCAGTTATAGCGCCAAAAAAATATCTCGACAGGCATAATCGTGTGGCCAAGATAATACACCAGGCTCTCAGGCTAAAGTATTTTGGAGATGAGAAGCAGGCACCATACTACTCTTGTGAACCGCCACCCATAAAAGAGGATGACAACTGCAAACTTTACTGGAACCGCCCAATTCTCACAGATAAACAAATTCCGAACAACATCCTGGATATTGTACTGGTTTTAAAGAATGAAAGGAAAATCTTTATCACTGATATTGCAGTCCCTCTACCAGCCAATCTGAAGAAAACACATACGGAAAAAATTAACAAATACCTGCCATTGGCAGATGAAATCAAATCTATGTGGGGTATGGCAAAAGTCATAGTGGTACCAGTTGTTATTGGCGCTACAGGTGAAATCCCCAACACACTGAACAGCAGTATTGACATCTTAGATTTGCACCGTGATGTGTACATTTCCATTCAGAAGTCCGTGATCTTGGACACCTGCAGTAGTGTTCAAAGAATACTGGGAGAGTGGATGGGCAAGATGTCAAACACAACTTCCTTCCCTACACAGTCCCGGAATAAGATGTTGGGCTCCATTGGAGTGAAATAAGAGAATATAATAATAATAATAATAATAATAATAATAATAATAATAATAATAATAATAATAATAATAATAATTGCAACAGACTATTCCCTTGCAACGACATCGTACAAAAGGAACAGCTGTAGAAAAATAACAACAGAAAATATAACATTTGCATTATATGGAAAGGCAATAGGATGGCTTATTTTTATTTTGTTTATTTGATATTGTTTGCACTATGTGCTGTTCGAAAATGGCATGATTCCAACGCAAGGCTTGATCAAAATCGAAATATAAACAAGTCAAATGATCGTAGAAAAATACAGGTTCGCCATCTTAAAAAAATCGCACCTAGATCAGTAGCTGTGATGTTCGCGCGGGGTATCATCGCAACGCGTCCCGAGCTAAACGAGCTTAATGATCTTTTATGCTCATATTGCCCTTGATTTTTCAACTGTGTTTTTTAAAACGTTGACCCTGATTGCTTGATTGAATATTTTTTGTATCCGCTAGCTTGATTTGCTTTTATGGCCATTAGTTCTGTAAATGTGGTAAAAGTATCTAGGCATGAGACGGTATTCCTCCTCGGGACCAGCCACATGTCGGGAGACCAATCGGGAGCTTAGAGCTTGTCCCGGCTGGGGCAATGGTGGGGGATATGTTTGGAGGAAAACCCGCAAGTCGACGGGTATGTCGGTGCCGGATCTCGCCATCCAGCGGGAGATCATCACCGCCACCTCAGGCAGTAAAACACGCACTACACTTACGGGACTCATGACTTTGACAGTCCACGCGTCTCAAATCAATCAATCAATTAAAACTTGAAATCCGGTCGACTACACGTCAGTCTGTGGAGGGTTTCCGCTTCTTCCGCCACTGAAGCATCGCCAGAGCTAGGACTGACCTGCGATAGGTGTGTAGGAAAGTGCACGCACTACCCGCGCGACTTTCCTTGAACGATGACCTTGTTACCGCTTCCCAAGAGCAAAAACCAGTTGATGACCAAAGCTCGCTGTGAGCACTGAGGGCAACATTCCAACCGCATCTTCATTGGTGCGTAAGAAAATATCTTTACTGTCGGAACCAAGAACTCCTGGTCATAATTTTCTAAAGATTGTCTAAAGAAATGGCCAAAGGAGATCCAGATCCATCGCAGGAGATACCTGGAACTCCTGGAAAATTTACCACTATTTATTGAAAAAATAACGAAAGACTGATATTCCAGAGATTGGTATATCTTCATAAAATCTAGTGGTTGAGTCTTAACTAATACCACCACACTACACGCATTTCTTCAAGCCATCGTTCAAGAAAAGTTGCGCGATTAATGTGTGTGTGTGTGTGTGTGCGTGTGTGCGTGTGCGTGTGCGCGTGCGCGTGCGCGTGCGTGTGCGTGTGCGCGTGCGTGTGTGTGTGTGTAAGGGGTGGAAGTGGTACAAGAATGAGAAAAGAAAGTAGTCGCGCATGTCCCCTGACCCGTTAGTTATGGTATTGCTACGCCTGATATTTAATTGGACAAGCCATACTGAAAACTACAAATTTTCGCAGCCGTCCGCTAGACTTTTTATTCAGAAAGCAGCTGAATTACACCCAGCTAACGACCTATTACTATTAAGCTAGTGTCAAAACTCCGCCCCCATTGGGACTCGAATCTTAGAACCTCCCGATCAGAGACAGTGCGGAGGCAACGCTTATTGCCCCGAACCACCTAAGGCGGTAAAAGAAATTGCAAACAACGATGTATGCAGCAGCCTAAAAGAAAAGAGGAACTAAATTTTTTGGACTCTTTTTCCATTGACTCTTTTATACGTGACCTATTTCACGAATAAATAATTCAAACATACTACAAGGACGTTAAAATCATAGCTTTAATATAATTAATACAAGTTTTCATTTAGAGAATTTCCAGATATGGGAGCTTCTATTTCCGAGAGTTGTATAGCAATTCCTCAAATTGTCAAAAAAAAAAGGGGGGGCCTTTGCCCCTACTCCCCTTGTGCGCGTACATCTGGTTTAACACAGGTCCTTTTTCATTCATCCACTCTTTTTAAACGAACTGTTGGCTCCAATGACTCCCGAAGTTTATTATATATAATATAATATAACTTATATTATATAATAATAATAATAATAATAATAATAATAATAATACAACTTAATTATATATAATGTATCGTACATAATCATAACACAAAGAATTGAACAAAAATGTCATCATTGTATCAAATTGTTTCATATTTTGCAGATATTCTGCCGCCGGATCGTTATTAAGGTTCCCGTACTCCGGGACACCGGAACTGTGGACCAGTACGTCGTTGTTCTAAGGATTAACAACGGCGACGGAAAAAGATAAGCGAATTTGTAATTTATTTAATTTGTTGCTCTATATCAAAAAGAAATTAATCATCAAGTTCATTTAATATTTCTTGTAATCAATGGGATCCTGATTATGTCGATTGATTGCCGGTTCATTGATGGTTATAAGCCTGCTATCACCCCTTGATCATCACTGACTACATTCAAAATTTCATCGACCCCCACGAGTCGATACCAAGCTACAATATATTTTATTTTCCTTGTGTAATTACTTGATTATAATTCAATATCAATTTGTTAATAATATTAAGAAGGGATTAAATGTATCAGTATTTCTTCAGTTTTCAGTTTTCTTTTTTTTTTTTTTTTTTTTTGCTTTAATTAAAAGAAACGTTCCTCACACCGTAATCTATGGGATGATATCTTTTTGAACATTCTATTATATTTTTGCTGATGCGGCGCTTCTCGATATTACCCCACCTGTCCAGAGACGTGCAGAATCTGCCACTGAATGTGAAATTAAACTAATTACTTAATATTCTAGGCGACTAAATTACACGGGAGTACCTCTCCGCTCGGTAATAAAGTTAAATAAAAATATTTTGTATTGACAAGGGTGTATTGTTTTGTTATCAATTACAAGGAGATGTATAGAACAAGTGACGGTGTATAAGAGGGTTTTGAATAAATACAGATAGACAGGCTTAAAATGGAAATGGAAAGTATAAAAAAGAGGGTGGGTACATGCGAGAGAGTTGAATTGAATTGAATTTGCCTTATTTTACGTGGCGAGACTCAGGCCATGAGGCCTGTTCTTCCGTCTGACCACGCAAATTTCGTTACACTTCTTTCACCAATCATGGAAGAAAGAAGGTATTATTTGGGCGACCCTACATAGGGCAGCGGTCGTACCGAAGCAGGGCGCGGCGTACGGGTGGTAGATGAGGTCCCGGCCGGGGGCATAGTACTTGCAGACGCCCCTGCACTCGCCCTTGCGGGGCCTGGCGCGCCCCCGCCCGCGCCGCCGCTTGCAGGGTTGGCGCCGGGCCGGGGCCGGGGCCGGGAGCGGGGTGCAGGGGTACCCTTGCTCCCTGCACACCTTGCTGGGCCAGCGCACGCACTCTTTCTGCCACGGAAACACAGTAGATTGATTGATTTTTCGAGCTAACTCAGCCGGTACGTTTACGGCAACTCTAGCAATGTTTTCTTTCGCGTCAATTATTATCCCGCCTACGATGACTTAGCAGTACACAAAGATTCATATGAAGGAGTTAACGTCTGACAATGATGGGTAGGCCAATGAAAACTTGTGCCACTGACTCGGCTCTCCAGTCGCCAGTGGCCTCTAGTTGATTGATTGATATTTTCGTGTTTCCGGGTGTGCTTTGGTCATTAGTCCCGTAAGTGTAGTGTATTTTTTTCTCGAGAGATGGCAAGATCCGGCGCCGACCTACGGTCGGCTAGTGGGGTTTCCCCCTAAGCAGGAATCTCCTACCAGCGGGGCATCGCCCCAGCCGGGACAAGCTCTAAGCTCCCGACCGGTCTCCGGGAATATGTGATAGTGTAGTGCATGTTAGTGTAAGTGTGTGTAAGGGGAGAGGATAGTGTATGTTAGTGTAAGTGTGTGTGTAAGGGGAGAGGATAGGAGAAAGAAGAGGAAGGCCAGATCGCGCGCGGTCCGTGGCCCGTTTGTTAGGGTACTGCTCCGGCATTCGCCTGGTGTTGATCGGAGAAACCACGGAAAACTACCGATCAGCGCAGCCGGCCGGTAGAATTCTTCTCCAGACAGCGACTGAATTCGACCTAGCTGAAAATCTGGTGTCGAAAATCCTTCCGCCGTGGGGAGTGGGAACCTAGGACCTCCCGGTGAGAGGCGCTGCAGTGATATCAGTTGATTCACTGAGCTACCGCTCCCGATTCGGAAACACAACCACACGCGGCCCTTCACTAGCACTGGGCACTTACAAGCCTCACGAAAACATGGTAAGGCATCAAAATACTCGGGCTATTCTCTTGATGGTCATCAGTTTTGTCTCCCGGCCGTGTTACGAGCACTGCGCGGGACTAGCTTGGTGATGGGGCTGTCATCTAGATAGACAATATAATGATGTTATCAGAACCGAACTGAATATATTCAATCTGATGGACAGAATTCAATCATTTAGGAGCAACTGGCATGGTCATATCCAACGCATGCCCCCAAACAGAATTCCCGTAATAATGTACACGTATAATCCTAAAGGAAGGAGAAATGTTCGCCTCCCGTTAACAAGATGGAGGGACTCACTCTCTTGATGTGGAAACAGGCCTTAAGGCCTAAATCCAAGAAGCAGAAGGAGAAGAGCATCAAAATAATCATTAGTGAGGAGCAGATTTTGAGGATCTAAAACATCGCCTAAAATATCAATAAAATGCTCTTAAACAGTTTTTAAAATGCCCCCAAACCAAAGAAAAATGACGTAAAAAAGGTATCAAAACCAGTTCGGATGAGCAACCGGAGCTTTTGTATATGTTACTGAAATAATCGGGGGTTCTTCTGTTCGTTCAAGTGCACTCAGCGTGAAAACTTTTGGTTTGGACTTCTCTTTACCAGGAAATCTCTGTCTTTAGTTATCTCGAAATTGGCTGAACCGACAATGGCGCTGACCGGCGCCACAGCAACCTTAGATTAGATACAATGGCTGTTATTACAATTTCTGAGCAAAGAAACTGAATAGGCTACTCAGCATTTCTGTGCGGAACATTTGCAGCAAGGCGTAAATATTACTTGAAGCAAGTATCCTTAAAATGATATTAAAATCGAAGAAATCAGCAAAAAATTAAAAATGACTAAAAAAGCATAAAAACGATTTAGTCGAATTTGACTAAAAATGACCTATATAAATAGCCATTTCCTTTTGTCATATAATAAAATTAATTTCTGTAGTAAACAGCATCGTTCTACAGTGAAAAGAAAAAATGACATTTCATTAAAATCCGCCCCTAGGCATTAACGTTTTGGGAGAGCAATGAAGATAAAGTTGGGAATGTTGACTGCCGTGTCCTACAGCAGCCAGTTAATCCGGTTTTTCAAATAGAACAATTATATTATCAGCACATGTAGGCACTATCAAACTAATAATGCCACAGAATTTTTAGTAACAAAATTTTTAACTACACACTTTCTCGTACTAGTTTCCCATCTTTTTAGTCTACGATATAATTTGCGTTTTCCCCTTACCATTTCTCAGCTGACATCTTTTCAGGCGTAAAAGACATTTTTTTTTAATTTTCTCAACTTCTCTCGGGATCTCTAATAGTAGATTTGATATACGATTTTAAGAAATTTAAAGAAGAGTAAATTCAGGTTTAAGAGTAAAGTCATCATTTTAAACTATGTTGTGCGTTTTCGTGGTTTCTTCCTTTGTTTAAAAAAATAAATTGTTTAATCTATGTAAAAGATGACTAATCTGGCTATGATTGCTTTGGTAATTTACGCATTTTATTGAAATTGTTCTGGTTTCTCGTGGTTATTTACAATTATTGTTGAAGTAGAAGCCTGTTGCGTTCTTTATGCCCATATTACATTATAGGTTTTAATTTGCCATGTTCCGATTATGTCAGTTACTTCTTTCCTTAAATATACATCAATGAAGAATCTATGAATTAGTATGATATGTGAAAAATCATCTGATCTGCTTATTAGCACGGTATCAAACAGTTGTTTAGCATCTCCTGGTTGCATTGCATAAAAAATACACAAAAGTTTAAAAAATGAAGTAATTCAAAAAATTATTGACCGGAAATACGTACAAACTGTACTGATAATTCAATATCAATTTGTTAATAATATTAAGAAGCGATGAAATGTATCAGTATTTCTTCAGTTTTCAGTTTCCTTTTTTTGTTGCTTTAATTAAAAAGAAACGTTGCTCACTCCGTGAATTATGGGATGAGATCTTCGTGAACATTCTATTATATTTTTGCTGGTGCGGCGCTTCTCGATATTACCCCACCTGTCCAGAGACGTGCAGAATCTGCCACTGAATGTGAAATTAAATTAATTACTTAATATTCTACGCGATTGAATTACACGGGAGTACCTCTCCGCTCGGTAATAAAGTTAAATAAAAATATTTTGTATTGACAAGGGTGTATTGTTTTGTTATCAATTACAAGGAGACGTAAAGAACAAGTGACGGCGGATAAGAGGGTTTTGAATAAAAATATACAGATAGACAGGCTTAATATGGAAAAGGAAAGTATAAAAAAGAGGGTGGGTACATGCGAGAGAGTTGAATTGAATTGAATTTGCCTTATTTTACGTGGCGAGACTAAGGCCATGAGGCCTGCTCTTCCGTCTGACCACGCAAATTTCCTTACACTCCTTTCACCAATCATGGGCGAAAGAAGGTATTACTTGGGCGAGGAAACAGGCGATTTGAATTTAGCTCAGAGGCGTCATTTAGGCTTGAGGATCTTTTACATGCAGTAAATGTACAAACATGGGACAGCCGGCTTTACTTCCCCTCCGAAGGAAGGCGTACGAAGGATTTTTCGCTCTCAAAAATCCACGGCTTCGATCGGGTTTGAACCCGCAAACTTGGGTATAGCAGTCCGATACGCTAACTGCTACACCGCCGCCGCCCAGAGTTCATATCTGTGGAGTCTTTGCGTAATTTCATGGTTGTAATTGGTGAGCGCTCACCTCGGAGGGGTCAGCGCTGGAGGCGGCGGAGGTGACGGCGGAGCTGGTGAGGCTGGTGAAGGTGGCGGAGGAGCAGGGCGTGGAGAGGGCGGTGTTGCAGATGTGGGGCCGGCCTTGGGGGGACGCGGCGAGGACGCGCCCGGGGGGGGGGGGACCGGTCGGCTGGCGGGCTTCTGGCTGGCCTTTAGGCAGAGGGTGTCCCCCTCCCCCGGCCGCGAGCGCAGCCAAGCGGACGACCACCCTTCCGGGGGCCCGTACGCCTCGCCCTCGCCCCCGCCCCCGCCACAGCCCTTGCCCTGCACGCACCCCGTGGCGGCGGCGGCGGCGACCTCTGACGAGCACACACGGGATTACATAATTTACGTAAAAATACGTAAAATAATACGTAAAAATACGCAAAATATGTAACGCAAGTTATTACAGGCCGGCCATAATTTACATAAAAATACGTAAAAAATACGCAAAATATGTAATGCAAGTTTGCGGTATTTTGAATTCCCCTTCTTCCCCCACTGACGCACTCGTAACGCGCGCTAAAATGTTTGATCACAAGTCGTGTACACACCGTCGTCGAAGACGGGAGTCGATTGCCCCAATTTAATTGGGTTCTAGAATATACTTCACATCAATTTTGAATATTTTTTCGTAATCTTACAAGCTCAATAAAAAGTTGATGAAACACTATTTCCATTTATTGTTAGAATTTACATCTGAAAAATTTATGTTTTTAAAACATAATTAAATAATAATTAAATAAATAAAACCTTCTACCCCTATGTAACGCAACGTAATGCTCCCTCAAAACCCTTCCCCCTTTTGTAGCGTTACGTAATTTATGGACGACCCTTTGGCAACTTTTCTTTAACAACAGTATTTGGCGCAGGCAATAGTTGACAGCTGACCAGTGGCGGCTGGTGTTCCATCAAACAGAGGGTTGCGGATGCATCGTATGACGGATATGTAATTTCCAAAATTCATAATACTAATACGAGTCGTATATACTCTAATAAAACGTAAGCAATTTGTGTAAATTAATTAAAACTACGTTAAATAAGTGTATACAAACATTACTTGCATTATTTTATGCGTAATGTCCGTGTCAAGTATGTTCGCCTCCAGCGCACATAGTTCTTGCTTTTATTTCTAGCGCGCATACGTGTTTCTATTACTTTTTCATTAGCATAATTGCCGGAAATATAATTCATACAGTACAAAACTGTTCTAGTTTTTGAAAATAAGGTTATCGGATTCCAGCAACAGCAACAACAAAAACAACACAAACAATAAAATGTCTATCACATACTTGCATTATCAACTCACAATCAAAAACCCGATATCACTGTTGCTGGGAAGAGAATTGCACACACAGTCCATAGGAACAGGGAAAGTAGGGGATTTCCTCCAAAGGCCAACTTTATACAGAACAAACTGCTTGTAAAATTGAAGTGATGACCTCAATTGTTATTTGATTAATGGTCTTAGGTACTGGCGGTTTCTGTAAACTTTGTTGCCGGTATACATAGAGAACTCACCACGATTGCTCTGTGTAAAACATGGAATGCGACTATTTTGTAGTGAGGTTCACGATTCCACCAGCCATTTTGCGCAGTAGTTTACACGTGGAGCTTGGAAACAACGCTCGGCGTTGGCTTGTCATTTCTGGCCTGCATATTCGTAATCTTCACATGCACTTGTTTGACCGTCGCGCATCGGACTGGAGTCGATTTCGTCACGTTCAACGCACATTTTGGAGCGTCATTTCGCGAACGAGTGTAGGTGTACCCGGTGAAATTCTCAATGGGTTTGTTTATGGCACGCCATAGCGGTTGGTAGAGTTCGACTTTGCCCAACTACTGAATCGAGTGTTCTATGATCCCACGGTGTCGGCGGAGGCTCCAGAGGCGTGGCCCTGGGGTGCTTTTCGAGATGTCTAGTGGGAAGAGAATTCGTCAACTTCAGTGACCCTCTCCCCGGTGCCACGCAACGGACGCAACTATACCCGCCGAGGGGGTGTGACTGAGTGGATGAGGCCAGTACGTTGCGTGGGGTAACCTACGGTGGCTGTCCAAAGGGGTGACTCACTGATCGCGTGAATGAAGCCAGTATATTGCGGGGTGTAACCTGCAGAGGCAGCCGAGGGGTGACTGAGTGAATGAGGCCAGTACGTTGCGTGGGGTAACCTACGTTGGCTGTCCAAAGGGGTGACTCACTGATCGCGTGAATGAAGCCAGTATATTGCGGGGTAACCTGCAGAGGCAGCCGAGGGGGTGACTGAGTGGATGAGGCCAGTACTTTGTGTGGGGTAACCTACGGTGGCTCCAAAGGGGTGACTCACTGATCGCGTTAATGAAGCCAGTATATTGCGAGGAGTAACCTGCAGAGGCAGTCGAGAGGGGTTACTGAGTGAATGAGGCCAGTACGTTGCGTGGGGTAACCTACGTTGGCTGTCCCAAAGGGGGACTCACGATCGCGTGAATGAAGCCAGTATATTGCGAGGTGTAACCTGCAGAGGCAGCCGATGGGGGTGACTGAGTGGATGAGGCCAGTACTTTGTGTGGGGTAACCTACGGTGGCTCCAAAGGGGTGACTCACTGATCGCGTGAATGAAGCCAGTATATTGCGAGGTGTAACCTGCAGAGGCAGCCGATGGGGGTGACTGAGTGGATGAGGCCAGTACTTTGTGTGAGGTAACCTACGGAGGCTGTCCAGAGGGGTGACTCACCGACCGCGTAAATGAAGCCAGTATATTGCGAGGTTGAGGCGTTGATTGATTGATTACTTGATTGCCAGTGATTCTGGATGCGTCAACTACATGGTCATTAGTCCCGTGCGTGTAGTGCGTGCATTTGCTTGCGAGGTGGTGGTGATCTTCTCCCGCTGTATGGGGAGATCCGGCGCCGACCTACCGTCGGCAAGCTGGGTTTTCCCCAATCAGTTATCTCCCAACAGCAGGGCACCGCTCCAGCCGGGACAAGCTCTTAGCTCCTGACCGATCTCCCGCCATTTGCGATAGTGTAGTGCATGTTAGGGTTAAGAATAGGACAAGGAAATATCGCGCGCGGTTCGTGGCCCGTTTGTTAAGGTACTGCTCCGGAGCAACAATAACTGCAGTGAGCGTATCAATAAATGCAGGTAGAAATAGCGAAAGGAACCCCAGACCTGTACAAACTTGTTGCATATTGTACATAAACTGATTTTACATAGAGCTCGCGTCTGTTCATCATTTAACTGCCACGGCGCCAGGGTCACTAGCGATGCGCATTTTCCGGTTTGCTCTGCTTTTTTATGGCTCTATTTAGACGTTTTATTTTATTTATTAATTCATCATGTTTCATTTTGATTTATTTTCCAAGTATTTTCATCAGTATCGTAGTGAAGATAGTTGAATTAGTGTTGGTAGTACAAGAATTGCTATTAATTCTTTTTAAAATTAATTTTGTTTATATATTGGTGTTTTTTCTGAACTCGGTGAATACTGGAAAAATTGTTGGATAGCACAACTACATCTGAGACTATACTCAATATATCGACATTCAAGAATATATTAATTAAAAGATCCCTGTAAATTTAGTTTGTGGATTATGGCATGAATCAGAGGAAGAAGAGCTCCATGTCACCCATCCATGTTTGGTCAGATGAGTGGAAATATTATTACAGATAAGATAATTTTTTTTAATTTTTGAATCTGATATTTGAAACCTGACAAGCGTAATTTTCTTAATTGAAATAGAGATAGGTTTTCTCGTTTATTGTCTTTAACTTTTTAGATCATTTAATTATAGTAATAAATTCAATTTTGTTTTTTTATGTTATAGTATATTTACAGGTGGGATGAAGTCTGTCGAAACCATTATCAAAACAACAAAAGAAGCTCTGAATACATCCAAAAAGATTCTCAAAAGAGTGTCCAGTCATTGATGTTGACAATTCCACAAAGGACGGAATCGCCAATAATACATTCTAGCTGCTTATTGGGCCTGCTTTTGTAATGGAAACAGGGGTATAACATGAGTTTTCTTATTTGAATCGTTTAACAAATTAATGAGAGGGTTTACTATGTAATTACAGCATGATCAGGATGTAGTTTATAGTAATGTAGTCACAATACCTGATAGTAGAAGAGTGCAATATTATTTTGCAACTTAATATATTTACTGTGCCATTTATATTGATGGTGTACATTCCTGCCTCAATAAATAATTTTAATAAAAAAACAAAATGTTTTTTTTATTACCCTAAATATCATTGTAGCATGTTTAAATGAAGAAGATACAGACATGAAGAAAAAGACTATAGTAATAAAAGTGAAGTTACTGAAGTTTTATACTAATGATTTCGATTTCATATTTTTTTAAGAATTTTTTTACTTTCAAACCTAATGAATGATTAAATATCCAAACACCTTGCATTGGTATTCATATCACTGAACTGGTGGGAATTCATGAAATCACTTTAAATACCTTATATACTTTTTTTAAACTAAATCATTGTGGTATTTATATTTTGTTCCAATACAAAGCAATATAAAGTTGGTAGTTAGAGATGGTAGTTTTATGAATGTCTTCATGATACTACCATCTCAAAAACGTTAACTCAGAAGTCTGGCCACAGATAATTTTTAAGACTTTATTTTTTAGTTGTACTTAACACTCCTCAACGTTTCTCACACGTACACACGTTGATAATAATAGAGTTTTTGCAAGATGGGAAATCCAATGTCGTAGTTCGTAAACATTATCAATAGGAAATACCGTATCTTCAAAAGAAATGAGTGTTTGCAAGTCGTACAATCAAAAACATACCTCAAAACTAGGAACTAATTGGAACTGAAAAGTTCTAACATGCCTGAACATATCTGCTGAGTCAATTTTTGCTTTTATAAGGATTACAAGATAATAATATGTATAATACATGAAATATGATTGTATCATACGGTTATGTAATTTACATGTCTCCATCTTGAAAGAAAACTAGCTTCCTTGATAGTCTTAGAATGTAAATCTGCAACTTGACTGTAATATATTTCAATTGCTAAAATTAGGAATGGGAAATGTATGACAGTTATAACGTCCTGCAGATAAATAACTATTTTTTCGTGACAATCAGAGGAGCCTCAATATATACATAACCTCCAAATCCTGAACAATTACGTTAGTTTATTACTAGCACTTGAAGTAACTTAAGTAAACAGTAGCCATTAAGTTCCTGCCATATCATGTTAGTACTATTGAAATTGTTTTTTCATTAGTCTGTGCTCATTATTCAGTGTTGAATTCGTGTTTAGTAGTGGCGGTGAAAACTAAGTAGCATTAGTTTTAAACACATTCGTCGTAGACGACAAAACAGGAAGAATGATGGGACCCAGCAATCGAAATCCCGTCATTTGATGTGCAGTAGAATTCTCCCCAGAATAGTCATGTTATCTTTCAAGTTCGCGATTTGCAAAAACTCTCTAAGAACATCTCTTTTTTTTCAGTGAGTTAATATTCAGTTTCAGAAGAAAATCTTTTAATTCTAAAGAAAAACGAAACACCCATTGTTTTATTATGAACAGTCTCCCATGCGTGCGAGAAGTGAATGACAGCAAACAAACCAAAAGCGAGTGAGTTGATCAGAATGATAGTTTCGTAAGTCGACTATTTCGACAGGAAATAGTTTAAGCAGCCACATTGCGAATATAGTGCAGCCTAATACGTGGCCTTCACTATATCGGACGACATTATCCTTCTTCATGCTCAGTGGACTGTTTTGGCTGATATGACAAGCAAATACTTCAATTTTCCAGCATTTACTTCATAACTTACCAAAAGATTATTCACACAAGTTTCAGCCAATGCTACTGTTTCACCAAATGCTTGGCAGCTTTCTTTTGTTTACCATAATACACATGCTTACTTTTTATTCACCCGTATCATAGTCTGATAATAATTCGGTTTATAATCATAATTGTACATAATATTAAATGTTTTTATTTAAGATATTAAGACTTGTTTGAAGAGATGTTATAGTTCGTACAATAAAAGTTAAGTTTGGTGTTAGCGATGATTGCTATTGAATGTAGGAAAGGTATGAAAGATAGGTTTTCAAATGACTTCAGTACATTAGAAATTCTTCCATTTTGAAACACGTTTGACAGTCCCTTTGTCAATCCCTTTGTTTTAATCTCCTAAAGCATTACCTCTGTGATAGAATATATTACTTTAAATCCAGCACATCTAGTTATATCTATCTATTTGTTCATATCTGCAGCCTGTACTTCAAAATTCATGCTTACTACACACTGAAGAGGTAGCACTTTGTAGCTTCCGAGAGAAATTAATTTCTTTACGCTAAAAAGAAATCATATGTCCGACCTGGATAGCCGACGTCGCTAAGGCTGAAGAACCGTAGCTACCTCGTGCCTGAAGGGTCGCGGTTTCGAATCCCGTCCGGGGCATGGATGAAAGTGTGTGTCCCTATACCGTAAGCGTTACCCCCAACTGCTGTGTATAACAGCAATTGTGCCCACATAGCGGGCACACTGTAGCGGGCGCACATAGTTTCGGCCCACTGGGGCCGCCGCAGCGTCGCGCCGGGAGCGCGACTGCTCAAGTAATGGCTGGTACGGGAGAACGCCACCAGGTGCAGGCGAGCGGCCGCGCCTGCCCGGTGCACCGGGCCGTGTCCTCCTTGCCGCCGCCAGGAAGGCGGAAGCGACAGACTCGCCTCAATGCCTCGGGGCGTATTTAGGCCGCCCGGCAAAGGCAGTGTGACTTTAAAGAGCAGCGAGTAAGTGTCTGGGAGTTGTGGTGTTGTGAGGTAGTGCTGGTGTTGACGACGTGTGTTTATTTCTTCTGGCTATCCGAACTTGGCTATGTATACGGATTTGATTTGGATTGTGGTTTTGCAATAAAACTTGATGAAAGAACTGTTGTTGTTTCTATTTGTACATAACAGTTCTAATTGGCGACGCGGGTAAAAGCAAGCAATGGAGGAAGTGCTGAAACATATTTTGGAGCTGAGCAGCAACAGCGCTGCAACAACAGCAGTTGCAGCAACAGCAGCAGCAGCAGCAACAGCAACAGCAACAGCAACAGCAGCTGCGGCAACAGCAAGAGCAGAATCAGGCGTTGTTAGAGGCGGTAAGAGCATTGTTGACCGCACGGCCAGAGCAGCAACCAAGATCGCATTCGGCACCTAGTTTTCCGAGATTTGAGCCAGAGAAAGAGGTATGGGCTTCATACCATGCCAGATTGAACCAGCATTTTTTGTATCATGGGTCACAGATAATGTAAACAAAGAGCTTTCTTTTGAGTATCTCAGGGAGTGAATTATATGAACTGTTGCAGAAACTTTTTCCGTTAAAAAAAGTAGAGGAAGTGGAGTTCCCGCAATTAATGGAGAAACTGTCTTCACATTTTGAAAAGAAACCTCATGTGGTGGCAGCGAGGTACAATTTTTTCAAAAGCAGAATCAAGCCGGGGGACTCGCATAAAGAGTGGGTGACGGAATTAACTGGGTTAACAAGGGACTGTGCTTTCAAGTGTGTTTGTGGTTTATCCTATGCAGAATCTTTGATCAGAGACATGATAGTGCAACATACCCCGGAAGACAAGGTGAGAATGGAAGCTTTGCAGCTGGAGGATCCTTCCCTGGCTGAAGTCCAAAAAATAGCTACAACTTTCGAAATTACCAGTAGAGCAGCAAAGCAAATAACAGATCCTATGGAAGTAATGCTGTTTTCAAGAAATACAGAAGGTAATAGGGAGGCACAACAGAAAGCAAAGAGCCGCAGAGTTTCAAGTCATGTAGATTCTGTGAAGTGTCTCACAGCAGAGAAAAGTGTAAATTCAGAAATGCGAAGTGTTATTTTTGTGGAGTAACTGGTCACATTCAGTCGGTGTGTCAGAAGAAATCAAGAGGAGCCCCAGGTACGAAGGAAGAGAAAGAAAGAATGGAGGTTAATGTTGTGAATGAGGTAATCAGCAAGGAAGACGAGAGTAAGGTGTTTGTGGATTTGGAAGTAACAGGTGAGAAGATCAAGTTCCAAGAGACACTGGCTCACCAGTCACTTTAATCAATTTACGAACATATCGCAGATTAGGGTCCCCAGTGCAGTAAGTCTAACCTAAACCTGTGTTCTTTTGGCAAAGACAAAATTGACGTTAAAGGTAGTTTTCGAGCAGTGATTGGTTACAAGGGAGTGCACCGAGAAGGAACCATCACAGTGGTGAATAGAGAAGATACGACGAATGTGATGGGGATGGACGTGTTTCGTACCTTCCATTTCAAGATTGAAGATCGTATAAATTTAGTCTCGAAACGTGCCTTTCGGCGAAATTGAAATTTTGGGAAAGGATTTTGAGAATTTGTTCCAGGATGGTCTCGGAAAGCCAACGATTGGAAGCACATCCAGCTGAAAGACGGCGCAGTTCCTCGGTACTGCAAAGCGCGGCCGTTCCTCTGGCACTGCGGAAGCAGGTAAATAGTGAATTGGGAGATTGCAAAAGCTTGGGATTATTACGCCAGTAAAACTAGTGTTTAGGGCTACGCCGTTAGTAGGTGAAAAAGCTGACGGGACTATCCGTTTGTGTGGAGATTTTAAATCCACGGTGAATGCGCAGCTCGAGATTGAAAAATATCCTATTCCCCGACCAGAAGAATTATTCCAGAAGTTAGCTGGGGGTAAATATTTTTCTAAAATAGATCTTCGGGATGCCTACCTACAGCTTCCTTTAGACCAGGAGTCTAAGAAATGTCTGACAGTGAATACGCCGTTAGGTTTGTTCCAGTATGAGAGACTGCCGTTCGGGTAGCATCAGCAGCTCCAATTTTCAGAGATACCTGGAGCAATTAATAGCGGAGTGCCGGCAGCATGAACTACCTGGACGATATTGTCGTAACAGGTAGAACAAATGAGAGCATATTCAGAACCTAAGGGAAGTATTGGGAAGGCTGCAGGCGGCCGGGTTAAAGCAAAACTAAAAAATGCGAGTTTTTTAAGCCCTGCATAGCGTATCTAGGCCACATGATAGATAAAGAGGGCATTAGACCTACGCAAGCCAATGTAGAAGCCATTGTGAATCTTCCTGCACCTAGGGACATTAAGCAACTGCAATCATTTTTGGGTAAGGCAAACTATTATGCCAAGTTCATTCAGGATTTTCCGAGGTAGCGGCACCACTCAATGCTCTACGTAGGAAGGGCGCCAGTTTTTTGTGGTCGCCAGCTTGCCACACAGCGTTCGAAAAAATTAGAAAGGCACTCGTAGAGGCAGTGAAACTAAGACATTTTGACCCGGAAAGAACACTCATCCTGGCAACGGATGCGTCTGACTACGGGATTGGAGCGGTTTTGTCGCAGAAAGATGAATTAGGGCAGGAACACCCCATCGCATTTGCGTCCAAAACGCTCAATATCCATCAGCGCAGGTACGCTCAAATTGAAAAGGAGGCACTATCAATAATATTTGGAGTGCGTAAGTTTAATGAATATTTGTATGGGAACAGGTTCCTGATCGTTACAGACCACAAGCCCCTGGTGGAGTTGTTCCATCCGGCGAAGAGAATCCCAGATAATACACTGCGGAAGCTGCAGAGATGGGCTCTGTTCCTGTCGGATTATAATTATCGTATTATGTTTAGATCCACAGCTCAACATGGCAATGCAGATGCCCTATCCAGGCTGCCTGTGGGGCCAGATAATAGGTTCGACGAACAAGAGTTGGAATGTCTGCAGCTGGACCAGCTTCAGGAAGAAGCAGTTCTTCAGTTTCCCCTGGACCAACGGGTGATAGCCGCACAGACCGACCAGGACACTCAACTGGCAAGCATCAGGGCTTTCATCAGGTCAGGTAAAAGGAGTCCCTCAGATAATTTGGAATCCAACCCACTGTGGAAGTTCAGGGAGAGGTTGAAAGTTAGAGCAGGAGTGCTACTGTTAGAAGCCGGGGACCAGGTTAGGGTGGTCATCCCGACGCGTTTGAGACAGAGGGTCCTAGGCATATTGCACAAGGGACACTGGGGAATTGTCCTCACCAAGCAATTAGCCAGGAAATATTGTTACTGGCCCAGTATTGATAAAGATATAGAAAACAGGGTCAGGTCGTGTGAGCCGTGCCAGGCTTTTCAGAAGAGTCCAGGAAGCAGTTTTAAGGAATGGCCGGAGCCGCAGGACGTTTGGCAGAGAATCCACATCGACTTCGCGGGCCCGTTTCAAGGAAGTATGTGGTTAGTCCTAGTAGATGCCTCATCAGGCTTCCCGTACGTAATTCGTATGACTAGCACCACGACAGAGTCCACAGTTCGAGCGCTCCAATCAGTATTCGCCATAGAGGGATTACCGGCAACAATAGTCTCAGACAACGGGCCCCAGTTCACGGGGGAGTTGTTCCGGAGATTTTGTCAAGCCAACGGGATTGAGCACATTCTGGCACCTCCTTTTCATCCGCGTTCCAATGGGGAGGCAGAGCGCTTTGTGCAAACCTTCAAAAGTGCGTTGAACAAAGCGAAATTTGAAGGCAGGGATCAGCAGGAAGCGGTGCTGGAACTCTTATCATCATATAGAGCTCTTCCGGGAAGAGAAGGGACTAGTCCGGCGCAGAGGCTTCATGGTCGGCAACCTCGAACGTTGCTGTCTCTATTTTTCCCGAAGGAAAAGACGTACAAAACTGAGCCGTCGAGGTTCGAAGAGGGCGCTAGAGTGATGCTCAAGACGCACAAAGATTCACCTCGTTGGATCCCCGGGACGGTAGTGAAAGTAGAAGGAGCAAGGTGCTATACAGTTAGGACTAGGGACAGACAGGTTAGGAGGCATCAGGAGCAGTTGAGGCCTCGACATTTTCCAGTAAAGGACCTGGACAGCTCGGAGAACTTAGACACAAAAACTTTCTCTCCGAGCAAAACAGCTAATACTCCTTTCTTGCAGGGGAGCAGGCGGTTTTCTTGGCAGCAGCAAGAACAGCATCACCAGCCAGGGCACCATGGGCCGTCCGAGCAGGAGCAGCTACAACAGGAGTCACCCCCGCCGGGCCTAACGGGGCAGGGCCCGGATGGCGCTCAGCCGGAGCAGACGCCACAGGACACCCAACCCGAGCAGCCACAACACGACGCCCAGTTCGAGCGGGCGCACCAGGACCCGCCGGGAGAACAGGAACCGACGGAGTGCCTTCAACCAATGGATTGCGAGGCAGACAGTCGAGTGGCGCCCGGAAGCGGTCAACAGGAGCTGTCAGCACCAGAGGAGGAAACTGGGGACAGCCGGGGCGCGGCCCAGCGGGAACCGAAGGAGAGGGGCCGGAGGGGTCGCCGCCCCAGGTCCTTGTCTCGGTACAGTCCGTACCGTAGCGCCTCTGTTCAACGGCCACACCAGGAGTTGGAAAATGAGGATCACCAGCAGCTGGGCAGCACCCAGGGGAGCACGAGGGCCCCGGGCGAGCGAGCCGAGACGTAGCAGCAAGAGGTTGCGCAAGAGATACAAGCCATATCAAGCAAAATAAGAAGGGAGGGTGCTGTGTATAACAGCAATTGTGCCCACATAGCGGGCACACTGTAGCGGGCGCACATAGTTTCGGCCCACTGGGGCCGCCGCAGCGTCGCGCCGGGAGCGCGACTGCTCAAGTAATGGCTGGTACGGGAGAACGCCACCAGGTGCAGGGCGAGCGGCCGCGCCTGCCCGGGTGCACCGGGCCGTGTCGGCCGACCGAGCGTAGCCTGTCCCTCCTTGCCGCCGCCAGGAAGGCGGGAAGCGACAGACTCGCCTCAATGCCTCGGGGGCGTATTTAAGGGGGCCCCGCCCGGGGCAAAGGCAGTGTGACTTTAAAGAGCAGCGAGTAAGTGTCTGGGAGTTGTGGTGTTGTGAGGTAGTGCTGGTGTTGACGACGTGTGTTTATTTCTTCTGGCTATCCGAACTTGGCTATGTATACGGATTTGATTTGGATTGTGGTTTTGCAATAAAACTTGATGAAAGAACTGTTGTTGTTTCTATTTGTACATAACACCAACATTACTTCCAGAGGTCGCTACATGACTTTAGTAGTTGAAAGGAGACCTAAAATATGTAAACAAATGTATAGGATGACATTTATTTTGTATTTACGGATTATTTAGAAGCCCTGCAACATTACCTTAAGGTTTTATTCCAAAAATAAAGTCTGAAATAAAACAGCGATATTCCTTGTGCTCAATCACAGTTTATTGGATTGTCCTCCAGTTCCAGGAAGCAAATGGACGCGACGCACGGAGGAATGGGCGACGGCGAGGGGGCGCCGCGCCCTGAGGCACAAGGGAGCTTCATCCACAGGGGCCCGGCAGAGGCGAAGTGGTCGGGTCTTCGACTGCTCAAGGCAACACGGGGGCACGGCAAGAGGCAGGCAGGCGTTTTGCAACTCTATTAGGGAACAAAACAATCCAAAACTGACTTTTTATTTATTTTACGTCAAAAAAACAGTTAAAAACTGCGTATGACGTGCTATGGGGAAAAGTAAATTGTGTGCACATTTTCAAAATTCTGTGATCCCTACACTAAGTCATATACTACTTAAATTTTGAATTTTGAAAGGAAGAAAAAAACAACAAAAACTCCCATGTAGTAAAATCTATTTTCAAGGATAAATAAGCAATAAATTTTGAATTTTTGAACTTTAAGACACCGTTAGGTAGCCGTTGGAAAGAGGGTGAGGCAAAACGGAATACCTATCCTAGAGTAAAAAGATTAACGAACTAACTAGTATGAGAAAGTCTCTGGTAGTGTTTCGGTATCGAAATTGGATGAACGAAAACTAGCGTTGTACGGAACCAGCTCGTACATGTTCATTTCGTTTTCTGGACGTAATAATGTCGAAAATACTACCTGGGGACGCCTTACCAATCATTTCACAATATCACAGTATAATTCAGCACATTAGAGTGCTCTCAAAACTGCACAAAAGAAACAAATAGCACTTATACATAGTAAGGGAGAAAGAGTACCGGAATGTGACGCCAGGCTCGCGGTAGTCACACTGGGAATTGTGGCTCGTATTTATGAAGCTCTGCCAGCAGAGCTCTTTGAGGCCTGTCATCTGGGGGCTTGCTGGGAGGTCAAGAGGCGACTTCAATTGGCCCGGGGCCGTTCATAAACCTCAAAAACGAACACTGGCAGCCTGCTAGGCCTGGCAGAGGTTTATAAATACGCCCCTGTATGCCTAATGTCTAATGTCGCATGTTTAATTTTTCTGTACAGATTACATCAGTATCGTTCGTAACTGTTATGTAGTGATGAAAAAGGATGAACAAATGCCCGAATAAAACGTGCTTTACTCATACTTACATTCAGTATTCACATTTACGGCACTCGTCGTTATCTTCATCTTCATCGGCCTGCCCTCGAGCAGCCTCTTCGCATTTGCGACAATCGCCACTTCTCGGGGGATCCATTGGGATGGACGAGGCCCTTTTACATGGGTTCAGGTATTTCTTCGACAGCTGCCGCTTTAATTCTTCCACGCAGAGCTTGCAGGATGGCGTCGGCTTCACGCAGGAGCCCCGGGACCCGGCCAGTTGGTCAGACATGTAGGGCTGCGCCATCTGTGAGGAGGATTGCCACCTTGCCGATGTCAAAACAGCGGAGACTCATGGCAGGATGTGGTACTTATCCCAATTTGTATGTAAAGCTTACCAATTACTTTTTACATTTATTTTAAATTGTTTGTATAATGAATGTTCAGCTACTATTGTACATTTTTTCTTTCTCGTTACCCCTTACGTAATAGAGAGAAAATTATGTAATGCTGCGCGAAAAAAACTGCGAATTTTGGCAGAAAATCTCTTATTACTAGGCCCTGGTGACGAAAAAGGGAACAATCCAGTTGTTAAATTTAGAGAAAATCTTCTAAAACGCGGTGTAGTCAGAATCCATGTTTTGTGGGTTCTTGATACCGAAAAATCGATTGACGGCAAAACGTCTGTCCGTCCGATCGACCGTCTGTCTGTGAGCAACGCTAGCGTCTAAACCGTTCCGTCGATTTTCTCCAAAATTGATATTCCCCAATCGATCTGGCTGATGTCGCGACCCCTTGAATTTGCAATCGATATTTTAGTTTTGGGGGTACTTTACATTAAGCCACTGAGACATTTTCAAAATTTTCGAAAAAATGGTTCTAACGCTTTTGATTAAATTTTATTGTTGGATAGTGTGAAGGGCATTTAAAAGCATGGGGCAGGTCTCATTTTCGTTGACAACTGATTTTTCGAAAATTGTAAAAATTCAATCTTTTTCCGACGTCTTCCTACAACTATAATTATGAAGATAGAGATTTTTCCTAAAATTGAATTTTTTCCCTAAAGATACATTTTGAAAAACAAAATTTTCTAAAATTTGAGTAATTTTGCATGAAAATAGAGCGAGAAAGTACATGCTGTTTTAGCTACAAGTTTTTACGTAGGTTCAATCGAGTACCAATCCGTTTCTTCATTTAGCGCCAGAAATACATACGTTCATCATAATGCTCCGTATACAAGTATCACATAAGTTTTTAAATCAATTCAATGCCAACCTGAAATGAAATCTGATTTTCCTATCTCATTATAAAAGAAATAGAAATGAAAGAGCGCTCAACTTGTAAAAATTGTGTTCATATTGATTTCACGTAAACCGGAGTACAATTCGATAACGCCAATGTCGATGTTTTAAGAAATAATTTTCAAAGACAAACGAAAGAAATTTATAATTTTTTTCTACCTTATTGAAAAGATTGTGTGTTGAATGGCAAGAAAATAATGATTTAGATTACTAAAAATTGTAAAAAAATATGTAGAAATCTATTCAATTACGTTTAAATTTAAAAAACGAAAATATTATTTTGAAATGCGCAGACTCCGATGTAAAACCGGAGAGGTGGTACGCTACCTGTGAGGGACGCGTTTGGTATTGAGAGGGACGCGTTTGGCTTTGTGAGGGACGCGTTTGGAACTGGGACGCGCGCGCCTGGCCTTGCGTCGCGTCCGCTGGCGGCGCGGCGTTCGCCTGAGGGTCTGCTCCGTCCGCCGGTGCTGCCTGAGGCTCTGCTCCGTCCACCGGTGCTGCCTGAGGATCTGCTCCGCCCGCCGGTGCTGCCTGAGCATCTGCTCCGTCCACCGGCGCCGCCTGAGGATCTGCTCCGTCCACCGGTGCTGCCTGAGGACCTGCTCCTGCCATCGGTGCTGCCTGAGGACCTGTGCCGCTCGGTCTTGCGGGGAAGTCTTGGCACGGCCTATTGCCTCTCCGACAGACCTGGAATGACTCTTGTTCCGCCTCACGGCATGACTTTTTTTCTTTCCCTTTAGTAAATCCGAATTGCTTGAGCAATTCGGTGACACACACGCGGCAGGGTCGGTCTTTTTCTCTCTTTTCTTTCCTTTCTCTCCTTTCACTCCTTTCACTCCTTCCACTCCTTTCACTCCTTTCTCTTTTTCTTTCTTTTTGCCTTTTTTCTTACCTTTCTTCTTTTTGCCCTTTTTCTTTTTCTTTGAAGATTTTTGTTTCTTTTTGCTTTTGGTGACCTTACTTTTTCTTTTCCGCGATGCTCTTGATTTCGACCGTTTCATTGATACGCGTTCTGAATCGTCCGAGTCCGAGTCCGATTCCGACTCTGTTGAGTCAGACTCTGATAGTGAAGGCGACGAACACGCCCCACAGGCACTTGTTTTACGCGAACGCTTTAAACTTTTTCGATAACTCGATTTCTTTCTTAGGGAATCTCCTCTTTGAGAATCTTTTCTAAGGGAATCTCCTCTTTGAGAATCTTTTCTTAGGGAATCTTCTCTTTGAGAATCTCTTCTTTGAGAATCTCTTGGGAATCTCTCTTTGGAATCTCTTCTTTGAGAATCTCTTTGAGATTCTCTTCGGAATCTCTTTGAGAATCCTTCTTTGGAATCTGGCTTTCGGAATCTCTTCTCTGGTATCTCTTCTTTGGGAATCTCTTCTTTTTGATAGTCTCTTGTCGTCCATCGTATCAGACCCTGAGTCTAACATACACGCAGACGTGTCAGTCGTGTATTCAAGACAACTTTTCTTTTCTTTCTTTTCCGTTTCTTTCGTATCGGATTTACACGAGTAAGAAATACATCTCCCTTTCTTTTTGGGTTGCACAGTTTTAGGAAGGCAAAGATCTCTCTCCTTTCCTCGGCACGTCGTTTCGCAGCCTCCGGCCTGCTCCGGAATCCTGTCTCCTGCCTGGCCAGGCCCGCCATTTTGACCGGGCGGGTACCCACCTGGCGGGCCCTGACCGGGCGGGTAGCCTTGCCCTGGATATGGCTGGTAGCCCGGATACCCTCCATATGGCCCTCCCGCGTAATTTGGTTCTTTGGACTTACCGCACCCCGTTTCGCCGGCGTTGCTTGACTATTCGCCCGGCCCGAGCCTCCCTCCTCGCTGCGACTGGGTCGCCAGCGCCCCCTCTGGCGGCGGAGGGCGAGGGATGCTTGGAGGGGGAGGAGAGGGGTGAGCGGTCACAAGAACGCATCCATCTGCTGAGACGACCTGTGGACGGCTGCCTCCCCCGCTGCCACGCGACGACGGCAACAAATCTCGCTATTGTTAGTTCACCTGCTGAAGCAGCGCATCAACAGTCGCTTGCCAACACCATTCCTGAGCCAGCCTGCCCGCCCACCACAGAATCAAACAAAACCAGCTCCAGAATGTTTAATTCGTTGATTATTCATTTATTACCGCAAAACTATTTTGACAGTTTATATTCACCTCCAAAACGGAGTTTCCCTTGACATCAAGCTGACCCCACCACCACCACCATAACAAAATCAAACAAAACTAGTGGGAGAATTTTTATTAATTAATATATGACACGCACAATCATTTTTATAACCGTGGTCGTTCGCAAAGCACACGCGTCTCCGTTTTTGGAAGGAAAATTTAGCCCTTCTCCTCTCTAGGAAAATCCAATATTCTTTGTGTTCTTAAAATTCATCACCAGGGCTCACTAAAAGAGGTGTAGGAATGGCTAAGGCAATTGCTCTTGGGTAAAGTGAATTTCTTTAATTTCTTAAGGAGCCGTCGGTAAATTACGTAACGCAAATTTTGAGTAATTTGAATACTATCTTTCCCCTTGAAACGCACATGTATATCGTGTTCTACCCCCTTCCCCCTAAATTAACTAACGCTTGTGATAAGAACTCCCCATTAACAAAATGAAAAAATAAATTATAAAGCAGTAACGAATTGTATTAATAAGTGTGTTATATAATAATATTTAATATACTTGAAGTCAGAATTGACAATGACAGAACTCAACAATAAGATTGAAGACAATATTTGAATGAAAGAAGGACGCGTAGGCAAGAAAATGTCTGAAACGTTGTGCACTCGCCATCGTGCATGACGCATGGGTCCCGTGTCTACTGCGTGGGTTTAATTTAATTTAAGAATATAGGTCAATATTGAATGTATTCTTCGTAACCTAATAGATTCAATCGTATAATTGATGAAAAAATATTTCCAATTATGGTAACAATATAGTCATCTGACCTTGTTAATTTATTATTTTGAAATTTTATTTGTTAGCATTTCAATACTTTAGTACAAGAATGTATAAAAGGAATTATTCCAGCAAATGTTGAAAAATGTTTAAAATGCATATCATTAGCAGTACATATCATCAGCATTACGTCACACTCTTTAGCGTTGCATAATTTATGGGCGACCCCTCATTCGTTCTTCCCCTCATTTTGTGACTCTAGTTTGCACTCGGTTTTCTTGATCGCAATATAATAACTGATCAATATTTGTAACAGTCTCGTTGACTTGTAAATAATTATCCATGTATGTATTACATACTTGTTTTTATCTCGTAGTACTGTAACTTAACCAAATATTTTTTCAAATAAAAAACAATAATAATAATAATAATAACAACAACAACAACAACAACAACAACAACATAGTACTTTCCCCATTTTGAGGGTATTTTATAATTCGTATTTCTAATTATACCTTCTATATTGTTTAATTTGCTAGATAGGGCTATTTCCTTCTTCAACAGTTGGCAAAGCAATTATATTCAAATTGTCTTGGAGGTAACGGGAAACGAACACGCGTTCGATCCACTAGCACGAATCGTGTCCGCTTGGGGGATGGGGGCTTTTGTTTTCCAAATCTTCTTCCTACTGCAAGGTGAGGAATGCGAACGGGTACCAGATAAAATCCCGCCAACCAGGAAGTGCCGGCGCTAGGGTTTGGCAGATCGGGCGATCGCCCGGGGCCCCGGAAGTAAAGGAACCCGATGGAGGCAAAAACTTGATGAAAAGTTGAAAAAGAAATTAGAACTCTAGAAAATCGTTGTCGTAATTTTATAAGTCGCCGTACAATGGTCTGATACTTCATAAAACTTTCAATTATTTTTTACCTTAAATAGTTAATTATAGTCATTACTTATAAGGTAGGACCAAGGCCGTCTAGAATATTCTATTATTATTATTATTATTATTATTATTATTATTATTATATAATTAGTTTATATTATATTACAATATTTGTAATATTATTTATTAATATTATTTATAATAAAATATAAATATAAAATTCTATTCTATCAAGCTATAAAATTCTTGAAGTCAAGTTTCAATTCCAATTTAGAAGTGATGCCTGAGATGTGTTAATAAGGTGACAAATTGAGGTATTTACTTTTTTCTACTCCTATAATATATTATTATAACATTCGCACTGGCTCAGGCCTTCTATTCTAGACGACCTTGGTAGGACTCTATGAAATGAATCAAATGACGCCAACATTAAAATCGGTTCTATTGAAATTCATTTTTATTATTTAATTTATTTAACAAGTTATTTTATTAGTCACTAACGAAGCAATTTTTTAGCGTTTTAAGCTCACCGTAAAATTGTATTATTTGACTACTAAATACTTATACATAAACTATTATTTAAGATTTATTTCCTACAATTTTTCTAGCTTAAACGTAATTTTTGTTATTTGTTGAAATAAAACTACTCATAGTTTCTTGACACCTACAAATTGCATATTTTAAATTTTTGGGGAGAGGCAACGTTTCAGCATTGCAAAACTGTCTAGCTCCGGCACTGCTCCCAGGCGGCAAATGCACCCTGTGCTTTCAGTAGCCGATCTCTTCTGCATACAGTAGTGTACCTTGTTAATAGAAACACCTTCATTGACGAGTTAAAGTACAGCTCGAGTCCAAAAATAACACACATTTATTCATTTTGTAAAATTTACATCGTTCAGTACATTACTTTACAGATGTATTTTTTCAGACTTAATCTAGTTAAAATAGCTAAGCTAACTTAGTCTATACATTGGAGAGGATACTCTAGGGGAGAACCTCGGTGTTAAGAATCGTGGTTGGCTAAAATTTTGAGGAATACTTCAAAAGGGAATCTATTTTTTATGTGGGTTGGAGTGTGGGTTGGATTTTTCGGAAGTTTGTAATGGGATGCTGCTGGTATGTCTGTTAGGTTTTGGTAAAAGTTATGTGATATGTGTGCTATTTGGTGAGTCCAGAAATGTTGAGCTGATGAACAGCAGCAATGATAAGTAGCAAACGTTAGGCATTTGTCGTTCTTCGCGCAATAACGCGCAAATTGATAAAATAGCATAAAATACATTATATATTATTGAATTATAGTGCATATTTTATCTTACCATACTTTCCGCTAAATTAATGTATATTTTAATTTGTATTTTTAGATAGCTTTAAGGTCAGACCTTAGCAGAGGCGTACTTGCTACCCTATATAAAGAAAAAAGACTTGACACTGCAAGGAATCTGTTCACAAAGAATAGTGATCATATTGCCCAGGGGCGGCTGGTGGCCTCAAAAATGAAAGTAGGCACTGAAACGAATTACGGAAATTATTATAGGTAAATGCATTAGTATCTAATTGGTCTGCTATACTTGAAGTGCAAATTAGTGGTAGCATAAAACTGTTTTCATGTACTTTCCAGAGCAATCGTGTTCTTTTATCTTTCTATTATGTGTTTTAAATCTTAAAATATAATTAAAAGAAAAGACTCGCTATGTTATTAAGTTTCATTTTAATCTCAGTCTTCGTCAAAGTATTCTGACCTCCAAACAATTTACTGGGAAAACAAAACAAGATGTTTGAATCACACCACCATAACCACCTGTATTTACTATGAAAAATAATTTTTGAAATTTCGATCGAACGCGTTTTTTTTATGATTTTTCACTTTCAATAAAATTTTTACGAAATGGACTTGGTTTTCTAGGTCTCTTAATATCTAGTTGTTCTTCGATTGGGCATGAACCCAACGGATTTTTTTTTAATTCTAATAATTTCATTGTCTAATACTAGAAAAAATTATTTAAGAAGTAACCTAACCCAAGGTCAAACAATCACACACAAATGCATGCCAAAACGGAAAAGATTAAGTCATTCCGAATAATTTGTCGGTTCACGTTCACGAACGCTGGCAGCAGGAGTGACGAGTGGCGTCGGAGAAACTACAATATTAAAGAAAGCAATTATTTCTTCTAATGAAATTTGTTCTCCACAATTCCTAGTTCTGAAATTAATGTCATGTACTCTTTTGGAAAGTTTAGTAATTTTCGAGCAGTTTTGTGTAACATATAGACAAAAATTATTAAAAACCAGACTTTCTCAAAAACATCCCCAAATATTTTCTGTGAATTTCTTGTAAGTGCCCTGTATAAGATGACATAAACGCCATTTTGGTGTATTCTTTTGTTTTCCAAAACACATAAATGTAATTTCTTGATCTCTTTCCCACGTTGTTGAAATAATTATTACCGGCGAATTGTATACATTACTGACTTTGTGAATGCGTGTGCTTCAAATGATGTCTTGTAAAGTTTCTCGAATAATCAAAAGTTGTCTGTGAAAATGAGTTCAAAATTCCGCATTTTTAGAAATGATTAAATGCCATTTTCTTGAAAATTGATCCCATTTTTTTCTTTAAATTTTTGAACGGATTTTGTTAAATAGAATGAATACCATGATATAAATGCCACTTTGATGTATTCTTTTATTTCTTCAAATACTAAAGAAAAGTTTGTTTTTTAATATCTCTCATGTCATCAATATTTACATTTGAGTATTTCTTATATATTATCGCATTTGTGAGTAGAATTGCTTAAAATAATTTCTTATGAAATTTCCCGAGAAATTGAAAGTTTTAGATAAAATTGAGCTTCAATTTGCGCATTATTAGAAACGCTGAAACGACATTTTCTTAAATCAGCTCCACATTTTCCAATGAATATATGCAAGAAAGAGCATATTTTTTCGTCTATTCTTTAAGTCAAGTTTCAATTCCAATTTAGAAGTGATGACTGAGATATGTTAATAAGGTGAGAAATTGAGGTATTTACTTTTTTCTACTCCCATTGTATAAGTATGTCATTCGATGGCTGCAACCCGTTGCGTAATTATATTCATTACGATACATATTTTATTATGATAGAGGTTCTTGACCAATCTCAAAGAAGCTTACAAACCAAATATTGACATTTAATTAATCATTGAAAACCGTTCTAATAAATGTTTCTTTCGATTGTGTACATTAAAATTGTATTTAATATTACATTATGCTTGTCAGTTTTAATTTATTGTATTATTAGTAACTGTTTACGTGTAACATTATTTAAAATAAATTGGATGGTAATTTCACTTTGATCCTATTTGATTAGCGCTTTGGTAGTTATTGGAAGAAAGATTTGACTGACATTGAGATCAGAACGCAAGTTTTGTCTTATGTCTCTGCTGTGTGGTTGTCCTTAAAACCGGCCAATTCTTTAGTTTATAATGTCTTGTGAATCATTTCTTTAGAAAGTTAAAACTTAAACTTTTGTTCTCCCTCACAGTAAACTAAAGCCATCTGCTGTAAAGTAGGCTAGGAAGCTGTCCGCTAGGTGGCCATGGGTGAATCCTGGATGTCAACTGCCACGAAACGATTCAGTGTAAACTTATAAAAGTTACCGTAAATTCTTAGTACCATAGAAAAAAGCACCGCATGGAACTCCATGTAATGGGTATGAATACACTCGTGTGGATTGCTCGTTCGTTCCTCGCTCGTATAGTAACTCGTGCATTAATACCCACAATTATTTCGTTTCATAATGTACTAATACGTAACCGGTGTTGACGCGGGAATTGTATCACCACTGATTTCTCCTCTAACATGATAGTGTTATTACACAATTCCATTTTGTGTTTGATTTGTAAAATGTGAAATGACAGTAAGAGAATATTTTTGTAGACACGTTTTATATAATTTTCTGAAGAAAGAAAAAAAATCGTGTTGTTTACTATTTTTAATATTTGCTTTAATATTTTCGATTTTTTTACAATGTTAAATAGAGGTGCAGAGGAATGATGTTGGACCCTGAGGAGTCGTGGGCCATCCGCTTGCAAAGGTGCGGCTGGGGGTCTGCGGACGGGGTGTGGCAGGGCGGCGGCGGCTACAGCTCGGCCGATCGCGCTCTCCGACCGCCCTGCGAAACGCCACACGAGCAGTCAAGGTTGCGCTATTGGTCAAACGCATAGTACTGATTTGCAATGCGCTCATATGTTGAAAAACAACAACAACTATATAGCTTTCGGCCATTGAGAGGTGCCTATGGTTTCGTCAGATCCTCAGGAAGTCGAGAAACAGACAAAAACATATCTTTAATACTAATTTCTATTGCGTTCATAAATTGAAAGAAAACTATGCAGTTTTCGGCCATTGAGAGGTGCCTATGGTTTCGTCAGATCCCAGGAAGTCGAGAAACAGACAAAAACATATCTTTAATATTAATTTCTATTGCGTTCATAAATTGAAAGAATACTGTGCAGCTTTCGGCCATTGAGAGGTGCCTACTTTTTCAATTTTACCCTTTCTGTTTGAGATCGAATTTTTGTTTTCAGGTTATAATAAGTTGACAGCTCTTTAGTCGCTATGTTTTAGTGTGTGATTTGGGCGTTATTTGTGGTTTCGAATGATTTTTACGATGTAGCGGGTATTAATTATTTTAGTTGATAATGAGGTGCAAATGTTTACATGGTAAGACACAAAACCCAAAAGAGAGTTTCAACAGTTCAAATACAGTTTTGGAATCCCAAAACTGTATTTGTAATTTTTGATACATTGAACTTGGGTGTGTATAATGCAGTTATAACTTTGAATGAGGGAAAGATTAGCAGAGTTAAAATTCTGCAACATTTGGCATAGCCCCGGGAAAGACTACTACTCTACAACTTCTACCGGAAATTGACAACCAGCGTGTAAAAAGCAAATATGGAAGCAGATCTATTAAAAAAGCAAGAAAAATAATAGACTAAAGAGGAATACAAATGATGATCCTGACAATCTAGAATACGGAGCTGGATTACTCTGAAAATTTAAATCCAGTTTCCCAAAATTTTATATATTTTTTTTGTAAAATTCCATTCTTCTCAGAAACTATTAATAGGATATATCTGAAATTTGTACCACGTTTTAAGCTTATAATAACATTTTACTGAGTCATTTTAAACTATCTAAATTTAAATGTTTTTGTTTAATAATATAATATACCTTAAAACGGAGAAAAATGTTGATGGTGTAAGATGATATTAGATCATACTCCACTGCAAAGACTTAATAGATTATGTTTGCTGTCAGATTGTGGCGGCTGAGGTATTCTGTGTTTGTCAAGTTCGGGCATGGCGTTGTTATGTGGTTGTTGTTTCTCGTGCTTGTTGGCATACCCTACATTCACCTCTGACGACCGTTTCTTTTTCAATGTATTTTTTGTAGTTGTTGGTAGCTATCCCCTGATCTTGGATGACATGGACGATTCCCTCAGTCTCCCCAAGGAGAGACCCATCCCGAAGCCAACGCATCGAGACATTATTATTGTTATTGTTATTATTATTTTGTTGTTGTTGTTGTTGTTGTTGTTGTTGTTGTGGGATTGTGCGTATCTTACGCTGAGGTTGGCTGCACGAGTTGGTTGGCGGCGCTGGCCGACAAGTTGCGGCGTGGAGCAGTAGCAGTTTGAAGGCCGACGGCGAAGGGAGGTGCCGTGCGAAAGGAACTCAGATGAGATGAGCCGAGTCGAATACAACGCCTGTATTGTTTATGAGTGATCGCTTGGACTGCATTTTGTTCGAAGTGGTGAGGAAAGAGAAAGACTTATGAAGGTGTGGGGGTTGTGAGGGGAAATCGGGTATGCTTTGTTTAACAATCATATTCCAGTAACTAACTATTAATGAAACTTTATTGTTGAAAAGTGTATGTTTCATTTAAAGAGTTTTCCTTCCAGCATCCCTCCCTCCCGCATTATTATTATTATTATTATTATTATTATTATTATTATTATTATTATTATTCCTCTGGGATGGCTTATGGGCAGCGTACTTGCGTCCCGGGCTGTGGTCCCGAGTTCGATTCCCGGTTGAGACAAAAATAGAGTTGTAGCTTTCCTTTAAATTGGTTGCAGTTTCTGTAGCTGTGTGACGAAAGAAAGCTCAAGCAGGCAGATCTTGCCAGTTACGGTGAAGAGAATACGTCATGGTCGCCTTTTCCCTCTTACCCCAAGCATGCGAATTGAATTAGGCCCAGGCATGGGGGACACCGGTAGCTGGCCGGCGAAGTCGGACATATAACGCCAAATACATACATTATTATTATATATATTTTATTATATTTATTATATACATTATTATTATTATTATTATTTACATACGTGCATCATGAAGATATGGTCATAGTCGACAGGAGCCGTCACAGGGAGGACGAGAGATCGTCGTGCGTTTCCTGGCTCCGGGGCATTTGTCTTCCTCCTTCTCATTCTCATCTTCGACGCAGTCCTCCCTGCACTTCATCTCCTTCGTCACATGGCACTTCACGACCTCGCAGCCCGGGAGATAGTTCTCGCGGTACCTAGGAATAGTGCGACTCGTGAAGAAATTATTCATCATGTGTAGGACACACATCACGTGACCTACCAACCGACCAAGAACAAAGGAAAGCATCGTTAGGTCGATATTAGATTATTATTATTATTATGAATATTATTATTATTATGATTATTATTATTATTAGATATTAGATATACTGTTTCTATACAATTAGAGACTATACTGTGCATCACAAGAAAAGTAACATTAATTTTAACAATTATACAGAATGCATTATTTAACATTTGAACTGTATAAATGTGTATAAACAACCTGTAACAAGTTTTGTATTGCAGCCTCCGGGTCAATGACCCCCATCTCGATCAGGTTTTTCGTCCAGTTTCCTTGATCCATTGAGCAAATGCTGAGATGGCCCCTTGTTTTGCTTCTGGACATAAATGTAACTTCATTTTCTGTGCACGTCTTCTAGAATTCAGTGGGAAATTCAATTATTCAAATTATCGTTTCCATGTTGTCGTGTCAGGAAGTATTAATCCGAAGAACAACATGAATAAGAGCCAAAATTTATTGCCTTTTTATCCTTGAAAATAGATTTTATTGCATGGGAGCTTTTCTTTTTTTTTCTCAATTTTAAGTAGTATATGACTTAGTGTAGGGATCACAGAATTTTGAAAATGTGCACACAATTCAGGTTCAGGAAGAGAATCGACGGAATTTTAACAAGCGAAGAATACCGGCACGTTTTTATCAGTTGGGGGATATAGTCGCCATCAAGAGGACGCAGTTCGGACCAAGCCTCAAGGTCAAGAAGAAGTTTCTCGACCCTTATCACATTGTGAAGGTAAAGCAGAACGATAGTTATGATGTCATCCGAGAAGGTATTCATGATGGACCTAACCGTACTACTACTTGTGCCGAATTCATGAAACCATGGACCAGCGACTACGCATCATCCGAGGCGGATGATATCCAGGATGGCCGAGTGTGGGATTCTGATCATGACTTTCTGAGTTTCCCACAAGAGGAAGTAGAGAGCGCGGGAGTGGAAGCGGAAGAGATGAACGAGTTGCTAGAAGACACGCGGGACAGGCAGTGTGTAAAAACAGGAGGCGTAGAACGGTGCTGATGGTTGATCAGATCCGTGTGTTGTAAGGAGTTTTATCGTAATTATATTTATTAACTTTAAAAACCAAATAGGACAATCCCGAATAATCTGATTCACACACACACACACACATCGATGAAAACATCGATGTTTAAAACATACATGTTTTAATTATAGAGTAATAATCATGCAATTTTCCTATACGTTTTTAATTACAGTCCGTAAAAGGGATATATTTTATTCTTTGGTTAACAGCACGTTAGCAGTACGTAAAAATTATAGAATGTACAGAATAAGACTAATAAAAAGAGAACATCGTTTTTTGCTATCGATTTCGTGTTTTACTGTCGATTCAGGCAATGACACGCCTGGCTATAACATACATTCATAACACGAGCCTCTCCCAAACTTCCTCAGATTGCACAAGAGAAATGCGCAGCGTGATAAAGAGGATGACGCAAAACAACAATATTGCTGTGGGTTGCTGCTACTCTACAACACGCTTAAATTCCTTTATTTAAAAACATTAAAAAATAGAAATTAAAAAACATCCATGTTTTTGCAACAAAATATCGATGTGAAGAAAACACCAAACGCAAAGTATCAATGTTAATATATTGAATTGAATTTGCCTTGTTTTACGTGGCGAGACTCAGGCCATGAGGCCTGCTCTTCCGTCTGACCACGCAAATTTCGTTATACTCCTTTCACCAATCATGGGAGAAAGAAGGTGTTGCTTGGGCAACGAAACAGGCGATTTTAATTTAGCTCAGAGGAATCATTTAGGCTTGAGTATCTTTTACATGCAGTAAATCTACAACATGGGACAGCCGGCTTTACTTCCCCTCCGAAGGAAGGCGTACGAAGGATATTTTTGCCCTTAAAAATCCACGGCTTCGAGCAGGTTCGAACTTGGGTATAGCAGTTCGATACGCTAACCGCTACACCATCGGCGCCGCAAATATATCGATATTTTTATTGGAAACATCGATGTTTTAAAAATCGTGTATGTTCTGTTGCGCGCACCACTTGTAGAAGTCCTCCTTGCAGATGACGCAGGGCGGGCCTTGCGCGCGCCGCAGCGCCGCCTCCCGCTGCGCCTTGCGCAGGGCGCGCGCGCGCAGCAGCCGCCGACGCTCGCGCTCCTCGCGGCGCCGGCGCGACTCGTCGTCCTCCTCCTCGTCGTCGTCGTCGCCCCACGTGCGCCCCCACGGCGGCCGCGCCGTCCACTCCACGTCCTGGCCGGGAGCGGTGGCTCAGTCGCCTCTGACCGGGAGGTCCTACGTTCCCACTCCCCACGGCGGCAGGAGGTTAGACACTAGCTTTTCAGCTAGGTCGAATTCAGTCGCTGTCTGGAGGGGAATTCTAGAGGCCGGCTGCTCTGATCGGTAGTTTTCCGTGGTTTCTCCGATCAACACTAGGCGAATGCCGGAGCAGTACCCTACCAAACGGTCCACGGACCACGCGCGATCTGTCCTTCCTCTTCCTTGCCCTATCCTCTCCCCTTATACAAACATTTACACTAACATGCACTATACTACCACATATTTCGGTAGACCGGTCGGGAGCTTAGAGCTTGTCCCGGCTGGGGTGGTGCCACGCTGGTGGGAGAGTCCTGGTTAGGGGGAAACCCCAGTAGCCGACGGTAGGTCGATGCCGGATCTTGCCATCCGGCGGGGGAAGATCACCGCCATCTCCCGAGAAAAAAAAACTTGTACTTCAGTAACGGGACATGACCGAAGCAGTTGACTTGCCCGGAAACGAAAAAATCAATCAATCAATCCATGGATTTCTGGAAGTTCCAAAATACCTCGGGGTGCCTGTGTCCCCTACGAACCGTCTATTCAAACTCTCCTTACTTTCTCCTACCGGCATCTCTGCCTGCACTAATCCTGCCACGCGGCGCCTGCCAGGCACCGGTCTTCCTGCTTATGGCAATACAATACGATAAGATCATCAAACATATTGCCCATCTTTCCAATAATTTTTACTTCAACCTAAATACAATTAACCGAGCCGTCCTCTACAACTTGGCCACTATAATTGACTTCCCTACTAGAATTAAGAATAGATTTCCTTCCGAAGCGTTCTTAAACACTTTCTCTACTAATTGTTTATAGTAGGGGCTCTTGTAGTTTCCTACACCTATAGGAAGGTAGTTTAAGTTTTAAGTTTTTAGTGTTAAGTTTAGTATAAGTTACAATGTAAGCCAGCAAATGCACATGAGATAATAATTTAGTACTGATCTGTGTAATTTCCAATCACTCAATTAATAAATTTTTTATATATATATATATATATATATATATATATAAACAATTAACCGAGCCGTCCACTACAACCTGGCCACTATAATTGACTTCCCTATTAGAATTAAGAATAGATTTCCTTCCGAAGCGTTCTTGAACATTTTCTCTACTAATTGTTCATAGTAGGGGCTCTTGTAGTTTCCTACACCTATAGTAAGGTAGTTTAGTTTTAAGTTTTTAGTGTTAAATTTAGTATAAGTTACAATGTAAGCCAGCCAATGCACATGAGATAGTAATTTAGTACTGATCTGTGTAATTTCCAATCACTCAATAAATAAATTATATATATATATATATATATATATATAAACAAAAAACAATACACGTCACTAGTGCGGTCGTACCCTGCTCCTGAGGATACCGCTGCTTGCGTCCTCGTCGCTGCCGGTGTCGGTGTAAACGCTGTGTCCGCACCCCATGGCAACTTGAGCTGGCCCAAATTCGTGCTACATCGCAGCAAGCATCAAGCCACGTAGGATTCAATCGCCTTCCAGTGCAATGAATATGGCGTCTTCAGTGCCATTCGAGTCTTGGTCTGATATACGGCCCGTAACGTTACATACCTGAACATACAAAGAACGTGAAGAGCAGTAGTCAGAAAATCATATTTTAGTGGCGAAAATAAAAATAAAAACAATCCTGTGTTAAGATGACAAAATGTTATAAGTCACTTTTTTAAAATTTTCGTTGTGAACAATTTTAATAGTTAAGATGTCATGAAAAATTATTCTGTGGCTTTTGTGATATTGCTATTTGCCACCATTTTTTTCATAAACTATAAGAGAAATGCATATTTTGCCTCCTAAACATTAACAAACAAATGTGACTTATGTCCTGAAAATGTGACTTGTGTCATTTTGCCATCTAAGCGCAGAATTATTCTCGATACTGGTGTCAGGAAGTAATATATTCTATCGTAGAATGGATGTGGTCTTACCTTACATAGTATCTACACTTAGGATATTTCATTTCTGCTTTGTTTGTCGATTTTGCTTGAAGATAATTGTTTATAGGAAACAAATATCACAATATACCTTTTTATAATACGAGACAGGGATGTTACTAAAGGGGGCAGATTACAAATTGACTATTGTGATATGCTGTCACTGTACGAATATCACACAACATAATCCTCTTTGTGAAAATTCTAATCTATGTGGAGTAGTAAGCGTCATCGATAACTAAACATCGATGTTACCAAACTTCGATGTTGAAAATTAGAACATCGATGTTAATGCATCAACAAAATACTATCGATGTTTTTTAACATTAATTTGAGTGTGTTCGTGTTTGTTAATTCGCCGAATAAGTGTACGGGAATAAGGGGCAGGCCCTTAAGCTCACAGGGCATTCGCTGCCCCCTCTCATTGTGCAAAATGAACATAGAAAAATACAAAGGAGGCATTTGGCCGAGAGGGAGTTTGGAACTGATTTCAAAAAGAAAATGGACCTGCTTGAACTGAACTCAACTCACACTGAACGCTCTAGCGCCTAAACCGTTTAGCCGATTTTCTTCAAAATTCACATTTCTCGTTCGATCTGAATGAACTAGAGTTTGAAACATTTTAATTTTTGAGGGCCACTTGACATGAAGCATCAACAGTTTCAAAATTTTCTCAAAAATGACTCCCAATGTTTGGATGAAACATTGTCCCCTGATAGTGTGAAGAACTTACGGGACTCATTTTCGATGAAATTGCTGATTTTTTTTAAAAAATTGAGTTAGTCTTCGGCGTCATACATATAACTGCACTAATGAAAATAGAGATGTTTTCTTAATTAAATATGTTCATCAAAAAATATCTTCAAAAAAGTTATGATCAATTTTTCGTAAACAGTAGGTTTGTTAGACTGTGAACACGCTAATGAATAAACCGTTAGCAGGATTCGCTAATGATCGATCTCGCTGATCGATTCGAAACCGATCGATCTCGCTGATGACGCAGCCCTGTGAATTTTACACTGATATTTTGAGTTTTGGTGGTACTTTACATGAAATATCAACACTCCAAATTTTCTCAAAAATGGCTGAAAATGTTTTCATTAATTTTTCCCTCAAATAGAGCAAAAGACGTTTAAAGAAACGGAGTGGATCATATTTTGGTGGGACTCTGAAGTTGCGAAAATTGTAAAAGTTCAAACTATATCAGCGACTTCGTAGAATTACATTACTGAATATAGATTTTTTTCCCTTAATGAAATCTGTGCGTCAAAAACAGATCTCAACATAAATCCATGAACAATTTTTCGAAAATATTAGTGACATTGCGTAAAATATGGGCAATTATTTACTAAAAATTTTCCAAATCCAAATTTTTTCTTTCAATTTTTTTCGTATGTAGCAAAGAGGAATAAAGAAAATGCTGGTCCTATTTTCAACGAACTTCCTGTATTTTCGAAAATTGCAAAAAATTAATATTACAAGAAGACAATATTGATAAAAGATATTTATATGTTAAATGAAATCTTTTTCAAAATATCAGTTCTACGAAAAGGTAATTCATTTTTTTCAAAATATGAATAGTTAGCGTAATTTTGCAAATTTTCGAATTTGCAAATTTGATTTCCTAGCACTTCATTGAATAGAATCTGTGGAGTTGAGTTGCAATACATGTAATTCTGGAATGGGAACGTCCCAACACGATTGTTTGAAAGACTCAGAAGACTCAGTGTTGGGCGGTGATTCTGGGTCTATGGAACGGAGTCTTGGATTGTTGAAATTGTGTCTTTGTATTAACTTTCAATTAATTAAATTTTCGCGCATAATGCGCCACGAGAGCTAATGAGTTTTACAAGGGATAACTGAGATGTGTGAGTATGGATAGATATTGCATGATTATAATTTTATGGAAGCATTACGAACGCAAGAAAGTACGTGCTGTAGCAAACCCACTAGTTCGTCTGCAAATGCGACGTTGTCAACTTGAACGGATTTTCCATAAAACAAAAGGTACGTCACTGATCTGTTGAGAGGTCTGAGTAGTATTTAATAATTATGATTTGACATAATTTTCATATATAAATATTGTTATAACATCATTAAAACCTTTTATTGAAAAACGCCTCTGTAGTACTTTGATCTGATTTAAGAGGTATATTTTAAATCATCAAACCGAAAACGAACTGAATGCGTAAAAAAGTTTCAATAGTGAGTGAGAAACCGATTCCTTAATCTTTTGTTGCTATAAATTGAGAGGAATAATCTGTGTCGGTTTTTAAGATCTGCATAATTTCGTTTTTGTTGCGTGGGATTCACATTTCGAGAGGTGATACAGTGTAAACGACATGCGTCTCGAGGTTTTGAAAGAGCAGATACTTGTTGTTTCTTGTTGTTATATTATAATATATAAGTTTTTGCTCTGGGAGCGAAATGTATTGTCAAAAACTTCAGTATGTTGCATGTATATTAATTTATAAATTATTGAATAACAAAATAGGAAAACTATTGGGAACTATTTGAAAGCCTAAACCAAAAACAAAAGTTTTTATTAACAGGAATCGTTGTTTGAAACGGTTTAGTTCCTTGATATTCTTTACTACTTACTTCAGAAGATTGACGAATGTTCTCATCCTTTCTTCCGTAGGTCATTCAATTGGTCGTGTTCGTTCAATGAAAAAGTTACACTGCTGATGTTTTCTTGGCGTGCTTCTTGCTGCTTCCACATTTGCATATGTCAGTATCTGTCGCTTCGGACTTTTTACTCTTGGATGCGCCTCTCTTCTTCGTCAGCCATTTCTGGCTCCGGGGCGGCGGTGCCGGCGGCCTGCACTCGCCCTCCTCCAGGGGACACACACACAGGGAGCACGGCCGGCCTGCCTCTGTGCACCCCTTCCTCCTGGCGCCCCGGTGCTCGGATCGTGATGCCCTTCCGCTGCAAGACCCCGCCCGACTGCACGGGCCACTTCGATCGCCTAGCCCGCCCGCCGGACTGCCACCGCTTCGCCCGCCTCGACCACCCGCCTGGCCGGCACCGTGTTGACCGCGCGGACCACCTCGCCCGCTTGCTGAACTGCCGGGGCCTTTTTGACCGCCAGAACTAGCTGAAGAACCTGCTGGTCTGGCACCGTATTGACCGCGCGGACCACCTCGGCCGCCGGCTGCACCTCCACCTTTTGGACCGCCTGGACCAGCTTGAGAGCGTGCTGGGCCGGCACTGTATCGGCCGCCCGGACCACCTTTGTAGCCTGCTGGACCGCCCGGACCACCTTTGTAGCGTACGGAACCGCCCGGACCACCTTTGTAGCGTACAGAACCGCCCGGACCACCTGCGTAGCGTGCTGGACGACCCTGACCACATACGTAGACTGCTGGACCGCCCGGACCACCTTCGTATCCTGCTGGATCGCCAGGTCGACCTTCATAGCTCGCTGGACCGCCCGAATCACCTTGATTTCCCCGTGTGTCTGCTAGGGCTGCAAAAAGGCCCGAATCAGGACCTTCTTCCCTGCCAGACCACTGGCCGCTTCACCTGCGCCCGGTTCGTCTGTAGAGGCCGACGTGGCCCTCGGATCAATTAGTTGTTTGCTCGCAGCGCCTTCTTCGCCTTCTTCCTCGACGTCCCAGAGGTCTCTGTCTTCTCCCGTTGCGTTGGCCGGATCGTAGTCGCCTTGCTACTCAAAAGTAATGGCTAATTAAAGGCTCTGGAGAAGAAAACTGCTCCAGCCCGTATTTTTCAAAAATCAGGGCTGTAACACGAGTAACAGGAACAGAGTGTACATGAAACTAACGGAAAACCGAGAAGAGAGCGACACTAAATTTTTGAATATAAAATTCGGATTTTTTTCCTGGTGCTTTTTAATTAGCCTTAATCTCGTATGGTTTCACATTTTTTCTGAGGTTTTTAATGTTTTCTCTATATTATCACCCAAAGAACGTGTATCGTCGTGGTAACCGCAATAGGTCGCATGTAAAAAATTACATCCTTTTGTTTATTACACCATTGTGATCAATCTAGAGAACTGTAGCAGTTGCAATAGTTGTTGAAAGACCACGAACTAATAAAAAACTGAATATCATGATTTTACATTCGTGAAAGCTATTGTCAAGACGGAGATGTAGGAACGTTTTTCGTTCCTCCTGAAAACTTCGGTAGGTTTGACTTACGACCTATTACGGTTACCACGACATATTCCTTTTTACTTTCCCGTATACATACGTATAAACGTAGTATAGAGCAAGTTATGTAATGCTGCGGAAAATTGATTTCGAGATTTCAACGGAAATACAAGTTTTTGTGTCCCCTGACACGTGAAAGTTTTTTTTTTTTTTTTTTTAAAACGTCCGTCCGTACGTCTGTCTGTCTGTCCTTCCGTCTGTGAACACTACTGGCGTCTAAACCACACGTACGATCTTTTCAAAATTGAAGAAAACCCTGTCGATCTCGCTCTAGTTGAAGCATTGAAACTTTGAAAAAATCCTTTAAAATTTGCGGGTACTTTACACGAAGTCCACCGGATATTTTCGAAATGTTCTCAAAAAGGCTCCAAATTTCTTGTAAGAATAGAGTAAAATCCATTTATTAAGGTGGCATAGGTCCACTTTTCACGGTTAACTCTGAATTTTCGAAAATTGCAGAAGTTTAAATTTTTTAGCCGTTTTCCTACAACTACAAAATTGAAGACAGACATTTTTCCTTCAAACAAAATTTGTTGTCCATAAATTGTTGTTTCATAAAGGTCATATACATTTTTTGAAAATTTTAGTAGTTTTCGTGCAAAAGTTCTTGCAATATTTGCAATTTTAAAAAGTAACAATAACAAGATTTTCTTAAAAACGCTTCCAAATTTTTCTTCAAAGTTTTGATAGGGTAATGTCCAATGTACCCTATACAATTACATAAATGCCATATTGTTATATTCTTTTGTTTTTTAAAAAGTAACAAAAATGTAATATTTTGGCTTGTCTCTCACGTCGGTAATATTTACATGAGAGGCGATTTCTTCACATTATTATATTTATGACTAAATGTGCTCTAAATAATGTCGTATAAAGTGTCTCGAAAACTCAACGGATTTCTGTTAAAATGAACTCAAAATGCCGCTTTTTCAGAAACACTCATACGACATTTTCTCAAAAATGGCTCCAAAATTTTTTTCAAACTTTTCTAATGGATAATGCTAATTACACTGCTTAATGTCACGTAAAGTGTAGTGCACTGTTCAGTATCACGTTCAATTTGGTGTTTTCTTTTGTTGTTGTTTTCCAAAAATTACAAAATGTATTTTTTTTACAATATCTCTCATGCCTTTAATATGCACATTTCCATCGATTTGTATACATATTTGTGATTGCAAGTGCTTCAAATGACTTCAAATGAAGCTTTTCGAAAACACAAAAGATTGATGTGAAAAAGAGCTTCAAATTTCCATAATGCTTTTATAGTAATGCTAAATCACCATTTTCTTAAAAACTGCTTAAAATTTTTCAATACAAATTTATATTTAGGAGGAGTATTTACTCTCCTTTAATATTCTTGAAGTAATATTTGAGTTCTACTATTAAGAAACAGAAAAGTTGAAAAAATGTAAAAATGTAAAAATGTAAAAAATGTACTTTAAATAATGTCATATAATGTTTCTTGAAATCTCAACAGTTTTCTGTGAAAGTGAGCTCAAAATTCCGCATTTTCAGAAACACTCAAACGCAATTTTCTCAAAAATGGCTCCAATTTTTTTTTCAAACTTATGCGACGGATAGTGGTAATATCACATTTTAAAATGACGTAAAGTTAATTTTGGTGTATTCATTTGTTTCTTCAAAAATTACACAAATGTAATTTTTTAAATATGACTCTCGCCATTAACATGCACATTTCCATCCTTTTTGTATACATTATTGCATATGTAAGTGGACGTGCTTCAAATTGCTTCAAATGAAGATTTCGAGAACTTAATGGATTCCTGTGAAAAAGTGCTTCAAATTTCGCATTTACAGTAACGCTTAATGTCATTTTCTTAAAACGGCTCAAAATATTTCAATGAAAATTGCTATTTAGGACGAGGTTTTAGCCTTATTTAATATTCTTAAAATATTATTGCGATTCTACTATTAGGAAACTGAAAAGTGGAGAAAATGTGAAAAAAAATGTACTTTGGGCCGCGATAGATGGCAGCAGGCAAGATGGGGCGAGACCGTAAAGGCAGTCCACAGCAAGGAAATTAGAAAACATTACTATGAGAAAGTCTGTGCCAATCTGTAGCACCTCTAGTCTCTTTGTACAGCCGTGATTTTTGGAAAATATATCTTGGAACTATTGAGACGTCATGGGAAAGGTAGTAAGTCAAAAACATCATTTTTTAGATTTTTCATCGAAAAGGTAGGAAGGAGAATTGTCAATAGCCTAGAAAGAGCACTGTAGAAAAAGGATGAGAGATTTTTCAAAGAGCGATGCAAAATTGCACTGCTGGTGAGTTCGCATGGAGTTGGGGGTAAGTCAAGAAACCGCCTAGTAAACAAACAACAGCCGTTCATTGCTGTGTAAACTTTAGAGTAATAGGTGTTGTCAACAATATGCTTCCTAAACCCATTCGATTCAAACTGGTAATTTATACTTTTTGCCTGCAATGAAATTTACTTTATTTATACTCAATGGTTACATCTTTAGTCTTTATTTCTACGATCTAAATGTATATAATTAATTTGATCATGCTGCTTGTATTTGCAAATTTGGCTGCTATGACTTTCAAAAAAATGAACCACGGAAGTTGCTTACGCAAGCTCATCCTGAATTAAACATGAAACTGCGATTTTATTGAAGAATTTTCAGGAAATCATTTCCCAAACTTTCCATCGCCCTCGAACTGACACTTCGATAATCTGCCATAATGAAATAAGAAATTCGTTCAGTAAAATAAAACAGTGGAGGGAACACAAGATTTTGAAAGGAGGTAATTCTGTCAAGAATATCTTTGAAGTTGATTTCTATTATCAGTTAGACGAAAGCCAACCATTAACGACCCTAAAAAATCTCATGTCAATGTTGGAGTTCATGGACATCAAGTACCATGCATTTCACCCTTGTTCATAAAAGTTATTTTCCTTATAAATTGAAATATCTTTCTTTAAATACATTTTGTAAAGATAATTTATATATTCTGTAACTATTTATCAAATAAATATTTTTATTTAATTGTGACAAAAGTGTTTTTGTATTCCTTGTAAAATTTGCTTTCAGTGACTTTTTACCTTTTCATGTCAACGCCGCAATATTTCACGAGCCTTTCATCACCCTTTAATTTGGCTTGATTATATACATTTCTGATGTTTTTTAGTTTTCGTGTATATCAAGCCATAAGAAGGTATGTTACCAGTTTCTCATTGTACAATCCTCATTTTTGAAAAATATGATTTGGAACAATTTTTTCCCTAGAGCCTTTAATTACCCATTAATGTTACGTAGGGTTTGGTATTATTTCTGAAGTTTTTGAGTAAATATATTAGCCCGTAAGAACGTATGTCATTGGTTTGTATGTCTTTGTACAACCCTGAATTTTGGAATCTGAAGGCCGGAATAATGTTTGCCTATAACCTTTAATTACCCTTAATTTGGGCAATGTTTCGTATTTTTTCTGAGGTGTATCAGTTTTTATGTATATTTCCCTTAAGAACGCATTTACCTGTTTCTTTTCGTACTGTCCTGATTTTTGGAAAATATGGGCTGAAACAGTTTTTGGTGTGCTACAACCTTTAAATAAGCTTTTCATGTTGTATGTATTTTCATTGTCTTCCATTTACGAGAAGTATTTTTAAGGTATGCGCTGCTAAATTTAGTCTGAAACTCAGTGCCAAAATTTTGGAAAATACACAAGAGCCTTCGGAAATAGAGCATTTATTTAGCCTAAAATTAGCCTTTAATTTTGGATTGTTTGCGTTTGGTTTTAGAGCGCAGCTAACTTTAGATGGCTCGTGCAACATCGCTTCGTTACCCGTCCGTCACTCCCTTGGCTATCAAACTAATAAAGCTATAACCAGTGGCGAATTTAGGCATGGGCAGTGTGGGCACTGGCCCCTGGGCGGCAGAAAATTTTCTTTGATCCAAACGTTTTTATTCGAAAAATTATTTAATGAGAAGAATAACAATTATCCGTTTTGATTCAACAAGGATTATTGCACTCGGACCGATATCGTGGAATTTTTTAAAATAAAATTATGAAAATTAATTTGTTTGAACTATAACTTTCAGCATGACAAAACGTGTTCTATTACTCGGAGTAATATACGAAGTATAGAAAAAGTTAATGTAATGCTGCGGAAAATTGATTTCGAGATTTCAACGAATATACACGTTTTTGGAGACTCTGATACCAAAAGAATGTTTTATATAACGTCCGTCCATATGTGAACAACAACACTATAGCCTAAACTATACGTAGGATGTTTACCCAACTGAATAAACCCCTGTCGATCTGGCCTCATTAATGTTTCAGAGTAGTTTATATAAAGCTACTGCGACATTTTCAAAAAAAAATTCAAAATTTCTTGCACAATAGAGTGAATGCACTTAAAAAGGTGGCATGGGTACGATTTTCAATGTTAACTTTGAAGTTTCAAAAGTTCCAAAAGTTTGAAATGTTTTCGGAGTTTTCCTACAACTACAAAATTGAATATAAAGATTTCCCTTGAAGTAAAATATTATTCCATAATATTAAAAAATAACAATAACAAGATTTTTCAAAAACCACTTAAAATGTTTTCTGTCAACTTTTGGTAGAGATAGTCTTAAATGTACTCAAAAAGATGACATAAACGCTATATTGCTTTTTGATATTGATTTTTTTACTTGTCTTGTTAATGTTTACATTACCATCAATTTTTTCACATCATTGTATTTATGAGTAAATGTGCTTTAAATAATGTCATAAAGTTACTCGAAACCTCAACAGTTGTCTGGGAAAATGAAGTCAAAATTCCGCATTTTCAGAAACACTCAAATGCCATTTCCTCAAAAAGTAGCCTTCGAAGTTTTCCTACGGATAGTGATAATTACACTGTTTAATTCAACAAAGTTCATTTTGTGATACTCTTTTGTTTCTTCAAAAATTGCTCAAAGGTAATTTTTACTCTCGCTGTTGCGGTAGGGAGATAGGTATGTAATGCTGCGCGAAAAAACGGCGAATTGTCGGCAGAAAAACTCTTATTACAGGGTCCTAGCAACGGAAAAGTGGATAAATCAAGATGCTAAATTTAGAAAAAAATCCTCTAACACGTGGTGTAGCCAGAATCCATGTTTTGTGGGTTCTTGATATCGAAAAATCGAATAACAAATCTGTGGACAATACTAACGGCTAAACTGTTCAGCCGTTTTCCTTGTTGATGTCGCGGTGCTTTGAATTTAGATTCGTGAAAGAACTTCCGTTGCCAAGCCACTACCAGAAAGAATTAGTAGAGATTAATAGCTCATGTCTGCGGTTCGATTTCTAACCTGAAAACAAGACGACATTAAATTCGATACAAAAGTTCCAAGTAAAAGCTTTTTTTTAGGCATAACCGTTTCTATACAATTAGTAACTATGTCGATCATCAAAAAGGAAAGTAATAATAATTTTAACAATCGTATTTAATGTATGTACCATTTTGACTATAATTCTAAATAACCTGTATCAAGTAATGTACCTCAGCTTCTTGGCAATGACCCCCATCTCAATCAGGTTTTTCGTCCACATTCCCTGATCCTGACACTGTCTCAGGGAAAGGATCAGGAAAGTCATTTACAGTATTTATGAACAAGATTTATCCACATTTTCCCCCAAAAAATCCAAACCCAAAGTTAGCTCCGGCTATGTCATTTAGGAAATTAGAGGTGATACAGAATGACACAAACCTTCTCGTACCTATTTTTTCTAATTTCCTTGGTTGGTCCTGGATTTAATGTCTTGCAAAATTCTCTGGCCAGCTACCATCTGTCGTCGCCCAAAATACTTTTTTTTTATATATTTACAATTTCTCAACCTTTAGCTTACCTAGTAGTACAATCGAATTATTACTTCAAGAATATTAAAGAAGAGTAAAAAGTCGTCCTAAATAGAAGTTTTCATTGAGAAATTCGTAGACTTTGAGAAAATGGTTTAAAATTTAATTTTTCTCGGAAACTATTGAGTTTTGGAAAAAGTTAATTTGAAGCCATTTGAAGCACGTCTACTTACAAATGTAATAATGCATACAAACAGATGGAAATACCAATATTAACGGCGTGAAATGTATTTAAAAAAAACTACATTTGTGTAATTTTTGAAAAAAAACAAAAGAATACCCCAAAATAAACCTTACGTCACATTTAACGGTGCAATTAGTACCATCCATTAGAAAAATGTGAAGAAAAAATTTGGAGCCATTTTTGAGAAAATGGAGATTATGTGGTTCTGAAAATGCGGAATTTAGAGCTAATTTTTACGGAATATTGTTGAGGTTTCGAGAAACTTTATTTGACATTATTTAAAGCAAATGTACTCATAAATACAATAACGTGAAGAAATTGCTTCTAATATAAATATTCCCGACGTGAGAGACTGGTGGAAAAAACTTACATTTTTGTAATTTTTGTAAAAATGAACGAATAGAGCAATATGGCGTTTATGTCATGGGATAGGGTACATTTGGTACTAACTCTTCCAAAAATTTAAAGAAAAAATTTGCAGCCATTTTTGAGAAAATCTTGTTTTTGTATTTTTTAAAATTGCAAATATTTCCCCCTCTGTTGCACAAAAACTACTAAAATTTTCAAAAAAATGTACATGACCTTTATGATACAACTATTTATGAACAACAAATTTCGTTTGAAGGAAAAATCTCTATCTTTAATTTTATAGTTGTAGGAAGACGCCGGATAAAGTTCAAACTTTTCCAATTTTCGAAACTTCAGAGTAAACCGTGAAAATCGGACCTACGCCACCTTTATAAGCGTATTTTATCATATAATTTTTTTCATATTTTGGCACTCTCAAGTGGTGGCGACAAATTGAATTAGTACCTGTACATTTAGCCTCGCTAGCGTGGGCGTACCCTGTCCTTGAAGAGGCCACCGTCGCTCTCTTCGTAGCTGTCGGTGTGTGTATCGGGCTCCGAGTGAACACTTTCGTTGCACCCCATGACAACAGTTTGCCGGCCCAAGTTCGCGCTACATCGTTGATCTCGAACTGCAGCAATCGTCAAACCACGTTGGATTCATAGGCCTTATTATGATGCTCACAGTGTTATTAATAGAGACAGGATTTTTACATATTTTACATATTTGCATATTTAAATATGTAATTACATATTTTTTGTCCTTCTACTTGCCATTCGCAGAATTGTAACCTTGGCGAATCGTCGCCGTACTAACAAAATATCCAATTTTTTCGTTACATATTTAGTACTACATTACATATTTTACATATTTTGCTATTTGCACAAAATATTTTTTATTCTGTCGATTTTCTTTAATTTTATTAAAATTTTTGTATGAAAATAAGTATTTTTCAAAAATCAACTCTCTTTTACTCTATTACGACGTGCTGTCTACTCTAGGTATACGCGGTCGGATGTTCACATACACCGGCATGCCTGCTTCAGGTTTTCGCAGTGGCGGGAAAGTGCACGTCAGTGACTGAGATCGTTTTCACCTTTAGGTGTGAAAAGTATCACTGATATCGCGTTTCGTGACCTTTTAGAGAAACTTTGGCGATTGCCGACGTGTAACACTTCGATAAGGATGCTGCACGCTGCAACGATTATTTGCTGGTCGTAGTTTGTACAATGTCTAGTCTGCCTGTTAAAGTACAGTCCTGGATAGCAATGAATGAAGTTTTTACTACTGACGGGAAAATTGTTTGGTGCAAAGTGTGCGTTCAACTTTTGTTCTCCAAATAATTGTTAAAACATTTGCATTATTTTAAAAATTTATTTAGGAAAATTTTTATAAATGTAACTACGTATTGTATAATCCGTGTTTTATAATATTTTTTAATTTACATATTATATCCGATTTTACAGATTTCTTACATATTCTTACTGTTTTAATTACATATTTATGTACATATTTTCATGTTTCATACTACATATTTTTCCGGTCTCTAGTTATTAAATGCCTGATAAATGGCCCACGTCGTCACCTTTCTTTACAAAGAACGTAAGTCAAAAAGTCATATTTTACAGGCGAAAAAAAAAAACAACTATTACAACTGAAAGTAGTGTCAAGAAGTAATTATGGCTGTCCTAGAATGGATATCCTCTTCCCTAAAAAAAGAACAATCTACACATTAGGTATTTCATTTCAGCTTTCTCTGGTTTGTCATTATTGCCTGTAGATAAGTTATATAGGAAATAAACATGTCGTAAATCAAGCCTCCACTTTTAACAGGCCAGGTCAAAAACGCGAAATCAGACATTAAATATATTTACGCAAATAAAATGTTTTACAACGCAGGTCTGCGCTGCCGCCATTTCATAATATTCGCCCCCACCCCACCCAAACAACATACCCCCCTCCCCCACACCCACCCGCCTTGCGCACGCCAATGGAAACTTCTCTCACTTTCGTTAAATTTCACTTTATGCAATCGAAGCAAGCAAATTGCTCCTAGAGCTCTTGGAATGCGGCGCAGCGCAAAGCGATCATTACGTACTACGTTGAACGCGAGTGGTGCGAGGGCCGCGCCGGAAGTGACGGTGGCGGGCGGGCGGGCGGGCGGGCGGGCGACGGGCCGCACGTGGCAGCCGCTTCCGGTGCTAGGCGACTGGTGCGACAATGCGCAGCCGCGAGCCGCTCAAGTGGGACCACCTGCGTGCACTGGGTACATGTCCAATGACCCTTACAGCAATGTCACCTTTATTTCGTTGTTTCGGCAACGCAAACAAACTAGTGACGCGTTATATACACAACAACACATCGATGTTGCTTAACATCGATGTTCAAAATAAAAAAACATCGATGTTCAAAACTAAAACATCCATGTTCAAAACTAAAACATCGGTGTTCAAAATTAAAACATCCATGTTCAAAACTAAAGCATCAATGTTCAAAATTAAAACATCGATGTTCTAAATTAAAGCTTCGACTAAATAATACGACTAAAAACCATCAATGCTTTAAAGCTGGTTTAGTATCCTCCGACAACTTTTTCGACAACAGTTTTATGTTGTCATTATTATTTGATGTTGTCATTATTTTACTTTTTCAACAAAAGTTTCGACAACTTTTTTGTTGTCATCTTCAGGTTCGGGAAATACAAGACATTGCAGTAGTTAAAACTTTTTGACACTTTTTTTACAAATTATGTTAGTCATTACAAATTAATATGATTCCTATTACGTACCGTCTGATAAGTTTTCTTCAGAACCACATAAAACGATAGCATTCTAATTAAACAAGAACGTTCTTTTTTTTTTGTAGTGCCATCCACACTGTCGAGAAAACCTGTAAGCCTGCCATGTAGTCAATAAAAAGGGATCGTATATTGTATTACTAAATATAATATTGGTTATTACTGATAAACAAATAGATTAAAATAGTTTCAGCCATCTCAGAGAAAACTCAGTTTTCTTAGTGTATAAAACTGAATGTACGAGTAATCCCGTGTTATACACACGTTGTTTCGCAGAATATTTTTATATTTATAAAATAATTTTAGTTATAAAACGGAGTTAGATGACCGATAATATGTTCCATTTTGGTCTTAGCTCAATATTATATTTTAACCCTATGAAGGTGACTTGCAATCAGATGAACTTTTTACTCCTTTTCTCGTTGCTTTCAGGTGTCATATACTATTTATCCATTCATTCATTTTTCAAAATTTCTTTTTGTTGGGAATGTTCATCCATAAAATATATTATTTACGAATATGTAATTACAAACAACACATTGCACAAAAATGTCAGGTATTTCTAGTTAAGAAATGTATATTCCTGACGATGATTTGTGCAGTACTCAAAACGAAGCAAAATGTTTAATTGCTCTGAAATCGGCATTACTGTAAAAAAACCCAATACATGTTTTGTACATTGAGACGAGAATGCCATAAGAAAAAATATTTTTATATTCCTTTTTTACGACAATTATTGTGGGGGAAAGGTGCTGTGTTTTGGGATGTGTTTAATAATGGAAGAAAGCAGATTTACTTTCAAATATAATTACTTTCTTAACGACGTAAGCCAACGACAAAAACTATGTGCAGAACTTATTTAAGTGCATGAGTCATGCCTTTGTAGCCTCAATAGAGCTGGAAATGGTATTAAGCGTCGTGGTGTGTTCGTCCTCTGAACAGTGAACATCAACTCCCTGCTCGCCCGTTTCGCTCCTTCCACCGAAAATGTGCCAGAAATTCACACATGAAAATGGGTGTGCGCCAACGAGCTACAATATACTACATAGAGTGGCTGAAGCGCCTCCAGCTTTGCTGCAAATTCAAGCCATGTTTTTTGCAGCCAAAGCAGCGGTCCTTGGAGAAACAGAGTATAATTGAAATGATTGAAGGCGTTGTCATTGTCAACAATACTATTTATTTCAATAAGAGCAGCTTTCGATGGCTTAGCCATCATCATCTGTTTTCTGCTCGTCTGGAAGTCACAGTAGTCGTTTTTGTGACTTCCAGACAGCAGAAAACTGATGATGATGGCTAAGCCATCGAAAGCTGCTCTTATTGAAATAAATAGTATTGTTGATAATGACAACGCCTTCAATCATTTCAATTATGTAAATGTCAACTAAAACTCACCACTAAGCCAAGAAACAGAGTTTTCTAGTATTTCGTTTAGTGGTGGTTAAGGCCGGGTGGGTGCGGGCCGTGCGTAACATAAATCGTCTTACTCTGTGTTTCACGACCAAAAATTATCATTTAAAAACGAAATCATAATATGAAAGGAGAACGAATTGAGAAACTTTAAAAACACGTCGGTTCCGTCATCGGTTATTGTCATAAGAATGGAAGCTTTTGAAATGTTACTGTACGTAGCATAACACCTGAAAGTGAATGCTATTTCAATAAGAAACAAACTAACATCACTAATAAGGCGGAAAACTTGAAAAGTGATATATTTGTGGTTTGAAGACTTCTATTTTTACAGTTATATGCCGAAAATACTGAAGGCATTTTGAATATTATTACTCTAGCAACTAAAATAATTTAAGTACAGATAAACGAAAAGACAAGAATAGAGAAATAAGATATGATGCAAACAAAACGTCGATTCAGAACGACAGTTCTATACGCCATCAGGCACCTCTCGTGCTTTTGACCACTCACCAGCTTTTCTCAATACTACGTCGATCTTCTCCCCTCCAAATTCATACCGGTACCCATCTATACAAAGCTATGATCAGACCTATGCTAACATACGCGTGTCCAATTTGGTGCTCAGCAGCCAAATCTCATATCCATAAGCTCCAGACCTTTCAAAATCGTTCCTAAGGACCATAACCAAAGCACCTTGGTTCATACCCAATGATCTACTTCATCTCGAGCTCGGCATACCCCTCATTACCACCAACATCAAGCGAAGCGCCCTTAAGTTTTACCACAAAATTCCTTCAATCCCACAAGCCCTCCACTTCCAATTAGGGAAACAAACCCCAAATAGAGCATGTATCCGCAGGAAACTCCCCAGACAGTTTTTCGACCCACCCTAAGCCCCACACACAGAACTCCTGTAAATAATCCAAACCAAAAATATAACTTCTAAATTAAACTCAATTCTATAGTTCTGTATCTAATGTATTCTAACCCATTGTAAAAGAAAAGCAAATAAATTTTTAAAAAATATTTTTGACTGCAAAACATATGGTGGACCCTAGTTCGTCGAGCTTCCACTAAAAGCTCTGAAACCATAGGGTCTGACGCTCTCTGTAGTATATTCTAGCTCGTAGGTGTGCGATAGGGGCAGGGGCCGTGGAAACCCTTGAACGTTTTCAAAGGAGCCTGTTGCCTCGCCTCATAAATATTTTTCTGGCGACCATTTAATAATATATTACGTATTCCATCTCTATAGTTAATCTGGGAATGACATTAATTACGAATCCGCGGATCCCAATTTGGAATCCATGGCCTGCCCACCAATCACATTCCCAGAATTTTCGGAATTCACAGGCACAAATTCATTCTCAATGTAGATGTAGCAGTGTCATGTACGCAACTTACACATTGTTTTACTCATATCGAAACCTAAAAGGAAAGCATTTATCAACCGAAATAGAATGTTTTTTGAAACGGTTTGGTACCAGGGTGTGTTTAACTACTTACTTCAGGAGATCGACGAATATTATCATCCTTTCTTTGGTAAGTTAAATTGATGGCGTGTGTCCAATGTAAATGTTATGCTGTTGATGCTTGCTTGGTCTGCTTCTGTTTGCCTCCACTTGTGCATTTGCCACAATCCGGCATTTCGCCCTTTTTGGTCCTGGACGTGCTTCTCTTCTTGGTCCTCCTCTTCTTGCGGCGGGTCGGGGCCCCACCTCCGAACTCGTCGTCGGCGTCCCAGCCGTCCTGGGGACACACGTCGCACGGCCGCTTCCTCCTGGCGCTCCGTCGGCCTGACCGTGAAGCGGTTTGGCGACCACCTCGACCACCTGGGCCGGCACCATATTCACCGCCCGGACCGGCACCATACTGCCCGCCCTGACTACCTCGGTAGCTTCCTGGACCGGCACCATATTGGCTACCCGGACCACCTTGTAACCCGTCCGCCTCTTGGGCCGCACCGTATTGACGCCCGGACCACCTTGTAAACTCGGTCCGCCTCCTGGGCCGGTACCGTATTGACTGCCCGGGCCACCTTGAAAACTCGGTCCGCCTCCTGTCCGGCCATATTCCCGAACTCCTTGATAAACCGATCCGCCTTCTGGGCCGGCACCATATTGACTGCCCGGACCACCTTGATAAACCGATCCGCCTCCTGGGCCGGCACCATATTGACTGCCCGGACCACCCGGGCCGCTTGTTGAACCGGCATCTTCCCCTGCGCCCGGTCCGTGTGCAGTGCCCGTCGAGGCTTTCCGATCACTTGGTCTGCTCGCCGTGGCGTCGCCTTCTTGCTCGCCGCCCCCGGGGCCTCCGTCTTCTCCCGTGCCGTCGCCTTGGCCCGCGCCCGTCCCGTCTCCACCCACGCCTCCTGCTCCCTCACCTTTCCCCGGACCTACGCTGACCTTTCCCTTGCCCTTTTTTTCCTTCGTGTCTTCCTCCTCTTCGCTCTCCGATTTCTCCTCGGCTTTCTTCTTCATTTGCTCCTCCAACATTTTCCTTCTTTCCTCGTCCAGTTTCCTCCGTATTCTTTTCAACCGACGGTACCTTTTCCTCTTTTCCGACTCAGACTCCTCTCCGATGGTGACGGTGTCGTCGGTGACTGAGATGTGGCAGCCCATCGCGGCCGGGGCGCGGTGGGCCAGGCGCTTGCTCTTCACGTTGTGCTCCGGCTGCGGGAGGCGTGCGAGTGTAGTTCGGAGGGGCGCCGAGAGAGGGTGCCCTCCTCCGCCGGTGGAATTTGATGGGTGGCCGCCGCCCGTGGTGCCACGCGACGAAAACATTGTTGCGGAAAAACGGGAATTGTTGGCCACAAATCCAACACCACAATCCACAATCTCTTACGATTTAGCATAGAGGGTAGATGTAAGCAAACCCACGTGGGCAAGGGAACGCTGACTGGCTCAATGAATGGTAGGTTTTTTTTGTGTTCTTTTGGAGGGGAGGACGGTAAGGTTTACAAAATAGTTCCGGAAAATGCAAGTAGTGTGTACTCTACCACACAGTTCGCTGGAATTTGGTACATAATACATTGCATTAAATTTAACAAACACATGTAATTTAAGTGTGTTCAAACAAGACAAGTTATAAACACTCTTTGCATTTAAAACTGAGTGTTAGTGGTGATTCAAGAGCATATTTTTTCTCATTTGATTGATAACGGTTAAGAGATATTTTATTGCACCCTCTAGTGTACTACAAATACTTCAGCCAGCAGCCAAAAAAGCAAATGAAGTAATTGAAAATTAAGCAAAAACTCTTAATATTTTTTTAAACTTGCAGGTTTATGACTAGAACAGCCGTGTCGTCGACTACATTCTTGCGGACCATTGCCACGCAACCAAGCGTTTTGAATACTTTTCGCCACACCGCTTTCTTAACGGCCCTGCCTGCTCCAAATTTGAAAGACATGACCGAAAAATATGGTTATTATTAATAAAATAGTGTTATAGATAATTCTTTAAAACCACTTTGAGAGGTTCTTTAAAAAGTTAATCCAAGAATTTGCTAAATTTGGCTCATTAGAGCGGAACAAATGGATGATACATCTGACCTGAAGGATTATTCTCCTTGTAGACTTTTTTAAAAAGCATACGCTTCAGGTAGTCATATTGATGTGAAATAGAAAAGAAAAATTCAGTAGCTACTTGGCTGTCTGGGAGACGCCGCGTCCTAGACACAGGTGCCAACGATTTGGCCGCCATTCTGCAACCTTCCTTGGGGCGAAATGCCAGATGAAGGTCGCAGTTAAGCAGCCGAAACATTGGCACCTGTGCCTAGGATGCGGCGTCCCTCCGACAGCCAAGTAGCTACTGACTCCGGTCGCGGAAGCCTACGCTTTCAGGAAAAAGTAAGTCGTTAATAGTTATTTTGCGCCATCTTTTAATAATGGCCTGGATGATTTTTAATTAAATAATTATGAGTAATATAATAATTTGAAAATAATTAGAATTATTGACAAAGTTTTTTTTACTTTGTTCTTTTAGTCTACTAGGTCTATGGCAGCGACAGCGTCGTCCTTGTCGCAAAGTAAAAACCAATATTTTTATTTTTTGCTAAAAAGACTTCTGTTTCTTTATTTTTTTTAATAGTTAGTATTAGCTCATGTTAAATTTAGTAGGAATCACTGGAGGTTGCAGTTCCATGGAATGACGGAAATGTAATTTTAAAAATTCGGAACACTAATATATAATAAAACGTACACAATTCATTTATATTAATTAAAACTAAGTTAAATAAAAGTCTATATTCAAACACTACTTATATACTTTAGTGTGTAGCGTTCGAGTCAGGTATGTTTACCTCCCGCGCACATGGCTTTGATTTCCCGTGGGCGCTCTAGTTTTTGTATTAGTTCTACATTGAGACAATTGCACGTAAAATTAATACTAAACAAAGACGTTTCTAAACTATGTTTCGAAAATACGGAGATGGCCACAGCACTTTGCCAGAAGTACTATTGTTTTAACACGTTTTACATCAGTTTATTTCATGAACTAAATTCTGATTATTGCTGCTACTGGTAATAACGATAGTTTCTTTTTTCGAACATTTCTCTACCCTAGTACATGGTGTCGCGCCCTGCGGCCAGACCCCTGTGCTGTAATTCCTTGGCTCGCTGCGGTGCTAAAGCAACAGGGGCCCAGTGTTGAAGTATAGTGATGCGCCTCCAAAGAGTAAATACAGTAAAGAGCTTAAGAGCGTGGCCTTGGGCACAGCCGGGGAGTGCACCAAACTCCGTAAAGAGCGGTCGATGCGCAATCTTTGATTTCAAAATGATTTCATATACATCGATATTACTGCAATATCTTCAACATTGAATGTCATTAAATGAAAATGTGTATTCCTAACATATAAGACTTTGTTCGTTTACGTGGAAGTTGTGCAATCACGAACCGTCACTGATAGAAATATTTACATAAGTCAAATATTTACATACGTTGTGTTGGTAAGATTTTTGGCGGACATCTTAGCGTAAATTCTCAGGAAATTTTTTGCGTTCTACTAAGGGAAAAACAATCTTCAATTTTGTACTTACACACTATTAATTTTTTTCAATTTTCCGAAATACAGAGAGTTCGCCGAAAATGAAACCAGCACAATTTTTATCGTCCTTAGCTTCTAACGATGAAAAAATTATGGCGGTTTTGCGATGTTCTTTGAGAAAATGATTGTTTAAAAATTGCCTATTTCACCCAAAATTATGCCAAAACCACCTACATTTTCGAAAAATTGTACAAGACCAATTTTCAAGATCTGACATTGTCCAATCGATTTCCTTAAGAAAAAATCACAATATTCGAAATTGTAGTTGTAGGAAGAAGCCGAAAAAAATATTGAACTTTTGATTTTTTGAAAATTCAAATATTTCAACGTGAATAAGACCTGTGAATAAGACCTGTGATTTAATTCAGTTCACCACTGAATCAATATAAAGTAAGCTTTTGGTAGAATTTTTTTTGAAAATAGAAAAATATGTAAAATAAGTAATATGGTACTAAATATGTAAAAATATGTAACGAAAAAATGTGGTATTGTGTTAGGACGGCGACGATTCGCAGAGAATTTTCAGAAAAGAAAAGAAAAATTTTCAGACCGGTAAGTATGAAGACAAAATGTGCAATTACATAAAATTCCGGTCTTTTTTCATAACACTGGATAACTTCTCAAAAGGTTTCAGCATTGAGCTTATAATACGTGTGTTTTCTTGGTGGCTCCCGACCTACATGAGTCATTGCTCGCCACTTACTATTAACTCCTCAGCCGCCGTGCCACCTCTCCACCTCTCCAACGTAAATGGATTGATTGATTTTTTCGTGTTTCCGGGCGCGTCAACTGCTTTGATCATTAGTCTCGTTAGTGCAGTGCATGCTTTTTCTCGGGAGATGGCGGTGATCTTCCCCCGCTGGATGGCGAGTTCCGGCGCCAACCTACCGTCGGCTAGTGGAGTTTCCCCCTAATCAGGAAACTCCCACCAGCGGGGCACCGCCCCAGCCGGGACAAGCTCTGAGCTCCCGACCGGTCTCCCAGAGTATCTGGTAGTGTAGTGCATATTAGTGTAAGTGTGTGTGTAAGGAGAGAGGATAGGACATGGAAGAGGAAGGACAGATCGCGCGCGGTTCGTGGCCCGTTTGGTAGGGTACTGCGCCGGCATTTGCATGGTGCTGATCGGAGAAACCACGGAAAACTACCCATCAAAGCAGCCGGCCGCTAGAATTCTCCTTCAGACAGCGAGCGACTGAATTCGACCTAGCTGAAAAGCTACTGTCGACAATCCTGTCGCCGTCAGGACCCGAACCTTGGACCTCTCCGTCAGGGGCGAAGCAGTCTTAACGTAAAGTAGCCCCCAATATTAAAATATGTTTTAAACTCGCAGGGTTCAAAACGAGTTCAATTTTGGAAAAAATCCCCTGAACGATTATGCGCTACGGTTGACCACAGATGGACAGACGATTTTGCCGTCAGTCGATTTTTCGGTACAAAAGACCTTGGTACAAAAACGTGTGAGCATAGTCCTTCGTGGCGTCAGTAACTACTTGGCTGTCCGGGAGACGCCGCGTTCTAGCCACCACGGGTGCCAACGTATCGGCAGCCATTCTGCGACTTTCCTCAGACTAAAGGCGGTCATTTGCCGCATATTCTCTCTCGTTCTCGTAAGCGAGAAAGGCTGAACGAGAATGGGGCCAACGAGAATCCCGTTCACCGAGAAGGCATTCTCGAGAGCGAGATGACTCGAGAATCTCGTAGCCCAGGCTGGCAGACGGAGGGGCGTCCCAACGGTCTTCGCAGACGTCGACACGAGGTCGCTCAAGGTCTCGCCCGGGCGCGAAGGTTGGTGACATGCGATACAGCGTTGCAGACTCATCGAATTTCTCTGAACAGATGTTGCCCTTACTAATAATGATAAGCAGGGAACGGATTTATACGGACTAAAAATAAATGAAATATGTAAATATATAATGCAGTTATTTTTATCAAAATATGGAGTTAAATATGGACTTAATATGATAAAAAAAACTATGGTAAAAAATTTTAAATATATAATGTTATTTTTATCAAAATATGGAGTTAAATATGGACTTTAAATTCTGAAATGTAACTTCTATTTTCACACTGGCTGATTGTGCTACTTTTGACATTTCACACTTGGTTAAAGGGTGATTACTCGACCTGGACCTACACAGTATTCTGACTGATTGTACTTGACAATGAGGAGCTGTATAAGAAGTTAAACTGATATCCAACTCTGTGACGTCATGCGATTTTCAGCTGGCAGCCTCAGAGGAAGGAGAAGGGTAGTGTGGATACTGACACGAGGTGCGTTTCCCACAGACCGTCGAAGTCTCAAGGTCATTTGTCAAACAAATCCAATAGTTCATTCATCGCCTCCTAACCCCCCCCTTCACCTCCCGGAACATTCTGACCCCTCAGCCAGGGACGATTAGTATCGATAGGAGCTTACTTAGAATATATGTATTTACATAGAAATCCGTTCCCTGGTGATAAGGAAACGACAAAAGAGTCTTCCAAAGTATACTGCCTGCCATGGTTTGTTATTTATCAAAACGTGAAATCTTATTGCTTAAATTATGCCAAATCGCTAACGTTCGCTATTTTTTATTATTTAAACATTTCTTTCTTTTTTATAAATTATACTATACATTTTGCCAGTTGAATATCGACAAACCACATTAGAATTCATAACAGGATTTACTCATAAAATGTAAATAAAAACACAGTTATTATCAAGTGTGACCCACGCTGATGTCATAATTTATTTATTTCTGTTAGACATTCATTGTCTTTCAGAGACAATTAAAAAGACGATATGATTTGTTTCTTTAACATTTTAGAAGCAAGCATTTCAGGGCGCTCTGAACTTTACCAGAGTTTATGGCAATATGTAAAATATTTAAGAAATTTTATAAGCTCGTCCGTTTTAATATTAATTAGAAAATGTTATGTGATAAAGCGAAATGAAAATAATTTTGCAATTTCAGCTCGCATAAAGCATTTTTACTGGAATATTGCATAATTGCTTTAGTATTTTTGTCATTCGTATTGTTAACTCAACAAAACATTGCCTCTTTTGATAACTCAAATTGTATCAAAAATTAAAATAGAACACTAATAAATATACTTATCGGATATTCTTATGGGAGGAATCAGAAGTGTAATGTTTACTTCAGAATTGATTATTAAAACATAATTAATTAATTCGCACATTTTATTTTCTTTACTACATTTTTCTCAAAATTGACAACTATTAATTTAAAATACATTAAATAAATAAAAAGTTTTAAAACAAATATCACAAGATAGAAAAAATGTAAAATTGTTTTTAGATAACTGAAGTTTTTTGTTTAGTGCTTGCTTGTGAATGACCAAGATATCATTCACCTATCAGGATCAATGCGGTTTCGTTTCTCTGTAACTATTAAACCTGCCATGCTGAAATTTCTCTCTAGCTGCACTGCTTGCTGGAACGCAAAATATTTCTTTTCCTACTTTGGTGAGTTTAGGAAAAGCGCCTGCATTGCCTTCCACCAAGTCAGGAGGTTGTTACAGTCTGGTGGACCCTCCATGTTTATATATTTTCTAGCTCGTCCTTGCGTTTTGAGGCGGGTGAACGCCAATTGCTGAACCTCTTTGCTGGGAGGGCGAGAGGTCTTCTGTCGCTTCCTCTATTATGACGCTATTTAGCATCTGACGAATAGTGCCATGGATTTTCTCCCTTTTTTCCTCGCTCAAAACTAAGAGTTCTTTGAAAGAGGGATGAAGGAAAGTGGCCACATAATGAATATCACTAAGTTCATTCAGAACTTTTTCTTTTACAAACTGCTTTGCCCTTTCCTTCAGCTTCCACAATACTACATTGTCATCATCAGTTTGGCACGCATCTAAAGTTTGAAGACCCATGGCACTACAAATGGCAGGGTTGGCTCTTTTCACCTTCTAAATCGTCCGTAGCTTCTTTGAATATTTTCAAAAACATAATCACATTTTCCATTATTTCACTGTCATAAAATGTCATTTTTTCCTGCTTGTTTGCTTCCTTCAATATCGTCTCAATACTATCTTTCTGAAAATGGAATGAATCTAGCATATTATATAAACTATTCCATCTAGTTTCGATGTCTGGAAGTAGTGTTTTCTCTAGTCTTGTGACTAATCCAGACCTCTTCATAAATCCCACAACTTTGCGGGCGGTCTGAATGGAGTAAAATATGTTTGGAACCTCTTCACTCAGAAATGTTTCGTTCAGTGTGTGCCTTAATGCTGTATTGATACAGTGCATTACGCATGGAAATCTTTGGTGGTTTTCTAGAGCTTTTTAATATTTGGTCCTTGATCAGTCACAAACTTAACTTCCTTAAGCTCTGAAGGAGTGATTTGAATTTCTGACATTTGTTCCTGAATTTCATTAAGAATGTGTTCACCAGTTTTTGTAACCTCTGGGAACATCGTCGTCAGGAGTACATTGTTCTGTATCTCCCATTTATCCTCACATTCTTCAACATAAGAGGACGTGACAGTCAGGTAATGAGTTTTTCTATAGTTGTCAGTCCATAGGTCGCACGTCATTGCACATTGCGACTTACCTATGGCATCCTTCACTTTAGGAATAATCTCACCTCTAACTTGCTCAGCCATATCTTTGATGTGACGAGACACTGTTCTTGGCGAAGGTAAAACATTCTCCGCATTGATTTGTCCGTATTTGGCTCCTGTGTTAATTAGTTCTTGAGACAAACTTATGAATCCCTCGCCACTGACAATACTAAAGGGGCGGAGATCTGTTGCACACATTAACACACATTTGTCTCTAATCGCCGCTTTATCTGCACTGGAAACTGACGTGCTGATGAGGTCGTCTAATTTCCCTGCACTTGTGTCTTATCAAGCCCGTGGTGCTACCCTTGTACACAACTAGGGCTTGGCACCCTCTCTCTGACATTGGGCATAGCCAACAGGGGCATTTGTCTCCTTTTCAATTACAATCTGGAAATAATATATTAAAGATTACATTCATGTATATTATTTATAAACATTCTGTGAGTGTACTGTATTGTTTTTTAAGATATTTCTTGCACTTATTTGCGTTATGCAAATTACTCACACGTTAATTTTATCTAATTAACTGAATTTTGAATTTATTGTTTTATTATGTTTCGAATTCGTGCATTAGTACGGCAGATGGAGAAAGAGAGAGAGAGGAGAGAGAGAAAGGAGAGAGAAAGAGAGAGAAAGAGAGAGAGAAAAGAGAAAGAGAAAGAGAGAGAGAGAAGAGAAGAGAAAAGAGAAGAGAAAAGAGAAGAGAAAAAGAGAAAGAGAAAGAGAGAGAGAGAGAGAGAGAGAGAGAGGAAGGCATTGTTACAGTAATATCTTCAGGAGTCGAAAATGTCATTGCAATGAAATAAATTCATGATTGTTGCTGACTCCGTTCAGATTAAAATTATTATTTTTGCAAAATGAGATTTTTCACTCTTTTGATATAATTGATTATTGTTTTCGGGAGAGACAACTTCTATAGCCATTAGTTCCGTATGTGTGGTGTACTATATATCTCGAGAGATGGTGCCATGTGGGGCAAGCACTAAGCTTCCAACCGGTCTCCAGGCATGTGTGGTTGTGTAGTGCATGTAAGTATACGTGTGAGGATGGGGTAGACGACAAGGATGATGTAGAAAAGTTCGCCGTCCGATTTAGGTTCTGGACAAGCATTCACCTGTTATTGGAGAAAACCCGAAAAACTACCCAATCAGGGCTGCTGGAGGATCGAATTTTCCTTGCAGGGTAGGTATACGACATCGACAACAAAACAACAATGTTTTATACTAAAACATTGATATGAATAATGAACAGCCTCAAAACAATTATGTTTTTAAAATGAATGTTTATGAAAGTGTTTTTAAAAGTATATTAACATCTAACATTAATGTAAGCGCGGATGAGACGTTAATGTGACAGAGGCCGTGTTTATTAAATATAATTAAGATTTAACTGAAAAAAAGTTACAAGTAATATGTAAACAATTAACAAATCTGATCCCGAAACCCTGAGCACTCAGAATCACCTCACGGGGTCAGAGCTTCCTCACTTTGCCGCAGAAGGTCATGGGAAGAAGAACGCTCTGGGCATGCGTTCGCCACCTCTCCCCGAGCGAGATAGAGGCCAAATCGTAGGCAGTGAACAGGGCATCAGGTTCACCACTCCGGCGAGAGATAAGCTAGCAGAAAGTACAAACATCGTTCGCTTCGTTCGAACACAAAAAGATCGAGCACAAAACAAATTAATGTGTTAAACAAATCAATGTCTAAAATATCGATGTTGGTCTTTAAATATGGTGCCGTGTCAGTAATTGTTACCTGAGCCATCTCGGCAGTTTTATTTTACTTTTCTTGTGCATCGGCGATATTGTAAATGTTGAGTATACCAGGAAACGTTTGAGTATTACGTTAGGAGTGTAATTGTTTAATTATGTTAATGAAATTTATTTATCGTAAGAAGATGAGTACTCGATATTTGTTGGAATTTTCTGAACTCCATATGCACGTACAAAGACAAAAAAGATGTATTATAACTACATAAAACTTAGGACTCATAGTAATTGCCTTAATAACATTTGTGCTATCAAGCAAAAAGTAATACATTATTATGTTTACCTTGAAATTATCCCAACTGCTGCTACCTCGACTGAGGTCTGGTCTTTCCCGGAGAACATATACTCCTTCCATTAATTTATTAATAACAATATCCTTTGTTATCGACATTTTCCAGTAAAAATGCTTGAAAAGATCAAACTTTCACTAACACTAAGCGATTTTCCCCAAGCGCCCACGAGTCTCTTCCGATGCGCGGCTGGCTTGGACTGCTTAAGAAAGTTTCTGTCCTACGAGAAGCGAGAATCTCGTGATCGGCGGCTCTCGTTCCCTCCCGAAGAGAAAGAAATCTTCATCGACGGTGTACTCTCTCGACCTTGGCTGGGCGGCTCCCCTTCCACGGCCCTTTCCCCCCTCTTTTGCCAGCGAGAATGACTCACAGCTCGTGCGAGAAACGAGAGAGAATAAACACTGGTTTGACCGTCTCTACCTCAGACCTTCCCCATTTCACCTCCGACCTACCACATTTCGCCCTGATTTTCACCACATGATTACAATACTTTCTCTACTACGCACGTGGTAATGTGAAAGTGAAAATAACGTCTGAAAGAATAACAAACGATTTTTACAAAACACGCATCTCTTTATTTTGTCTTTAGAACACGTGAAAAATACCAAGAATATTAAAAATTGTGAATTGAAATTTTCCTGAAAAGTCTTCTATGTGGATAGGAATGCTGCAATTGTGACATTGATGAAATATCGACATTATCTACATTGCTAATTTCGAATATGACCATAAATTGCTGGAAAATTATTCTTCCTCTAGCTTGGTATGAGGTGTCAATGGTTTCAATGCCAATACACATGAAGACTGTAAAAATACAAAAGAGAATGAAACAGTTCCGTTTTAGTTGAAAAATGCAAATACTTGATTACGTGAATCCGTAACTTATCATTCCTGATATTAAGACTATGTTCTCATACTCATTCCGTCACTTCTTCTGAAAACGTTTTTCTGCAACTAGTTAATTTTTAGGCTATTTACAGTTAAAAATGAAATTACTTTTTTTCTTTAAAGCGTGAAATTTATTTCATTCCACACCATGTTTTATCTTCAGGAGTGTAAAAAAATCGTTTCTTCCTTTCGCCACATTAAAGTGAGAGTTTTGGCATCAATAGAACACCGTTGGGCATGGTGCGTTTTTGACCGCTCGTTCACCAACAACAGGACGGATGGCAAGCGCATCTGCAGCTGCAAGCGGCGCCGCAGCCGCCGCAACAGCATCTGCAGAAGGCCCAGTCGCTGCACGGGTTCCCGAAAGGCCCAGCTCCCGAGCAGCCGTACGCGTTGGCGTACTCGCTAATCTCCAAGCGGCCGTCTGTCAAGTCTGAAAACACAGTGGATCATTGATTGTTTGGCGGTTCCAGGCGCGTCAGTGTGTGCTGTTGTAGTACCTTTAGTTATTAGAGAGATTGTGCACGCCATAGCGGACAGCACTATCGATCTTCCGCGCAGATGCACAAAAGTGATGCGAAAGTTGAACTGCGCATGCGCGGAAGATACGGTAAAGCTAATAAAGGCATTTTTATTAGGGAGTTTCTGCACGGCGAAACGTTAAAGCGATCGACTGCACCATCGATCTTCCACGCATGCACAAAAGTGATGCGAAACTTTAACTGAGCATGCGCAGAAGATCGATATTGCTTTAACGATCTAGGGTTCACAAACTCCCTACTTTTTGCACGCCTTATCGAACAGCAATCGACTGCAATCTCGATCTTCTGCGCATTCAAAGATGGACAAAATTAACAAATTAACGCAGCCAGAAGTCGATATTTTAATTAAAGGTCCAAAATCTTACTTTAATTGGCACTCCGATATATTCTACTGATCTTCCTCATTCCCACCGCCAAAAACTACCCGAAAAAATAGTATTCGCGAAGAATTTCCTACTTTATGTATTTTTAATTCCTAGAAGTTTCGCTTGGCTATAAATTAGCGAATTTGTGTTCTATCTCTTGAGAGATGATAGAAACTAAAAAGGTGACATTTACAGCAAGTTTAATAAACTCCATCAAAAAAAAAAGTGTTGGGTAAATATGTCCCAGAAATTCATAAAGTGTAACCATGGGTTTATCGTTAGCTTTGAAACAAACTTTTTGACAAATAATGTTTCATATCGTGAATGGAGCTAGTTTTTCTAACAATAAGTAACGAAGTCTGTTTTGAAATAATGCTTTGAGATTGAAGAATAATCAAAATTATTTTTTTGAAAATATCACTGTGGAATATTTTAGGGACGTCCGTGCAACATCTTCAATCAAGAATATTTTACGACTTTCCGTGTTTAAACTCGACCCTTCATTAATATTTCGTTCCTTCATGTACTAGTTGCGTGGAAATGCTCGTAAACGTACGCAGACGTGAGTACATCTGCCCGGAGAAGTTGTGTATGCGGGTTCCCAGCTTGAAGTATTGCTTTTCATCTTCGGGTGGCTCATACAGCATGTTGTGTCTGCATCGTAATTTGCAGTTGTTCGACTGTAAACAGAAACATGAGGGTTGCTAAGATAGCAGAACCAGAAAGGTGTTGACTATGCCGAAGTTCATGGATGAGCATGGCATGTTGACACATTTTCCTTTGAAGACTAAATATTAAATTTAGAAATGTAAAACCGACTTAAAATTTCAAAGAAAATTAAAAGTAAAAACGGCAATAGATTTACGAGGTATTTTTGTTGAATAAAGTCATTGTGAAATCGCACCACTCAACGGCCGTTACGAATTTTTATTTATTTATTTATTTATTTTTCATTTGAGCGCTCTTCTTATAATTTGAAACTGGCTTTACATTTTAATATTAAAAGTACTTAAAACGTATAAAAGGCATTATCTTTACGTGGCATTCTTGTAATTGCAAAATCGAAGCACTCAAAGTATGCTCCAAATTTTTATTTTTTTTAAATTGAGTGCTCATCTTATATTTTGTAATTGGTTTTGCATGTGTATCATTATTTTTACTTTTTCGGTGATTTACCTGCAAAATCAAAGCGGTACGACACTACTGAACAATCTTTCTCGTACTAGTTAGTTCTACTTTCTTTTGAGCCAGGGCTACTTGTAAGGTTTTGCCCCACTCCCTTTCCGGCTATTATGTTCCTGCGACTGAGGGATGTAGCAGTCCCTTCCATTATAACCCCCCTCTCTCGGAGGCAAGTGCTTCCTTGACCCCTGCCCGAGCATCACGCCGATGTAGCCCTTAGGCCTATCTCGGGTCTGGAATTCGCAAATATGCCGGTGGTAGCCCGTGGTGCCATCCGGGCGCTTCTAGCATTGTTCTGGTTGTAGGAAGCTAATCACCCAATATCAGAAACTATAAGCCATTCTGAAGCACCACTTCTTACTTTGTCGTATACAAAATTAATGTTTCCCTGAACGAATATTTCCTGGTCCGACTCGAGCTCTTCAATTTTGAGAAACAGTCTTTAAATTTTAAGTGTTCTTTACATGAAGCCTCGGCGACATTTTCAAAATGTTCTCAAAAGATTTGTAAACATTATTGCATGTATGAGTGCATGTGCTTTAAATGATGTCTTACTCGTATAAAGTGTTTAGTAAACTCAAAACCTTTCTGTGAAAATGAGCTGAAAATTCAATATTTTCAGAAACGTTCGAATGACGTTTCTCAAAAACGATTCCAAATTCTTTTTTTATACTTTTTGTACGGATAGTGCTGAATGCACTGGATAATATGACAAATCCAGTTTGATGTATTCTTTTGTTTTTAAAAAAATATCACAAATGTATTTCTTTTAAATTTCTCATATCTTTAATATTTATATGACAGACATTACGTCTACATAATTGCATTTGTAAGTAGTTGTGCTTGAACAACAAGAAACCTAAAAATTATTCTGTGAAAGTGAGCTAAAAAATGCGCATCAGTCTGAAGCTAGCTGACCGTCTGCTTTTCAGAGAATGGCTTTCGCACATAATTAGTACTAAATGTTGGTGTATGTTTCATAGAGGTCTGCTAGGGATTAACCAGCTTCAGGAATGTAGAATTCTTCACGAGTCGGAGAATGAATTCGAGCTGGCAGTGGTGATAGTGTCGAAAATTCGCCTCCGTTCGGATACGAACCTAGGACCCCCCGATCCAAGACGGCGATATTTGAGAACATATTGAAAATGTGGTAGAAACTTCGTATAAAGTATCTCTTACAATTCAAAGATTATTTTAGATTTCTCAGGAACTGGAGCAGGGGAGGTTCATTGGGAAATATTTATTTTGGGTAATATCCTCTGTGCGTTGGGGCTCTACTGTTGTTCATAGATGCTCTTTATGTTTGGAAAAAAAAATTCAATATCAAGGACCTCCAAAACGCGTATTTCCGTAAAAATCTTGGCATCAAATCTTTGCAGTGTTACAGAAATTTCTCTGTACTCCGTAAACTTGGTATACAAGAAAATACACACACGATAATTGTTTTTTCGCGAATAACCCACACCTTTAGCAGTATACTTATATGGATGAATTGCGGAATATTTTTTACACTTATTGCCTTTATATTCCCTCCTATCATTTTAAGAATTTCCATTTGTTACGGGGAAAGTTCACCGCACTCAACGGCTCACTGTTCTCACTTTTTAGACGATATTCGTTCTATTTTTTACAGAATTTGAATTAATAATTTCTATATAGCAGTGTAATCTTCTTGGTATAATGATCCTTCGAAAAGCAAGGTAAGGATATTGAGAAACTAGTGATGCTATCACATTGGTGTCATCACATATAGTATAGCACTTCTACGTGATTCTACAAAAGTGTTTCCGGCCAGCAAACATATTTTTCCGCGCCAAAATTCGAACTGGGGATCTTCGAATTAATCATTTAGGGGCTAGCGTTGACCACAGTCTGACACACGGACGTTTGGCCGTCAACCAAAGTTTCGGTGTTAAGGACCCTCAAAAAATATATAGCGCGCTAGGAAGGTCTCTCCGCACATGCACCTTGCTGGTGAGTGTTTAGCATCAGAAATTATCTTGGTAGGACGAGCTGCAGTTTGTAACAAAAGACAACGTAAATTATCACGTATTCACCACAATCATAACTAGATATCGGATGTTTAGGGAAATGCCTATTTTTTTCTAGAGAACTTATTTAAAGGCTGATAATATATGTCCACGAATCATGAGAAATGATTACTTATGACGAAGTTTTATAATGCTTATTTTTGCTTATTTTAGCATAAATGCCCGTTTTTTTAATAAATACCTTTTTTTAAAGAATGTTTTGCCTTTTATTTATTTATTATATTTATACAATGCTAACGGAAAATCGGCGATGGTCCAAACCATTACGAAACCTTCAATTCACGTCCTGGTATTTCAAATTACGAGTTAATTCCTGAAAGTATACTAACTAATTTTTCTCCATTTCCCTATTTCATAAATACCAGCCATGATCTGAGACATGGTCGATTGACAACACAGCGAGGGCACCGAAATTTTAAGTGGAAATAAATATAAATTCGTAGAAAGTTTCAGTGTTGCTAGTGTTAGGCTGCCAAAATATATCCCAGTCACATCGTTCAGATATCCTTCTCCGCATTCAAACTGATTTTGTCTTCTGGTTACTGGTAATATGCAAATATTACTGATTAATGGAAACTATTAAGAATAAAATGTAGAAGAGTTATAAATATGTAAGTCTAGTTTTGCATTAAAATGTACGAACTCGTTTTGTGCATTTAAATTTACAAAATAATATAGAAAAAAATTACAATTTTTATTTTATTGTGTTGGTAACTTATGACAGTGCCTTCTCTCCTTATTCTTGACATTCTCAGTGCCTTTTTAGGCGCCTAAAAGACGACTTTTTAGTGCCTGAACGTCCGATGTTTAATCATAACATCGGCTGGAAGTGTTGTCCCCTTCACTTGTTTTCCAGTGATCTTGCTGCTACCAATATAAATGTAGTTTTTAATAGAAGGTCCTGATTCGGTTCGCTTTGGAGAGACTTTCCTTATGTACTGTATTCTGACTAGATGTGTTCGAGGAAGATATTTACTGCATATAAAAACAAGATTTATTTACTTTTTTGATATTAGCGCTGCGCAATACGAATTTTTCTCTTGAAAAATGGTCGATTTTTTTCGAAGCATTTCAATACTTTCTCTTTGCTACGTACGTCGTAAGGTGAGATATTAAAAAGTCAACAAAGTTGAAAACTGTAAGTGTTATAATTGGAGAAACTACAACATTCGGAAAGAAAGGGAAGGCGAACCATCTCGTGTGCACTGTGTGTGTCTGTGCGTGGGGAGGGGGGTGAGGTGGTAACGAAGCACATGAGCAATGCATTTGTGAGAGGCTGCGCGCTCACCTGCAAGGGAACTTACGAAAAGAGTATTATGCACCTGGTGATATTTAAATGCTTCTTTATTATGGACGCGGTGGATGACTTTTGATAGCCCATGTTCACTTTATTACTAGCTTAAAAGACTATGTGGAGCAATAATTCACAGGTCCATTTACAGTTATCCAGTAAACCATCTTTGGATTGCATAATTGGCATCTAAAAGTTGCTTGGGGTTTGATCAAACACGTTATTATGTTTGCTGACTTTGATGATATGGAAAGCAACGATTTGTATTTTTAATTACGAGACTTGGATTGCCTGTAGTGTTTATATTGAAAAATTATTATGACCTATATTATACACAGTAACAGTGCAACTTCATTCTGGAGGTAACAATTTGGTTCTTTAATGAAAATTTAAACAAGCAATTTTTGAAGATTCTTGACTTTGATATTTACTTCAATTTTTATGTAAATAAATGAAATGCTTTTCATTTTTAAAAAAATCTTGGGATACTATGATTGTTACAATGTCAAGGTTGAGCCACTACTAATAAATAAATGTTAAAAAAATGGGGATTGTTGGGTTTCCAACTAACGTCTTTATGTATGAAAATTTAATAATATGATATTTCTAATTGAACTTTATAATTTTGGAGCACTTTTGTTATTGTTCGGGAGTAATATTAAGAATTGTTAGAATTAACGTTGTTGTAAGAAGTATTTTCTACTGTAATTAGTATTAGAAAAATGCTTACATTTTTCTCGACTATTTACTCACAATATGTGGTACACAAAATTCATTAATTTATTATTTTTAACTTGATCGAACCCTGAGAAGCCTGGGAGATGCGTACAGAAGTTTATCTTAATTTGATTTTTCCCGACCTCAAATAGATAAAACTTCATTGCTTTTGATAGTGTGTTTAAAGAAGCAAACCCAATACCCACCAAACACGCATATTTCTGAAGAGGTGGCTTGAAACGTGCGGTGTTCTTAATACATAATTTCCTGGCGCACAGGCCGTTGTCCTCCTCGTCGGGGGCTGGGCGGAACCTGTTGGGAAATGGTCGGAATTCAATTGGACGTACTTAAATCATGAAAACTTTGCACTGTACCTCTTTTCAACCTCCGATGCATATTCAAAATTGAACAACTCGCAATCAAACTGAGACCAAACACGATCATATTGAGCCAAGACATTTGAATTGACACCATTCTCTTCCTAGTTGAGACAATACTCCTTCAAATGGAAACATTAGATGTAATCGATAGGAAAGGATGAAGAAGGAATGTGCTAAATGCAAAAGTTTTGAACATTTATTGGTTTATTGAACCATTAAAAATTAAAATGTAATGTGCACATTTTCCCCCTCATCTTCTGCTTCTTTATTTTTCATTTATCCACGAGGTGCTGAGGAAGACCACGCTAAGGTTGAAGTTCGCAATCAAAACCACCTGGATAACCAAGATCATTCGCATGACTGGCCACGAAATCCATCGACTTCTTCTCAATTTCATTGTATTATTCTCAATTTAAATGTCTGGTCACTATCCGAATGTGATTGTTCTCTATTTAATAATTGTAGAAGGTTTCAATTTTAATATTTTTGGTCTGAATTTGATAATTTTTAGAGGTTAGAAAAGAGGGAAATTCCTTAAATCCTCGCCTTTACTAGAAGCGTTTGTAAGTTTCGCGACTCAGTTACCTCATTTTTCTTTCTATAGCGCCACAAATGGATTCCAGACTGTCATCTACTATCGCTTAGTATTTGAGGATTAGAATATAAGTGGAAGAGGAGTCAGTCGGATTCCTCACGGTCGGATTAAAGTCTTCGGGAGCCCCAATCCAATATATAAGGCCCCTTAATACAGTCCAAACATTGATAAGAAATAATCAACGTGAATGTCATAATAAATTCGATCATTAAGAATTTTTAAAAGTATTATTATAATCTTTAATATTCGCTAATTTTGTTAAAACAAAATCAGGGGTCTTTATGTCCGCTTACGTATACTGAAGAGCCAAAAAAACTGGTACTAATGTCGTGTAGGGCCCCCACGAGCACGCAGAAGTGCCTCAACACGACGTAGCATGGACTCGACTAGTGTCTGAAGTAGTGCTGGAGGTAATTGACCCCATGAGTTCTGTAGGGCTGTCCATAAACTTGTAAGAGTGAAGGTGGAGATCTCTTCTGAACAGCACGTTGCAAGGCATCCCAGATGTGCTCAATAATATTCAGTTTGGGAATTTTGGTGGGCGGTGGAAGTGTTTAAATTCAGAAGAGGGTTCCTGGAGCCACTCTGTAGCAATTCTGGACGTGTGGGCTGTCACATTGTCCTGCTGGAATTGCCCAGCCCATCGGGATGCACAATGAACATGTGCAAGTGATCAGACTGGATGCTTACGTACGCAAATCCACACGCCCCATGCCATCACAGAGCCTCCATGAGCTTCAACAGTCCCATGTTGACATACAGGGTCCATGGATTCTTGAGTTTGTCGTCATACTCGTACACGGCCATTCGCTCGAAACAATGTGAAATAAGACTCGTCAGCCCCGGCAACGTGCTTCCTGTCATCAACAGTCCAATGTCAGTGTTGACGGGCCTAGACGAGGCGTAAAGCTTTGTGTCGTGCAGTAGTCAAGGGTACACGAGTGGGCCATCGGCTCCGATATATCGACTTCACCGACTTCATCGGCTCCACCATATCGATGTCTTGTTAAATGGTTCTGACGTTGACGTTTGTTGATGGCCCAGCATTGAAATCTGCCGCAATTTGCGGAAGGTTTGTACTTCTGTCACGTGTAATGATTTCCTCAGCGTCGTCGGTCCCGTTCTTGCACGATCTTTTGCAGCCGCAGCGATGCCGGAGTTTTGATGTTTTACAGGATTCCCGATATTCACGGTTCACCCGGGAAATGATCGTACGGGAAAATCCAAATTTCATCGCGACCCCGGAGACGCTATGGCGAATCTCTCTTGCACCGATTATAACACCACGATCAAACTCACTTAAATCGTGATAACCTGTCATTGTAGCAGCAGTAACCAATCTAACAACTGTGTAATACTCTGATTGTCTTATATAGCCGTTGCAGACCGGAGCACCGTATTCTGGTTAGCTCCAGATCTCTTTATTTCAAAATGCATGGCTGTACCAGTTCTTTTGGCTCTTCAGTTTATTAATCAATCTATTAGCACAGTGAAGGTTAGGAAAGAGTGGATGCCAGATGAAGTAGGACTAGCGCACGGTCCAAACACCACTTTTCAACGTAGTTCTGGCACTTGCCTACTTACTAACTGGTATCGAGTTTACTTCATTTACTTCACTGTTCCTTTAGATTTTCATGAGGATTCATCGCATCATACGCTTCATACATTACATCATTTTCTCTCCCTTTCACTCTTTCACTTTCCCTCTCCTTACTCACCGGCAAAGGCGGATCAGGCCATCAACTGATGTCACTGCAGTACCTCTGACCGGAAGGTCCCAGGGTCCGAGCCCCGACGGTGGATTTTTTAGACTAGCTGTATAGTTTGGTCGAATTTAGCCGCTGTCTGGTGGAGAATTCGAGCAACCGCCTGCTCTGATTGGTAGTTTTTCCGCTCAACACCAGGCGAATGCTAGAGCAATTACCCTCATGAACGGGCCACGGACCACGTGCGATCTTCCCTTCCTCTTCCTTATCCTAACTTATCCCCTTACACACTCACGTGTACTACACTATCAAACTTGTCGGGAGCTCAGTGTGTTCCAACTGGGACGGTGCCGCGCTGGTGGGAAATACCTAATTAGGAAAAATCCCCGCATGTTGTAGGTCGCCGCCAGATTTCGCCAGCCAGCGAGGGAAGATCACCACACTCTCTCTCTCTCTCTCTCTCTCTCTCTCTCTCTCTCTCTCTCTCCCTCCCTCCCTCCCTCCTCCTCTCTCTCTCTCTCTCTCCTCCCTCCCTCCCTCCCTCCCTCTCTCTCTCTCTCTCTCTCTCTCTCTCTCTCTCGCCATGAAAACGGGTAGTACACTTAAGAGATTGATTATCTTAGCAGGTGACGCGCCCGGAATCACTGATCAATCAATCAATCTTTCTCTCTTTTCCTTCTCTCTTTCCCTCCTCTCTCTATCTATGTATCTATCTATCTGTCTGTCTATATATCTATCTATCTGTCTATCTATCTATATATCTTTCTATCTTTATCTTCTATCTTCTATCTATCTATTATCTATCTGTCTATCTGTCTATCTATCTATCTATCTATCATCTATCTATATATCTTTCTATCTATTTATCTGTCTATCTTTCTATCTATCTATCTATCTATCTATCTATCTCTCGCCATGAAATCTTGTAGTATTAGAGACGATTATCTTAGGAATTGACTAGCTCGTAATGACTGATGAGTCAATCTTTGTTTTTTCTGTCTTTCTCTCCTTCCCTCCTCCCTCTCTCCCTCTGAGACGGCCCCCTCCCCTCCTCCTCCTCCTCTTCGGTAGAGGTACAGCTGAGGTGAAGGCCGCGCAGATCGTCGTCCTCGCCGCCGCCCCCGCCCCGCTGCCGCTCACACGGCGGCGCGCTCCCCCCGACGGCGGCGCCGGCGGCCGGGGCCCCTCGCCCCCTGCCGCCGCCGGCACCGCCCCCACCTCCGTGTCATCAGGCACGGACACCGCGCACCTGCACAGCCAACGCTCTATCACAACACTACAAGAAAAAAGGCGGGTTTGCCGGCGGAAAACAAACAACTTATTCTCAAACTAGTGCTGCTTCGATCGAAGCCGTGGATTTTTAAGGGCGAAAAAATCCTTCGTACTCCTTCCTTCGGAGGGGAAGTAAAGCCGGCTGTCCCATGTTAGTACATTTACTGCATGTAAAAGATCCTCAAGCCTAAATGACGCCTCTGAGCTAAATTCAAATCGCCTGTTTCGTCGCCCAATTAATACCTTCTTTCTTCCATGATTGGTGAAAGGAGTGTAACGAAATTTGCGTGGTCAGACGGAAGAGCAGGCCTCATGGCCTGAGTCTCGCCACGTAAAATAAGGCAAATTCAATTCAATTCAATTCAACAGCACATACTTTCACGCATTATTTCTGAATTTGCAATTTTCTAAAATCAAGAGACTTCAACGAATGTAAGACCCGACTTTCCTTGGTATGTACTCGATTTACGGTGTTGTTCCATCTGCCATCTTCCCCCACCAAAAGTATATTTTTTTGAAATTTTTTCAACCTTTCGGTTTCCTAGAAGTAGATCGAAATATTACTTAAAGAATATAATAGAAGAGTAAAACCTCGTCCTAAATAGCAATTTTCATTCAAAAATTTAGAGTCGTTTTTAAGAAAATGGCTTTTAATCGTTTCTGTAGAAGTGAAATTTAAAGCTCTTTTTAAGAGGAATTTGATGCTGAAGATTAAATGAATACTGTATTCCTCACGGAATACTGGGGGTGTATAGGAGTTACACCATCATGAAAATTAGGTTGGTGGGCGAAATCGGTAATTTCATTCTAAGAAAAGTTGGAAATGCAGGCAATATCGATTTATTAGAACAGATTAAATATTAATTTAATGTTAGTGTTGAGCCACATTCAATTTTCTTCATCTTCTTGTAATCGTTCGGTTCCTACCAGCAGGTCAGTGAAATAGCGTGATTAACGATTGAAATGAATGGAAACAAATCAAGCATATCCTTTTTTTTCTCATTAACCTTCCTTTGCTGTGGTTGTAGAAGCGGAATATTTAGGTTTTTGAAACCCTAAGTTCTTCCTCATCATATGGTGGTTTGTGTGTAGTGAAGATTACGATGTAGAAATCTATGTCTTGATTTAATGTTTACTAGTACGTAGTTATGAAAAACTTTTTGACAAATCTAATCCATGAAATTTTTAGCCAGTTGATTCCCAACGCTCTTGTTGGCTGGTTGTTAGTGATTCCGGGCGCCTCAACTAACGAGGCCATTAGTCCCGTAAGTGTATTTTTCATCCGAAGGTGATGGTGATCTTCCCCAGCTGTATGGCGAGATCCGGCGCCGACCTACCGTCGGCTAGTGGGGTTTCCTTAACCAGATATCTCCCACCAGCGGGGCACCGCCTCAGCCGGGACAAACTCTAAGCTCCCGACAGGTCTCCCGGAATATGTGGTAGTGTAGTGCATGTTAGAGTAAGTGTGTGTGTAAGGGGACAGGATAGGACAAGGAAGAGGAAGGAAAGATCGAGCGCGGTCCGTGGCCCGTTTGCTAAGGTACTGCTCCGGCATTCGCCTGGTGTTGATCGGAGAAACCACAGAAAACTACCGATCAGAGCAGCCGGCCGCTAGAATTCTCCTCCAGACAGCGACTTAATTCGACGTAGTTGACAAACTAGTGTCGAAAATCCTGCCGCCGTCGGGACCCGAACCTAGAACCTCCCGGTCAGAGGTTCTCAATGACATCATTTGATGCTCTGAGTCACCTCTTCCGGCCCCAACCCTGTTGTATTTCCTGTTTTTCCTGATATTTGACACATGGAGAGGAGTTTTTAACTTTGTTTCCACATAAATGTTAAGTATAAAGTAATGAACTGCGCCACTGTCAAATTAAATTTTATTGCGTACACATTTACTGTTAGAGGTTAATAAAACAGCTTTAAAACATCGATGTTGAAGAACATTGATGGTTTTTTGTCGGTGTATTATTGATATCGATGTTTTAATTTCGAACAGCGATGTTTGAAAACATCGATGTTTAGTTATCGATGGCACTAGTCTCAACTCACCCCGTCGTAGAACTGGAGCTTTGACGCCGAATTAGAGAGCTTTGTGATGGTACTCGAGGGCTCTTGTGATCGCTAGGGGAGGCGAGAAGTTCAGAGGATGGAGATGGTTGAGGATTTTGGAGTCTCGAAGGATTTTAGACTGTGCGTGAGGATGGATCTTTCTCCCGGTGCCGTGCAACGGAAAAAAAACCGCCAAGTGTTGGCGGAGGTTTGTTGAAGTAGCAGGGCTCTGTTGCAGAAATGCTAATACTAATTTCCAATGTGCCCAGAAATTGAAAGAAAACGATGCAACAACCGGCCATGTGATAGGTGTATAAGGTTTCATTAGTTTCCCCAGGAACTGGGTGAAAATCCAAAAACAATAAAACAGTTTTGATATTGGATTTATGGAGCTATGAATACATGAAGGTGTTCTTACCAACCTCTTTCGTGTTTAGCATGTGAAGCCAGTCTGCCATATTGGTGGGTCCAAAACACGTCTGTCAAACCAATACCTTCTGTTACTACAGCTCTAACCTAAAAGTTGAAAAATTTGATGGAACTGCGAATTTCTGCAAATGTATTACACACAATAATGAAGTTCTATCAAAATCGTGTTCTTGGAAATGAACCTAACATAACCTACAGTAATTGCTAGGCTGCCAATCTTCGTACAGCTCTAATACACAATGCTCTTCGCTTTAGATCTGCAGGAAATCTATAGGAAAGTATTCACGAAAATTATAAAATAACTTGCAAAGTTATTAAATGATCCAAATTACATGGAGTAGCTACTTGCTTGTGGAAAGTAATTTTCGGTTTCCCCGTACGGGAGAATGTAATTTTTTGTCTTGTCTCTCACGTCGGTAATATTTACATTACCGGCAATTCGTTCACTTTATTGTATTTATGTGTACATATGCTTTAAACAATTTTAAAGAAAAGTGTTTGAAATCTAAATAGTTCTTTGTGAAAATGAGCTCAAAATTTCGCATTTTCAGGAACGCTGTAACGCCATTTTCTCACAAATGGCTCCAAATTTGTTCTTCAAACTTTTCCAATGATTACTGATAATTGCACTTTTAAATATGACGTAAAGTTCATTTTGATATACTTTTTCCGGTTTCAAAAATTACACAAATTTAATTTTTTCAAAATATCTCTCAAGCTTTTAATATGCACATTTCCATCAATTTGTATACATTATGGCATTTATGAGTAAGATTGCTTGAAATTACTTCAAATGAAGTTATTCGAAAACTCTATAGATTCCTGTGAAAAGAGCTTCAAATTTTGGATTTACAGTAGCGCTTAAACGCCATTTCTTTACAAATGGTTCTAAGTTTTTCAATTGAAATTGCTATTTAGAACAAGGTTTTGCTATTCTTTAATTTTCTTAAAATAATATTTCGTTTCTCCAATTAGGAAATACAAAAATTGAGAAAATGTCAAAAAATGTATTTGGGCAGCGGTAGATGGTTGCGGGCAAAACCGTAAAGCCAGTCCACACCAAGGAAATTAGAAAACTTTACTACGAGAAAGTCTGTACAATTCCGAATCTCCTCAATAAGTATATTTCATTCCATTGTTACAAGAAATTTAATGAAAGAATTAGTCTTCTTGAGAACGTTTTGAAAATGACCCAGGGGCTTCATATAAAGTATCCCCAATTCGGTGTATGCGCCTCTGAGCGCCTTAAATGGCGTGTATGCATCCAGAGGCGCACGTTAGCGGGGAATAATAATAATAATAATAATAATAATAATAATAATAATAATAATAATAATAATAATAATATTTATTCCCAACTTGTTTTACAGAAATAATGTACATTGTTGTTTCTTGGAATTACTACAGCTCCTCAGTATTTCGAACGTTATTAAAAGTCCTTAATCAAGTACAATCGTAAAAACATTAATAAAAAATGTTAAACAATCGTTTACTTTTGAATTACTAACGGATAATTATAAATAATGTAAATTTGTTGAAACACCGTTGTGTAATGAATCATTTGAATGAGGGGCCCCTTTTTATTCAACTAAATAATCTTCCAACATTTCACGAATGCACCACGTCGTGGAAGCGACGTCGAAGCCGTGGCGAAGGCTGTTTCCTGTACACGGCGATTCGCTTCGTCTCGACAGGTAGAGCGTTACAGAGCCAGCCAGACTATGGGTGACTTGGCTCTGAAAGAATTTTCTACGGTGTGTGGTGTGAAGGTAGGTCATGTTCTTGAACAGTGAAGTATAGATCGATGGCATTTGTTGTGACACCGCGACATAAATCGATGGTTATGTTACGCCGTCAGTCCCGTCAAACCAAGGAGTGATGGTTTCTGAATGTTCCAGGAACCCTTGAGACCTTGAGCACACGGCGTACCAAGATGTATTTAAAACTTTTCAATTGGTATAATAAAAGTAATTTTCATTTACTGAACACCTTTCGGGATTTAAAACTGCAGGTCAACAATTGGTTGGGCTATTCGTTTTATGAATAAACACTTTGATAAACTCATGAGTGGGGAATCATGAACGGTGTGGTTTACAATGTCGGAAAACTTAGACGAATAATATCGGACAAAATAATTGTAGTTTGTTTAGTTAATCGCAGCCAAACTAAGTGAAAAATCTGTCATGATTGCAAAATAATATTATTTCGGTCTGTTATGGGGATAGGACGGATGAAAGTTGCTCCTACCTTGAAACTGAAGTAAATTCATTTAATTCATTTTCTTTTTAAAACAATTTTAAATTAATTTGTTATTTCCAAACATAATAAAAATTTCTTAATTTTTTCTTCTGTCTCGACAGAAAAAAATCCATGTTTTATAGTATTTTATTACAAAATTTTAATATTAAATTGCATTGATAATAATGAAAATAATTATATTCTGACAATGATCTTGTTTATACTGGTACTTCATTAGAGTCTTGGTCTTAATGGAAGCAAAAACATTTCTGTATAGTTTCAAAATCAGTTTGAAACTCTGACTTTTAGATGGTACGTTAGTCGATGCACGTTGATGAACTACGTGGCACACTCTTGGTACATGATGAACTGTTCAAACTGTAGACAAAATGTGGTTTCCTTTCTAGAGATTGCTCAATCGATTGTAAAAAACTTATCGGTTGTAAAGTTGTGTCATGAGTACGCAGCCAAGTCTTGAAATTTCTCCCCCGTACTCGGACTCTCCAGTCCTGACTTTCATGATCTCCTTCATTTTATCTATAAAAATAACAAGAATATAATGTTCAATTATTTTTGTTAGCATATACGGATGTTTCAGTAGATCGGGAAGTACTTAATCTCTCTTACGCTGGCACTACCAAAATCGGTTACCACAAAACCACATATGCCACCATTTAGAACTATTTAATTGCTAATTAATAGGGCAGTGATTTATATGCATTTGCATTTTTTTCTATTAGCTAAAACATCCCATTTCAACAAATTGTGTACGTTTTGAGGCATTTAGAATCAATTTAAACTATTTTTATTTCGCATCTTTTCGCATTTACCACCATCATTGCATATTTTTGTTGCATATTCACACTTCATCCGCAAAAAGAGCATATTCACCCCTCATTTGAGGTATTTCGATGAATCAATCAGTATTCTTTGGCCGAATGGAGTTGTATTAAAAGCAGGGGTTCCGATGAAAGTTCTTTATCCTAAACTTCATCTATCTTGCCTTGCTCACACTTTTCATCCTGTTGCAGAAATTGTGAGATTTCAATTCTCAGATATTGATCAGTTTTATATCAACTGCCAAGAAAGTATTCTTGAAGGCTCCAAGTCGTGTGGATATTTTTAGGACAAATAACCCTGACCTACCTCTACCTCCCTATCCAGTCGTCATAAGGTGGGGTTCTCGGCTGAAGGCAGCTGAGTAATATTCCAACTACTTTGATCAAATAAAAGATGTTCTAAGTTGCCTGTTGATGTGGAGCGGACATTCAGTCGATTTAAAGCGATGTTGAGGCAAAATAGACGTTCGAGTTTGAGAACTTGAAAAAGGTAGTTGTTTGCAATTGCGACAGTTTTGCAAGTCATCAATAGACTTTCTTCAAAGTATGTCCCATCTTTTTCAATTTACTGACGTTTCTCTTTTAACCAAATATCGTTGGCTCACATGTGAAACGCATTAAGTAAATATTTTCAAGTTTTAAGTTATCTAATTATTGTGTTCTAGATTTTATTATAATTAAGAGAAAGTCATATTTTTGTTGCAATACATATTTTTTTATATTTTGAGAAATGTACATTAACTGCATATCCCATTATTTTCCTAAGAAATGAATGTTCTTCAAAATTAAATCCTTGACTTAATGTTCGTCGCTTGTAACAATTTATAAGATTTCTGTATATTTCTTTTCTGTAAAACATTATACGTTTTATTTATTTTTACACTTACACATTACATTACACTATTTCGCATATTTTCCTTTTTTAATTTGCATATATTACCAAATATATTTACATGTATATGTGCATATTTCCCTGTTTTTATTGCATATAAATCACAGCCCTACTAATAAATTACGAAAAAATTAATTTTTTTGCTCTTCAACTTTTTGCGTAATTCATGGTGAGCTAGCGGAAGATTACGCTGGATCTATCACAATTAGTTACCACAAAATAAAATATGCCATATTGTAGAGAATTTAATTGCTAATTAATTACGCAAAATTTCATTTAATTGCTCTTCAAATTTCCGAGTAATTAATTATAAAGTAGCACTTCCGGTTTCCGCTGGCACCACCAAAAACGGTTACTACAAAACCATATATGCCATCTTGCAGAGCGGTTTAATTTCTAATTAATTACTCAAAAATCAAATAAATTGCTCTTCAAATTTTTACGTAATTATTGGTGAGTTAGCAGAAGATTACGCTGGTTCTACCACAGTTAGTTACCACAAAGTGAAATAGCAGAAAAATTAATTTTTGCGTAAATGTTTAGCAATTAAATAGTTCTAAATGATGGCATATGTGGTTTTGCGGTAACCGATTTTGGTAGTGCCAGCGTAAGAGAGGTAAGTTCTTGCCATGTGTTTACTTTCAATGCTTAAGCATTAAAAGCCCTCCAAAACAAGTTTGTTTGTGTGTGTGTGTGCGTGCGCGTGTGTGTGCGCGCGTGTGTGCGCGCGCGGTGTGTGCGCGCGCGTGTGTGTGCGCGCGCGTGTGTGCGCGCGCGTGTGTGCGCGCGTGTGTGTGTGCGCGCGTGTGTGTGTGCGCGCGTGAGTGTGTGTTTGTGTGTGTGTGCGTGCGTGTGTGTGCGCGCGCGTGTGTGTGCGCGCGCGTGTGGTGGCGGCGCGTGTGTTGCGCGGCGTGTGGGTGCTGCGTGCGTGCGTGTGCGTGTGTGCGTGTGTGTGTGTGTGTGTGTGTGTGTGTGTGTGTGTAGTGGAGGGGAGTTATTATATAGATCATAAGATTGGAAAATTGTCACGGATGCAATGTTTCATTGCATAGCTTATGCTTGTTTTTTTTTCTAACTTGGCATCTGAGGATAGTATCTCCAAGATGAAAAATCGCACGACTCTTTGCGTCATTCTCGGTCGTGCCGCTAGAGTCGGTTGATCTGCAGAACTGCTTGATACTGTCTCGATGATGCGACATCTTGCGGCAGGACAGAGAATGACGCCATAAGTCGTGTCGTAGTTCATCTTGGAGATATTACCTTCTGATGCCAAGTTAGAAAAACCCAAGAAGTCTGAAAGGTCAGAAGATCCGGGCTCGTATCTCGCTGGAATCAAATATTTGCACTTGGTGACGATCCATTTCGTGTATGCGAGAGAGAGAAAACAAGAGCGAGCGAGCGAGAGAGAATGAGAGCGAGACAGCGAGCGAGAGCGAGAGTGAGCGAGAGCGAAAGAGAGAGCGAGAGAGAGCGCGAGAGAAACCGCGAGAGCGAGGGAGAGAGCGAGCGAGCGAGGGAGAGAGCGAGAGAGAGAGTGAGCGAGAGCGAAAGAGAGAGCGAGAGAGAGAGAGAGAGAGGGAGGGGAGAGAGCATGCTGGCATGTGTGTGCGTGTGCGTGTGCATGCGTTGCGCACCGGACAGCTCCTCCATCTCCTTGGACTCGCGGAAGGGCTTCTGGCGCGGGTCGGCGAAGAGGGCGCGGCGCAGGGCGGCGCAGTAGAACTGGTAGCCGTACTCGCTCTCGCGCCGGCAGCGCCATTCGCTCGGCAGCTGCACGCACGTCTGCTTGCGCTGCGCCTCCTCTGCGGGCACGTGTACATACGTAGTATAGACAAAGTCATGTCATGCTGCAGAAAATCGATTTCGAGATTTCAACGGAAATATACGTTTTGGGGTGCCCTGATACCGAAAAAGTGTTTTTTTTTCAAAACGTCCGTCCGTCCGTCTTTAAAACCACTAGCGCCTAAACTATGTGCAGGATTTTTTCCAAACTGAAAACCCACCGTCGATCTGTCCTCCATCGAAACTCTGCGATTCTGAAAAATGTTAATGTATTTTATTACATTTTTATTATTTATTATTTATTTATTACATTTTCAGAAACATCTTTAAAACTGTGAATACTTGGTTGTATCCTGGAATTTAAAAATTTCCTTCATTTCATTAAGTTTTGAACAACATTCACAATTATTTTTTGGGGGCGGGAAGATGGATTCGAATTTCCTTATAGTGCACATGTAACTTCTTCCTTTTGTGCGATGTATTGGCAAGGATTCAGATACTTGGTGATTAATTTTTGAGTAAATCTGAAGGATTTTTTCCCGAGGGGGACCCCCAAGGGTTCTGTGCTTGGGGGCTTGCAGTACGTAAATCCGGCGTGGGTTGCGTGTGCACTCCCAAGGACGACGGGGGCATAATGATACTGATTAATGAGTCGCGCCGTCCTTGCGGGACAGAAAAACCCAGCCTCGTTCAGCGCCAGCGACTCTCGTCCGCTCTCTGGCTTGTCATAGAGCGGGCTCGACTATTTTTAACTTGGGAAACACAGGAGAGGAAATATTCAGAACACCGGAAGATAATATAAATTTAACTATCGTGAGTAACATCACAGCACTCCCGAGTGATATTTAGTGTAATTATTTCACGAATTAACACATTACGTGAGGCGAATTGATAATTAAAATTATAGGAATTTCGAAAAAGAAATATTATTCAAAACTGCTATCGGATTATGTGAAACTTTCATTCAGCTACGAGTTATCACTGCCTCCTGGAATAACGTAAAGTAGGAACAGAATAGGGCATAAAATCGATCCTTGAGGAACTCCACGTGCAATGGGCAAAGAGTCGGAAAGGTGCGTACAAAATGTTCCATCAAACCAGTAAGGTATTTCCACTCTCTGAGATCGTTGTTTAAGGTACGAACATAACCAATCTAGAGCAATACCACGGATTCCATATGAAGGTAATTTTGAAAGTAAAATGTCATGATAATGTCGGTTAATGTTATCATATTACCTGCTGCCTGAAATGATAACAATAAAATGGCGTCCACTGTAGTTTTTTTAAATTATATTTTATTTTGAACTTGTTTGTGAACAATCATTTGGCAAAATTTCATAAATTCGTGTAAACTAGTACTTGAATGGGGTAAACTCCATTGACCGTACGCCACTAATGCTACATTAATAATAGTTTATAAGCTGCACTAATTTTTGATTTGATTTGATAAATATACAGTTATATTTTGTTGTTCATTTTAGAACATATGTGTGTATATGTATAATTTTGTACAAAGAACACAAAATTTCTAAAATGAGCAATTTACAGTAGATATGCAAGATCTAAAGTATACTGTTTTTTGTTTGATTCCGCTAGTGAATGTATCTCATTGAAACAAAAATAAATGCTACTTTCAACTGTTGAATTTATAATCTATTCATTTTTAAATGATGAATCTAAATCAGTAAAAATATTGAACAATTATCCGGCAATTAAAAAAAGTGTGTATTCCTTATAATACTAATTTCTGTTCATCCACTCTAGTTGAATGACTGTTTTCCTTTGCGGGTTTTATACATTCGCCAACTAGGGGTTTATTGTCTGATAATTTGTTTAAAAAATTAATCGTTTTAAAAGTAAATTCTATTTTTTGTTAAATTTTTAAATCTTTTAGATTTGAAAATGGTTATAGTGTTACAATACATTACAATAGTTATTGTTCAGAAAGTATTTTTGTGAAATATTTAAATGGTAAGTTTAGAGTATTTTGCCCAACCCAGATCCTTTGTACTCTTCGCCATCTAATCTTCTCATATGAATTTCACAATCTTACAAAACGTTTGAGTGTTATTACCAAAACGAGTGATTTTAATAATATTTTGATTATCGCAAGCTATTACGGATAGCAATAGCATGTAGTGTAGTAGTGATAGTATATTTTGTTGTTATCGATAGCAACAAAAAGGTATCGATATCGATAACATCGATATCAACAGAAAGAGTGATTACAGAGGAGTGCATTAGAATCTGAGAATGGTTCATTTAGAATATATTAATGCTTGGCATTGCTTACTTGCAACAAGGGTAGACACTAGTGAAGTAGTCATCTAATTTAATTGTCATTTTGAATAAAATAACAATTATATTAAATTGCTGATATTTCTACTGTACAGTGCAAGATTGTTCTAGAAATGATCTTGAAAAGTAGTCATGGAAAGCATTTATCCTGAACAGTAAGAAATAATTGTTTTTCAAAAAAAATTACCCGCATGTGAAGAATGCGATAATGATCAAGTCAGCCGATAAACTTTAAGTTCAATAATTGGCAGAGGTGTACCCGAGGAAAGGATCACGGGGCTTCACCCCCTTTCTCCCTCCAGGAATTTATTTATTTACTTAACGTTGAAAACAGTTAAAAACGTTGTGTGACGTGCTACGTGGAGAAGTGAATTCTGTGCACGTTTTCATAATTCCGTAATCCCTACCCTAAACCATTTACTACTTGTATTTTAAATATAGAAAGAAAATGATCGTTTTTTGCTAGGATTGTTAACAAAATATTTGTACCGATGTAATAAAATATATTTTCAAGGTTAAATCAGCAATAAATTTGGACTCTTATTCCTCATGTTGTTTGTGAAAGAATAATACTGCCTGCCGCGACAATATGGAGAACGATAGTTTGAATAACTATATTTCCCACTGTATTGTAGAAATCGTGCACAGATAATGAAGTTTCTTTTATGACCAGAAGCAGAACAAGGGGACATCTCAGTATTTGCTCTAGCAGAAGCCTAGGATACATATTCACTATCGTTTTTTTACAGTAACGAAAATTATTGAATATTCCAATTGAATTACTATACGTAGTCAACAAATAAAATATTTTAAATTCAGCATAAATTGAAAAGAAAACATCAAGTGGGTTCGATACAGCAACTACACTCCCTCGCCCACCCACATTCTCAAAGAAAAATAGAAGTTGCGGCAATGGCGAAAGGTGGCATTTTTGTGAAGTCATCGATGTGTCGAAAATCCGGGCCTATCTTTCAGAAGCTACTGGGAGATGGGGTATTCGAAATATTTTTCGCACGATATTCTGTCTTTTAAACACTAAAAAACGGTAATTTTTCTGATTGTTATCTGAAAACTGAACGCCTCCACACTTGCCGAATTTATTAGAACTATAATAATTAAAAAAATCGGTAATGACAATATCTTTTATTAAAATATTAACAGAAAATGTCGAATGGAATGTGGATACATGAGACTTTATTTGGAACAATAATTTACTACCATTGTAACATCGGAGAGAGTCCACATTGAAAAGGTAAGGAGTCCAGCAAGAACCCTCTTGTAATAGGTAACCAACCTACATTTTGTGAAACACACATTTTGGAAAATCGAATATCGTTTATTAAATTAAGCGGGAGAATGTTTTGAAATTTGTGTCCTTTGGATTTTGTTCGTAGAATGTAGAGGTGTCATTTTCTGATTTTATTTTATTTTTCGGGATAAGACAGCATTTAGAAATGACTCTTTTTGAAGAATAAAAAGGGGCCTCTTTCATAATATAATTTTCATGTTTCTATATTTTTGTACACTTGTAATTATTTAGAATTCGAGGAACACATATTTTTTTTAAAAACATTTAACATCTTACATAAATTGAATATAACATTTTACATAATTGTGAAAGTGCAGTAAATCTCAAAATATTGGAGGTGGGGCTGGTTTCGTATGTTGCTTCTGTGTTAATCCTATACAACTTTTGTCATACAACATTCTGCTGTAATAATAAAAACATACTATGAAATACAAAACAGCGAAATTGTTTTCAAAGGTGTCTACACTAAACAGAAATCGGAAACAGGATTACAATTATTGTTTTCCATTTGTTGACACACGTATTAAAATCAGATACTATGTACGTATAGTAAAATATTTGTAAATTATGTTGATAATAAAACGTGATAATATAATCAAATTATTATGTCAATATAATCTCAATGCGGTTTTGTAATCAACGTTTGGGCCCGATATTGCCATATTGCCGTAGGCCCTCTTCAGAACTGTCACACATTAAAGCCTAAGTTTACAATATAAAAATATTAAAATTTATGAAGTAAAATCATATTTTTTATATTGAGGTAAATCCTCACTGAAATTGTGTTTTACGCGGGGTTGTGTGGAAAACGCTACGACAAGGAAACGTGAGTGAAAAGGGTCGTTGTCCCATTGAATTGTTATGTGCTAATGGAAATCGCCCGATCATTTCGTTGAAACCGCAGGGCGACAAAACAGGCATTAATACTTATCGATTTCCGTTTATCAATATTATGCTATCTCTCTCGGTTTTACTCTTTGGACTTCTCGTTAAGTACCCAACGCGCTATGTCGTCGAAGTGCGACGCAGAGCGTATCACGTGTGTGATGCCAACTTGGCAGCACAAATGAGTGGTTGTTTGTGTCTTGACGTGATTTTTGTAAAGACGCAGATTTGCCGGAGTGTCTTGTCCTTCCTCCAAAACAGTGGAAAAATAACATTTGCAAATCATTAAAGACGTATTATCTGTTTTCCAATTTCAACACTTTATTGATTCTGTGAAAAAGATGAAGGCGATGTACGTTTGCACCACTGAGGGACTTCCCCATAACATGAACACGTAGTAGTACGTATTTGATAATTTTCTCTGCGTACAACATATCATAATAGACTGCACAGTCACAGTACAGAATAGTAATATGTTGATACCATGTATATTAATTCCGTGTGTGATGGATATCGTTTACCTTCATTTGCTCGAAAAGGTGTTCATTAAATTTGTGTCCATTGAAAGGTTTTCGTGCAACAGTATGACGTTTGTCAAGAAGTACCAATGGAGCCGTAAATCAGGAGATGCCAAAAGTATACGTGCTCTATTTGTCAGGTAAGAATTCCTTACTAGTCGCGCGACTTTTCTTGACGTCTGAGCTCCCTAGTGCTCAACGCAGCACGACTCGGTACGGTCTGGTCATAACATTGGTCTCACACGGAACGGCACGGCAAGATTGTCAGGGCTGCCAAGCTCTACTTTCGAATGAATTCAGTTCTCGCGTTTTCGCTGTTAGTGTTGTGCCCTGTGATGTATTCGATTCGGATTTTGGTAACATATCTCCTTAATAAGCAATATTATTGTTATCTATTTATTTTCACTTGTGGTTGCTATTAATTGTGTTATTATTTGTTATATTTTATCGTCTATAATGTCCTGTTGTATTAAGAGCGAAAGAGGCGCGAATAGTATTAATAATGTTGCAGTTGGTAACACCCGTTGGATGTGACGTCGGGAGAAGCCTCCTCTCCCCGCACCCCGCGCTGGGAGACGTCAAGAAAAGTCGCGCGACTAATACATGTTTGTGAGGTACTGTTTGTTACTGCTTGATTTAGGGTTAGAATGCATACCAGATCCAAATGACCTTACCACCTTCAACATTTTACTAAAAGCAAATTCACTTGCTGTAGAAATGTTCACAAAAAGGTAATTCTTTCTTTGCTATTTAATGTGAATGTATGAGAATGTAAGAACAGAGAAATTTCGAAAGTGTAGGCTAAGCTGCAGATACTGTACCTACACTTTAAGAGAAGAATTTGTAAGTTTATTGTGTTACAGGACACTAGTTCTTGATTCTTGAGGAAACAATAACAAAATTCATTAACACTAATTCTAACCACAGATACAACCAATATTTATTAGTGCATAGTAAATAACTTAGCTTTGGTAAGTTAAATTAAGAAGCAGGAAGAAGTAAGTTAAATTAAGATTTTACCTATTAGTAATCATAACTAAAATTGTCAATAGTGCTTGTTTATATTAAAAAATAAAAATTGTGGTTTGTGTTGTCAAAATTTGGGAGACTTCTTTAAAATTCATGCAGAGCAAATGAAAGTATTAATTAGTTAATAAATGGAATTCATCTCTAATTTTTCTTTACTAATTTGTAAATTTTGCTTTACTAATGTAATATTGCATTTGTACAGCTTTAGTTTTGATTTTTAAATTTTATTTGTAAATGTCTTGTGAAATATTGGATTGTAATTAAACAGATAATATCTTACCGAACAATTCCTTGTGGGCTCTTAGGGAATAATTTTCATTTATTTTTATTTAAAATATATTGGGGTGTAGAATTAGATGTATTCATGAGACAAATGTGAGCAAGAGAATGATCAATCTTGTTACTAGTTCTTATATACTGATTATGAAAATGTATTGTTTTAGAAATAATTTTTTTGTACATTTAGGCATAACTTAAGTAATTTATGTCTTCTCATGTTCACACTGATATCTATATGTGCATTATTATTCATAATGTTTTAGAACAACACTCGTTTTATTTTCTTGATTCAATATTTGTTTGAGGGAAAGAATACCATTTGTTTAAAAGAAGTTTCACAGAAAAAATTATATAACTCATTTTAATAACTCATAATAATTCATTTTAGTAATTCTGGGAATGAAAGATGTACTAGTGAAATATTAATTGTAGCGAAGGTATTTGGGCATGAATACAAATGCTGTCAGAGCCACTTTGCTTATTGTTTTGATTAATGATTTTGACTAATTCCTTAATTCAATTACTGATTTATGTTGAGCATGGTTCATGTAATGGTAAATATATACTGTTCAATGTCAAAGTAATTTAATGAAAAGCATTTAATGATTTTAAGAAAAAATGGATGTTTGCAGAAGATTGACAACAAACAGGAGTGATCGATGGTAGTAGGAAATCTAAAACAAGGATAAATCTTGATAGAAAATATGGTCAGCATAGCCCATGTTGTTGCTTCAGGTGTGTTTGCTTAGAGAGAAGACAGTGTGACAGAACCAATGATCAATGTTGCTAATTTTGTTTAAGATTTGGTACTGGCAAGAGTGTGCATGTAACTGACTGACTCAGTGGTGTGATACGATTCATAATACAAACTGACCACTTACTACAGAGGTGTATAACGAGTTTCCAAGAAGTCCACATTTATTATGAATAGAAACAGTCCAGAGAGATTCAGAAAGTTGCCCATAGAGTTTTGAAATTTGACTTTGGTCCACATGTATTTTCTCAGCTTCAATTACATATATATATATATATATATATATATATATATATATATATATATATATATATATATATATATATGTATATATGTAACATAGTGTTTATAATTAACACTACACTCATAACACACACACATAGTGTTTAAAATTCCATTTCATAAATTATCTGTGTACATGTATTTGTATAAAATACTACAAGTGTATTATTGCATGCACTAATAATAATAATAATAATAATAATAATAATAATAATAATAATAATAATAATAATAATAATAATAATAATAATAATGAAAAGGAAGATGATGGGGACGATGAAAATAATAGAATTCGTTGTGAATGTCTTTTATTTGTATAGACAAAACAATTACAAAAATGCTTTTTCTCTTGCCTTTTAGGATACATGTACCATCATAGAGAAAGGATGTTGTCTTCCTTACTCTATGGTACCACGGTAATTAATTGAAAGCTAATTATGATTAGGGATTGTGTTAAGTGGTTCACTCTAACTATGCAAATTCCACTAGCACATGCGTAGGAGTTTTTCCGATTATTCTGGGCGCGTCCACTGTTGTGGGCATTAGTCCGGTTAGTGTAGTGCATGTTTTGACTGGAGGGGCCGGTGGTCCACCCCCTCTGGATGGTGAAATCTGACGCTGAACTACACATCTGCTTACGAGGAATTTCCCTCTCCAGGTATTTCCCCCAGCGGGGCACCGCCCGAACCTCTAGGCTCCCGACTGATCTCCCGACATACTATGTGGTAGTACAGTGCATATAGGAATGTGTAAATATGTATAATGTAAGAAGAACAAGGAAGAGAAAGGGGAAATTTATCGTAGACTGTGGCCCGTTTTTTAAGGTACTGCTCCGGCATTCGCCTGATATTCTTCGAAAGAAAAAAACACGAAAAAACTACCAATCGAAGAAGCCGGCCGCTAGAATTCTCTTCCAGACCAGCGTTTGCATTCCACCTAGCTATGTAACTAGAATTGACAATCCGACGAAGGCGGGGCTCGAACTTTCAACCTCCTGGTCAGAGTCGCTGCAGAAACAATGACAACGAGCCAAACTCAGACGATGTATTTTTCCCAAAATACATTTTCTCCGATCTATCTGATTTAACTTAACACTCTGCGAATTTACTGTTCCAAATTTACCCTTTTAGTTTCTTACAAAAATGGCTTAGGTCTTATTTTCACTGTCAACATTAAATTTTGAAAATTTGCAAAAGTTGGAATTTTTTTGGATCCATCCTACTTCATTATTGAAGGTATATACTTTTTCTTCAAATGAAATTTGTCCCTCACAATTAGTTTAATTAATGTCATTTACATTTTTGAAAATATTAGTAGTTTCCGCTCAATTTTGAAGGAAATACAGGAATAATGTCAAACAAGATTTTCTCAAAAACGACTCCAGTTTTTTCTTTAAACTTCTTGTACGAATAGCCTAAGTGCAGTAGAAAATGCCATTATGATGTGATCTATTGAATTCTCAAAAATGATACAAATACATTTTTTGAAATGTTTCCCTTCATTAAAACTTACAATACGGATTTATTACATTGTTTAATATGATTTTTAACTCAAAAGCTTTAAATTAATCTAATAATGGTTTTTCAAAAATCGAAATTTTTCCTGGTATATAGAAATTAAAAATGGCTCAGTTTCAAAAACGTTCCAACCAAAATTTTTGAATAACTGCTGCAGTTTTTTCTCATGTTTTTAAAATTTACTATCAACTCAAAAAATCTGCCATTCTTTTCTTCCAGGAAGAGGTGGCAGAGGTGTATGAGTAAGGGACAGAGAAATTCGTTCCACGATATGACAAGTGTTTGAATGTCAATGATTGGTGACTAAGTGGAAAAGCAATGTGTATGTATGTGGTTATTGAACAGTCGCGGAACGGCTTAGGCGGCTAAAGGCACCAGTAGCTGTCATTGCAGTGCTTCTGACCGGGAGGTCCTAGGATTCGAGTCCCGACGGTGGCAGGATTTTCATCACCAGCTGCTTAGCTAGATCGAATTCAGCCGCTGTCTGAAGGACACTTCTAGCGGCGGGCTGCTCTGATCGTTAGTTTTCCTTGGTTTCTCCGAACAACACCAGGCGAATGCCGGAGCAGAACCCTATCAAATGGGCTGCGGACTGTGCGCGATCTTTCCTTCCTCTTCCTTGTCCTATCTTCACCCCTTACACACACACACACACACACTTACACTAACATGCACATGCCGGGATACCAGTCGGGAGCTTGGCGGTCTCTCTTTGTATTTGAGAAAATTGCGAAATTTTAATATTTCAATACTAAAAAATTGCAGTTAGTGATTATTGCCTGATTTTACAAAAGAATTAGAGCAGGATATGTATAATTTTTTGAGAAAACGAGTAGTTTTTGCGTAGAAGAGTGGTCTTTCTAACCGCTATTTGGTGTTAGTTAATGCCTTATTTTACGTGGGGAGACTCGGGCCATCAGGCCCGCTCTTCCGTTTATCGCAAATTTCGCTACGCTCCTTTCACCACCTAGAGGAGAAAGGAGGTATTATCTGGGGCGACGAAACAAGCGGATCTCAATTTTGCTTTTGTGAGGGGCTTCTTTTAGGCTTTAGGATCTTTTACATGCAGTAAATGTACTACATGGGACAGCCGGCTTCACTTCCCCTCCGAAGGAAGGCGTTCGAAGGATTTTTTTCGCCCTTAAAAATCCACGGCTTCGATTGCGTTTGAACTCGCTAACTCGGATACAACAGTCCGGTACGCTGTCCGTTATACCACCGAATCCGGTGTTCCTTGGCTTCCGGTTGGCCTACGCCAATAGGTGCTTGTTTTCACTGGTGACAAAGCTGTCGCGTATTTCTCGCACTCGAAGTGGCTTTTGACCCTCATCTGATGCTGATGAGATGAGCGACGCGATTCGTGAGAACCCGGCACCGCGGTCGCACTCGTGGGACCGAATTGCCTCGGCGCGAGGTTATCTCCTACGACCGTCCTCAGAGACCGCGCAAACTGACATATTACCAAATTGTTGTGAGATTGACTGACCGGGAGAGATAGCTCAGGGCATCAACTCTCTGTAGTCCCTCTGACCTGGAGGCCCTAGGATTAAGCGCCGACGGTGGCAAGATTTTGTGACACGAGCTTCTCAGCTATAGCTGAACCACTCGCAAAAAAACCATCATGGCGGACGTACCTTTGGTAAAGTCTCGGAAGCTGCCCCCACCCTGCGGCATCTGAGATTTCCCCTCTCGGCGACAAGGAAGCGCGTAGGCGAGAAGGAGAGGCGACTGCGAGACGCAGCGATCGCGCTGACCGCCACTCATCACTGCTCTTCGTCAAAAGAGGAACTCGCACTCCCAGGAGTGCCCAACGAAATGAATACATCGTTTGATGGCCCATCACATTGTGAATTATTGTCACATCTATTCCCTACACATGCTCGCAGGATTTCTTCCATTGTTCAGCACTGTTTTGTGCAAATGCTTTTCTGCAAAACGTTTCGTTTTCTTTTAAGGATGCACCAATTGTTTCTGCTGCCTCACGCCCTTTTATAAATTCCCAAACAAGTTCTATTGGATTTAAATCTGGATGGTACGCTGGAAGACGGAGAGGAAAGTGGCCATGTTCAATGATTATTTGATCGACGACCTATCGTTTTTCAGTGGATATACTTTGAATTATTTGTAATAATTGGATTTTTGTGAATACCAGCAGATACTGTGTAAAGCACACTGTCACTGCTCACTAGCTACGGTCAAACGGACTGGAGACCGAAACTCTCCAAGACACGGCTTATTTTCTGTTGATCGTTTGGACAACCACTACTGTAGGAACACGTAAGCTGCCTTCCGTCTGATCCTTCTCACTCATCAGTTTGTTATCACCAAACTCGCAGTGTTGAATTACAGCGCGACCCACGAGAGAAAGACAAAGAGAGAGAGCTATGTTGTGACAAAGAGCGCAGGCAGGCGGGGAAATAGGAGCTTTGGAGGGAGAGGCCACGTTCGGGCATGCGCAGTGGAAGGTTTTTTTGAGAGTGGTAGAGCAATAGGTCAGTCGCTGTCTGGAGGAGAATTCTAGCGGCCGGCTGCTCTGATCGGTAGTTTTCCGTGGTTTCTTCGATCAACACCAGGCGAATGCCGGAGCACTATCTTAACAAGCGAGCCACGGACCGCGCGCGATCTTCCCTACCTCTTCCTTGTTTTAATCTCACCTCTTACGCATACACAAACATGCACAACACTACCACACATGACGGGAGTTTAGAGCTTGTCCTGGCTAGGGCTGTTCCCCAGCTGCTGGGAGATACCTGGTTGGGGAAACCCTCGCTACCTGACGGTAGGTCTCGCCACAAGCGGACGAAGACCACCACCATCACCACCTCCCGTGCACAACACGCACATTTACGGTACTAATGACCATAGCAGTTTACGCGCCCGGAATCACCAGCAATGAATCAATTGACATTTGAGAGTCACGAGGAGACGCCGACAGTCGTTTCGTAGTGACACGCAATAGAAGCAGCATTTCCAGTGGCGTTGTCTTCTGTTGCCACTAACTCGAAATGAGAACATGAATGCGATTCAGCGTCATATTTGAGCGCTTCTGCCGCGCATTTGTGACGCCCTCTATCAAAATATCACAATATTAAAAGTACTCAGACATTATAGTAAGTAGTGGACAGAAAAATATTCAAAGAATAGGACTGAAATGTGGTATGTGCTAGAAAGCTTATGCAGCGCGCATGTGACAAGAACACAGGGGCGCCCAAAGAAAACCAGCGGTCGGGGCAGTTGATCCACGGAGGCCTCTCATTCTAAACAAAACATTCCCTCCACCTCAATTCATAAATTGAATTCATTTCTCCATGCATCAGAAATAAGTTATAGCGTTAAATTTGTATTAGAGATGAATACATTTTTTATTTCTTTTGAATTAAAAATAGAAAACAAAACAAAACGAGAGCCCAATTAAGTCGGGTCCTGGGGCCTCTGTCAAGAAATCCTGCCAACTGTCAAGAAAAAAGAAGCGTACAACGCCAACTGGAAATATTGCCTATCGCTTTCACGACCGTGTACATTGGCGAGAATTGCTTATCCTAAAGTACCTTCTGATCAGCTTCCAATCGCTGTTTGTAAATATAAACATTAAATTAATGCTTAACATTTTAAAGTTTAAAATTTTATTTAAATTCGACTGCAGATATATACTTCGTGCCATATTAATTTAAAAATTTCCCACTTAACCTTCTGCAGACTTCATACAAATAGGAAGTTAGAGAGTTTTCTACAATCAATAGTCGGTGAATGCCAGAGCAGTACGTCAACAAACCCTGTGTGACTTCCTTCTTCGTCCGTGACTACCACATTCTCTTTACATACTGGCAACATGTGCTACACCACCACACAATTGGAGCTTAGAGTTGGCCCAGCTGGGGTATTGTCCCGCTGGCGGAGATACCTGGAGGTGGAAACACCAGCAAACTGACGTAGGTCGGCGCTGGATCACAGCTGCTAGAGGAGGTACCTTCCCACATATAACATGCACCTCACTTACGGGACTAATGATATTTGCAGTTGACGCGCCCAGAAACACGAAGTAATCAGTCATTGAAAGGTCGAAGCTGTGCTGCGAATAAACGGAGCTCACGGCGTACCGTTGTTCTGGACTGCAGCTTCGGAGGTGATGCGTAAACTTACTCATTTTGCAGATCTCGTGCTGGTACACAGTGACGCGGCATTTGCTGGGCATGTACTCCACGTGACCAGGGTAAAATAGATCAGGGTCGTCTTGGTACTTTTGCGGTGGAATGTACCGCCTGTCAACCTGTAACGAGACGTTTGTGTTGTTTCAATGATCTTCTAGTTAAGGAATGTGGTTGTTGTCTGGAAGAAGTCTAATAACGAAACCTGATTGATAAAATCTCGCTATGGATTTTTCGTGTGATTTCTACGAGTTCGAGAAAGGTATAGGTAATGCGAGAAACGGGACCTAAGTCTGGCTAATACATGCATGTTTAAAGTGATTATTCCACTCGTGAAATTAAAACCAACAGTGTTTAACTATGCGTACAAAATGCCTCAATCGGAGCGGAATCTCAAAAAGGTTATCGCTTTTTCTATCCGATTTTTCTTTACCGCTTCTCCCCACAGACCAATCGTAAACTGTGACTCATCTATCTTAGGAAGCGCAATACATCGATCGCTATGTCGATGTGCAATAAACCGCGTTTGTACTATGACGTAACTTCTTTGATTTTAACATATCTTTCAGTTATTTTCAATATTTGCCGCATTTTGGAACTCTTTTGGACTTAATTTCATTCATGGAATAGTCCTATTAAATACCACCCGTGATTTGAGATTTTCTCAGATAAATCCCCTCCTCGCTTCGCGAATCGGGGATTTATCGACAATTTTCAAAGCACTTGTATTACCTACGATAATGTAGAGTCTCTTAGATATAATACGATGAACTTAAAGAAATATTTATTAGCCGACAAGTATTGACTACTTTATCGGCAATTGACCCAGCGAGAGCGCTTTGTAAATCCCATACACATCTGCTGACCCTATGAACTTCGAACTATGAGGCGCACCCAGAAAGCAAGTTTCCCTAGGTTGTCAATAAAAAGAAAACACAATTTTATGAAAAAAAACTATTGTAGCAGATGACGTTTATGTTGAACCATTTAACCACATAATCACCACCAGAATTGAGACATTTGTCCTACCGTGGGATCAACGTTAGTATCCCTGTGTCGAAGTCTGCTGCGTGAGACAGGCTCCCCGTAGGCGTGCCTACAGGGAGGCCTGTGGTTCCCACGAAAATTTTGGAAGAGGCCCCGTACGCTACATAACATTTTATTTCTGTAAATATATTCAATCCCTGATTTTCTTCTTTTTATCCTTATAATATGTGGAATTGTACATTCGGTGAAGAAGTACGTGAAAGAACTACACACCGAATCAGTCAAGCCGTTACTTCAATGGAATGTCCAGATTACGAATTTGATTGATTGATTGATTTTTTCGTGTTTCCGGGCGCGTCTACTGCTTTGGTCATTAGTCCCGTTAGTGTAGTGCATGTTTTTTTCGCGGGAGATGGCGGTGATCTTCCCCCACTGGATGGCGAGATCCGGCACCGACCTACCGTCGGCTAGTGGGGTTTCCTCCTAACCAGCGGGGTACCGCCCCAGCCGGGACAAGCTCTAAGCTCCCGACCGATCACCCGGAATGTGGTAGTGTAGTGCATGTTAGTGTAAGTGTGTATGTAAGGGGAGAGGATAGGACAAGGAAGAGGAAGGAAAGACCGCGCGCGGTCCATGGTCCGTTTGTTAGGGTACTGCTCCGGCATTCGCCTGGTGTTGATGGGAGAAACCACGGAAAACTACCGATCAGAGCAGCCGGCCGCTAGAATTCTCCTCCAGACAGCGACTGAACTCGACCTAGCTGAAAAGCTAGTGTCGAAAATCCTCCTACCGTCAGGACTCGAACCTAGGACCTCCTGGTCAGAAGCGCTGCAGTGACATCAGTTGATGCACTGAGCTACAGATTTCGAACTTGCTGAGAGTTTTACGTCCATCCATTACGTATCTCCTCAAAGAGGTGTGCTAAACCCAGTCCAAGGACTATCTCCCAACAAGAAAAATAAATATGATCCGTATTCCCTCCCAGATTCATGCGTATGACGAGGTAAGTGTGCGATCGCTGCTCAAATACCATGTGTGGACAGCAAACAAGTGTTTGCTGTGAGGGTCAAATCGTCTTGGTGTCCCTATGAAAACCCTTAAAATGTGTTTTGTAACTCCGCAGCTTACGTTTTCAATTGTAAAATGAGTGTTTTTTATTTTTATAATTGTTTTATTTTTAACTTTTACACAAAGTAATCTGTAATCTGTCAAACTGCACTTTTGCAATTCTAAGCTCCCGACCGGTCTCCCGGCATGTGTGGTATTGTAGTGCATGTTAGTGAAAGTGTGTGTAAGGGGTGATGATAGGACAAGGAAGAGGAAGCGCTTAAAAATGGATGGATTGTGCGCGATCCGTGGCCCGTTTGTTAGGGTACTGCTCCGGCATTCTCCTGGTGTTGATGTGAGAAACCACGTAATACTAACGATCAGAGCAGCCGGCTGCTAGATTTTTTTTTAATTTTATTTTCTTCCTGTTCGGCAGTTTGGCCTTTCAGGGGTTTGTACATTTTTATTTGTAATGCATAACATTTTGGTCATTCACGTTTGAGCATACAACCTCTCACTCTTGTATCTTACTACTAGTTAATTTACAGGATTTAATACTTATATTTCTAATACAACTAAACAATTTGACATTGGAATCACATTTATATTTCATACTACTTAATATACTGATTTATGGCGGTTTAAACATGTCTTTGGGATATCGAGAGCGAATTCTTTTGGGATTGTTTAAAGTTTTTCCCATTGTGAATTTTGTACTGCAAGGACAGGATGAAAGAAGAGTAAAAAAATTGTTACAGTTTTTTCTTATATGTTCAATTAGGGGTTCTATTTTTTATTTATTTATTTATTTATTTTAGTCAAAAAAGCAGTTAAAAACTGCGTATGATGTGCTACGGAGAAAAGTGAATAGTGTGCACATTTTCAAAATTCTGTGATCCCTACACTAAGTCATATACTACTTAAAATTGGAGGGGAAAAAATTTGAAGTTCCCTTTGAATATTTGATCTGAACCAAGGGGCCTTTGCACATTTTTGTAAAAGTTTGTTCTGTACTATTTGGAGTTTTGCTAGAATTCTAATGCTGAAATGGGAAGCGGGGTTCGCTCACCAGCAGGATGTACTCCTTGGCCTTGCGCTTGCGCATCTGCGTGGGCGCGCCGTTGCTGAGGATGGGGTCGCGGTGCGCGGGCGGCTCCGGCCGGCACCTGCGCCGGCCAAAGTCCTTTACCGAAAGGTATGGCCCGACTGCAACCCGCCCTTCACTGCACCCCCAAAGACAAAGTCAAATATGGCCCGACTGCAACCCGCCCTTTACATGACCCCCAAAGACACAGTCCTTTACCTACCTCCTCCGAAAGGTATGGCCCGACTGCAACCCGCCCTTCACATGCACCCCTAAAGACACAGTCCGAGTACATCACGCAACCAAAGACATTTACCTACCTTCCCCAAAAGACATAGCCTGACTGCATCCCACAGCCAACTTTTCCTAAGCCTTTTTACCTACATCCCTCAAAAGGCATAGCCTTTTGATGCGCCTATTTTCCGGGAACGCGGTAATTTTGACATCTTCAAAAAATTAACGTTGCCAAAGTACCCAATTGACGATAGAGACTTTTAATTAAATAAAATTTGTTTAAAAAAATAGATCTTCCATTAATGCCATGTAGAAATAAGGTTTATATGCACCATAGTTTAATTTCTCGTCTTACTACGTGATTTGTAAAGAGAAAGTACTGTAATCGCGTGCCGGAAATCGGCGATTTCCGACAGAAAAACTCGTATTGTAGGGCCATGGTAAAGAAAAAGTGGATAGCTGTTGTAAATTTGTAGTTAATTACTTCCTGTAACACTTTGTGTAGTCAGAATTCATATTTTGTGGGTTCTTGATACAGAAAAAGATTGAGGTCAAAACATCTGTCTGTCCGTCCGTTCGGCCTTCTGTGGTCAACGGCTCCAAATTTCTTTAAATTTTGTTCATGGATGAAGCAAATGACGCTTAAAAACAATGAACATTGCAATAATATAATACTGAGACTGTGTTTTAAATGAAATCTGTTCTTTAAAACTAGATCTTTAAATATGTTTATAAATCTCTGAATTTTTGAAAATTGCGACGATCAACTTTTTTTCAACTTCGTGAATGGGTTTTTTCCGACGTGCGGCTGGTGGTGTCGGGTTAACGTGTCAGAGATCTTAACTCCAATGACTGAGTTCGAATCTCGTTGAAGAGAAAAAGGAATTGTGTTAGAAACATTTTCGCAGGTTCATGCAGTACCATAATATTGCGGAGTCGTTGCAAATAATGCGAAAAAATTCGTGATGTTGGAGCAATACTAGTTTCAAGATGTCTTTGAACAGGTTTCATTCAGAAAAAAAATTGTACCTTTCATATTGTAGTAGTAGGAAGCAGCCGAAAAAAATTGAACTTTTTCATTTTTCGAAAAATCGAGGATTTTAGTGAAACTGTAACCTTGTCCACTGTTTAAGCATCCGTTATTCTATCCAAGGGCAACGTATTATTAAAAAAGTTTACAGCAATTTTTTGAGAACATTTTCGAAATGTTGAGTTAACTTGTAAAAGCCTCTACAAAAATTGAAACATCCGTTTCAAACTCGCGGGGCCTCGTGTTCCTTTAGTTCGATCGGAGAATATGTTTTGAAGAAAATCGGTTTAATTGTTTAGACGCTAGCGTTGACCAGACGGACGAAAAGACAGACGTTTTACCATAACTATATTTTTCGGTATCCAGAAACTATAAAATGTGAATTCTGACTACTCCACATGTTAGAAGTAATTCGCTACATTAAGAACACGTTTTATTGATTTTTTTCGATATCAGAGCCTGATAATACGAGTGATTCTGTAAAACGAAAAATCGCCGATTTCTGACGCAGTATTAAAATACTTTCTCTTTCCTACGTACGTATTGAGGCGATAAAGTAGAATGGATTTAGCAATGTACAGAAAGAAGTGCTTATTTGTATAGTATTTGTTTTTTCGTACATGAGCTCTTTTAGTGTTCTAGATGTAAATGTAGCTCTACAATGAGCACGTATAGTTGATCTCTCCTTTTGCTAGTTTAGAGCAGGGGGTACTATGTTTGCTATACAATAAAATAGAATCTGTAGTTCGTTTGCAGATACAAATGTTTCTTATTAAACTGGATTCAAAAATTTTAATTGTCAAATATTCTAATTAAACGTTTTGGGTACCTTTGTTCATTGTTCAACTATGAATTGTAAGATGATGGGGTAGGAATGCTGAAGTTCAAGAAAACCTGCGTAGATTCTTCGTACGTCACGTGCAATTGTTTGCGGTGTTTTCTGACGAGAAATAAAAAATAAACAATAGATTAAACGTACGGTTTGTGGTAGGGACCCTTCCAAGTGAAGTCAGCTCTTGTAACAGAAGTATCCATTGTCAACTTTATGATTTGGCCTGCCGTTGAAATGACATTGACATTATAAATTGCCTAATGCAATTTGTCAAAGGGATTTAAATTTAATATCTTCTTGCATATCTATAGAAACAACCATACCTACAATTTAATTAACAATGTAACTTATGTAATTGATTACTACTTCAATGTGGCGTCGCCGATGACGACGCGTAAGCTGTTTTAAAAGCATTTTCATGTATTGAAAATTTCTTTCATTCTACATTTCTTTCATGCGTAATTTTGTTAAAATATGTTCTTACAATATCTGACTTTGGACTTAACAATGAATCGTAGTAGCTGATAATGTTACATACTCCCCATCAAAAATTCCAAACATCTACCGCGATCTTGCTCTGCACAATTCCATTTTCTCCTTTCACCAAAGTTTTTGTTCCTCTACCATTAATTAATTAAATTCGCGTAGTCAACATATTCCACAAACAAAGTTATACTACACTGCATTTTACATTAACATTACAAAAAAAACAACCAACAAACAATTCGACTCTCATGAGAATCTACGGCGCGACCCGCTACCCACGACATTCAGTAGCATTCTGACCAATTTTTCCATCTCCCGTTTCACTAAAAACAAAAGACGGCTTTTCTTTTATTAATTTTGCTAATTAAAATTCACTAATTCCTTGTAATTGTCTTTCTACAATGCATAGTGGTTTTGTTGTCATCTACCCGTTTCACAATTCATTTCAATGTTCTTACTTTGTCCCTTAATTAAACACGTTTTTCACTGATTCTCTGTACGCCATTTTAAACAGATGACCGTCTGTCCTTCTTCGTCAATATTTCTACAAGTTTTTAAATTTATTAAGATTTCGAATTTCTATTTTGTGACACGCCAGCCGTCACGAAAATACCCCTTAAATTGTCCACAATCATTTCAAAGTCCGTTTTGGATCTTCCGATTCCGAATATTATTAAAAATTTGCCGAAAAATTTGCTATGGTGGAACTTAATTCATCTGCTTATTTTCACTGTTTTTATGAAAATCCCAAGTTATTTTCTAATAAATTATAAACAATGTGACGCGTCTGATCGGACGGTCACGCTTGATACCGACATATACCGACAAATCGAATGACGGCAAACGTCTGTCCGTCTAAACCGTTTAGCCGATTTTCTCAAAAATTGATATTACCCAATCGATCTGGTTGATATCGCGGCCCCATGAATTTGAAACCGATATTGTAAGTTTGGGGTACTTTACAAGAAGTGCCTGGGACATTTTCCAAATTTTCAAACAAAAAGTAGATTTTGATTAAATTTTGTTGTTGGATAGTGTGAAGGACGTTTAAGAGAATGGAACAGGTCTCATGTTCGTTGAAAATTCGATTGTTCGAAAATTGCGAAAGTCATTATTTGTACATCTTCCTACAACTGAAATATTAAAGATATAGTTTCTTCTCTTAATGAAATCTGTTTCTTAAAGATATATTTTAAAATAAGGTCATGTACAATTTTTTGAAAATTTGAGTACTTTTCTCGAAATTTTGCGTGAAAATAGGGCGAGAAAGTACGTGCTGTTTTAGCACTACTAGTTTATTCTAAAGAAGGAAAGTCGGCTGATGGCTGCTGCTTTGCGAAGTTCATTTACAATTATTGACCGGATGATTGAGCGATGTTTTCCTTTTAAGTACTCGAATACTTTTACATTTTATTTTTCGTAACTTTTCATTATTTCACTCTTTTCCCTGCGATCCATTTTGATATTTTAGTAACACACTACACGATTGATCACTGACTAAATTACATTCCTTCTTTTCTATATCCAACTGCATATCCAACACCTTCACTCAAATCCTCCGGCGAAAACCAACTAACTAGAAATCCCAGCAAGATGAAATTCTGGAAGGTGCTTCTCATGATAATTCGAGTATTGTTTGTGATTCTCTCTCCTGCAGATAACGTCTAATAAACAACACATTCTTTCAGCCCTACATGTCACACCATTCCGCATTTGTCTTATAGTCGAGCTTGGCTCGACTTCAAAACGAACGACAATACACAGAAGTAACTTATTCGAAGACCTTCGAGTAACGATAGAAAATAATTTCATAATTTTCTCAAAAACTTTATCGCTAGAATTTTAAATTGCATTTCAAGAACGAATATCTGCCAGCGACGATATATTCTAATGCACAAATTAAAAATTCACACATTTTCGTGGACAGTTTATTTATTTATTTATTTATTTATTTATTTATTTATTTTAATGGACACATTTCAAGGTTCTGGTACAAAGAAAGTACTTTCCTCAACTATGATAACTGTATCGATTTTTTCAAAAATAATTCTACCAATTTTTTTATACGTTTTAACAGTTTGATTAAAAAAAGTTATTTCTCCAGAAATCCAGTATTTTAATTATTCAAAAAAATAAGAGATTGAATGATACTTTTTTTCGTGATCATTTTCATCGAATCCCTCGTTATTTTCTCTACAGGGCTCTAATTTTTCTACTTACTGTTGCAACAATCGATTTGGCAACTGTGTACTAGTTTCATCCATAATAATAATAACATTGTTCATCATAAAAGCCCATTATGCCTTTCCGACGTGAAAATGTCTAATTCTCCTATACTTTAAAACTGACCGCCACTTGTATTATACGAAGTGCAGTCAAGGCGAGTTGCCATTGGTGCACGTGTTGCGTTGTGATGACATGGTGTTTGGTCACGTGGTGAGCGCATCCCCTCCCTTGCGCGCACTGAGTCTGTGCCACCACAGACTCGCGCAGACCGCAGCAGTGAACAGATGTGAGTTAGAAGTGAGTGGGAATGAGCGTAGTGCGGTAGGACGGTCATGTCTACCTCATTGTGATTTTGTAGTGGGTTAGGTCAAGTGCGGCTCGGCTGTTGTTGGTCGGCAACGCCTTGCTCACTTGTGAAATTAAGTGACATTCAGAATTGGCGACGCGAAGTGTGGCTTATAAACATCCAAATTTTTGTAAGCTGTCTTTGAAGTGAAGCGAAGTGAAATGAAGTGACATTCAGAATTGGCGACGCGAAGTGTGACATATAAACATCCAAAATTTGAAGCTTTCTCACAAATGAAAGGCCTTGCCCAGTTGATTGATGTGTGGTATTTCTGTAAAATTTCGAGACTGAAGAAAGTCCCCTGCGAAGTACATTAATGAATACTGGGTGAACAAGTCTAATAATGAACCAACACGGCAAAGCAAATTACGAACTGTCAGTATTGCAACGCATACTGGACGAAGACAAGTTGTTGGACATCCAAGAAAAAACTTCTATGGTGTTCTTAATGTGCGACGATCCTGTTAAGGCTCGTTGTATCTTGGCAACAAATATTTTTGATAGTGAAAAATACAATAAAATACTCCCTGATTTAGTTGAATATCTGATGCAAACTGGCCAGGAAATAATTAATAAATTTTTAGAATCCTTCATTATCATTAAAAATTATCAAGTTGTTAAACAATTAGGTTTTGATATTAAACATTTGAAAGAAATGTTTCATGAAAGTGAAAACAAACCGTATATCAACAGTGTCAGGAAAGCTCTTCTAAGAATGTGTGAGAGCCTATCTGGTGATGAACTGACTCATTTAATATGCTTGATTGAGAGAGACTTTATTGATAAAGGAAGCTATTTCAGCCTCCGTAAAACGAATCTAATGGAATTAAGTCTCCTCTATTTGATATGCGAGGATTATATTTCCGATGGGACTAATGAGAGGGAATCTAATGTAAACAATTTGATTAGACATTTAAATAAAATGAACAAATGTGATTTGGCCAGGGAACTGCAGAAAGTTAACAAGGTTCATTTTGTTGATAACGTTGAACAGTCCATAATGAGTCCCGATAATGATTTCATAGAAAAAAATTATTTACATAATTTTGCTCCAAGATCTTTTGTATCATCTCATACAGATTGTTATAAAATGGATAAAAATAATATGGGATTGTGTGTTATAGTTAACCAACGAGAATTTTGTAAAGAGCAAAGTTTGGCTAATGGTGATGTGAGTACACTTTTATTATTTTTATTATAGAATAAAATGTTATGATAGTATTATTTTACAATAACTTTGAAAGGTTAGTTTGTATACATGTTTTTTTTTTCAGGAAAAATTGGTACTCGACAGGTACAGACTGTGATAGGGACATTTTGAAAATTACTTTCACAGGATTAGGCTTTGAAACTATTATTCTTGAAAATCTTCCTAGTGACGCATTGCTTCAATGGTTAAAACTGATAATTCAGCAAAGGGTGCAGAAAATACATTCTTCTTTTGTATTGTGCATTCTATCGCATGGCAAGCGAAGTAAGTTGATATTCTGTCATTATATTAGATATTCATAATTGCTAGAAATGGTTGTTTTCCTTGTAAGGAATTAATCAGTATTATAATATTTTTGTGGTTTAGATGTTTGAAAGTTACGTTAATACAATTTAATGCTAAGACATCTTGACTGGAAAAATAATGACAAAACATAGCCTATTATTTTTAAAAATGTGTAATTTAGGGGGTTTATAAAGCCATATTTTCTTACTTGAGTGTAAAAAGTTCATATTCATTGTTGTTGTTTTCTTAAAATGTGTAATATTGAATTTTGGGTAATAAGGAAAATTTTCTAGACCTTTCAGAAGTTAAAAATAAGAAGGTCCATGCACAAAACAATGCTTCCATGTATGAATGTATGTTATCTCTGTGAAAGATGTTTTAAAAGAAACTGATGTTCATGTTTCTTCAAATTCTAGATGAAGTTTATTGTGTTGATGGAATTCCTGTTAATGTGGAAGTGATAGAGAAAATGATCTCAGGAGATCAGTGTCCCCAACTTCTGGGGAAACCAAAATTAATTTTTATTCAAGCTTGTCAAGGAAGTGAATTCCAAAAAGGTAGTAAATTTAATTTGCTATTTCTGGGCCGTTTAAAAAATATGTTCACAATTTTTCTTTTCTTTCTCCCTCCATGTAATTACAAACACTTCTGAACACCTCGCTTCTGATGTAAATGTTGTTTCATGCCCCCACTTTCAGAATTAAGTAAAAGTAACTTCATTAAAAAGTGTTTAGCATACATTTTCTCTCCAATTTTCAAATTTTAACAGAACAAAATTTTTTGTTTGTTTTATCATTTATTTAATTTATATTTAAAAGTTAATTATACAACTGTTACTACGTGAGTGTGATAAGACGTACATTTTTCGTTCTCTCCCTTGACCATCCCTAGGGGCATTTGTTGGGCCTCTCTAAGTCAATGTATTTTTTAACAGCCTTTAAACCAAATAATGGATTGCACTAATGTTCTTACCAAAATAATTTTTATAAAAATTATCTTACAATTTTAATTTTAGCTTTGCCCTGCAGTCCAAACAAGTGTGAAGATAACAGCGATGATGACTGCAGGATGCTAGCATGCGATGGCCCAACAAATTTGGAATGTGAAATAAAAATTCCTCCTACAGCAGACATGCTTACATTTTGGGCAACTGTACCTGGTTTTGCGTCATATCGAAATCGTCAGACAGGTATGTTAGCATTTTTAATAGCTAGGGATCTCCCACCCACGATCAGTAGTCCAGAACTGGCCCAGCAAATACACAGCAAATTTTAGATATCGTATGTAAAGGACATTTTTAATATTCTTGTTGTTGTTATTATTATTATTATTATTATTATTATTATTATTATTATTATTATTATTACTATTATTAAATTTATTATTAATATTAAAATGGTAGTGGCAACAAGATGATTATCTACACGTGTTTACATGGTAATAGAGTATAATTTCGTATTAATGTTTAATTGATTTTTGAAGCAATTTATCATCTTTGCTCCTATGCTCGCTGATGAAAGTTCATTTCCACACATTTACTACAAGTTTGTGATGATGTCTCTGCTGGCCTGTGATAGTTCTCTCTCCTTCAGTTTCATAGCATGACCTCTTGATCACATATCACCATATTGATTCAGTGGTGAGGTGTAGTTGACATTTACAAAATTGGAATGATTGAAGGCATTGTCATTGTCAACAATATTATTTATTTTACAAATAGCAGCTTTCGATGGCTTAGCCATCATCATCAGTTTTCTGGTACAAGAAAATATAAAATTGGTGGTTTCGTACACAAACACTTTAACCCACAAACTCGCCCAGAAATTAAATAACCTCTTCCATAAACACATCCAGTTCAAACCTTCATATTCTGTAAAAAACAGTCTAGATCTAGTAGGAAAGATCCAACAGATTCCCGTTCCACCCTATGCAAAACTTGTTTCATTTGACATAAAGAATCTCTTTCCTAGTACTCCGACTTCAGATTGCAAATTACTGCTACGTAACTTACTAGACAAATCATCATGTCCAATACCCGTTCGTCATGAACTCCAAAATCTCTTCAACTTATGCATGGACCAAAATTACTTCACTTTTGACAATAAATTTTACAGACAAACTTCAGGAATCCCCATGGGCTCACCCCTCTCTCCTCTCCTTGCAGATATTTTTATGGACTCTTTCGAACAGACCATCTTCCTCTCAAATCTCCATTCAGGAATACTAATGGACTCACACAGAACTACAGAATGAAGACAAATCTATCAATTTCCTAGACCTCAATATCAGCATATCTGAAAACAAACATGCATTCAGTATTTTCAGAAAACCGACATACACAGACACTGTCATCCACAACTCTTCACAACACCCTATTCAACACAAACACGCCGCCTTCCACTACATGTTACACAGATTACTAAGCCTGCCTCTCACTAACTCTCATTTTCTGCAAGAACTGAACACTATTCAACACGTTGCTATGGCAAGCGGTTACAACACAGCTCTTGTCAACAACATATTACGCCCAAAATTCACAATGAAAACTGAAAATGTACACTACACTCTCTAACGTAACACTAACATCAGACAAGTACACTTGCTTACCATATTTTGGAAAACTTTCAGAAAAAGTCGCACACAATATACACAAAGCCGGTATCAAAGTTTCATTCAAAACACAAAATTCTCTCAGAAAAATCTTATCTCCTAAAACACACACAGATATTCTAGAAAAAGCGGTGTCTCGCACTACATTGCCACGATTCATGAAGCAAAATACATTAGTCAAACAGGCAGAACTTTCAATACAAGAATAAAAGAACATATACACGCTTGAACACAACACCTGCAAATCTCACTTTGCCAATCATCTACTTCAGACAGGTCACACATTCAATCCACACACAGACATTCACATACTGGAAATAGAAAATCAATATCATACCAGATTAACATTGGAAAACCTTCACATTCATCTCAATAGTAACCTACTGAATGTAAATATAAACTACAACCCCTCCCCTCTGCTAAAATTACTTTTTGACATCACCCTCACACCACACTCTTCGGGGGTGACACACAGCACACCGCACCCAGGCCATTAACCCTCCTCCACCCCCCACAGACGGTACTTAAAGCTTCCGAGGGGCGGGAGGCACGCAGTCCGTTTGTAGGCTCCCAGACAGCAGGTAAGAAACGGCTCAACTTACTTTTCGTATTTTCTCTCTCAAAATTGTACATGTACTACATTTTCATTTATTTCTTGCTTAAAATTAAAAACTACTATATTATATAAAGATATAACTCTTTTTCTTTCCTTTCTTAAATTCTTCTTCTTTCATTTCTTAAGATGTTTTAAATTATATAAATTACTTATATTTTAAAGATGTAACTCTCCGCCCCCTTTCTTTCTTTCATTCTGTCTTTTCTTTTCGTTAATTCTTCTCCTTTCATTTCTTAAGATGTGTTTTTAAATTAGGTAAATATGTTAATTCTAATTTTATATTTTCTTGTACCAGAAAACTGATGATGATTGCTAAGCCATCGAAAGCTGCTATTTGTAAAATAAATAATATTGTTGACAATGACAACGCCTTCAATCATTCCAATTTACATATCACCATGTTGAATAAACAACTTATCAAATTCATGAATAGCATAACAATATTTCTTCTATCCATTGGTGTAAATAGATTCACCTTCTTTCGTCTCCGATACTCCAATCTTCGCAGATTTTTGGGGGAGTTTAGTTACGTATCTTTGTATTCTCGCCAGGTTCAGATTGAGCTTGAATTTTCTAAGTATTGTATGTCGTGTATATATTCAGGATATGAAAAAGAGATAGCTTTTTGAATAAGATAAATTGAGATATTCACCTTCTTACATGCAATATCATAACATGGGACACTTGAATTTTTATGAGACTTTAGCAGCAGATAGTGCATAATCGAAAATGTTCATAATTACATTCTTAAGAGTGTGGACAATTATGAGCACAAGTTATGAGGAAGTGTCGAAATATATCTATGTTGGCTGTTTGTGTGGCACAAGCAAAAGTGGAGGAGGCCGTGGACTGTTGGACCCAGGGGTGGATCAACCTAGACCATTGACAGCAGAGTCTCATCACACACAATGCGGAAATATATTTCCACATAGTTGTCTGGGCACTGGATACAAAGTAGAGCGTGATATTTATATACTTGTACACTCTCATTGTACATGTATGTAATTGCTCTATACTTGGATTTTTCTGTAGTGGCTGATGACGTAGGTCATATTACACCTCCTGCCTCATAAAAGGAATCTTTTTCACAACGGTAAGCACATTTCTGAGGCCTCGTTCCCTGTTGAGAAGGATGTTCAGGAAATAATTAAAAAGATTTATTTTATAAGGCAGAAGGTATAACACTTTATGTCATTGGCCACTATAGAAACAAATGACTTGCTGTCCTCCGCCTTGATAGATACTTATTATCAGCCTTGATAGATAGCCACTCCTGATTGTGCACTCATTACAGCTGATGGTGACCGCACGAAATGTAATATTTTTTTTCGAATTCGTGTTCTAATTTTCAAAAGCACTTACAAATTTTGCTGTATTTGTTTTCGATTATACATTATCTGCTGGTTAAGATTTTAAAAAATCCCAGTGGCCAACATTGTGGCTTCGTGAGTGTTGCATGTTAGTTTTTGCTGCAATTTGTTGTTACTTACTCGCCTTTCCTTTGTAAGGAGGGAAAGTATTGTAATTGTGCATTGGAAAATGTCCAATTCTTGAGATAAAAACCCTTATTGACCAGCTGAAAAATGGCACGAAATTTTTTGATTAATTTTTACCCTCGGATAGCATTCAGAAACGGTCTGTCTGTGGTCAATGGTGGTTTGTGGTCACTTTTACTGTATAGCTGTTTTCCCAAAAATTTGTTACTTTAAAGCTGTAACTTTGTACTTGGATAGCTTAAAAGAGATTTTTTTTTGGCATCTTCCTACAACCAAAATATTACAGATTGAGATTTTTTCCTTACTGAAATCTTATCTTATACTTCAAAAATAGCCCAAACTTTGTCTTTAAATATTCTCCTTTAATATATCAAAGAATGGTAAAAAAAATTGTGGTGTTCTTGTTTCCAAAGTATTTTAAAAAATAGCAGAATTTTAACGTTTAGAAATTACAAAAATTTTTTTTTCAAGAAACTCGGGTCAAACAAAAACGAAATAAAAATAAGTCTTGTACAATTTTTTGAAAAATCTAGTACTGTTTTTGTAATTTCTGCTTGAAATTAATGAAATGTGTTCAAGTTCTCGCCAACTATGAGCCACAAGAAAAGTTCTTCGAGATCAGGAATGAATAAAAGGAAATGAAAAATAATTAATGTAATTTTAATTATAATTTACTACTGAAAAACCAATATTAATTAAATATTTACTCCATTCTACAATTTGTATTATCAATGTATTGGTGTATTTTCTTTCAATCAGTTCAGAAACCTTAATTGAAATTATGATTATAATATCCCTTAAAAATATGATTTAAATGTAATATAAAAGATATATTGAACCAGTGAGCTACAGAATGGCACAGACTTTTCCATAGTAAAGTTTTCTAATTTCCTTGGTGTGGGCTAACTTTACGGTCTTGCCCCATCCTCCTGCCAGCTGCCTTCCATTGCAGCCCAAATTACATTTTTGAAGTTTTCTCAATTTTTCGCTTTCCTAATGGTAGTTTCAAAATATTACTTTTGAAATATTAAAGAATATTATAACCTCGTCCTATGTGGAAATTTTCTTTTGAACAAATTTGGAGTCGTATTTAAGAAAAAAATCGTTTAAACTCTCATGTAAATGCGAAATTTGAAGCTCTTTTTCACAAGAATCTTTTGTGTTTCTGCAAAATTTCATGCCATATAAAATATCCCTAAAACCTTTGAATGGAAAATGCTCTGGTAATCTCTCTACTTCAAAACAATGAATTGAAGTAAAAACTAGTTTTTCACTTATTTCTATGATCACTGATGTAAATTTATCCATATTTACTCTTCTCAATTTGAACAGGAAGGTTGTGATAGCTTAATTAACACTGCAACTCTCAGAATCGTCTCCTATATTATTTTAAGTGGTATACGTACCTTTTGCGGTTCTCATAAGCAACCAGTCTTTATAAATGAGGTCTCTATGAAAGATAATTTCATGGAGACATGACAAACTGCATTTTTTCTTTAAAATATGAAGGATTTGCTGGAGGGGGAAAAATAAATCTAAATATTCATTTCAAATGCAATCTACAACACTCGAACAGCATTGTTAAAATCTGCGTAGTTAAATAACTCCTAAACAAAGCATTCTAGGGCCTTAAAATATAGAATTTGGAGATCAGTGGCCTCAAAAATACGTTCCTTGCATCATAATGTATAAGACAAAAGCTTCTTGAACATTGTATTACAGTTTGCTGGTCTGGCACTTCTTGTTACTACCCTACACATTCAAAGATGTGCAGAATCTGCAACTCATGTGAAATTAAACTAGTTACTTGATATATCATAGGCAATTACATTGCACAAGTGTACCTCTCTGATCGATAATAAAGTTAAATAATACTCCAAAGAGTAGGTTGTACTTGCCCAATCCTGTATTTTTGCATGGGCAACTTTACGTAGCTTTCTTAAGAGTAAAAATCTTTTCAAATATTTTTGTAACTTTCAAGGAAAGCGAAAAGCTAACTGTCAAGCAAGGTTGTCTAATTACTTCAAATGTTTTTAAGTGAATTGTATGTGTATGTGAATTGTTCAAAGATAATCTGTCTATAACTGAATAATCTTGTATTCAAAATTTGTTTCCATCATCGATTTTATTGTTGTTTTTATTTGATATTCTATAAGTACATTGGAAGTTCCCTTTATACAGTTTTCAAACAAATAAATATGTTTCATTAACAACTTTCTCCTTAATATGGAAATGGAAGGATAGAGAAGAGTGTTGAGTTTATTAACATGCGAGAGTTCTCACATGGGTATGGTAGTTAGGAAAAAAATGTATAATAAAATGTCCACTACCATTGCAGTAATTTTTGAAGGATATTTAGTCATAAGTGATTTTAAAGGTCTACCAACCAAACAACCAACCAACTCAGAACATTAACCAGGATACAGTGTCTTTATCTTAACGTGCAACCCATGACTGGTAGCACCTGTTCTTGTTTTGGCAATGTGGCAACCTCATGTCTTTGCTTCCTTTCAAGAGAGCCGTGGCACGTCGAGACAGCAGAGGGAGAGGTGAGCGTCAGGTCATTAGCTGCAGCAACCTCCTGGTGTCCTGTTTTTTCAATTAAAAGAGTTTTGACAGGGGCAGGCACGCGGCTCACACGCCAGTATCTTTACAGCCAGCTGCGAGTGGGGTGGGTGGGCAGACATGAGCAGGCAAAGAAAACATCTCTTTAGATGATTCTGCCCATTATGCTAAAGAAACAAAACTAATCCTGAATATGTGGAGGGTAGTTGACTGATTTATATTATTAACAGCAACATAATAATTATTATTTAATGAAAGCCGGTTCAAACTGAAATCAGAAAATATCTAGTGAAACATTACGGCCAAGCTAAAAAAAAAAAAAAAAAATAAATATAAATTAACACATTCACTTCCAAAGCTGATATGATGCGTCCATTCACAAGTGCCGAGAACCAATCCGTATTTTTATGCTTTAAATTATCCGATGGCTGAAGAAAATCGCTCTTCATCTTTTTGCAATGAACATAAACAATGCTTATCTGTTATATTCTGAAACCAAACTGGAGGTTAAATAACCAGCCTGAAATTCCGTGAAAAATTTATCAAAGGCTTAATCGGGCGACAAATGAACTAGTTTGCAAGAAAAAAAAACAAAATAAAAGACAATTTTCATTATTTGGAAGCTCTTCAACCAATGGAGAAAAAAATGTGACCAACAAAGCCATGTAGGGTTTGTAGTGGGCAGTTGCCAAATTGTCTGGATGGTGTTCCCAGACATGGGTTGCAAGTTAGAGTAAGGACCTAGTATACAGGGCCTTCCTACTCCCATGTACAGCTTTTGTAGCATGGTGGAGACCATTACAGTGGCACACACTCGTGTAGTACTAGGAACTAAAATACGAACTGCTGCCAACATTACTTAAAACATTAAAATGCTATTTATAGAAAAATATTCAGTTGAAACATCTTTCAGATGTTAAGAGAAGAGTGGAGTCTTTACTGGCGAAGACTAGAGATTTAAACAGTCACCAGCAAAACACAGCCCCATATATCTGAAGGTGTAAAGCATCATATCCAAAGTTTCCAATCCAATTCATATTGATAGCCATATCCAAGAACTATTAGTGATGGTAATTTTATTCCAGTCACATTCAATTGGCAGTCAGTACTACAAATACCATTTTCAAATGTCAGCCAAATGTATGACAATATATAACTTTGTGTTTATAATTAAACAATTAATGAATTATCTCCGCTAAATACTGATCATTTCTTTGCATGGATTGAAAAAAATGGAAAAAGAAGTTGCTCTGAAATCGTCTCAAATTTACTTAAATACTTGACAAGTCTTCCAGACATGGTAACTGAGGTTTCTCTATTTCCTGATACGTGCAATGGTCAGAACCCAAATCATCATAATGCTGCACTTTTATTGTATTTAGTTCAGAATACAGATCTTCAAGTGATATATCATAAATTAAAGAAACGTTGCCACTCGTACATGGAAGTGAATGAGCGAATGAAAAACAAAATAGTTTGTTCCTGTCAATACAATACAGGATGGATAACTATTGGCTTTTGGCGAATTGCTTGCTCACAAGGTCTCAAGGGTAAATCACCATATCAGGTGTATTAATTGAAGTTCAATGATTTTGTCCGTTTGAAACTATGTCCAAAAATATTATGAAAAATAGAATCAAGAATATTGTCAGAGAACTTATTTACAGGATCCTCTTTAAAAGTTTCAAGATCTGTAAAGGGCATAATATTCTTCAAAAGAATTACACACGAGTATAGGTCTCTCTCTCTTTCCCCTCCTCTCTCTCTCCCTCTCTCTCTCTCTCTCTCCCTCTCTCTCCCCTCTCTCCCCTCCTCTCCCCTCTCTCTCCCCCTCTCTCTCCCCCTCTCTCTCCCCCTCTCTCTCCCCCTCTTCCTCTCCCCTCTCTCATGTGTGTGTGTGTGTGTGTGTGTGTGGAGAAAGGGTGCTGTAAAATGAAGTAGTAATTTGCCCAAATGGTACCACAATCATCTACCCATCAGTTCGTTGAAGAAGCATTACCTGCGTAAGTTGTGCTGCACAGGGGCTACATAAGAATATTTTCACAGTTAGTATTGAATCTGGCCAATGACAGATGGAGTAAAAGACACTGAAAATAAAGATTCAGAGAGTGATTGAAGTTCGTATAGTGAATTTTCAAAGACTTTTGTTTTTAATCAAATTATCAAGATAAACTATCTGTCAGGACTATCACATGACTACTACTAAACATTGTCTGGGAAAAACAACAAACTCCAGTTTTCCCTCACCATGCGAAAATTGAAGTGCTATTGTAGCCAAATTACTTGAACAATCCCCTGATTGTTGTCATTTCATAGCACTGCACTAATACCACAGATTGTTTTGAATCCTGTTTTTTTCTCCAGAACTGAAGATCTTTTATTTCTCTGGATTCTCTATTGATCCTCAAATGATAAATGAACCGTGTTTAAAGAAGCGACTGCTGATTGGGCAATTTCGAAGCTGCCAGAAAGTTTCAGGAAAGACGTCTCCAAAAATTTATATGTAGTACTTACTGAAAAATGGGGCAATATAATTGTTACGCCTTTGAGTAACAAACAATTGTTTTGGTAAGCCTACTGATGCTGCAACTTCAGAATCAAATTGATGTTTGATTTATATTACAAAATCGAAATTTTGAGCATTGTAGTTCATAGCGTCAATCCAGATGCCACATCTCTATAATCCTTTTTTGTTTTGGAAATCAATGCATCAACTCTATCAAACTGCAATCTAATCACTTCTGCAATACAATCCATGCACATGCATTAGAAGTAATAGTAATTTTGGAAGTAATACCTGCCAGTCTTCTGCTGCATTGGGCATGTACGGTGCTGCAATGGTACCGGAAGGAAGACTGTATTATGTTTAACTTCATTATGCCACAAAAATCCCATTGTATCATTAAACAGTTTTGTAGTAGTTTAATGGTTGCATTTGGGTAGCACTTCACAAATTAATAAAATAGACTTACACTTTAAACTGTTCATTAAACATGTTTCAACGTTCCCAATATGACTTCCATGGACTTCAGTGCCACATTGTGACTTTACATCAGATTTTTGACCCAAAGAGATAATTTACAAACTACGGTACAGGCTCGCATATGAAAATCAGGGAAAGAAATATGTCAATGGCCCTATCTGAGCTGGTGCTAGGAGTTTCTGGTGAAGGGTATCAAGGTCAAGAGATACATCTAAAAGATGCAAAGTGGGTGCGCAATAGCACCTGCTAAACATATAATTTTTGCATACCAAACATTCTTTCTGTTCTTTGCTATACACGTGCTGAAAACTAACAAATCTGAAGCTATGGAATGCATCGTTGCCTTGCCCTAATATGTCGGTATTTATGGATTGACTCAGTTCAACACGATGCAATTGCAGCATTTTAAAGAGGCTACAGAAAAACGTTTGACAATGCTGAATTGTTTGTCAGGGTGATTCATTATCTAAAACTACACAAAAAATAAAGAAATACATTTTAAAAATGTAGAAAAATGTAAAAATTCAGTAATGTGTAAAAATATGTTCTTTTGGCTAAAATATGTAAATGTATGTACTTTCGGGTAAAATATGTAAATATACGTACGAAAAAGGCAATGTTTTTGGGCACTAACCGATATGAAACATGAATTTATCGTTGATTCGACTTAATGGAGTTAAGTTAGGAAGATATGCAATTACATAACTATTCAGGCACTAGTAATAAATAAGTATACACAAGCTGGACGCATACAAAATCTCTGCACTTTGTATGTGATAATTGTTTTCAAACAGAATATCAGTTAGAAGTAGAATCCAACCTTGTTTGGCCAGCTTCTGAACTGTGAGTTATAGCTTTTGAGACCTGGTACTGTGTGAGAGAAACCATTCCAATATTGCTGAGTGTTGATATTAAAATACACAGAAATGTAGACAGTTCCTTAAATTTTATTGTGAAAGATAATTTGTCTTTTCCTGCAATTTAATTTAACATAGGTTTCAACTTCTACACTTCTCTGACCACTTAACTATGGAATGGGGACACCCAAAAGAACAAAATCTCCAAAGTTATAATAGAAAGTTCAAAAAGGTTTCATTTTGTAGAATGCTGCTTATGGGACATAATCTGGGTCCCACGTGTCCTCTACTTATCTTTCCCCTGTTCCTCATGTCCTGTCTCCTAAACTCTTGATCCCACAGAATTTGCCTGTCTTCACGAAACTCATGAAACACAAATGAGATTCTGATTTAACAGCCCTAGGACTCATCTTTTCCAAGTTATGTGCAATTATAATATTGCAGTAATCTGTTTTGTATGTCATAATTTGCAAGTTTATTTTTTCATCTGAAATCAGTTGAACACAATACTGTAGTGTAATTTCCAACCCACAAGTCGCACACTTTTAGGGTTTTGTGTCTGTGTTTTTTTTATAAATGGCCAAAACCTGTCATTTTTCTTTTGCATATTATATACTATACAAAGGATTATTAAGTATTAAAAATATTAAATTTGTAACAAAATTCCAAGGTCAAAATATTAGTGTGCTACAATAATGAATAAAAATGTGTAATAGGTCCTAAAAATAAATGGACAGACTGTTGTAATAATTTTCAAAGCCATAAGGAACCACTTATGACTATAAGTGGTTTTAAAGGTGGAAAAGGGGTAAAATAGTTTAATTTTTTCCCAAAAAAAACAAATTTCATAACAATCAGTGGTTAAAGTGAAACTGTGAGGGGATTTTATTTTTTTACCTGTCAGTGCTTGTGTTCCAAGGACACGTTTTTTTTTTCTGTGGGGGAGGGAGTTTTTGAAGGGAGCTAATCTGATGTTCTTGAAAGAAAAATATTCTGAAAGGTGCTTAAGTTTGATCCATTGATGAAGCGACATTTTTGAGAAAAGGAAATATGATTGTTTCCATAGATTTAGATTTTGTAAAACCATGTTGGCTATTCGAGAAAAAAGTATTTGAGAAAAAAGAAAAGAGAAATTGGCCAAAAATTTTGAATATCATTTTTTGCCTTTTTTGATGAGCAGTTTAATCTTAGCTGTTCTCTAAGTCCTTTTACAGAGTCAATCACACCATCCTTGCTGACAAGTTTTCCAGATTGGAGATGGGTGACCACTTTTGTCTTGGATCAACTCGATATCAGTATCAATGGCTTTCTCTCTTCCCCTTTTGATGTTTAGTCTAGGGTCCCACAGGGTCCAACCTTGGACCTCTGCTATTTATTCATTAATGACCTACCCAGTGTAATTAAATATACTAAATTTTTCTAAATGTTGATGACACCAAGATGTTCTCTAAGGTGTCTGATGCTGCTAATTCCTTAGTCTGCAACTGGATCTATTAAGTTTGCAAAATTGGTGCATCATCACAGTCGAGGAACTTCATGTTGACAAGTGTTTTTTATTGGGATTTTCCAAGCATTTTTTATTGTTTGAATACTTTCTGAATAACAAAGTCCTTTGTTTGTCAGCATGAAGAATCTTGTTGGAGTTGGTTAGTTGTTGCAATTCATGGGTGTCACAGAACTGATTATGTGAAATGTCATCCTGCGCATCTTAAAAAAGAGAGATTGACCATCTGTCTCCATGAAATACTCTGTGCCAGAGCACTCCTGCATTCAAGAGGTGCATAATGTACTCAATACTGAAATTACTTCTCAGCAATGCACACAGTGTAGACGAAATACATTCTTGTGTGAAGTAGTGTCACAATTTAGTGTTATTTTGCCATACACACTGTCACACAATGTAACGTCATTCAACTTAAAATAAGTGTTTTAATGATTTCTTATTTATTGCAGCACATAATCTCAAGTTGTAACCAACACATGTTTTAAATAATGGTTAAAAAGTTAGTTTTAAATTTCTGTATGTAAATTTAGTCAAATTTAAATTGACAAAGTACTAACTATATTTTTGCTATTTCAGTTTCTACTGTTTAAATGTGATTTTTCAAAGAGTTATCTCAAAGTCCTACTTTTACACGACATATAAGAAGGTTTATGAAGTTACTTTGAAAAATATTATTTAATAAAAGTAATGGTATAAAAAAACTTATAGCTCACGTTTTCTCAGAACATAGGTTTTTGCAGTTAGAAACTCTTCAAACCAAGCTTGCAATATGCTGTCCTTATATAATTCACTTGAAAGAAGAGAATGCTAAGGTTGAAAGAAATCTATACATTTTAATTCTTATAGTTAACTTAATTCTGATACGCTTAATTCCTTGTCTATTATAATTTATTTTATACACAAAGGTTTCTCTTATTCATCATGCAAGAAACATCATTTCTTTAATCATGCTCTTACCCAGCAAAACTCATTTCACATTTTTAGAAAGTTTGAATAAATTTAATCAGTATGGTACTAATCTTGTATTTTCTTTTTCCAGGTACCATTTTTGTGCAAACTTTATGTGCTCTCTTGCTGAAAAATGGCCACCTCTCATATCATCTTCTTGATATAGTTACATTGGTTAATGATCAACTAAGTATGATGCAGTTTGGCAATGAAAGTTATGTGTCAATGCCGCAAGTAAAGTATACACTCAGAAAAAACTTATATTTTCCATATTGTCCACAGCATAAAATTAAAGCTGCGCAAATGTTGTACCTGAAGTTTTTGATTGAGGAATTAATTAATCATTGCATAATAATGGCTGCAAAATTAAAGTATTCAAAATTGAGATGTAAAAAATCGTTGAACTGCATCACAAAATGATAAAAATACTCTTGGCAAATTTATTGAACATGATTAGATGTTTTTCAGACAGCATTTCAACTTCACAGTTCATGTTTTGTTTATGATATTACTTTTGCCGGGATACCTGTCTGTAACATGTGGGAAATGCTATTGATAGCACCATGTAAACTGAAAAATGAAGTTCCGAGTAGAAGGATTCGCAGGCTTCAGCAGCTGAAGTTATTTGGTGCTTGGCTGTCTTGGTCAAGTGGCATTACAGCCGGTTGAGCTGACATTTTAGTCATCATGTTGTGGCCTTCATCTGAGATATACTGCTCAACATGATGGCCGAAACATCAGCTCAGCGGACTGTGACATGGCGCGTTACTAGCAGAAGATCCTAGCACAGCTTTGGTTATATGGAACGCAATATTCATTTGCTCGCTAATATCAGCTCCAGTTCTGCTTGCACTCATAAGGTCAACTTTGCTGCAATACTACAAAACATAGGCTTGACAACCTTAACCTGCGAGTGGAATGGAATTGCATCGGAAACCTCACATTTTAAAAGTGAATTGACACTTTACAATACTCTCTCATATTATCATGATAATTTCCAATGTGTTGTTGTTGTTTGTTTTTTTTTAATGCCAGAAGACTTTTTGAATCAAATTAAAGGCACCGTTTTCATTTGAACTATGATTCAGGAGGACTTCATTCATCGCAGTTGATCTTTGCTTTTGTTCATTGATCTTATGACATCAGAGTTGATTTGTCATAATAAGGGATGCAACCCCCCAAAATCGCAATAAGGAAACAAGCAAACAGTCTGCACTGAAAGGTTGCTACACAGAATAAGTAAGGTTGACAACCTGTGCTATAATGTGACTTAAGAGGCAAGTGAACTGCGTATAACCAGATATAGTATACCCAAATATTGAAGAACTAATTGTGTTTTGTGTGAATATATCAAAACACATTTGTGTTTTAATTTATTCTTCTTGGAAAAGTAATAACATAAGCAATATATTCATCAAAATATAAAGACATTTATATGTTTAAAAAAAAAAAAAAAGTTGGCTCTTTAAAATAACAGAAAATATTGAGCACTTTGTAAAGATTTAAAAAAATCTTCATTGTGACAATACATATAATATTCTATGTATTGCAACAGTCACATTAAAAAAATTTGCTTCATTATACTAATAAAGAGGTCTTGAATTCTGTACCTTGGAGATGAAGCCTTAACTCCATTTTCCATGATTTTCAGGTATTGTTATCAGAATAATTGCAAGAAAGAAATCTATTTGATGGTATATTGTAATCCCCCCCCATAACTTTTTTTAGTGCACATTTAGCATGTGTTAAAATAAACTGATTCAACAATTAAAGAAACTGATAGTTTTTCTTTCCTCCTTTAAAGACCATAAATTGTGAGTTACAATACCTGACCTCTGAGGTACAGAATTTTTCAATAGCCAAACACCATGATTTGGAAAGTAGTTCCTCTGGACATTTGAGGCTGTGGGAAAACAATATACCAGTGAGCTTCCTGCCTTGCAGTTAACAATTTCTACAAATTCCTGAAAGGTGAAGCGGATTCTTGTGCATGGACTAGTCTGAAACAAAATGCCTCTGAATTTATTATTACTCATTTAGATTTCAAAGGAAAAGAAGGGAAAATTTGGTATGAAAATATTGCCACAATTTTCTTTACAAATCATTTATTTCTCTGTTTAGCAACAGTTTTTGTCCTTCATTGAACTAGAGCATGTATTCCCTGGTGATAAAAATAGTTGTCTAGCTTCCTCAGCCATTGATGTATTCGCAGCCTTCAATGTTTTGTTGTCACAGAAACACTCTGCATTTAGGCTTCATTTTAGAGACTGTGTTTAGACAGAAATGAAGGAGATATGGACTGTAAGGTGGGTGAAATATCACAGAAATTCTGCAATTTTTACTGTGGTGGGCACCTACAGTGTGTGCTGATGTATTAACTTGGGAAAATATCAAGGCTAATTTTTCAAAGGACAAATTCACCAGAGGCACCCTTCAAGCTCTTTTAACCTTTTCACTGCTACGACCCTACCCAGCACGCCGCACCCTGGTGCTGAGTCACCCCACAGGCCGGCGACTGCTGTGTGCGGCGCAGTTTCCTTGTTCCGACCGGTGCACCCTGTAAGGGTGGCCGATGCGTCAGCGAACAAAGCGCATACTTCCCATTCTTCTTTTTGATCCGGGCTTTGGACCAGGGACCGGCACTGGCGAAGTATCCGTAAAATCAACGTCCAGAAACAATGCAAAAGGTCAATAATAAAATCCATGTAATCGTACGTAGAAATAATCCAAAAACCGTAAGAAAAGTCCACAAAACAAGCCAATATTCGTACAGTAACGCGTAGAAACAAGAACACTCGCATCCAGAAATCAAAGTGAGGATGGTACCCCATACTTGGAAACCGCAGAGGAGGTTTTATGATGGGCATTTGGGAAGGGCCTCCTTCAAGATGCGCTAATCCCTCAGGAAACGTAAGACCACTGCACGGCAGCCTACCAGTTTACAAACATTTGTACTCGTAGCGAGAAGAATTGACATACTAGCACACTCTAGGAGAGTTCAAACTAAACTTCAAACCCTTACAAATCGAACAGATATCGCCACATGTTCTTCAGGCCCTCCGCCATTCAGCAGAAAGCAAAAGACAACTGCGCAAAGTACAAGACCCCTACAGGCGTCATTAGCACAGCAGAAGTAAAACTGGGCGGACGCCTATAGGCGTCGTTAGCACACAGGGCACGGAAAATCTGGATGCCTAAAGGCGTTGTTAGCAGCGAAAGGGTTAACATTTTAAGGTACTGAAAAGGATTTTTCTTGTATTGCAGGTATGATCTGAGGGTCGAAAGAGGTTAGCACTCGTCTAAATTAACAACTGTTGGCATTTGTTTCCCACATACAGGGTCCTCAGTGTAACTAACAAGTAACATCTTACTGATGTTTTTGGAAGTTGGGAGATGGTGTGGCATTCACCAAGCTTCACCTGCATTATTTCTTCTTGCTCCAAAAGTTCTACAAGAATCACTTCCTCTGCATCCCAGAAGAAAGTAAATGCCCTAACTATCTCTGCAGGGGATGCACTTCTGGGAATTCTTCTTGTGAGATGATGTGGAGTGGTACCGTTCCTATATACTCTCTTTATTTGTCTCTGTATTTGGTTCAGAAATACAAATCCATGTGTTGTCACCTGTAACAACTTTTGAGTTAAGTTTTCTCTGTATCACATACCAGTGCAAGAGATAGGTGGTTATTGTTTTCTTGTGTCAGCATTGTAGGTACAAATCAACAACAAAATTTTTGAATAACCCAAGTGTTTCAGGATCACCAATATGCTACCTTTTCCAATCAGTATTTAAGACCACAATTCACTAGTTGCACTTCATTCAGTGATTCTCTTGAAATAAGGTCGTTGTCACAATGACAATTCACTGGAGTCACTGCGATGTGTGGATGACCACTGTGCAGCACATCTTCCAGGGCAAAGTTTTCTTCATCTCCAGCTTAACTGCACCAACTTAGACGGTTCAGGGCATCAGTCAGTGCTGTGCCTCTCATCAGGTCTTAGGGTTTGAGTCCTGATGGTGGCAGGATTTTCAACACTACCTATATTGAGTTTAGCTGTTGAATGACCTTAGAAGTTGACATGACCAGAAACACTAATCATTAGGGAAAGGATTTTAATGTGGAGCACGTTTTCAAAAATATAACTGTTTTCGTATAGATAGTTTAATATATCTATTTGGGGGAATGAAATGAAGAAAAATAAACAGAATTTGCTGCACCTTTTTGTGAGATTACTACTTTTGCCATCTTTTCTCTCTTTTCTTATTCTTCAGCACCTTTTTCTCTACTCTTTTCTGTGTTTTTAAACGATTGGGCAGAAAAATGTATTTTTTCTCGTCTTGAGCAGCTATTTCAAATCTCATTTAATGAGAAGTCAACAATATTAAATAAATATTAAAGCATCTTTATGTAAATCACCAGTAATTTATATCCCAGCAACAATGGTCAATCTGCAGCTGTAAAGTAAAATTTAAATTCCAACAGTGTTGCTGCAACAATTTAACCCATTCCTACTGGGTTTATAGTGCTGCCCAAACATGCAAAACAGAACATTTAAATGGGTGTGCAGAAATCTACTTGTCAGTGACCTGAGGAAAATGTTCACCCTTGCATTGGTGTTGCCGTCAATACTAAAAGAGTACCGACAGCACTTGTGGATTTGGAGGGAAAAGGAGATGGGAGTCTCCTGTGCCTGCAAGAACACCGACTCGGTGCCACCAGGGTTCCCACATGGGCAAGTGCTCATGTGGGCGCAGTTTGATGCACCTGCGAAGTTTGTTGTGGTATGTGATCTGCCGGCAAAATAAGTTTAGTCAGTACTGGCAATTGATTGAGTAGGTGAGATAGCCAGCAATCTTATTGCCCTTTATTATTTACTCTTTGATTTCTTTTTCCGTGTGTCCTGAGCTTGTTAAAATTATTCCTAAATATTTCATCTCTAGAACTTGTTGTATTATTTGACTATCCACTACCAATTTACACCTAATCAGATTCTCAGCAGTTGCCATAGCTTTACTCTTCTGGGTAGATGTTTTTACGTTAAAATACTTAAAAATTTTACTGATTTCAGACAACAATCGTAAGTCATTTCATTTTCTGCTATTAACAATGTATCTGTGAAACATATGATATTTATATTACATTTTCCCATACTATATTCTTTTATTTTTTTAATAATATATACTAATTCTTTTTAGTTGTTTTATAACACTATTCAATATTACATTATATAACAACAGGCTTATGAATCCCCTTGTCTTATGCCTTTTGATGCAGGTATAGCTGGTAATATTTTCCCCTGGTTTTTAATCTTTAATATTTTCTGTGTATTTATATAATATATTAGTTTTAAGATGTTGGAAGGTACCTTGTTTCAGTATTCTGATGACATCAATTAGTTTTATATTGTCAAATGCTTTGCTTAGATCCTCAAAAGCATACAAAAACTGGTTTGTTGAGTTCTAGAGCTTTTTCCATGATTTGGTGGATGATAAAAATTGCATCAGTGCATGATCTACCATATCTGAAACTCTGTCGTTGTTCTTCTCTTTCTATCACGTTCATGAGAGTGTTTGCTATTTACTTTGTGAGGATTTTCAATGAGCTGCTCAGGAGGTTTATCCCTCTGTAATAATCTGGATCGTGTTGGTCTCTGAGGAATAAGAATGCTTGATTTCCATTCCTTTGATATTGTTGCATTATTTAAAATTTTATTAAAAAGTTTGGTTATCTTTCTGCATAATGTTCTTCTTCCATATTTAATGAGCTCAGTATATATTCCATCTTCTCCTAGCCATACCTAGATGATATAATTTTCCTCTGTGTGTTTCGGGATGTCACGTGGAGTTGAGAGCACTCTATTGGTGCATTAAGATGGCTTCCTGCTTCTGTGCTGATGATCATAACTACTTTTGCTTCACCTGTGATGGAATACTACTGCTCGATGTAGACACTGTGTTGAAGGATAAATCAATATGAGTGAGATAAGTTTCATTTGATTTACCTTTATATCTGTATGATTATATCTGTTTGATTTACCTTTATATCTTATGCTGTTTACTTACATTTGAAGACAATTAAAAGGGCTCATTATTATATACAATATAATGAAGCTTCCTGCAGTTGAGAAAATTGGCTCTTCATTGTCTTGGTTATACTGCAGAGGTTACTAGGTTCTGTGAATAAAGAATACTGCAGAATACTAGAGGCACATAGTGTGAAAATATGTCAAAATGTTATAAGGGCTATTGGATAAGATAAAACAAATATTATGTGCGACTGAAAGACCATTGTATTTATTAGTATATTCAGACCATATGTACTCATTAGTAACTATTAGGACTGTGATTTGTATATAACAAATATAGTGAATATGTGCTTGTATATGTAAATGCATTTTGTAACAAATGCAATTAATAACTGAAAATATGTAAGAAAAAAAAGCTGTAATGAGAAAAATGTGTTCAGGAAAAAGTAAAATACAGAAATCGTGTAATTTGTCAGCATAGAAGCAAAACAGGTTTAAAGTCAAGAGCGTAATTTTTAAGTAAACTTTTCTCACTTGTTAGGAAAAATGAGAGATTCATTTAATGTGTATTTCAGAGAGAAAAACCTGTTTTCAATGAAGAAGGGATTTCTTAAAATTGACGTCACAAAACCTAAAACACATAACCTTGAAAAACTGAACAAATTGTATTTCCCTTGTAAACGGGAACTAACAGGAAGTGCTGCTGTGAAAGAAGCTTCCTGAAGTCAGTATCTCTTCCCATGGGTGGCAACAATTGGGCTCAACACACATGCTCATGTTGCACACATGGCATACATGGGCACTTGGCAAGTCTGGGAGATCACGCGTGGGATGCTGAAATGTCAGCAACTGATAAGTGGTAATCTTCTCAGAAGTTTCTGTGGAGGAAGGAAAAATTTGTAGATTATTGGTTAATGCAGAAATACACAAAATTAGAGTAGCTTAAATTGATTTTAAATGTCTCAAAACATATAAAAGCTAAAACATGATGCTTTAGTAGAAGAAATGTAAAAGCATACAAATCACAGACCTGGTAATGATAAACTTTTCCTCGTGTGGTTGTGTATTTTATAACAATAACTTGCAAGTTGAAAAGGTAACTTGCAATTATCTTTTAGCCACTTATAAGATAAATTACTGTGATTTGAAAAAAATGGTGGAGATCTTTCTTTAATCTTTAGTCGTATTTTGTTGAAAAGAGTATGAAATATATTTATTACTGAATTCAGGTTTAGCGATGGAGTGTGAGTATTTTTTTAGGATGTTATGAAAAATTTAGGGTTGTGTAACTTGTTGCAGAACTGTGTTTTACTTTTTAATTGTCTTTTGGAAATGCTGTCCAACATTTGTAAATATTAAAATTATTAGTACCTTAAATGATTTTTCTGCTTCAGAAACTTATATGTCACAGTGTTTCCATGTGATATAGGAAATTTTCAAATTTAAGATACTTAATCAAAAACATTCATAATAAGGGATAACATGTTGTACTTGTATTTTCACAGTTGTGAGTATACACTCATGATCCCATGCGGTTAAATTGAAATAAATAATACTAATTGGGATGGTGCTCATTTTTCTAAATATTGGTGCTTTGAATGGTGCTGAGCATAATTGGATAAGGTCTGTGAAATTTACTTTTAAGACTTTTAATAAAACTTAGGATAAGTAGTAAAGGGAAGTGAAAAGTGATACAGAGTTCTAAAGACTGTGATTGTAAGAAAATTAACAAAATTTTGAGACTTTCATATGTGTTGAGAAAAGTCCAAAGAAAACTTTTAAGTGTATATTATATTATAAATAAGTTACTTTTATTTGTGTAAGCCTTTGAAAGCTAAATGTTATCTGATGTTTTACAGATCGGTATCAAAGTGTGAACCAATGTCTTGAAGTATACTTCAAAATATTTAGGAAGTTAAATATTAGAAAGTAATGAATGCAACAAAAGCTTTTTGTGCAACTCTTCTTCGATGTTTTAAGTAAAGATTTCTAATGGTCTTCATATGAATGAAGATGATCTGTAATTCAATTGCAGAAATCATTTCATTGCAGATATAGACAAATAACTCTTGAAATTCTTTAGATTAGGAATTGTGAACATCAGTGTTGCATCAAATATTAAGCTTACATTGTTGCCAACTGGTGTATGTCTATATCAAATGGCTGAGTTCCCATAAACATTGCATGTTTATTATTGGGAACAAAATGTCAATTAATGATTTCTGATTGACGTAAAGGGAATATTCCTTCATAGTTTTCCCGTTGAAGTGGATCAATATTTGATATTCATTGATTTAATGTGGAAAATTTTAAGTAATAAACTTTTTAAAAATAATGCAATAAATTGTTTGTTGTTGTTTTTAATTAGAGAAATTACTATGTGAAATATATTTAGTGGATGCAGTGCTCTGCATTAAAAATGTATTCTGAATTTGTTTTGTACTTTTTAATACAAAGGCAATTCATGATATATATAAAATGTACTTGTAACATTACATTTTATACTTATTTATTTTTTTGGTAGTTCTGAAGGGAGATTTAGTCATATAAGCAAGATTTGGAAATATGTTTTATTTTCAAAGACAAGTCTGATTGCATTTTATTACCAACATGTAAGTGTTAAAAAAGAGAAATCTGTTCTGTTTTATCAGGCTGAAAATATATTGGAAAAAATTAAAGGAAGAAAAAAAAAAATGCACCTGGACATGTTGTCCAAATATGGGCTAAGTCTCAAATATGAAACAAAACTGTCACATCCAAGTTCTCTTGGTGGTCTGTGTGATGTTATTTGTTTTTGTATTTGATGTTTGGTTTCAAGTGTACTCAACATATAGGAAACTATTAATTACTGAGTATCTAATGAATGTTAATTAAAGAGAAATATAATAAAGAGATCTGACAAAAAATTTCCTTTTATTTTGAATTTAATGACTGTGGTGATATTGTGTATAGTTTCGAACCTTTTTAATTAATACACAGAAAAAGAAATCGGGATGATATTTTACGCATTCTCGGCTAACTTCGTAAGAAAGTATTGTAATCGTGCGTCAGAAAACTGAATTTTGACGTCAGAAAAACTTACTTGCCGGGCCCCGGTAACGGAAAACTGGATAAATCCTTTTCCCATGTATTTTAAATTTCTTCATCTAATACGTTGTGTAGTCAATCCATGTTTTGTGAGTTTTTGATACCGTCAAAACGATTGACGGCGAAACGACTGTCCATCCACCTGTGGTCAACGTTAGCGCCCAAATCCTTCTGACGATTTTTATCAAAATTAATATTCCATGATCCATTTAAATGCACTTCAGGGCCCTTAGAATTTGAAACTGATTTTTTGATTTTTTAGGGTACTTAATGTGCGAAACCTCGACAAAAAAGCTCAATTTTTTCGATTAAACGTTATGGTCTGTAAGCGTCAAGGATACTCAAGAGCCTCCCTCAGTAGCGTGCTAGACCGATAATGGGAAGTTCGCGGGTTCGATCCCAGTACCAGTTGAGAATTTTAAGGCAATGAGAATTCTTAGATGCCTTCTTTCGAGGGAAAGAGAACACTTAAAAGACTCTTAGATATATTCCGTGTATAGGACGTAGGAGGTATCTATAGCAGCCCCCCAAATTCAAATCTTACGGCGGGAATCAGATTCTGCCTGGCTTAGTTTCCAGAATGAATGTGGAGATCGGAGCTAAATCATGACCAAATATAACTTCAGATTATCGTGGTGACAAATCCATTCACTGATAGCTGCATCTCTACATTCGTTTTAATTGTACTACAACTTCCGGGTCAATGACCCCCATCTCGATCAGGTTTTTCGTCCAGTTTCCCTGATCCATTGAGCAAATGCTGAGATGGCCCCTTGTTTTGCTTCTGGACATAAATGTAATTTCATTTTCTGTGCACGTCTTCTAAAATTCAGTGGGAAATACAATTATTCAAATTCTCGTTTCCATGTCGCGGCAGGAAGTAATAGCCAAAATTTATTGCTTATTTATCCTTGAAAATAGATTTTATTACATGGGAGTTTTTTTGTTTTTTTTCTCCCTTTCAACATTCAAAAATTTATTGCTTATTTATGAAAATAGATTTTATTACATGGGAGTTTTTTGTTGTTTTTTTCTCCCTTTCAAAATTCAAAATATATTGCTTATTTATTTTTGAAAATAGATTTTACTACATGGGAGTTTTTTTTCTCCCATTCAAAATTTAAGTAGTATATGACTTGGTGTAGGGATCACAGAATTTTGAAAATGTGCACACAATTCACCTTTCCCCATAGGACGTCATACGCAGTTTTTAACTTTTTTTTACGTAAAATAAAAAATAAATAAAAGAGAATGGTGCGGTCTCATTTTCGTAGAAATTTCAAATTTTTTGAAAATTGCAAGAGAATTTTTTTTCGGCTTCTTCCTGCATCTACAATATAGATCATGAGATTTTTTCCTTTAGTGAAAACTGTTCTTTAAAAGCATATTGAAATAAAGGCATGTACAACTTTTCGAAAGTGTAAGTTTGCGGGAAATAGGCAATTTTTATTTTATCGTATGCATACGGATATGCGGAGTAATATACGTTTCGGGGTCCCTTGATACCCAAAAAGTGTTGTTTTTGTTTTTCAAAACGTCTGTCCGTCCGTCTGTGAACACTGCTAGCGCCTAAACCATGTGTATTCAATCTTATTCAAATTGAAAAACGCCCTGTCGATTAGGCTCTAATTGAAGCTATGAGATTTTGAAAAAAATCTTTAATATTTGGGGGTACTTTACATGAAGTCCCCCGGACATTTTCAAAATTTTCTCAAAAACTGCCCCAAATTTTTTCTTTAAATTTCTTGTAAGACAAGGGCAAAATACACTTATAAAGGTGGCATAGGTCAGAATTTCACTGTTAACTCTGAATTATCGAAAAATCCAAAAGTTTGAATTTTTTCCGTCTTCCTACAACTACAAAATTGAAGACAGATTTTTCCTTCAAATGAAATTTGTAGCGCATAAATAGTTCTTTCAATTAGGTCATGTAATTTTTTTGAGAATTTTAGTAGTTTTCGTGCAATATCTACAATTTTAAAAAAGTAACAAAAACATACTCTAAAACGGCTCCAAATATTTTCTTTAAACTTTTAGTAAGGTTAGTGCCAAATGGACCCTATTCGATGACAAACATCATATTACTGTATTCCTTTGTTTTTTCAAAAAATTCAATTTTTGGTGTACTTGTCTCTCACGTCTGTAAAATTTACATTAAAGGCGATTTCTTCACATATTTATGAGCACATGTGCTTTAAATAATGTCAAATAAAGTTTCTCGAAAACTCAACATTTTACTGTAAAAATTAGCACAAATTTCCGCATTTTCAGAAACGCTCAAACGCCGTTTTCTCAAAGTGGCTCCTAATTTTTTCTTCAAATTTTTCTAATATATATTGCTATGTGCGCTGATTAATATGATGTAAAGTTCACTTTGGTGTATTCATTTTTTTCCCCAAAAATTACACAAATGTATCTTTTTTTAATACCTCGCAATCCGTTAATATGGACATTTTCATCTATTTGTATGCATTATTACAATTGTGAGTGGAAGTCATGAAAAACGATCAGGATATTTTGAACTCAAATAACAAAACAAAAGCAAGAACATTTACAGTAATGCCTAATCCGCTTCAAATTTTTCAATGAAAAACTATTTAGGACGAGTTTTTACTCTTGTATAATATTCTTGAAGTCATATTTCGGTTGTACTAAGAAAGCAAAAAGTTGAAAATTTAAAAAAAATGTACTTTGGGCGACCATAGATGGCAGCTGACCAGAGAATGGAGCAAAACCTTAAAGCGAGACCACACCAAGGAAATTAGAAAACTAAATTACGAGAAAGTCTGTGCCATATTGTAGCACCTCTAGTTAATTTTTAAACTTATTTTCTCGGATACGGCTCAACAATTTTCCTTATATCTTATCTCGTATGTATCAAAAGACGTTAAAAATAATGCTAAGTCTCATTGCCGGGCGAGTTCTCTGTGTTTTCGAAAATTACAGAATTATATTTTAAATTACAATATGATCTAAAAACTTCTTTTAAAAAGGTCATGTGCGGTTTTTTTAAACTAGTATTTTTGTGTAATTTTTGCTTGAAATTAATGCAATTTATGAAAGAAAAAAGGCATTTTCTAAAAAACGCCCAAATTTCCCCCAATGATTGAACAAAGAACGCTCAAAAGCTGGACGCTGGCCTCGTTTTCGTTGAACTCTCTGAATTTTGGAAAATTCATATTTAGAAATTATACGAGAAAGTATACGCTGTTGTCTTTCTAGTTTTACAAGCCTCGATGCCGTCCGGCTAGCTCGATGTGTCCCGACGAAGGACGTGAAATGCGACGGGAATTAATGGGAGTGGGATTCCGCGCGTCGACATACATTGAGAAACGTGTCAAGTCTTTGGGTTTGACAACTGTGTTAACTCTTTGGATCTGTGAAACTGAATTTTTTGTTTTCAGGGGTGGTTGTCAGACCCAAAGATTTGACACATGTTTCTCAATGTATGTCGACACGCTGAATTACTACTACAGAGTGATCAGTTTAATAACGCAACCCAGCCGTTCAAGGCACTGAGAGAAAGGTGAAAGTTTTGCAACACTGCTTCTAGGACAGCTCCTTCGACTGCATTTCAGCGACACAAAACGGGCCGCGCCTTCGTTCATAGTTTTCTTCTTTCACAGTTAACTTACGATGCGCCTCAGCGTAGAGCAACGCAGTTTTGTGATGGAGGAGTATTTCGGAACGCAATCTTTCAAAGAGTGCCGGACAGCTTTCAGAGAAAAATTTTCATCTGAGTCTATTCTGAATAAGAGTTCCATACTTCGTTTAGTGAAGTGCTGCGTGAGACAGGAGGCGTGTTTGATCCATTGCATTAAAAAAAGATTGGAGTATGGTGTGCCATTTATCGACGCAGGTTAATTGGTCTGTTGTTTTTCAAAGAAACAGTAACGTACGTATCACAATAAATTGAGAAATTAATTTTTATTATATTTGAATTAGTTATTTTTAAAGTAAACTTATTCAATAATAATAACGAACATATGTTCTGCTAATCTGAATTTATAATTTATGAATAATTATTTCATAACAGATTTTATACATACATATCTGGAACTTATGTATCTTGTATGTGTCTTTTAATTTGTCTACTTTGACGCAACGCGTCTCCAAGCCCCTTGGGGGGGGGGGGCGTTGAGCGCTTTGTGGTTTTCGGAGTAATCCTCCATTACTAACAGCGCTTTTGGAGTAATCCTCCGTTAATATGTCTGTCGCGTCTCGTCGCAGTCAGTTGTCAAGAGGACCGCCAGGTAGCATCTCCGCGTACGCGCCTCCCACCACGCACTCCTGCGTCACTACCCTGCGGACAGAATTAGGAAAGGATATGGGTAGGGTTTAGGACACTTCACAGGGGTTGGACTAGCCCTTGTGAAGTAGCCAAACTCGTTTTGTTGGAACAAATTTCACATGAGATTTAACGGGAATCGAACCCGGATCTCAGTGGTGAAAGGCTAGCTACTTAGCAATGAGCCACGAGTTCAGCTGAATGTTTGAAATTAAAACAAGCAAAGTTTACTATTAAATTTACACCAATGTATATTTTCCATGGCAAGTTTATTTCACTTTTAAACAATATACGAAGGAATCGTCGTTCTTGACAATTCAATTTTTTTGAATCCACGCCAAACAAGCAGGCGCATGCCCTTCTCTGTGAATACATGGCCACAGTGGTCACCTGCCCTCCTCCTCGGGGTGGCGTTAGTGGGAGAGGGGATTAAGCGTACTTCCCGTCAGTTTACCTGCTTGAAACCACCAGCCGCTATCCCACCCGCTCAAACATGGTTGCCAGTGCATTTCGCTCTGCCTGCCGTGGGTTGGGTTTTATACTGATCACCCGGTAATAACATGAACACTAACACAATAAATAATACAAGCATGTGCAGAGCATTCACTAAAGTTAACATAAAATTATTTACAGACAACTTGCTGAAGGAATCATGGCACGCAGTTTGTAATGCGATTGACACAAATAAAAAATATAATTTATTTTTCTCAAAGCTTACATTTTACTTTAACGCATGCTTTCCTGTTGAAAAGAGAAAATTAAATATTTCACGGAAAAGTAATACTTGGATCACATAAGGAGCTAGAACATTGTATAAAAACAAACGTACCCTTTACGTTATTTCTAAACATGATGACGTATCACCCGGTTTCCATGTCTACTTCCAAGAATACAAAAGAATTCTTAAGGAGAGTAATAGTTCAGGCAAAAATAATGAAAAATAATCAGAATATTTTGAACGCTAGTATCAAAACTAAAGCAATATGAAATATCGTAAAAAATACAACCATCGTAAAAAATACGGCGGCGGCGCTAGCCGAATTCGTTTACTACGCTCCGTGAAGTCACGATGGTTAAGCGAATTCCAGACTCGCGGGTTCGTGGTTGGGTGACCGGCCAGGAACCCCGGGATCTAACGGCGTCGAGCCCCTGGCAGAAGGGATAAAAGGCACTGACTGACTGCAACGTGACGAGACTTGACAAATATTAAAAAAATAAAGCACATTAATGGAGGATTACTCCCCCGTGCAAAGCGCTCAACGTCCCTTAAGGGGCTTGGAGACGCGTTCGTCAAGGTGTAGACGCAAAAAATTAAAAATATAAAATAAATAAATAAAAACCACATCATCTCGATACCTTGTAGAAAATGTTTTGAAGGATAACGATAGAGAAGCAAGTCCTCCGGGAAAAGTTGCACATCTCTTCAACCAACACTTTTCTAGAATTGCAGCTGATCTCACGAAGGGACTAAAACAAAAACAAAAAAAATCCAGCATCGTACGCTTATCCAAAAAATTCCGACACGATGTATATTTCCGAAACTTCTTCCAACGAAATCCTTAGGATAGTAAACTAAAAAATAAATATTCATCTGGTTTAGATGAATTTCCGGGCTGTTTATTAAAAACTTTTGCACCTGCCTTTATACACCCGTTAACTCTAATTTTCAATACTGCTTTATGCACAGGAATATTTCCATTTTTTTTAAAACAGCAAAAATTAAGCCACTTTTTAAAAAAGGGAACAAAAATGACATTCAAAATTATCGACCAGTTTCTCAAGTCAGTAGTCTCAAAAATATTAGAGAGGCTTTTCAACACTCGAATGGAAGCTTTCCTCAGGAAAAAACGAAGTATTTTCAGACTCGCAATACGGTTTTAGACGATCAAAATCTACGGAAACTGCAATTTTTAAGTTTTTTAAAAATTCTTCATCTCGCCCCATCCACGCCGGCGTCCCACAGGGCGCCGTCCTCTCTCCTTTCCTGTTTTCTCTCTTCATAAACGATGCGCCGGCGATCACCGGAGTGCATAGCTTCGTCTACGCAGACGACATCGCGTACGCTGTGAAGGAAAGCAGGATCAACTTTGCCACTAGACGGCTGCAGCGCGCCGCCCTCGCGCTATCGAATTGGAGCGCGGAAAACGGCATCGCGCTGAACGCACAGAAATGCCAAGCTATCATCTTCACACACGAACACAGCCACAACACGCACACCGTCGCGCCCATCCGCCTAGATACTCACACTCTTCCGTGGCGTCAGTCTGTCACCTATCTAGGCGTCATCTTCGACCGTAATCTTACCTGGAGGGCGCACATTAAAGAAGCGTGTAAGAAGATGACATGGCGCATCAGCTCCATGCGGCCGCTCTTCAAGAGCCGCTCCCTTCAGGAGAAAATGGAAATCAGAATCTACCTCGCGTGCGTAAGGAGTGCGGGGCTCTACGCATGTGAGGTCTGGGCCACGGCCCCTGAGACGACCCGCGAGCTACTTGTTTGAGCAGAGAACTACTTTATTAGAACCGCATTAAAACCAGCGCCGGGTGACGCCTACGCAAATGTTCTCCGCTTACACAACACAAACACTATCTCCTCCACCATTCACACGCCACGGATAGAATAACTTCTATCTTTTCAAACATTGACACACACACCCTCTTTCGTCCTTACATCCAATACTTCAATAAAAAATCCCACCTTAAAACCAAAAAAAACTCCCCTCCGACCTCAAACCTCCCTAATTCTTCAAAACCCTCACTCCTCCCACGTCAGCTGCGCCGCGGGCGAGGAACAGATCCCGGAAATTCCACCAAAATAAATTTAATACTCTGTGCTGTGCTGCACTATGTGCGACCTTCTGCTATTTTATCTGACTCCGCTTTTGTGCTCTGTTTTTTTGTGCTGTTATGTGCTACTAGCTATATTGTCCTTCTCTGTTTATCAATTTAGTATTTAAATTAGTAACTTAGTATTAATTATTTTCAATTTTTTTCTTTTGTATATTAGTATATACTTCTGTATTTCTATTTCATGTTATTAACGTATCTAGTTTTAGGATTTCTTAATTTATAATTCAATTATCTGTTTTTTTTGTGTAAATAACTAGTATTAGAAATTCTTAATTTATAACTCAATTTTCTGCATCTGTGTAAATATCTAGGTATTAAGATCTAAATAGGTTTAAACTTAGATTTAAGAAAATGATTATGTGTAAAATAAGCTCAAATACTGTTTAAAAATATACATGTATTAACCGAAAAAAATAAATACATGAATAAAAGACCGGTAGCGTGTGCAAAGCGGGAAATGACAAAAGAACTTCACGTAAATGGGAGCAGCCAATCAAACACTCAATTGCAAACTGATTGCCAATCAAAACACCGCGGGCGCCCCACATGAGACAATCATAGGGCGCCCGCGAGATAAATGGTGAAGCATAAAAAATTCCGTAGCGTGTGCCGGTAGCGTGTGCAAAGCGGGAAATGACAAAAGAACTTCACATAAATGGGAGCAGCCAATCAAACACTCAATTGCAAACTGATTGCCAATCAAAACACCGCGGGCGCCCCACATGAGACAATCATAGGGCGCCCGCGAGATAAATGAAGCATAAAAAATTCCAAAACAAAACGGAAGAGCTCCACCCGGAGCTGGCCGTTGAAACTTAAGACATCATCACGCAAGTCCGCAAAGGTGCAATCCACGCATCGTGGAGACGTAATCCCGCGTCCCCGTTGATGTTCTGGGGATGTTTTGCGATTTCTAAAGCTTCCTTTATCCGCCTTGGCCACCTCCTATCTTCTCTCGCGAGCACCTCGGTCTTGTCGAACAGGAAGTCATGGCCAGTTTCCCATGCATGGAGAGCTACCACGGAGCAGTGTACTGTAGCGTCATGCACAAACGCAATTGTAACGAACGGCCGCGTGGCATAGGCGACGCTAAGGCACCACGCGTAAGCCTTTGTTTAGGAGCGGATGTGACGTCGGCGGGAAACCCTAGGAGGCAGCGTGGTGGGGGGAAGGGCGAGCGGCGGAACGCTCTCTTGGTTACGGGACGGGGTGCGGCACGGATCGGGCTGTCAGGGTGGGCGCGGGCCGCGAGCTGTGCAAGAGCCGGCAATGTGTTGCCGTACAGAGGCTGACTCGAGGTTGAGTCGTAGGTGGGTTGCGGCGCTTCACGCCATCTAATGCTTGAAATTAGTGCGTAGTAGTGTGGTAGCCGTAACGGGAAATTACTCCGGGTAGGGATATTAGTAATTACGTTATTTTCTAATAAGGTGGTGGACTGATAATAAACCTCTAAATTACTAACCCACACTCGCCTGTGTTATTATTGCAACTGCATGACGCCACAGTACCTTCTTAAATTTGAAGTCTCGAATGTGCTCGCGTAGTCTCTCCTCTATGGTTCTTCCTGTCTCCCCGATGCACGTGTGACCGCAGCCGCAAGGGATGGAGTATACTCCGGCGGCTTGAAGCGGTGGAAGCTGGTCTTTGACGAGCATTAATGTTTGGCCGAGTTTCTGGTGTGCCTTGAAAACAGTCTTGATCTTGAACCGCTTCAAGAGTTTTCCTATGCCTTGTATGTATGGTAGTGTGGCAATTCTTCTGTTTTCGCTGTCGTGGGGGTCCTTTGGTGTAGGCGGGTCTTGTGTAAGTTTCAGGGCCCTGTTGATGGTGGATTTACTATACCCATTTGCGGTGAAGGACGCTTTCAGAACTTCGCGTTCAGCGGGGAGACTGTCTTGGTCGCAGATTCTGGTTGCGCGGATGGCCAGGGTTTTTAAGATGCCATTGTTTGCTGGGTGGTGGTGCGAATCGGCATGAAGATAGCGGTTCGTGTGGGTGGGTTTTCTGTAAACCGCGTGCCCCAGGGTGCCGTCGTTTTTTCTACTAACCAAGACGTCCAGGAAAGGTAGCTGTCCATTCTTCTCTGTCTCCATTGTGAATTGTATTTTGGGGTGAGCACTATTTATGTGGTCCAGGAATTCCTGTAGGGAGTCACGTCCGTGAGTCCATATCACGAATGTGTCGTCGACGTACCTTATCCACATTGTAGGTTTGGGGCGGGCGTTATCCAGAACCTCGGTTTCAAAAGCCTCCATGAAGAGATTGGCGACAATCGGTGACAGGGGTGAACCCATAGCCGCGCCCTCCACCTGGGCGTAAATTTTCCCCCGAAATTGGAAGAAGGTAGACGCCAGGCAATGCGCGAGATCGGCCCACTCTGTAGGGAGCCCCCGTGCCTCCAATTTTCTTCTGATTATATCTGCTGCCTCTTCGACCGGGACCATAGTGAAAAGCGACGTAACATCGAAGCTGACGAGGATGTCTGAGCTCCTCAGGCGCCACTGTTTTAGCAACTCGATGAAGTGACAGGAATTCCGGACATCCGACGCGATGTCATCTGTCAGCGGGCGGAGCTTGCCTGAGATATAACAGGCCAGTGGATGTGTAGGTGAATTTACAGCACTCACAATGGGCCGTAGAGGAACTTCTGTCTTGTGAACTTTGGGCAGGCCATAGAAGCGTGGCGCAGCGCTGTTGCCCCATTTTAGCTTGGGTTTTATTTCAGGCTCAATGCTGGATGAATTGTTGACCCTGGCAGCGACTTCTCCCCTACGTTTCCGTAAGGGGTTCTGCCGGAGAGATGTGTAGGCCTCGTCCTCGAGAAGCGTTTCCACTTTGTTGTGGTATTTTTCTTGACGCATGATAACAGTCGCGTTGCCTTTGTCAGCTGGAAGAATCACTATACCTTTGCGTTGGCGTAAGGCTCGCACGGAAAATCGTTCTTCTCGGGATAGGTTGCTCCGAGGGGTCTTAGCCCGCGTTAGAATGCGGGCAGCTTCTCCTGATGAGGTCAGCATCCTCATTAGGTAGGTACGGTGACAAAGTTCAGGCCTTTGGCGAATACGGACAAGGCGCTTTCTCCAAACTCTTCGTCGGTGAGATTTACTACGACTTTTGTATGGTGCTGCACCGCCTGCGGATGTTGTTTGTGCTTGAGAGCTTTGAATTTCTTTAGTTGCCTGGTCTTGAAGGTTTCGTGCTCATTGGAAGCGTGCCCCGCGGTTGCATTTTCCAAAGTGGTCCAATCCGTTTTGTTTAATTTTGCTGCCAATTCCAGGTATAGGTGAGTCTCTTCACCATGTGGACGAGTTCCAATATGGTTTGTCTAATCTTCTCATGGAGGAGCGCAACACCAGATGAGCGTAAAATGCGCTTCGCTCGTTGTGTCTTAATATGGTGGTTTACCTTCAGGAAAGCCGGGAGGACGTCTTCGTCCCTGCAACGCAGGAGAAACGCAAGGTGGCAGAGATTGCGACTCCGTCTGTCACGTAGTTTACCAAATTCTCTACAGGTTTTGTATGTATCCTCCCCGTAGATGCGTGTTAAATGATATCGTACGCTTCCGCGGCCAGAGTCATGATCTGGGCTGTCTGGGTGACACCGCATCGAAGGCTGGGGTGCCAACGTTTCGACCGACATCGCGGTCCTCTTCAGGGCTGTACTGCGCCAGGATTTTCATTGTCCCCCCTCAGTAACCCTGGTGAGGCGGGAGTTTATTCATTTCTGGGTGTACATTACTTATGCTCCAGCATTTCTGCTTTTGGAACTGCAGGGAAGGAACATCTTAAAAATACTAACTAATCTAAAAACTAAAACTAATAAACAATGCCTCTTTGGGCGATTGACGTTTTAACAAATACAAATAATAAAAAATGGAGTTTCAAGTTCATAGTAGATTTCGTAATTTCTTCTTTTTCTTCTTTTTGTAACATTCACTCACTCATTCATTCTTAATCTATATGTACAACACATTCGCTCACTCATTCATAATACACAGCACTGCACTCGCTTATTTACACTTTTTACACACGAAAATTGCAAAAGTTTGAATTTTTTCGGCGCCTTCCCACAACTACAGAATTGAAGATAGAGATTTTTCCTTCAAATTAAATTTGTTGTCCATAAGTACATTAAGGTTACGTAAATATTTTTGAAAATTTTAGCAGTTTTCTCGCAATATAGCGTGGAATATTTATTTTTATATTAAAAACGTTTTTCTCAAGAACGGCTTCAACATTTTTATTTAAACTTTTGGTAGGGATAGTGCTAAATTCACTCTATAAGATGACATAAATCCCATATTGCTCTATTCTTTTGGTTTTTCAAAATTTACAAACATTTCTAATTAATTTTAAAATAAATATTAAAAAAATATAAAAACAGGTTTTCTCAAAAACGGCTCCAAATTTTTTCTTTCAATTTTTGGTAGGAGTAGCACCAAATGCGCCCTATATGATGACATAAACGCCATTTTACTATATTATTTTGTTTTTTCAAAAATTACAAAAATACATTTTTTACTTGTATCTCACGTCGATACATACATTAATGGCGATTTCTTCACATTATTATATTTATAAGTACATGTGCTTTAAATAATGTCAAATAAAGTTTCTCGAAAACTCAACCGTTTTCTGTAAAAATGAGCTCCAAATTCCGCATTTTCAGAAACGCTCAAACGCCATTTTCTTAAAAATTGTTCCAAATTTTCCAATGGATATAGCTAATTGCACTGTTTAATATGACATAAGTTTATTTTGGTGTATTTTTTCAAAAATTACACAAATGTATTTTTTTAAAATATCTCTCACGCCGTTAATATGCACATTTTTATCGATTTGTATGCATTATTACATGTGGGAGTGAAAGTGCTTCAAATGAAGTTTTTCGAAAACTCAGTAGATTCATGTGAAGAAGAGCTTCAAATTTCGCATTTACAGTAATGCTTAATCGCCATTTTCGTTTAAACGGCTTCAAAATTTTCGAACAAAATTTCTATTTTGGTCGAGGTTTTACTCTTCTTTAATATTCTTGAAGTAATATTTTGGTTGTACTACTAGGAAAGCAAAAAATTGAGAAAATGTCAAAAAATATACTTTCGGTGACGATAGATGGCAGCTGCCCAGAGAATAGAGCAAGACTTTAAAGTTAGCCCGTACGAAGGAAATTATAAAGATTTCCTAAGAGAAAGTCTGTGCCATTCAGTAGCACATCTTGTTAATTTACCGCTCCGCGCGGAATACGTTGTGCCAAGAATTCAAGGAATAAGCAGTTCCAAAAACTCTTACCAAAGAAGTGTTATATATTATGCGTGGACACTCGTTTCCCCATTTTCAAACTTTTGCGGTGTTTACAGCTTCAATATGGCGGACGGTGTTGATGAAAATAATTCTCTGGATGTTTCGAAACTGAAGGTAAATCCCTTTCTTTCTCTTAATTGGTCGTGGGGACTGACTGTTATGAAGTTGCTTGTTAGAACGTTGTAAATATTGTGTATGTTTGCTCTTTAATGTTATCGCAGCTTGCTCCTAACAACTAGTAAGCTCACTCTATTTGTATTGCATATTCTTATATAATTTTCGTCAAATGTTGATAACATTGTATCATATATGGACAGTGTTTGATATCAAGTGTAACTACTTATTCTACTAAGCTGAATTAATCAGTTATTTTCTTAAACAGGTAGCAGAATTGAAGAAAGAATTGAAGGCCAGGGGACTGAGTACAACTGGAAATAAAAATGATTTAATGGAACGATTGCATCTGTCTATGCAAGGAGGTATGTTTTGATTGCTTTGTGAATCACAAGATGGAAAGTTGTTTAGAAATTTCCTAAGAATGAACAAATGTTATCATTAGTCCAGATGCGTTTCAAAATTAAATTAAGAATTATCTAGGTATTGAAACTCTTTCAATAGTACTAACACAGGAAAAGAGTTGTTTTCTATTAAAGCTAACTCTATCATTGTTTACCAAAATTCACTTTTGTGCATTTGTGATAAATGTAGCAGGACGTAGTTGAAGTCCAGCTTATTGTCACCTAAAATCCAGGGAGAATATATCTTGTACTTATCATACCACATGTGAGAAACTATTTTTTTCTGTTAATAACTTTATAGATATAAGCAGGGAGTTCCACACATTTGAACTATTAATCAGAAGTTTGTAAAATAACGTGATTCACGTTGCTCTCAACTCCAAATTTTCTTCCCTAAAAGTGTTTTCTCAGTTGCAAGAAGAGGTTTTAGTGCTGGTTGCCAAATCTAACGGTAGGATGGAAGTTCCAACTCTTGATCCCAAAATCCTGAAGCCACAGTCCTTCACATTGTTCTTGACAATTTGGGTAATGTGTACTTATCCATTGTTTTGGAGAAAGCCAAACACCATGAGACAACATACTACACCTCTTTAGCTTTATTTTTGCAGAGATTGTGTAGTAGGGTACTGTAGTATGTTGCATTGTAGTGGTATTCTTTTAGTTGAAGTCTTTCAACAGAACACCCTTCAAATCCTAAGAAATTATGTCTTTGCTTCTTCTCTGGGTGTGCACAATCATGATCTTTATGTTTGGCTTACTAGGTTTACTTCATTCCATTGACTCCCTTTTTGAAAGAGGGTCAAGGTTTCCTAGTTAAGAGATTTCAGGGTTTCATAGTCAGAGGATCATAGTTTTGTCTCCAGATACAATTGACTCCAAAATTTCTTTTTCTTTTTGTGACTGAATATAAGCGCTTCACTCTATAGTCTCTTTGAAATTTCTCATATCACGTGAAACACTGGCCGGCATTCTTAGCTGAATGGTTTAATTACTCTCTGTGAAGTCATGGAAGTAAAGCAATTCGAGACACCACAAATTCCCGGATAGGTGGCTGTCTAAGAATCCTGGTTACTAACGGTGCCAAGCCTTTGGCTGAAGAGAGAAAAGAATTGACTGACAGTGATGTTACAAGACAGTAACAAACTTATGCAAGTTGCAGTATTACAAAACTATAAGATATCCTTTTTTGATGTGTGGAGAAATAATTGGAAAGAAAAATGACAGAGGGAAGTTTGGGACTTTTCAAATTATTCAATTTTGAAAATTGTATATTTTTACAAACTTTTGTTCAATAGATCAAATATAAATAAATATAACTTATTATATTTGAAATCTCATCCTGAAAACTATAAAACGCAATTATGTACTATAAATTGGATTCGATAGATTTATTTTACATCAGAATGTTCTCTTAAACTTCTAAGAAGAAAATTGGTAACTCACTCTGACCCAGACACTGGAGTCAAAATGTAAAATCTAAAATAACAGTATTTATTAATGACTTTTGTGAAAAACCCTCATTTATGAAAGTTAATGCAAATTGTAAAAAAATCTCAAAAACTGATTCAAGTTTTTTCCATTAAATTTACAGTTAAATCAAAGGATGCTTAAAAAAATGGCACAACTTTCATTTTTGTTGAACTCTGAATTTTGGAAAATCATAAAAGTTAGTATTAACATGAAGTATGTACTGTTGTAGTACCACTAATATATTTTATGCTGACAGCCTCTCAGTTGGGAGTTTCGGTTTGAAGATGATTTGAATGAGAGTTCATGGTGGTTGTATAGTTTTACAACAATTACATTCCAACATAAAACAAATAAAATTGATAAATGGATTTAACAGTCAAGTAACATTTTTAATGTAATGTAATGTAATGTAAGTGTAATATGTAAAATACTGAAAAGTCGCTAAAAACCTTTGGTTGATGCGACTAAAAAAACAAAATTTATTTTGCATAACTGTTATGGCTTTATATGGTTATATGGCTAGAGCAGTAATTCTTAAAGCCTTGGTCTGTGGCATTCTTATTAATTATGTGGAATACTCGTACTGTGGCCAATATGGAGAACAGAAGCAGCCTTGCCTGCAGTAATGTTTGGAAGCTTCTGACTGAGCTATTTCAGTTTACTGTGGAAACATGAATTTTCGGCATTGGCTTCCATTGAAAATACAGAATATGTGAGTGACTTTCTGTGGAGAATAGAATTGTGGTATATTTATCTGCAAATCCTTTCCACGTTGTTCTGTTGTGGAAAAAATAACTTAGTATATATTGGTGCTATAGCTCTAATAATGTTTAATTGTCACATTCCATGAGAATGTTCAAAATATAAAAGATCCCGTTTTTACTCATCTAAAAAACACAACAAAAAACAACAACCGAATGTTGTAGTAATCACAAAAATAATCAGTCAATGGATCAATATAATAATCAGTTGACTGGATGCCTGATAAAAAAATCTCACAATTGCTAATGCCACAGCAATACGTGATTTCACGCAAGCACAACTAGAGCTTTTACTACAAAATACTTTCTCACATTGTTAGAAATGGTTATGTGGATATTGAAATACTGTAATTTCTACCCTTTTAACAACTCGGCTGTAACTTGAAAAAGTTCAAAATTCAAATGAAGCGCTTGTGATGCCTATTCGCATTTTAATATGATAGTCAGAAACAGTAGTCATTCCTTACTTTCACTAGTGAAGCAAGCATTGATAAATTTGACTGTTATTGCAGCTCATACAGAAAGGCAAGAATAATTTCACGCAATTTTGCCTTGATTGGTTGAAGTGTGTTTCCAATTTTTGAGTAGGTACCATAATCAGCGATCGAAATTTATAAGAGCTCTTAAGTTAAATCTATTATATTTCATGAAAATGTCTACATCAGTCTTGACGAGTACAATACGTTCATTACGACAGGCAATAATGAGAAGAATTACTATAATTTGAAACCACCTTATTGCCATTTTGCGAAGGGTCAGAGCATTAAATGATGCACGGGGAATTCGAATTCACCATTTTGTGTTTTTCTTTTCCAATTTGCAATTTTCGAAAATTCAGAGATTTTGCTGAAAATGGGACCTGCACAATTTTTTTTTGCTTCATACGAGAAACAAATTTGGTGCTGTTTTTGAGAAAATAATTAAAATTTAAAAATTGCCTATTTCACACAAAAAGACTCATATTTTCAAAAAATAGAACATGGCTTTATTTAAAGAGCTGCTATTGATCAAATTTCATTTCGGGAAAAAATATTTTCAGAAGTGTATTGTAGTTGTAGGAAGACGCTGAAAACCTTTTGAACTTCTGCAATTTTCTAAAATTAATGGAGGGCAACGAAAATGCGATGTACACCATCTCTTTATGGACTTTATGATCTTTCAGATGTAAAGAATTAGAAAATATGCCATTTTTGAGAAAATTTTGAAAATGTTTTACGCTTCATGTAAAGTACTCCCCTATCCTCAAAAAAAGTCCACTCGAAATTCAAGGGACCACGACATCAGTGAAATTGATTGTGGAATATCATTTTTGATGACATTCCTGCACATGGTTTAGCCACTAACATATACACAGAGGGACAGACGTTTGTGCAGTTTATGGATTTTTTGATATTAAGAACCCACAAAACGTAGATTGTGACTATACAAGGTGTTAGATGAAGTAGTTTATTACACACAGGATCTAATTATCCTCATTTTCATTACCAGGGCCCAACTATAACAATTTTTCTGTTGGATATTTGTTGCTTTTACTGCAGCATTATATTGTAAGTAGTTGTGAGGGTGGAAAAAAACTAGTCATAACTCATGTGAATGATCAGTGTTGAACTGGGAGGTGTAGCAGAGAGGGTAGAGTTAAAGGTTAAAGCAAATTTTGTGGGGTACATTCAATAAAAGAAAATAAATAAAAAATCCTGCTGACCACGTCGAGGATGCAATATGATGTTGTTTTTCGATGGAAAACAGTAAAAATAATCACCTTGCATTTGGAGATAAGTAGAGTGAGAATTATTTGAACCACTTTATATTGAGCATTCTGCTGTCAGTTTTGTCAAAATTTACTCCATATTCTTTCTTAATAATGTGAGGTGAGACAGATTTCTGGCAGTACTGGTAAATCCGGAAAGTGTTAACTTATTTTTAATTGGTTATATTTTACAGAGGGTGCCCTAATGATGGAATCTGAACTAGGAACAGCAGATTCTGAAGAAATTTTGGATGAAGATGAAGTTTTAGCGGTTAGTTAAATTTTCTTAAGTATTTTTGCTTTACAACATTTCCTCATTCTCTAAATACATATTTCATAAAGTTACTTTGCAGTTATAAACTATATTTGTATATCTTAATGGTAACCTTGAAACAAACATTTTTTTATTTTGAAGATATAATTTTTTGGAATTGTTCTTGATAAAAAGTAGAAATTTTTGTTAATGTTTTCATTTTGAATTGATTTGCTGCACTTTTATGTTTAATTAACATAACACCATGGATGTCAAATACATAAATACTTGATAAATTGAAGACAAACCCTGATCTTCTTTCATGTGAAAGCTAGTAACTGTTCTGTTGGAAAAACATTTGATTAATGGAAGATTTATTTCTTTAATAAGCTTTCTTTTTGTAGTAACTTCTTTTTAATTTTCAGATATGGGAAAATATTTAAAGTAACTCATGAACAAAGTAGCATAAAGTGTGTTCCTAACATATAAATCAATTTGTGGTTCCATACTCAGTAGTTTTATGTTGTCATATGTGTGGTTAACACTAGAATGCCTGGCATTCCAATAGCCCGTAGAACGCCCATTGGAGTTGTTTTGACTCTGAGCCTTCAAGGTTACTTCTTTAAAGGAAATATTGGAAAAGTATTTATCTATATCACTAGAACAATAAAAAAAATAATTTAGTGTATAATAGAAGTATTATGCCACAACTTAAATATATTTTAAACATTTATTGTCATTGCTAGGGAGCGGATTTGAATGAAATTTCATTTTTTTCCTTTTCACTTTAGAACACTGCCGTTTAGTATAGAAATTCATTTTATGTTATGATGAAAGGAATTGCCCTTTTTTATAGGTCTTTTTTGCATTTCTTGCCAATTTTGACTAATAAGGCCTTTTTTTTACCGTTTTACGTTATCATTTTTAATGCATTTTTTTTTAATGTTATTTTTAATGGTACTTGCTTTAAATAATATTTACGAGATGCATCAAATGTTCTTCACAGAACTACTCAGATGCCTCTTTGATTTGTTTGCTCAAATATTGTTTTGGCAGCTGTTGTGATGTAATTCTTGTGACGTATATCAGCGCCATTGCAGTTCTGGGCGATTTCAGGATAACTCTAAAGACAGAGATTTCCTGATAAAGAACAATCCAAACCAAAAGTTTTCAAGCAGAGTACACTGGAACAAATGGAAGAAGCCTTTATTACATGAGTAACGTATCCAACAGCTTGAGTTGTTCATCCAAACTGGTTTTGATAAGATTTTTAGGGCATTTTTAAGGCATTTTATTGATCATTTTTGGGGATGTTTTAGGTCATCAAAATCCGCCCTCCTGTCATTACTGCCCTGCGAAATCTAAGTTAAAGAAACATGTTGAACGGAATCCGCAATTAAACGGGCAAAAATTGATGTTGAGAAGTAAACTTTGGTATAGGAACAAATTGTTGTAATAATAATAATAATAATAATAATAATAATATAATAATAATGTTGATGATGATGATGACGACGACGACAACAGATAAATGTTATAAACATTTAATTTTGAATAATACTTGTTAAACATGTGACCCAAAAATGTATTTCCTTGCAATGCACTTCGCATACTATCTCACAATATGTCAAATTTATTTGAAATATTTTATATACGTTTGTTTCACACCGATTCAAACTTGATGTGTGTTAAGAGGATGGAGTTCTAAAAGAAATTTAATCCCATGCTTCAAATGTCAGTAGTTCTTGTTCAGGTTTTCACTGTGTTTACTTTCTTCATTTCTGACCGTACTAGGTATAAACAGTATAAATATGTATAATTGTAAATCTAAAACTGTAACAGACTTGTACAGACTACAGTTTTGTAAAATTTCATATCATGGCTACATTTTTCAGGCGTTTCCTTTTGTCTTTCACCAAACTTCGCGTACGGTGGAACCAATATTTCCAGTGTATGTGAGAACATTGACACAGCATTTTCGTGATAATCTCCCAAAAGTCTCCTTTGCTGCTTTTGACCAGTTCTCATGCCATGAACAGTGTAGAAACCTTGAGTTTGGAAGGTAAATGCCCGCTTATCAATTCTATTTCTTTGATGTATAACATTGCTACAGTTTGTAAAGATATCCCTTCATACTAAAGCAGAATAACTTGTCAGATGAAAGTTGCTGTTGATTTATTTCCAAACGCTTCTTATTATTTTGAAAACCATGAAACAAGACTGTCTAAAAAACTAAGAGTATCTGACCATGCCTCTACCACCTGGAGTCTGAAATGCCTTCCTGTACATGAAAAAAATATCTTTTATTCTGAACTATTTCTCTTCTTCTGAATTATTTGAAAAAATTTTTTTATTTAACTTTTGTGTGATAACAATGGTTTTCATTCGAGTGATATTAATTTTCTTTTCGGAACTTCGTCATATTTTTGTCACTATCACGAAAGAACTCATGAATTTGCATGTATTGAACATGAGGGCTATAAAAAAACAAAGAAGGAAAGAATAGTCGTATATTTCTTCAGAATGTATCCGAAATACTAGAAGACTCATTTAAAGAAAAATCAGCATTGAATTATTCAAGACAAAAGCTTGAGGATGCATGCAAAAGGAGTCAAAATGATGCTTCCTGGGTGTTCTAGGTAAATTTCGATTATTTTTCATAAAAAATATTTTTTACAAACTTCAGTTTCTAACATATGGTAGATACTTAAAAATTATGAAAAGTCACAAAATTACAAAATACTATCTTCAAAAACAAAGAAGCTACAAGGGCACAAAGATCACCAGGAGTCGAAATGACGCCTCTGGGCCTTCTAGTGTTAAACTAAGCTTTGGCCAATCTGTCATTAGAGACAGATATACTTGTTTCATTTAGGACTACATTTCTTCTTTTACAGATCTGTTTTAAATTCTTATATAAAGGAACAATCAATTAGTGACAAAATTTAAGTAAATATATTTTGAATGTACAATAAAAAGGGGAAATACATTAACTTTAAAAAGTATTTGTAAGCAATAGAAATATTGAAAATGAAATGAGAAAAATTAGAAATTGAATGATGATAATACACTTACAGATGTTAGGGCTCTTGGTTTTCAACAAAACTAATGTGACCTTTTTTGCGAGATGATTGTAATGTCTTAAGATACGGTTATTTTAGTTCAGCTTTCTTGTCATTTGTGCCAAAAATAGTTTTTATAAAGTGATGTGGATTTCAGAAAAACATTGTGGGTGATCTGTATTTTTTGGTCCACAACAGCCTACCATTATAAATTTCATGTTTAAAACAGTTGGTAGAACCCCTTTTTCTAGTTGTTTTAATTACTGTATAGAAGTTTTGTTTGGTAGCTTTTGGCTTGGGTTTATCATCTTTGCAAATTTCTGCTGCTTCTGTTAAAAAAGCAGCAGCAGCAATGACAACCACAACAACAAAGTCAATATCAACTACAAATCTTGTAGTTGCCTCATTACTAGGTTCAATGTATTTTCTTTAATGAGATCGAATTGATTGCATCTTTGTTACCAATATTAAATTTTTGATAGCCATTTTTTACTATTGTCCTGTCATCAGCAACTATGTAAGAAACCAGCTATTGAGAGTAATACTAAAAATTTACAAGTATTATAAACAATTTGTTAAAGAAAAAACAGGGATGGAATACAATAAATGCTTTGTAAATAATTTAAATACCAGGATAATACTACAAATAACAGGAAGACCACGTGTAATGAATAAATAATTGAAGAAAAGTTCGTTTTATGTTATCTTATTCTTCCACAAGTTTCAATTCTCTTTGCTTTCAGGGAGAAGAAGCACTTGATGATGACATAGGAGATATATCGGGGAAAACTGATGACATTATTCCAAACTTGGGTGATCCAGAAGAGAAAGTTAAAGAAGAAGAAAGTGATGAAAAATCTCATCAGCCTCCAAAAAAGATTGTTCTAAATAGAAATATCATTGTTTCTGGGAAGGAAAATCAGAAAGAGCCTGAAGAATCAAATAAACAAGAAAACTCGGAGAAAAAAATTATAAAATTATCTGCACTCTCTGCAAAAGAGGTAAAAATGTGATTTTTAAAATGAAGCTTTTTTTTAGGATAATACTTTCCGTAAACTTGTTAGTTTATTATTGAGTGACATGAGTTGAATATTATAGAGAAAGCATTTTATCATAAAAGATTTTTAAATATATAAATGATTCTTCATGTAATAGAAATCATATTTTTGAAGTTCTGTAGATTAGAAACTTTTACACTATGTTAAACAGAAAAACCTCAAATAATGGATTGTTCGGGAACATTTGCACTTTTTTTATCAGATAATTAAATTAAAACTCAATGTTTATGTGTAATATTTGATAAAGCTCAGGCAATATTGTTACCTTTTGGTATTTGTAAGTCAGTGCTGTCTACAAATAAATAAATGGTTTTAACTGTAAAAACGTGTAAAATTTTGTGAATTTGAGTGTGCTGATAGGATGTGAAATTCAATTATATTTGTTTTTAAAGAAAGAAACAGGGAGTGGTGAAACAAGTATAAGCATGAACAGTGATTTTTTCGATAATGTGCAATAAGAATATTTTCTTTAAAATTTATTTTAGCGTTTGGAGATGCGGGCTCAGAAATTTGGTGTCCCCTTATCAGTGGATGCTAAGAAGGAAGCTAGAGCAGCAAGATTTGGCATTACTGCTCCTAGTACTACTACTCCTATCACCACTACTTCATCTTCTGTAACTTCAGTAAGTAAACAAATTTGCTGGTTAGTTTTTCATTTGAGCTTAAATAAATGTTGGAATCTTAATCGTAAGAAATATTAGATGCAAGGATTCAGTTTTGAAGAAACTGTGATCACAGTTTTGATGAATTGTTAATTTATTGGACTTTCACATCACATGTATTTCGTGATGCTGCAGCATGTGTGAAATTATTCTTATGGTTCTCGATAGTTAAATTTTAACATGTATCTCAAAGTTTGGCTGTTTTGAGGTAATGACATTGCTCAAAAGGTTTTGAGTGTTTTTGAGATATATTTCTTAAAATTTAGCCATGAATATTAATTACATTTTTCTGAATGAAAAAATTGTAGTAGCTAAGCTAAGGATTATTATTGTTCATTTACTTTAACTTGAAACATGTTAAGATAAAGAAAATCAACGTAATTATGTTTTCTGTTCCTGACATTCTTTGTGAATTGATTGTTTATGTTCCATGAGAACAGGTGAGACTTGATAAGAGGGTGGACAAAGATTCTTTTGTTTTCTCTTGGGCTTCCAAAGTATAATCCATTGTAACTAACAGATTTTGGAGAAATTCTGCTAAGCTGTAGGTTCAGTTTAAAAGTGATCTTTGTATTACAGTATTTTAGAACTAAAGAAGCAATAAGTAAATGAAATATTTAAAAAAAATAATAGGCAGATTATCAGTTACAAGTAAAGAAAAAAACTCGAAAATGCTTTTCAGATTGCTTAATAGTTACATTAGCAATATCTTATTTTAAGCTTGATGAGTAGTAGTAGTAGTTCACGTTGTATACTTTGGAAAAAAATTGCAGACTCTAAAACATAGACAACATACACTAAGCCCTGAATCCTGGTCTTCAGTTTTTCTTTCCTACCAATTAACTTCGTACACTGTGGGGGCGGGATTTGGGATCTTTTATGGGGGCAAAGGGTCCCCTTGCATACGATAGTAAAAAATCCCCTGCACCAAATGACATATGAGTAGTTACACTTTAACTCTTAACATAAAAAATAGATTTTTGAAAGGTTCCTTGGCCTCCGTCCCACCACCCACACCCCTCTACAGCTTGAAATGAGTTTTTTTTTCAAATTTTAATTATTTTGTCAACTTTACTTTATCTGATTGAAAAAATATGAAAAATAAGAAAATAATTTAAACTATCAGAAAAACATTTTTACTTTCTCGTACATGTATGTAATATGCAGAGTAATGTACATAGTATAGAGAAATTTATGTAATTCTGCAGAAAATTGATTTCAAGATTTCAACGGAAATACCCGTTTTGGGGTCCCTGATACCAAGAATGTGTTGTCTTTAATAGTCCATCTGAAAAATTGAGAAAAATACTTTTATAAAGATGGAATAAATCTATGAATTTCATGGTCTATGAATTTCACTTCAACTCTGAATTTTCAAAAATTGCAAAAATTTGAATTTTTTCACCGTCTTCCTACAACTACAAAATTGGAGAGAGAGATTTTTCCTTTAATTGAAATTTGTTGCTCATAATTAGTTCTTTCATTAAGGTAATGTACATTTTCGAAAATTTTTCAGGTTTCTTGAAATATGGCGTATGGCGTGCAATATTTGTAATTTTAAAAAATTACAAATAGAAGAGTTTCTAAAAAATAGCTCCAAATGTTTTCTTAACACTTTTGGTAAAGTCAGGCACTTATTACAGTCACGCACTTATTGTAGATTTTATTAAGTGGTTATTCATGTGTTTTTGAACTGTATGTGGTGAAGATTACTGATGATTTAATATCTTCCTGCGACAGGATGCATTGTTACAGAGTGACTACTTTCTGGAAAACCAGGAAAAATCAGGGAATTTTATTGCTCTGGAAAAGTCAGGGAATTTGTGAAAGAATCTTTAGAAGTCAGGACAAATTTTGAGGTAGTCATAAAACTAGATATTGTTCCTGAAAAAATGGTACAGCACTATTGTTTGCTTAATACCTATTTGTTGATTTTTTAAAAATTTGTACTTTCCATGTCGAAATTAATAGCTTTCCTATGGTTGGCTAAATCATACTTCCCTTCTGTGGGAATCTGACAAAGACTTATGGAGCACAACACATGCGTGAATTTGATGTACAGATCATTCGCTATCTCCTTCAGACATCTGCTATAAAGTTTCTACAGGATATGAATTGCATCTTCAAGTCTAGTTTGCTTGTTTGATTCAGCGAGAATGGAAAGTGAGTTTCTCACTAAGAGAATGAGTGACAAGTGAAGGATGTGTTTTGATATTAGCTAAGAGGAGGCAAATGACTAAATATCTTGTTTAATTGTTATTTTGTAATATATAATAATTGAAAATGTTAAATACTTTATTTCATAGCAAATGGCATGATTAGATATGATTTCAGTTTCCAGTATCGTTATAATCTTAATTAAATGCCGGCGGCGCTAGCCGAATTCGTTTACTACGCTCCGTGAAGTCACGAAGGTTAAGCGAATTCGAGACTCGCGGGTTCGTGGTTGAGTGACCGCCAGGAACCCGGATCTAACGGCGTCGAGCCCCTGGCCGAAGGGATAAAAGGCACTGACTGACTGCGACATGATGAGTCTTGACAAATATTAAAAATAAAGCACATTAATGGAGGATTACTCCCCAGTGCAAAGTGCTCAACGCCCCTTAAGGGGCTTGGAGACGTGTTGCGTCAAGGTGTAGACGCAACAAATTAAAAAAAAAAAAAGTCTGTCTCTATTAACAGCCAATTTTTTTACAGGACCAATGGTGACCGTTTAACAAAGGTTTCAGAGTATCTTAATTATACTGGGGCATAACAGTATTGATAAATTACAAGCAAACTGAAGAAAACTGGTAGGGAATAAAAGTTGTAGAAAAATGTATTAAGTGTATAAAATGTTTTGTGTTCTTCCAGTACAAAAAGCAACAAAAAACTAAAAATATAAAATTGTGTATTTTCAATTAGTTACATTTTTTAAAGCTTTTTTCACATGGATGTTTAATGCAATAATAAAATGACATTCAAGTATATCTATAATATTTACAGAATTGTCAAAATACTTAATGTTGCAATATATTCATATTATTTTCCTCTCCTATTTTCACATGACAAACAATATATTTTACACCATAAAGACTATATTTGAAATTTTACTCTTCTATTTAATTTTTCAATTCTGTCATTTGTAAGAAATTCATTCAAATTTGACTGAAAGGGAAAAGTGACTCTAGGTTTATTAAAATTCAGCTCAATCAGTAATTCAGTTTCTGTGTGAAACTATCCATTCCTTTACAAATGATATTATAACTATTGGTGCTATAAAATGGCTCAGACTTCCTTGTACTTGTTAGTTTCCTATTCTCTTCATCATCTGAAAGACCTACCAGGGTCTCTTGTGGTCCTCACTACTTTGGAGTGCGATGAAAAGCACCTTGGTGCCAAGGTACCTGGAATAAGCCTTGGTGCACCCGAACATTACATAGACTGATGTTCATGAATTGTATACCTTACATATTTGTCCACTAGTTTCATTGGCCCCTCCTTAATGCTTGTATCGTTGTTCTAATGTGAGCCAAACCTGCCCCAAGCCTCTGTTGCTATCTATGTGTCTGAATAACTTTCGAAACTTGAATAACCAATTGAAATAAATGTAAGTGCCATGTGTATGCTTGAGGTTTGCATAGCCCTTGACTCGCGCATCACACTTCAAATACTGCTGTGTGTGTAGGTGCAGCATAGGGATAGTATCTTGCGGATGTCAAAACTCCATTGCAAACGCCAACCCCAAGATGAAAATGTCCTTTCGCATGGAAGCTCAAAGCTATCAAGTTACTGCTGCATGGACATTAGAGGCTTATTGCTATTTGAAGGGTATTCCGAACGCGGTTCTTTTTCTTCTAAAATCTTCAGGGACACCGCCTTCAACAATTTGCATCAAAATTTCACCCAAAAGTTCATGCATTCATCATTTAAAAGTTAAGCATCAAAATTATCTCTGTTGTTAACATTTCGTCACTCGCGCGGCCATTCTTAGCACGAATAACTGGTTTCCGTCCAGTGCACCAATTACGTAGTTTTCTTTTGTTCTTAACATCGTCAATATTTTTTTCTTATTTATCTACACCCAAAAAAGAGTTTAACGAGTCGATGGCAGGAGGTACTGGCCTGTCAATTTAAGGAGTATTTTAATAATCGTCAAAGAAAATGACCTTGGTGAAATGTAAATATAAAGTTAAACGTGCGTTTTGTGAGCACATGAAAAGTAAAATAAGATTTTTTCTTGTTTATTGTTATCATGTTACCGACAAGAAGTTAATGCTTACCATTAACAAGTGGAGAAACAGCTTAAACGGTCAATGCCTTCGTATTCATTGTATTCAGTGGAGATCACAACTGGAGCCTATATCGGTGGTTTCATTAAATTATTGGATACAATCCTATTTTAATGTTAGGCAAGACTAGTTGGTAAGTTCAAAAACATTTTAATATTTTAAAAATCAAATGTAATTAAAACCAATAAAAACATGATCAAATGTTATCTATCCACTGAAACTGTGTTAGCCCTTAAGTAGTCACCTCACGGTTTGTTTCATAAATGAACCCCAAATTTCAATTATATAATAATTGGTCCAAATGTTATTTTTGTTAAAATTTATTTATCTATCATTATCAAACAAGTATAAATATCATAATTTCGGAATAATCTTCAAAATACATGAATGGAATACAAAAGAGCAGGTAACATGGAGGCTGTGGAAACAACAGATGAAAAATAAAGGAATCTGTTTAAAAGGAAACAAATACCTAAAATGGCTGTTGTTTAGAAATTAAATGTTAGAGGGTAGTTTATAACAGTTTTCGTTTTAATATATGAATGGTAATTTTTTCACATTTTTTTCAGTTCATTTAAACACATTTCACAGACCTTTCTCAAATGAAATTTGCACATCTCTCTCCTACATTCCACACAAAAAATACTGGATTTTTATCCTGATTTATGGGTCAGAGCACATGTTTAAATCTCTGTTGTGGTTCTTCATAGTTTTTCGAAAATTCTGTATCAATTTTTCATAATTTGGCAGCAATGGTTCGAAGAAATTTCATTAGTTGTGCTGGCATTCTGGTCTCTCTTATTGGAAGAAATATTTTGAATGTATGTATGTTTGTATTCTCGACAATGCGTATATATGGCATCGTCAATAAACAAGGAATAACATTCCAGGGCAAGTTTGACATTTTTTGCTACACCAGTAGTCCCTTCTTAAAGTAATTGAAGGATGGTTTTTCATCCAATGTCCTTACCATTATAAAAGAATTTTGTTTCCCTGCTCTGATTTTGAATTTCCTCTGAAGTGTTACTTTCTTCACTGCATGTTATCATGATCAGACACTCTCAAATTGTCACTTCATTTTCATTGCCTGATAGTTCATTATCCTTGATTTCTACCTGCCCTAAGAGCCTTAAAACATGACTCCTTTCGATTTCAAAAGGACCCTAGTTGCCACAGTTGTAAATGGATATTCCATTTGAATTCACAATGATAGTTTGTTAAAAATATATTTTAAAATTGAGTGAAAAAAGTTGCACAGTTAGTCACATGGTATCACTAGAGATCCCAAGCACAAAAAAAATCACTCTGTCTCAGCTACACTAGTAATCTAAGACAGGAAGGATTGATAAAAGATTTCTAGGAAAATATATGAAGGCGTGGCATTGCTGCCAATCACAAAGTCGAAAAAACAGGAAGTTATTGAAAGCTGGGGTATTAGTTGATCCCACATGACTACTTAAGGGTTAAGGGAAAAAAAAAACAAAATCTCTTTTAAAAAAGCTATGTATATCTCATAACAGAATTTAAATCACCATGAAAACTATTATGATTCTATATACTATTACTGAATAACTTTTTAAAATTGTTGTATTGCAAAATCGAGTATGTAAAAATGAAGATTTATTCATTCTGAAAATTAAAAATTTTTTTCGGATCTGTAATTTACAGTTATCCTCTAATTGAGATCTGATGAGTAAGCCTAGTATTGACAGCAGAATTTCCATTTTGGAAGGGGGGGGGGGAATCCTACTTGTTTGTTGAACACTGTTATTCAAGGTAGGATCAACATTTTCTTAAACTTAAGGAGTACGGTACTTCAAACCCTGCATTAGCAAACTCCAAGATTGACTTTCCAGCTGAAAAAATACTTTCTTAAACATTTAAGGATTCTGAACATTAGTTAATGTCATGTGCTTCCTAGAAAAAATCAGTTCTCTTTTAAGCTCATTTTTGTACAAAATTCTACTCTCTAGTACTCCGTTGCAAAAGAAAAGTGTATGGGTAACATAGTTATCATTAAGTACTAAACACAAAAAAATGTGTTGTAATAGGCAAAACAGAACCTGGAAAATTTATATTCTTTGGCCTGGAAAACCAGGGAAAAAACCTTGAATTTCAAAGAGCTAGATCACTGGTCACCTTGAATTGTGAAATGCCATTGCACTTAAATTTAAATAGAGTGTCTTCTGTGTTTTGAACACCGGATATGATTGTCCTTTGGGAGCTTTGTTATGATTTAATTTTTGGAACTGCATCCCCATTTGGATTATTTGGATTGTCATAACCCTTTTGATTGAACGTCAGGAGTCCCTTCAGAGGATAAATGTCATTAAAATGATGATGAAATAATCACTTGTATTTCTATTGAGTTCCCCATCTTCAGTTTTCTATTTTTTTTGGAGAGGCCCTATTTCTTTTTTTCTGACTGTTTATGCTCAGCTACTAATTTTTTGAATAGTGTACATCAAGTTACGTTTAACTGTGTGCTATTCTCCTGCCTCTTAGATTTTTTTGGCTGTTAGTAAGAAAATTATTTGAATTCAGAAATTGACAGCACTTCTGTTGATAAAGTTGTACTTGATACATAGCTAGTAGAAATATGAAATAACTATTAATTCTGAGATTCAATTTTTCCCTTCATGGTAACTGTTAGTGTTCATGAAGTAAGAAACTTGCCAACAGTAACGTAAAGCAAAAACACCAGTATGGTTTGTGTTATGTTTCTTACAAAAGTTTTCTCATTTTTTTTTTCTTGTAGACCCCAAATCTAGACCTGCTTAAGAAACGTGCTGAGAGATTTGGCTCGTCAGTATCCAGTGCTTTGTCAAAGGTATTGTTTTTCTTTATCTTTTCTGACAGAATAAAGTGATTATTTTTTTCCCCGTGGAACATAATTGAGAAAATGTTATGGGTGCTTGCTTTACTGTAGATTCACCGTATGCATCAAGATAGCTTCTGCCCATTCTAGTACATTTCTGTACTGTTCTTTTAACTATATTTCACCTCTTGCTCCAAGACCAGTAATAATCCTGGCTTAATTTGTATTGACTATATTTTAGTTTAAGAAATGTTTGCCATTGTTGCTGGTAGAGCATCCATTTGACTTTCATTACTTTAAGTAATGTATGCTCTTTCAGTGCCTGGTAAATGACCAATTAAGTAAGTACCCGTTAGATTACATTTGTAATTCGAGAAAGTAATAACAAATCATTCATAAAATACGTTGCCAGTCAACTTTTAAAGGTCACTACAATGTTCCAACGTAGGAATTTACCCCCAAAAATTGCAGAGCAAGCCACCATTGAAGGTATAAACTGCCTACCATCTCCATGGTTTCTTCTAGAAATTGTGTTTTATGGTCCTGGAGACAGAAAATCCGAGAGGGATGAATGTGGATGAAATTGAATGTGAAAAGTGTTGGGTTGCTCTGCATATTGAAAATGGTCCTGGAGACAGAAAGCATTTTCTGGTCCTGGAGACAAAATCCGAGAAGGGAAAAGAGGGATGAATGTGGATGAAATTGAATGTGAAAAGTGTTGGGTTGCTCTGCATATTGAAAATTATTTTTCTGTTTGCTTTCCATTTTTGTTTATTTATAATTACTCCTAGTAAATTACAATCCAAAGACCAAATACAGTATTATAGATAATACATAATAAACTAATAGGCCATTTCTGATGTAGTTTAATAATTGTATGCTGCTTTCACGAGCTATATAATTAAATCAACAAAAATCTTACCACATGTTACTGTGCTCTACTTTATTTACAGTTTTTTTGGCAACTACTAAGTTTCAATTTTAAATATTTTTTACTTTGATTCTTAGAGAAAGCAATAAAAATTACATCACTTTATTATGTGAAATTTAACTTGCGTGAATATGCAAAGAATATATATAATTAGATTTGTTGTTGTTGATCTGTCACAATTAAAATTTGTTATGAATAGATTTTTAAATGCCAGTGGATAATAAGGTTACACAAATGTTTCCCTAAACCCTTCCTGAAATTGCTTGATATTGTGACATATTTTCCGTCTACAGTACAAAAAATATTTTTCACCTTGAAAATGGGAATATTATTCGTTCTTATTCAGTTGAAAATATGCCTGATTTCAGTGAATAATTAAAAATTGTCGAAAGTTTTTAATAATTAAAAAGACTGGTGTAGTCTAGGCCAACTCTGCTCAAATGCAAGAATTAGGACCTGCATGTAGTTGCCCTTGTGCTTTTCGTGTGTTACTAGACTAAAGCCAGTCATGTCTGAAATTGGTAACAGTTGTATGTTCACCCCTCGCTTTCCAGACAGCAGCTTCTCTCTCATCAGCTTTGGTAGGAATTGTAACCAGTGGTCAGTGGCGATTTAAAACATGGGCAAACCTGGTGGCTCCAGGGACCTCAAAATATTGAAAATAACAAACACACCCTTCAAGAATTATATTGTTTTTTTGTTTTTTTTTCTTTTATCAAAGATACAATTTCACTGCTTAGAGCAAGTCAGTTGCCCACGAAGTGCAAATCCTTTTGGACATGATTTCTCTTTTGATTTTTAATTATGACACCTAACATGTATATGTTAAAGTGCAGGGTGCCACCAAATGTTGCCGTTGAGCTTATTTTGTGACGCCATTAAAGATAGCAAAAATAAAATTTTAAACCTTTTTTTTTTTGATTTAAATGAAAGATAATAACATTCTTCTTTAGAAAATGTCATCACATTTTTTTTAAAATCTCATGAATGTTTTTAAGTTTAGAGTGCAAGTTTTGAACATGTGAAATGAACAAAAGTTGTGTATATATGTATGTGAATATAGAAAACAAAATAATCGACTAGAGCACTATAATGAAAATTACAAGAATTGGAACACAAAGATTTTTTTTTAAAAATAAACAAAACAGAAGAATAAACTACAACAAAATTTCAGTAATAAAGAAAATGTTACAAACATTTAAACACTTAAATAGTGTAAGAAATCATTCCATCTTAAAAAAGTTTACTCCGCACATCATTGCTGAAAGCCCTTTGCCCTTTTCTCGTTTTTTAAAGAGATTTGAGGAAACATCGTAAAGAAGGAAAATGTACCATATTGCATGTGCTCAGAAAACGCACGAGTAAAACTCGGCATTTCTATCTCCTGTATGAATAGAAGCAAGCGCCTCTTCTTTATCGGTTGAAAACGCCCACCAAAAGCTGACGCTCCGGTGTGAATGGTCCCGCGAATTCCGCCGCCGCGTCTAGCGCGGATCATCCACAGCGGAAATTTATATCAATATCAGTCAGAATGATTTTCTTGTCTTCTGTGATCAGATTCAAAATTTCATCAAAATATGCACTGGTTCTAGTAAACTAAAACCGTTTCTCATCGTTTGTGGCATCAAGGTGTCAGATTGTTTGTAGAGATAGTGCTAAAAGCACTGTCATTTGGCATAAACATTATTACATTCTATTCTTTTGTTTTTCAAACATCACACAAATGTAAGTTTTTTTTATTGCTCACGCGTTGCTAATATTTACGTTATTGGTGATTTGTATTCGTTATTGCATTTGTGAGAACAAGAGCTTTAAATGATGTCAAATGAAGCTTTTCGAAAACTCAGAAATGCTCAAACACCATTTTGTCAAATACTTGTCCATATTTTTTGAACAGATATTGTTAATTCTTGGAATAACAGCCAAAATGCCACTGATGTAATCTTTTATGTTTTTCCAAAAATTACTCAAAAGAATTTTTTAAAATGTATCCACCACTTTGTTAGTATTTACATTATGCACATTCCCTACACATTATCACATTTGTGAGTACAATGCCGTCAAATAATTCCTTAAGGTTCTCGAAACCTCAAATATTTTGGCTCCTCTGAAGGTGTATTTTCAGAAATGCTCGGACATGTTTACTTTCTGGTATACATATGTATGCAAGTTGTCGTCGTCTGTCCGTCTGTCTGTCTGTCCGTCCGTCGTCGTCCGTGTCGTCGTCCGTGTCCGTCGTCGTGTCTGTCGTTCGTGTCTGTCTGTCGTGTCGTCTGTCGTCTGTCGTCTGTCCGTCTGTCCTGTCGTCGTGTCGTCCGTCTGTCTGTCCGTCTGTCCGTCTGTGTCGTCGTGTCCGTCCGTCCGTCCGTGTCTCGTCGTCCGTCGTCCGTCTGTCCGTCCGTCCGTCCGTGTCCGTCTGTCGTGTCGCCGTCGTCGTTGTTCGTCCGTCCGTCTGTCTGTTCGTCCGTCCGTCTGTCGTTCGTCTCGTCGTCGTCTGTCTGTTCGTCCGTCCGTCTGTCTGTTCGTCCGTCCGTCTGTCTGTTCGTCCGTCCGTTGTCTGTCGTCCGTCCGTCGTCTTCGTCCGTCCGTCCGTGTCTGCTCTGTCTGTCCGTCCGTCTGTTTCTGTCCGTCTTCGTGTTCCGTCCGTCCGTCTGTCTCCGTCCGTCTGTTCGTCCGTCCGTCGTTCGTCCGTCCGTCTGTTCGTCCGTCCGTCTGTTCGTCCGTCCGTCTGTTCGTCCGTCCGTCTGTTCGTCCGTCCGTCTGTTCGTCCGTCCGTCGTTCGTCCGTCCGTCTGTTCGTCCGTCCGTCTGTTCGTCCGTCCGTCTGTTCGTCCGTCCGTCTGTTCGTCCGTCCGTCTGTTCGTCCGTCTGTTCGTCCGTCCGTCTGTTCGTCCGTCCGTCTGTGTCCGTCCGTCCGTCCGTCCGTCCGTCCGTCCGTTCGTCCGTTCGTTCGTTCGTTCGTTCGTTCGTTCGTTCGTTCCGTTCGTCCGTCCGTTCGTCCGTTCGTCCGTTCGTCCGTTCGTCCGTACGTACGTGAATATTACTAGTACCTAAACTATGCATATGATTTTTTCCAAATTTAATAAACCTCGGACGACCTCATGCATTACTATGCACATTTCCAGCAATTTTTAAACACTGTTGCACTGAAAGTTGAAGTTCTGCAAATGATTTTGAAGTTTTCTGAAAACTAAAATTTCCTGTGAAAAACAGTTACAAATTTCTCATTTACAGTAACAGTTAAATGCCATTTTCTTAAAAACACTGCAAATTTTTCAATGAAAAGTGCCATTTAGGACAAGGTTTTACTCTTCTTTAATAGTATTTAAGAAATATGTTGGTTATACTATTATCAAACCGAAATGTGACCATTTTTTTTTTTTAAACTGTAATTTGGGCGGCGATAAATGCCAACTGGAAAGAGTATGTGGCAATCCTGAATAGCTAGCTTAGACCAAAGAAAATAAAAACTATATGAGAAAGTCTGCGCCATTGTGTAGCTCCACTAGTTAAAAAAATGGCTTAAAATTTTTCAACTAAAATTTGCATGTATACCCAGGTGTTACTCTTCTGTAATATTCTTTAACTCCTATTTTAATTTTACCATTGGGGCAATGAAAAATTGAAAAATATTTGATAAGTTTGAGGAGATATAGTTTTGTTTTTTCCATTTACTTCGGAAATGTTTAAAGGACAAATGACAGTTGAAGTGGTTGGGAGAAGATAGTTTCAATCCTTATGTCATAAATCCAAACCAAAGGGCTTAGAATAACTCCTAAAAAAACATGATCGAAATGCTGAACAAATATGTTCATAAAACTACAGTATGTGAGTAGAAGGCAACCAAAAATGTATACAGAAAATAAAAGATGCCTCATTGTACTGAACCTTTCCTCTAGTTGACAAACATTTTGTCATGTGGGTTAGCATTATGTTCCTCCGACCTCTTCAGTTATTTTCAGGATACAATACAAGTAATGATCTTCTAATTTTCTAAATAATGTAATTAAGTTTACACATTTAAATATGTTGTCCTTTTTTATATCAAGTGCCTGAAATGATTTTTCTCCCATGTTAGTCTTGAGGATTGGTAGGTCAAGACAGTTACAATCATTTTGATAATTTTAATGCAATACAACTTACAGTACATATAAGATTTATTGTATCATTAGTTTTCATGGTTTCCTTGAAAGAATGTTCACGACAAATGTGAGGGAATCTTGAAGGAGGTAGCGAAAGTGTTGAATGATGACGCAGGTGGGCAATCAAGTTGTGGAAAGTGTATTTCTGCTTAAGTCATGTGTTTCATGTGTCTTAATAAAAAATTAACTTCACAGATGCTAAGCTGTGCGTAGAACCACTCATTGTGAAACAGTCATTAAAAACAATTCCTTCTGAATATTGTTTAATATTGAGATTCGTACACAAATCTATTAAAATGTTCTTTTATTTTTTAGGTGGAACAAGCTGAGAAACTAAAGAAACGTCAGGAACGATTTGGTTTGGTTGAAGCAGCTCCTCCTGCCAAGAAATCAAATTTATCTCTTGACGAAAAAAAGAGATTACGAGCAGAGCGATTCAAAATAAACAAATAATTTTATTTTGTTGTGTTTTATAAAACCTACAAACCTGTAAATATATTTGATACAGCATAGAGTGGACCAGACTTTGTATGTTTATGTGCAGTTCTGAAATTGTGATTTGAAGGTGAAAATATTTTACAAAAGGACCAAAGTACAAGAAGGAATGTGGATCAACTGTAATTGTTCATTTACATGTCAGAAAAGATAAATGTGTTTTGTGAATAAATGTTCTTTTATTCTTTCAGTTTATAGTTTGTGTTTTATTAAATCCATGTTGAATATTGCTTCCTATCATGATTTATGTGATTATTTAAAAAGAGTCATCATTATTTAATAAGATACGGAAAATTTTAATTTGATTGCTTTACTGGAAAATAATAAGTGTATTTAATGAAAATATGCTTTTTTATTGATGTAAACAAATATGGTCATGCTTTGTTAATCCATTGATATAAATATTTACCAATATTAATTTCAGGCAAAATAAGATAAATTCGATTTCAGGCAAAAGAAGATGGAGTATATACATACATACACACACGTACAGGTTTTTTTCAAGAATATTCCTACTAACAAATTTTATTTTTAATTAGTGATCATTTACATGTTGCAAATGGTAGTGGAACAAATGTTAATAATTGATTATTGCATGCCCATTTTTCAAAAACAAGGAAGGGAACCATAACTAGTAATTTAAAGGATGAAAGACTTTGAGGGAAATGAAAATTACATTTATAAATTAGAAGCAATTCATGTGACTATCTGCTGTATTTTTCAAGGGAATTAGACAAAAAATAGTTTATGGATAAACAATTAGTCTTGGTCATATTTATGGTCTTTCTCCAATAGTGCTGAATATTTCTGGTTATGTTTCTGCAGCCTAGTAATGCAGTTACTACAAGGATAAACTGAAAATTTACTGAAATATTAAAAAATGATGAAGTCACTTTACTCTTATTGATATCTTTGATAATGCATCTTACACATTTTGTGAACTTGTCAGTGAGTGATACAATTTTCAGTTGTTAATGAAGGCTGCTGCTTTATGGTGATGCCTTGGCGGGAAATGATGCTACATCTGTTTAATCCTTCCTTATTTGTCTTATGTTCAATCTTGTCTGACAAAGTCATTCCAACATTGGTCCATCATTGAATTTTTACAGCTTTGCTTGCACACTTCTGTTGAAACAAACAAACAAGCATGCTTGTGCATTTGTACTGATTTATATTTAACATTTACTGTAAACATTGTAATGTAGGTATAGTAAGCATTAAAATATATAGTGGCTTATTTTTGTGTGAAAGCATGCTACATTTAAAAATGGCTGGAGAAGTGGCAATATATGAGTTAATTATTGGTATTTGAATGAAAAGGATTTGGAAATCCTGTTTAATGATGCCAAATGACCAGTAATGTAGAAAAATGACTGGTTTACAGCAATTGGGGTTGTGAGGGAACCTGTTTGATTGTGAATCATTTACTAAGAACAAGTTCTTATCCTGTGTTTGTGTAGAAAAGTATTGTATACAAAGAGGAAAAAAAAAATATGTTGTTTTGTCAAAAGTTAAATAAACAATTTTCATCATATACTTTTGTTTATAGTAACCCAAACCCACACCACACAAGATCCATATTGTAAGAAAAAATGGTTGTGTATGAGTTATTAGAAGACGCTATGGACACATCAAAACTGGCTAATGTGAACCTGCTGAATAGGAAATTGCTTCCAGGATGTGTCAAACAAATTTAAGATGAAAATTGTAGAATTTTGTAGATTATGCTTTGAAGAAATTGCAAGTGCAATACAATGTGCTCTCAGTGCCTGTTCATGAACTAATGTTCAGAATTTGCAAAACAAATTAAAGGGGTGGTACAGGAATCATGCCCCACACTAAGGTCAATCTTTTTTAGGATAATTTTAGTCAATTTATGCAAATCAAATGTCACATATTGTTCCCATAACATTTCTAAGGAATGTTCCCATTTAGTCTGCGTGTATATCGTTTCAAGAAATTTCCATTCTGAAAGAGAGTTATTTCTCTTGTTATAGGGGAGGAGGGAGTTAAGCAATTGTCACCATCTTCACTTTCTGGATCCTGCCCTATTACTACAGATTTTTTGTTTATTCCTTTTCAGTTTTGTTCAGCTGCTCCCAGTGTAGGAACATGTCAAAAATTGTCCAAATTTTGTCATTTATCTATGTCATTAAGTTGAGAAGATATTTATTCTTTGATAATTCACTTTTTAAAACAGACTTAAAATTATGTAATTGCAGTTTTAAATCTAAAAATAGCGTGTAACTCACACAAATAATCTGCAGCGTATTAATTTAAAAGTAAAATGAAATAATAAATATTTTAAAGTATTTATCACTTTCTACTCTTGTTATCTTCACAATTAAAACACCACTGATATGACTGGCAATTGAAGTACATGCAGGCAGAATCATAATTCACCTGCCTGCGAGATCAAATCATAATCCACACCTGCTGTGTGAGCAAAGCATTCTACTATTGTATTCTTAGAATAAGATGTGAAGCAAGACTCCAAATATGCTTACCCCATAAAGCAACTAGAGAGGAAACAAGTCTGATTTCATGAACTCTTGTTAGAAAACATTTGGACTGAGGATATATTCTCAGACTGTGATAATGAAATATTTGTTCCAATGTTCTCTTTTAATTAGGGACAACCAGGTAGTGGAAGAAGTTATTTAGTCAATTTTGTTCATTTATTGGAGGAAAGAAAAAAAAAGATAATATTTCGAAGAAAGTTGTTCTCATCTGACTGTCACATTGAATTCTATGTAACTGTCATTGTGAAATTCAATGATAGATTTCATTATATTTAAACGCTTTTCTGTTAAAAAAATCAAACATGAGCCATAAAATAGGTAAAAGCAATAAAATAACTTATATTGAGCGCAAACATCCAATGCCTACCTTTTATAAATCGTTTTAACTGCAGATAAACGAGATGAATGTGATGATCTCTGCTTGTGAAAGGTAAAACATGGTTTGCCCAGCATCATGTTTATGCTGCAAATGGATGCATGTTTCTAACAGTTGGGTGACAAAGTGCAACAACTTTGTCAAGATAGTAAAATGAGAAGTAGAAAGGGGAAAATGAGGAGGCCAGGGAGGAAGCAAAAAGTGGAACAAATTGGCATGGGAAGGGAACCTCCTGCCAAGAATTTGTTTGTTTAGAAAGTTAAAGTCCGAATGCTTGTTTTTTCCTTTACAATGTAAAATTATTACAAAGTGTAAATTGTTGAAAAATTTGTACCATCCATGTTATTTTGTAACAATGTTTGAAAGTAAATTTCGAGTATATAACATAGGTTGGTAAGTAACATATTGTATTGATAAGAATGTTGTATTCCATGTTTGCATTAAATTTAGTATTCATTTTAATGTGTAAAGTCTCAGATATCAATCTTGCATGTTTGCAGAGTTCAGAATTCAAAATTTGTACAATGGAAAGTCCATTGAATGGTGAAAATCATTTGTATAACCACGTTTAAATACAATCTGAGAGAGGGGTCTGTGATATTTTTCTCATGTTCCTGACTAGTATGTTTTACCATTTGCTTTGTTTTCCCAATAAAAATAATGCAATAATATAAATATAGCATTATTAGCATTAGCTACAGAGCTATTGTGCAATAATGCAATGTGCACTTGGTAGTGAGCTTGCTAAACACCGTTTGACATCCTTGGTGTGTGCTGCCTGGTCTTGCCTAAGATCCATCCCCACCCTCATATAGTTCTCATCCATATTTAGGGTCCCTTTGGGCCAAATTTCCTTACCTCGTAAACATAATCCTTGTACTAACTTTTTCATTATTCATTTCTCTCCACCTGTTGTCCAACCTGTCTCACTCCCTGTTACTACTGGGGTATCGACCACACATTTGAGTTTTTGAGAAACGTCATTCAAAATCCTTTAATAGACTTCTACTCACAAATGTAATAATGTATAAAAATCACTGGTAAAATGAATATTAACAATCATAGATATATTTCAAAAAATAATTTTGTTTAATTTTTAAAAAAACAAAAGTTTACTTATGTTAAAGTGGCATTGATGTCATGTTATTCAGTGTCTTTAGCACTATCCATACAAAAAATTCAAAGAAAAAAATGGAAAAGTCGGATCTATGCCATCGTCATGTGCTTGCTATTCTTATGAGAAGTTTAGGAAAAAAAATTGGAGTAAATTTTGCGAAAATTTAAAAAATGTTCTAGGGCTTGCGTTCAAAGAACGATTTCCATAAAACATAAAGAATGTTTTTCAAAATCGCAGAGCTTGGAGTCGAGGGAGATCAATCGGGGAATATTCATTTTGGGAAACAGTCTTACGAATAGTTTAGGCGCTAGTGTTGGACGCTTTGAAAATAAATAAAAAAACACAACCAACAACACTTTTTGGAACCCAACATTCAAATCTCGAAATCGATTTTCCGCAGAATTACACGATTTCCTCTATACTACGTATATATACGTACGTAAACGAGAAAGTAAAAGAGGAGGTAGAAATATGGAAATGGAGTAGTGAGTAGTTGAAATGGAAGACTAGAGGGGGAGGTAGGAGGAGGAAGTAGAAGCAAGCAGGTTGGTGTGATCGATCGCGTGTGAGGGCACCGACCTCTTACCGGCCCCCTGCGTGGCGCGCCCTGATATGCATCGCCTGGGGCTGCGAGCAGGTGGCGCACCATTCATTGGCCGCGAGGACCAAGGAGGGAAACCGGGGGCGGGGTGGCCGGGTTATTAAATAAATGCCAGTGATAAATTATATCCCGACGTGTTCAACCAAAACGAGACCGCCGCGATTCTTTTAAGCATAGCTTGTTTAATCCGAAAAAAGAAATTGAAGGAAAAATTTTGAGCAGATATTGAAACAATGTTTTTTTAAATATATTTTGCATGAACTTCAAGCAGAAATTACGCGAGAACTAGTTTTTCAAAAAAATGTTAAGACCTTTTTTAAAGATGGTTTTTTTAGAAAAAATGCACAAGGGAAAATCTGGCCGAATTCGCTCAGAGCCAATATTGCTGCTGTCCTTGTAGTCTCTCTGGCCTGGAGGTCGTAGGGTTCGACTTCCAACGGTAGCGGATTTTCGACACGAGCTAGGTTGCGTAATTGCATTCAGCGGCTGTGAATGATCTTGATTGACCGGGTGACGCCGCGTCGAAGGCTGTGCGTCCGACGTTTCGACCATCTTTTCGTGGTCCTCCTCAGAGCTGGTCTGCCACTGCCAGCGGCTGTCTGGAGAAGAATTCTAGCGGTCAGCTGACCAGCTAGGTAGTTTTCCATATTTTCTTTGATGAATAGTTAGAGAGTGTTGGAACCCATTAACTGTCTCCCTCCAAATAGTACCGCCAAATATTTCGGTCTAAACATGGATACTAAACTGAACTGGAACCAACACATCAATAGTAAAATACAGCAAGCAAAAAATAAGATACACCAACTAAAACCCATCGTTAATCGATCTTCACACCTCCCACTCCCAACCGCCATATCCATCTATAAAAGTATCATTAGACCACTCCTCCTTTACGCCTATCCAGTTTGGATCTCCGCTGCAAGAACAAACCTAAACAAGCTCCAAATAGTCCAAAACCAGTTTCTTAGAACTATCACAAATGCTCCTTGGTTTGTCTCAAACTCACAGCTCCACAAATAATTTCAAATTGACTCCATACAACACCATATGACATATCTCTCAACCCAGTTCTATCACTCCATACCTCAAATTCCACACCTAGACAACTTCAGACTCCGGAAAACTCAACTCAAACTTCAGACTCCGGAATCAGATTAAAAACTAGATATCCATACGAGGCATTCCTAACCAAATTTGTCGAAATATATTGTTTTTAGAGATGTCTGGAAAAGACTTCTTCACCCGAATTAGTTTTTAGTTTAATTTTAGGTAATTTAGAATGTAACCATCAATACATATGTAAAAGTGTTATATGTACTGAACTATGTATGATCTGTAATAATAATAATAATAATAATAATAATAATAATAATAATAATAATAATAATAATAATAATAATATTGTGACCGCCCGTTTTCTTAGATTCCGAAAACGTGTCACATACCGCCCTAAGAAAGCGAGGGAAAAGAATATTTTGAACGCGCGCCAACGCGGATGGATATTTGGAATGATAATTAGAATTTAGAACAAGAGAGACCGCCACCTTATACCAAGGGCGAGACCGGAGGTCGGATGAAAGAAAAAGTTCTTTCTGAAGGTAGCAGCTGAACTGGGCGGACGTATGGAAAACGGTACCCCAGGAAGTGACATTGCAGCGGATTTCAGATTTGCAACTTTTTTGAGGAAAACTCTTCTAGAAGACCCGAAGAGGTAATTATTCTGTTATAAATTGATTTAAACATAATCTTAGAAGAAAGATAATAAGAAATGTTATGAATTTATAATGGAAGAATTAGGGAGTGGAGTTTTGAATAGATGGCAGTAATTAATAGCTTGCATTCATTTCTCTTTCCAGTTTTTTTTTTTTTTCATCACATGCTTTTCGTATATTTAAATACTCTCTTGAAGTTGGTGCTCATATAAAAAGGGGTGATCTCTGGATTCATTTTCACTCTGAATATCCAGTTGGTCATTAACTGTAATCGAAAATAAAGTAAAATTCATATGAGAGTATTCAAGCATATAAAACTTGAACGAGAAGAAGAAGGCGATTTCTGAGGAGCAACGGCGTTCTCAACCCGAGGCCACGACGCTTCAAGGCCGAAGCAGCTCGGTGGAAAGGTGTAGAAGGAAGCAAAGTGGACTGCTCTACGCGGCCGAGAACACAGTAAGGTCGTTCCAAATAAAATGTTTTGTAAGGATAGGAGTGATTCAGTTTAATAAGAAAGCTCATTCTGTATCTATCACGTAGAAAGAAAAAGGGAGGGTAACAGATTTACCACGCTTAAAAGATAAGAAAAGTAAAAGTACATTTGTTTCCGACTTCTAATACGTGAGAACAGAATCAATCTTTTCTTTCAAAAAGGATTTCAAGATCAAATATTGTAATATAGTGATTAAGAGTTTGTGTAAGAGTATAATTATAATAATAGTAATTCTCTGGATTTTAGAGAGAGAAAGAGTTTCCTTTTTGTTGTAAAAGTAATGTTAAGGGAAAAGTATTAATTTTTGATTTTCAATGTGTGTTTCTTTCAAATTTTGTAAAGTAATATTTTAACGATTCTTTTGAATTTCTGAAAGTGTGTTTGTTGAACAATTGGGTTGTAGACGAAAGTAGGAAATTGTGTATTGTGTTATTAGTGTTTTTTTTTTTAGTCAAGAGTGTTCTGTATTTGATTTTTTCTTATGTGCCATTGTATGTATTTGTCAAAGCAGCCAATATTTTTAGAATATATTCTGAATTTAGTGAAAAGTGATTCTCACCCGAGTTGTTTGTAAATTTTGCATCCAATCCATAAACGATCTTCACGACCCTGCCCCCCCCTATTTTTTTTATTTATTGTGTCCACACTGGGACGTCTATACTGAGCTAGTCGACCATCTGGTGAATTGTGTTCGCCACCCCCCCAAGACGTCTCAGGTCGGGTGCTGGCCTTACGGCTTGTACCGCACACGACTGTGGCTCGCAATATGTCACCACCCTAAAAGCGCAGTTGAAAGATTCCACCTACCTAGGTCTTTAGGAGGAAGAGGTGTCATAGATATTGTGAATCTCCATCACCAACAACTGGAGAGACTGCGTCAGTACTTCCGCGAAAAAGCTAATGGAAGCAAGATACATCGGATTGTAACATACATTGACCGGAAAATTACACCAATGAATTTGTCTGATGAAACAATGAACCTTCAAAAACAAATACAGACCAATGAGATGAAAATCAGCAACTGGAAAGAGAAGCAACTTCACGGACGCTACCTATTCCAGATAGAGGGAGAACTGATGGACCGTAAGTCCATTAAATGGCTGTGCTTGGGAGAACTTTTTGCTGAAACAGAGAGTTTCATGGTAGCTATTCAGGACCAAGTAGTATCAACTAAAAACTACCGTAAATTTATCCTGAAAGACAATAACGTTCGTGATGACAAATGTCGGCTATGTGGAGAACATAGGAAATATAGCCCTTTAAATTTCCTATGCAATAATAAATTTTTCAGTGGATGCAGCTCTCTAGCATCCTCAGAATATACAAAACGACATGACGACGTTTGTAAAGTGGTTTATCAGCAACTATGCCACAATAATAACCTTTTGGACGGGTAACCGAACACCATACTATAAGTACACACCCGAACCAGTCATTGACACAAATAATCACAAAATGTACTGGAACAGGTCCATAATAACAGATAGGTCTGTATCATCTAATAAACCGGACATTGTATGGCATGACAAGAAAAATAAAAAGGTGTATCTGATTGATGTCGCAGTCCCGCTAGCTCACAACATCCCAAAGAAAAGAAGTGAAAAAATTCTAAAATATCAACCTCTGGCAAATGAGATAAAGGAAATGTGGAGCGACGTGGAAATGGTGACGATTGTACCAATAATTCTAGGCGCCACTGGTGAAATTCCTAAGTTCCTACATGAATCCCTAGCTGAACTGCAACTGAAGAAGGGGTTATACATCCAGATGCAAAAGATTGTCATACTGGACACATCGTGAGGAAGTTTCTGAACATTGATGGTTGATCCAGTGCTGATTATGACAGTTGGAACGTGTATCTCTTGTTCATGGTAACCGAGATGCACGAGTGTAAACAAGTTAAATTGTGATGATGATAATAATAATAATAATAAAAAGAGAGTGTTGGAGCAATAGCCTAACAAAAGGGCGCGATCTTTGTCCTCCCGTGCCCTAAGCTACACACACGCACACACACACACTCACACACTTACTTACTTGCAGTACACTACTGCACGTGTCGGGAGACCAGTCGGAAACGTAGAACTTGTCCCGACGGAGGCGGTGTGCCGCTGGAGGAGATACATGGAGGTGGAAATTCTCCGCAAACTGACGTATTAGAGTGCAGATGTTACTGTCCAATGGTGTAGGAAACCGCCAACTCCAGGGATACATTCACTACCCTAATGGGACAAATGATCATAGCAGTTGACGTCCCTGGAAAATCTATCAGAGAGCAAGTTAGCTTTTCTTAACTTTTTGTGCAATGATCAATTGTACTGTAAGTAATGAAATGTGCACGTTATCTGGTTAAGTGTAATTAATTTATATGTAAATGTAATTTGCTCTTTCCGAGAAGAAAAGAAAACATTTGGAGTTTTCTTTTGAGAAAAAAGTGTAGAATTGCCTGTATTTTATGTAAAAATACGCGAAAACTATACGTATAATTGAAGAATTATACGCGATTTTAGTTAAAGATCTGCTTTGAAGAAAACATTTCACTAAGAAAAAAATATCTGTCTTCAATATTGTAGTGGTAGGAAGACACCGGAAACGTCTTGAACTTTTCAGTTTTCTATAATTCCGAGAAGTCAACGAAAATCAAACTTGTGGCATTTTCTATGCGTCCTGCCTTCCATCAAAGGACAAATTTTAATGAAAATATATTGGGCCATTTTTGAGAAAACATTGAAAATGTTAAGTGTTTATGTGAATTATTCCCAAAAATTAAATGTATAGGACTCAAATTGGCAGGTTCGCAAGTTCGGTTAGACTGGCGGAGGAATATTAGTTTTAGAGAAAATTAGACGCTAATGTTGTTCACGGTCGGATTGACGGACAGACAGGCCGACAAACGAGTACGGTTCGACGATATGTGGATTCTGACTACACACTGTGTTAGAGGATGTAATTTCTTACACATGGGAACAAGATTTATTTTCCGATATCAGCACCTCACAATTCCAATTTGCAGTCGAAAAATCGCCGTTATTTTCTGCAGCATTACAATCCTTTGTCCACACTACTTCGTAAGTTGTGTGGGATAAAGAAAAAATACTGACCTTCAGGAATTTTTTTTCATGATTTGTCCAATTATCCGGATATTTGATTATTCAGATAGTGCTCGGACCCAATTAAACCAAACAAGAATTGATTGATTGATTGTTAGTGATTCCGGGCGCGTAAGGTACTGAGGTCATTAGTCCAGTAAATGTGGTGAATGCTTTTCATCGGGAGCTGGCGGTGATCTTCCTCCGCTGGATGGTGAGATTCGGCACCGACCTACCGTCGGCTAGTGGGGTTTCTCCCTAAACAGGACTTTCCCACCAGCGGGGCACCGCCCCAGCCGGGACAAGCTCTAAGCTCCCGACCGGTCTCCCGGGATATGTGATAGTGTAGTGCATGTTGGTGTAAGTGCGTAAAGGATGAGGATAGGACAGGGAAGAGGAAGGAAAAATCGCGCGCGGTCCGTGGCCCGTTTTTGATGGTACTGCTCCGGCATTCGCCTGGTGTTGATCGGAGAAACCACGGAAAACAACCGATCATAGCAGCCGGCCGCTAGAATTCTCCTCCACTCAACAACTGTTGTTCTACTGTATTCTTATCGACCACATTCCATGGGGGCTTTTGGTGTCCTCTCGCCCACTGTGCGTGGAAGCGGCGCAGCGCGGCGGCGGCGACGGCGGCGGCGGCCGCGGCGGCGGCGGGGCTGTGCCTGGGGCAGACGGCGACGGCGCGCCTTAACCAGCAGCGTGCGGCGCTGGGCGGCGGCGGCGTGTCCGCGCGGGCGGTGGCGGCGACGACGGCGCTCACCGCGGGCCTCGTGGCGGACGCGCGCCCCCCGAGGTGTGTCAGCCATTTCACACAGTTTATGCGCATGCTTTTTTTTTCTTCTTTTTTTTTTTTCTTCTCCCAAAGCAATGGTACCGTTTTACTGTCTCACTTCCGTAATATAGAGAAAGTCTTGTAAAGCGCGCCCGCCAGGTGCTTCAAGGCCTGCGTTCGCTTGCTTCACTGAGCTTATTGAAAAATTACATTTTCCGAAACACTGTTACCTTATGGTTACATGTTTTGTTGCCTCACACAGTATAGAGAAAGAACTGCCCCCCCAGTCGCCAATGTCTTCGTTTTCTTTTCGGCTTATTTAAAGAATTACATTTTCCAAGCTTCCATGGATACGTTTTTACTGCCTTACGTAGTGTGGGAAAGTACTACAACGTGCGCCCATCTAGGTGCATCAAAGCCTACGTTCGCTTGCTTCACTGAGCTTATTGAAAAATTACATTTTCCGAAACACTGTTACCTCATGGATACGTGTTTTACTGCCTCACAAACTACTTACATATATAAATTGAAACGCGCGCTCATCCGGTGTGCCAGAGTCTACTATGTTTGCTTACTTTACCGAGCTTATTCAAATAGTTATATTTTTCAAAACACTGTTACGTTATGGATACATGGTTTATTTTCTCGCATACTATTTACGTAGTTTAGATAAGGTTATGTAACGCAACAGAGAAAAATACCATTCGTATTGTTGATCCCTGACAACAAAAATGTGGATAATTCTTGTTTCTACATGCGTAAAGTACTTTCACGTTCACGTTGTATAGTCACAATCCACTTTTTTGGGCTTCTGATACCGAGAAATTGTTTTACAGAAAAAGCCTGTCTGTCTATCTGTCCTTCCGTCTGTCTGTGAACAACACTACCGGCTAAACCATCTGCAGAATTTCACTAAAATTGATATTTTTTAATGATGAACAGGTTGAGTTGCTGCCCCTTGAATTAGAGACGAATGAATAAGTTTTTGATGGTATTTTTCACGAAGCACCAACGATATTTTAAATTTTTTTCTCAAAAATTGCTCCAATTTGCTTCTTACATTTTTTCTTGTTCAGAACGAAGAACAACTTTTACAAAAATAGCACCAGACCCATTTTCGTGGAATTGTTTGAATTTTCGAAAATTGCAATAGTTAAATTTTTCAGCACATTCATTCAACTACAATATTGAAGATCTCGCATGCTACGCATGTAGTACAGAGAAACAATTGTAATGCTTCCGCAAAAACAAACAATTTTCCAAAGAAAATCTCGAATTGCGGGGCCCTGACACCGGAAAAGTGGGTAATTCTTGTTCCTTATAGTATGCACACAAAAAATATTTTTTTTTTTTTGTAAGTTAGAATTCACATTCTGTACGACCTTGACACGGAAATAATGGTTTACCGCAAAACGTCTTAGTCAGCCCGTGTATAATAGTCGACGCTATCGTCCGGGTGATTTTCTCCAAAATTAATATTTATTGATTGATCTGGCCATATCCAACACCCTGCAAATTTGAAACGGTGTATTTTGATTTTACATAAAACCTTCATAATTTCAACATTTTCTCAAACAATGGCTACACATTTTTTTATTATACGTTATCCTCAGGAGAACAATAGACGCTTAAACGTGACGAACGTCAAATTTTCGTTAATTTCGTTTTGTTCGTTTAAATTCTGTAAAATTGGAAAAGATCAAAATTTTTTCGAGTTCTTCTTGCAACTACAATATTGATGATATTTTTCCTTAATGAAATTTGTTCTTCAAATGTATACTTTTAAATAATGTCATGCACACTTTTCGGAAAATGCGAGTAGTTTTCGTGCAATTTTGCATATGATATAGTTACTTTTTCAAAAATTATTTTCTCAAATATGACTCGAAATATTTTCTTTTTTTAATAAAAATGGTTGAAAAATGGCGCCTCCCCTTTTTTACTTTTGAAATTTGCAAAATATGAACATTGGGGAACTGCAATATTGATAAAAGAAATTCTTTCCTTAATTAAATTGATAAAAATCTTTAAATAAGGTCATGAAAACTGTTTTGAAAAAATGAAGTATTTCTGCGAAATTTCTGCTTCGGTTCAATGCAGTGAGTGTTGAGAGCATACTTTTGTCAATATATTTGTTTAATCAATGTACATAACAGTGCCTTGGAAATAATTCTCATTAGAAAAAATAAAGTTTTCGTCCATTTATTCATTTACATTCTCATTCAATAGTTCACTCATTCTTTCACCAAGATTATTCATTCAAAGATCTATTGCTTACTCAATTATTCATTTGCCCACTCATTCATTCCCTAATTCATTCTGTTATTTACCTCACTTTAAATTCAATTCAACTCACTTAATATTTCATTCATCAAAAACTTAATATTTCATTCATTTATGTACTAACTACTTCATTTTTCAGCATATTCGATATTTCAATACATCATTTTAATTTTATTCATGACTACACTCTATTTCATTCACGTATCCAGTAAAACACCAGTTTTATCCACTAACACATACTTTCATTTATTCGTTCTTTTGTTTATTCATCCCCGGTATGTATTTAGAAATTTATTTAGTCAAAGAGCAGTTAAAACTGTATGTGAAGTATGGGGAGAAAATCATGTGCGCAACTTTCTTGAGTTTCAGAATCCTTTCTCAACAATTTAACTATTAAAAGTTGAAAGATGAAAAAAGTTAAATAATAATAATAATAATAATAATAATAATATTTTAAAAAGCGCGAGATTAAAATTGCAAAAAACTAAACATTTTCGTTCCCGAGTTATAGAAAACCTATTTAGATTTATTGTTAATTCTGCAATTAAGTGTAGTAACTTGGTGGCAGAATATCTTGACCTTACATACATTAAACTTACATTCATTAACAAAAAGTTACAAAAAAAGGAGTTGATTAAAAAATTTGTAAAGGTGTAAATTTGTAAAAAAATTTGTAAGGGTAAACGATCTGCAGATTTGATTTTTCTGTATTATTAACAAAATAGTAACTCACCCTAAGCTCTATTACCACTACAAGGAAAACCTCAACAAAACATGCCCATAGTGAAGCTACAGTTACGTCCAGAAGCAAATCAAGGGGCCATCTCAGCATTTGCTCAATGGATCAGGGAAACTGGACAAAAACCGGATCGAGATGGGGGTCATTGACCCGGAAGCTGAAGTAAATTATTTGTTACGGGCATATTATGTCATTTTTAAAAAATATACAGTGCAAATGTACACTAATTCATTATACTATATCATTGTTTTGATAAATTAAACATTATTTTTTTTCTTGATGGTCATTGTAGTCTTTAATTGTATAGAAACAGTTGTGCAGCAGAGAAAGATTTTGAAATTAAATTTTAAATTGTTGAGTGTCATCTGGCAATTGCGGTTGTGCCGGGGCAGGGGCGGCGCCGGCGGGATGGCGGGCGGCGACCAGGTGGCGGTGTGGGAGGTGCCGCTGCAGGACGGGCTGCACCGCATCGAGTTCGAGCACGGCACCACCTCCGGCAAGCGCGTGCTGCGCGTCGACGGCAAGGAGGTGCTGCGCCGCGACTGGATGTTCAAGCTGGTCAGTCCCACGCGCCGACGGATGCCCTCCCCCCCTATGCCTATGGATGTTTTCCACCAGAAACATCGATATATGAACATCGATATTTGGCTTTCGATGTTTTCTTCACATCGATATTTTGTTGCAAAAACATCATAAGGATGGCAAACATCCTAGGGATGGCAAAAAAGAAATCGATGTTTTTGAAACATCGATGTTTTCCACCAGAAACATCGATATATGAACATCGATATTTGGTTTCGATGTTTTCTTCACAACGATATTTTGTTCAAAAACATCCTAGGGATGGAAAAAAGAAATCGATGTTTTTGAAACATCGAGGTTTTAAATTTTTTTTTTTTTTTAACAATATTCTGTTAAAAATTTTTTTATTTTTAATAAAGCAATATCGATGTTTGCATCTCTTCATTACAACCGCATATTTCGCCTGTGCAATCTGAGGAAGTTTGGGAGCTGCGCGCGTTATGACTGTAAGTTATCGGTAGGCGAGTCATTACCTGGATCGATAGTAATGTTAGAAATGGCCCTTAGACGTTTTGATAGGTCGTGAATCAGACCCACTCCACTCCATCCAGGGAAGACCCACAATGACATTACGCAGTACTGTAATTAACATTGGATAGGAAAATAGCAAGTTTATAAGTCTATATTTGAAACATCAATGTTTTAAACATCTATGTTTCTTTGTCGATGATTTCATCGATATCGAAAACTCTTTAGCGATGTATCGATACATCGACGTATCAAACCGGGAGCGGTAGCTCAGTGCATCAACTGATGTCACTGCAGCGCCTCTGACCGTGAGGTCCTAAGTTCGAGTCCTGACGGCGGGAGGATTTTCGACAGCTTTTCAACTAGGTCGAATTCAGTCGCTGTCTGGAGGAGAATTCTAGCGGCCGGCTGCTCAGATCGGTAGTTTTCCGTGGTTTCTCCGATCAACACCAGGCGAATGCCGGAGCAGTACCCTATCAAACGGGCCACGGATCGCGCGCGATCTGTCCTTCCCATTCCTCGTCCTATCCTCTCCCCTTACACATACACTTGCACTAACCTGCACTACACTACCACATATTTCGGGAGCTTAGAGCTCGTCCCGGCTGGGGTGGTGCCCCGTTGGTGGGAGAGTCCTGGTTTGGGGAAACCCCACTAGCCGACGGTAGGTCGGTGCCGGATCTCGCCATCCAGCGGGGGAAGATCACCGCCATCTCCCGAGAAAAACATGCACTACACTAACGGGACTAATGACCAAAGCAGTTGACGCGCCCGGAAACACGAAAAAACAAACCAAACCAATCGACGAATCAATGTTTTGGTAAAATTTGCCATCACTACGTGACGCGCCCGGAAACACGAAAAAAACAAACCAAACCAATCGACGAATCAATGTTTTGGTAAAATTTGCCATCACTACCTGCGCCCTCCCCTCCTTGGCGCAGGCCACTGGCGACTGTTGCGTCACCGCTCTGCCTCTCGCTGCGTTGGCAGGTTTTCCACTCCGGGCGGGCGGGGGCAGTATATTCCATAGGTCGAATTCGGCCGCTGGCTGGAGGAAAATTCTAGAGGCCGGTCGCTGCGATCGGTGGTTTTCCGTGGTTTCTTCGAATGATTGACTGTTAGTGATTCCGGGCGCATGAAGTACTGAGATACTGAGATCATTAATCCCATAAGTGAAGTGCATACTTTTTCATCGGGAGGGGGCGGTGATCTTCCTCCACTGGATGGCGAGACCCAGCGCCGACCTACCGTCGACCAGCGGGGTTTTCTCCAACCAGGTATCTCCCACCATCGGGGCACCGCCCCAGCCGGGACAAGTTCTAAGTCTCCGACGGGTCTCCCGTCATGTGTGTTAGTGTGTGTGTGTGTGTGTGTGTGTGTGTGTGTGTGTGTGTGTGTGTGTGTGTGTGTGTAAGGGGTGAGAATAGGACAAGGAAGAGGACACAAAGATCGCTCGCGGTCCGTGGGCCGTTTGTTAGGTCGCATACAGGCGAATGACGGAGCAGTACCCTAACAAAAGGGCCAAGGTGGTGCTCTGCACCACTGCACATGACGAAATACTAGTCGGGAGCTTAAAGCTTCTCCCGGCTGGGGCGGTGCTGTGCTGATGGGAGGTACCTGGTTGAGGAATAGCGGTTGAATTCTGCCTAGCCACAAAGCTAATGTTGAAAATCCGCTACCGGTGCGGCTTGAAGCCCAGAACCTTCCGGCCAGAGACTGCAGTGGAGACAGTTGTTGCCTTCAGGGTTACTCGAGATAGTTCTCTCATAAGTAACCTATCAATGCACTTCAATGTAGGTATATGAATCGCCTAATCTTGAAGAAGTGATGGCCGTTAAATTCATTATAATAAACGAGATATAACGAGCCGCGTCCGTCCGCGTCCGTCCGCGTCCGTCCGCGTCACATAATCACATAACATGAGAAATTTGAAGAAATATACTGACATCTGTAATCTGGTTTAATTGTGATATTTTACTGACCTTAAAACAGACACTAAAATATTTTTTTCAATTTATTGATTTGACGTTGTGACACGCTACCTCATTTTTAGTAAGTATTTTCAACGAAAATGGAAATAGGTAAATCACAACTTGTTTCATTATTATGGTTTCAATTTCTTTTACTGTATACTTTATTAACATGATGTATTAATTTATTATTTATGATGTTTTACAATTTAGTGATTTAATTTCTATTACTTGAATGTAGTAATTAAATCCTAATATTTTTATATTCTCTGAAAAAGACCCCGACTACGGTCGAAACGTCAAAGAAATAAATTGTTAGAAAAATAGTTTAGTGTCGTTTTTTAATGAAGGTCAGACAAAACTATTACAATAACATACGAAATATTTACCCATCCTTTTCTAAATATCGGTCAGTTCCTCAGAAAATCATAAGGCAGGCTAAAATCATGAAACATGATGAAGATATTTTGAACTCAAATAACAAAACAAAAGTACAAAAGAAATATAGTACTGCTATAGTGCTGCCACTCTACGTTATCCTACCTGGTTAACGCGATATGGCGGATGCCGTGTGGCGGAACCAAGTTGGTGAAAGCACTGTGGTGGATACGGTGAGGTGGAACCGACGTGGTGGGTACGTTGAGACGGATGGTGTGAAGTAGTGTGGGTGCGCGGATGTGAGTGGTGTGGATTGGTGGCGGGTGCGTGGCGGAGAATGGTTTGGAGTGGCGTGGGTGCGCGGATGTGAGTGGGGTGGATTGGTGGCTGGTGCGTGGCGGAGAATGGTGTGGAGTGGTGTGGGTGCGCGGATGTGGGTGGGGTGGATTGGTGGGGTGCGTGGGGAGATGGTTGGAGTGGTGTGGGTGCGCGGATGTGAGTGGCGGAGTGGTGGCGGGTGCGTGGCGGAGAATGGTGTGAAGTGGTGTGGGGTGCGTGGATGCGAATTGGTGTGGTGGTGTGGGGTGCGCGGAGGCGGGTGGTGTGGAGTGGTGCGGTTGCAGGTGGGCGACGAGGAGTTCGCGGTGGGCGGCGCGCGCTGCGTGCTGCGAGTGGAGCCGGTGGGAGGCTTCTCCTACTCCTACGAGCTGCTGGTCAACGGCCGCTCCTTCGAGGCCCACGCAGACCTCATGAACCGCGCCACCAAGACCTGGGCCGTGCACATTGGCACCGAAGCCTACCGCGTCGTCCTCGGTGAGTGCGCCTACGCCCCAACGCCGCATCCTGCTGAGGTGGCTCAGGGCATCAATTAATGTCTCTGCAGTGTCTGTGACTGGGGGGCCCTAGGATTCCAGTCCCGACGATGGCAGGATTTTTGGCACTAGCTAGATACTTTGGTCAAATTCTTTCATCAGATGTGTGAAGTAGAATTCTAGCAGCCGGCTGCTCTGATCAGTACTTTTACGTGGTTCCTCCGATCAACCCCAAGCAAATGCCGGAGCAGTACCTTACCAAACGGGCCACGGGCCGCGTGCAATCTTTCCTTCCCCTTCCTTTTCTTATCCTCTACACTTATACTCACACACTTGTACGCCACTACACTACTAAATAAGCAGGGAGACCAGTAAAGGGCTTAGAGCTTGTACCGGCTGAGGCTGGTGGGAGATCCCTGATTGGGGAACCCTGTCAAGCCGACATTTAGGTTGATGTCGGATCTCGCCATCCAGCGGGAAAATTTTGTAGCCACCTCCCGCGATAAAACGTGTACTACACGTACGGGGCTAATGACCTTAGCAATTGACACACCCTGAAACATCAATCCGTCAACCGAACTACGCTTTCATCAAATACATGCCGTGAGTGAGTGGAGACAAACCTACCCACCAAGAAAAATACTTTGGAAAAATATTCGAATCGGGCCTACACATCTGCCGTATATTTGAGCTACATGAGGGATGAACTAATTCACAGATAATACCGATACTGATAAAGAGATGAATGATTATGGATACATTTTTAAATAGAAGAAACTACAAAATACCACTGAGTTTGCTTTGCCTACTTTAAATGTCGCATGGATTGTCCAGGGATCGAACTAGGAATCAGCGATGAAATGTGAATGCGTTAGTCATTACGCCTCGACCCCCTCCTCCAGTAGATGATGCGTTCTACATACAACTAGATGCATTGATTGATTGATTGATTTCTTCGTGTTTCCGGGCGCGTCAACTGCTTTGGTCATTAGTCCGGTGAGTGTAATGCATGTTTTTCTCGGGAGATGGCGGTGATCTTCCCCCGCTGGATGGCGAGATTCGGCGCCGACCTACCGTCGGCTAGTGGGGTTCCCCCTAACCAGGACTCTCCCACCAGCGGAGCACCGCCTCAGCCGTGACAAGCTCTAAGCCCCCGACCGATCTCCCGGAATACGTGGTAGTGTAGTGCATGTTAGTGTAAGTGTGTGTGTAAGGGGAGAGGATAGGACAAGGAAGAGGAAGGGCAGATCGCGCGCGGTCCGTGGCCCTCTCGGTAAGGTACTGCTCCGGTATTCGCCTGGTGTTGGTCGGAGAAACCACGCAAAACTACCAATCTGAGCATTAACTTGTGGATTGTTGTTGATGTATTATTAATATCGAGGTTTTAATTTTGATCATCGATGTTTGCCAACATTGATGTTTTGTTGCCGATGTAGCATCGCCGTCGGAGTGGCTCCCCGCCGGGCCCGTCATTGCTTGCATTCGGGAGCGCTTTTAGAGGTCGCTGGCAATTGTTTGCACTTTGCACCGTAATACGCCTCTCGCCTAGGGAGTTTTTTTTTACGCATTTTATTAGAGGAACGTGTTCTCTAAATTATTCTGCCCCCCCTCTCTCACACACACACACACACTCTCACTCACTCTCACTCTCTATGTAAAATCTCTCTCTCTCTCTCTCTCTCTCTCTCTCTCTCTCTCTCTCTCTCTCTCTTCTGTCTTAAATAAAAGTTGAAACTGATGGACGTATCAGATCCAAAACTACTGAATCTAGATATGTAAAATTTTAAATATACGAATGAACACTAATTACGGGTTTTTAGGAGTTTGTACCCTTAATGGTTAAAATGTGGGTTCATGTTGTAAAAACGCCATTTCTGCATTTATGATTTCTTAAAGCAACCCGCAATGTTTCAGGTCATTGCGTATTGCAGGTTCGCAGGGGCAGCGTATCATCATCTGAGCCTTCCCTTCGAACATGAACTAGACATTTATTTTATTTACCACGAACGTTATAATCTATGGGAGCATGACCTATGTGTTTCGAAAAGAGCTTCAGAGTTTCGATAAATATAATTCGTTAGAATCCATGTTTTTCCACCACCTATCTGAATTTTTGTCTCTTTACTGGAAGGGTTTCGTTAAGATTGTATGCTCATTGTGCAATCCGCCTAGCAATAAACATGGAAAAATATCTAACTGAAGGTGTAAGTGGTGGTTCTTTTCGACGTCAAATCTAATGGGACAGAATTTACCTTCTTTTGAAATAGTCATGTATTCATTAGAAACGATGTTACTCAATCCTCTTTCTCGATTCCCAAGGTAAGATCCATTATCTCGAAAACTGGTGAAGATCTAGAGACTGTTGGACAAGCACGTCAGTTTGCCTTCAACGAGCGTTCAAAGCGTACCGGCAATCGATTTCTATTGAATGATTCAGTCCTCGGCGCTTGTGCAAAGGGCAGGTTGATGGCAGCCTGCGGTGAGGATGGGCGTACTCCGTGAGACTGTGCAAGGAGGTTGTAAATGTCACAGCACCACTTTAATCAGTTGGTGGCGTGCACGCAAGTTGTCAAGAAACCAGATGCGGTTTCCCTATCGACCGGCAGCTATGCTTCAGAGTAGAGAATGAACTTTAGTAGTCTAATTTTGTTTTTGATACTGGAAACGTCATGAGCGTAGTCAGGATGTATTAAGAGCGGGGCAAGAGTTTTAGGAGGAAACATTTTTGAAAATGAGATAAAAAGACTTTTCTGAATCTTTTTTAATCCACATCAATTGTTGTTAGTCATTAAAGAAAACGTTTTAACACTATTGAAGATAATATTTAATGTTTTAATTTACATACCCCAACGAAAGTTTTCCGATTTTAATTATATATATATATATATATATATATATATATATATATATATATATATATAGTGACGCAACGCTCTCAGGCGGGCGGGGGTGTGTGTGTTATATATATATATATATATATATATATATATATATTTGATATTAGATTTCCTCAATAGGAAATCGAGGACTAAAGGAGCGAGGTTCTTGCCTTAGTTGTTCCACACCCTTTCGACGAAAAGAAATGAAAGTGCAATGTTTCGAGAAACAAACAATGACATTTAATAATGAGCAGTGGTACACAGACATCTGAATGTTCCTAAGAAGCAAGAATGGCAATACCGAAATAATGTTTCTGCAGTGTACAATTGTTTGGCTTCCTGTACTCCAAAAACAATAACAAAAGCAAAAAATACCAACCACAACAGAAGTAATGTTTCGAAAACTATTCTGAGGATTGCAATCACTTAATGTTTTCTTTAAAAAATGTGGGAAAATTAAATTAATTACTTTGAACAAATAACTCACTCATTTGGAATGAACATTATCCTTCCATACAACAATATGTCCATTTACACCAAACAATTCAGAATTCTACATTGTTTATAACAATTCCCTTATTTTCAAAAAAATTAAATCCAAACTTACTCAACACACAGTGATAGAAATTTCATTTACAATGTTAACTCTAGAATTCTGTACCATTTCTCCAAAAATTATGAGGAAAAAGAAGATTCAAAACTGACAAAGTTTTTCATTCCTTTTGATAAATACTCAAGAAAGAATCATTCTCGAAACTCTTAAATGATAATACTAGTTCATTACCATACAAGTAATCATTGCAATATTCTGCCCTCTTTACCCTGCAGGGTCACGTAGCAGTCCTGTCGCATGCTAATTCTACATGCCATGAAATCACATCATACACATTACAATCAGAAGAAATTCATGAATAACCATTTTGCCTAGGATATTTTCAAAATTTTCTCAAAAATGACTCCAAAATTTTCTTTAAATTTCTTGTAATAATAAAATAAAATACGTTTATAAAGATGCCATAGGGCCGATTGTTATTGTTAACTCTGAATTTTTGATAATTGCAAAAGTTAGAATTTTTTTCGGCATCTTCCTAGAACTACAAAATTGAAGATAAAGGTGTTTCCTTCAAATGAAATTTGTTTCCATAATTAGTTCTTTCATTTTTTAAATTTTTTGTAGATTTCGCGCGATATTGCGTGCAATATTTGCAATTTTAAAAAATTACAAAAATAAGATTTTCTCAAAAACGGCTCCAAATGTTTCTTTAAACTTTGATGGTGATAGTGCTAAATGTACTATTTGACTATAAAAACGCCATATTGCACTATTCTTTTGTTTTCAAAAATTAAAAAAACGTACTTTTTTACTTGTCTCTCACGTCATTAATATTTACATTAATTACAATTTGTTAACAATATTTTATTTATGAGTACAGATGCTTCAAATAATGTCATATCAAGTTTCTCAAAAACTCAACAGTTTTTTGTTAAAATGAGTTCAAAATTCCGCATTTTTAGAAACGCTCAAACGCCATTTTCTCAAAAATGGCTCCAAGTTTTTCAAACGTTTCCGACGGGTAGTGCTAATTGCACTGTTAAAAGTGCGTAATGTTCATTTTGGGGTATTTTTTGTTTTTTTCAATAATTACACAAATGTCATTTTCTGGAAATATCTCTCACGCCGTTAATATGCACATTTCCAGCAATTTGTAAATACTATTGCATTTATCAAGTAAAGAGCCTCAAATGACTTTAAATGAAGTTTATAGAAAACTGAAAAATTTTCTATGAAAATGTGTCTCAAATATCGCATTTCCAATAACGTTTAAACACCATTTTCTCACAAACGGCTCCAAATATTTTAACGAAAATTGCTATTTAGGACGAGAGTTTACTTTTCTTCAATATTGTTGAAGTAATATTTCGTTTCTACTATTAGCAACCCCCAAAACTGAGAAAATATCAAGAAAATATACTTATGGCGGCGATAGATGGCAGCTGGCAGGAGGATTGGGCAAGACCATATAGCCAGTCCACATCAAGGACATTGGTATCGTAGGCTTCCGCGGCCAGAGTCATGACCCGGACAGCCCAGATCATCAAGGACATTTGAGAATTTTACTGCGAGAAAGTCTATGCCAATCTGTACCACCACTTGTTGAATCTACAAGAGCTTCACCTTTTTAAATGGGAAAATTTGGGGCTGCAATTCGTCAAAGAGTGTAGGTAGTTTAATCTATAGATAGTTTGTGTGCTGTAAGACAATTTTTATATTCGTTTGCCACTGAATGCCATATGCTCAAAGCATACGTTAATAAATCTACCTATATCTATGTACAAATCTCAAATATTCGAATTGAAGGAATTCGTATTGTAGATTCCTGGTACCGAAAATATTGAATCAACAATTCAATAAAACAAATAGTGAAGTGCAGTGAGTTACTTCCTCTAACACGTCCTGTAGTCAGAAGCAAGTTTGTGGATCAATGATAACGAAAATTGGGTTTACGGCAAAACGTCCGTCCATCTGTCAGTTTGTTTGTCTTTCTGTGAACTACGTTAGCGGCTAAACGGTAGACAGAATTTTCAACAAAATAGATATTCCCAGATCGATCTGGCTAATGTCATTGTTCTTTGAATTTGAAAGAGATATTTTAATTTGTGGGGTACTTTACATGAACCCTCAACATTTTCAAAATTTTATCAAAAATCGATCCACATTGTTTATTTTTTTTTCTCGAAAAGAACAAAAAACACATATAAAGTGTCGCATGTCTCATTTTCGTTTAATTCTCTGAATATTCGAAACATCCCGAATTTTTTGGACGTCTTCCTACTATTACAGTATTGAAGACAGATTTTTCCTTAATAAAAATCTGTTGTTCAAAGACAGATTGAAAAACGATCACCTACACTCTTCCGAAAATACGAATAGTTTTTGTGAAATTTTGCGTGAAATAAAGGCAATTTTTAAACAATTATTTTCTCAAAAACGGTTCCAAGTTTTTTCTTTAAAATTTCTTTTTGTATTTATTAAAGAGCGGTAAAAAGAAGTTATTGCAATTCCTATTTTCGGCGAACTCTGTATGTTTGCAAATTGCAAAAATTTGACATTGGAAAAGTACAATATTGAAAATTGATATTTTTGTCTTGAATGACATCTGTTATAAAAATGAGATCTTTAAAAACGATCATGTACGATTAAAAAATTTTTTTCGCGTAATCTGTTTGAAGTTAACGCATTTTATAAGAACATTTTACCAAAAATGGTTTCAAATTGTTCAAACATTTTCTCCTCGGATTGAGCAAAGGACGCTTAAAACAAAGGGACATGTTTTATTTTCGTCGATCTTTCTGAATTTTCGAAAATTACAAGTCAGAAATAATGCGAGAAAATATGTGGAGTTGTGGCTCCACTAGTTCTTAGCCACGAAATGGTGAAATATTCCAACATTTTATTTAAATAAATGCGAATTTTGTGTCGTATATACCTTGTTTTTTTGTTTTATGTTCTTCTGTAAAGTCTTTGGTTCTTATTTGGATAGATCGGGATAAATACAATCGAGTGTTCTATTTTTTTGTTCGTTTCAAAACTGAAGTGAGCAATGAATAATAATTAAGCAAACTCCATTTCTATCTAATCTTTATCGTAAATATATTTTTATTGCGCAATATTGAATAGACATTGTGTTTCAAATTATGTATTATTTAGTAATTAGAAATATATGAATTGAATTCTGGATAGTTTTATTTTTGGAACGAAATATTTCCTTGGTTCATGAACTTCTTATTCTACTTTTAAAAGTTATTTTATATATCTTATACAGAATGCTTAAAAGGATCAGATTCCCGAATTAGATATTCTACTTTTGCTGATGATTGTAATATGGTTTTTTTTTTTTTGATTGAATACATTAAACCTTTAATAAAATTAAAAATTTTAAACCAAAAAATTAGTTTTTACTGGCAATGTTTATTTGAGCATCTGTATCTATTGCTTATTTGAACAAAGCGACTGAACGAGAGACGGCGCTGCGTTTTTGTTTCAGAGCGAGACACGTTGGATGTGTGGGCCAACGGGCAGAAGCTGGAGACGACGGTGAGTTGCCCCACCACGCTGGGCATCTGGTCGATGCGCGGGGAAGGGTGTTGATGGGGGAAGAGAGGGCGGTCTCTGAACTATGCGTGGGGGTCGACAGTGGTAAAATTATGGTTTGGTGTAATGGTTGAGGACGGCTCGTTTTCATGTTCATTGCATTTGGTCCACATCACGGGGATTGGAATAAGTGTCGATTTTTATAGCCCTGTTTCTGTTTCTCTCCTAAAATTATTATTAGTTTTATTTCATTGCTTTCATTTAATGAATCTATTTCTCTTGTAACTATAACCCCCACCGCCGGCTTTGAGTCTACTTCTTACAAACTTCATGGTATTGAGGGAGTTTTTCTTATTATCAAAAATCAAAATAAGAGTTTAAAGGTGATTAGATAGGGAAAGATGAACTGCAATTTCTTGTTTTTAATTTTATAACTGAGAAAACCTGAGTATGCGCTTGGATATAATTATCAAGCACTTCGTTACATTTTTATGCCCCTATCTCTCGCTTTCTTTTCTGTATCTCCACAACTACAAAGTAGAGAAATACGGTATCTAATTTACTTTCTCGCGTACTGCTTCCGCAATATAGAGAAAGTAGTAATGCTGCGGGGAAAAACAGCGATTTTTCGACAAAAAGCTCTTATTGCCGGGCCCTGGTAAAGAAAAAGGGATACATTTTGTTTTTTCTACACTGATCTTTCAAAGCGTCAATTACACAAAAACAGAAGACATGTAACAAAAGAAGGCTAGATAATCTCAATTTAGTTTAGATTAATTTTAAACGCAAATAACTAAAGGAAACATAAAAATCTACAAATATGTTTAAGCAAATTTGACTACGACAACTTTACAGACTGTTCAACTGTGCCGGGCTCTAGCTATTCAGGTGCGAGTTATCGACCTTTCAATTTCCTGGCCATGACCTCAAAAACATCGCTTTCGATGATTGATCGACAAAGCATTTACAATTGATAGAACTTCGCAAACAGGAGTTGTTTTCCAAGGAGTTCATTGTTTACCAAGGGGGATGAAAGAGCTTCTCTTCCTCCTTTTTTTCTTAATAAAAGTTCCAATAATTACTTTTTATAGACAGTCACAAATATATTTATTACAACATAAATGATTTTACATTCACAATGTAAAATCACGTTTCTACGCTGTATCTTGTTTCAAGATACCATTGTGAATGTAAAATAATGTATGTTGTAATAAATGTATTTGTGACTGTCTGTAAAAAGGATTATTGGAACTTTTATTAAGAAAAACTTAGTAGCAGACAGCTTATGCTTCATTCTCTTCCTCCTGTTCTTCCTTTTTTCCTTAATAAACAAGGTTTAAAACGGATTAGAGAAAAATAAGTAGATTGTCGAATTCAGGTGTCTGCACAATGATAGTGTAATTTTTACTTTATCGCCTTACTTCTTAAGGAGGTTGTCACGTTATGTCAAAAATAAGATTAAACTTCGCAACTGAAATTTATCACAAGATTAGACGTTTTTACATGCTTTCCCAAAATATAAAGTGATTCTACCGTATAGTTTTAAAGATAATCACATTTGAAAACTTGCGTTTTAACACGCAAAGCATAGGAAAATGATCTCGTCCGACCGTAAATAATTAAATTTGAAACACATCTACATAAGATTACACGAGGGGAAAATATTACAAATGTAGATTAAACCTTTCTGAAAGAATAGAATAGAAAAGAAAAGATTTTACCGTGTAGTTTGGACAAAAACGCAAAAAGAAAATAACATCTGTCATCAGTTTTTCGTAAGAACGAAAAAGTGCGGCAACGTTGCAGGACGTACCAGTCGGCGGGAATTTTAAATATTGCGAAACTGAGAGGCTGGTTTGTAGGCATTGCTTTGTGAGCTGGAATGCGTATACGGGGTCATTCATGATGAATGATGATAAAATGTTGTTTGCGAGTTATTTAGCGAGTTCTTCAACGTGCACGATGCGGCGACCATCAACAGGAAACGTCTTCGTCTGTAACGTTTTCTTCTCCGTTTCTTCGTTTCGCGGCTACAGACAAATTTGTTTTCCACGATAACTTACGTTTCGTAACAAATCGCCCTTTATATCTCAACTGTTCGAACATGATTTTCAGGTTATAAGACCTACAAAAACAACTCAGCTCAACTCAATCACACACTGTTCTGTACGTTCCCGAAAACGTAAACCATTGGTACCAATAAAATAAATATAAAGCGTTGCCAAGTTTATTGCCTGAAAGTTATCAGTTCTTGAAGGAGTTAATTGCATAATTTTGAAAGAAAACATTTACATAATACGTAAGAAATGTCCTACTTATAAGATAACTAGAATTTGAAGAGAAATGCAGTCATACATAAACGTTGATTACTCCAGTATTTTCAGTATTTCATGTTGGTATTTGGAGTCAAATTAGCTTCTTAGCTTGCGTTTGTAAAATAATTAACACTTTTTAATACATCATTTAAAAAATACTCGTTTACCAATCGTCGCGATATACAGAAATAATATACTTGATACTCGTTCTTCATTTTTTAACAAGCACGTTCCAAAATTACAACTTTTCGTTCGGCTGACTAGAGAGTAATGTGACAACCTCCTTAAGAAGAGAAAGTATTGTAATCGTGCGCCGGAGAAGGCCGATTTTTCAACAGAAAAACCCATGTTGTTGGACTCTGTTAAACAAAAAGGTGGAAAAATCTTATATATATATATATATATATATATATATATATATATATATATATATATTAAATTACTTCCTCTAACACGTTGTGCAGTTAGAATCCATGTTTTGAGGATCCTCGATACTGTAATGATTTACACGATCCCCAATGGTATGCATTTGCATGATAAACGGTTCAAAACATTTACAGCAAAGACGCCATAGTAAAAAAAATAAAACCGAGTAAAGAAGAGAACAAAGCGAACCCGATGCTTGTGCGAGTTTGGACTATAAACATTAGATCCGGCTATGATTTAGAAACATTTTGAAAGTTATCCCAGTGAAATCGCGTCAGGCAATAAAAAGTTATTGAAATTTTCATATTTTGCATGTTTGTATTAAGGAAAAATATTAATGGAGTCCATTGTTGGAGCGATGAAACGCATATAAAGAAGAGGTTTTTCGTATACTGCAAGAAAACGCGATAACATATCGAATTCAGACTTTCGGGAGGTAAAACAAGAAAATTAGCTGCATCAGATAAAATTTACCCCATTTAAATATCTTGACGGGAAGTATCGAAATTTTAATAACACAGGTAAATTAATTCAAGCAAGACGAAGCGATTAGCGAACAAATGCAGTGCGTTCCATTTCACAGTCAAAAACGGAAAACAGGGAAAATAAAAGGATTTTGACAAAAAGAAAACAAGAGGAGAACATCAAATTTTAGGAAATTGCCGGGAGAATTTTATCAAAACCAAAACGAGAATAATGTGTTTCGGAAAACGTTAGAAATTAAATATTTTAAGAGAACCAAGGTGACGCGATCGTCAGTTATCGAGCGATCGGGAAAAGTGCTGAAGCAAGGATAACAATGCTAGGTTGAACAAGATTCGTCAGAATGTGTCTGGACTCGGTGAGAGTAGGATGTATGTTCGCGTAGGCGATTCTTAAAAATTTTGTAAAGTGCGGAAGTTACGAGCATCATCCGATATAGTAACCGGAAATATTTTAAGTACGGTGTGTAACAGTCGTGGAAGGAGACTTTCGTAAACAGAGAAGGGAATTTTTTTGGAACTATTCCGAAATTCGGCAACGCCCGCTGGACTTGCGAGCGAGCGGCGGTACGAGAGTTTTGCAACGGTGGGGAGCGCGACGTTGCATGAATAATAAGAGGCGCGAAATTTAATTCGGAACTCGGTGAAATTTAACAATTTGGAGGGTTTATAAAAATAAGATGGCAGCGTGAACTCCGACAGCATGAGTCAACTGTGGTGCGTGTGTGAGTGTCCCGGGTATGATGGCGACAACGGAAGGCGCTGTTGGGCGTGAGTAATCACCTCCGGACACGCAGATTCATCGCGGAGGCAACAGTATACGTGAGCCAAAGCATTTGACATTTGTTTGTTTAGTTTTGATGGAAGAAAGCTCTGTCGAAGACCAAGCCGTTAATTGGTAGATTTTAAGACGGAAAATCTCGACAGAATGCATTCTGGGGTTTATGTATATGCGTGAATGGTATTTGTTTGTTTTTTTTTGTTTGTAAATAGTTTGTGTGAACGAAAGAGTATTTATATATCTATGTATTGTTTATTGAGGGAGGAGAAGTGTTTATTTTGTTGTTGTTTTGATGCTGGGTTGTATTGATGTGTGCCGTCAGAGGTACCATTGCCGTTGCGGCACTAAATAGTGGAAATTGAAAAGAACTTGATAACGAAGGCAATTGAATAAACTTCATGGCCATTTTGGGGGGGTCATGATTCGGAAAATCAATGTGTTTTTCACCATCATTTACGTAGTATTAGACTGATCCACGCGCGTGAGCGCAGTACCTTGCTCGCGTCTGTACAGACGCACCGCAGACCACGCCCAGGTAAGTGAAAGGACCAGGTAAGCTAGCAGAGGGGCAATTGTGAGTAGAAAAAGGGGGAAAGTTATCATACGTGGCAACCCAACGCGAGGCTAATGTTTATTGGTTTGTTTGTAAGAAGGGCTAGAGCAGGGCAAATAGAATAGATAAAAGAAGTAAGGAGGAGAGAGAACCTATTACAAGTGGCGCCCAACGGTGGGGCTGTGATTGATAGGGCCTATTTATAGATGTATAAGTAGCTAGAAAGGGAGGGTTCCGACCTATTACAATACCGAAAAGAGATTGTCGGCAAAACGTGTCTGTCCGTCTTGACTATGGTCAGTGCTTGTATCTAACACGATTGCCTTCAAAATTGTTATTGCCCGATCAACCTAAACAAACTCAAAGACCTGTGAGTTTGAAATGGAAATTTCGATTTTGAGGGGTAATTTACATGAAGTCTCAACATTTTCAAAATGTTCTCAAAAATATCTCGAAATTCTTTGATTAAACATTTTCCTCAGATAGCATATGATCAGGTAAATAACGCTTAATGGCGCTGGTCTCATTTTCTTTGAAATCTCTCATTTTTTTAATTGAAAAAGTTAGAAATAATGAGAGGAAGTATGGGCTGTTTTAATACCATTAGTGGTAAAGTATGGTATTTCGCTTTTCAACTTGTTTGTGAATGTGTATATTAAACAAACACGTTTACCTTCGCCTGTTTCTTTCGTTCTCATCAATACCAAATAGGGTGTTAGTGGCTGTCGTAAAAAATAAATATAAAAATGGATAGGTACAGAAATCGTCGAATACTTTTTAATGGAAATGGCATTTGTCTCTTACATATTAAAACTTCTGCGCACACGAGAAATTGTCGAAAGTTCGTGTAGACTTTAGTAACCCGTTCTTCATCGCCTTTGTCATACATCGCCTACGTTTTTTCCGCATAAATCGTGTAAATTCCATTCACCGTGTACCTCTCGGTAACACTTATCCATACCAGGCACATACCCGTAGATTTACGTATTATCATTATTATTATTATTATTATTATTATTATTATTATTATTATTATTATTTGTTTTCTTTTCACTACAAAAGGTGTCGGAGGAAGATCTCAAGACACAATGTAACTTCATTTTCTGTGCACGTCTTCTAGAATTCAGTGGGAAATACAATTATTCAAATTATCGTTTCCATGTTGTCGCGGCAGGAATTAATAAGAGCGAAAATTTATTGCTTATTTATCCTTGAAAATAGATTTTATTACATGGGAGTTTTTTTGTTGTTTTTTTCTCCCTTTCAAAATTCAAAATTTTATTGCTTATTTATCCTTGAAAATAGATTTTTTATCGTTTCCATGTGTCGCGGCAGGAATTAATAAGAGCGAAAATTTATTGCTTATTTATTTTTTAAAATAGATTTTCCTACATGGGAGTTTTTGTTTTTTTTTCTCCCTTTCAAAATTCAAAATTTAAGTAGTATATGACTTAGTGTAGGGATCACAGAATTTTGAAAATGTGCACACAATCCACTTTCCCCATAGCACGTCATACGCAGTTTTTAACTGTTTTTTTGACGTAAAATAAATAAAATAAAATAAATATCATTGACGTATACACAGAGGAGACAAGTCACTGTCTGCATATTAGAAGCAAATGGATTTCCGGCAAACCGAAGTTATCCCTAGCCTTCAAAGGCGTGTATAGCTTAAAAAGAGATGGAGCAACTACGTTTTTGTGCCCCTTTTCTATTTAACATTTTTATTTAACTATGAGTATGACCTATTTTACTAGTTACTGAATGAAACATGCTATAAGGAGAATTAAATTGTAATTAATGATACAATTCTGTGGGTGGGAGGTGTAGAACACTATATCCCTTTTGACTGAAATGGGATTAATGGCACAATCATATGAGTTTCTTGACCTCTATTCAGAGGAATACAACGCTATGTCCTACATCAAGAATTGGCGGAGTTATAGCGCTTTTAAATAACACAAATTCCGCTTCAAAGACCAAAGTAAAACATCTTCAAACTGCTCTCCTGTTTAGTAAACGTGACATAGTGTCCTATACCTCCGACGCACAGATTAATGTATGTAATGGATTTATGTTGAACCTTTTACGGAGTTGTCAGATGGTTTGGAGAGCCTCTTTCCGAAAAAATATAACGATTCCACAAATTGTCAATTTAAAAAGAGGGAAATTAGGAATTAAACATATTTACGAATATAAAACGTTTGATACGTAAGGGGCTACTTTCAACTTTTCAAGGGGCCTCGGTCATGTGCACGCGTTTACTCTTGTTAAATGCAGAAATTTGTTATTGTTATGATTTGTAAGGAATGTAACCGTAAGGCAGGTGTGCAGTGACGGTGTCAATCCAGTGGGTCACTGGTTCAAGTTTACCCTAGGCGTGGTTTTTATCCCTGGCTTCAATTTTCAAGCCATGCCCTTCCAGTCGTGGCTCCTGGCATACATGGCCAGACTGGAGGAGTGCGGAAAGTAAGCGCGCCTTGCACCCAGGAGTTGTCCTTTTCTGATCCTAAACGAAGAGGCATCGAGAGCAAGGCAGATCCATTCACCGTGTACCTCTCGGTAACACTTATCCATACCAGGCACATACCCGTAGATTTACGTATTATCATTATTATTATTATTATTATTATTATTATTATTATTATTTGTTTTCTTTTCACTACAAAAGGTGTCGGAGGAAGATCTCAAGACACAATTTGTCAGTACGAAGTCATGGAGCTTCGGTGAAGGAATACTTATACTTATGGTTTTGTGTTAGTACAGTTCTCAAAACTTGTAGTCTTTTACATTTTGATGGATTCAAGTGATGTCTTCATATTCTAAGTACGCTTTCTTCCCTAATCGAGACTTAAAAATTTCCTGACTATATTTGCTGTGCCCAGTAAAGCGGTTTTTGCATTGTTCTGAGGTGTTTTTCTTTTAATCGCAGCCTTTGTCCAGTTTTCAACCAATCCTTGGTTACCACGCCATTTGCTGACACTATCACAGGCATTATGTCAACGCTCCGTAACCTGTACATGTCCCACAACTCCACAGCGAGAGGTTGGTATTTTCGTTTCTTTTCAGCTATAGTTGATACCAGTTTGTCGTCTGTGGGAACTGCAACATCGATTATCATTGCTCTTCTTGTTGTTTTATCAAATAAGACAATATCTGGTCTGTTAGCTTCAACCGCCCTGTCTGTTATAATTGTGCTGTCCCATAATATTCGTGCCAAATGATATTGCTGAGGCTTACATTTGTATAGGGTTGTTCCTGTTCTACAAGTTGATAATTCTTTGCCAGTGCCTGGTGAATTACTTTGGCTACATTATTATGTCGCTGTAAATTATTATTATTATTATTATTATTATTATTATCATCATCATCATCATCATTATCATCATCATCCAAATGACTGAGTATGAGGTAGCGAACTGTATATTATCGGCACCCTCATTTTATTGCACTTTCAGCGGCCCACCGTTTCTTGTCTCTCCTTTAAGCGTCTTAGTTTTGAACAAGAGGTTAGTCGTTCCAATAAGTTGACTTGGTGTATGTGTGTGTGTGTCTGAGGCGTGAGTCCGCCAGAGGACACCAACGCACTCGAAGATTCCCGAAAGGTCAGCCTAGGCCAGCCTTCTTGAAACCAAGCAGGAAGGGCTCTTGCGCATGGTATCCGACTTTAGCCAATGAGTTTCAGACACTAGTTTGCGTCACAATATAAGCGAGAATTTTAAATGCAGCCGGATATCAAAATTATCACGTCGTTGTACGGTATTGAAATAGATTTATGAAGCATTTCTTTAAAATATTGCATCTGATTGCATCTTCATCACGTTATTTTTGGTTAGTTACGGGTGAAAATTGTTATTTTGTACCACTTTCAAGAGGTTTTTCAACACTACTCGCTCTCCATGCAGCAAGGGTGAAAACGTAATTGTGAATTGGGAACATATCAATCAGGCTATTATGAAGTGATGAAAACAGTTTTTGTTTTTCATTAAATGTTTGGGTAGACTCTGCCTTGCAGCCCAATAGGTGGCTATGCCCCTGAATACATTCCGGGCGTGTATTCAAGAGTAAAGATATATATTTATAGTTACAACACTCGACGTAGAAATCATGTTCATCAAGTGTCAGTATCAACAGCTCACTACAAGAAATTCACATACAATACATGTACGTTACTTTACAACTCATTGCCAGATGAAATTAAACAATTAAAATTGGTACACAAATTTAAGTTAAAAGTAAAATCTTTTCTTCTGCAAAACTGTTTCTATACAATTAGAGACTATACTGATCGTCAAAAAGAAAAATAATGTTTACTTTAACAAAAACAAGACATAGTATAATGAACTAGTCTACATTTGCATTATATAATTTAAAAAAAGATTCAATATGCCTGTAACAAATAATGTACTTCCGGGTCAATGACCCCCATCTCGATCGGGTTTTTGTCCAGTTTCCCTGATCTATTGAGCAAATGCTGAGATGGCCCCTTGCTTCGCTTCTGGACGTAAATGTAGCTTCACTATGCGCACGTTTTGTTGAACTTTCCTTTGCGTGTAGTGGTAGTAGAGCTTAGGGTGAGTTTCTATTTTGTTAACAATACAGAAAAATCAAATCTGTTTGCTCCTTTACTGTTAAAAATAAGTTTTCTGTAATTTTGCAACGAAAATATCTAGTTTTTGAAATGTTAATCCCGTGCTTTTTTAAATTTGTTGTTGTTGTTGTTATTATTATTATTATTATTATTTCTTATCTTTCAACTATTAATAGTTAAATTGTTGGGAAGGGATTCTAAAAACTCAAGAAAGCGTGCGCAGATGATTTTCTCCCCCATACGTCACATACAGTTTTTGACTAAATAAATAAATAAATAAATAAATAAATAAATAAATAAATAAATAAATAAATAAATAAATAAATAAATAAATAAATAAATAAATAAATAAATAAATAAATAAATAAATAAATAAATAAATAAATAAATAAATAAATAAATAAAAATAAATAAATAAATAAATAAATAAATAAATAAATAAATAAATAAATAAATAAATAAATAAATAAATAAATAAATAAATAAATAAATAAATAAATAAATAAATAAATAAATAAATAAATAAATAAATAAATAAATAAAATAAATCCCTTGTGTGTGCACAGGGCGAATTCGTGGAAGACGGGACGGAGACGCACTTCACGCTGGGCGACACGCCGGCCTACATCAAAGCGGTGACGAGCGGCAAGCGCCGGGAGGGCCTGGTGCACAGTCTGGTGGTCGGGGACACGATCATCGCCCCGCTGCGGGCGGCCTAAAGGCGTCCGCTCGGCACGAAACTGGAGATAAGCTACATCATGGCCCTAAAATAACGGAAAATACCAGAAAATTCATATTTTGTTTTTAACCAAGTCGTAACAACTAATCTATGCTTTTTAATATGGCGAAACCCATTTTTGCGTACAATTCATTGTTTTGTTCATATTTTGATGATTATGAATTATTGCGTTGGTATCATGTCCATTTTTTTAAAACTGGAAGTGGTAAAAAAACAAGAAAAAAAGATGGACGGGAAGGGAAGATATGATCATAAAAGAGAACATAGTATGTCTGAAGCTTTCCATAGTAAACTTTAAGGCCATTTTCCCGAAAGTTGAATTGCTTTCTGTAAGCTGAAACATTATATCTTTAATTCTATGTTAGATAACACTATGATTCTTTCTTTGTTATAATCTAGGAATGCAGAGTTAATGCTGAACCAAAACTACACATTTTGACAAATTACTTCACAAAGAAACTTGGGTTTTCAAAAATTTCAAAATATTTTTTTTAACTTTTTGGGGAGAATTTTGTCAAAAATTTTATAAAAACATGTGATACAACTATTGTTTTGGGTCAAGCTCTAGTTCTAATCATCTTTTAAAAGAACTGATGTAATATATCTAGTTCTGAAGTTACGATACCTCAGCTAAAGGCCTTTTTTCTATATAAAATTCAGTTTTTTCCCAAAATATTTTTTCTTGATATTTTCATGATGGTGGTTGGCATTTACAGTGAAATGAATGACCTTCACCATTCTGTTTGAGTAGTCAAGAGCAACAAGGAAAAAAGCAAGGGGTCTGTGGCAGTGGATCCATGAGACTTATTTTACACAAAAGTTCCCTTGAATTGACTTGAGTTCCCTTGAATTGAGACTTGAATTTTGATCCTTTAACAAGATTTCCAAATGCAATACAAATTTTATTTGAATTGGTTGTTTTTTAATTCCTGTTTTAAATGACATACTTGAATTTCAACTTACTGATTAGACTGTGCATCAGCAGCATAAGATCATGGTGATGTCACGTAATAGCATGATACAAGGCAACCTGCATAATAGTATGCATGCATAGTGCATTATGCATAATAGTAGTTTTTTATGTGATGAATCTGTTATCAGCTTGTGAATCAAAGAAAGTGATGCCTTTTCTTTACTAGTTCCCTAATTCTTACTAGTCACTAAGAATTTCCATCCATAAATTTCTGATTTGAATGATGACAGCTGATTGCATTCATATTTAAATGTGAAAAATATATTGCGAGGCATTCAGTCTTATGAAGTAACTCATAAATCTAGGTAAAATCCTAATGTAAACTATGAGAAAAATTGTTTCTTGGGTAGTTTACATTATTTTAAGAATGCAAATAATTTCAGTGCAATGATTTGTTCAATGACGGTCAGAAATTTCACGAAATTGGAAATATGACCTTCATTAGGCTTTTGAATATCTTGCTAATTGAAATCCTTATTAAAAAGTTATTTCAATCTAAGCCTTTTTAAGTACCATACCTTCACAATAATGATCAATAGAGGTGCTCCCAAGGGAGGTCATGGGGTTTTGGCATACCTTCAAGCTGATGATTCATTCCTCAAGCCGACGATACACATTCATATAAATAAACATAAATATAGTTTTTACTAATTTTCTATAGCAATGAAAGTTATTCAATATCTCAACTGAATTAGTTATAATTTACTATTAATTATTGAAGAAAAATAAATTTTAAATTAAGGGTAAGGAACGAATTGTTTATGAGAAAACAACATGTCAGCTGGATACTACACCCATAGCCCCCTGATAGAAAAATCCTGATGATTGCTTATCTCTTTTCTGAGTTATTTCCCTCCATTATTTTAGTATTAGAGATAAATTTGTTGAAAATGTACACTAGATAATTAATTTTTTTGAGTCTTTCATATTCAGTTAAAATCAAGTGTGGTTATGAATAAAATTGTGATTGGTTTTATCTCCAAGGATTTGCTGACAAGTGTCTTTTTTTGTAGAGATGGTGAATCAAAATGCTGCTTCTGTATAGCCAAATACTTGTATATTATAAACAGAAGTTATAATTGACAGTAAACACATTTGTTTTTGGAAAAATGTAAAGTGGTCTCTGTGCTGCCTGTTGCCAACATCTAACATAACAAGAATAACAGTAAGAATGATAATATTACCTAATTTTATCAAGTATCTTAAAGTAAACAAGTACTGGTAATTCAGATTATAAATTGTATCTAGAATTAATATTCAAGAAGTATCTTGCAGATGAATTACCTAACATCTAAACAAAATATAATATTATTTACTCTTTTTTGCCAATAATGTCGTAGATATCTGAATTTTTAACCTTTTGAAATTACTATTTTTTTTCTCACCAATCAGATTGTTAAAGAGTACGCATTCCCCCAGAAATATAGCACTGGTAATATACATGTAGAGATGTGAATGTTCCTCTGTGTTTCATGGATAAATGATAATCTGTATGATTTATGCCAATATACAGGGAATTGAACTAGCACATTCATCAGGAAAGACCTCTTTCTAATATTCCCAAAACTTAAAACAATTTGAAAATAAAGTCTCTAAACAATTCAAAAAATAAATGCTAGGATTTATATTCATTAGTGCACATTATTTTAATATAACAATGTAAAATTAATGTTCTTATAAATACTAAAAAACATCAAATCAATAATTTTTATGGAGTTTATTACTCATCCACCTTCATTGTTACATTCATGTTTAACTTTTCAAATTAGAACTTACTTACTATTTTATTGAGTCCTATTGAAAATTATTTTGCTTCTAACTTAATCCTTGACTAATTTTTTGGTAGGCTTGAAATTAATTTTACCCAATTCATTATTTATTTTATTTTTCTTTCCTTAAAAAAATTTTTAGTGTATGTTTTATATTCTTTGTGAAATATTCTACCTGCATTTATACTTCAGTGGAAATTGTTTCTTTGTAATCAATGTGTTCCATATTGCAAAATATGAAATAAGTGTTCACTCTCCCCCACCCATTCATGTTGTAATATTTTTCAAATAATATTTATTTCTGAATTTCTGTCTCAGAATGGGCTGTACTGCAGCAATTGAATATTTTCTTTGATATTTTTGCCAAGTGTATCCTACTTTTGGACATTCTCTCTTTTAAAAAATTTTATATATATTCATGTTAGATATTATTTAATTTTATTCTGCATTATTTATCTGAAACATGTTTTTATTTGATTTCAAACTTAATAACTTGGCACTAACCTCTATGCCTCTTAATTAGCATCAGGGGTAGCATGCTCCCTTGCCTGTGTGTAAGAGCTTGAATTTGATTCCTGGTGGGAGCAAGAGAAGTTAGTGGTTTCTGCAAAAAATGTAGTTTGAAGCTGATGCAGCAGGGTAGCTGCTGAGTGTACAGGTTGTGCTGATAAGTGCTATTTCTTCTATGAAAAGTGTTGCTTGTAGTGCCAGTTGGTGCTTTGGTACCTTCTGGCTGGGCAAGGGCGGTGCAACTGATGGAAGTAGGATGCCAGGGATTGTCCCCATGTAGAGTTCGATGACCTCTTCTGGAAAATTATTATTGTCTCCTTGCCAGGAATACAATTAACCCCCATTAGGTGCTTCATTTAATATTTCCACCATCTGAATGGTTCAAATCAAAGAATCCACATCAAGGAAATTGGACATCACATTCCCAGGTGCATTTGGGATTCATTCTGACTCTAGTGTAGGCCTATATGAGGATGGACTTTGTTTCTCTCATCAATTTGTATATTCATCCCTCCTAGGAGTTTTGAATGTCCCCCCTCTGGAGAAAAAGTTGCTCCCTACATGTAAGGCCAGAGCACATAGAGAGAGGGGTAGTCAGGAGAGCCATGGCCCCCATTAAAATTTTGAAAGGGACCCCATAGCCTTATGTAATAAACCTTTTTATTTTTGTAATGAATGTTAAATCCTTAAGAAAATGACATATAATTATAACGCAGGGATAAATTTTAAAATTTACAGAGATGATGACAAACGGATTGTCTGATTAGTCTATTCAGATATTATTACTGAATCTAAGGTTGAGTTATTGTTAGGGATATTCAATTTGAAAAATTTTTGCATTTTATTTAGTTATAAAAGACAACACTTGTTGTGTTGTTGTCAATAACTCGTTGACTCACTATTTTTCAATAATTATTATTAAGTTTTATGTTTATTTACAATGTTTTAATTTTTTACTAATAAATATTTCATCATGCCGAAAATTGCAAAATAATTGCATATTTTGAATGTTCTTTATGTTTTCAATATTTAGAATTTTACTTTTGAAAATGTTATTTGAAGTTTTATGGACATTTGTTAATTTTATTCCCATAAATCAACATCCTTGATATTTTGACTGCATTTTGACAGGTTTTATAAACTTTATGAAATCCTATTAAATATATTTAATAAAAAATGGAATATTCTTACATAAATGAAAAATTCTTAAACTGTTAAAGAATTATGAACAATTGCCCAAACTCCATAAAAACGAAGAAAAAACATAAAGAAAGAGAGAGAGAGTTAAAATTTTAAATTGTTCTGCTAAAAATGTCAAGAAATGTATGAAACTACCCTGAAAAATGCAGTCATGTTCGAGTTGATTCCTCCTACAACCGCTCAAAAATACATTTCAAAAATTCAAAAAAGGACTGAAAGTTGTTGTTCAAGTAAAATGTCACAAGTAAAAAAAAGTTTAATGGATAAAGGACCCCTCTTGTTTTAGGCTGCGCAAGTCTATGTGTGAGGGTCATCAGTGCTAGGGATGTGACGTCAACAATAGAACATTAATATTTCTAAGCATCAATGCTCAACATTAAAACACTGATGTTACTAAAACATCAATCCAAAACCACCAATGCTACTAAACATCAAGGTTTTTAAAACTAGATAAGTAACCACTGAAGTTCACATGGGAGGGATTTAATGTGAAAATAGTCATGTTAATTAATTTAATTTTTAATTGAGATTCATCTAACAAAACAAAGTAAAAACATGTCAGCATAATTAACAAAACTTTGATTATCTTATTTGATAATTAAAAAATAACATAGACTTCTTTAGAAACAAAAGCTCAGTTTTTCTTATTTTTCACCCTTGGTTGCTTTGGTCTGATGAATATTCAATTTATGGATATCTGAAAATTATTAAAGAATTTTGCTTTGTTGGTACTGTTTTTATTTTAAAAAATCAACTGCACAAAAACATTAAACACACAACATCAATATTAAAAAACATTGGCTTCAAAATATCGATGTTAAATACATCGATGATTCTGTAAAAATATTGATGTTTTGGAAACATCGGCATCAATGTCACATCCCTAATTGGTACTACTCTAGTGATGCACTGAGGACTGAACAGGCACAGAGGTCTGATGACTAAGCAGGCACTGAGCTCTTTGTTCCTTTTAACTTGATTATCATTGCCTGTTTTAAACATCGTTATCACAGAAAATTCAATATCTTGTCATTAGAATTGTAAGTTTAATAGCTGTTGTACTTGTGATCAAATTTTGCACAATGAAATAATTATTCTATTGAGAAATTTACATGTAGAGCCCAGATTTCTATGCAGTAAAAGTGCCTAAAATATGCCATATAATGTGCAACTTAAATATTTACATAAATATTTATATAAATATTTAAAATATGCAGTATAAACTTTGTTTCAGAAAAAGTGGTTCATCTGTCAGGATATTTTTATTAATTGAAAATGATATCTCCTCTTCCGTAGATGTTGTAGAACAATATTTGAATGCTGAAATGATATGTTGATGTCCAAATGTAAGCTCTTGCTTACTGGGAAAGGATTTCTCATAAATAAGGAAACCATATAACAAACCATGGGTTTATATTTTGTTGGGAGTCTGAACGCAATGACCCGTGCCCCTTTGCTTCTCCCAAAATTCAATCTTACCTTTAGTTGTACACATGGTACAAGCAAAATACACAACATCTACATCCATTGGGAACAGTTTGATGCTAAAAGGATATTCACTTCTTTTTGGTGACTGGTGAGCTGTTCCATGACCCACAATAACTATTAATAACAATTCACAAATTTCAAGAAGTTTGATGACAATAAAATTGATCATTTTCTCCCTTTTTTTGATAAAAAATTATGGCTACTATGCAGAAATATGCAAATAAAATATGGCAAAATATGGAGACATATGCAAATAAAATATGATATGATATTTAAAAATATGAAAAATAAAATTCACTAGGAATGCTCTAAATGTGCAGATTCACAAAGATATGTGATCATTTTGCAAGTTACAGTTAGCCAAAAATACATGCATTGGCATACAAATTGGGCTCTAGTTATGTGTACTTTCTTGTAATTTTCCTGTACAGCTCTACCTGTTTATAAGAATGAGTAGAAATTTATATGGAAATATACTGAATACTGTATTGCTTTAATGTTATTGTTAAAAATTTAAATTTAAATTTACTTTCAAAATTACTTTTAAGTGTAAGTTAAAGTAACTTCTATAATAAATTTATGTGCTTTATATTTTTGCTATGTCTTAAGAAAATGTCATTAAATTTACTTTTATTATAAATATTCAACATTTTAAAGAAAATATCAATTTTAATGTTGTAGTATATCTTTTATTTATGTTATTAATTTTTCACTTCAATTTCAAAATACACTTATTAAATTACCAATGAATTTCATGTTAATAATCAAGCATAACAGTATAACTTTTTATTTTTTTATGAGTTACCTTTTCATATTGTGTTTCATGTTATAATTTCTTGGAAAAGTCTTGTTTTTATTCATAAGGTTGATACAAAATAGAATAGATATAATTGTCTTCTAACTGGATGTACTGTAATTCCAAGCTTAAGGAAATGTAATGTTTTCTTATGTGTAATTAATGAATATGTCAAAATGTATTGATGTACTATCCGTCCACTATGCCTTTATATTTTCCAGTCAATCTTGAGGAAAATAGCATGTGAATTACATGTACTTTATATTATTGGCCGTGTAAAATTTCTGACATGTATTTTTGTAGATGCAGATTCCACATATTTTATGGAATGTTTGTGGAAGAAAATAAATTGCTTCCAGATTTTATGAGTTATACTTTTTCCTCCCTTATTCTATTATATGCTATGTATGATTTTGCTTAGTTACCATTACTTATAGCAATGAGCGAGGATGACATTTTTGTGTTCTGACATTATTAGAAAAACAAAGCACATTCTAAATTTTTCAAAACTACTGATAAATACTAAAATCATTTCATAATTGTTTTTTACTTGTAAAAATGTGTTATTTTTTTATTAGTTTTTATTTCAAACACTATTAGTTTTAATTTTGCCTATCTTGTAATTGGTGTAAAAGGCAGCTACAGACATGTTCCTATTCATACATCTCTCTTTCAATTTATAACAGATGTAATAAGACCTAAATTCCATTTTTTAAAGATGAATTTTGGACACACGTATTGAAAATTTAAAATTGAAATTTACATTCCCCCCCAACATTTTGTTTTCAAAAATGACATACTTTAATTAATCAGTTACACGGGAGTTATGAAAAAATAAAATAGGCAAATAGTCATTGTTTATGTCAATAAAAATGTTTAAGAATACATACAAATAATCTTTTTCTTTTTAGGAATATTGCATTTTGAGGAGAAGATTTAATAAAATTAGAGAACAAATTCACTAAAATACAACACCAAAATCCCTGCTCAAACTACAATACGAAGTGAGAAAATGCTGCCTGCATACTTTGGCAACTAAGGCTGAACATCCTTCTTTATAATACAGTATTGATGCACAAGTGCTGCATTTTCACTAATAATGTTACATCCCTTCAATGGTCTTGGAATATTAAGTAAACTTAACTGTAATATGATGAACTCTTCAATTCTACATTTTATAAACTGTAGTATGATCTCATGGGAGGGAATAAATGTAAATCAGGACACCTTTTCAGTTTGATACAGTAAAAATTCCATATTTATTATACAATTACTTCCATTCACATTTAAAGTGGATATTGGTCATTGCTAGATGTAAACAATATTGCATATTTAAGTACTAAAAATGGAGACTTACTGAATTATATAAACAGCTAAAATATAGACAATTCACAAATCAATGAAAAATAAGTGAGTGAGAAATTTAGCTGAATGAAATTAAAAATATTAATTTATTTAACAAATTAATATAATTATTTGCACATTTTACCGCAACGGAATTCAAATGGTTTGTAATGATTAGTAGTGAATGAAATAAAAATAATAATTAAAGAAAGTTTTCTTAATAATATTTGTTTTGCTATTCAAAGTATTGAAACTTGTATGGGATATTGAAACGGACAGATCCAGCCGATCATTTTGGAGAAGGGAGCCATTGTAGATTTTTGTTAAATAACAAACATATTTGTTATTATTTTGTATTTTATTTATGTATTGTAGATATGATACTACACAGTATTACTGTTTAAATAATTACATAATTCAAACATAAATAAATATTTAAATCAGTTTTGTCAAATAAAGGAAGGTAAACAAAAACTCTAGGCCTTTTGGGGGAGGGGTGCATGACCCCCTGAATCCACCAGTGAGTTGAAATATAAAATAAATGTTTTGACAGAGGTAAAACTATTGTAAAAATGATGGGAAAAGCATATAAAACAACAATTAACTCATGGATTTACCTGAATATTCTTCAAGCTGTATTTACTGAAAGTGACTGAATGTGTGAAAAATTCAATTTCCATTCTTTGTGGTTTAGTCACATTTGTATTTCTGTCACATCTTATTCAGGAAATAAAATATTTTGTGGTACTTTTATGATTTGTGTCAGTATTGTGGTATTTCAAATTTGTGTTCATTTCAAGAACAATACTGCCTATCACAGTGTCAGAAAGAAACTATTTAATGACGAGGAAGTTTATTTTATGAAAATTTCTTTATGTGAAGCTAGAAAATGGAAATGTAATTTCTTTTCCAAAATCTTGTCTTGAATAACACTTTGTTGTTGAAACTGTTTAATGTACAATCTGTGTATAGTTGTCAAATCATTTTAAGTTACTTTGTTACTAATCCTCTGGTTACATGGATTTCAAAAGGGGATTGGAGTTGTCCACTTCCCACTAGTTATTTATTTTTTGAGTTAAACAAATAACTGTTCACTTTTTCAAATATTTTTTCTGAGCAGTTGCTATTAGAAATCATTTGACTGCCTACTTGTTTAGACACTATTATATAACTGTGTTGCAAGATCTCTCATTCAGTATTTTACTTTTCTATGTTATTGGTATTTTAAGTGATTGTGATGTTGAAAGTCACTTTTAATGCTGTTAAGAGAATGAATTTAAAACTTCTATTATCCTTTATGTTTCCTATATGAAAAATTAAAACACACTTTAGTTCCTGTTGAATAACATTATCTTGGTTTCTTTTTATGAATTTACTTTTCTTTGCAATCTCTAACATTAAGAATTGTATAATCAGTCACATTGTGTTGCTGAAATTTTTTACTCTTAATGTATTTTGTAAATGTATTTGTCATATCTGAGTCTGAGGTGGTGTAAACATTTTATGGTCACATCATATTGCACAGATCTTTATGTGCTTCTTTTCATTTCTTGCATAAAAAATGATCAGTTATCAGAATGTTACCATGATGTAGGTAATGCATACATTTTCAGAACATCACAAGTGGTTCATGCATAAATCTTGGTCCCTATATATTATGTCGTAAGTCATGAAACTTATACGGCTATGTTTCAACATTCAGTGGGTTAACAAATAATCATGAGAAATATTTCTGAATGTGGAATGATTTATTCTCTTAAATTTTATGATTCAGGGAAAATAGTAATGGTTTCCTCCCAAAAAATGTTTGCCATATGTGAAAATCATATTTATATATAATTGCAGTAAGTCACCACTCTTGTACATTTGAGCACCAAGACAATCGTATTACTATCTGAAATACTTACTTACTTACTCACACATCATATTCTATGAAAATCCTCATGTTCATTGTCTCACAGCTTTTCTTTTCATGTAATAGTACAACAGTTAATGATATTCACTTTGTCACACTACAAATTAGGATGCCATGCACATAGGACTAGTAATAAAAAACACTGAATTTACCTGAAATCACCAATACATACACTGAAAGAAATGATACATGATGTACAATTAATTAGTTTTGATATTACCCGAAATACCCGAACAATTGTTTTCTCCATATGGCTATATGTTTTTATGATTATTAATGTTATACTTACTGCTCTGACAGAGTTAAAAACTCATCACTTTAAAATTCAGCTTAAAAAAATGTTAAAATATTTATTGGTAGTTTAAGCAGTTTTCTTTAAAGCAGTTGCTCTTAAATCCAATGATGAGATACATTCCTCCAGTTCATTATACACACCAATGGCCTTCATTTTGCCCACCTAACAAAACACCTAGTCTGAAATTAGATAATTAATTCCAGAAATCAAGGGTTTGATAGTGTTCTGGTTTTATATGCATGGATTAAACATGAAGCATTCAGAAAATATCTTGGATTGTTTGTAGAATGTTTCTGTTTATAGATGGTACTTTATATTGATATCATTTATAAATTTTTATTTCACAAGATTGTTTGCTTTCTGCCTTGACTGAACATAGCGAAGCACTAATTATAATTGTTACTGGTAAGTGAATATGAACAATGATGTTTCCTTGTGAGAATAGTCTCTGTATTTATATTTTCTTTAACTCATATGAATATAAATGTGTGAATGAAATAATCACTAACTTTCTACTAGATCTTTAACTTTTATCCTATATTTCCCATTAGTCGCAAGAAACCAACAAAGAATGATGAGATGTCAGTATCGTAAAAATTGTACCATTCTCTAAAGTCACACTGCATATCTTAAAACAGTCCTCTTTAAAATACTTTTTGTCTGTGACAATATTTACATTCTTCTTAAGTTTTAATCTTCCAAATCCTCTATTTCTGTTTCCATCACAATGATTTACATTGTGCATTCATTATGCTGCTTTCTTGTTCATACTTGTGCATTTTCTCATCACAATTCTGTGTAAATGATTTACTGTTTCATTTCATTCCCCTAGAACTTTGTAATTCATACCAGCTTTCCACATGCTTATCAGAACCTATTGTAAAGTTACTGCATTTTTGAAGACTACTACAGTAATTATGGTTTTCAGAACATTTCTGAGTCTTGCAACTTTTTAAAATGTGCAAAACAATCGAAGTAAAAACAAGTGTACAAAAAACAAATATTAATTTTCCCTCATTAATTTTCTATCATGGAATTGTATGAAATCATATTTATTGTGTGAAAAATAATTTCACTCTTCTAGTTTTAAATTATTCAAGATATGAAACAAAATTTTTAGTTCTTGTTTCCATAACTTCACTTCATAAAATAATATCTTGAAAATACTCAGGAGTTTTTATGAATATTGACCTCTGTTGGGAGGTCATCTACAAGGCCCTAAGCTGCAATATTTTTGACCCCCCTCCCTTTCCATGAATAATAAAATTTACAAGATAAAATTTCAGAAAAGGGTTTCTATAAATAATTGTTTTTCAAATGAAGGTTATCTTCGCTTATTGAAATGAGTGTTATTGAACAATAAAAATTATTAGTTTATTTGTGAATGAAATAATTAAATGATGAATTTGTGAATGAAATAAATCTGTAATACTATTTTATAATTTTGTAAGGTCCCCTGCCTGAACTCTAGCTTATGTAGCTTAATGGCAATTCTGCCCCTGCCTTTATTATTATACTTGATTTTAAAGAAACAAACCAACAAAACTTATTTACATCTGTTATTTAGAAATTAATTGAAGTGCGTTCTATGAAATACAATTTGACCATATATTTTACCCTGCACTTGGGCTTTAATTGTAGATTAACTAACATTTAAAACATATCTTTTGATAAATATCAATCGCTAAAGAAATCTTTAGCGATTTCGCTAAGGAAAGAAACTTCTGTAAAGAATATTCTGAATAATAAGAGAAGTAATTTTCTGGATGCTTCTTCTTGAAATTTTTTCCAAAATTGCCAGGCCTTTGGTGTTGACATTTTTCCAAGATAGGCACAACACTAAACACAGTTTTACATATACAATGACAATAGTATGGAACATATAATATGAATGTCCAAAGAAATTTTAGAGAAGGGTTTGGAAATTCATGAAACTGTTATGGATATATGATCATATAAATGATATTTCCTTGGACAATGTGGCTTATTTTTGTACAAGTAACACTTTTGCATTAATTGTACTATAATAATAGATTGATTATGAATTTCAGTAATATATACAAAAACTAACATGTTATTGTGTACAATACAATAAAAATCGTTAATACAAATCTATAGAAATACATTTTAAAAATATTACTCACATTATGACTCAAAATTCAAATCAATATTTCCATGTCCCGTCCAGATGTAAAGGTACAAGAATTAATCCAGAACATTTTTTTGATATACAAAATTCAAAATTTCTTGTCATTGAGTTGAGTCAGAATGTGAATGAACTGCAGGTCCTTCAAATAGTTTTTTGCCTTTTGGGGGATTAGTGGAACATCTCATGAATTTGTGAAGCATGCACAGTAGATCTGGTCTTCATATTAGGAAATTACAGTGCAAAACAGGGACAATTTTCATTCTGTATGTTCTGATGTATTTCCATTCCCTGTCATCATTGTGGTTTATTTCACACAGCCTGATTATCAATGAGAGATTTGGGGAAATTTTGGGGACATAATTCGGCAGCAGTTATGGTTAGATTTACGTGAATGACTAGTATTAGAAATTGTATATTAATGACAGCAGAAACATTCAGTACAGTCATCTACATGTTCTAATAAAATGGACTTTTAGTTGAATGTATAATATATAAACTTGTATATTGTGTACACTATCTACATTAATACTCACATGGATCTAATACATAATGTGTAGGTGCATTCTTAGGAAATACATTTCCACATTATTTTGGTATGTTGTTACTAATAATTCCTTTGAATAATTTCTAAGGTTTCACAAAAATTTGTGTAAACAATATGTACATATATATGTCTTCTAAAACTGCTGACCATGCTGAAATGGAACGTTACTAATTATGAAAATGGATTTGGAATTAAACCACATAATTTGTCGGCACAAAGGTGATATACAAATTCATGTTCATCAGCATTGCTTTTGAAGCAATGGAAGTCTAAAGGAACAGATTTACATGAGACTGCATGCTTGGCCACAGTTACTCACATCTTACTGATTCTAATATTTTCTTTATGTTCATCCTCAATAAAACTTATAACAAAATGATTATAATTTATGTATTAACACATTGATTTTGTGACCAAGTTATATTTTAGTAAATTATCATTACTTGAATGTTACTTTTGTTAGTAAATTTGTACACAGTGAAAAGTCCATACTGTTTTAAAATATTCATTCAGAATTAATTTGGGAGTTTTGTTTATTCTCAAATTGTAAATAATTTGTTAAGTTAGAAGGGAACAGTATTATGTTGAGGTGGATAAATAATGGAACATAAATATTTTACATGATAGGGAAAATTTTAACAGTTTCTTTTGGTGTCATTCATTTTTTAATTGAAAATACGGGGTGAAGGCATTGTTTCTTACATAGACAACAGTCAAAATCCAGTAAGCGTATAAAGTGAATTACTTAGTTCACTATTTTACTGTTTCTGGTCAATAGAGTATGTATAATTGAAGTAAGAAAAATAACCATTCTCACAATGTACAGTACCTACTCAATATTTATAAATTAATATATGTGACTGGAAGTAAAGTAGACACATTCCATAGATTTCAAAACAAATATTTTTGAAGTTGTTAGTAAGTTGAAGAATTGTTAATAATGCCATTCTCATGATGTATCTGCTCCTTAGAATTCTAACTCCTGCAACCATCTCACAAATTATTTTCCTCTGGCCACTGATGTCAAAAATTTAATAGTGCTTGGTATAGTGCTTATGAATATTTCACAGAATTTCCTCAAAAAATGCTACAAAACACACTAAAATTTAATTCTTATTAATACTGTATATAAAATACTTGATCACAAATAATTTGGTGTCACAAATACTACTGCCATATTCTTGATCTTACATATGATACGAAATTTTTGATTGATAATTGAATGATGGAACCATTGGTATCTCACAAGTAGAGTGTTGTAGGAATTTCCTCTGTGCTCATTTTTGCTGTGAAATTAACATTTCAAAGTCTAGCAATGTTTGTGTCTGGAAAGTATGGCAACATGTATTGTTACTGGACCGTCTAGCATAGAAGCATACTACTACAAATGTATATAGGATTTATATAGAAATATTTGATATGCAATGATGGGATTCAAATTTTAAGTATAATTTATTTTGCTGTGGCTTCATATCAAAGTGAAAGGCGGTATGTAAGTTCTTATGATTTGTAAATAATGGCCAAAATTAATATATCATCTTAAACATGGCATATTGCACAAATACACACTTATATATCTTGTAAATTATTTCAAAATGTGTAGAAAAAACATATGATTGATACATCAACTTATCTGTACACTTCCATGATGTCATGTTAAGCATACATTGTCTCTCTTGGGAAAGTATATTACCACTAGTTCTACTATTTGGTCGCTTGCATATATAGTACTTGTATATTGAAAATTGATAAATATTTTTAAAAGTTTTTTGGAATTACACTAAATGGTCTCTACATTGAAAATATTTAAAATAAATTTTACTATCACTTCCATAAAGGGTACTTTCACTAGGTATAAGAATTATTTCTCTCCCTTTAAAAATAGCAAGTTTTCTTTTACTTTCATACTTTTATTCCTTTGACAAGGCTTGCTTGTGAATAATGAAAAGAAATATTTATGTGCTATATATGAATTTACTTAGTCAATTTTACTAGGAGGTCAGTCTATCATATTATTTTATTGTAAATTTTCATACATTTACCCGTGAGGGAAAAATATATTGCATTTCTGCTTCAGTATCGCAAACTTACATACTATTTTGGATAGTAAAGTGAGATTTTTATATCACTTTGCTAACTTCATTTAATTTGTCATAAATCAGGAAGGTCAGTGCATATACATGTAATACTACTGTTTGGTCTTGTTTGGATTATAGTGTCATGTATTACATTAGCCCTTAAAACACATATATTTGAGAAATTTTCATCATATATTTCAAGAGTTAAAGCGTTATTTGTTAAGGCTGTACAGTTTCAAAACAGGAAGTTGTAGAAATGTAAAATCAAGAGCAATTGTCATGAATAAATGACGTGATTGTAAAACCCAGCTGCAATGAGAATTGACAAAATTTTCTTGAACTTGCATAACTAGCTCACATTGTTAAATCTGAATGATTTTAAATCCTCATTTTAATTTCTTTACAAGGGGAGAAACCTCATGAAAGTTCATGTGCAAAAAGGGAAAGATCTTGAGTAATTGTATTAAATAGGTATATTTGCATTTTGAATTTCAATACGTACCTACATGCTCTGTATGAAATGAAATATTTTCAAATATATCACACGAACAGTATGGAAGCAACTGTCAGAATTGTTTAAATAACTCTTCAGGTAACTGAAGTGTTTGATAAACATTATTCACTAATAATGTAGGGAAGACTAAGGAAGAAAGAGACAATGAAGAGATTATAACTAATTTAACTGAAAGTGCATAATTCTCTGATCCAAAAATTTTAATGAAGGAGAAAATGCAGGTTGCAAAATCATGACACTTTATTTCTTGAATCTAGTTCTAACAATATACTACTAGGCAAATATTGGGTAAAAAAAATAATGCTCTTAAATATGTTTTGATCTATGAACATTCTTGTACTTTTCCACATTATACTTGGAGTTTTTAAGGGAATCTTGTATTCACTGGAAATATTTTGAAAGAATTTGTGCAAACATCTTAATTATTTGTGAAATTCTGTTTCTCCCCTAAGTTCTGTACATTTCCCAGCTACTTTTGTCCTAAAAGATTTTAATTTAATTGAAAAAAAAGGAAATGAAACAATGATGAAGATTTGATAGAAGGAATAAGATATCTCACAGATGTATACATTTACAGAGAATATTTTTTTCAAAACACTGGTAAATTTTTTTGTTTGACATCATAGTACATCAATGGAAATAGGATAATATTTGACTCTACACAATGTTTAATCAGTTATGGAATAATTGAACAACTATGTACATGGTGTTGGGAAAGAAAACCACATTAAATGACTCATACTGAATGACCAGAGTGAAATGACGTAGTATGTTGTACAGAGAGAGACACAGTTACCATTAAAAACATATAAGACTTCTATTACAAGTAGGCAAATATCTCAATGTTATTGACACAATAGATCAGAATTTCTATGAAGTTCAAAATTAAAACTGAAACAAATACTTTTTTTTAAAAAGGATACAAAAATGTTTCAATTTACAAATCTCTCTGTTTTGCTTTTCAGTAACTTCATCAATCTAAAGGAATATGTACAGGACATTTTGCAAATTATCCATTTCTTTATAACATCAATGTGATTTCCAGATAGCATAATATGTACTAAACTTATTTTTTATTCATACACGAACATTTATTTCACAAGGTCCTTTACAAATTCAAGTGCAAATAAAAAAAGTTATGGAAGGAATGAGTAAGCAATATTTCATCATATTTGTCTTCTGTGCAAAGTCATGTAAATTTATCTGTAATTCTAGTAATGCTGTAATATCTCAGCTGTCCTTGCGTTCGACACAATTTGCAGATCACATTAACTTTAACCCAATTTGGGCACAAAGTTTGGTGAATTGCTTGACACATCTCAACAGATTAAAATAATTACACTTATCGTTTAGCCATTCGCTTCGACGGTTGTCTTAGTTGATTTATTTGAGAAAGAAATCCAAAACACAATTAAAAACAACAAGAAATTTGTTGAAAGAGGAGTGTTCCTTATTGAGAACATTCAAAATTTGTGGATACGACGCGCGCTTTTTAAATTGCTATGCATGACTGACGGTATACCATCTTGAAAAATAACCGAGTTTAAATAAATTTGATTATGAGATTAATCCATACCGACGCTTTTTCGTTAATCGATTTGCAACGTTCGAATGGAAAAAGTGAATACTAATTCTTAATTTCCATTTCCTCGAAAAGGAGACTTTGGCGGTGAGCAATTAGGCTTCACACAAAAATTAAAAAATCATGTTAAGGAGCAATTTTTTGAAAAAAATCATCCAACATGAACTAACTCGAGTCAGCCTGCAGTCCATGTTATTCGAGAAAACAAGAAGTTTCTCAGCAGTTCTTAAGAATTATCGACAGATATCTTTCAATTTCTGCACTTCAGGCTTGCACTCACGATACAAAACGTAAAAACTCACGGGCGCAAGCTATATGTATTACAACCTCAAAGCTCATCATACGAAGAATGTCTGATGACATCCAATTGTAACGAAAGAAACATATCATTAAAAGAATCTCAACTTGCGAACGGTCGAAGCGAAAGGCGCTGGAACAACTGCAACGGAGAACAAATGAGCGGCGCGGCGCGTGCGGCGTCGACCTGTGGAACCGCGACGCTGCACCGCATGGAAGATCGCGAATAGGCGCTTGCACGCTGCCGAGGCGCGAGATGAGACGAGCGAGCCGGTGCAACCCGACCCGGGATGGGCTGGAGGCTGGACCCCAGAGGAATCCTCTATTGGCGGGGCCGTAAGAGACTTCTGTCGGCCCGAGGACACGGCGGGAAAGGAAAGGAGCAGGCCCGCCCTTCATGTGTTAGACGCATTCACCGATGTGGCGAAAATACATCAGTGACGTAAGTATCAAACCTATAATGACAGAAATCCTGATTAAGTTTGTTATGTATTCTACAAAAGCAATTTGTATACGTACCGAAGTGCCCTCCAGAAGGTTGTAAGTCAGTCTGAGTCTGTAATAATAAAGAACTAGTGAGAACCCGTCAAAATTTGACGGTGAGATCTGAGATAAATGTAAAATACTGTGCCCAGACTAATGCTTACAATACGTTGCATTGTTTGGATCTTTAGGGTACAACGAAGATATTCTGTGATGTGGAGTTCCCAAAATTTTGAACACGTATGGCCCATGACCAGATGGCAATGTAATATCGACACCAAATTACACAAAAGAAAGAGCACTATTATACTGACGGTTATTATTTCTAAAGTTTTTTGATGTATCATCTCCTATAAACAATTTTTTTAAAATTTTTATTTATTTTACGTCAAAAAAGCAGTTAAAAACTGCGTAGGACGTGCTACGTCATTTTGACGTAAATTTGATTACTTCTGGCATATTGCTCGAAGGTAAACTTATTTTCCCATTTAAGCAACACAGAATTAACTCGTTTGCAGAATTTCTCTCGCATGGGAAGTATAAAGCAGAACAAAACTAACATTTCATAGACAACGACCCAACAGAAAACGGAAGGACCTCACTATCACGACACCTACGCTGACTTTCTCTTTCCCTGCGTCCAGTTAATGTACGTTTGCGTCTTTTGGGGCGCGTGTGCAAGGATTCGGAATTCGACATAACCTGTGAACAACTTCATTACTTCAGTACAACCGAGCAAAACTCACTGTTCGAATGTTCTCTACAAAGTAACCACAAAAGCAAATCATGCAAACTGTCATTTTAAACAAAACCTTCACGAATTAAAACAAATCTCAACAATCTAAATAAAGCATCAAGCAGCCCACCTGACGGAGCCACTCTTTGGAAAAAAACAATTGACTATTGATAAACGTACTATTAAAGAATGATTTAATTAATTAATTTACATCATAAATGTTGATGAATCAACACAAACAATATCTGATAACACATCTAGGGATCACATTATTTCATTTAAAGGGAAAAATACTACAAACGGTTCAGTAGAAGCTCTAAACGAAGCCATGGCAGAATACCTTATTTTTTTAAATATATAGATGACAAATTTGATTGTGTGAACATCTAACCCATGTCCTTCAGAATGACAAGATTACACTCAGTCAGAATGTTTTGTATGTGTAACAAAAAAGTCGGATAGAACGCCCTAGCTGCACTATTTCGACCCTTGTACATGCCATAGAGGCGTGAAACATTTATTCTGAGACGCTGCATAGAAGAGAAGGGGGGAATCCAGAGCCAGCATTACCGTTGACTCTGCTGCGACTTTGTCAGCGAGTTCTTAGGATTCGAGTTCTGCCTGTGGAATTTGTGACTTCAGCTATGTATCTAGCAATAACAGATATAGACGTGAATGGTAACAAAATTAAAAGCTGTAACACCTTCAAATATCTTGGATCTTTCATAAACAACTCGGGCACATGTGCTGCAGATATAAACTCGAAAATAATTAAGGGGAAGAAAGCAACCAAACCTTTACATGGCATATTATGGAATAACAATATCCGCCAAGATGTCAAAAGAAGGATATTCCATTGTGTAGTAGAAAATATAGTACTATATGGAGCGGAAATGTGGCCACAAACACAAAAAATAAGAGATAAGATAAGGACAGTGGAAATGAACATGAGACGATGCCTACAACTTACTCGCAGGGACAGAGTGAGAAATGAAGAAATATGGAGAAGAATGAATATAATTTGTTCTTTTACGAAGACCTTGGAAAATAGAGCACTACAGTGGTATGGACTTGTTTAGAGAATGTCAGAAAACAGATGGCCACACAAGATCTTAAAATGGCAACCAACCGAGAGGCGAAAAAGAGGAAGACCAGTTTTAGAATGGGAAAAATACATCCAGGAAGCTATGAAGGATAGAGGTCTCAAACCACGAGATTAGGAGGATCAAGAGTTGTGGAAGCTGGAACGGCAAGCTCCTAAGGGGAAATGCCGAAGAACTCCATCGCTGTCTGAAGGAGAATTCTAGCAGCCGGCACCTCTGAATGGTAATTTTCCCTGACATCCCCAATCAATACCAAGCTAATGTCGGAACGGTACCCTAACAAACGGGACACGGCTCGCGCGATCATTTGTTCCCCTTTCTTTCACACAATTGCACTGACGTGCACTACACTCCCACACACGTCGGGAGGCCAGTCGGGAGCTTAGAGCTTGGCCCGGTTGGGGCGCTGGTGCTCAGCTGGTGGGAACAGCTGGCGGGGATTCCTGTAAGCGACTTGATTGTCGGCGCTGGATATCACCATCGAGCGGAAGAAAATCATCTTAAATCCAGGGATATCACTTTCACGAATTGGGCTAATTATCACAGCAGTTGACGTACCGCGACACATCAATCAACATCGGCGTTGTTAGCCGAATTACTTAACTACTCTCCATGAAATCAAGGAAGTTAAACAATTCGAGATATCAGTGATTGCCGGATGGGTGACCGTCTGGGAATCCCAGTTACTAACGGCGCCGAGCCCCTGGCCGAAGGGGTAAAAGGCATCGACTGACTACGACGTGACACGACAAATAACCTAGTGGAGAATTACTCCAATACACGCTCAATGTCCAAAGGGGGCTAAAAAAGTGTTGCGTTATACTCGCAATGAATTGGCGGATTCGGTGGTATAACGGTTAGCGTATCAGACCGTTGTACTCGAGTTTGCGGGTTCAAACCCGATCGAAGCCGTGGATTTTTAAGGGCGAAAAAAATCCTTCGTACGCCTTCCTTCGGAGGGGAAGTAAAACCGGCTGGCCCATGTAGTAGATTTACTGCATGTAAAAGATCATCAAGCCTAAATGAATGAAAATTGAGTTCCGCCTGTTTCCTCGCCCAAGATAATACCTCCTTTCTCCGCTAGGTGGTGAAAGGAGCGTAGCGAAATTTGCGTGCTTAGACGGAAGAGCGGGCCTGATGGCCCGAGTCTCGCCACGTAAAATAAGGCCTAAACTAAACTAAACTGAATTAAAAAAAGAAACTGTAAACAAAGCTTCTGCTGCTTGTGTGGAGGGCACGCCTCCGCTGTGCATACCAACCTGAAGGCCCGTGCCGGCGCGTGGCGTGGACGGGGCAGGGCAGGCGTGCAAGCGGCGGAGGGGGCGGGGCCGGGCCGGGCCGGGGCGGCGGGAGAGGCTGCTGCTGCTCGCTCACAGCACGTGCAGGTTCTCGCACGACTTGCTCTTGGAGTCACGCGCCCACACGCGGCCCAGCAGGCCCTTCACCTGCAGCAGGCACAACGTGATGGAGCGGAGCATGGCGGCGCCACATCGCACAAACTCTCTCGCACTACTCAGTCATATGCTTTGAAATGCACATCCGGCTCTCAAACCACTTTTCTATGGAGCTATTGGGAAAGTACACTAATAACGTTTCAAGAGGTTTTAAATACCATTTCATAAACACATTTTGTTCTTTACTGATACATTATTGTTTGTTGTTGCCTTCGATACGGAGCCCGATACACACGGCAAAACATATCTGGACTGAGAGGATCGTGAATACGTGGCAAATTTGAAAATAGTTTAATCTTCTCTTTGTTCTTCATGCTCTCTTATGGAGGGAATTATGAAAGAGTATTATAGGAAGGAAATATGAAAAGACAAACGGAGTAAAGTTAACTTGTAGTTAATTAATAAGTAAATCTGAATCTGAATCTTGGACGTGGTCTTGGTGGTATTTGTCTTGATATAGTGGTCGGGTCGTGGTCTTGGATGGGTTGGTGATGGCCGTGGTTTTGGTCGTGGTTTGTCGTGGTCTTGGTTGTTGCCCTCGTCTTGGTCGAGGCCGTGGTTTTGAACGTGGTCTTGTAGTAGTGGTCGGTCGTGGTCTTGGTGTGATCGGGTCTTGGTCGTTGCCTTGGTCGCTGTCTGGGTGGGGCTGACCTTGAGGCTGGCGGACGTGCGCGTGCCGCGGCAGGGCTTGCAGCCGAAGCCGCCGCCGACGGAGGGCGGCGTGCCGGGCGGGGGGCCGGGCCCGGGGCCCGCCGCCGCCGCCTCCGCCGCCCCCGCCGCCGCCACCGGCCCCCGCTGGCCCCCCGCCGCCGAGCGGGGACCGCTTGCGCGAGCGCCGGTGGCTGCGCTTGCGGAACAGGTCGCGCGCTCGCTCGGGGTTCTCCAGCTTGAGGCGAATCTGCGTGAGCACCCCGACCAGCAGCTCGTCCACGTTGTGGTTGATGGCCACCGACGTCTCGATGAACTTGCAGTCGTACGACGTCGCCATGTTCTTGCCCTCTGCAACAGCAAAGAAACGCAAGAAAAACAATTATCTTCGTAAATGAAAATGGAAAGGTAGCATATTTATTCTTATCCATCGCTTAAAGTTTCGACAGTTAATTTTTGTTGTGATCTTCAGGTACTGGAAAGACCAGACATTCCAATAAATAAAACGTTTTGACACTTTTTTAAAAACCTGTCATTTAACCAATCACAAAAAGTGATCGTATATTATCTTACTAAAAATAACATTGGCTCTAACGGATAAAGAATCGCAATGAAAGTTAACACTCGAGCAGATTGAACATGCAGAAAGGCGGTCCAGCTTGCCCGGTTTCTGCATGAGAACTTTCGAGCATGTTCGATTTTATTCATAGAGAAAACTGAACAGTTTGTTTCTAGTGATAGAATCGGTAACCAGCGAATTTGTTTTTCTGCAGAAATCGTCCTTTTCAATTTGGTGGTCAGGTTAGGTGAAATTCGTGACATTTGATGTTCTGGCGTGGTGGATTCGAGTTCGCGGATTTTCTGGTGAGTTTATTTTTCTGCTTCTCGAAAATGTGAGGTGGCTGAATCTGAATTCTGCAGTCATGATTTCCTCCGTTGGGAGCGATTGTTTCATGATGCCTGTACATAAATGTCGCAAATGAATGTACTTGGTGTGCCCAATTCGGGAATTCATTTGTGAGATGGCAGAACCTCTGGTTGCGTATAGTGGCAACTCTTTCAGAAAACGTGCAGTGTAAACACGACTTTTGGCTTTTGTATTTATAGTTTGATATCTTGAAGTTTCTGCACAGTTTCTATAGGAAAATCTGCACGAAAACTGTACCGTGTAAAAGGGCCTTTAGTAACTCAAGACTTTCATTTGTGTTCACAAGAAGTTCATTCGAGTTCTGACAATAACTGGGTCAATTGTTGTGCCAAAGAGGAATAACATCAATAGTTCTGAGAAGGAGGTAGAAAATAGTCTATTCTATTTCTATTTTTTATCTCTATTCGACGTTACTCTCTTGCGAGGTATTGAAAGATAGATCAATACAAGTATTGAGTGTGAAACAGTACAATAACAACGCTTGTTTAAATGAATTTGGCACATAAAATATTTGAAACTACAGTCCCCGGAGGAGAGTCTTTGAAAAATTATTAGTGAACAACAAACTAAAAAAAGTATAGGAATTACTATGCTAGAAGGATATAGAAGGTTTCTGCAGAATCTTGATTCAATTCGAGGATCAGGACTTGAGCCGCAGAACACATGGACGTAATTTTTTCTTGCCGCAAATTGATGCGAGAATGCAGGGAGTTCCAATTTCATTAAGTCATACATTCGTATATTTTGACATTTGTATCAAAAGAACAAAGTATATTTTCTATCCGGTGGTATCTAGAAGAACAGAAGATACTGAACCAGTAAGTTAGTCGAGAAGCACTCGAGAGTTGCTGTGCAGTAACAAAGTGCTTTGCAGCAAAATGACATAAAAAAGTTCATATTATTTAGAACATACTGGTATTTTTTGAACTTCATTCATTCATTTCCACTGTCACCGTCACCTCAATGACCTTAGCAATTCAAGTGTCCCTGCATATAAACTATGGAATAAATAACATACATTGTCACAATATTTGTAAATATAGTTTCTCCCTTGGAAAGAAGACTATCTTTTTTATTTCACTTATTAAAACAAAATTGTGAGAGGAAAATTAACTAACCTGACGCGGAGGAACGAGATAACTGAGTGCACCTTGATCTGGATTCGAATCTCAGCTGGAGTAGAGTGTTTTTCTTTTGTCTTTCAACGTACTCGTGTGTTGCCGCAGAGGGTTTCACGATCTTCTCATCGTTGATAAAAGAGCCCATACGTGCGGCAAAGTTTTAATATACGATTAGTTCATCTCCTAGGGTTCGAGTCCAGTCGGCAGTAGGAGTTTCCACACCAGCTACGTAGCTAGGTCACGTTCAGCCGCTGTCTGAAGGAGAATTCTAGCTGCCGGTTGCTCTGATCGGTAGTTTTCCTTCGTTTCTCCAATCAACACCAGGTGAATGCCGGAGCAGTACCCTAACAAACGGGCCACGCAACGCGCGCGGTCTTTCCTTCCTCTTCCTTCTCTCATATCTTACTTACACTCGCTTACTCTTACATACACTACATTACAACACATGTCGGGAGATTCTCCCGGCTGGGGCGATGCCTCTGGTGGGAGGTTTCTGGCTGGATTAATTGATTTTTCGTGTTTCCGGGCGCGTCAACTGCTTTGGTCATTAGTCGTTAGTGTAGTGCATGTTTTTCTCGGGAGATAGCGGTGATCTTCCCCCGCTGGATGGCGAGATCCGGCGCCGACCTACCGTCGGCTAGTGGGGTTTTCCTCTAACCAGGACTCTCCCACCAGCGGGGCACCGCCCCAGCCGGGACAAGCTCTAAGCTCCGACCGGTCTCCCGGAATATGTGGCAGTGTAGTGCATGTTAGTGTGTGTAAGGGAAGAGGATAAGACAAGGAAGAGGAAGGAAAGATCGCGCGCGGTCCGTGGCCCGTTTGTAACGGTACTGCTCCGGCATTCGCCTGGTGTTGATCGGAGAAACCAAGGAAAACTACCGATCCGAGCAGTCGGCTGCTAGAATTCTCCTCCAGACAGCGTCTGAATTCGACCTAGCTGAAAGGCTAGTGTCGAAAATCCGGCCACCGTTAGGATTCGAACCTAGAACCTCCCGGTCAGAGTCGCTGCAGTGACATCAGTTGATGCACTGAGCTACCGCTCCCGGATTCTGGATGGAGAAAACCCCACAAGCCAACGTGCATGTCGGCGCCAGATCTCGCCTTCTAGCGGAGGAAGATCATCGCCTCCTCTCGCGATAAAAACACGCGTTACGCTTACGGAACTAATGACCTTAGCAGTTGACGCGACTGAAAACACTAATCAATCATCCGTAGAAGGCGTAAAAAGTAACTGACTTAGTATGAAGAAAGTCCTAAGAAAAATTAATAATTAAAAAGAAAATAATGCTGTTTTGATAAATTGATATGTTTTGCTGATGTAGAAGAATTTTAGAAAATTACATATCTGTGTATCTTTGTAACTGAAGGGATCAGCGCAATCGTGGACAAAGCCACATTTTAAGAAAACGGGGAAATATCAAATTAAAATTCCATAGTTGTGGTTAGAAATAGTTGTGAAGAGAAAAAAATAGTGACTTCATTCTTAACTTTATAGAGGAAAATTAGTAAAACAAACAACGTACAAAGATAGTTCACCTTTTTAGATAGAAAAAATTATGTCAAGAATTCATTTTTAATTTTTTTGTGAGCAGGGCTAGACCCGTATTGTGCTTAGCCCCTTCAATTTTAGGAATTGCCTTTTTCTCTGCCGTACTACATTTATTGTGAAGATGTCTAGTTTTCGTTAACAAAAATATAGTCTGTAATACCAGTAAATTTGGTTCGGTGAAGAAAAAAAAGAAAATGATATATCTATAATCCATTGTAAAACAAAGTGACCTCCTATTTTCGTAGGCAAAATATCAATCTTGGAACGAATTTGTGACTAGGTGAATAGTAATAGTAAAGGAAAGTGTTATCCTTTCTTAAGGCTGATGCCAGTTTGAAATTTTCTTAGCGAAAAAATGTTAGAATTGAATGGCTTTTGACTTGTGGTGTAAATGGTGTTTATGGTGAAAAAAGCATAAATTGCTTGTACTATTACGAAAATTCAAATACTAACATCAGTTTTTTCGAGAAATTTTCTCTTCTACTGATGTGTATGCTGACTTACGTATCATCTGGGAGAGGACATTTCGTCAGGTACGTTCTTAACTAAGATGAAATAGAATGTTCCTATTCTTGCTAGAACATAATGTTACGCTGCTACTCATGGTTGAAAAGTATCAGAGGTGGTGTCGGTAGCGCTACAGGCTACCTGTTTAGTGTCTTTCTTAATGCCAGAATTGCCCGCAATGTTATCAGTTATGGGCTCTCAAAAGACAGATGTCCTCGGAAAACAGATGCAGGCACTAGACCGCACCAGTTGCAGGGAAACATGTTTTCCGTAACTGGGTATAATGTAAATTTCCACGTACATATTTTGCATTATGTGAAGATTACCTTCAGCCTTGAGGTTTATTGTATCGGTGAACCCGGTGCCCAAGAAAAGTGACACATTTCAAAAATCGTGATATTTGAAGAACTTTCTTGTGTAGGAATGTATTTAGAAAAATATTTGAAATTTGTTAGAACTATATTTATTATTTCTTTGATATTTATTATAAATAATTTATTTTGTTTTATTTATTATTTTTTGATATTTAATATAAATTTATTTTGTTTTATTTATTATTTATTTCATATTCTATTTATTATTTATAGAAATTTATTTTGAAGAATTATTTAGATAATCGTCTAGTTTTTTCTAATGAACATTTTATAATCACAAAACCGCTGAGATTTACAGTAAAACAATTGGTCTCTACAAACTACTCTAAACTCCGATTAGATTAAAACGATTTTCTTGCAAAATAAACATTTTTGAGTTGTTAATTTTCCATGCGCAGTGGCGATACGTAAATCCTGCACAGAGAGCAGTTAACGAATGCAAAAAATCTCTTGTCGTGTAAACAGACTGGTCCGCCCCAGAAATGGCTTAAGAACGATAGTGAAAAATAGATAACTAGTGAGAACCTGTCAAAATTTGACGGTGAGATCTGAGATAGATGTAAAATACTGTGCCCAGACTAATGTTCACAATATGTTGCGTTGTTTGAATCTTCAGGGTATAACGAAGATATTTTGTGATGTGGAGTTTCCAAAATTTTGAACATGTATGGCCCATGACCAGGAGGCAATGCAATATCGGCACCAAATGACGCAAAAGAAAGACCACAATTATACTGACGAATATTATTTCTAAAGTTTCTTGATGTGTCATCATCTATAAACAACTTTGATTTCTTCTGGCATATTGCTCGAAAGTAAACTTATTTCTCCATTTAAGCAACACAAAGTAAACTCGTTTGCAGAATTGATCTCACATGGGAAGTGAAAAGCAGAACAAAACTGACATTTCGTAGACAACGACCCAACAGAGAACGAAATGACCTTACTAACACGACTTCTACGCTGACTTTCTCTTTCCCTGCGTCCACTTAATGTACGTTTGCGTCTTTTGGGGCGCGTGGGCAACGATCGACATAACCTGTGTACAACTTCACTACTTAAGTACAACCGAGGAAAACCCACTGTCCGAATGTTCTCTACAAAATACACCACAAAAGCAAATACATGCCAACTATTAACGCCACAATGCAATTATTAGACTGAAACAAAACCTTGACGAATTATAAATAAATCTCAACAATCAAAACAAAACATCAAGCAGCGCCACCATGAAGCAGCTTTGGAAGAAAACAATTGACTATTGATAAGCGTACTATTAAAGAATGATTTAATTAATTAATTTACACCGTAAATGTTGGTGAATCAACACTAACAATATCTGATAACACATCTAGAGATCACGTTCTTTCATTTAAAGGAAAAATACTACAAACGGTTCAGTAGAAGCTCTAAACGAAGTCATGGCAGAATACCTTATTTTTGAAATATATAGTATGATTTATGTAGAGGTTATAAAAAAAAAAAATGAAGTAAATATTGAATTTTAAAGCAAATTAAGGAAAAACTTCCTGATATTAAGAAATGGATATGATTACGTGGGAGACATCACTTTAAATAACAACTAGAAGATTTCGAAATGCTTGTATATTTATAGAAACTTGAATTTTACGATTAATCTACGTTACTTTTAGGTTTCTTCTATTTGCAGATCTTATTTTGAACTTTTCATTTTAGTATTGTGTGATGTACGTTTTAGAAGCAGTCCACAGGCATTAATGCATTACCAGATCATGTAGTTTGAATCATTTTGGAAAATAAGTGTTTGGTAAAGAAATGTTTTGTTCTTTCATCATCGTATGAATTGTTCTTGAAACGTATTTTGAAGATCATAAACATGTTGATGTAATAGCGGAAGAAGTTCTAATCAGACGAATATTTGCAGGAGAACCTCGAAGCAAGTAATAGGTTTGTAATAAACTGTTTCGAGTGAAATGAGAGTGATATTGGTTTTAATGCTTCGAAAGACTGTCTTCCTTTCCTCCTGTGAACACAAAATCTTTTCTTATCGAGATTTGCGATCCTAGGATGTTTAAGTTCAAACAAAAGTGGGTGGACGAACTGAAGAGGTTAAAACGATTAAAATCAGAACTAACTCAATAATTTCTTTGACAAGTAAACGAAACACAAGCGTTCACAAAATTTAGAATTTGTTACCTACAAGGAATGGACTCTCTACCCTAGACATGCCAAGGCCGCGGACAAGTTAACGTATTGGAGGACGGGGGCACTGCGTTCAGAGAAACTTGCGGGCGTTTTAAAAGTAGTGTTGTACAAATTGCTCCGGGGTGGCGATACTTCTCTCAATTCCTGGTTCACGACAGTCTTTTGGAGACGGGAATTGTCAGTTATTGCCTCAAATTTAGGGACACTGATTTTCATTTCCTCTACCGAAGTAAGTAAATTATCCTTGTAAATTAAATACCATCAGTACTATTTGATCTTATTGAAAGAAAATAAATTTGGTCAGAATTTTGAAAGAAAATAAATTTAAGGCAGAATTTTGAAAGAAAATAAATAAATAAATATAAGAAATTAAAATTTAAATCTGGGTTGTTTGCTATGAAACAATCCGCAAACATTTTTGCGTATGAAGCAACTATTCCTCATGATATTTCGAGCGCATACCATCCTCACTGCAGCTGGCACTTGCACGCCCCTTTCTGGATTTGGAGGGGAAATGAGAGCGGAGTCAATGAAAGCTGTTTGGAATGCCTCCTCTTTCCCCGAAGAAACGGAGAACGTCTTTTATTTTTTATTTATTTTACGTCAAAAAGCAGTCAAAAACTGCGTATGACATGCTATGGGGAAAAGTGAATGTTTTCATTTTCAAAATTTGGTGATCCTACACTAGTCATTATACACAAATTTGGGAAAAACCTCCATTAATAAAATCTATTCAAGGATAAAGGCAAAATTTTTGCCTATCCATGTTGTCCGTCGTCAATGCGAATCTGCGAAATGAAGAAAGGAATATTTTTCTGTCAACTCAACACTTTGGGCTAATAAACACCCACGCTTTTCCAGTTAGCTCCAACGCTCCAACCTTCTGATCTTTGCGACAACATGAACAAGATCTGAGCAAGCATAAAAACATCATTTTTTTTTTCCCTGTTCGGCATTTTCTTCGGGGTTTAAAAATTTTTTTTGTAATTAACTTTTAAGTATCAGTTTGAATAAAACCTCTCACTTCTTGATCTCTATAACTAATTTTGGATTTAATACTTACGGTGATGATAAGAAAAAGGACGAACACAAAAAAAACCATGCCCGAGGGACTAACCCAACTTGTCCGAGATCACAGATCTACTGTTTGTGATCCTCGCCACTGGGCCGACTCATCGTTGAACCAAAAATTTTTTCTGAAATTTTCTATTTCGCTTTCCTCTAACGCGTTTATTGATTCCGTAAACGGGCATGACACCACTTTGGCTGGTGCCAAAGTTTTCGAACATTTCATGGTTTTCGGTTTGTTTATGAACAGCGCACCGTATGAAGATAGAAATTGTACGTCGAGGTTCCCCTAGAATTAGTATTTAATTTTGATTTATTTTCGTAAAAAAATAGTTACTGGTGTTTGAAACAATTGGAGGAGAAGTATCTCCATTATATCTTCCCCATCCTTTCAATATACTTAGCTGAATGATCGATAAAAGTACAAAGGGGGGTTGAAAACAGAAAATTCACTAGATTTTTAAAATTTATTTGCTTAAAGAACTAAAATTAAATTTAAAGTATGAACAAAATTACCCAACCTCCGTCACTCACCACAATAGAAAAGCAGAGTCAAAAACGTGCTATAAAGTTTGTATGTCCGGAAAACAAGGTCCGTCTGTCATTTGCTCAATGAATCTAAAACTGACGAAAATTGCTGCATACTTGTATTTTATACATTACAGGTATATTTAGACTTATAAAATTATAAAGTACAAATAACCAATTCATTCAACTTCATTGTTAAAAAATAAATATTATTTTCTTTTTTGATGGTCAGTAAAATATCTAATTGTATAAAAATAATAATGCATAATATATTATAACTTTAACTGGATTGATTTTAATTGTTTAAGGTCCCCTGCAATGTGTTGTAAAAGTAACATTGTAGATACACTATGATATATGTGATTTCTGAGTTGGTGATATTGATGAATATATATCTCAGTCCAAAGATATTGTAATAACTCCTGCCATTATCCAAATTGGTAACCGCACCGTTCGGCGACAATAAAATAAAACGACTAATCCCTTGAATCTCTACTCATAAAAAATCTATAAAAATTTATGCCTGCAACTTTTCTCTTATCTAAAACTGTGCCCGTTTAGCTACTCCTTCAAGTTATAAACTATTGAGCGGAGGCTGGGTTGGCCTGTACAGGAGCCAACGAGATACTGGACAGTTGTGCTAGGTCACTTTTTTAATAAAAAATCACGAAATCATATTATGGCTTACTGTCGAACCAAATACGTCCGGATTATTTATTCTTTCGGTTTACTCTCCAACTCCGCGGGAGACATAAAACAAAACATACACAAATGCAATACAATAACAACAAAACACAATACCTGAAATACGAAACTCATCACACTTACATTTTAAATCGACAAAAAAACAAACAAATCATTCACACTTGAATGCGATCCCTATTCTGTCTGAATATAGCCTATTATTTTTCCAAAACTGGTCTTGTAATTAAAATCTAATTTTGTTCTTTTTTCCCCATTTATCTGAACTTTTAAAATTAGCAAAGTTATTGCACTTTCCTTTCGTAGAATCGTCATCGTAACGCCATTTTTTCCCATCACCTGTAGTATACTGTAGCATCCATTAATTCATCTCCACAGGTCCATCCATTTCACACACTTTTTAACGACAAATTTACTTTAAATGAAGTATCCCTGATTAAAACTATCCCCAATTCCCTATGTTTCTTAACGGGCCCGACAATGCGACAGTGTTCCGAACACTGTTTTCGTGAAAAATAAAATCTCTTCCACGTTTTATCTTCCATTAACTGACAGTTATAAACACGATATTTCACTCTATTCTAAAACTGAACGCAATTTTCTATCAAAATAAAATTTTTGCGGAGCGTTTCAACATGCATCCGTATTCAAGCTATTTCGCCCGCGCTCTCTTCGTCATTTTGTGCCCGGGATCGTCAGCTCTTTTATTCTTTTAACATCACACGATCGCTGTTTCTTCCCTAAAAAATATTACATCTTTTAAATTTTAATCACATTTTCTGTTCTGGCGTACCTCAAGTTTCCCAACGTTGCGACTGTTACCATAATTTTAAATGATTTATTCTGTGGTTCTTAAAAGTTTGTTTGTATTATTCACGTTTCTTAATTTTCTGCACAAACACTTTTGATTTACTGAACTAAACCACAATGGCTATCGTCTGTTTACTTTTGAATTATACTGTACAAAATGTTCATATTTTTCGAACGCGTGATGGTTTTCCCTTCAAATAATCAAACGACTTCTCATGAACGCTACTGCCCTATCTTGTCCCAATTTAATTTGTCGCGTTTTCCGTTTACTTCAAAACTATCGCTCCCGACATCGCCTTCATCTGTTTTTACAGTTCATGTTAATGTTATGCATTTCTATTTATTCTTTGATTGTGCCTTATTCTTGGGAACTGGAATTACATCTCCCCGCCTAAGATGTCGCTCAGATAGAACCGCGCGATGATCACATCTAGCATTACACATTGTTGGTCCTGTTTCTTACCAGTATCCTCTTCCACTGGACCTGTTCAGTTCAACGGCCATCTTTGCCTGTGTTGGTAAACCCTGATCACTACAAGCGTCTCTGAAGTACAACACTACCGTTTCTGCTGTTTGTGGAGGACACACTCAATGTTTGCATGGCACTGCATTAAGTCGGTACCTTACCGTCGTCTATCGCGGCACCTGTCACTCCTACACCACTTTTCACGGTTTTGTGTACGTTTACTTCTTTAACTAAATCACTAAACAATCTTGCTTTCTTGAAAATATATTCTACTATATTACTACATACAAATCCTTTCTCATACATAACCTACGTTTCGGTTGTATATTAAATTAAATGGGTTTTTGGAATATTTCTGTCCTCGATCTAACAACATTATTGTTATTGGATACCTTCGTGATAGTATAGGACCGTCGTATATGGGAAGAATTTCTTAAACAATTTCTGATCGGATGGGGACGAGGAGGCGAGGGACTAAAACCTGCCTCCATAAAATTGTCCCTGACAGAAATGTTTGACTTCATACGCTGCTTTGCGACTTCCGCAACGGGTCACACTATCTTCGATCGTATCACTGTTCTAAACCGGATTTGTGGTATTTTCACGTCATCGAATGGCCTCTCTTCTTGCACCGATGCCTCCCATGGTGTTACATTGATACGAGGTGGTACTGCATTTAATACTTCTTCAGAAATGAACGGCTTGAACCACGTCGGTATTTTCCGCGACATATACCAAACAAATGACAATTCCTCATCACTCGTTCGCTTGGGTTGTTGTGGATGTCGCACTGCCGTGAGATGGACGAAATCCTAACGTTTCCATCTTTTCTTTCCATTTTCCCGCGGGAACTGAAATTCTGTCGCTCAATATCTTAGTCGCTTCCACACATTTCTATAAATCGCTTACTTGCCGTACAGTTGGCGGCACTGGGCTTTCTTATCGAAAATTGCACAAACTTGAAAAACTCATTATTACCATTGGGTGCTGGTTTCAAACCTTGGTCTTCGGCAACGGCCCATATAATCCACCCTACAATTCCCGGGGCCCTCTGCGGAAATAGGCTGCATTCACCTGCAGCTTTCTGTTCGGTTTCGTTTTTGACAGACGTCACAGGAACTCGCTTTGTCGCACCTCTCTCCCATATTCGGCCATAACAGTAATCTGATAAGATTTAAAGGGATTTTCCCACCCCAAATGCCTATAATGTTCAGTGTGGACGTGGCCAATTCTGCGACTTCTTCGGATCCATATTCGGAACTTTCTTGGGGCCCCCCAATTTTTCTTAACAAGATTCCTTCATAAATCTTCCAATTACTTGCGTCCTTGTCTTTCTCCTTGCGGATTCTTCTATCGACGGTTATCAATCAACTTCATATTTCAAAACACGTTTCGCTGTTTGATAATTCCTTGTCGTCCACCCGGGCAATTTCTTCACCGAATGACTGCCATCACCCCTATCCAGGCCCTTCCCATTTGATTTTTGAAAGTAATCGGGCAACAGGTTCTTTCGGCCTTCGCAATATTCGATCTCAATTGAAACTGTTGCGCCACAAAGTCCACCGAAACAGTTTGTCATATGCGTGGTTTTCATCAAAATATTAGTGCCTTTGGTCCGTAATTATGGTAAATGGGCGCCTATAGCAATGTTCTGAACTTGGTCGCCACACTAGCAAATTAACTTGTCGCTGTTTCCCATTCTGCCTTTAGTGCGCGACGTCAGAAACTGTTGTTCGCACATTCGCCCAGTTGGAACAGCCCCTAGATGAATCCACTGCTGTCCGTCAGATTCTGTCGAAAACCCGGATTGTACATAACGTGCTTCAAAGCGTGAACCTAATGCTTCCTGGCTTGTTGCTCCCCCGCCTTCTTTCCTTTAAAAGAATAACACTTTTTTAATTTTTTACGAATCGGGTAATAGTTAATTTTCCCAAAATTCGCAACCCCATTTTGGGGGGTTTATGAATTATCTCCTTTATTTTCCTGCACTTCATCCCGCACTTGATATTTCCGTGCCCATGAATTGCATTGCTGACAAAACTCGCATTTCTAAATTCAATTTAAAGTTAACTTCTGAAAATCTCTATAATTTCTCAATTTCTCAGGTGCGATTCCAACCCTTTGAAAACAAAATAATACGTCACGTACATCACCTAGTGCTCTTAAACCCAAACCCGGATTACATCGTTCAAAATCGATTAGCGTTTGCTCCAGAATTTTTTCAACCCAACCAGTCTCGTAAATAAACACCTCCTTCCCAAATTTGAGCTGATGTAGTTGCTTCCTGTTTACGATCTGCCGAGCGGATGAAAATCTAACGCCTGAAGATTTTGCTCCTCCAACTTCTACCATTTCATTACAGTTGTGGCGTTTCAACCTGGAACTGACCAGTTGAGTTTTCTCGCTCAGACACAGACAATGTTCCATTTTCTTCACCATACGACAACGGACTTATACAGGGTTTGCCTTCGACAAGGGCCCTTCGCTCCATTTCCTAATAAGTTGGCCACCGCTCATGGACACTTGTGGTAAGGGATATTGTTTCGTAGAGAACGCGTCGATCTTCAACTGCAGCTTGAACTATAGCCCTTCACCGCTTTTGACGACTCAAAACACTAATAAATTCTTTAACAGTTGACAACCCTTTACCGACAGCCTCCTGATCGATGACCTCTTCCTGGCCCTTTCACTTTTTGGGAGAATTTCTTCCAACATTGCAGTTCGTCTCCTTCCGCCTCCGCCCCATCAAGTTCAGCGACCACTGCCCACTTACGAACCTCGTGACTGAGATTATTTTCCCTGCTCTCGTCCACGACGGCTTAAACAACATCCAGTGCGTCCATCCCCACGATGACGTCACGGATCAGCCCGACAACGATTGCCACCTCGATTGTTATTTCTCAAATCTATCTCCAACCAGATTTGTTTCCCTGAGTGTTGGCTCCCTTTCCTATTCGCCATGATCACGGAAGTTTCCAGTGGGAAATTTAATCAACATGTCCCTTCCTTTGCACCTTCAAATTCCTCCGACACTGCACTAATACTGCTGCCGTATCTACTAGCGCCTGAACTTTTTCCCCCTGCACCTGCCTTGAAAAATCAAGCATTTGCTCGCCCTGCGCCTCGTTTTTTCTCTCAGAAACCCGTCACCTCCAACGACAATACTCGCATGGCCTCATCGTTACGATATTTTTTCGTCCGTTTGTTCGCCCCACTTTTCGCCCCAAACGTGTTGTTCTTCCGGTATGATTCCCATGGGCCTGCGCCCTCCCCCTTCGTTGGATGACCCCGGACCTCTTGTTCCATTCGTTCGCGCCTGCTCGTTCGCCGTCCTTCGGCTTTGGTTTCCCGCCGCCGTCTTGCGCCTTTTCCCCCCCTCGAGGTTTCTTTGCGCACCTCTACCGCCATTATCTGCGATATCCCCCTCCGTGTATGGGTGTTCCTTTTCCCGTTCCCGGATTCGGAGCCTTCCGTCACGCCCGTCCGTTCATTGTCGTCGTTCGCCTGCTCGAACCGACCTTCTATCAATGCCTCTATGGTTCCGGCATTTATTCCTGTGTTCATTCCATCGGCATTTGTCGAATCAGAATTCGAATAACTTCTTGGGTTGAATCTCCCATACTAAACGCGCTGACTTTACGAGACAAGCCGCTCATGGTTTGGGGTTCCTTCGATATCGTTCCAATCAACCGGTATTTAACTCGAATCGGTGGTGTTGGTTCCAATACCTTTCTAAAATTTCTCGCGCCATTCCCATAAATTGGTGTTGGGTTAATGCCCGCCACCAGTGCTGCGCCTTTAGCTAAGGCTTTTCGACAAACCCCATTCATTCCCTTTCCGAATGTTATTTACTTAAGTGTTCCCCGAGTGCCCTCAGAACGAATATGGTTGTTTCGTCTCCCGTGAAAACGTAGATAAACTGGCAACGTGCATGCCTATCGCAACCATTGCATTCAATCGTCGCGCCCACACCGCTGTTCGAGGTCGGCAATTTTGCCCTATTTTATCGACTTCCTTTTCGATCCTACCCAATTTCCGACTATCGAATTCTCCTGAACAGCCGTTTAATATTCCATCGATTACTGATCGATCTCGACAGACCTATACGACGTCTTTCTGTCCCCTACTTCCCAAGTCTCATTCTGTCGATTTCTGACAATCGCGTTTTGCAGCCGTACCGATTGTTTTAAGGCCCCGGGCGATGAATTTTGCCTACACCTGTACTGAGCGCTGGTTGAACACTCTTGAACTGCGAAACGAGTTTGACGTCTCTTTCACCGTTTTCGTTTGTTCAACCCAGTGAACCGCAATTGTCTCTACTTTAAATGCTCACTGTCTTGAATTTTCGACACTGCGACTTTCACCATTCTGCAATGTGTTTAGGCGGCATTGATACTTCTATTCTGCTCTACAACTTCCTCAAATTTATTCTCTATCTGTTTTGAATGTTTTTCCCAAACCCCGCACTATCACTTTCATTTCCTGATTAACCTGATAAATCGACAGAGTGGGTTCCGATGCACCTTTCACTGGAACAATTTCACCTGCAGCTTCTGGCTCATATTTGTACCTTTCTATCTGTCGAATATTCCTCCCTTCTAATTCTAATTCTCTGATGTTGGCCTCTTTATCCTCATCACGGAAATTGTTTCTAATCACGATCCGTATTAAAATTTTGCCACCGTTCCATTTTGAATTTTACATGTTTTATCATTTAAATTTGACCTTTTCACCTAGCCATTTGGGACTATTGTAGTGTCCAGTATCGTCCTACTCACGACCACGTTGGGCGCATTATGTAATGGAACTCCTGCCTACTTATCCCAAATTGATGCAACGCAAGTTGGCGACAATGAAATAAAAGACTATACCTTGAATCTCTACTCTATATAAAATCTATACAAATTTATGCCCTGCAACTTTTTCCTTTATCTAAACTGTGCCGTTACTTAGCTACTCCTTCAATGTTATAAAACTATTGAGCTGAGGCTGTGGTGGCCTGACAGGAGCCTAACGAGATACTTGGACAGTTGGGGTAGGTCACTGTTTAAAAACAGAAATCATATTATATGGCTTACTGTCGAACCAAATACGTCCGCTATTTATCTTTCTGGTTTTTATCCTCCACACTGGAGACAAATAACAAAACATACACAAATGCAATACAATAAAAACAAACACAATACCTAAATACATAAAATCACATTACACTTACTATTTAACAATCGACAAAAAACAATCATTCCCCTTGAATGCGCATCCCCTATTCTTCTGAATATACCCATTATTATTTCCCAAAACTTGTCTTGACATTAAAATCTAATCTGTTCTTTCTTCCCATTTATCTGAACTATTAATTACGCAGTTATGCATTTCCTTTCGTAGAAATCGGCCATCCGCGTAACGCCATTGTTCCATGTCACCTGTAGTATACATTGCATCCATTAATTCATCTCCCACAGCGTCCATCCATTTCCACACGTTGTTAACGATAAATTTACTTTAAATAAGAATATCCTGATTAAAACTACTCAATTACTTACTAGTTTCTGTTAACGCGACCGACAAAATGACAGTGTTCCCGAACACTGTTTTCGTGAATATATATAAATTTTTCCACGTTTATCTTTCCATTAACCGACAGTTACTAAACAACGATATATTCACTTATTCACAAACTGAACGCAATTTTCATCAAAATAAAAATTTTTTGCGGAGCGTTTCAACATGCATCCGTATTCATTTTTTTCGACCGCGCCTCTTCGTCATTGTTGGGCCGGGTCGTCAGCTTTTTTATTCTTTAACATCCAGATCGTGTTGCTTCTCCCACAAAATATACATCATTTAATTTAATTCACATTTTCTGTTCGTAGCCCCCGAAGTTTCCAACGTTGCGACTGTTACCATAATTTTCTAAATGATTTATTCTTGGTTCCAAAGTTTTTTTTAACTTACGTGTCTTTTAATTTTCCCCCAACACCTTTTGATTTTCTGAACCTAAAGACAAAATCATCGTCTGTTTAAAGCTGGAATTTATACATACAAAAAAGTTCATATCTTCGAACGCGTGATGGATTTCTTCAAATAACTTGAAAACGACTTCGCCATGAAGCTACTGCCCTATCTTTCCCAATTGTGAATTTGTCGGGTTTTCGTTTATTTAAAACATTCTGACATCGCCTTCATCTGTTTTTACAGTTCATGTTAATGTTATGCATTTTCTATTTATTCTTTGACTTGTGCCTTATTCTTGGGGGGAATCATGGAATATTACAATATGTATTTGGAAATATACATTTCTGTATTGTATCATATTTTTCCTTCCCTAAATGTGTTACCTAAATAAACTGGTAAGATTCCTAGCTCAATGAAACAATCTCCCAGGAATAACTTGGATGACATTTATTATTCGTACTTTTTTCTGCAATATTAAAGTGTGGGTACTATAGGATGTGGTTGCTCAGTTTATTATGCCTTACTTTTGGCGGGAATGTTCGTTCGCAAAATACACACTGCGAAGGCTGATTGAATTTGAAAGAATTCTGAATACGTAACAATGATCTTCATTTAAGTGATCAATTCATTTAATTGGATATTTCAGTTAAGGTTTGTCTGAATTGAGATACCCAGAAATTTTGTTACCTTAACATCAGCAAATTGAAATGCAAAACTGCATTTTAAGAGTTATACATTTGTTTACTATTTTATAACATAAAAATAATTTGAAACTGTTAAAATTGTATTAGTAACAATATTGGATGTATTATAATGCGACAAAAATAGGCGATATTTTGACAGAAAAACTCGTACTGTGGGGCTCTGTTATAAAAAAGTGGATAAAACGAGTTCCTATATGTAGTAAATTACTCCTAAAAATTTGAAGGGTTTTAACAGGTTTGGGGGTCCGATTCGAAAAATTAGTGTCAACGTTTGTCTCTCCGTGGTCAACATTAGCGCCTAAACCGTTCAAATTTTTTCCAAAATTGATATTCCCCGATTGATCTGGCCGAACTCGAGACCCTGCGAGATTGAAACGTACATTTAGATTGTTGTGGAATATTTTCAAAATTTCGATACATTTTTTTAATGAAATATTTCCTAAGATAGTAGAGCATAGAGCTACTAAAAGAATGGCGCAGCTATCATTTTCGTTCAACACTGCATTTATTTCGACGATTTCGTAGATTTTTATTTCTAAACCCATGTTCAGTGTCTGAAAACGCGTCTTTTTTCTTGAGAAAAGTTTCCATTCGTATATAAAACATTTTCCCTATTTTTTTTTTTAGAAAACTGGCTAAGGAGAAATTGATCGCTAGGAATTTCATTTCTGTTTGCCAAATTCAGATTTTTCAGATGGACAATAGATTCGAAGATTTGTTCATCCAAAACTTTCTAGTGGGGGTATTGGGAGAAATTTGTTCGAAAAAACCCAAGTTCGAAGAGCGAGCAAACGGACTGGGCTTAGAGGGCTTAAACAGTTTTACGATTTCCTGAACACACCCTTTGCATTGTCAGCCTTCTCGAGCGCTCGTGCTGCCTTTATTCTGTTGGGTGCCAACTTATGTCAACTTCGCGGCTTCGCGGTCCTCTATTCTATTTATTTATTTATTTATTTATTTGCGTCAAAAAAACAGTTAAAAACTCATGACGTGCTATGGGAAAAATGAAGTGTACAATTTGCATTGATCTCTAACCCAAATCATATACTACTTAAATTTTAATTTTTGAAAGGGAAAAAACAAAAAATCCATAATAAAACCTATTTTCAAAGGGTAAACAAGAATTTTAATTTGAAGAAAAACAAAAAACTCATGTAATAAAATCATTTCAGGGTAAATACAATAAATTTTAAAGGGAGAAAACAACAAAAAAACCCATGTAATAAAATCATTTTCAAAGAAAATAAGCAATAAATTTGGCTCTATTACTTCCTCGCGACAACATGGAAACGATAATTTAATAAATGTATTTCCACTGAATTTAGAAGACGTGCAGAAATGAAGTTACATTTATGTCCAGAAGCAAAACAGGGGCCCTCTCAGCATTTGCTCAATGGATCAGGGGAAATGGGCGAAAACCTGATCGAGTTGGGGTCATTTACCCAGGGTGTAGTACAATAGTTGTTACAGGTTGTTTATACTCATTTATACAGTCCAAATGGTAAATAATGCATTGTTATTGTTAAATAATGTTCCTTTTTTTCTGATGCTGTATAGTCTTCAATTGTATAGAAACAGTTATCAAGAAACGATTTTACTTGGGGTTTAAACTTTTCTATTGAATTTAATCGTTTAATGTCATCTGGCAAAGTGTTGTAAAAAATACATGTAATGAGGAATTTTTGTAAAGAGCTGTTGATACTGTCACCTGATGAAAATATTTACGTCGAGGTTTAGTAATAGACTTGGATTTTTTGAAAATATATTCGCCCTTGAGCAAGTCATTTTACAAAACATGATCCGTAAATAAAAAGACAGGGAATGTAAAATTCCAGATTAATGAAGAGAGGCTACATGAATCGGGTGGGATTTGGTTATTCGTACACGTTTTTGTAATCTAAAGTCTGGGAGCTATAAGATGTATTTCCCAGAATAAATGCCATATCTCAGGTGGGAATGAACATTCCGGAAGTATACAACGAGCAGTATGAAGGTATAATTTGCAGAATTCGAACGCGTAGCATAATGAACTTAATTTTTTGTTCAATTCATTTAAATGGGCGTTCCATTTGGTTTGACTGAATTAGAGACCCAAATTTTACCTTAACATCAGTCAATGGTACATGTCTATTTTCAATGGACAGAATTGTTTATTTGAAATAGGAAACTGCAATTTAAAAATGTTTTCCTTTCGTTTACTATTAATTTGTTATTTCGGAACCAATTTGAACATCTGATATTGTACTATTTACGGTTTCTATATTGCAAAGGATGTTCGTATATCCAAAGAGAAACCGTTCTTCCGTTTCAATCGTCGAGGATATCGTTTACGTAAAGTAGGAACAGAGTAGGGCCTAAAATCGATCCTGAGGAACTCCACATGCAACGGGCAAAGAGTCGGAAAGGTGGACGATCTCGAGGCGCTGATCTGCGCTGCCCAGAAGCCTTCCAACGACGCATGCGTTTTACACGAGTGTGAAACCCAAATTTGTTGCTTCGGAATATTTCTGATTTTCATACTTAGCATATTGTGTATGTTAATGTAACAGCATTTTAAAGGAACTAGCATACCCGTGCGAGAATTCTCGCTTGTTAAACCCCACAAGCTTCCCAAGTTTTGTATTTCCATTTTTAAGTCTGTAATATATTGAAACGTGTAAATACCGCTAGCTCGGTCGACGGGTTCTTATGAAGTAATTGCTGCTACTTTATCCAACCAATTACTCAATCTGCCATCCATACGGAGTGTCGAGAAATCTGAAAATAATTCTGAAACGTCTACCCAAGGATTGCATGTAATGGCAAATGAGAATCGGTTTTTTTTCAAACTATGAAAATTTATTATGCATGCTGAAGTTATCAACTATCATTGATTATTACAATTCATCGTTAGGTCATGGCTATTTTTCTGTTATTGCAATAAAGAAGTTATAGAACCTTTCATCCTTTCTTGCCTCTTCGGGACGTCGCTCATGTCGCCTATGAGTAGACCAATTTCCTTCTGTTAAGTCCACGATGATCATTGACCAAGTCGAAACTTCCCTTCAACCACTTCACAAGCTCTGCCAATACTCTTTGCCTTGCGCCTCAGGTGGGCACCCTATTGCAAACTGATTACTTTCCCCAAGTCTGAATAATATCCCTTTTAAAATTATTTCTATCACCTAACCTGGCAATTGACAATTCACTGGTAAAATTTCTAAGTCAACTCCATCGCGAAAATATTCAAGTTCGCTTTCCAGTTCACTCATGAAAATATTACAAGTCCTAGTTTGCAATGGTACAACACGTAATTTTTACAAGTTCCAGTTGCACATCTAATGCGGAAATATTCTAGGTTTTGTTTAAAAGTTCACTCACAAATATAACAAGTCCGATTTGATAATTAACTTCAAAAAATTTTCTAAGTTCCCCAAATATATCGAACTTAATAAAACGCAAAGCGATCCGCTCACCACCATGACTCGAGACGGAATGCCCTAATTCCCAATCTGGTCCACCCTTCAAAGCTCGCTGTGTTTTCCTCTCTATTTTTTTCGCGTTGCTACGGTGCACCCTGCACCTGCCTCCAAACGAATTCGTTTCGCGTTGCTACGGTGCCTCCTGTGTGTTTACTTTTTAGCCTCCTGTTACCCAAAGTGCCCGCACCTGTCTCAGACGAACTCGTTCTACAGGTGTCATCTGCGTATCTGCACCATAGAAACTCACGTCGTTTGCAATATCTACAACATTTCGACCTTTATTTGCCTAAATAAAATGTCCGTCATTTTTGGTTTGTCACAATATCTTTTTCTTCAAGACCCTGCTATTGTCCGTCACTTGCTCTACATGTCTTCTTGTAATTGATAACAAAATACAATACACTCTTGTCAATACAAACAATTTATTTTAACGTTATTACCCAAGTAGGAAGGTGCACCAGTGTAATTCAATGTCGTAAACTATTAAATAATTTCTTTAATTTCACATACAGTTGCAGATTCTACAGACTGAAGAGGTGAAGTAGAATAGAGAAGCGTCGAACCTGCAAAAGTGGAATAGAATGTTCAAGATGATGTCATCTTGAACATTCTAGAATAGAATACCGTGCGAGTAACGTTTTGTTTAAGGCCTTTGGCCTCAATATATTTTAAGGCCCAAAACTTGTTTAGGCTCTGATATATTCAAAATCCCTAGTGTTGAATTGCATTCACAATTTAGACTTTTTTAACAAATTCTTCATATTTTAAAATCACAGTGAATCGTCACGTCTCCGTAAATTCTTCCTTAGAGACCTATTTATAGATTGATTGTGTGAGCGCAAAGGTATGTATGCTACTGAAATATAGGAGGCATTTGTTATGAACTTAATTTTAAAATTATATTTAAAAAATCGTATTCGTAAGTAATTTCTCTTCCGCGTTTCTTGTACATTAATATAGTACTACATTTTGACTGGTAGAACGTCAGTAATTCATAGTCAATAATTTCATTCTTCACTTCCCAGCTACAATCCTTTGGGATGTCGAAATTAATTCTCTGAAATATATTGCTCTTAATCTTACTTAAGTATCTTTATCCCAAAACTCGCAAGTCGAGACGAAACATTTGATTACTCCTATTCCACCTTCCCCTGAAATTTAAGATTCCACTGAATTATATTGAAGTACTTTTTATTTGGATATTGCCAATCCACTCAAAATTTTTATTTCAACGATGCCAAATTTTAATGTTGAGTATTTTATTACATAAAATGATGGACTTACTTCGTGGCATTCTTGTTTTCATTCTGTTATTATTATCTTATCTGTTTATTGGGTTGATTGATTGATTTAGTGATTCCGGGCGCGTCAACTACTGTAGTCATTAGTTCCGTAAGTGTAGTGCGTGTTTTTTACTTGGGAGGAGGCGGTGGTCTTCCTCCGCTGGATGGCCAGATCCGGCGTCGACCTACCGTCGGCTAACGTTTTTCCCTTACCAGGTATCTCCGCAGGAGGCACCGTCCCAGCCGGGACAAGCTCTAAGCTCCCGACCGGTCTCCCGGAATACGTGATAGTGTGGTGCATGTTAGTGTAAGTGTGTGTGTGTGTAAGGGGAGAGGATAGGACAAGGAAGAGGAAGGGCAGATCACGCGCGGTCCGTGGCCCGTTTGTTAGGGTACTGCTCCGTCATTCGCCTGGTGTTGATTGGAGAAACCACGAGAAACTACCGATCAGAGCAGCCGGACGCTAGAATTCTCCTCCAGACAGCGACTGAATTCGACTTAGCCAGTGACGAAAATCCTGTCGCCGTCGGGACTCGAACCTAGGACCTCCCAGTCAGAGGCGCTGCAGTGACATTAGTTGATACACTGAGCCACAGCTCCCAGTCTATTATTTAGATTTTTCGTCGATAAACATTCATTAATGATTTCTTCACTTGTTCACTGGTCTTTATTATGGCTTTTGAATATTAATATTCAAATACCACAAAAATTAAGTATGTCTAGGATTTGTGTTCTTCTTAATAAATAAACATTGTTATGTAAAGTATTTGGGAAATATCTCTACAAAGCGGCAATATTCATCACTTCTTTCTGACCTATGTTCTCTCAGATTCGAAAAATCAGGGATTTCAAGGAAAATGACACCTATACCACTCTCTTAAGCATTCGTTAAGGTGTTAGAAGACGAAGTTTAATAAAAAAAATTTGGTGCCATTTCTGAGAAAATTTTGAAGGTGATGAGGCTTCATATGAAGTACCTCCAAAAATAAAAATATCCCTTTCAAAGTCAGTGTCCCGATTTCCTTTAAATTGATCGAGGAATATTAGTTTTGGAGAAAATCGGCTGAACGTTTTAGGTGCTGGTTTTGACCAAGGATGGACGGACGTTTAACCGTTAATCGATTTTTCAGTAACAAGGACCCACAAAACATGAATTCTGACTACACTGTGTGTTAGAGCAAGTAATTAACTATATTATGTAGGAACAAGATTTATCCACTTTTTCGTTGCTAGTGCCCGGCAAGTTGTTTTTGTCGAAAATCCGCCGTTTTCCTGCGCATTGTTACGATAGTTTTATCTTTTTGCGAAGTAAGTGGGAGAAAGTAGAAGCAGCGGCGCTATGTTTACTATGGAGTGCATTTGGTAAGACACGCTAACAGATATCATAAAAATATGCCCCTTTTAAAAATTGATAAGTTTTTAATCAGCTCGAAGAACGATGCTAATGAAAACATAATTGCGATTTATTTGTCAGTTCTCTAGTTGTTTAGGGGATAAAAGTGAACTCCAATATTTTGGATGGTTTTTGACAGGATGTTTTGTGAAAGAGGCATTCGACCAACGTGTTAGCCAAGACTGCATTGCCTAGAGATGTGTCATGAATTCTCGAGTGACTATTATTTGTATCACGCTTGTGTGTGCTATTCCAATCAAATACCAAAATATGTAGCACTGCTGAATTTTTCTTCTCATGATCTGCGTGAAAAAATACTATATCGCTCCATTTAAAAGCGTTCTTCCTTTCGTGCTTTTTAATCGTATGGGCCAACTAACAAGAATTTAAGATATCTAGATTTTCCCATGAAAGTAGCGAAAATATTATTTTACAGTGAAATATTATTTCATGTGGGAATGGCGCCAATTTATCGCCAAATAATTCGATGTAAATTTTTTCTATAAAGAATTTTATTCATGTAAAATTGTTCGTAATATTTAGAATGTTTGACAGTTGATAAAGAATCGATTCGGAATGAAATAATGAATAGAACGTGTTCTTACTTCGTTGTATAACCTTTTCCAAAATGTATTCGAAATGCTCGACAGAACTCGGGCAACTGTGCAATGGGAGACTGTCGAAGGACATGCTTATAAATAAATAATATTGAATGGCAGGACGAGAGATAAGACCGTTGGAAAATAAAACGAAAGAAATGATTAATGAAGGAACGAAGGAAGAACGTGTTATAACACAGAAAGTTTCAAGGACTTGCTAGTAATTTCTTAGAGAGAGAGAGGAGAAACGAAAGGTCTGTTTCTTTACCGACCCGAAGTTTTGTGATTCCGTTCCGCAAAAGATGAACGATAGTCGAGGAAACCTTTTTCAATACGGGAGCAAGTTGCTTGAAGGTATGTAGTGAAAGAAACGGGAAGCATTGTGTCTCCGACGAAAATATTTGATCATTAAAGGAAGAGCTCACCTCGATAGGATTTTCACGATGACAAAGCCAACGACATATAATGTTCGGTGTCTCGACCTACATCTAACCTTTCAAGAAAAAATCAAGAGGTGGAGAAATAAAGGTCGTCACCTTTAACCTGTAGAAAGGTGGTCGGGCATGCAATACCTCTTCCTGTAAAGGTTGAAGGAAGTCCTGTGACGTAAGTACTGGAAGAGAGATTGGAAAGAAATCGTGGTTTATTTAAGGGAAGGGATGCTTTTTATTTGAGTAAGTATGGGTTATTGACAATTGGAATCTTTGAAATGACTGACTAGTTTTTGCACGTGCAATAGGTATAACAAAAATGATAACATGATTATATACACATTGTTTTAATAATGTTACTTGGTAGAAAAAAAATCTTGTGACGTAACGGGACCCATGTTTGGTTCCCGAACAATCCAAGTTGTCGGGGGAAATAAAAAATTAAAAAGAGGGTTAATAACTGGTGTGCATGTGTGTGTGTGTGTGTGTGTGTGTGTGTGTGTGTGTAAATATTATGAACAATCCACGTTGTCGTCGAGAATTAGTCGTGCGCAAAGCGAGTTCTCCGTAGGTTTTCTCGGGATTCTCTCTATCCGGCCTCTCATTCTACCACTGGCCTCTCATCAATCTCCGTGTCATCACTATTGCTGTCTTAATAATAGCAGTTCAGTGGCCTCAGCAGTTTGAAGTGGCCTTCACACTCTATACGTAAAAAAATAGTACCTAAAAATACACAAATGAATTCATAAATAAGCCCATAACCTAATTCTTACCTATTTGTTTGTTTGTGTTTATTTATTTATATATTTAGTTATTTAGTTTCGACTGAATTTGTTGCCGTTCTGACCATTCCTTGTCTATTTCCTTTAGGTGGAGGCACATTCACAGACGAGGAACTGCTGTTATTATTCACGCCGTCGTCGCGGCGTTCATACAGTTGCAGATGTTGGTAGAAGAGCATTTCTAGCCGGTGAGCTTCCTATTTGCCTTAGAATTTTCTTAACGTTTCGCAACTCTCGCAAACCGCTTCATTAACTCGCAAATTCAGAATTACTCGGTAGAAGTTACCATACATTGTACGTATCATTGTCTTTCTCTCTTTTGCGAGCTATAGTTTTTAGTTACGTAATAATGAAACATTTTAACGTTACCATGTGTTAACATTTTCAATTACTAATGGTACAAATGCAAACTAGAAAAAGAAGTACCTTACATTCCCCATATCTACAAGAACTTGGTGCAAACATTTCCGATATTACGAGTTTATTGCGGTATTAAATTTAGGTGGACTTTGCTGGTATTTATGGTAGCCTATGCTGGTCTATTTATCTTATAGCTCTTAAGAAGTCAGTTTTTTCTAGTTTACCGAATTCGTGATTTAATTTTTACCGGGAAATAAATTCGGTATAAAAATTTTAATTCATTTTCTATACATTTAAAGATCTATGGGTTATCGTTTAGGAAACGAAATTTGAGCATTCAACTGAACAACATTTGGTGACTATTTATTTTAATGAAATGTAGTGGGCCGTATATATGTAATCACTTCCTCTTTTTAACTGGTTTTATAGTAAAAAAAACAACAAATTTTAATAATTAATTAAAATTAATGGAAGGAACACTTATATGCCGACAATTCTTCAATACGTGTTTTCCAAGTCAACTGCAGTATAATTACAATAAAATGGTGTCCTTCCATATGGAGTACCATTTGGCCAAGTGAAGGAGAGAATTTTTTAAGTTTGTAGATTTTGTTGTGTTACAAATTTTGTTGTTTAATTTGTATGCTGTGTTTTGTTTATTGTAATGAATATGTAGATAGATAATACACAGATGTCCCTGTGTGTTCTTTAAAGGTATGTGAAAGAGCACATCCAACGAAGTCGAAAACATTGGTACCATTATGTGTACATTCTCCATAGTTTCCACGCAATCGGATCTTGAAAACGTCTTAAACCTTCTGTCACTCTATGGGACTGAAATTCATTTACGATTTGTTTAAACTTTTCGCAGAACTTTGCAGCCGAATGGACAGTCGAATAGGAAACCTTCGCAAAATATGTTCAAGGTGTTGTTGACAAATTATATTCTCGTAGTGTGTTGAGGGATATATTTCAGCCATGTCGCATTGCCAAATACAGACAAAGATGTCTCAGGGCTTTAACTGATGTCACTGCAGTGTCTCTGACTGGAAGATTCTAGAGTTCGAGGCAGGATTTTCGAAACAGGCTAGATAAGGCAAACAGGTCGAATTCAACCGGTGGAGAATTCTCCACTTCTGTGTGGAGAATACAAGTGGCCGGTTGCTCTGATCGGTAGTTTTTCGTGATTTCTCCGATTAACGCCGAGCGAATGCCGGAGTAGTACGCTGACAAATAGGCCACGGACCACGCGAGATCTTTTCCTTTTCTTCCTTGTTTTAACCTCACTTACCAACATTTACTCTCACTCGCATTACACTATCACACTTCGAGGGTTTAGAGCTTGTCCCGGGTGGGTCGGTGCCCCGCTTGTGCGAGATATCTGGTTGAGCAAAATCCCCCAAGCTAAGCTACGTAGCTAGTTGATAGATTGATTAGTGATTCCTGGCGCGTCAACTGCTAGATCCATTATTCCCATGAGTGTAGTGCGTGTTTTATCGCCGGATGTGGCGGAGATCTTTCCCAGCTGGATGGCGAGATCCGGCGCCGACCCACACGTCGACTTGTGGGGGTTTTCCTCAAACCAGTTCTCCCAGTAGCGGGGCTCCGCCCCAGCCGGGAGAAGCTGTAAGCTCCCGACTGGTTTGATTGATTTTTTTCGTGTTTCCGGGCGCGTAATCTGATTTGATCATTAGTCCCGTAAGTGTAGTGCATGTTTTTATCGGGAGATGGCGATGATCTTCCCCCGCTGGATGGCGAGATCCGGCGCCGACTTGCCGTCGGCTAGTGGGGTTTCCCTCTAACCAGGACTCTCCCACCAGCGGGGCGCCGCCCCAGCCGGAACAAGCTCTAAGCTTCCGACCGGTCTCCCGGAATATGTGGTAGTGTAGTGCATGAATGTGAAAGTAAGGGGTGAGGATAGGACAAAGAATAGGAAGGAAATATCGCGCGCGGTCCATAGCCCGTTTTTCAGGGTTTGGATCCGTCATTCGCCTTATGTTGTTCGCAGGATTCACCCAAAACTATCGACCAGATCATCGGGTCGCTAGAATCCTTCAGAAAGGTGGTTGAAATGTAGCTACGTGTCTAGTGTCGCAAATCCCACCTCTGTTGGCACTCAAACCTGAGGACCTTCCGGTCGGAATAGTTGCAGAGACAACGGTTCTGCTGGCCTGGAGCTAACTCAGCTGTGAGAAGCGCGAGATGATCAAAGCGCTTAAGGAGTGGGTGAGTGGGGTTCAGCCCTCCAGCCCTGGTGGGTCTGCCTTTGAGAGGTCTTTCGACAGGCGCTTCGCCCTAGGGGAAACGCGCCTCGTGGCATTTTGCGGGCGCGGGGCGCGTCCGCAAATGGCTCGTCGAAGCGCATTAAAAGTTGCGCAGCGGCGGGTGGGGGCGAGGGGCAGGGGGAGGGGCAGGAGACGGCCCCGAAGTGCGAGTGCTTGTTCGCACGCTGACCGGCGCTTGTAACCCCATTTGGCCGCTTCCCCTCGCGAATTCCCGCAGGTAAAGCGTTGGCGCTGCGGTCGCCGAGCGGGGCGGCGGTGGGTGTGGTAGCGTGTGGTGTGGCCGTCCCTGACGGTTCACGTGGGGGACGTTCTTTGCTTTTAGCGGAATATGGGACCGTGATGCCAGGAGAAGGTTAATGGAGGTTTCCGGGCACGTTCACTGCCGTACTCGTTAGTCCCGTTCGGGTAGTGAATGTTTTGTCCCTGGAGGTGGACCGGATGAGTTTAACTCAGAACCGCTGCTGTTTCTGCAGCGAATTTGACCAACAGGTCTTATAGTTCGAATTCCGACGGTGACTAGTTTTGGACACAATATAGAGAAATCGAATTCAGTCGACAGAGGAGTTTCGTAGCTGCTGGAAGCTTCGATCAATAACAGGTGAATGCCGGAGAAGCGCCCTACCAAACGGGCCACTGACAGCGCGCGATTTTTCCTTCCTCTTGTCCTATTCTCACCCCTTACTTACACTACACTACCATATGGGTCGGGAGACCTGTCACCGGGAGCGGTAGCTCGATGCATCAACTGATGTCACTGCAGTGCCTCTGACCGGGAGGTCCTAGGTTACACTCCCCACGGCGGCAGGATTTTCGACACTAGCTCTACAGCTAGGTCGAATTCAGTCGCTGTCTGGAGGAGAATTCTAGCGGCCGGATGCTCTTACTGGTATTTTTTCGTGGTTTCTCCGATCAACAGCAGGCAAATGCCGGAGCAGTATCCTAGCAAACTGGCCACGGACCGCGCGCGATTTGTCCTTCCTAGTCCTTGTCCTATCCTCTCCCCTTACACACACACACACACACACACACGCACACACTCACTTAAACTAACATGCACTACACTACCACATATTCCCGGAGACCGGTCGGGAGCTTAGAGCTTGTCCCGGCTGGGGCGGTGCCCTGTTGGTGGGGTAGTCCTGGTTAGGGGGAAACCCCACTAGTCGACAGAAGGTCGGCGGCGGATCTCGCCATCCAGCGGGGAAAGATCACCATTTCCTGAGAAAAACATGCACTGCACTAACGGGAATAATGACCAAAGGTGTAGACGCGCCCGGAAACACGAAAAAATCAATCAATCGGGAGACCTGTCGGGAGCTTAGAGCTTAAAGCATGACAGCATTTAAGTGTGTAAGGGGAGAGGATAGAATGATATAAGGAAAGAGAAAGGAAAGATCTCGCGCGGTCCGTGGCCTATTTGTTAGAAAACTGTTCAATAATTGATCAGCATTGATCGGAGAAACCAGAAAAACTACTGATCAGAACGGTCTACCGCTAGAATTCTCCTCCAGGCAGCGGATGGATTCATCTTACGAGTAGCTAATGCCGATAATCCGCCAGTGACGGGAATCTAACCCCCTAACAGCATACTCACTTGGTCATGATGCGAGGATAAAGGCGAAACATTGCATGCGCCGCGGCAGAGCAGTTAATACTCTCTTATGGATCACATGTGGCGTCGTAAACCCTGTGTGGTGGAGGGATAGACTTCTCTGAATTACATGTGATGTTCACTTGTTACACGAACTGTCACTTTGGCTGATCGTTAGGAAAATCCTTCTGTACTTACACGTCTGGGAAGCCCAGAGCTCCTGCGAGGGCAGCTTCCCCCAAATCCGCTCCCCTTTCCCTCTCAATCCAGAAACGGGTGTACATGCGTAGCGAGGAATGAAAGTGCAAGCATGCCCAAAGTGTAAGGAAGGATGGTGGCTTCTCATGAAAGTGGATTTGCCTGATGTTTTCTAACAAACAACCGAGATTTGAATTTTGTTTATATATTTTACTACTTATTACTTTATTTCATATTTATTTTATTTTCTAATTATTCCACAAATAAACATTTTTGCCAAGGGCAGGTTTATATTTGAATTATGAATTCTTTCCTTGCTTTTGTTTTGTGTTGTTTATATTACATCATATTAAATATTAAAATTTTAATTTAAAATATGAAATTATTTGTGGTATATAGCAATAATGTGAAATGGATTAATAAGAATCCCTTACGGGTGGACAGGTCTGTCAACAGAAAGACTGTTACATCTCCTAACCTCAATGTAGGAAGTTTATGCAGTTATTCGACTTTTAGTAAAAGGTATTACGAAATAAAGACCTCGAAGCGGTTCAGTAAATGTGTTCACTCGCCGTCAGTGGTGATGGTACGCGAGTTTGCATGTCTTCGATATATGGAGGACATTGAGCGACGCGCCTGAATGAAACTGTTACTTTACGAGTTTGAATCCCTTCGGTATGTTCGGTATGTGTGTGACTGAGCGACGTGCTTGAATGAAAGCAGTGACTCACCGTCGGTGGTGAATGCACGCGAGTGTGTATGCCTTCCCTAAATGGGTGACATCGCATGAATGAAAGGGTTGAATCGCAGTTGGGGGGGGATGACACAAGCCACGGTATGTGTGTGACATTGAGCGACGCGCTTGAATGAAAGCAGCGACTCACCGTCGGTGGTGATGGTGCGCGACCGCACGAGGTCCGTCTTGTTGCCGACGAGGATGACGGCCTTGGAGGAGACGGAGTCGCTCTTCCACAGGCGCTGCAGCTGCTCCTCGGCCAGGCGGAAGCTGGCGCGGTCCACCACCGAGTACACCACGCAGTAGGCGTGCGGCTCCGCGCCCGGCATGTGCTGCTCCGGCTGTGGACACACGTGCGCTTTGGATTACATGTGTACATTTTACATTGGATTTATTTGGTCACAAAACCACTAAAAACTGTATATGAACTCAGCATTTGCTCAATGGATCAGGGAAACTGGACGAAAACCTGATGGAGATGGGGGTCATTGACCCAGAATCTGCGATACAATACTTGTTACATATTGTTTAGAATTATACAGTCCAATGGTAAATAATACATTAAATATCACTGTTAAAATTAGTGTTACTTTCCTTGTGATGCTCAGTATAGTCTCTAATTGTATAGAAACAGTTATGCAGCAGAAACGATTTCACTTGGGATTTAAACTATTCTATCGAGTTTAATCGTTTAATGTCATCTGGCAAAGTGTTGTAAAGTAATGTACATGTATTGTATGTGAATATTTTGTAATGAGCTGTTGATACTATCACCTGATGAATATGATTTCTACGTCGAATGTTATAGTAATAGACATCGGCATTTTCTGAAAATATATTCCCGCCCTTAAGCCAGTCATTTTTGACAAAAACCACTGATTCGTAAATCAACAGACAAGGTAATGGTAAAATTCCTAGATTAATGAAGATAGGCTTACGAGAATTACGTGGGTGGGATTTGGTTATTATTCGTACAATTCGTTTTTGTAATCTAAAAGTCTGGAAAAATATTTCCCCAGAATATTAAGTCATATCTCAGCCGGGAATGAACATTCGCTAAGTATACACAACGAACACTATGAAAGTTGACTGAATTTGAAAGAATTATGAACGCGTAGCATAATGAACTTAATTTTGTATTCTATTCATTTAAATGGACGTTCCATTTAAGGTTTGACTGAATTGAGATACCTAAAAATGTTGTTGCCTTATCTTCAGTCAATGGTACATCGTTCATTTTCAATGGAGCACAGAATTGTTTATTTGAAATGGAAAACTGCATTAAAACCGTTTTCTTTTCGTTTACTATTAATTTTTTATTTCGAAACCAATTTGAAAATCTGATATTGTACTATTTACGGTTTCTTTATTGCAAAGGATGTTTGTATCATCCGCAAAGAGAACCGTTCTTCCGTTCCGAATCGTCGAGGGCATATCGTTTATGTAAAGTAGGAACAGAATAGGGGCTAAAATCGATCCTTGAGGAACTCCACGTGCAATGGGCGAAGAGTAGGAAAAGTGCATACGTAATGTTCCATCATTCCAGTAAGGTATTTCCACTCTCTGAGATCGTTGTTTAAGGTACGAACATAACTAATCTAGAGCAATATCACTGATTTCATATAAAGGTAATTTTGAAAGTAAAATGACATGATCAATGATGTCAAAAGCTTTTGGGAGATCTAAAAATAATCCAATAGGTGTCGCGTTTTGATCCAATGATGAGGAGACATCTTCAAGAAAAGAAAATATGGCCGTTTCCGTTGATTTTGATTTTCTAAATCCATGTTGACAGTCTGAAAGCACGTCGTGTTTACTGAGAAAGGTTTCCATTCGTACGTAAAAAAAATAATTTTGAATTTCATTTTTGTTGCCTTTGACGAAAAGATGACGGTTTTTTACAATTTATACGGAGTCATCTTTTCAAATCACCGTGAATATAATTCTAGTGAAACGGAAATTAACCACTATGGGTGCGTTAAACAGTTTTTAAACGAAACATTTAGAATTCTACAAGTTGAGAATATTCGAGATGGTGTAATTAATACAGCAAAAGCATAAGTGCCAAATTGTTGAAAATATATTTTTTCATTCTGGTTGTTATAGTTTCGTGGGGTACGTGTGCGAGACAAACAAAATCACTAATCTCGAACGTGATAGTTATGTAAAATCCATGCACATAACCATGTGTACTAGAGCTGGAAACAAAGGTAATCCTGATCGTTTTCGGCAACGAGACAACGCGTCAGGACCAGTGTATCCGAGAATCTGCCATTGCCATTGAACAACACCGATTCAGTCCAGACCAGTTGGTGCGCTCTCCGTGTTGGCAGTCAAAAAGGCAACGATTGACAACCCTGGAGACGTCGCCGTATATTTCTACACCGTTTATCACTCGTTTCTATAAAACATCTTAAATACATTGTCTATAACACTTTCAGTGGAGGGGATAACGGAACTATGTGTACAAACTTCTTCTTCTTCTTCTTCTTCTTCTTCTTCTTCTTCTTCTTCTTCTTCTCCTTCTTCTCCTTCTCCTTCTTCTCCTTCTCCTTCTCCTTCTCCTTCTTCTCCTTCTCCTTCTCCTTCTCCTTCTCCTTCGCCTTGTCCTTGTCCTTCTTCTTCTCCTTCTCCTTCAGGCACTGCCTGTTACGCCTCCGTTCCCGTCTGGTCACCCCATCTCTTCTTCGAACGGCCAAGATTAATTCGTCCTTGTGGGCGGTATTTTAGAATTATTTTCGGCAGTGTGCAAAATCTTGCTAGGCTTATTCTGCGACTAAAACCGAATTAAAAAATCTCGAACACTGTACACGTTGGCACATTGAAAATCTCTCCATTAGTTGCGTAATTGAAATTGCGCAAGCACTGGATTGATCTCCTTAAAAAAATCGACTTTAAATTATTTATTAATTTTATTGCCGATTTGGATGGCCGAGGTGGCTAGAGCGTCTCAGCGCCTCAGGCAGAAGGGTCGCGGGTTCGAGTCCCGCCGTGGGCATGGTTGTTTGTCCCTGTCTTTCATGTATGTGTGTTGTCGCGCAAGGCCTTGTGAGGAGTCTGCTGAGCACAGGCCGAGGAGCCCGCAAGTGAGTCTAGTGTTAAAGGTTAACGTGTCACCATTAGGGACGTAGTACATTCCCGGTGCGGACAGCCGAAGTCGGAAATCATCTCCTGAAAGCAGTCGCGGCTCGTGGTTTTCTAAATGGGGAAAGGCTGCGAATGCATTACATTACATTGCATTTCTATACATAATATCTTCCGATCACGAAGACTACAGTCCTGTAATGCTTCGCGCTTCTCATAAAGGCTTAAGGGAGTAGCGCTCCTACCGCATACTGGGAAAACTAGAGGTGCACAGTGCTACTCGCTGAGCTGCATAGAAACGCTATCTCGTGTGCACACCCTTCTTCAGACCCTACGCCCCACCCTTGAAGGCTGCCTGACCGCAACCTTCGTCCGCCGTTAAGCCTATGCAGTGAGTGCATGACGTCACGCCTGCTCGTTTTACACAGGCCTTGTGGCGGAATGAAGTGGGAGCCTAATGTTTTCCTCGTCCCTGTCAGTACCATCAAATGCGTTTCGGACGGCCGTTATTGAACTGACAAACAAAATTTTAATATGATTGTTACATAATATAATTTAGAAAGCCATTATTAATAAATAAATACATTTATAAATATGTTTTTAAATTTCTTTTGGGGGGCGATTTCTATAGGAGAGGTTCCGCCTTACAGCCTTTAATGACGCATCGCGCCTGCCTGAAAGTTAGAAAAAGCTCCCAGAAGAAAAAAAATAATAGCTAATAGATACTCCATTGTCCTGCTGCAATTTTGTAAGTGTCCAGTTTGTGATGTAGACACTAACTATTGATGTTACATCAGTATAAACTGTCTCGTTTTATGGAGAACACTGAGGGACCAAAAACCGAGTTGACGGCTTTTAAATTGTACATGATTCAAAATTACGCGTGAAGGGATGAAAAATAGTTTGTTCTTACGGTTTTTACGAGAAATTCAGAAATGGAAAATGGTATTTTTAATTTTTTTCACACAAAATTGTACGTAGTCCTTCACTTGCGTAGTCAATAAAAACACTTTTTATTGACCCCCCAGTTAAGAGTAAAGGAAGGGAAACTAATTTACTATCTCTTAGTGAACCTGAAAGAGTTTACTTCTCTGATACTCTATCTTTTATTTATTACTCTTCCTTGACATGTTCCATTCGTATTACACGTATTATTGGTTGATATTATTGGACTGACGTCCATTCTGTTAATTTTATACACCAAGTAACTCGGTTTATATTGAGTGAATACAATTTCTATTATGAATACACAAGGTATCACGAATATTGGTTCGACGATTCTGTGCCCGTCACATGTGCATATCCCACCACCGGCGATCAATGTGTTAAAGTGCGTTTCCACGCACAGTTAATTAACAAGTCATTGTCGGTTGCACAGACCACACACACGAATAAGCGCTGGGTACATAACGGGACAAAAACTTATTTGTACCTGCAGAATTTGATTGAGTATTTGATTTGTTGTATTTCGTCTTTCTGTATTAATAGCAAATTGTGGAACGCGGCAAGCGAAATTGCTTTATTGCGTCCAATACATGAAGTAGATTCGGGATTGATGTTTTAATTAAAGAAAAATATCCCCATTGCTTTGAGTTTGCGTTTTTGATGAGTACATAAAAGATCGTGGAAACTTTTATCTGCAAGGAAGACATAAATTTATATATTTGCAATTGACCCCGATTCTTTTACGGGCGAAAGGGCGGACGGTGAGCGCTTCATTGCGTTACTGGGCATCGAGGAAAATAAAAGATTTAAACGCCTTTTCAACTCCCACGGGTTAGAGCCATGCATTTCGAGGCGCACATCACAAACTCATTCGTCTCTATTAGCTACGAGCTTTGTAAATCACAATTAAATCCGTATTATCTCGTAATGCCAGCATGGAACACCTGAACCAACGTCGAACGCGATCACAGGTTGATACAATCTTTTTGTTCGGACTCGTTGATTCATACCAACTGAGTTAGCTCAGACAGTATTACCGTTGTCTCTGCAGCAAGTCTAATCGGAAGTTCCTACGGTTCGAGTCCTGATGGTTACGGTTTTTGTTAGCTAGAACTAAATTAGACAGCTAGGTCGAAAGCAACCACTATTTGGAAGAGAATTCTAGTGGCCGAATGCTCTGATCGGTAGATTTCCGTAATTTCTCCGATGTATACCAGGCAAATGCCCGAGTAATACCGTAAAAAATGGGCCACGGACGGCCCGCGAATTTTCTTTCCTCTTCCTTGTCCTATCCTTACCCCTTGTTTACACACACTTACATGCACTACACTACCACACATACCGCGTGACCGTTCGGAAATTTAAAGCTTGCCTCGGCTGGGGCAGTGCTCCACTGGGGGGAGATACCAGGTTGGGGAAAACACCGTTAGCCGACGATAGGTCTGCGCTAGATCTGGCAATCCAGTAGGGTAAGATCACTGCCACCTCCCGAGAAAAACACGCACTTCATTTACGGGACTAACGACCATTGTAGTTCACGCGCCCGGAATCACTAACAATCAATCAATCGAACGGAAAGGTGGCTCAAGACGTCAACTGATGCCAGTGCAATGTATCTAAGGTTCAACTCCCGATTGTGGGGGGGAATTCACACTAGCTACATATGTAGGTCGAATTCAGGCGCTGTCTGGAGGAGAATTCTACCGACCGGCTGTCTGATCGGTAGTTTGCCATTACTTCTCTAAACAACACCAGGCGAATACAGTGGCAGTATCCTAACAAACAACCTACGGACTGCCTGCGATCTTTCCTTCCTCTTCCTTGTCGTATCCTCACCCCTTGTTTACACACACTTACATGCACTACACTACCACACATGTTGTGAGCTTAGAGCTTGTCCTGACTGGGCGTTGCCCCGTTGGGGGACACGCCCCCGCAAGCCCAATTGTTTCTCACCAAACAGAGATAATCGCGATCTCCGGGATAAAATATTCACTACATTAACGGGACTAATGACCATAGAAGTTGTCGTGCCCGGTAACATCAAACAACCGGCATCCAGTGTGCACGAAAAATGAGCTAAACGATTAATCATCGATACATTGTCAAACGCCAACGAGAGAAAATGAACAGTGGTGGATTAACCAATAGGCAGGTCTAGGCAGTTGCCTAGACCTGCCTAACATAATATCCATTTTTTTTCGTTGCAATTTTTTCATAATTAGTATTGTATCCTATATTTTACATACTTTGAAATTTTTACAAAATATTTTTTATTCGCTAATTTTCTTCAAATTTTTACATATCTTTTATAAAAATAAGTATTTAAAAAAACAGCATTTGTTTTGTAAATGATTATCGCGTACTGAATACTAGAGGTATTCTGCGTGAACATGGGATCGGATCTTCTCACAGTCCGGCGCGCCAGCTTCAGTTATCTCAGTGACGGGAAGTGCAGCCAGCAACTGAGATCATTTTCACCTTTAGATGTGAAAAGTATCACTGACGCCGTGTTTCGGGACTTTTGACCTTAATTTCCGAGAAACTTAGCGATCGTCGACTTGTTACACTTTGATGAGAATGTGCAGTGATTGTTTGCTGGTCGTAGATATCGCCAGTTTATACGGGGCTTGTGTTGGGTCTAATCTGGCTTCGAAACTACTGTCCTGGATACGTAAAGCTTTTGCTATTGACGGGAAAGTTGTTTGGTGCAAAGTGCGCATCAACTTGTGCTTTCCAAATTATTTTTAAACTTTGTTTAGGATTTTTTTATAAATGTAATTTAGAATTACATATTAATCCAATTTTACAGATTTATTACATATTCTTACTGTTTTCGTTACATATTTTGACGTTTCATGCTACATATTATTCCGGTCTCTACTTATATGAGACGGGAAGGCTTTGCATTCCCCATTCTGGCTGCAGAAGTCACAAGTCGGGACGAGTTTCGCGAACTGAGCCATGCAGGAAAAACTTCACTGAGGCCAAAGGCCAATGAATCTTAAGGAAAGAACTTGACTTAAAAAAAATCTTAAATGAGGCGTGAGGAACCTTTTGCTTAAATTAATGTAAATAATGTGAATAGTGTTCGGTGATAGATCAGAAAATGTCAAGAGTTAGAATAAGTTACGACGTAAAGACAAAGCAGATTTAGATTGGTTCGTAAGTATCTAGTTTGTAAGCTAAATGATCCGTATAAACAGCACTTAAGAATAAATGTGACGTTGACAGTAAAACAGTGGGTCCGCGAACTGAACCCTGCGGAACGCCGGTTGAAGTCGCCCGGAGGGGGAAAGGGAGGGGGGTCTCGGGAGCGCCAGAGGATGAAGCCAAAGCGGCGCGGATTACTAACCCAGCGCCAACAGCCCTCGCGCCGCGCGCGCAGAGCCGCCAACCTCGGACATTGTTTCAGAATTATCTCGCGACGCGAGCGAGGTGCTTCTGGTAATTCCCGCCGCTTCGCGCCGCGCTGGCGAATGAATACGCGCGGAGAGTTTCGGAACTAATATCCCTGACGTGCTGGCGGGTATAATCTGTGGCACACGCTTTAGGAGGACGGCGCGGCGGTAGCTTTTCGGCTGAGTTTTGGACGAGAAGTGGGGATTTATTTCGACGGGGTGAGTCTCTGGTTGTGATTGTTTCTCAGAGATGAGACGAATTTAAGAAGAGTTGAAACGACACGATTTCCCTTCTATTAACTCGACCAATTACTTCAACGCCGAGGTTTTGTAGAAAGGAAAGGCGCAGTTTCGATTTCGGTTGAGGGGAATTTTTGTATTTCTGCTTGCGATCCGGTTTAAAGGAACTTCTGTTGCTATTGTAAGAATGACATTGGAGTCGTAATTCGTGTGGGTACTTTCCAAGAGGAAGCTAGTGGTATAGAAGTACTAAGTGACAAAGAAGTTTCCTTCGAAATCTACCCATAAAATATTCTCCAAGAATCGTTGGCGGTAATCGAGTATTACAGTGATATTAATAATACATTTATGATTTTATATATTTGTAACAAGTAATCTAGTAAAAAGCGAAGAATTGTGAAGAAACCTTTGAGACACGCAATGGTTTTCAATGTATTAAAATGAGATAGTATATTCTTCATATTATTTGGGAAAATATTGAAATATAATGAAAAAATTTTTTCCAAACTCTTATATAAATCTTTATATTCGAAGATCAGTTATCTTTTAATGAAAATTTTGAGACTTTTTATAAAATTGTTTTACCTCATTTTCTCCTTCGTTGGAGAGCTAGGGCAGCACCCTCTGAACAAACATAATCGCATTTCTTCGAAATTACATATCACTAAAAATTCATAAAGCCACGCTAGTTTTATATATAATATACTTTTTGGACTTGTAAGATATGTATAACGTAGAAGGTTCTAGAAGGCATTTTCATAATGAAATGATATATTAGCATCTAAGTTTAATTTGAAGTGTTCAGTGTTTCGTGAGTCTTAATACAAAAAAAAAAAAAAAATGTTGAAAGATTTTTTCTACATACTATTAATGCTCAATAAAATCGTTTACAAAGTCAATTAGTTATTAATTTTCATATATTAAGCAAATTGAAATGAAAAACCTAGAAATCTTACAGCTTATTAGGAAAAAATATTTAATAATATTCATAATAATAAATATCATTTATTCGGTGTCATGGGACTTCAAAACGTATATTTCCGTTCAAATCTCGAAATGAGTTTTCCGTAGCATTACATAACTTTCTCTACACTGCGTACATTAGTGCGTATTTACGTTCACGAACGAAAAACTAAAAATACAAATATTCTTTTCCGATTTCTTCTTTTCAAAATTCGAGAAATTGAAGATTCGACTCTCGCATTCCTTATGGAAACCCCTCGATCTCAGGAGCGACAAAGAAAACGAACGGAGTCTTAACTCAATCTGGCTCTTTGTGACAGCGATTGATCGCTGGATGTTTGATGCAGGTTCACCAATAATAATCATTTATTCAGACTTCGAGCGCCAAACATTTTTTTGTCTCACTTATACCCCACAAACCTTCGTAAATACGGTGACATTGAGTGATACAATCTAATCTAAATATAAAACTCACTTAAGGACGAATCATTGTCAACATACATTTTCTTTGACTGAAAAACAACAACAAAAAACAAAATATTTATATAATATTGAGGATGGAGATAAAACAGTTGTATATTTCGTGGGCCTGCATAAAGCAATTTTTTAGAACTTTAATTCCTTGAATTATAGACTAAGTTTCTTGTACGCGTCCCTATCAATTTCATGATACTGTATCTGCACATTGCCGTCATACGAGATGAATTCTAAGATGTGAATTACTTGAGTATTCAAAATTTATTGCTTATTTATCCTTGAAAATAGATTTTACTACATGGGAGTTTTTTCTCCCTTTCAAAATTCAAAATTTAAGTAGTATATGACTTAGTGTAGGGATCACAGAATTTTGAAAATGTGCACACAATTCACTTTTCCCCATAGCACGTCACACGCAGTTTTTAACTGTTTTTTTGACGTAAAATAAATAAAAAAATTTAAAAAAAGTAATGTTAAAAGCCAAAACTGTCCCTGCCTGTTGCGCATTTCAAGGAATACTTTTAAAAACTGAAATTAATAAAATCGGTCGGCCTAATGACACATTGGTTTCTCTTCTCTCAAATGCATTTTTAATAAATAAACAACGACCGATCATAAATATATGCTAATTAGTGTGTTATAACGTTATTGTTAATTATATTTTTAGTACTAACGACATGCTTTCAGGGCAGGGATATATATATTCTGTTCTTAACGAAATACTAAGAGTATTTACTTTTGGGGGGTATTTTTAAATCACTGTTTGTGTCTGCTTTTTAAACTCGGCACTCTCCGGATTTTACTCTTTATATCGAGCGATCTGCAGCGGCGTAGAGTTGAGATTTGAAAGTGCCAGCTCCGTCGAGGGACGCCTCCAATTAAGGCGGGCGCATAATTATCGGGGAACCGAGAGGATGACGAACTCAGCGCCTCCTATTTTGGGAATTTTTTAAAAACTCAGCAGACCTGACGTCTCTCATAGTGGCGAGCCTGACATCTACCCATTTGTTAGGCTCTAAGTGGTCTCTCAGCGTTTTGTAAATAAAATGGAAGGCCTTCATAGACTACCAGACTTATGAAGTAGAGATGGGTTACAAAGCTGTCATTCAGTATCAATTATCGGAATAACAGCTAACATTTTAATAGTTGAAAAGAGCAAATCAGCGCTATGCAACCTAACCTGGTTGCGGGTGATAGCGAAGAGTTTAAAACGAACAGTTGTGGCAACGCTGAAAGCTGCTGAAGTTCCGTATTGTTTTTGTATGTACAAGTTGGGAGTTGGATCAACTTTTCAAATGGAGCATATTATGTCCTTGAACATAACATGTACTTCCTGGCTATGTATGGAATGGTAATACTGAACCACCTATAGCTCTATAGAGAAAACTTCTCTTATTAGAAGACTAAACGTTTTAATAAATATCTAAATGCACATATAATAATATCATTATACGTAATTAGTGTAAACTAATAGACTGCAACAACAAAAAATTCCAAGTAAAATCGTTTCTTCTGCATAAATGTTTCTATACAATTAGAGACTGTACTGAGCATAAAAAAGAAAGTAACATTAATTTTAACAGTGATACTTCATGTATTATTTACCATTCTGACAGAATAATTATAAACAACCTGTAACAAGTCTTGTACCGCAGTCTTTGGGTCAATGATCCCCATTTCGATCAGACTTTTTGTCCAGTTTCCCTGATCCTTTGAGTGAATTCAGAGATGGCCCCTTGTTTTGCTTTCGGACTTCATTATCTGTGCACGTCTTCTAGAATTCAGCTTGCCGAACGCTTCACGCTTGCCGAACGCTTCACGCTTGCCGAACGCTTGCAATAGCTCTGAGACAACATCTTTGCCTCTGGAGTTTCTATTCTGGAAGGTGGCGGATTTATCACACTAGCTGCATAGTTGTGTCCAATTCATCCAGAGTAATGAATTGTGTGGGGGAAAATTCTAATGGCTGGCTGTTCGATTGGTGGTTTTCCGTGAATTCTCCCACAAATACTAGGCGAATGTCACCTTTACATTGTTAGTAAGCAGTAGTACCTTAACGAACGGGCCACTGATCGCGCGCGATTTTTTCTGCCTTATCCTTACCCCCATCCTCTCCCCTTACACGCATAAACTACACTTCCTCACATGTTGACGGGAGCTTAGAGCTTGTCCTGCCTGGACCGGCTTCCCTTTAGGGCTGATATGGACGGTGAACTCGTGGATGAACGATTTCGGAGATATTTTGGACCAATAATTAAACTACTGGTGTTAGAACAGCACGCAACCATTCCTAGTGGCAGGAATGGTTACGTAAAATTATGATACTACAATTTCTATCCATTATAAGAGATCACACACATCACTTATAAAACTCACTACAAATCGTAGCGCATGAGGCAAGAAAAGTTAATTCATTTAAAGATACTACATGAACCTCAACATATTCGACAATGCAAAATATTATTTTTATGCAAAACGCTATTATTTTAGGGTTTGGTTTTCAGCTTCAAAAGAGGAGACCTTGTCGTTATCTTCACAATCTCATGTCTATTGTTGACCGCATGCCGTGGCAATCATTTTGGATAAAACTGCATGTTCAGTTGATTTAATAGATTGGATGAATATTACTCGTACTATTAACGCGCTCTAGTGTGTGGCACGTTGCACTAGTGTGTGGCATGTTTTCCTCACTGACGTTTAATCGACAGTTTCACCGATAACACGAAGGAACGCGACAACTCCCAGTGCCGTTGCAAACCTCGCAGTGTCTGCGGTGGCGTGGCAGTCAGTTTGAATTGCGAGCCTGGATGCGAACATATTTTCTCGAAGACTTTTTCTAATCTATCTGATACACCATCAAAACTTGCACTATTTTCCAAACGATTGACTTTCAATGTAATGTTTCATTGCATTTTTTTGTACCATTTGAAGGGGGCGGACCCTTCACATTTAATTGTGGGATCCAAAGGGTGTGTAGAGTTGGTGGTTATGACTTCGAGGCAAGATTTTGTTGGTGGCAAGATTTTCGACTCTGGCAAGATAGCTAGGTCGAATTCAGTCGCTGTCTGGAGGGGAATTCTAGCGGCCGGCTGCTCTGATAGATAGTTTTCTGTGGTTTCTTCGATCAGCATCAGGCGAATGCCGGAGCAGTACCCTAGCACCACTCACTGCGTGTTATCTTTCCTTTCCCTTCCTTGTACTATCTTCACTCTGTATACTTTCACTTACATGCACAAAACTAACACACTTGTCGTGTCACCGGTCGTGAGCTTAGAGCATGTCCCGGCTGGTGTGGTGTCCAGCTGGTGGGAGATACCTTGTTGGAGAAATCTCCGCAAACCGACGTAGGTCTACGTCAGTTCACGCCAGCCAGCGGGGGAAGAACACGGCCCCCTCCCGCGATAAAAACATGAATTACACTTACGGGACTAATGACCTTAGCAGTTGACGCGCCTGGAATCAATATTAAAATAATCAAACCGAGCCAACACGTCTAACCTAGAATAATCTTCTCCCGGTGACGTCTTACGTCCGTAGCACAAACGCCGCGAACTTCTTGCTGTCCAGACCTATTTTAGCAACTTTTACCACTGACTTCACTGCGAGTGATTTCAGTCTCGACAGGTTAACACCGGCTCTCGCAATTAACTTCCTGCCTAATCTATCCTGAGCACATTTCAAATCGACCTTACATCAATTCATATTTTCCACTGTACATCCGAGGTGTTATAAAATTCTATATAGAATGTATAGACTCTGAGATCGAATTGAAAATTTTCTTTTACGTAAACATTAAACATGGAATGTTGAACAAAGTTCTTTGTCGTGGCAATAAATCTCGAAAGATTTGTGCTCCTACGCGGTTTTTATTCGCCTTTTGTTTTCAAAGAGCCTTACAGTATAACGACCTAAACGTAATGGACTCATCGGGACATACAATTTTTCATACGAACAAATAATTTTCAATTTCAATTGGAAATGTATGAATTCATTCTGGAAACCGAGAATCGTCCTGGAAAACGAGAATCGTCCTGGAAAACGAGAATCGCCCTGGAAAACGAGAATCGCCCTGGAAAACGAGAATTATCTATGAAAACACAAGGTGAATAAAATAAAAATGAAATCGTGAGAATATGGGGATGAATGAGAAAAACACCAATCAACGAGAAAGAAATATGAGGTATCAGCAGCGAAGCTATGATCGCTCGGTCGGGTCTACTCGGCGTGGTCTAGGAAAGGTTGGGGCGCCTGGTCCTTGTTGCGGACTGCCGCGAATCTGCATGAGACTGGCTTCTGTCCGGACGGAGTTCGCTACGTGCGTGGGTCGCCGACGACCGTCGCTTTGGCCGAGAGCGCTAGTAGTTCTCCGCTTCAACGGATCGACTTGTTTTTCTACCCTTAACTCTGAAGTTGGATTTTACAGACTGTTGTCTGTGAGTCGACCTTTTTTCGATTGAGGTCCAACGAAAGTTTTATCGGTCTGGGTCTACAACGATTCTAGCGCCAACTGCAATAGAACAAACTCCTTCTAAAATACAATATTAAGTTCTGCGAAAGTCAAATTATGATATTAAATATTTTGATGCTGATTTAACAAATTTCATGTTAAGTACAAATTCTTCATAATCCTTCTTTGATACTTGTGCAGTTTGATGAACGCATTCTATATATGAGAACTGTGTGATCTAATGCCATCTGGCAATGCACTTATGTTGGTAATACAAACAACAACTTCATTCATAACCTACATGCGAATAAAATTGCTGGTACCTCAATATTTCATTGTTGGTCGTAAGAGAAATATACAATGGAGATGAGCATTCAACTAATTGGATGCCTAACTGAGATTGTCATCTCTACCAATATTGTATCTCGTAAATACTTTTTAATATCGGACAGAGTAATTGAGGGGATGAGTCCCATTGAAGTTGGCGATTGGACAACTGCACATCAAAAATGTAACGCAGAAGTAGGTTTACAATTCAATATTTAAAAAGTAATAATGTAAGATTATAAATGTAAAATATGTCCTCCTTTTTCTTTAAGTTTGGTCACAATTGAGGCATTCGGGTATACGAAAATTTCTGACATTTTACGGAAGTAAAATTATTGACTTATCACGGCTCTCTTGTAAATAAGAAACATTGGGTCTCTTTATATCATGATAGTTTTAGAATACAGAAAATTTACAATGAAAATACATTCACAATTTATGTTTCAATAGTTATGTGTGGCGCACTTCCACTAATACGATCGTTGCAATTTCGTAAGTAACGTGAAATGTCAGTTATTACTATTTTCGTCCGAACGTCTCAATTGTAATTATGTAAATGTAAATATTTAAGTGGTTAGGCGGAAGGACAGGCCTTACGGCCTGAGCCTAGCCAGTAATAAATGCATTATTATTATTATTATTATTATTATTATTATTATTATTATTATTATTATTATTATTATTATTATTATTATTATCCTATGTTTTCTCAGCTATTTTTGCTGGTTGAAATGCTCACCTTCCCCGGAGTTGTTTTGGGGACAGGTTCGGTCACAGAAGAAGAACTTCATCTTATATCTGGACCTAAGATAAACATTTTCTTACGATATGGGCAGTTTGCAACAAAACTGCGCGCTGTCCCATGTTCAGAACGTTTTTAGGTAGTTTAAGTTCTGTTAAGTTTTTAAGGAAGTTTTTACTGACCAGGCCTTCCGCCGATATCACGAGTGGGTATGTTTTGGTAGAATTTAATTTCCAAATATGTTTTAGTTCATAAGATAAGTTTTCATATTTCGAAATTTTTTCTATTTCTTTCTGCTTGATATTGTGGGATAGTGGTACTGCGATGTCTATTATTACTCCTTCTTTCTTCTTTTTATCTATAAGGAGAATATCTGGCCTATTGTAATCGACAGTACGATCAGTTAAAACTGGTCTGTCCCAGTACAAAAGGGTGGAACTTGTTTCCAGCACTGGAGGAGGGGTGTACTTATAGAATGGCGGTGTTGATTCATCCAATAACTTATGCTCTATTGCAATTGCCCTGTGCACGATTTTCGCAACTTGATTATGCCTTCCTAAGTAAGCACTGTCTGAGAGGGAAGAGCATGCAGCTGTGATGTGTTCTATAGTTTCTCCTACTGCTCCACACTTCCTACATTTATCCACCACATCTTCTTTTAAACAATACTTTTGATAGTTTCTGGTCTTGATAACTCTGTCTTGAATTGATATTATAAAACCCTCGGTCTCAGGATATATTTGTTTCTCCAAAAGCCACTCCACCGAGGAACGTCTGTCTACATCATCTCGAAACAAAGAGAGACACACAACTTATTATTATTATTATTATTATTATTATTATTATTATTATTATTATTATTATTATTATCGTCATTTAAACTTTTTGAAGGCGAACAACTATTGCGGAGAACATGCATATTATATCGATTTCATCCATTTAGTATCATGTTAACGATCTTCAATAAAATTCAGTCGATTCTCGGAAGGGAGTCTGAAGATCGCTTGAAACTCCCGAGAAGGACTCGGGCCTCGGAAATTCCGAAAATTCTCTGTAAAGCTTCTTTCCTCTGATTTTAGTGCAATATTGAAGAAATTATCAGCGTGTAGCTTGTAGAAGGTGTGGGAGTAATATTCATGAACAAATACTTTATTAATATGAAGTATTAGTTCAGACAGTGCGAATATTCCTGACTTTTTATATTGTTTTAAAAGTGAAAATAGCTTCATACCGGAACCATACAGCAAACATTTGTGACCTGAGATTCGACGTGGAGGTACCTATTCAAACTATAATAATAATAATAATAATAATAATAATAATAATAATAATAATAATAATAATAATAATAATAATAATAATGATAATAATAATATTAATAATAATATTAAGAAGAAGAATGAGAATAATAAAAATTAGAATATAATGTGTATTGTACACTACTTGTATTTACTTGCTATTATACAATATTTACAAAGGACTCATTTGTAGATTTGGACATACGAAATATCTCTGGTTTTAAGGGACACGTTTTTTACATCGTTTACATCGTCATTTTCATCGTTTCTTAGTCATACTTAGCATACTTTCCAAGTTTTGTGCCAATGGTGGGTTATAAACCGTACAAAACCGTTATTTTTCCTAGCGTATTTTATATCGCGACCACGTAGAGGGGATGTACACGCGTTCTAAAAACAAAAAAAAGTAAGTTTTAAAACAATATTTGTTTCCAGTGTTAAAAAAAGTCATGATTTTTTCAGCTTAATTTAGAGGCGAGGTAATGGCCGTTTAGCCCTCATGCTGGCCTCTGCGGAATGGCTCGGCTTCCGGCAGAGGGGGTGTGGCGGCCACAACGTGCGGAGAGCTGAAACAAATTCCGCTGCCTCCTGGTGCCGACGCGGCGCGGCACGGCGCTCATTAAATCGTCTCGGGAAGTCGAAAGCGCCTGGCTTCGCGTATACGCAACTTCTCTCCCGGAAAATCACCGAAATGTGGACACAGAAATTGCCCGCTTTGCCGGACTCCGCGCCGGCCTATGCTCGCGTCATTACTTGCGGGATGAAACTCATCCAACCGGTGACTTTGTGGGATCTATTCCTTTTTTTTTTTTGCTGTCCGTGATTTGTGAACATTTAGCAAGTCGACTGATGGAATATCACCTCACGTTTGCAAAAGGCAGCACAAGGAGCAAAGATTAGTTCATTCAAAAATAACACATTCAGATAAAATGTCAGGTTTCTTTTTAAAAACTGAACATCCCGCACTTTTTTGAACTTGTATAATTAACACTATTAGGAAAAAATATTTAGAAATGGATAATCATAATCTATATTTTTAGAAGGTGGTATATTGAATGATGAACATTATCTTGAAGGTAATTAGAGAAAGATACGAATTTTTACTTTAAAAGTTAAGTTTTAAGTATAATGTTATTGATGAACATGAAATCTACACTTCGAGTGATTGTTTTTACTAAGATTAAGGAATATTTCACGGAGATTCTGACAATACTACATGATGAAGAAGTGTGAGTATGATCTTGAACAAGAATAGTTACGTTATAGTTATCTAATCTTTTCTAATCCTAAAATGATATTGATTGACTGAAGCTTCATTAAATAAGAGTAATGAATGATGATACGGATGATATTACAGGATTCTTCCTTGACTTTCACTGTTCTATCAGAATTTAAAAATATCTATGCCTTTTGTGGGGGTTGGAACCTACAAACATACGTTTAAAATATGAAATTATTAATATTTTCACTCTTTTCATAATTTCATGCCACACAGTCTATTCATATTCTAAACATAGTTTTCTGCTAATTTCTTCTCGATTGAGCGCAGTAAGCAACAGAAAATCGAACTTCACGTGCGTTTGCACAATTAATGCAGGAAATATCTTAGATTTCGCAAGTTTAGAATATTCACTTCTCGCTGTTTATTTATTTATTTATTTATTTATTTATTTATTTTACGTCAAAAAGCAGTTAAAAACTGCGTATGAAAGTATGCGTTATATGAAAGTATGCGTTATCTGAAAGCGTTTCAGCGTTCTTTGATTCTTGCTTTACAAAGTGTAACTTTTGACTTGTCTCGTCTAGTATCCCAGGTGCTCCACCTCTCTGGAGTTCGTCAACTACTACTACGCGCGATGTCTCAACTAGCGCGAGTGAACTTATTAGCCTCCTATCATACATTCTCTCTCTTCTGCGTGCGTTACAGGAGTTGCCGAACAGCTAGTAAAATAGGGCGTTACAAAGGGATAAAGACATCAAAGACTGTTCTCCCAAATCGCGAACTCAGCTCCTCTGCTTGTGACCCCCTCTCTGACCAAATGCCAGGTTTCCCCTTGTGGCGTCTCCCCCAGCATCGCTTTAGCATCCCTTTAAACTTCCTGAGCTCTTAGGAGCTTTCAGCAGAGTTTGCATTTATTAGCGAAAGCCTTTTACGAAACATTTTCCAGTGTTTACAATCACTGCCCCATTTAGTGGTGTTCTTAAGAAGAGATGTTCTGTGACGGAGAAAATCAATCGCTACACTTAGGGTTTTGAACGAATCCCTTAGATGTACTTCAGTATGCCTCAGATTACAATTTTTTACCAATGTTAGGAAGTAATTTTGTGATAAATTCATAATAAGTTCTTTCACTTTGCTATGTGAAGGCACGATGAATTTTCGAGTGGATTGTAACTGCTTACCACGTCGATCATACTTTCAAAGAGATCCTGAAGACCTCTCCATGTTAATTTGACATATTTCGCTTTTTACTTTCTCGCTACCGCTTACGCAGTAGAGAGATAGTTATGTAATGCTGCGCAAAAAACAACAACAGCGAATTTTCGGCAGAAAACTTTTACTCCTGGGCCCAGATAACGAAAACATAGTAAATTCAGTTGCTAAATTTAGAAAAAATCCTCTAACACGTGGTGTAGCCAGAATACGTGTGCTGTGGGTCCTTGATACAGAAAAATCGATTGACAGTAAAACGTCCGTCAGTCTGGTGTATAACACCAGCGCCTAAGCCATGAGTAGTTTTTTCCCCCATGTTCAAGAAACCCCTACCGATCTGGTCTGAGACGCGATCCCTCTGCGATTTTGAAAAACATTAATTAAATTTTTTTGTGAGTACTTTACATGAAGCCCCTGCGATATATTCAAAATTTTCTCAAAAATGGCTCCAAGTTTTAAAAATAATTTCTGATAAAAATGGAGTAAAATACGCTGATAAAGGTGGCGTGTGTTAGATTTTCACTGTTAACTGGAAATGTTTGGATAATTACAAAAGCTTGAAATTTTTTTGTCGTCTTCCTACAACTATAAAATTGAATATAGATGTATCCTTTAAATGAAATTTGTTGTTCATAGTTCTTTCATTGAGGACACTTTTTTTTGAAAATTTTATTGTTTTCGTGGAATATTGCGTGAAATATGTGCAATTTAAAAAAAACAAAAACATTTAAAAACAAATAAAAAATTAAAGAACACAAAATAAAATAAAAAAACCGCTCCAAATGTTTTCTTTGAACTTTTGGTAGAGATAGTGCTAAATATACTGTATGAACTGATTATATTTCTCATTTCTTTGTTTTTTCAAAAATGACAAAAATCAATTTTTTGACTCGTTTCTCACATCGTCAATATTTGCTGTAGCGGCAACATGTTCACATTATTGACTTTACGAGTAAATGTTCTTTAAATAATGTCAAATAAATTTTCTCAAAAACTCAAAAGTTTTCTGGGAAAAGACCTAAAAATTCCGCATTTTCGGAAATGCTCAAATGCCATTTTCTCGAAAACGACTCCAAATTTGTTCTTCAAAGTTCTTGCGGAGAGTGCTACTTGCACTGTTTATGATGGCATAAAGGTCATTATACTGGATTCTGTTGTTTCTTTAATTACTCAAATGTATATTTTTAAATATCACTCACGCCTTTATTAAGCATATTTCCAAAGATTTGTATACCTTATTTCATTTGTGAATGGAAAGGAGAGCTTGAGACGACAATAAACACCCTTGCACCCTAGACTAGGGTTGCTCAACTGCCAAAATTCTGGTCATACTGCTTCCGCGCCACTCGCCTTTCACTAGTCTAGAACCGATTGCGCCCTCCCACCCCTTCCCTTCCTTCTCTTGCGTTGGGCTCAACAATCATAGGTTTGATTGATTGATTGATTTTGTCGTGTTTCCGGGCGCGTCAACTGCTTTGGTCATTAGTCCCGTTAGTGTAGTCCATGATTTTTTCGCGGGAGTTGGCGGTGATCTTCCCCCGCTGGATGGCAAGATCCGGTGCCAACCTACCGTCGTATAGTGGGGTTTCCCCCTAACCAGAACTCTCCCACCAGCGGGGCACCGCCCCAGCCGGGACAAGCTCTAAGCTCCCGACTGGTCTCCCGGAATATGTGGTAGTGTAGTGCATGTTAGTGTAAGTGTGTGTGTTAGGGGAGAGAACGAACGAAAGACAAAGGAACGATCGCGCGCGGTCCGTAGCCCGTTTGTTAGGGTACTGCTCCGGCATGCGCCTGGTGTTGATCGGAGAAACCACGGAAAACTACCGATCAGAGCAGCCGGCCGCTAGAAGTCTCCTCCAGACAGCGACTGAATTCGACCTAGCTGAAAAGCTTGTGTCGAAAATCCTGCCGCCGTGGGGAGTGGGAACCTAGGTCCTCCCTGTCAGGTCCTACCGCTCCCGGTAACAATCATCGGGACGCCGGGTGCCGCAGGTAAGACCTGCGCCAGAGCACGACGAGTGGGCAGCCGAATTGTATCGTTTATTTTAGAAACCCGTCAAACGCCAATTTTGTCATGACCAGAAAATTGAGAAAAAGTATCCCAGATTTTCGATTTCAAAATACTTTTTAATATTAAAACAGTTAATAAATGAATATTTTTCAGGTAAATATGGAATAAGCGATGTGTCTATCCTCATGGAACAATATTCCACTGCTAAAGCGCATTTTAAATTTTGGCGTTCACGGGTTTCTGAAATAAACGATTCAATTGAGGTGCTAGAAGGCTTTCCAGTGATTTATTTTTTGCGTGTTTCCGAGGCCTTTTTCTAAGGATCCGTGAGCAATCTAAAACATTGTCAAAAGTCGGCACTTACTAAACCATAAGTTTAGGAACCACTTTAACTTAATATGATTTATTTTATTTGTTTACGTATTGTTTTTGTCGTCAGATACAATATCATCTTGTGTGAAGAGGATAGCAATCTGCACATGTTTTCTTGAGCTCCGAAATTCCTAACCTCTCTCTTTTATTACACATAGTTGAATGGAAAATAAAGTTAGCAATGAAATTATCGGAAACATTTGATAATAGGAAATATTCACTTCAGTGTAGTTAAATATATGTGTATTTACTTTGATTTTATAGTTCTACGTGCCAAATACTCAAACCCCTCAACCTCCTCCTCGCATCCAGAAAAAAAGAGAGCTAAAAAATATTGCGAAGTTTGCGAGGTTATATTGGCTAACCACACGTAAAGCAAGGGGACTATATATTAATGGATCTATGGGAACTGGAAAGATAACCTGGTCGAAATGGGCTTATCCACTATTATGTAAGAGGTACACTGAGGCTGGGATAGTTTTATGGATGAGGTGAGCCTGAAATTGTCTTGTGGATGAAGTGAGATGAGGCTGTGATTTTTTTGTGTATGAGGTATGATGAGGATGTGGGTGTGCTATGAATAAGGGGAGGTTAAGCTGTTATTGCCATATAGATGGGGAGATATGAGAATATATTTGTTATGAATGAGAGGTTCGGTTTTGTTATGGATAAGATGAAAGGATAGTGGTGAATGTTATGGATGAAGTCAGATGAAGTTCTGTTATGGATGAGGCAAGATGACACTAACGGATGAGGAAGATGTGGTTGTGCTGTGTATGAGGTGGAATGAGGATGTGGGATTTTTGACGAGGCGAGGTGAGGATGTGCCTATGAGAGCGTAGGCTCCCGCGGTCAGGGCCAGTAATTACTTGGCTGTTCGGAAGACACTGCGTCATAGGCACCAAATGGCATCAAATGGCGGCCAATGCTTCGGCCGCCATTTTGCCTGAGGTGCTTGGCATTTAGTCCTGAGAAAAGTTGCAGAATGACGGCCGAAACATTGGTACGTGTGCGTAGAATGCGGCGTCTCCCGGGCAGCCAAGTAGTTGACGATGCGGTTGTGCTGTGGATGAAGCGAGATGAGGCTGTGTACTCACCGACACGGGCGGCTCCTGCGCGGGCGGGTCGCTGAAGCTGAGCTCTGACTCCTCCCCGTCCAGGAGCACCGACACCGACTTCTCCCCGCACTCGTCGTCTGCAACACACACACCACCCCACGTCAGCACGCGCTCCAATACAGGTTGAACATGACCATAAAATAGCGTTTATTTTTTACTATATATATACACACACACACACTATATTTTTATTAACAAATATCCTTTATTTTTTACTGGCACGTTATAGCTTGTTATTGCCTCCAATAACACGATACACATGGCATAACTTACCGGGATCGAAAGTATCGTGGTTTTGAGAGAAATATGAAACCAGTTGAATGATGCTACATGTTCTCTTAGGAGAGAATTATAAGAGGGAATTATGGGAAGGAAATATGAAAGGACACACCCAGTCAAGTTAACATCTACTTATTAGTAAATAAGTAAATCTGAATCAATAAAATTAGCTAAAAAATAAAATTATTCATGTATCACGGGCGGTCATTAGCTCTAATGATCTCGGGCGACATGAAGCCCTCGGGCCAAAGGCGTAAAGATGCGTAAATAACTATTTTTTTTTACTTTTTTGTATGCGTACGTATATACGGGGTAATATACTTAGTGTAGAGAAAGTTATGTAATGCTACGCGAAAGACGGTGAATTTACGACAGAAAAAAAATCATTGACAGACTCTGAAAACAAGAAAGTGGATAAATCCAGTTGCTAAATTAAGAAAAAAATTCCCTAACACGTGGAGTGCCAGAATCCCTGTTTTATGGATCCTTGATGCCGAAAAACCAATTAGAAGCAAAAGTCCGTCCGTCCATCCGTCCGACCGTCTGTTAATTTGTTGTATGCGTACGAACCTTGACCAAAATTCCAAATTTTTTAATGAAAACTGCTATTTAGGACCAGATTTTAGTCTTCTTTAATATTCTTAAAATAATATTTCGGTTCTACAATTTGAAAACCGAAAAGTTGAGAAAATTTCAAAATAACATACTTTGGACGGTGATAGATTGTTGCTGACAACAAGGAAGGATAAGACTGTACGGTACCAGTCCTCACTAAGGGAATTAGAAAACTTTACAACACGAAATTCTGTGCCATTCTGCAGCACCTATAGTTTACTGATACGTTATTGCTTGTAAATGTCTTCGATTCGGAGTTCCATGTACACTGCATAATTTACCTGGATGAGAGGAACGTGGTTTCGAGGCAAATATGAAAACACTACTTCCACCAATCCGCGACTGCGAGGATTCCTCACACCGTCCGACCATGAGGACGCTTGGTCAGGGTTGGCACGGACCGCCAGCCAATCAGAGACCCCTCCGCCTATCACGGCGCACCCACCCCACCCAGCCGGACAATATATAACACCCGTCGCACAACATCGAGATGTGGCCGTGGCGGGCAACTATCGACTATCTAGGCGTCAATTTCGATGAAAAACTAAATTGGAAGGAGCAATACAATAAATCTACGAAGAATATGGGCTCCCGCATAGCGAGAATTGCTCCACTACTTCGGGCAAAAAAACTCAAAAACAAAACCAAAATCCTCTTATACACGGCGTGCATCAGAAGCGCAGTAATCTATGCCCGCCAAGCATGGGCCACGGCAAGCAAATCTCACCTTCAAAAGCTTCAAAAAGCCGAAAATCGCTTCATACGCGTCGCATTCCGCCCCGAACCTGGAACGGCCTACAAAGACGTACGGACGAATAATAAACTTACTGACATCCAGACTTATATAAACGAAACCACCACAAAAGAAATAGTCAATATCTTCTCCAAAAACTCTACTTCCCCACTCTTCCAAAAATACGTGCAATATTACTGTAAACAATCCGAAAAAGGTCGCAAAAACTACCGACTGACGCCCGCTTTCTCAGACCACCATAAAACAAAATAAACTCAGGAGCGGAATATCCGCAAACTCTAATAAAATAATTTCAGTTCACAAACAATTTATCCTTCGACCATACTTCTAAAATTATCTTTTCCACATTTCCACTATTCCGGAAACCGCAACCGCACGCCAAACTGGTACCGCGCCTGCGGGACGCAACCAACACTACAGGAGCCGCGGCGCCGCCCGCAACCGCGAGCGGCGTAAGGTCCCCCGGTCTCCTTAGAAGCGGCTCTACATAACACCATGGCGGAAGAGCGCCTCACGGTGTAGGACGCCTACATCTCTACAAACACCTCACTACTACGCGAGATGTCAATACCCTGAGGAAGCCTGCGACATGTCAGGCGAAACGTCGGCCTCTCAGCCCACTACGCGGCGTCACCCGGACAGCCAAGAAGTCATCGACGCGAGCCGCGGAAGCTTACGTGTAATTATGAAAACAGTTAAATGGTGCAACATGTTTTTACAGAGGGAGTTATGAAAGTGAATTATGGGAGGGAAATATGAGAAGGCACACCGAGCCAAGTTAACAACTATTTAATTAGTAAATAAGTAAATCTGAATTATTGAAATTACGTAAAAAATATAATCATATCTGTACTACGGGCGTTAACTGGTTCTAATGAGATTTTTGACGTCACTCGATCATTAGAACCCTTATAACGCCCTTGGTGAAAAAACAAAAACAACAACAACAACAAAAACATAAATCTCGCGCGTTCATGAAATAAAAAGCGAAGAATTTGCATAAAATAGCAAACTTGCTTTCTCGTAACTCGTGTGAAAGCGCATATAAGCGAACAAGTTGCAAAATTAGCCATGATTGTCCACGTATTATACGTGCAAGAATATAGACGTATTTTACGAATACACTTTGCACTACCAATAATTTCAGCGTATATTGGGAGTATTCAGTATAGAATGTCTTGACAGGCATCATGAACATCAAATCAAGCTATGCACGACAAGATAGTCTATAAATTAAATAACAATATGAGTTTCTCTCCCACATTCCTCATTAAAATTTCTTTTACCTGTTCACGTTTCGTAATTTTTAAGGTACATCGCGGCAAAAATCTAAAGAATTTCTTTTTACTGGAATTTTTATCTGCTTCATTAAAACTTTTGTAAGACAACATTGTTATTCTTTCATAAGTTTCAGGACATCCTTTCAACAAAATTTTGTCGCAACTTAATACAATTCTTCGTACAAAACATTTTTTTAAGTTTCTAAGTGCGTATCCCTTCCATTGAGATTTGCTCGCACTATTTCTCTCCAGAGAAATATTTTACGTAGAATTTTCGAAAGAACCTTACGGCGTACGTGACTAATAGATAATGCCAATTATTCAGTATTGCACACTTTTTGCCAACATTGTCAATATTGAAGGTTCATAATGATCTTCTGACAATAGGTCACTGATTAAACATTTCAATAATTCATCAAATAATTCTCGTTTTAAATGCCTAATCTTTACCACAAAATTGAATACACCTTTCACATTGTGAAGGGATTAAATTAAATTCCCCGAATGAGTTCGATGACGGCAATTGTACCCATCTTTAAAAAGCCAAAATCCTATTACTTTAATCTTTTGAAACGCTTCAGCAAACTAATTGCGAATACCACATATTCCTTTGTACGCGGGTCGAACGGCCAGGTCGACAGGTAGGACAATGGAAATATCTAGTTTCTCATCCGGAATGTAATCTAGCGACGCGGGACGCTCGGTTGCACCGCGGCCGCTCCGATTTATTTCCTTCTGTGGGCGATTTGAACATTCCCCGCCCATGGGAGGGGTCGGCGTTCGCGTCCAGATTTATACCGAAGAAGGTGGCGAATTGAACGGTTCAGAATGGAATGCAAATTGGACCATTAATTGCGCGCGGGCGTCAGACGACCAGAGCCGACGCTCTTTTCAGGTGGTTTGGGCAGAAGGCGGTGCTCTCCAAGGGTGGAGGGCTTTGGAAAAAGGTTTATATGTGAGCCTTGGGGTACTCCTCGTGAAACGTTTTTGTGATATTTGTCGGGTTCATGCCTTTTGATGCGGACTGTTGCTTTGTTAGGTAGTGTATAAAAAATGTCGACATGACATTACGATCATGTAAGAATAATATATGGTGGTTGTTTTACATTTCTTTAGGTAATTGTTTTCTCGCTTTGACTCTTTCGAGGCTCTGATTCTTTGACTCTTCCTTCCGCCGGCTGAGACGGTCTCACCTTCCAAGTCTGGTCCCTTTGGCACTTACAATAGTTCCCCCACCTAACTGAAATAGCTAACGGACCCGGGTTTTCGGGGAATACCTACTATCACGCACTAGTGCAGCCTGTGAGCTCCTACATAGTCGAACACCTGAGAAAAATCCTTTATGAGAATAAGCATACATTGCTTATGAACCCCCACTGCCTGCTAAGGCGAAATTTGCAACTTATGATGACCGCCCCGCAAACTGATGTGATTGGTGGATGAAGGGGAGAGCCTGTTACTCTTCTTCACTATCGCTGTTATCGCCACTGTTTTTGTCTTCCTTAAATATAATTCATGTTTATCTGTCCACAATATCAGTTTTGCGTAAGTTTCTTGGATATTTTGAGTGCAGAATAAAAGTGAATTTTTTGTCTCATTGCTACGCCTATTAAAGTATCGGCTATTATGTTTTCTCCTTTGTGATTGATTCCCTGCTGAGTGAAGAATATACACCTTTAGCTGAGAATTGGCATAATTGTTCTTGCTGTGAAGCCAGTAGACCAGACAAATTTCACTTGTAATTTGTGTTGACACTTGGTGGGTCCCTTAAAATATTCATAAACTCTGTAAACTATTTCTTGCGCTTGTTATGTGAGGGGCCGGCCAGACACAGTTTGTAGGTGCTTAATACACAGTAATCACTAAATTACTAAAGCCATTACTTAAAATTAAGTAGATTAGTGCCTTCATTTGCTATGAAAACTATTAGGTCTATACCAGAAAACTACGCATGCTGAACAGTAATACTGAGCTTATGGAACAGCTGGAAAGAATCCGAGATTCGCTTGAAATCTCTCATTAGGTGTTGAGGCACGATGTCGCATGATCGCGATCGTATCAAACAGTGCTGCAGATCAAGTGACTCTAGCGGCAGGGCCGAGAACGATGCAAAAAGCCGTGCCATATTCCATCTTGAAGATAATACACTCAGATGCCATGTTAGAAAAACCCAAGTATAGTTTAGTAATTAGCCGGAAGAGGGTCCGTGGGCGCTTTTAGGTTGATTGAAATGATTGAAGGCGTTGTCATTGTCAACAATAGTAGTACCATTGTTGACAATGACAACGCCTTCAATCATTTCAATTATGTAAATGTCAACTACAACTCACCTCTGAATCAATACGCTTTTAGGTTGCACTCCGCTGTGGGCGTTCTCTGATGCTATTTTCGTATTCTGCAAATGGACCCGATTAAGGATTCGAAATACAATGAAGGGGTTGGGAGAACATTTAAAAGACATAAAATGATATGGGAAAGGCTTCACCATGTGAAGACGACATTTGATCTTGTTCGAAAACAAGGTAACCTAAGCAGCACTTGGGGCAGTCACCTTATTACAGAAAGAAAAATGTCAGCACAGAAATGCTTAAAATATTTACTTAAACACTGAAAACGTTAATTATAAGTTCAGATATCGCCTGTCCTTTCTCTCACTTATTATTTGAGTTAATAGTTACGTGAGAGACAGCCAAGCTCAGATTGACACGCACCGCTTCCCGTACAAATCATGAAAATTAAAAAGAATGCAACACTGTGCGACGGTGGCTGTGCGACGTTAAACCGGCAAGAAGTTTTAAGCTCTGACAGGGAAAATCTCACTAAGAAATAGCCTGGAGAAAAATTCAGTTATTTTAAAGCAAGTGTTCGCTTCCGACTTCCAAGAAATATCGCACACTTGTGAATAAATTCATTTCTGGAATTAGTGGCGTCGATTCTCTAAATAAGAGATTCTCTGAATAATAATGTGACTTCAACCGAAACTCGATTTTGCTATTTGTTGTCCCTGAAACCAAACATTTTTTATTGGATTTGATTGCATTTGTTTCGGCAGCCCAAATTTATATAAATAAATATATTAGTTTGCACTATTTTGGGAGATTTAATGTTTTATCTGGAAGACGCGTAAATCCAAAATGTACGAGCTTATATTCCATTGAGCTCATTAATATATCATAATATATAATACCTAATATATTGTGGTTCGTGCCTGAGTGCCCGTGACCGCTACATCATCGTTGACATCATCTGACAACATCGTCGGGGCCTCTGGCATGCTCAACGTACCGAGTGACAGCAAATGGCTCACGGGCACAGAACACATCACCTAGTTATGTCTGTGACAGACGCCGTTCTCTCAAGCCCGGAGCATGGTGCATGCCGTCGGAGCCAGCTGGCCATTCAAATGGACACGGAGAAATCGATTAAGGAATTCAGATCTGATGTGCGCCCCTATCTTGGCAATTCATTACTAATAACTTCTTTCTACAATACTTTAGATGTGCATTAAGAACGATTGTGTTGGAAGAAAGGGATTTCAAAAGTAAATTTCTTTAACACTATTTGCACAAGGAAAAATGCAAATTCATGCAACGATTTATTGGATCAGAAGCAAATTTTGGCCTATTTTTCAACATATTCCTCACACGAATCGACAGGTTTTCATATTGTGGTACTAATGCGTGTACCTCTATCTTAAAACTTAGTTGCCTGAAATTGGAACCAGTGCGAGACAGCGAAGTGAATTTTAAAGTTTCTCTGGTAGGATTTCAGAATATGTTCTTGTGGTTACTACGCAACCAAGCGAGACATCTATGTACGAAGTGGACTAAATAAGTGAGGTTACAATAGCTCTTACGGTCTCAATTTATGCCGCAGTTTAATGTACAATTACATATTAGGAGGACATGAACACTAATTTATTCTCAAGCTTGAATTTTGTGAGTTCAGCAAACGCGAAAATGATCCATAACTTCACTTCTCATACATTTTGTGTGAGCCTAGTTTCTTCTTAAGTCGTCACAAGGTACATCACCGATTTTCGGCGACCAATAGATAAAATATTATAAATACGGTGCACCAGAAAAGACTCCGCAGTGAACCGAATAAGGGCCTCCAATTGAAGATTTTATTTACGTTGGTAGCAACGAAATCACTTGGAAACAAGCAAAGGCAACGATAGTTCCAGAATTTATTATGATTTTGGTGATTATGCATTTTACGTTTTCTAGTCGCAGCTCGAGCAACCAACATAATGTGTATGGCAAGCACTCTCACCAGCACTGGAACCAGTGCGAGATAGCAAAGTGAATTTTTATAGTTTCCCTTGTAGGATTTCAGAATATGTACTTGTGGTTACTGCGCAACCAAGTGAGTCATCGATGTACGAAGTGGACTCAATAAGTGAGGTTACAATAGCTCTTACGGTCTCAATTTATGCCGCAGTTTAATGTAAAATTGCATATTAGGAGCCATTACTTATTAGGAGCCACAATTACATATTAGGTGTCACTGCGGAGAGACTTTCCTGGTGTGCTGTACCTTCTGTGTGATGTCAACGTACGTGATAAATGTAGCGAGTTTTTGGGTTTCTGTCTAGTGAAGACTTCTCCGCCTGACCGTGGCCGCACCGTCGCCCCCGCATGCCCCGGCGCGGCGCACGCTTCGGCCGGGGCGAATTCTTGGGCGCCGCATTCCGCGGGAGCTTCAATTACGCGTATCTCCTCATCCGGGCCCGCGGGGGGCGGGGCTGCCCGGCCGCGCACAAAGCCCTCCCCCCCCCCCCGCCCCCGAAGCCACCCGCCCCCTCGCCTTACCAGCTCTCCTCGCCGGGCTCGCAGCCCCCGCCGACCCCGTCGCTCCGCCACCCGACGTCCTCACCGACCTCGCCGTCCTCTCCATCCTCACCGACCTCACCACCCCCGCCGTCTTCCCTGTCCCCGCCGTCCACACCTTCCTCGGCGTTTCTACCGGGAGTGGTAGCTTAGTGCATCAACTGACGTCACTGCAGCGCCTCTGACCCGGGAGGTCCTAGGTTCCCACTCCCCACGGCGGCAGGATTTTCGACACTAGCTTTTCAGCTTGGTCGAATTCAGTCGCTGTGTGGAGGAGAATTCTAGCGGCCGGCTGCTCTGATCGGTAGTTTTCTGTGGTTTCTCCGATCAACACCAGGCGAATGCCGGAGCAGTACCCTAACAAACGGGCCACGGACCGCGCGCGATCTGTCCTTCCTCTTCCTTGTCCTCTCCTCTCCCCTAACACACACACAAACACACACACACACACACACTAACATGCACTACACTACCACATATTCCGGGAGACCGGTCAGGAGCTTAAGCTTGTCCTGGCTTGGGCGGTGCCCCTCTGGTGGGAGAGTCCTGGTTAGGGGGAAACCCCACTAGCCGACGGTAGGTCGGCGCCGGATCTCGCCATCCGACAGGGGAAGATCACCGCCATCTCCCGAGAAAAAGATGCACTACACTAACGGGACTAATGAGCAAAGCAGTTGACGCGCCCGGAAACACGAAAAAATCAATCAATCAATCAATCTCACCATCCTTGGCGTTCTCCCCGTCGTCACTGTCCTCACCGTTACCACCAACTGAATTTGTTCGTGGCTCCCCGCATCCCGCCCTCAGAGTTTCCTCATGGCCGCACCGCTCGCGCCTTTTCCGTCGCCCCAGCCGCCTCAACTGCTCCATACGTAGCTTTCCCCAGCCCCTCCTCCCTTGCCCCTACGGGCGTTGCAGCCATTCTCTATGTTCCTTCTGCACCTGCTGCCCGCACCTCCTCTGTAGCTTCCGTGGGTTGCTGACTGCTGACCCCTTCCTTGCCCTTCCCCCCCTTTTCCTCGTCTGCCTCATGTTCATTGCAATCTCTTTGCTGTCTCCACTAACCTCTCAACCCCTTACTACTCTCCTTTGGGTCTTTACCTTCCTTCTCCGCTGACTTCCGGCTCCACTGCCTCCATCGCTGCAGCTTTTATGCGTCCGCAAATCCCTGATGTTCTTTCGCCCTTCCACCTTGTTCTGTTTGTTACTTCCAATTTCTCCCGTCCAGTCGCGATGAACATAGGGGCCGTAACGATAATTCTATTTTTCGTACTGTTGGTAAACATGCTGTTTAATGCATATTAATCGCAATGTTCATACAAAATGGTAATTCACAATATAAGCGATTAATAAAAACTTTATTTACGCGAGGAAAATTTTTCCAGAGTGACAAAGGAACGGCTCGGAATTTCATCCTTATACTATTTTATTTGATATCATTTCATTTGTATTGGTATAATAAAAAAGTCATGTTGGATTGTGTCAGATGAAATAATTCCCTGCAAGGTTGCATGAAACGCTTTTGAGAGAAGTTAATAAATATATCGTCCACAGGATATAAAGGAACGTTTGTAACAGGCTAAATAAAATGGGGCGTCTGCATTAAATGTCCAGGTTACCGGGATATTATAGAATCACTTTTGATTTTATTTTAGGCAAATTCTTTTCTCCTTGCTACTTCATACATACTTTATCTATTAATATAGTACTTATGTAACGAGGAAATGCAATATTTTTATGAAACCTAATTTACAATTATAAGATGTCATAGAGGAAATTTACACGAAAAGAAATTGAATTCGTCCAGTTTTTAAAATGATTTTTTCAGGTGCAATTTCCCCTTGGTAAAACTTGAATATTGTGTTTAAGATGGCGTCAGTGGTTTGACGTAAAAGCTACTGACGAAGGTTGATGAAATTTACCGTTAGATGATTATACAGCGCTGTGAGAAAAACCGCATTCATAAGTCAGATTCTGGAAGTTGAAATGGAAGCGAAATATCGTAGTCATGTAAAGCCGGAGGTAAATATAGTGAACTTAAATATTATTTCATTTCCATGTAATATGGCATACGTCGATAACAGGTTTCAAAAATTATACTTATCATACTCGTACGTTCGTTCCGTTGTTTTCGAAAACTAATCTATTCAGCATCCCCAATGATGAGAATATAATCGTGCCTAGGGTTGCGTTGACTAGCGATCACCATCTCTTATGTATAAATAACCCTTTCTACTATATATACGTCCGGCATTATATGACTATTCTATCCAACCTTGACTTCCCGAAATCTGACTTATGAATGCGGATTTTCTCACAGGGCTGCATAAACATCTAACGGAAAATTTCATCAACCTTCATCAGTAGCGTTTACGGTCATCAAACCATTCACGGCATGTTAAACACCAAATTCATGTTTAACCAAGGTAAAATTCCCGCCTTGAAAAAAAGGCTTTTTTAATGCAAATTTTCCTGGAGTTATAGAATAGAGGCGATAGACTACATCCACATGCCATTTTTGTCTCAGAGGGAAATTAATTAGAACGCTACAGAAAACGAAAAGTGTATTTATCACTAAATGTGCCATGGCAATATCCTTGGAATATTTCGTTTGTTCTACCGGTGCGTTTAATATTAATGCTACACCCGCTACCTCTCAACACAGCCCCTTTAACATAGCTACTTCGCTGTTACGGCTTTCAATGCGGTCAATGACGGATTTCCTCCACAACCATATTGTCTGCCCATCATTTTCGCGTTCGTCTCCATTGCTCTCACTGCCTCCACCGCCTCCGCTATTGTCGGTAGCTCTCTTTCTTCCTCCTCTCCTCCTTCCTCCTCCTCCATCTCTTCCTCCTCTTCTCCATCTCTTCCTCCTCTTCTCCATCTCTTCCTCCTCCTTCTCCATCTCTTCCTCCTCCTTCTCCATCTCTTCCTCCTCCTTCTCCATCTCTTCCTCCTCCTTCTCTTCCTCCTCCTCCTCCATCTCTTCCTCCTCCTTCTCCATCTCTTCCTCCTCCTTCTCCATCTCTTCCTCCTCCTTCTCCATCTCTTCCTTCTCCTCCTTCTCTTCCACTTCCTTCTCCCTCTCTACCTCCTCCTCTTCCTTTCCCTCTTACTCCTGCTCCTCCTCCTCCTCCACCACCAACACCACCACCGCCGCCGCCGCCGCCGCCGTTTTGTGTATGGAACTCGCCCGCCCTGCCGCCGCCCCGTGCCCCGCCGCTTCCTCTGCTGTGTATTGTCCGCATGTGAGTGACCTTCCCGACCCTGCCCACGGCTCCCCGTTGCACCCCTCGCTCTGCGCCTCGCGCTGCCGTTTTGTCTGATTGCTCGCGCTGGACCCAAACGATGCAATAGTTTAATATCCTTTTGTGTCGGCGGTAATTGGATGGCCTTTATACGAAAGAGACTGACCGCTGTTCTGCGGGGGGTGGGGAGGAGGAAATCATATTTTTGGGTTTGCGTTTTCCTCTCCGTGGGATTGTAGAACTAGCCTCATACTACGCTCAGGGTTACTTTGTGGGAACGTATGAATTGAACTGGTCGTTTGTATTTTTGGCCTGTTGATTAAGCTTGATATCTCGATGTGAGAGAAAAAGAAATGGTATTTTCCCCTTACAGTTGTTGGCCAAAACTTCAATTAAAATATGATACGCATGGAGGTTCTTGACTAGTTACCACTTTCTACTACCTCATTCAAACATCACAATATTTTGTATTCTCTGAATGACTGTCGCTTCTGCGTGTGGGTTTTCATCTTTGTAACAGCGAACCATTTCCGTGCACTGCACGTAGAGGATTCAATTCATTTTCTACATATAAATTTACAATGTTGCTTAATTTCACTCGCCTACGATAATACCGTATGCTTGCTAAACACGTCAGTTAATAATACCAGACTCTTGCTAAAAATAACAAGAAGCCATTTTTAAAAAGCGTGTAATTATGATTAATGATCCTTCAGCACGGAATCTTTTTGTGCACTGCAGGTTTCTTGAATAAAAACGCGATTTAATAATTTTCTTCTGGCACAATCATAATTGATGTTTTTTGTTCCTAAAAGGAAAAAGTAGTACTGCCATGGGAAACCAAATGAAAGACGCAGGAACTTAAATTCATTTGTAATTTTTCTCCAGGTAATAAATAAAATACGCATTGTTACTTATGTATTACAAATATTTCAAACACTTGAAATGGAATGGTAGTCAATAGAAGTATTTAAAGTATACACATAACAACTGCATTTAATAAAAATGCATCTCCAACAAAAGCTGTATGATAGGAAACATGCCGAAATACAATTGCGTATTAATTATTTTATTTTTTCACAAATTTTCTTCAAAGCCTACATACGGGGCGAAATGTCCATTTGCCAAGCCAATGTAGTTTAAGCTGAAAAACTAATAGGATTTGAGTTTTAAATTAACACGTTTGCGGGTTATAACGTTCCAACATTCCAATTATCAACCGCAAATGGTTATTACTAGGAAATACAAAAATTAAATGGGAATTGAAGGAATATTTTCATTATGAACCTCATCGCACGGCACACTTGCGCTTTAATTTTACAAATTATAATGAGTTGGAATATTCACAGAGTACAACTACATGAGGTCAAAGAAACTTGGGATTCTATTGTGAAATTCCAGTGTGAATATTTGAACTAGCCCTTTTAAGTTCATTTTGTATGAATAATACGTAAAATGAATCCAAGTGATTCGTGAAAACACGTCTGTATTCCACTTCAAATACAAGTGTTGCAAGATTGACTTCACAGGGTGCGAGTTTGGTGCTGATTATCAGTGGTTACGTGCTAGTTTCGTACACAGTACGAGAGATGGTGATATCTGTCACACAAAACAAAACACATTTTGTATTGCCAGGCGATATTCACATTTGTGTGAAGTGAATGTTCAAATTCAAATGTGAAGTCACCGGGAGCGGTAGCTCAGTGCACCAACTGATGCCACTGCAGCGCCTCTGACCGGGAGGCCCTAGGTTTGAGTCCTCGCGACGCCAGGATTTTTGACACTAGCTTTTCAGCTAGGTCGAATTCAGTCGCTGTCTGGAGGAGAATTCTAGCGGCAGGCTGCTCTGATCGGTAGTTTTCCGTGGTTTCTCCGATCAACACCAGGCGAATGCCGGAGCAGTGCCGTAACAAACGGGCCACGGATCGCGCGCGATCTTTCCTTCCTCTTCCTTGTCGTATCCTCTCTCCCTTACACACACACTTACACTCACATGCACTATACTACCACATATTCCGGGAGACCGGTCTGGAGCTTAAGAGCTTGTCCCGACTGGGGCGGTGCCCCGCTGGTGGGAGAGTCCTGGTTAGGGGGAAACCCCACTAGCCGACGGTAGGTCGGCGCCGGATCTCGCCATCCAGCGGGGGAAGATCACCGCCTTCTCCCGAGAAAAAAACATTCACTACACTAACGGGACTAATGACCAAAGCAGTTGACGCGCCCGCAAACACGAAAAAACCAAACCAAACCAAATGTGAAGTCACGCTATCTCATATCCGATCACGCTATCCAAAATACGATTTAAACCCCCCGTAACCAAGTAAATCTAAATCATTTCAAAATGTTACCAAAATTTGGTTAAATATAAACAAAAAAGAAACAATTAGCAATTAGGTATTTTCAATTATGAATATACAGAAGTAGCCACATGACAACAATAAATAGGAATGGTCAAGTCTAGCTGTGATTCAAATGTACTTATTAATACCCCTGAAAGGCAGCAACGTCGAACAGGTGAATAAAATGTTAGAAAAATTAAGTAAAGTTTCTGCTCATTTCTATTTTCTCATCGCTGATTTCCTGCGATTTCTCTAAAGACCATCAAAACAAAAAAAATCTACTTCATATGAATGTCATTGATACATTTGTTAATGAGACGATCTCAGATATATTTTATATTGTGTAATACTAAACGTCCGTAAAGAATACCGAAAAGTTTTTATAGATACATTGCGTTGGCTATCTCAATCGTGAATTTTGTTTACTTTTTTTCTTTAAACTAATGCTGAAATGGTCCCTAACTATGATTCTGGCATACGAAATGCTAATTACTATCAACCCACCTTAATGCTGTACAATTCTAGTAAACCATGCGAATTTCTTGACCTGTGGTTAGATGCGAGAGGTAGGGGGAGGTATTTCCTTGGCAGGCTGTCAAAACAAATCGATTTATCGTCTGTACAAGAAAATAATTTACTTTAAACGAGCAAAAAATGTTTTCATATCAATGTCGACTCGTGTGCTTGTTACCACAATTTATGGAAACTTCTACTAATATTGGTAAAGGAAAGGAAGTACGGATTTCGGAGCTCGAGAAAACGTTAGTTAGTTAATGCCTTATTTTACGTGTCGAGACTCGGGCCATCAGGCGCTCCTTTCACCACCTAGAGGAGAAACGAGGTATAATCTTGGGCGACGAAACAGGCGAGGCAGAGGCTTCTTTTAGGCTTGAGGATCTTTTACATGCAGTAAATCTACTACATGGGACAGTCAGCTTTACTTACCCTCCGAAGGAAGGCGTACAAAAGGAAACGTGAGTATATATTTTTTTTCAATCTCTAATGTAAATCAAAATTTGATACATTATGTATTACGCTAACATTCGAAATGAATTTTACGAGTTGTTAGATAGAACTATAATTAAACCTAGTTATAGCCAAGCACTTATAATATTTTTATTAAAAGTAATGTATCTTGTGTTAAAAACTGTTTAATGAGTTATATATTGCGGATCTAAAATAACCTAATACAGCAAAAGAATTTCGAATTACAAAACTTCGATACGCGAGCGTCACAATAATTTATGCAACAACATTGTATTTTTTTTTTCGGAACATCAGCCGCGCGTACTCATTAGCTCAGAGAAGCGTGGAAATGCTGAATCCAGCAGCCGTATTCGGGCGTGGGGTGGGGGATTTGGTGTGAGGGTGGGGGTGTAATGGGGGTGGGGATGGAGTAAGTGGGCGTGGCCTGGGAGCGCACAATAATTCGCCGCTCAGATAAGCCGAAGCCGTCTGAGTTATGCTACGGCGCACTCGTATCTCGCGCCCGCTGGCGCCCCGACCGCCCACTGGCCTGCCAGACCGGTGCTGCCTGCCTAGACGCCCAGGAGGCAGGTGAATGAGGGAGCGGGGCAGCAGAGCATTTGGCAACGTTTGGGCATCTTCTTGCGGGTTTCCAGACGGATTACTCTGAAGAACGGTTACTTTCTGGCACCCGTTTTTTTATCGATGAGTATATTTGTTTGGGGAATAAATTGTTTGACGAATATGTTTGTTTCGAGATTGGGTTTGTTTGGAGAATGGGTTCATTTCACCCTCATATTAATTGCCTGATCATCCTTATATATTGAATGTCAATTGGAACGAAATTAATGTAAGACAATAGTATACCATTGTGGATAGTAAGAATATGTATTGAGAGAGCAGTATTAACACGGAGAAATACATATTCTAAAGGAAAAGAACGGTAAAAATGACTGGAGAAAGCGGTGTACTCGAGTTGAAATAATGGAAAAAAAAAAAATATAAAAAAGAAAATGCAATTGTAATTTATTTGGAATTTTAACAAAATTACTTCATTAGAGTCTCATTCCTTTCATTTCTAACTGGAAATCAAGGATAGCTCCAGCACGACAAATAAGCATCTGTATGTTTCTGTAAGCAAAGCAAGTTTCTTATCTGTGAAAATTGTTGAGCAACGCAATGTCGCATTCGAACCATACGAATACCTACTACAGTGCAGGCGGGATCCTTTCGAAAATATGGCCATGAAATCCACATTATTCTCTTGTGTGCCTTTTAAAAAAATTGAAAAATTTATGGAGTAGTATACTTTTGCGAATTATTACATCTTTGGCTAATCCGTACTCCGTTGAGCAATACATGAAATTAAATTAAAAAGCAATGTCCACTTTTAAGGCAGGTAAAAATATGTTCCCATTCATAATGCATTACAGTGGCTGATAGAGCGATAGGGTCTCGCTGATGGCGACAGCTGTCGTGAGAGGTGAAATTACAAGGACGTCCTGTTGGTAGATGGTAAGGACACTGGGTGTGGCTAGCAAGATATGAAAGTCATGTGGGACCTATTTCTGAATGGAGCCTTGCAGTATATAAAAGTCTTCCATTATGGAAACGCAAGAAACGGACACTGCTGTGGTTTGCTGGTGCAATGGTACAAATTATAATAGTAATATTATTATGAATATTTTGTTATTGCATAATTTGTTAAGAAAATGTAAAATATATTCAAACCCTTTCTTAATACACGAAATCATACAGCAGCAATTGGTATATACGCAGTTCAAATTGTCATATTCTCATTGGGGATCATTAAACGGTCGTAAACAGATATTGAATCATTGGAAGGGTTTCTCAGGGCCCAAATGACCCGCTTCCAATTCAATCATCACAAAAGCTCAATCCAAAGGGCCACACTCCCAAGAAAAATGCGAGGTCGTGTCATCTTAAAAATGTCCATACAAAATAAATCACCAGCATGAAGTAGTTCTTCCGGGAGAAAGCTGAAACATCTCGAAAACATATTACCGGTAGCGGTAGCTCAGTGCATCAACTGATGTCACTGCAGCGCTTCTGACAGGGAGGCCCTAGGTTCGAGTCCTGACGGCGCCAGGATTTTCGACATTAGCTTTTCAGATAGGTCCAATTCAGTCGCTGTCTGGAGGAGAATTCTAGCGGCCGGCTGCTCTTATCGGTAGTTTTCCGTGGTTTCTCCTATCAACACCTGGCGAATGCTGGAGCAGTACCCTAACAAACGGGCCACGGATGGCGCGCGATATGTCCTTCCCATTCCTTGTCCTATCCTCTCCCCTTACACACACACTTACACTAACATGCACTACACTGCTACATATTCCGGGAGACCGGCCGAGAGCTTAGAGCTTGTCCCGGCTGGGGCGGTGCCCCGCTGGTGGGAGAGTCCTGGTTAGGGGGAAACCCCGCTAGCCGACGGTAGGTCGGCGCCGGATCTCGCTATCCAACGGGGGAAGATCACCGCCATCTCCCGAGAAAAAAATGCACTACACTAACGGGACTAATGACCGAAGCAGTTGACGCGCCCGGAAACACGAAAAAATCAATCAATCGTACACATATTGGTACAGGAAGAAGATGCCACTGTGCCTCAACCAACATGAAATTGAACTCCAACAATCATCTTTTGACCTAGAGATGGAACCATAAGAGCAAAAGCTAATCCATGATAGATATCCTGCTGAGATTGCCAATTGTAATGTCGACGATGATATATCATGCAGTGGGCTCAGTATTGGATATAAGGCCAAGCAATTGTAATGAAGAATTATCGGAAAGACATTATAAAATATCCCGGTGTGTCCGTTGAAAGTTGTCGGACCTGTGGTCAATTCAGAGATATTATTCTGCATTTTATCTCATGCTGTAGATCACTAGCGCAAACTAAGTGTAAGAACACTGATGTGATATGGTGGGACAATTTATCCATGTTCAGCTTGTCAAGATCTGTGGCTTAATACCAAGCCATGATACACCATTCTACAAGTATATCTCCAAAAATGTCCTTGAAAACACCAGTTATAAACTGTACTGGGACCAAAGAAAACTGGCAGATCGAACAGTTCACCACAACAGACGTTATTTAACACTCTGGGATAAAACAAAAAAAAAGTGGGTTGTAGACATAGAAGTCGCCAATACAATTAATGTTACGATAGTGTATGAGACGAAGATCGAGAAGAGTACAGATCTGGCTCATATCGTGAAGGAACAGAGGAACAACCTAGATTCGAAGACTGACCCTGTCGTTTTTTCGGCAGCGGCCGTCATTACGAAGACCTAAAATAACTCACCAGAAACATTCGGAATTGAAAAGAGCATTGCCTTCTGACGCCATAAATCTATTTTACGTTGTTTTTGTTCATTGGTGAGGTAATTTTTGGAAAGTAATGAAAATTTGTACATTCTATTAATTATCAATGCAAAAATATAGGTTTCTTTCTTGTACAAATAAATATGCATACATTTGTCGAATATGCGATAATAATTTGGTTTTGTTGGTACAGAATTAATTTATAAGATTTATTAATAATATGGTAGTCAACGTTTGATAGATTTATGTGATTTCTGTTGGTGCCAGTAAATTAGGTTCGAATTTGTAATAACAATAACAGTCTAATAATAATGATCATAATAATAATAATGATAATAATACTGAAAATAATAATGATAATAATAAAAATTGTTATAATAGTAATATTAAAAATAATCAGAAATGTGGAAGATATTTTTACGAATAAAGGTAAACTGACTAAACGTAGTTCCTCATATTATTAAAATTTTTTACCAATACACCCATATAAATGTGATATATTTTTTAAATTAAAACATTTTGAGAGAGCGAGGGAGAGGCATTTCCTTAGACGTTCTCTTTAAGGAGATTAAGGTAGGTCAACCTATGTATTCCTTGACCCATAATATCTCGTGCGTCACGAAATCATCTCATTCCACCCGGCCAGTAATGAACATCTATATATACCATCGGCCCGGAAGAGCCGTCGGAACATCGGAAGGCGCACTTCCTGCCCAGAGACCGCGCCCGACCGGGAGACAGGGAGCGTTTCCTGCGAGGAGACGCTGTGTCGCCGCCCCTGCCGCCCCGCCCCGCCCCCCCCGCCCCCGCCCGCCGCCGCCGCCGCCCCGCCGCCCCACCGTCGCGTGCGTGGTTGCCGCGCCGTCCCAGCCGCCGGGTGTCGCGCCAGTCGATATGTTTATCAGTCTCCACGGCAATTAATTATTTCATGGCGTAGTTGCCGGATTGCGTGTTGTACTGTGTCCCATTCAACCGCGGCGGCGGAGCCGCTGCGAAGGGTGGCAAGCTTGTCGGGAAGTCCCCGGGTACGGAAGTGTCCCACAGAAGCGGGTACCCAACTACAGTCTACTGCCTTGATGTAGTTGGTTAGGTCATGTAGGATATTCTTTTGACACTTATTCATGCCTAAATAAATTGAGAGGTGTGATCGGTTGAAAAATGATTCGCATTAATTTCACGAATGTTGGCAATCTTGTGTTGGGCTATGGTACTGATAGTTTTTTCCATTTCTCCAATTGGTGAATGTTCCAATGAAAATTCTTTCCTCAGAAATGAGTGGCGCTTAATTTCAAGAAATATGCTCTTCAAAATTTCTTTTTAAAGATGTACTATTTACGTGGGTTAATTCTTAATTAAAATATGCTTTATTGTGGGTTTAGTTAAAAGCACAATTAATTTGTACTTCATCTCTTTAATTTTTGGTGATTGTGGCTGTTCTTTTGCCTTCGTCGAGAATGGAAACACTTTAAATTTATATATTAAAAATAATTTACTTTAAAATACTCACATACGTTTCAACTTGATTTTGCAATTACTTTTAGACACTAACAATATGTTTGGTGACTATATCGGAACGTAATAGATCAATAGTGAAAACTGCCACTAGTTTCCAGTTACTCTCACGTAACTGAAGCGTCCAATGTATTTTCAGCTTGCCCTCAGCTCATCCAGCTGGCAGAATACTACTTTTTGCGGATTAATACCGCATTCATCGGATCTCACATGTTTTACAACCTGTCAAAATAATCGTTCACTAGCCTTAACCAGAGTATAGTAGTATTGAAGGGGATTCTGTTTCCCGTTTCATTCTCGCGGACGTTGAAAGAGGCATTGTGTCTTGATAGAACAAACAAGGGAGAGGTGAGAAACAGGGCATGCTCGTGGCACATAGCGAAGTCGCTCGCTTTTCACCACTGAGGTCCGGGTTCGATTCCCGTCGAATCTCATGTGAAATTTGTTCCAACAAAACGAGTTTGGCTGCCTCACATGTGCTAGTCCAATCCCTGTGGAGTGTCCTAAACCTCACCCCTATCCTTATTCCTTCCCAATCCTGGCCGCTGGGTAGTGACGCAGGAGGCGCGTAGTAGCAATGTGGAGATGCACCTGGCGGTCCTCTTGACAACCGACTGCGACGCGACGTGACATGACATATATTTGTAATGGAGGATTACTCCGCAATAGCGCATATTAATGGAGGATTAATCCCCAGCGCAAAGCGCTCAACGCCCTTAAGGGGCTTGGAGACGCGTTGCGTCTAGTTATAGACGCAACAAATTAAAAGAAAAACAGTTTGTGATGGAACCGTCTCATAAAAAACTAGTGCTGTTGTAGCACCTTATTTCTGGCTATATTTTTAATGAGTAACATTATAATACTACATGAACATACAAAAGTGTTTCCAACCAGCAGTTTTTTTCTCTGTGGCGAGGTTCGAACACGGGTCCGTCGACTAAACACCCAAGATCGTGACCGCTACTCTTCCTCTCGCACGGCTATTCTCAGCTTTCACGAAACTTGAAAGCTAGTGATTTCTCACTTACTAAAACTTGAAAGCTAGTGATTTCTTACTTAAGCAAATTAAAAAATATCAGAGTTCAACGAAAACGAGACCTTCGACATAGTTGAAGCGTTCATTACACTATATCTGAGGAACCAACTAAAGAAGGGAGCTTGGGGCTTTTATTATTATTATTATTTTTTTTAGAAACAAGCTGTTTATTAATTGCATTAACTTCAATCAGTAAATAAGTGAAAACTACTAGTTTTTGTTTTCAAAACAGTGGACATTACGTTATTTAAAGGTCTAATTCTTAAGAAAATATTTCATTTAACAAATAATTCATATCATTAATATTTTACTTTTGCAATGTTAACATTTTGCAAATGAAGTCTTAGGCTTCCGCCAGTCTTTCGTGTTCTCTTTGTTGTTCGGGTTGTGATGCCGACGTTTCGACAATCTTGTCGTGGTCTTCCTCAGGACTGGTGTGCTGCAGACCCAATTTCCGCCACAGTTTTACAATACTTCCCCTTCACTACGTAAAGGTAGGAGGCTTAGAAAGAAATCTAAAAGAAACAACTTCAGGAATTATCAACCAATTCCTTTCCAAAATAAGTGTTCATCATTACAATTGAGGGAGCAAGACAATAGAGGGACACTCATATCAACGAATAGTACGTCTGAGGAAAAACGGAGTTTGCGCGTATCAAGGAATTTTCAGTTGGTGTATAAAATTTCTTCTGCTTTACATACACATATTGTAGTACTATGAACAGGTTTTATGTTGAGAAAATCTTAAGACATTTATTTTCAATGAGGAAATAGGAGTTGGTGTCTGATGTCTCAAACCTTCAATTATAGAATAACAGAATATTGGCGAATCGTGAAATTTTCAATTTCACAATATTACATGCTCTCGGAATACTTATCAGTTGAACGTCTGAGTACATTGTTTATATTTGCACGACCTGCTTTGTCTTCATTATCCCATTAAGAAGGTTGACTACGTTCCTCCGATTAAGACTATTTAAATTAATAATATCGTTTTTATAAACAGGATAATAAAGAAGAGAATGAATAATTTTTTGAGACGCCGGGGTACCCAATATTTGCGCCGTCGACCACGATAGCGAAGCTGCCAACACCCCTTCCATCATCCCAACTTTCATCTCCCATCATCCCAACTCGCACTCAACATTCTATCAGCTCTCGCTTCTAGCCTTATATGGCTGAATTATAAAAATCTGAAAAAAATATCCAATTAATACCCGAAAAAACTATATTTTGGTAAAGAACAATTTTGTGAATTAAACAGTATATTGATACGAATATTATATGATATATAGTATATATTAGAATGTAATACGAGTATTGTATGATACATATGAACATTTGATGATGCGAATATTGTTTAATGATATTGAATTATTTTTTGCAGTTATAATTAAGAATATGTGTCGATATTTATTCGTCAGTCTTCCCGAGTACCCTCTTTGGCCCACTGAAAATTCTTCGCTCATGTAGATCCCCACACGCATCATGAAACGCGTGAGTGTTGGTTGAGAGCTGCTCCATTTTATTCCCTTCTCCTTGAATCGATTTGGCACTCAACTGCAGGATTCCCGAGAGTTCAAACGCTGTGCAGGCGTGACATACAGATTGCTCTCCGCCTGTTCTCTCAAAGAGGTACCGCGTATATCACACCGCCGGCTCATAAATTCCGCGCTCCCCATTGATTTTTTATGTGGAAATGTACTGCCGCTCGTGCGGTAACCTGGCCTGAGATAAGAGTCGGTTCTAAGGCATCGCGTAAGAGAACGTGTGGCGGGTGCTGCTGCTGTTCTTTGGACTGCGGAGACCAGGATGCAAAGTTTCCCACACGACACAAAGGAGATGGGAGCTCCATATTTCTTGCCATCTTGTCGGATGCGTCTCATTGTGTACGCTGGAGGTGATTAACGAGACACGGTTGAAATGGAAGAACATTTCTAGACTTTGCAAGATAACTGGGAGCAAACGATCCATTAATTCGACCTGGTCTTGCTGGTTACTTATTAGCAATTTAAATACGGCAAATGAGTTAGCCAGTTTTGCTTTGGCGATTTCTGTACGCCAGTAATTTAAGTAATAAATTTGGTTTTGTGTTGAAATAGCCTTTGAAAGACGAATTCTTTAGTTTTTTGATAAGAAATTACGGAAAATTCGCTGAGATCTAAGCTGGTCAATAGAACATGGTATTGAAGATGTCATACACAAGATAATGACAATGATGGAAACGAAAAATGTATTTATTGAGGGGCGTTTCTAGCAAACTTTTATTCACTGATAATACTAAAGTTATATAAACACATTATTTAAGTCGCAGAAAGAAACATCTCTGTGAACACTTTATTTATTTTTACAGAATGTCAGTAAACGAAGGCAAGTGCTGAATACCACAATTGCAATAAGAAAATATTTTTTCTGTTCCTCGCTACACCTTTCAAATTAAGTGATTGGGTTTTGTGTTTTGTAACTACAAAAATGAAAAGAAGCTTTACGGTTATATTAAACAGTAAGACATTAACAAGTCACGTTAGTCTGCCAAATACAGTATTAGCTTCGGAATTATGAAACGCACATTAACGCTTCTACGAATACCACACTCTCTCATACACTTGGAATAGACTGACGCTTGAATATCTTCAAACAAAGAAAGTTATGTTGCGGAATAAACGTAATAAAACAGCACTCCCTCGGCGGAACAAAGCAGACAGCGAAGAGCAGGAAGTGGCAAGCGCGGACCGTAGCGTGACTCGCATGGTGCGTCAGAGAAGTGTAATGTCGACTTCCTAACAACGAACTCTGCCTTGCAGGCATGAAGGGCACCGCACCGCCGACATTACACCTACACAAACCCTTGCGTGGATCCTTCGTGTTCGTTTTTATTGCCAGCCTTTGGCCTGTATCGGGTATGATATCGCTTGTGCGAGGTTGTTCCATGCAAATGAGTTACATGATACACGTGTGTGCATATTACTACGAGTAGGCCCTGGTGAAGGAAATATATGTTCTGCCTTTGACATCTCCCGGAACATTATGTAATGGTTATACAAATGCATCGTTTCACTTACTGTTTCTTATATTCTAATTTCTGAAAGGAAAGTAATTTTAATAATGAGGTCCTGGAATTTAATTTCATTGAAGTATCAAAATTCGATCTGAATAAACGTTCAAAGGAGCTGGCTGGCGCTGACGTGCTTAATTTATTTATATTATTTATTTTACGTCAAAAACAGTTAAAACTGCATACGACGTGCTATGGGGAGAAGTGAATTCTGTGCACATTTTCAAAATTCTGTGATCCCTAAACTAAGTTATATACTACATGAATTTTGAATTAAAAAAAAGCTCCCATGTAATAAAATCTACTTTCAAGGATAAATAAGCAATACATTTTGGGCTCTTATCCATGTTGTCCTTCGGAATAATACTTCCTGCCGCGACAACATGGAAACGATAATTTTAATAACTATATTTCCCACTAAATTCTGGAAGACGTGCACAGACAATGAAGCCTGGTGAAGCGCTAGAGGAACAGAGGCGAAAAGGAAGAGAGGGGAGAAGTGATGGTTTTAAGGGGAGGGCTATAAGGCATGACAGACTGGAGTGAGTTTTTCATAGGTAATACGACGAGTGCTTTGGACATTGTCGATTAATTCTGGACTTGTGAAGTGAGGAGGGGATATATCTGAAAATATCCAAAGTATGAGACTATTCCCCCAGTAAAAATATGTCCAAGAGAGTTCCGAAATGCGCCAAATATTGAAAATAACTGAAAGCTATAATACAAAAAATCAAAGAGGTTATATTATAGTACATACACGGTTTATTGGACATCGACAAGGGTGTGTATACCGCCTCCTCGTAAGATAGAAGAGTCACAGTTTATGATTGGTCAGTAGGAAGAAGTGGTAAAAAAATCGGATAGAAAAAGTGATAAACTTTTTCACCACCCTGATTGGGGCATTTTGTGTGTATAGATAAACACTATTGATTTTAATTTCACGAGTGGAATAGTCGCGTTCAAGATAAAAGCGACAACAAACTAATTCGAGTAATTTCGTTTCATGTTGGCGAATTAAATAACTGGGATTAACAATTTAGACAAATTATTTTTACGACATAGTTAATTTCAAGCGAAATCGACTTTCTTCTGGGATAAGCGCGAAATTATCACAAAACACATTAAAAAGTGCAGTAATAACGTTTTCATATTTTTGAATGCATGTAAGAAATACGGTGTGATATTATTCATTCTTATTTTAGATATCCACCGTCTTAATAAATTGAAATTTACATAATACAATTATATATCAATCATATCATCAATCATCAATCATGCTAGTTTGCTTCTGTGAGTGTTCGGGTTGTTTTCCTCATCGGACGAAGTTACACACACACACGCACACGAATGTGCTGCAAAACATAGACGTGTCTGTGGCTTGACGTTTGCGGAACTAGGAGTTTCTTCGCATGCATCATCGATCTCTTGCAACATCGATCTCCTGCTGACCACCTTCCAATGACGTTCGCCAGCTACCACACCACACACCACAACATGTTCTACCAGTGGGGCTTACGCGGGTTGGGCACCTGAGGATTAGGTCTTATCCGCACCCCCCGCCGACGCACAAGTACGCTGGCAGGCAGGTTTCCGGATTCCACCGGAACGCAGTTTGCCTTCACGGCAACCTCCCCATTTAATGACTGGGTCGGTGCTGGGCGGTGCGGTGCGGGGCGCGGCGGTGCGGGGAGGGGCGGGGCGGGGCGGGGCGGTCGCCCTGCCAGCTCAGAGCTCCTAGCTATCCAGGCTAGCACCGACGTCAAAAGAAGGCGCCACTCACAAGCCCCAGGAACGAGTCCCTCCTCTTTGCCCAGAGTATCGAAGCCGGAGTTCCCCAATTCCCGTCTACCCACTGCCCACTCCTTTAGGCTAACAACGTGAGTATCGCCCAAACCTAGGCAATCTGACGGTAGGTATCAGTTTTCCGCCGGACGTTTTTACGGTTCGAGAGTATTCGAAGATTCATTTCGAAGATTCTCCTCCACGCAATCCTGTCCAAGGTCAACGTGCCAGGGGCTCAACTGGTGGTTTGCCGGGCAAGCCCGACAACCTGGAGTTTAGGGTTGCCTACTCACTGCATCCACCTTGAAGCTAACGGCGTGACTGCCGCCGCGTTTCTCGGGGTCCGGGTGATCGTCTTCAACTCTCCACCAGAAATCCCGGCAACATACGTCACCTGAATTTCCCCTGCGAGTGGGAGGGGGGGCGATTGCCAGCTGCACCTAATGCGTTCACCACTTGGTGATCAGATGTGGCACGCTTCTACTCGCTTGCGAGAACTGGCGAGTGCTCCGGTCGCCCTAACGCAAAGCACTTCCTGTTCTAAACATATGTGGCTGTGTGATGTGGACATGCCTAATGAGAAGAGATGGAAAGTGAAACATTGAATGAGAAGGATTAAGGAAGACAATAGAAGGAGATGCACATGGAGGAAGGCGGAGAAATGGCTGATGGCTGAGAAGATGGATGATGTAGAGAAATAGATTTGTGATCGAACTAGTGAAAATAAACTTATTCTCAAAAATACGGTAGTATAAGTGTTATTCCTGTCCCTATCATCGACTATTTTCAGACAAGATTCCAGAAAGATTAAAAGGGCGTGAAGCTGCCATGGGAGTGGAGGAGGAGACGATTCAATTCTTTCAGTTCAATTCAATTCACTTAAGTGATGCCTCATTTTACGAGTCCTACTCTCTAACGATGCAAATTTTGCTTTTCGCTCCTTTCACCTTTAGCTGATAAAGAGGTTATCGCTCGGGCGACGAAGCAGGCGATTTAGACTCCGCACAGAGGCTTATTTTAGGTTTGAGGATCTTTCACATGCAATAAATACATGGGGTAGCTAGCTTTACTTCCCTTCGAGAGGACGGCGGACGAAGAATTTCTTGCCCTTAAAAACCCCCGACGTCGATCAATTTAAACCCACAAACTTGGGTATAGCAGCCCGACACGCTAACCGTTACACCTTGACGATGGCCAGGACAAGAAAAAGCGCGCCACCTGACGGCAATAAAACGTGAGAAAGGAAGCGCACGGTGAACGGGCGTGACGTGGTGGTGCGGTGCGGTGCGGTGCGGTGCGGTGCGGTGCGGTGCGGTGCGGTGCGGTGCGGTGCGGTGCGGTGCGGTGCGGTGCGGTGCGGTGCGGTGCGGTGCGGTGCGGTGCGGTGCGGTGCGGTGCGGTGCGGTGCGGTGCGGTGCGGTGCGCGCGAGAGAGTGAGAACGGGGCAGGGTGGGGTAGATGAGGGGCTGGGGTTGCAGGAAGAGTGGAAGGTGGGGAGAGGTGTGGAGAGGGCGGGGCGTGCGAAAAAGTGAGAAACGGGCGGGGCGGGACGGGTCGCCGCGAGCGCCGGCGGGGGAGGCAGGCGGGAGGGCGAGGCGGAGGGGCGTGCTAGAGTGAGGAACGGGTGAGATGGGGTAAGGGCGGGAGGCGGGAGGGGGAATGGCCGGTGACACGTGCGAGAGAGGGGGGGGGCGGTGGGGGGGAGGGGGGGGCGTGGCGGGTTGCCTTGAGGGAGCTGCTTGAAAAGCCTCGCCATCGTAAAGCGCGCCAATGAGCGCCGGGGGCGCGCAGTGGGCAGTGGGCGGTATACGGCCCATAAAGCGGCCTGCACCTGCCGCGTCACGGAAGGAACATGAAAGGGGGAGGGGGAGAGCTGCCTGCGGGGAGGGAGATGTTTGGGGGTGGATGTAGCAGTAATAGCATGTGGCGCGGAGAGGGAGTGATAAAACACGGGGGAGAATGATAACGCACGAGGTAAGGAACGTGGAGCGCTAAAAAGTGCGTGAGGTGAGGCTGTGAGTAGAACATGAAGAGAAGGATGGGGTTGGAACCGAGGGCGAGGAGCGTACGTGGAAGGTTCGTAGAGCAAGGCATGGGCAGAACAGTTGTTGCGAAGAGTAAAGGTGGATTCGGATTGTAATACCCGAGTTTGCGGGTTCAAACCCGATCGAAGCCGTGGATTTTTCAGGGCGAAAAAATCCTTTGTACGCCTTCCTTGGGAGGGGAAGTAAAGGCGGCTGCCCTATGTAGTAGATTTACTGCATGTGAAAGATCCTCAAGCCTAAAAGAAGCCTCTGAGCAAAATTGAGATCCGCCTGTTTCGTCGCCCAAGATAATTCCCCCTTTCTCCGCTAGGTGGTGAGGGTAGCGTAACGAAATTTGCGTGGTTGGAAGAGCGGGACTGATGGCCCGAGTCTCGCCACGTAAAAAAAGGCAGGCATTGACTAACTGACTAACTACACGTGGGTGCGGGTGGTGGACCGCGGGGCGGATGTTTCCAATGACTGCGATTCGCTCGGACGCGGATCAGACGAACCACAGAGATTTCCGTTGTTGGTGGCCACTCCCACACTTGCTCCGCCTCCTCTAGAGGTTGAGGCTTTTCTCTACCCTCTTTGAAAGTCTGAATTCCGCGTAATTCCTGTAAGTTTCTATCTGTGATCAGCAAAGCCGAACCGCCAAGTATTCCACAATACCTTTACTATCATTATCATTATTTTGTTCTGTATATCTGTAGAAGAAACAGACGAATTTAGCTCGACTTCAGGAGTGGACGTTGTTGTATACCAATAGAAAATTCTGAGGCATTAATTGCTTACATGTTTTGACAGAATACTTTCATATTGACACATTATTTACTGTTTTGTTTGCTCACATTGAGGATCATTGTAATTTCGGAATGTCTAATAGGGCAAATACGTAATCGTAATTTCATGATGTCTAATAGGCCAAACACCTTTCGCGACACTTCCTCACTTTCCTTTGCACTGCGCGGCTGCAAACTCCGCGTCACCTAATTCTCACCCCAACCCCTGCCCCCTCCGCCACGTTCCTGACCCCACCCGCACCCACGTTACGCGTTCCCACCGGCACAGTCTCACCTCTCCACATCGTACTTTTCCCCGCACGTTCCCTTTCGCGCAGCGGGCCAGCGAAAGAAGTGGCTCAGGGCATCAACTGATGTCAATACAGTTACTTTGACCGGGAGGTCCTGGGTTCAAGTCTCGACGGTGGCAGAATTTTCGACACTAGCCAGATACCTCGGTCGAATTCAGTCGCTGTCAGGAGAAGAAATCTAGCTGCCGGCTGCTCTGGTAGTTTTCCGTCCTTACTCCAATCAATACGAGGCGAATGCCGGAGCAGTACCTTAACAGAGGGGCGATGGACCGCGCGCGATCATTCCTTCCTCTTCCGTGTCCTTCACATTTACATTGAAATGCACTATAGTACCTCACATGTCAAGAGACCGGTGGGAGATTACAGCGTGTCCGTGCTGGGAGGTTCCCCAGTGATGGGAGATATCTGCTTGGGGAAAACCCAGCTACCCGACGGTAGGTCGGTGCTGGATCTCACCATTCAGCAAAGGGAAGATCACCACAACCTCTTTACGAAGAATCAAGAACTACACTTACGGGAATAACGACCTTAGCAGTTAACGCACCAGCAATTACTAACAACCAACCAACCAACTTCACTGTTCCCTTTCTTCGTCACATTCACTTTTCCGCCACACTTGTCTCGCCCACGTGATCACTCGCCCGTCTTCTATTCGCTCGTCCACTTGCCCGTCCAATCGCCCAAGCGCTCGCTCGTTCTCCCTCTTACTCCCCAACCGCACGCCCGTCCACTCGCCCGCCTGGCGGCACGTTTCCCCCTCGTTCCACTTCCTCCCCCCTTTTTCCCGCCGCTGCCACCGCCGCTCCACTCCGCCCGATCCCTCCTGGTTCCTCCCTCTCCACCAGGCAAATGCCGGAGCAGTACCTAACCAAACGGGCCACGGACCGTGCGCGATCATTCCTTCCTCTTCCTTGTTCTATCTTCTCCCCTTACACACACACTTACACTAACATGCACTACACTACCACATATTCTGGGAGACCAGTCGGGAGCTCAGAGCTTGTCCCGGCTGGGGCGGTGCCCCGCTGGTGGGAGAGTCCTAGTTAGGGGGAAACCCCACTAGCCCACGGTAGGTCGGCGCCGGATCTCGCCATCCAGCGGGGGAGTATCACCGCCATTTCCCGAAAAAACATGCACTACACTAACGGGAGTAATGACCGTTAATGACCGTAACGGGAGTTGACGTGCCCGGAAACACGAAAAAATCAATCAATCAATCAATCAATCGGGAACTGCAGTTGACTGCGGCTCCACTTCTGTAAGGTTCCCCCTTCTGTAGGCTCCCTCTCTGTTCCGCCAAGGAGCGCGCTGTGAAATCACGGATTCCGTCGCCCCCAACGCCGCCGCTCCGCGCTCGTCGGTGCTTGAATTTCAGAGCCTCCTGACTCCGGCGAAGCTAAGCAGATTCCCACCGCTGCTAGGCGGGATGCTAAATCAATTAGGCGCCATCTTGCCAGGCTTCTCTTGCAGTCAGCAAGCCATAGCGTTTTATTGCTTTTTATTTTTGCACGGTTGTGAATTCCAAAAGAGAAACGTCATTAAAAAAAGGCACTCGCATTTTGGCTCTTTCTTTGACTCATAATGACAGCACATTTTGTTTTTTTTACCCTAATGCAATTTTCTAACCGAATTTTATCGCACGCAATTTAATTCTTTGACTGGATAAAACGATAAAAAATATGGCTGTAATATTTTCTCTAAAATTATTTCTTTGAGTCAGCTACTGTTATGAAGGCCCTTTTTTCACAGTTGAAGGTAGTGTTAAATATAAAACATGTTAAATGTGAATACTGTCATAAAATACTACTCATTCAATTAATTTTCAATAACAGTTTGATGGAAGAAAAATATGATAAAACATTCAGAAATATTCGCAGTATTTAGAATGCGGAATTACGCAAAAGTTGTCTCAATAATCTTGCTTCTCTACAATTTTCCCAACTAAATCTGTCAGCGTTTTTTGTGAGATAGCATACAGCAGTACGCATCAAAATATTTCTCGTAAACACACAAGGATGAACACATTTAGTGACACGCGAAAGCATGCGGTAAAAAAGTATTATTCCATGTATACAGAGATATACAAAAAATTAATAATTAAATTATATATTTTTCTAAATGAAATAAAATAACAATTCCAGAACCCATACCAAGTGTAGGAAACTCTAATCAAAGAAACAAATTGTCCCAGGATTTAAAATCTTTATTGGGTACACAAAGGATCACTTTTGATTAGAGTAATGCCCGTTTACGTAACTTCATGTAAGAATTTTCCTAAAATATCATAGCAATATTTATTAGATGAGTTTGGTTGATAATAAAAAGACATTTATTATCAACTCTCAAAATACGGTTATTTTTACATCTAGTATATATGTATTACTTTTACATATAGTAGATATGTATACTGTAAATGTTACGTTATTACACTGTCAAAATTCTTTCCTAATGTGACTAGTTTTGGAATCATTTTCTTGTGCAATGAAAAATAACTTCTACTATTAAGAATTCTCACTAGGCGAAAGAACCCACGTGGAAATTCTTTCGCCTTGAAATATTGAAATACACTTCAGTATTTGACAAATCGACACAAACTACACGAAAACTGTTTCTACATGAATTAATTTTGTAATTTTACAATTGTGTAGAACTGAAACACCAGGAAAACGTATATGGGAACATTATAATCTCAATCCGCGGAATTAATTGTACATGAAATTCTTCTGTATGTTTTTTCACTTTTGTAACTTTACAGAATTGACATTTTTTGTATCATATTCCTTAAAAAGGAAGTCTGCATTCAATATTCTTTTCGGAAGTGAATGTTCATTATTTTTATTATCACAATGAGAATATTAATATAATTTCTACTTCTTGCATTTTCTCATTGTAATTACTCGTTCTTGCAAAAGGTAACGTCCCAGTCATACAGCGTTTTTGCTCTTGGAAACACCTGTGTCGAATGTGTAGCGTTCGCTAGGAAAAGCTGTCGTTAACGATTGGATCACATCGAAATAGTGTAATGAGATGCTAATACAAATTGACGGGCCTTCGGATAACGGTCTTCTCCCTCCACCTGCTAATTGAAATAGCTTTCATGTCGCGCGGAGGATGAAGTCAATGAGCAGTTATCACAGAAGCTTTGCAACTTCCATCAGGATGTGGCTGGGATATTATGGTCATTCTGGAATGGACTTTATGAGACGAAATAATCGGACTGTGCCCTGGTGTTGACAAGAAGAGCCCATACAGTATGGCACAAAAGGCTCAGAAGACGGAGGTAGTTCGCCCGAAAAGCCTCTTGCCAATATGTTTGAGGGACTTTCCCACGGCCCATTTTCGACAAAAATAAGATAGCACTACTATGAGACTTACCAAATCGATTATTATTTTTTGTGCGGGTTATGTGATGCTGACGTAACGAATCTCGCAGAATTACAACGAAGACATTTCTCCTATTCTGTGATGAGAAATGCCGAATACAAACATTTATCTTCTAATTTCTCAGAAGGAATTCGATGCATTGATTGATTTTTTCGTGTTTTCGGGCGCGTCAACTGCTTCAGTAATTCGTCCCGTTAGTAGTGCATGTTTTTTTCTCGGGAGATGGCGGTGATCTTCCCTCCGCTGGATGGCGAGATCCGGCACCGACCTAACGTCGGCTAGTGGGGTTCCCCCTAACCAGGACTCTCCCACCAGCGGGGCACCGCCCCAGTCGGGACAAGCTCTAAGCTCCCGACCGGTCTCCCGGAATATGTGGTAGTGTGGTGCATTTCAGTGTAAGTGAATATGTAGAGGATAGGATAAGGAAGAGGAAGGCAGATCGCGCGCGGTCCGTGTCCCGTTTGTTAGGGTACTGCTCCGGCATTCGCTTGGCGTTGATGGGAGAAACCACGGAAAACTACCGATCAGAGCAGCCGGCCGCTAGAATTCTCCTCCAGACAGTGACTGAATTCGACCTAGCTGAAAAGCTAGTGTTGAAAATCCTGCCGCCGTGGGTAGTGTAACCTAGGACCTCCCGGTCAGAGGCGCTGCAGTGACATCAATTGATGCACTGAGCTACCGCTACCGGTAGAAAGAATTCGATGTGGCATGGACTATCTAGAGCGAAGCATTTCATTTCATGTCGTTGATGCGTGCAAATATTCCGCACTTTATCACTTTTTTACTATCTCGCACTTACTAACGTAAGAAGTAGAGATGGGCTTAACAGTTTCTTCAAAAACAGTTATCACAATAACGGTTGACTCGTAAAAGCTGTTATTAATAACAGTTGAAAAATAACATATCCATGCCCAGCAACCTAACATAACCAACTGCTAAGAGTTAAACCAGTTGTGGCGACTGCTAGGAGTTAAACCACGCAAAACGAATAACGTTGGTAACATCGTAAAGCTTGTGCAGCTACCTTACGGCGCTTGCTTGCACTACTTTCCCGAACATGTTTGGACAGAAGCAGCTGATACGAAGAGACTGGATGAACTGCCAAGGAGTAATTCATATAATATGTAGCAAACTTATATAGAATGTTACTAAAATAAAAATGATTCGGGTTTAAATTGTATATATTCTTTCAAATATGCAACTCGTGCATAGTAAAGTGACGAGTGCCAAAGATAATGAGGAGAAACAGTGTTTTTGCTTACGTATAGCTAAAGTGTTAATGAGGTCGAATATCAAGTATTATAATGCGAGTTATTTGACCGCAACTCATTTTATTTTATCGGAAATATTAGTTGATCTCACAAAAGCAGCAATGGGACAGAAATAAGTTCACAAACATATTAAACGGACTTAATTTAAAGGAAAAACTTCTTATTGTAGTGTACACAATAAAATATAAAAATATTGCGGCACATGGTGTGTAATAATCATGAATTATGTATTAATGAATCTATAATTTGAACACTGGTAAATCACGATTGATTAGCTGCAGTGAAGCTGTTATCGTACAAAACGGTTGCCACAAAAGCGTGTAGTAGTTGGAATTCAATAACAGCCAATAACAGGATAATAGTAATAACTGTTATTTTGCGTAACAGTTATGAAACGTTAATGGTTAAGAAATAACAGTTTAGCTGTTAAGGGCACATCCCTAGTAAGAAGAGAAAGTATTGTAATTGTGCGCCGGAAATCTGCAAATTTTCAACACAAAAACTCTTATTGTCGGGCCTTGATAACGAAAAAGTGAATAAATTCATTTGAAAAATATAGGAAAATGTTCCTTTAACACGTGGTGGCAGGGGGACCAGAATCGATTTTTGGGCGTCCTTCATATCGAAAAATCGATCGATGACAAAACGTCTGTCTGTCTGTCTGTCTGTCAATCTCTGTTTCCGTCTGTCTGTGCAGAACGCTAGCGCATAAAGTGTTCAACCGATTTTCTCCGAAATTGGTTTCCAATCTTTCTGGCTGATGTCGCAGCCCCTGGAATTTGAAACCGATATTTTAATTTTGGGGGTTACTTTATATGAAGCCCCTCAGACATTAAAAAAGGCTCTAAATTTTTTGATTAAATTTTGTTGTTAGATAGTGCAAATGACATTTAAGAGAATGGCGCAGGACTCATTTTCATTGACATCCCTGATTTTTCGAAGTTTGCAAAAAAGTTTTTTAAAACTAGAAAATTAAAGATAGAGATTTTTGATTCGGACAAAGTCTGTTATTCAAAATTAGCTCTTTGAAAAAGGAAATGCACAATTTTTTTAAAAACACGAGTAGTTTGTGCGTAATTTGCGCTTGAAATTTACAATTTTTTCTAAAAAAACGCTCCAAATTTTTTCTTTAAATTTTCTCTACGTGTGTAATACGGGACGATAAAAAATATGGTGCTAGTCTAATTTTCGGGTATTGATAGTTTATTTTCAAAAATTGCAAAAAACTCAAAACTACAACATTGAAGATAGGGATTTTTGCCCTGACAAAGTCTGTTGTACAAAATTAGCTCTTTAAAAAGATAATGAACAATTTTTTGAAAAAATAGTAGATTTTGCGTAATTTCTGCTTGAAATTAATAAAATATATACGGGCTACGAGAAAATTGAATGAATGATATTAAAATAATTAATTTAATTTGAATTATAATTTACTATTGAAAATGTCAATAATAATTCTATTTTACTTCTCGCTTTTTTACTTTTTATTCAATTTGTATTCTCAATGTGTTGATAAATTTGTTTTTAAGCAATCCGCAAAGCTTAATAGAAATTTGGCAACAATGCCACGTCAATATTTAATTGTTATCGAATGTGGAGATAGTGGTAGGGAAATGTTACAACTGTTTTATTTAGTCGATCTGGCGTTTCCAAATAAATCTTTCGGAAATGATTCGAAACCTATTTGATGATCCATATTTTTGTCGCGTTTTTCTCTTGTGCCTTAAGAGAACTAGTGCTCACAATAACAAAACTTGCACAGCGTAACACCTAGACCGAGAGCCAGTACTTTCATTTGTGAAGAATTTCGAAGCAGTTTTTTATAAATTACTCCTCCGAATGCCCGGTGAGGTATGTTATATATCATTTAATATAATAGCTGAGGCGTTAGTATCTCAGAAAATGCAATATTACCTAGCTGTTTCTAATAAAGCGAGAAAGTATGTGCTGTTGTAGTACCACTTCTTAAAATTTAAAAGTGAACATTGTTTCATATTGGGACATCGAAAGACGATGTTCTGAACGGTGCGTTTGCAAACATTTTAATATTGCTAAGGTTTAAAAAAAAAATGAAAGACAGAGCCATACGATTAAATCGTATAGAATATAAAATAGGCAAATATAGCAAAGATTTTGAGATTTTCTGCATTCCTGTCCTTCTGTGGTACAATGGTAGGTTTTTCAAAATAACCAAATCTCTAAAAATGTTATTGAAGGTTCAAAAGAATTTTTTCCTACGTTTCTGACTTAAACATATTTGCGCTTCCGTACGGAATCTACAAAACCATCTTAAAGGCGTAAGATGCGTTGTTTTAGATTTAAGCAAGAGGGAAAAGTGTGTTGCAGATGCCCAAAAGCATTTTTACAAGATTATAGGTTTTAGTTTTAAATTTGTACGATGTTGTTCTGGAGTAATTCTCTGTTCTGCAGAAGAGCATTTTTCCGCTTTGTGTGTCAATGGAGCTTTTAAGTCGTCCAAACTGCGATCTCCAACGTGACCTCAAGTAGCCGATGTCTTCTACTTCCTCACTCTGTAGTATTAATTCTCAACGAGATCTCGGAGGCGCTGTGCGGAGTTTATTGCGAGCGATTGTGTGTCAGCACCTTGTGCTTGATGGACGCGCGGGGTAGGGGGCGGGGATGGAGCGCGGGGTGAAGGTCGGGGGGTGCCCGGAGGCATGCGGGGAATTAGCCGCCGCAGGTACGCCGCCCGCCCCGCCCCGCCCCGCCCCGCCCCGCCCCTTCCCACCTCGCCGAGCTCCCTTCATCTAGGCAGAAGCCCGCGGCTCAATTACGGGGGTGGCTTTGTCGTGCCCACAGCAACTGGTCATTTACATAGCAACGATCGGGCTCCTCTCGGCGGAGCGGTAGCGATGGTGGTGGGGTGGTGGCAATGGCAACGAGGGCGGTGGATGGCGGAGGTAATGACAGTGGTGGTGGTGGTGGTGGTGGAAGCGATGATGGATGCGGTGTCGATGGCAATGGCTGCAGTGATGGAGGGTGGGGGCGGTGACATGCAAGCTGAACGAGCGGTGAGGGGGGGGGGTTGAAGCCATAAACCTTCGGTTTAACGGCAGCTGATGCTCAGTCGTCCAATACAATGTCAACGGTGGGCTGTATCCATTGGCAGGTTTGTTACACGAAGTTCCGAAAAGCTGTCTGAACTTCGAAGCTTTCATGTTAATAATATTTTTATGACAAATGATATTTATCGATAGTTTAGTTTTGAAGTTTTAGTTTTGTTTTTTGAAGCTATCTCTGAATTTCCTCCATTTTAGTTTCATTTGCATGTGAGGGCAGAAATTTAAGTGACCTAACGTGTAATTCTTCGAATTAACAGAGTCTTTCTTAACTTACCTTTCTGGAGAATGTCTGGATTGAGAAAATGTCTGATGTTACGGTTATCGCTTTGCCCTTATCACTCGATTGTTTGGGTTGCGTTTGGTCTCTCAGTCACGGGCTCACCCCAGAGCCAACGCTTAATGTTTTTAGTTGTGTGAAGAAGTGCAAGAAAGAGGTGGCTCCAAAGATACTGATCGAATCTTGCATATTCAAATGATATGAGTGTACATAAAAAAGAGAGGTTTATTACCGATAGGCTCTTTGCAATTCAAAAATTAAAAATTTCTAAACGATTATTTTTAACTAAGAGAAGAATATACAAATATTTTAAAAATGAATTTATTACTAACTTTTGCGCAGTATTACATAACTTTCTCTCTACTCCGTAGCGAAGAAAGTGTAAGTAAAGCAAGAGTGCTCTATACGTTACGCAATTTGTCGTACACAGGTGTTGAACGTGTAGTATCACCAGAAACTCCCTTCCTTGTGTCCCATGCCTTGGAATATCCTGACCGCTTTGCTGTATGTACATCATCTCTTTCGCTCTGGCACATGTAGGGAATTTAAGATATTTTTAACGTTACAATACTTTAGATGGGACTGAACAAGCAGGAAGGGAAAAATCTTAATAGAGAATTATTTAAAAATTGCGATTTTTTCTGAATGTTTTGCAACCGTTTGAATTAACAACTTTGTTTGTCCCATTAGCATCTTGTTATGCAGATCTTGTTCTCATAGAATTATTGACTTTAAAATATTCCTTTTCTGTCGCTTTTCACTTGCTTTTGGAAGATTATTTGAGATATATTTAACGATGCAGTAACACAGATAATAATTTAAGATAATAATTGCTTTCAATTTCTTTTGTGTGCATGAATACCAAATATTCATATATTTGTGCGTGTATGTGTATGTACGTGTGTGCGTGCGTGCACTGATGATTTGCTCGTGTGAAATTTTCAGTGTATGGCAGCAACTATCTGATAAACGTTTGCGCATATTCGCCACGGCATAGCATGACGTTTCTTAAAGTTAGTTTACGTTCAAAGTATATCAAGGACTTGGACCAACACGTGCCTGCGAGAGAGGGGCAGCAAGAGAAAGGGATACCCTCAGTTATGACGCGGGCCCTTTCGTGCTCTCCCTTCGTCCCACCGTCCCTTACCGAGGGTTGGACACGGTGACCGGCACGCCGCCGATTAAGTATTCCATGAATTTAAAGCGCGGACACGGACAGCGGCACCGCGCGCGCTCCCTGCGGTCCGAGGGCGAATTAAAAAGTGTAAATAAACATATCGACGCGGGACGCTCCCGCTGGCGTGTGTTCAATTGGGCGTGCTGGGGGTAGAGAGCGTGCTAAAAAAAAGACAGATTTGTCCGTTTGGACGGTGTTTGGAGAAGCACTGTAGTCTGTCTGGGAATTTGCTTTCGAAAGGTATTCCGTTTTAGTTGAGTTTTTTTGAACGGTAGTGGTTATCGGCGTTGTCGCTTTGTGGGTTTGTATTTCCGGCCAAAAAGAAGGCTATTTCAATTGTAAGATAGTGACAATTTGTAAACCAAATGACTACTAATTCCCATGCTTTATTTATGCTAGTCATTACATGTTTTAATGTAAATAAAATGTCTAGCACTAACTTTCAAAATCAAGCAAAGTTTTGAACATGAATTCAGTTGTTATTATTACTGCAAATAAACATCACTTCAAGGGTTTGTTTTGTGATTTTTGCAATTCATTTACATTGAGTATATAAACGAGAGTACGAACATTATTAGGCAGGAAAGTGAAATTTAATGAAATATGTTTCATTTCCATGCCTCTTCCGAGTTGCCCGAAACAATTATGAATAATTATAAAAAATTACACCCATTACTTTCTTTCCGCTCCTAGGTAATAGGTATTAATATGATCTAGGCTGTCCGCGTGACGCCGCGTCTAAGGCTGGGGTGCCGACGTAACGACCGACATATCGCGGTCCTCTTCAGGGCTGTTCTGATCAGGCCAGTACAGCCCTGAAGAGGACCGCGATATGTCGGTCGAAACGTCGGCACCCCAGCCTTCAACGCGGCGTCACCCGGACAGCCCAGATCATGACTCTGGCCGCGGAAGCCTACGATAGCTATTAATATTTTTTTCCATTAGACATTCCAATGTATGCAACCTAACATACAAAAATTATAACTTATTTTCAACTTTCGCCTTCGTAGAAAGTTCATGCCCTTTGAGATCCGCCGGGACCCTCCCTCTGTCCCTCGGACGACGTGGCGTATGGGCACTGTCACGACGCCTTTTCCCCGGCCAAGCTCGTGATGATACATGGCCCCTCATATACCTTCATTAACTTTTTGACGGCCTCTCGCTACCAAAACATCGTATATCCTTATTCCGAGACGCACGATAATCCGGCAAATTCACTTGCGCGGCGGCGCTGGCGCCCCCTGGAGCCTCTTGGAGGAGAGCGCTGCGTCGACACACTGGTTGCATCGGGCCAAAAACCTGGCCATAAAGGCTCTCACAGACCGACGCGGAAGATCCGCAGCCTACGCGAATTGGCCGCGGCGGAAGTTTCGCGTCACGTGTTGCCTTATGTTCACACGGCGCGCGGCAACGGATTGGCAGCGTTTAAGGCGCCTACAGACAGACGCGGAAGATCCGCAGCCTACGCGAATTGGCCGCGGCGGAAGTTTCGCGTCACGTGTTGCCTTATGAGCACGTTCAAAACTGCGCGGCAAGCGAGCGTCGCGGCAACGGATTGGCAGCGTTTAATTGGCGGTGAAATTGATAACGCAGTCAGACGCGTTTCTTCCGCTGCAGCTCGAGTTTCGTGGAAGTCCGCCCGTGTTCGGGAGTCTTCGCTCCCCTCTGGGTATCAACAAGGTATCTTTCATCAGCGGGGCACCACTACAGCCAAGATAGGCTCTAAGCGCCTGACTGGTCTTTCGACATGTGTTGTAGTGTAGTGTGCGTATGTACGGGGTGGGGAGAGATTGCGAATTATCGTTCAACACACTTTATCAATATTTCTTGTCATTTAAAAACCATTCAGTGTAAAAACCATAACGTATGGCACGGTTGACGAATTTAGAAAGTGAGAAAATTTGGTTTCTCTCATGTCCAAGGGATAGTTCAATATTTTCTTTCTAACCTCCCAAAAAGTCTCTCGACATCTGCGCTAGGGTAATGGATGCAAGGTTAAGTGTATGTAAGTAAGGGATGGGGGTAGGACAAGGGAAAGGAATGACAGCTCGTGCGCGGTTTGTGTCCCGTTTGTTAGGATACTGCTCAGACATTCGCTTGGCATTATTTGGAGAAATAAGGGAAAATCACGGTCAGTGAAGCCTACCACTAGAATTTTCCTTCAGAGAGCGGCTGAATTCGACACAGTTATCGAAGGTAAGGTCGAAAATCCTTCACTGTCGGGCTTCGAAACCTAGGACCTCCCAGTCAGTGTCACTACAGAAATAACTGCAATGGGTGGCTTTGTGGTATCTCAGGCGTTAGTGTTGGCGCGCGCGCGCGCGCGCGTGTGTGTGTGTGTGTGTGTGTTTGTGGTGATGAAATTGAGTTGTAAATACTAGTAAATAATGTTTGTATTTTTTTTTTTTTTTTTTTGCTGGTAGTTCTTCTGTTAAAATTTTTTAAATAAATATTTTGATAACACAAAGTTCTAAGTTTTGTTATTTCATTTGAATTAATTTAAATATATCATTAATATATTTAATTTTTTGGGGTATTTGAGTTTTTTACTTACTTTTTAAAAAATACGGGTGTGTTTTGGACTGGTGAACATGTAGCCATCCTTCGATTATACACAGTGTTTTGAATAACGTAATGGTGGCCTTTTTAAATTTTTACTTTCTCGCATACTCCTTTTGTAGTGTAGAAAACGTATTGTAATGTTGCGACAAAAACGGCAATTTATTGTCTGGAATCTCGTATTGCGGATAAATGTTGTTGCAAAAGTAGTAAATTTCTTCTTCTAAGACGTTTTATATTCAGAATCCACGTTTTATGGTTACTTTAAAATGTAAAATTGCTGTTAATAAAATCGGTCATTTAAAATAAAAGTATAAGAGATGTAAATTACAATTATGTAAGAGAGATTCGTGCTATTCAACGTAGCTTTAGTCTAACAACGTAGCTTTAGCTAAGAACCTTGTAATACTAAGTATCCAATGATTTAATGCATTCGATTACATTTATTTTAAAATGTTTTGTTTATTCACTGAGGCGGGAATATTTCGAAAACTCAAAATCTAAATAATCACAATAACTTCACTGGTGAATATGATGTTAGTGAACGAAAAAACACAGGAAGCAAGTTTTCTGCTAAAATTAGTTGTAATCAGGCGTCATTCTCTCTCTCGGTCTTGGGCCGTAATTAACTTGAAGGGAAAAAGTTAATTACAGACAGGAAATGAACGTTCTTTGTCTTGTGTACTGTTCATGCACGTATGACTAGTCACACAAAAAGTCTCTGAAAATCACTTGGAGGAAGGCTATGTGATGTGGGCTGTGATGATGGCTGCAATTTCCCTCACCAAGTGAAGCTCACACTCCACCACTCTCACATATGGTGGCTAGGCTGCTACTGTGGGCTGATTATTTTGACGGAGAGCGTGATTGGGCCAAAATAAATTTTAAGCAATATTAATGTCTTGGTCGCAATGGGTCATGAACAGATAGATTGAAGTACTCGGAACTTGTGACCATTGATTGAAGTTTTATTTTTGTCGGCCTTTCTACTTCCGTCTTAATACTTGAAATGTAACCCTTTTCATCAGAACTCTCCCGAACGTATGGTTCCTCTTCAGAATTAGAAGACTCTACCAAGACTTTCACATCTGGTTTATTCTAACCTTTTTTAAAGTCACATCACTTTCAGATTTCACTTTTATTTGTATCTTGATTCTTTTTCTTGTTTTTGTTTTCGTTGTAGTTTTTTCCTGAATTTCAGTGCCTCTGGTTCTTTTGACTGAAACTGCGATTTCTATACTGCTTGAGATGTCTGTCTTTATCCTTTTTTCCCTCCCTATCCTTATCCCTATGTGTTATGTTTATCACAATATTGTTCTTTGTTGGAACAATTGCTGTTACCACTGCGCTCTGTTTTATGATATTTGTTGTTTGAATTACTGATTTTGAGCTTTCTACCTTTCTCCCATATCTCATTACTAATCATTGTTTTCTCGACTTAATCACTGAATTCTTTAATAACATGTACGAATTTTTGTTCTGATTAATTTTCTTCCTCTGACTCATCTTCAGACTCACACTTATTTGATTTTTTTATTAGTTTCTACCATGCTTCAGTTGGTAAAAATTATTGATACAATTTCAAGGACGCATGGAATTACTTTAGATTCTCCATTGACAATATGGAAAATAAATATGGGTATATTTCTTGCTATTTACTTCTTTCCAAGGTGACATACACGCCAAAAGTTATTTCGGTTTGTTATTAATTCCAGGCAATTATGTTTACATAGTGGCTCGTGGATCAACTGTAGTAACAAGACCTTCTTTTATCAAAATCAACTTTATTATAAGAACTTTTTTTGATATGTCCTTTTTATTGGTCTCAGTAGTACATTAATTAATGTCCGTATTTTACACTCTCGCATTCTACATACAATGTATAGAGAAAGTTGTGTAACACTATCGGCAAAAGGCGATTTTGGGAAGAAAAATATTTAGCAATCGGTTACCGATAAAGGTAATAATTATCTCTCTCTATCTCTCTCATTCTTTCACTCTCTTTACCTTTCTCTTTCTATCTCTCTTTCCTCTTTCTCCTCTTTCTATTCTCTTTCTCTCTCATCTTTCTCTCTATTTCTCATCTTTTTCTCTATCTCTCATCTTTGTCTCTCTCTATCTCTCATCTTTGTCTCTCTCTATCTCTCATCTTTGTCTCTCTCTATCTCTCATCTTTGTCTCTCTCTATCTCTCATCTTTGTCTCTCTCTATCTCTCATCTTTGTCTCTCTCTATCTCTCATCTTTGTCTCTCTCTATCTCTCATCTTTGTCTCTCTCTATCTCTCATCTTTCTCTCCCTCTATCTCTCATCTTTCTCTCTCTCTATCTCTCATCTTTCTTAGATAATGGTTCACATATCTTAATGTTAGAATCACTCCTTTTGTTTTTGGTACTGGACTCGTCCTTGTAAATATTATTTTGCGATACTTGATTAGAGTTCCTTCATTGTTAAATTATTGAGTTTGTAGTATGTCTGGTTCATTTTGTATGAGGAATAGAACTTTCTGATTTTGGTGCTGAAAATAACTTGTATTGCATGAACTGAAGGATCTTGAACGTGTTGAATTTTCGTATATGATATTTGATTGATTGAAGAGAAATATCATCTTCATGATGATTATTATTAACTAGTGCTAAAGTATCAGCAATGGCTTGCCCAAAATTAGGGCAACTAGTAATTTCCATTCCTCAGACTTACAACATGATATATAGGTTTGTACTTTTATTATGGAGTCAACGCATGACACATATCTTTGTGATAACATAGTTTTATAATTATGAGTAAATATTTAAATTAATATGATCTTATAGCAGATTGAATATTTTGTATCGAACAAAATCGAAGCCTTTTCAAATGTTCAAAGATTCTGGAATGTGAAGAATAAGAATAATTGATTTTATGGTAATTTATGCAATTCACACATATGAAAAAGAATATTTCTATATAAATGAAGCATGATCATTGAGACATTCTCTAACATCAAAAACAAGATTTAAATTAATCTGAATTCAATAATAATTTGTCAAAAAAAGCTATTTCATAAACGTGAATTAATTTGAATCCTTAGTTTCCAGTTACAGCAGAGCACTTAAAACGAAACGTAGAACTTGAACGCTTTGTACATGAACAATATTCACATTATCAAAGACGCGATTTTGTGTTCCCGCCAGCTAGAGCCAATCAGACTGTCCCCATGCCGAATGTATGTGCAGTTTGTTTATATGCACCCGACTTATATTTCTATAAGTTCCGAAGTGAATTCGCCTTTCTATTACTAAACGTGGCAAACACTGTCTATTGTTTCGGAACATGATAGAGTTATGAAGAGTTACGAATAAATGGAATCGGTGTGATTCAGCAGTATTCTCTAAAAATTAAAGGATATACAAATAAAGGCACAATATTTTTCAAATCAATCAATTTAATAGATCAGAACTACACATAATGTAGTAATAAATACTTTTTTGTGCAATTTGGTATTTGCATCATACGGTGTGTCATTTCCAGAAATGCCTGAGCGATGCCCAAAGGTTTTTAGAACTCTCAAAAACCAACAATGAAAAACTATATTAAAAAGGTAAGTAGTTAAGACTCTCTTAAGTAATGTGGACAAAATCCCTGGTTTGTGTCGTAAGTACCGCAGTCTAGTTAAATTACTCGGGATGTTTCCCACAAAAACAGTCTTGGGAAAGGAGAAAAAGAAATGGTGAAGTGAAACTGAATGAAATGTGTTTTTTCGGTCTACACTTCCACGGGCGGAATTTCTCTTTTAGAAAGGATCCTACGAAAGGAGGAGAGATGGATAAATGCAGGTTGGTCATACGCTGAGCTCTTGGAAACCACGCTTATAACACACATTCTCCGCACGTGCGCCTGGGTTCGATTCTCGATGGAGGCTCTCGAGTTACGGCCTTCAACAGAGAGTCGTGACTCCAGCCGGGAAAGCCGTCCGAATTTAATGGCTGCGAAATTGGATCATGAAACCAAGCAAAACGGCGATGGGGGAATGGACGGATGCTCACCACATGACGCACTATAAAACTTACTAGGCTTTGGACTCCTCTGAAAGCGACAGAATGTGTACATTCAATAAGATTACCTAGTCCTCTTCTGAACTTGTATTTTTTGTGCCTTTTAAGTACGTACTGAAGAATTGATTTTGTGCTATGTACTTTTTTATCGTCAAAGACAGTAAAAATGTGATGAACAGAGCGAAGTATAATATGAAAGTCTTCTAACACTCTTTTCCAAATATAGTTAAATTATGAAGAATGATCCGAAATAGCAAGATTGGCAACAGTTGAAAACTAGACATTTTCGCTCCCAAGTAATAAACTTGTGATCTAACAGAATGGCACAGACTCTCTCGCACTAATCAATTTCCTAATTTAAACTGGACTAACTACAATGTTTTCCCCACACTCTCACGAGCTACTATGTATTGGCGCCTAAAACGCATTTTTTTAAAAAAATTCTCAATTTCTCGGTTCTTAATAGTGGAATTGATATGACTTCAAGAATATTTTAGAAGAGTAAAAACCTTCATCTTATATACATATTTTCATTCAAAAATTTGAAACCATTTTTGAGAAACATAGTTTAAGCGTTTCTGAAAAAGCGCGAATGTGAGTTAATGTTTACAGAAAGCTTTTCAGATTTCGAGAAACTTCAAGTGCTTCAAATGATTTGTTATGAAGTTTCTCGAAAACTCAAAAGTTTTGTGTAAAAATGAGCTCTAAATTACGCATTTAGATGAAAGCTTAAATGACATTTTCTCAAATTCGACTCAAACATTTTCAATCAAAATGTGCCTATTATACAGGTTTCACTCTCCAGTGATATTCTTTAAGATGTGGTTCAGATCTACTCTCTGAAAAACGAAAAATTGAAAAAATCTTTTTGAATAAAATTTACTTTTTAATATAAGTATTGTACACAACTAAACTAAACCATTGATTGTTAATCGATATGTGCTGTAAAATAATTCACTACGACATTTTGGTGAAGTTTGTTTTGAGAAAATTTTTCATTACTCAATGCGATAATTTTGATGCTAAATTAACGTTTTTGAATTGTTGTTATGGAAACGGACGATGACAAATTCATTCAGAAACATGGATTTAACGCTACAAAGGTCCTTAAAGGTCGTGTGTTCATAATAGGTAAGTTTTAGTTTCAATAGCGATTTCATCAAATTATTCTTACAAAGCGATATCGCGTTCACAAATAGTACGGTCAAGTGATTCGGCCACGTGCAATAGACGGTTGGGGCAGGTGAACGGGACACAGGCTGTGCGATAGAAATTCACGTGAGATACGAATGTTTTCAATTGTGTTTGAGGCGTAGGGAGCATTCTGAATCCCTGATCTATAATTCTTCTACAATCTCTTGGCCTGAGAGGCAGCTGGGTGGAGCTCTATTCCACACTCAGAACAATAGTTCAAGCATTTAGGTGTGGCCAAGGAATGCTATAAGAAAATACAGAAAGATACAGGACCGAGATGGGTCTATGCAAGGTTCAGGTTCCGCGAGGTTCTCTTCACTATACTCTAGAAGGGTGGGAGGAAGAGCGAGAGGCCTGGTCTTATTTCAGACGCCAAAGAGAATAGGAAACAAACTAATAAGAAAGTCTGTGCCATTCTGCAGCCACACTAGTATTCTTCACTGAGCTCCTGGAATATACAAAAAACATTGACTTCTATGACCTGAGGCCGTTTAGTTTTCCGTCAATTTATGTGCATATTAGAAATTAGCAGAGGTTGACTCAGGACGTTTCTCGAGGAGGGCCATAAGTTTATTGTCCAGCCGTCTTGAGGTTTTCTTATAAATACTTTTTCAAAAAATTAAAAAAAACAATTAGTGCAGTTCTGAAAAAAGTACATTTTTTGTATTGTTTATATTTTGCGCCCAAGTACACGAAAACTACCCATGTTTTCGAAAAAATGAACATGGACATATTTAAAGATTCTCTTTAAGGGACAGGTTTCATTTAGGAAAAATTATATCTTCAATATTATAGTTCTAGGAAGAGGCCCCCAAAAATTGCTCTTTTGCAATTTTCAAACAATTTGGGATTTCAACAAACATGAGACCGGCACCATTCTCTTAAGGGTTCTTTGCGCTTTCAGGAAATAAAGTTTAATAAAAACAATTGGTTCCATTTTTGAGAAAAGTTTGAAAATGTTTTTGATTCTTCATGTAAAGTACCCTAAAAATTGAGTTTGAAATTCTCGAAGCTTTGAATTCGTTTTGATTGATTTGGATCTATGAATTTTGAAGAAAATCCGCTGAATTGTTTAGGCGCTGGCGTTGACGGACGGACGGACGTTTCGCGGTTAATCGATCGATTTTTCGGTATCGAGGAGCCACAAAACATGGATTCTGGCTATACAGCATGTTAGAGGGTTTTTTTCTATATTTATCAACAGGATTTATCCAATATTTTCGTTCCCGGGACCGGCAATAAAAGGTTTTTCTGCCGAACATTCGCCGTTTTCCAGCGCACATTTCATTACTTTCTCTTCTTACGAAGTAACTCTGTAAGGGCGAGAAAGTAAAAATAGTACATTTTATATTTCGTAATTTGTTTCATTGATGTCGGGGGGGGGGATGAATCCTTCCCTCTGACTGCTGCGCTGAAAATTAGCAATATAAATTTTTGCCAAAAACCTCAATGACATAAACAATCTACGAGTATGGGACAACACACCAAACGCGTGAACATCTAATGGTGACACATACATTCCATTTTGCACACTTCAGTAGGTTGAGTGTGTGACCACACACTCGAATGTATAGTTAGGACTTCAAACGAGTCCCTGTCCTCGCGACATAGTCGTTCTCAGCGGCGGCTTCTGTTCTCGCTCTTCTCGAAGTGTTTTGAGCGTCTCGAGGCGGTTGTGTGTGGCAGTTAGGAAAGTTGTACGCGCAAGGGGCAGGCGCAAGGGGCAGGCGCAAGGGGCAGGCCCAAGGGGCAGGCGCAAGGGGCAGGCGCAAGGGGCAGGCGCAAGGGGCAGGCGCAAGGGGAAGGGGCAGGCGCAAGGGGCAGGCGCAAGGGGCAGGCGCAAGGGGCAGGCGCAAGGGGCAGGCGCAAGGGGCAGGCGCAAGGGGCAGGCGCAAGGGGCAGGCGCAAGGGGCAGGCGCAAGGGGCAGGCGCAAGGGGCAGGCGCAAGGGGCAGGCTCGGAAAGCTGCCCAGGGAAAATGAGAAACAAATACCGAAGAGGGTACGGCTACAGTAACGGAAGAAAATACCGTAAGTTATACAAGGTAATTAAGTACAATGTTCTGTTCTGTTCTGTTTATGGTTGGAATTCGAAGGTAAATTCATTGTAAAAACTTCACATTTTTTGGTCTTACCTTCTACAAACAATACGACCAGCTTTCTCCTCTATTTATTTAATATTATGACGCCTAGTCCCATGGTCACTAGTCCCGTAAGTGTAATGCGTGGTTTTGCTCGTAAGGCGGCAGTAGTCTTCCCCCGCTGGATGGCTAGGATAGTCTTCCCCGGCGCCGACCTACCATCGGGTAGCCGGGTTTCCCTAACTAGGTATCTGCAACCAGCGAGGCACCACCCCAGCCGGGACAAGTTCTACGTCCTCAACCGGTCTCCCGGCATGTGTGGTAATGTCGTGCCTGTTAGTGTAGGTGTATGTGTAAGGGGTAGGACAAGGAAGAAGAAAGAAAGATCGCGCGCGCGTCCGTGGCCCGTTTGTTAGGGTACTGCTCCAGCATTCGCCCGGTGTTGATGGTTTTCCTTCTAAACTGTCAGATCCACGCAGGCGAACGTTGCGCGAATTCTCTCCGGTGAACGCATTTCGTCGCGTGCGGGGCGCTGCGCGTATGGGTGGCTGTGTTGAGCACTGCCGCGTCATTCCTCGCGCCCTTCGGCCGGGCGGAGTGTTTGCCTTCCGCGTGAACGGCGCACAGTGGGGCCAGAGAAGGGGAAAGTTGGCAAAAAGTCCAAAATCAAAATATGCTTCAGATGCACTGAGATACCACACTGAGCTACGGGACACTTGCATAAGTGATCCGCGGCGCACTTCTTCGCTCGCGCAGGAAGAAGAGAGGCATGTTTTCGATGCGAATATTTTTGCTCTCTCGACTAGCAGAATCGTACGTGCTATGAATACAATACCTGGAGATATGTACTTTAATCTGTATTTCTAAAAAAAATATTTCTTGAATAATAATTTTAATTCCAAGTAGAAACTCCACGTGTCACAATGAAATTAAATTTTAAAATCGGGTTTTTCATATTATCTTTTAATTCCCTTCCGAGTGTTTCCGAGGTATGATACTACGTAAATCTGATTCTAGAATTCATCGAGTTTTCAAAACATTAATCAAAGTTTGCTCATGTTTGACCCATTTTGCGTTAAGGTACTTTATTTATTATGATGCACATCTAGTTTTGTAAGCCTTTCTACCTACAATATTCATTTTTTAAAATTTTCCTTCATAATCTGCTACTAATAGTTTTTTATTATAAGGAGGGATTTGTATTGTGTTATTAAAAACATTGAAAAAAAAAACAGAAAAAGTGCAACCTGGAAGAAAAAAGTGGTTCCCAAGGTATTAATTGCATCTAACCCATTGATTTCTCAAACGGAACGGAGAAAAGTTATCACGAAGGTATTGGATCTAGAAGTTACACCAATGTTAATGGCTTAAAGTACAAATTCACTTTTTGAAGAGTCGCATGATGACAGTTGTTAATTTGAGGTTATGTAAATGAATATTTAAAAGTTAAAAAATTAAATAAGTCATTATTTAACCATAAAATTAGTTTTTTCATTGCCAAAAATTCCGAAAACGCTTAAAAACACTTTTTGCCAACTTTTCCCCTTTTTGGCTCCACTGTGCGGCGCTTTCCCCTTCCGTTGCACACGCATGGCCACCAGATGCCAGCCCGCGTGGCACAGTGGTACAAGATGCACAGTAAGCGGCGACAATTTATTCCTTTTTTGTTTAATTAAAAAAATAAATTTATTTCTATCTGCTCGACCTAGAAATCCTACAGTGTTGTTAATGTATACCGATAATACATGGAACGTTTTCTCAGTTGATTTAAGTATCTTACTAGGATGTTGAAACCAAAATATTTGATTTGTTTTATAGAGAGATGAGAAAGAATAAATAAAATATTTGTGTAGAACTGTTAAGGTTTGAATGGAGTGTATGGGTGGGGTGAAATGTGGGGAACTTTGGAATCAAGGGGGTTTAAAAATATCTTTGGGGAATCGAGATTTTATTTTATTGGGAATATTGGCTTGTTGGCCTAGTAGGAAATGGGTAGCGTTTGGACAGGATGGAATAAGAGAGTTGAATTTAGAGGTTAATTTTATTAAATAATCTATAATATTAGGGATTTGGAGTTCACGATGTATTTGAATAAACCACGGTACATTAAGAAGTCTGCGAAGGGATTTGTTTTGAAAGGCTTGGATTGTGTGAATGTTATGATAATTTGAGAATTTGATTGTGCCGGTGGTGGGTAGTGCCGAAAAGTAGTCGAGGCTTCGTACAACTCGTCCTCAGCGAGTTCGCTTTCCATGTACTACCTGCAAGAGTTCGGGGTCGATTTCCTACAGAGAGAATATAAATTATGAGCCTCTGAGTTGGAGTTGCCGAGCTCTATGTGACGGGAATAAAAAAAGTGCTGATGGTGGGGGTGATGGAGAGTAATGTCATTCGTGTTGTGGCAGGTGGTACTTGTGGGTTCTGTTGTAACTTCGATACTCTCGGTTGGTGAGGAAAGAATCACATCATTTTCCCCGGTTGCTCAATATTCTTTGCTAATGCCATTCTCCCGTGAATTTAAGGATTCTAGCTGAACCGGCGGCTTTTGACTATGCACACAAACAGGCAAATAGTTTGTTTATTTATCTTTTGTCAAATGTACATGGTTTAAAATTATAGATAATAATGGATAATAGATAATAATAGATACATTACAATTCTTTTTATAGTAAGAAAGAACCCACTCTAGAAATAAAAATTATAAAATTGCAGTGCGTTTGTTATTGGCCGCCTTTCACGTTTGACGAAGCATGTCGATCCCAGGAGACTTTTATCTGCCGTTACTATATTTTTAAACTGTTTCAGATAATTTGTTCATGTAACACCTTTCCCATTATGTTTTGATGTAAAAAATACGCTTATTTAAGCGTGCAGCAGTTTGAATAGTTCATTTTCAGTATTTAAATCTTTTGAGCAACACAGCGGGTATATCTCAACGGATATGAACAGTGGTATTCAAGTAAATAATCTTGACTTCTTTCAGTAAGACCTCTTTTCTCTTCTTAGGTTATATGAGGGAAGAATATGACTGAGGGCAAGCAATTAACGTAACGAAGAAGGATGTTCTGAGATGACGGAACAATGGACGGTTAAATGATGTAGTGATTTAGAAACATATTACAATAATAATTTTGGATTCTAAAACCTAAAAGTAATGTGCAACCTAAAAAATGTATCTATATCGTAAAGAACATGATATTTGATATTTTAAATTTTGAATATTGGAAATCATATTCAAAATCTTGCAAATACGCCTGAAGATTTATATATATATATATATATATATATATATATATATATATATATATAAAAGTTATAAAAAACTTCTCTTTCAATGCTGAACCGCTGTAACCCTCATTTGCAACGCGCCGAGGTCTAAACCAACCCATAAGAAATATTATTACACACAAATTAAAATTTTATAGTAAAAGAAGAAAACCATAATATTTATGTTTTAGTTTTCATTGTATTTTATTTTTTCTAACCCCTCTGTTAGTTTCCGTTTGGAAGAGAAAAACAATTTACTCAACAAAGTCAGTGACGCGAATGCGCTTGCTATAACATGAATTTGATTAAATTCAATAGTTATTGAATGTTATTGATCATTCGGCGAAAGAAGTGAAAAATCCGTTTTTGCTTGCTGTGTCCGCTATCTAGGGACGTGAATAACCTGGTAACAGAATACATTTGTTTGGTTCACCTGTTTTTGTCGATTATTGGTTGGCCCTGTTAAATAATTTAAAAATCTAATAACTGAGCAAAACTAGCTTCGAAAAAAGCGAAAAATTTAAGAAATTAGTATTTGGTATCTTCAAATGTTTAAATTGACCATGAAGTGTTAAGTTATAAAGAGATATATGAAGTTGTGTTTTACTCAAAAGTTATAATTGAAATATGTTAGTGCGTATAATATGTCCAATACCATTTTCCTTGTGCATATATACTATGTTAAATTTAATTATATTGCAATGGTAATAAATATATTTTGTGCGCACTTTTTGACAAAAAATGAAATTATTGTAAGTTATATCGTATGTGAAAATAAAAGGGTTTACCCTAAACGTGGTTATATTTGTAATCTGCCAAATCGCAAAGTATGACCTTACTTTTTCCTTTATTTTACACCCAAACAAGAGAAAAATCCCGGTTTGGTACCAAAGACAGGGAAAAGAACAATTCGATCGATCTTTGCCGTCGACGCCACATGTTAGGGACGACCGCATTACCACCGCTCGTCCTTCGTCGTGAGCCACTGTCCCGCTCCGCCCAACCACGCGCTCTGGCGCCCGCGCCGCCGATTTCAATCCCCTCTCGCCGAGCGAGCGGCAGGCCGGCCAACTCGCGCGCGCGGGTCCTCATCGCCACTTAATGCAAAGTTTCCCAACGGCGAGTTGCTGCCGACTTGCAATGCGAATTACACACGCGGCGGCGACGGTTGCTATGGCGACCCGTGTCTGGTCGCGCGGGGAACACCGACCGGCGCGGCCCCTCGCAGGTCGATACTGCACGCGCACCTCCCAGGTGCGGCCCCCCGCCCCCCACGCCCCCCGGGACCCCTTCCTCTCCCCCGCCCCCGCCCCCGCCGAGCGGGTGGGTGACGGCCGGCGCGACCCGCGGAGGCCCGAGAAGCCGTCAGGGGGTGGGTTTCGTGCTACTTCCAAGTATTAAGGCTCATTCACAATGCAATCACAAACATAAGCATAACACATAGACATACACATTAACATAAGCGAAGAGTTGGCGTATTCACAATGTCGAACATAAACATAGGCAAAATAAGAGTTTCTATGAGACATTCTAGTTTACTGTTGGTTGGATATGAGAATCGATTTCGAGATACCAAAACAAATACGACAAACAACCACGCAGCACACGAATCGGCACGAATAGTTCGCCTATTTATTTATTTATTTATTTATTTTACGTCAAAAAAACAGTTAAAAACTGCGTATGACGTGCTATGGGGAAAAGTGAATTGTGTGCACATTTTCCAAATTCTGTGATCCCTACACTAAGTCATATACTACTTAAATTTTGAATTTTTGAAAGGGAGAAAAAAACAAAAACTCCCATGTACCGACTTGGATACTCGATTCTGAGTTATCGAACTGTGATTGGCTCATTCCTTATGTCTGATATAAGCATAAGCACAGGAGCTTGAAGCTTGCAAGCTTTTAAGTTAACGTCTTACGTGTAATGCTTATGCGAACGCATTGTGAATGAGTCCGCTTATGGACGTAGTTCTAACTTTTATGTTAACGCCATGCTTATGCTTATGTTTGCATTGTGAATGGGCCTTTAGCCACGCACGTTTTCTTGAGCCCTCGTTTCGCCAATGCCGAGAGGAGTGAAGAGTTCGGTTATTTTCACAAAAGGAATTTGACATTAATTTGTAGTTCGTTTTTCGATGCAAAATAGTTTCTATTACAAGGGGGCGAATATTTTTTACTATCAGATTTTGTTTACGACGCTCGTTTTACCATTTACACTTAATTCAATTAATGGTGGAGGGAATAATAAAGGAGTGGGGGTAGGTATTCCGGGACTCAAGAAAACGTGCGCGTATAATAAACGTTGGCTGTTTTTAGTAGTATTTCTGTGTTTTTAAGCATTCATTTTCTGTTGAGGGGTCCGAAACGCTACTTTTAAGTATACACGGTCTATTTGTAAAATAATTTCCATGTTTTTAAGCATTGATTTTGTATTGAGGGCTACTATTTCTTGTGGGGTACAATTACTACGATGATAATTTTAATAAGTAATTTAAAATTGTTAATTACACAGTGTTTAACTTCAACGGGATACAATGACAAAATATTAATTTTATAAATAATAGATAAAATATCAGAGTTATCCCGTAATTAATTTATTACAGTCATCAATCGGAAAGAAAAGATGTAAGAATTCTACTTAAATTACAAAATGAAAATGTTTTTATTGTTTTGATCCATATAACCGCTTCTCTTCGCTACATTACCTAAATAACACTGCATTATCACTTCACATTTATAGGTTATTTTCAAAGCGATATGATGAGATTCTAAGTTGAACTAAGCTATTTGTCTAAAATATTATTGAAGTCCCTTGAGCCATACATTACATTTTGTATATTCTGCATTTGAGATCATTATTCTTTTAAACTCGCCTTTCTAAATTCGCAAGTGAAATATTGAAATATTGGAGTAGCTCGTTTGCCTTTCTCATATAGCATCGGGCTTGGAAGAAGAGAGGCGACCTACTGCGGGGAAAGGGGTGAAAGGGGGCCTGCTGTGGCAAACCACATACGCTCCGGTGATCGGAGTGGGTAGACATAGGAGGAACATGTGATACACACACACACACACACACACACACACACACACACACACAGGGTGAGTCGCGTAACTTTAGCACCTCTTGCAGTTTTTAAACGATTGAAGTTATTGCAATGTAGTTTTCACGGAAGGGCATAAGAGAATAAGGCTAATTGATCCATGTATTTATTTAAGTTTTATTACTTGTATTTTACGAGATATTGAAGTAACTTTGTATTTTTTCTAATGGAATTATTTATATTTTTAATTCTATCATGACAATACAATTCTTTTAGTCTATAAGGGGAAAAACATGCATCCGATGATATACATATTGTGATATGTTAGATACGCATTTTTTGAGTAAATTTGACTTTTTTTGCCACTCCACTCCACGTGTTTAATGGATATTTTGATCGCGTAACAGTCCATCACACAAGGTGATGCAGCTCTCCCCCTGCTAGCGCGCGATCGGGCAAAGGAAGCTGAGCACAAAAAACTCAAAATTACTTTAAAAAGCTTATCTGACATGTATATCACCGGATTCGTCTTTTCCCACTTTTAGACTAAAAGAATTGTATAGTTCCACTTGAAAAATCAAAGTTACCTCAATATCTCGTAAAATACACGTGATAAAATAGAAATTAATACATGTATGAGCGTCATTCCCTCATGCACTTCCGTGAAAACTGCATTGCAATAACTTCAACCGTTCAGAAACTGCAGGTGGTGCGAGATTCTACAGTTGTTTCTCTCTCTCTCACCATCATTTATACGTCTTAAATGGTCTTCTCTCCCTAGCTATCATGCCCTCATTAGATGATCACTCATGAATCTGGGATGAAGACAAAACAAAGAAAGTGCATTGCCTCCGAACTTAAGTCTAGGCAGTGGGCCTAGCAACACTTGTAATAACGCTCGCTTTGGTTTGTCGGCCACATCGAGTTTCGAAGAAGGGAAGGAAGGGAGATAAAATAGTTGTAAGACGCAAAAGAAAGATTAAATGAATAAAATTAGTAAAATGCCTTAAAGTGATTTTGATCCTTCCATAAAAACAATTATAGACTCCAAAGTGCAAAGCGGATACAATACCCCGACTCCCAATCATTCGAAAGCTCTGATTTTCTGAGATGGATTGAAAGCCATAAACTGGACATGAACTTGCTGTGCGAGCGAGCGTCTTGCGGGTTGCGAGTGGTGTCCAGGTGTGGAAGCGTTCGGGTCGCGGCTGCACGTGCGGCGGCGAGGGGGAGGGTGCCCTTCGCGACCCCCCTGAGAGCGGCGGGCGGCCGCGCTGCCGCGCGGTCCCTCCGGAGCCGCCAGGGGTCGTTATTTTTCCGCTCGGCCGCCCGCCCGCCCGCGCGCCGCCGTCGCCCCCTGTCGCTGTTGGCGCCGCCAGGGAAAGCCCGAGTGACGTACACAAATGCCCGCGCGCTCGCGGCGGCCCTCGGTTCGCGGCTTATCGGCTAAGCAGTCGCGTGGATTGCATTGCGTGTGCGGTTGCACGGTGTTGAAATAGTACTACGTGTCGTTTTCCAATCGAGGAAGCTGTCATTGTTGGGGTACCTGAAAAGAAAGTGCCCAGATAGTAATAACACATTTTCCATCTATATATTAACTTCTATAGATTCTCACTCTATTTATATCTCTCTCCTTCACGCTCACCTTTTTCCCCACTCTCTCCCTTTTTCCTCCACTCTCCTTTTTTCTCCACTCTCTCCTTTTTTCTCCCTCTTTTTTCTCCTTTTCTCCCTCTCCTTTTTCTCCACTCTCTCCTTTTTCTCCCTCTCTCCTTTTTCTCCACTCTCTCCTTTTTCTCCACTCTCTCCTTTTTCTCCACTCTCTCCTTTTTCTCCACTCTCTCCTTTTTCTCCACTCTCTCCTTTTTCTCCACTCTCTCTATTTCTCCATTCTCCCTTTTCCTCCACTACCCCTTTTCTCTATTCTGTCCCCTTTTCTCCACTCTCCTTTCTTCTCAATTCTCTCCCTTTTCCTCCACTCTTTCTTTCCTCCACTCTCTCTCTTTCCTCCACTCTCTCTCTTTTCTCCACTTTCTCTTTTCTCCACTCTCTTCTTTTTTCTCCACTCTCTCCTTTTTTCTCCATTCCCTCCTTTTTTCTCCACTCTCTCCTTTTTCTCCATTCCCTCCTTTTTCCTCCACTCTCTCCCTTCTCCACACTCTTTTTCTTCCCTCTCTCTTTTTTCTTCACTCTCTCCTTTTGTCCTCTATCTCCCTTTTCTCCACTCTCTGCCTTCTATCCACTCTCTCCCTTTTCTCCTGTTATGATACGCAAATGTAAATTTTGTACGAGTTGTATGAACTCGTAGTAAAGAACACTTAAAGATTGAGTCCGGGTAAATATGAATGTGAAATTCTGATTTAAAACTCAATTAGTAGCGGCTTCAAGATATTGCAAGTTTGGCGAAACCTTGCGCAAGGTAAATTCAGCGAATTGATCGGTGGTTCTAAAGTAAGGAACGAGATATTCGCTAAAGCGGAGAAGGTAACATTTGCCGATTGATTCCGGTTGTAGGATTTCACGAACAATATATTCGCTTTATGGTTCAACTGGAATTATTATTATTTAAATTATCTCAAGAGTCAACTGACAGTGACGTTTGGTAAGTGGCAATACAGCTGCAGCTGATTTAGTTGCTCGCAGTACACTTCACCTTCACCTTCACCTGCACACTTCATGGGTGCATACTCTGTTACGGGAACATTGGTTTCAGCAGATTCGTAACACCTTCACTCTCCCCTCTCCCCCTTACTTTCTCACATTTTCGATCACCCTCAGTCTCTATTCTTCCGTCTCTCTTTCTATGCCACTCTGTCAGTTTATCGATCGAGATCGGTGCCAAAAGACAAAAGAACATAATGACAAAAAAAAAAGAAAAAGTCTAAGAGAAAAAGACTTGAAATACGAATAGGAAAATACAATAGACCAGAATGGTAAAATGAATATCCTCTAACACACTTTGAGATGTTTGGTTGAGTAATGACTCTCGATAAAAGAAATTCAAATTTAATATAAATATAAATATAATTTAATAGAAATTCACATTTCCCACTTAAAATATGATATAATTTATAATAATAATAATAATAATAATAATAATGATAATGATGATGATGAAACATTTTGGTAAACTCCCGGGCTGCAGTTATATTCGACAATGAAGCATTTTGTGAATTATCATGCGTGTGCCGCAAGGAATTTATGAGTAACTTCCAGTGTTCCCTCACTATTTTATTAGAAACGATAGTTTTGAATAAGATAAATACAGAGAGAATGAGAATGTGTATACAAAATAATAATATTTTACTTAAACAGGAACGTAAGTTCAAAGTAACGATTGTTCTCAAAGATTTCAATACAATTATAAAATTATGAATTAAAAATTCACACTTCGTACGGGACATTTCAAAACTTACACATTATACTGAATATGGCATTTTCGCAAACTCATATTTTTGTTCTGTAATACTTTATTTTAATTTTATTAGAATACTTCTGATTTTGTACTCGGAAGTTCGAGTAAAGCAAGAGGAAGTAAAGATCACGCGCAGTCCGTGGTCCATTTGTTTGGATACTGCTCCTGCATTCGCCTGGTGTCGACCAGAGAAACCACAGAAAACTACCAATGAGAGCAGCCGGTCGCTAGACTTCTCCTTGATCTAGCTGTCTAGCAAGTGTCAGAAATCCTGCCAGCGTCGGGACTTGGACCCAGGGATATCCCGGTCAGAGACACCACAGTAACATTACTGCCCTGAGCCTCCTAAGTCTGGGTTTGTCAGAGATACCTTCTTTTTGAGGGGAGCAAAAACAACTTTCAACTGAAGAAAATCAAGGATTAATGATATTCAAACGAAGGTGATATTAAAACGAAACTATTAGTGTGTAGGTTTTGTCTGAATATCATTAATTCCTGATTTACAGCATCAGTTTCAAGTTTTTTTGCTCTGCTGTAAAAATTTTTTTTTTACTTATCAACGTATTCACCGGGGTCAAAGATAAATTGTCAGAATATTTATTGTTAGAATATACCGATTAATAATGCGGCTCTTCGGATATGTATGTCTTATTTTATGTTGAAATAGATTGGAAAACTCCTAGAGCACCGCCAGAAAATCTCTGGGACATGATATCAATTGAAGATATGTCTGATTACTCGAAGGTAGAGAAGCACTTTTTAAAGAAATGAATTCTGTTTCTTTATTCTCAGAGATGGAGGGACCAAAACGTCATCGCCCAACCCGAAAATGCATAGCAAAGGATCGATTGAGGTATGTACTGACTAGGTTAGATAGTATAGTGTAAATAGAAACTTAAATTCGCACAAAGGAACTCAAAACCACTCAACTACACGCCTTGTCACTCATTAGCTTTAGACATTCCCCACCGATTACTTGAATTATAGTGATTGTCCGTATTGCCCTTTTCTTCTCTTGCCCGTAAAAAACATCACTTATACTAGCCACCTCGTGTTGGCTACTGTTCATTTCAGTCAGTTAATATCTGAACTATGCTTCGAGACTGTTTCTACTTCAGACTTTCTCCATCTTTTAGAAATTTTAACATTAACCGACTAATTCCAAATAAGTTACATTCAGACACTAGCCTGCACATGCAAAACTTTTTAAGGGTTGAAATTTGATACCCCTAAATCTTTTTTACGGTACAAACTTCTTGATATGCATGGCAGTAATAAATGGTGTGAGTAAAAATTGTTAGGGGAGTACAGGAGAGATGTAATAGGCAAAGTAAAGAGAATGTAAATGTTAGAGATGTACGAGGAAGAGGAATGCCATTTCTGCCGTTATATGTGCTTTGGCAATTTCATTTAATTTTAAATTCAATAACATCGAAATTGACTTGAACTCTTTTGCATATGTGATTCATTCACAGACTTAATACATTTCTGTAGCTCTAGGAATCATTACGCGTCAATTTCATCGCTGAGTAAGCCAAGCGTAATCCGGGAGTCGAATGCAAATGGAAATCGCCGCATTTTGATGCAATGCAATGCGGCAGAAATTGGGCGTCAAATGTGAAGATAATTGCACATAGATGCAATGATCATGCGCCGGTCTACGGTGTCTAAATTCGCCAGCGAAATGAAATTCTCATCGCACCTCTATGCATTGTGGTCTGTTATATATTGTCGTTGTGCAGTGTATACAAGAGATGTGGCAAATGCATGCAAGGTTTGTTGCAGACAGGAGCGGAGCTTTGATTTCTTACGCCCTCTCCAGCAAGAAGGCGCCATGGTTTTTTTAATTTTAGTAGTCATTTACATATACAATATTAATTGAAAAAATAATACGCTATTTATAATAAAACAAATCGAAATTTCTTTCTTATAGACCTTGAGTAAAGGAAACGATATTTTCGCTTATTAAAGTTTGTCAAACAGACTTCTTTTATTTTCAGTATTAAGAATTGAGAGTCCACAGAGACGTTATTATCGCTGATTTTCGAAAATAGTTCATTATTACTTTTAGTTTTGAAAATGATCACTCGGTTGTTACTGTCGTCAAATGCAGTGCCATGAACATATAGGATGCCAAAGAATATTAAGGACGAAACATCACGTTTTCCATTCGAATTTGTGAGATATAACAGCGTTTGGAGGCGGATTTCTTTCATTTTATACACACGCTCTTGCATTGGTTCTTATTATGCACTTTATTAATCGAAAATGGATTAAGACTGAGAGAAACATAGGCAATTTCGAAAAATATTTTCTCAAAAAGAGCCCTTATTTTTTCTTTAAATATATTCCTCTTACGTAGAAATGTACGGTAAATGGTGCATGTCCAATTTTTGGGTAACTAAAAAATTCCAAAAAAAATTAACATTGTGAAAATACATTATTGATGATAGAGGTATTTCTTAAATTAAATATTTCTAAAAAATACCTTTCTACAGACTCATTTTCGCGTAATTTCTGCTTAAAATTAATAAATTAGTACTTATATCTAAAAAAGGAAGCAATTTTTTTTTTAAATTTTCTTCAACAGTAAAAGACGATTACGAAATATTGCAGGTATCATTTTAGTGCACCTCTGAATTTTCGAAAAATTGCAAAATAAAAATAAACACTGCAAATGGTACTGACGGTAGAGATTTCTCTTCTTAATCAAATCTTTCCTTTAAAGTAGATCTAGAAAAAATATATAATTTTGACAATACAAAAATAAATATATCTTTTTTAATTTTTGAAAATTGCCAATGTTTAACTTTTCGGGAAGGTTGAGAAAGGTTGAGATCAAAAATTCAAAAAGCTGTCGAAAATGTAATTTGAATGCTGGCTAACTTTCAAAGCCTGAGTTCGAATCCCAGCGCGGAGGAAAAAAATGGATGGTGAGCGGAGAGAAGAAATACGTTTGCAGGTTCATATCGTATTATCACATTGGGTAACCGTTAAAAATAATGCGAGAAAGAATGTGATGTTGTACCTCTAATTTTATTTTTTGTTACCTTCTAACTTTTTATCTTTCACTTCTCATACTCCTCTTTTCTTACACACTTTTAATCTCATTAATGTAACAATCAAACCGACGGTAGGCTCACTTTCGTGGGACGACCCTAAGCGAGATGTCGGCAAAAGAGTCTATGGCGTGATGGCAAAGAGGGAGTCGTCAATAATCGAATTACTCTGGCTGCAAAAGCCTACCATTTCTAATAATCTTGAGTATTAGATTGCGTAGGTTTGGTCAAATTAAATTATTAAGTCTACGCGTAGGCTTCCGCGGCTCGAGTCGATGACTTCTTCTTCGCTGTCCGGGTGACGCCGCGTAGTGGGCTGAGAGGCCGACGTTTCGCCTGACATGTCGCAGGCTTCATCAGGGTATAAATTATTAAGTCGCATGATCATTGCAAGAATGTTATCTCTGTAAGTGTTCGTGACTGAGAAAATCGCCTGGCGAAATTTTATATTTTCGGGGAACATATTCAATGAAATCAAGAAGTGTAGAGCGTCTTGGAATGCTTTTTATTATTTCTGTGCCAAGATATATTGCAATGGCTCCTCTGACGCGACGTTTCAATTTTTTACGGTTGACAGCGCCGTAGGAGTCTCAGAAAATCGCCTTCTATTTACTATTGTCGAGTATTCCGAGATATTTCAAGGAATGAGGGAATTATTGAAGGTACGGGTTTAAATGAAGGTAGGCGAGATCGTTAAACGGTCTCTCAAGCGAAATAATTCAAGAAAACGCCACGGAAGTTTAAATTAAATAAAGTAAATAAGCTCAGTTATAATTCCCTTAACCAAGACAACTCGCCGTGCTGGAAATGTCCCTGGAGATTGTGAACGCCGAAGCTGCACCGTCTCGCTCCACCTTGCTTTCCCCGCTTGCGACCTTCCCCGCCCAGCGCCGCCCTGTTCCGCCCCACCCTTACCTTCCCCCCCAACCTCTTCCACCCTGACGTGCCCGAGCCTCGTTCCTCACCCTGCGGTACCCCTCCTTACCACCGTCTGCCCTGTTCTGTGCTTGCTTTACCCCGCATACTACCATCCCCCCCGTGCTAATACGTCCAGATCAATTTCCACTCTCCCTTCGCCACCGTTTTATCATAGTAATCTTGCTGTACTTCTCTGACAAATCTTGTTATACTTCTTTAATCCTCGCCTTGTCTCGTCCTATTGCCTCCTATTATTTCCCTCCTACTACGTCACGTACCTCGTAGTCCCCACATCTTACAGTGTTTTACATTTTCCTGCGCTGTCCTATGCTTTTTACGCTGTCCAATTCTTTCTATGGTGTCCTACGCTGTCCATTGCTATTTCATGAAGTTCCATACTGTCTTATTCTTTTCTACTCTCACCGCAACCAACGTCTCAGTGAGTACAATGGAATTTTGATGTTCTGTGACGTTTGTACAGTAGGAATTAAATGAATGGCCACGAGAATGAAGGTATCGTTGCAGAGGCGAAGCGCAGCTCTAAGAAAATCGCTTTGTGGATTATCTTGATGATGATGATGATAATGATTTTAATGGTTTACACGAGGCCTACCTGCCACCTAGCCTCGACTCCCCCAGCTCCACCTCACCCATATTGACCTTTTTACTCTCTGCGCTTCGTCGCGTTCCCCTTTTCCCGGCTATTAGCCCAACATAAAATTCCTATTGACTGTACGGGTGCTCCGTGTACCAATTTCACGTCTTCGAAGTACTCTTCTGCACTCCGTTGCCGGAGTTCTGCTCTGGTCTCCGCTCGTTCTTTTTCATTGCCTGGCTTATATTTCCTCTCCTTTCCTGGGTTCGATTCCTCCGGAGGACCGCAAATGAAATTTTCGAGATTGTTCTGCTCCAATCCTCTTTCGGCGGGATGGAATAGAAGATTGCGGATTGGAAGTGGTTGAATGAAGCCGATCCTCCAGAGAAACAATAATGTCTTTACGTCTCGTGGGGATTTTTTTATTGACTGTGAATTTACCAGCAAGCACGGGGAATTGCAAAGACGTTGGATTTTCTCTAAGAACACATTTTCAGAATGTATATTCTTTCGCCAAAATACTTTTTAACATGCCAACATTATTTACATTGAATCGTAATGAAAATAAACTGCTACTATAAAATGATTTAGAGCATTCGTGTTTTATTTTTCGTTACAAATTTATGACTTTACACCCCGCTCAGATATTTTCAAAAGTACTGAGAATTTTTGCATGAATTTATGGATCGAATAAACGTTTACGTTTAAATTCCGCTTAATACCTATGATCGTGAAAGTATTTAATTACTGAAGTTAATTTTAATGTATTGTTCTTAAAACATGTGGATGCAATGTTTTCTATATATGTTACGATAGTTATTTTTATAATGTGGTTGATCTTGAATTAAATGACATATTCTCAAAAAAAAAAAAAAAAAAAATAATAAAATAATTATAATAATAATAATTATAATAATAAATTATTATTATTATTATTATAGCTAGGTTGCTAAATAGCTACGTCGAATTCAAAAGAATTTTAGCAGCCGGCTAGGTAGTTTTGCGGAAGTAAATTGGTAGTTTTCTGTGGTTTTTCTAATAAATCTCAAGCCGAATGCCACAGCAGTACCCCCACAAACCGGCCACGGACCGCACGCGATCTTTCCTTCGTCTGTTTTGATATACCCTGCTCATTACTTACGCCCCAATACACCAGGGTAGAGTAAATGATGGCTTAGAGCTTGTCCCGGTGAGGTGATGGCCCGTTGTAGAAGCTACCTGAACGGGAAAACCCCGCAAGCCGACGGGTAGAACCGGGAGCGGTAGCTCAGTGCATCAACTGATGTCACTGCAGCGCCTCTGACCGGGAGATCCTAGGTTCGAGTCCTGATGGCGGCAGAATTTTCGACACTAGCTTCTCAGCTAGGTCGAATTCAGTCACTGTCTGGAGGAGAATTCTAGCGGCCCGGCTGTTCTGATCGGTAGTTTTCCGTGGCTTCTCCGATCAACACCAGGCGAATGCCGGAGCAGTTCCCTATCAAACGGGCCACGGACCGCGCGCGATCTGTCCTTCCTCTTCCTTGTGCTATCCTCTCCTCTCTTACAAACACACTTACACTAACATGCACCACACTACCACATATTCCGGGAGACCGGTCGGGAGCTTAGAGCTTGTCCCGGCTGGGGCGGTGCCCCGCTGGTGGGAGAGTCCTGGTTAGGGGGAAACCCCACTAGCCGACGGTAGGTCGGTGCCGAATCTTGCCATCCAGCGGGGGAAGATCACCATCTCCCGAGAAAAACATGCACTACACTAACGGGACTAAAGACCAAAGCTGTTGACGCGCCCTGAAAAACGAAAAAATTAATCAAAAAAATCGACGGGTAGGTGGGCGCCGACCTCAACATCCAGCGCCTCTTCACACGAGGAAGATCACCGCTACCTCTAGCGAGAAAAGCACGCACTACACTTATGGGATTAATCACTATAACAGTTGATGCGCCTTACGCAGTTGAGCTGGTGGGCTTTCTCTTAGAAGATAGAGTTGTCGTCAAAAACTCGACGACGAGAAAATGACGACGACTCAACGACCATCACGACTGACTTGTGTGTACATCAAGGTTTAGTTTTAACAAACGCACTCATACTCTTGTACCGCAGGAATTAAACAATTGGCCAAAAGCAGGAAGGCATGGCCGAAGAAGAGAAGAGGTAGTATTTAAGATTTTGTGTTGTTGTTATTGTTGTTGATGTTAATGTTGATGATGATGGTTTACATTAAGAACCAATTCACTTACTAAACGATTAAACTAACGGCGCATTTACTACTTATATGGATGTGTTTGGAAATACTGCTGGGGACAGAATGACGAGTGGCATTTCCAAAGGCCGTGTAATTCGGGCGATGGCGTTTGAAGAGAGTCACCAACGCCGCAAGTGGCGGTGGAGCACACTGGCCAAAAAATTCATTTGGAATATTTCGTTATCAATTATAATATTTGATATTTTACGCGAAATTGAGATTATTAACTTAGGAGAGGGACTCGTTATCTTTATATTTCCAGAAAATTTAAGAACAGATACAACTGAAAACGATAATTTACTCTCAATACGGTACGTGTATTTCGTTTCGTATAAACAGTGATATCACATTCAATTAGCATAATATGTAAAATGTCAAATGCCACCGACACTGTAACGCCTCATTTGTATAGCGCGATCACAGAGAATTTACCCAAAAAACAACGATGGTATTCTTACCGCTCAAAGGAGCCTCTGTTTACAAACATTGTGTAGTTAAAATATTGTGCGACACTGTTCCGAATTTTGATTGCTTTCCCATGCTTCTAAATCTATATTTGACTGATTGGTGGGAGACTTCAGCCTATTTTGGAACATAAAATTGTATTTCTAAAGAATGTTTCATTTACTTTCCACAGGCTTTAATAGCAATCTACCTCAATAATGAAGATGTACGCGCACTTACCGTGCAAGTGATCGTGATTATACACTTTTGTACGGTCGAAATAATGTTGGGCATTGTTCTGGAATTTGAATGCAGAAGCTTTCGCAAGGAAAATACTACAGTAAAAACGAAGACAAAAATTCTCTAAGACGGAAACCCGCCATCCTGCCAAAAATATCTGAACGAATGATTTTATACGAGAAAATCAACTCTATAAGCCAGAAACACGTCTAACACGGAAACGAAATGTTTTTAGAGAATGTAAAGTGTTTATTTCCTGGCTAAGAAGGAAATTTATTTGTAAATTGCGACTTTGGTGTGATTTTTCAAGGTCGCACAACCGCGACTTCCTCGCTATCGCTCCGAACCCTTAATGTTAGTCGCCCGCACCCCAATTCTCAAAATCGTTGCCACTTTGTTGACAATAGAATTCCGGGAAAGCCGACTTGTCATCCTATATTTTGTCCTCACTTATGCCCTGCATTTGATCTAAGTTTGATGTTCATTTTTTAAAAAAATATTTTCATTGATAAATTATAATATTTCATTACTTTGTTTCAGATAAATTATATCGAAAATACTGTACTTCAATTATATAGTGAATTTTTAGCAACCCTCTATAAGACTGAAACCTGCCAAGACCTGAAATTGTTTGAGGGAGCCGTCAGGTTCCGTCTTGCGTGTTAGTGAACTACATTGCATTGGCTGACGGGCGTTCGGAGAGGTTAGGTCGAGCGGCGGAGGGCGCGTCTAAACGGCTCGTTAGTATTCCGCGCGAGGTGCTCGCCTCGCAACTCGGAGTGGCCCGGCGCCGCGCGATTGAAACCGAGCCCCGGCCACACAATAAATATCCAAAATCAATATCCGCGTAGGCGGCGCGCAACTTGGCGAAGTCTTCAAGGGAGAGAGGCCGCACGCGACGCCAGACACCGACCAGGCCCCGGCGCCCGCGCCTCCGAGCTCAGGGATCGAGACGGGGGAAGGAGGGAGCGGATGTTGAGGAGGCGTTCGGGGGAGGGGCCATGGAAGAGGATAGAATGTGGATGAAGTACAGGGGATGTACGGCAGGATTCTCCACACTAGCTTTTCAGCTAGATCGAATTCAGTCGCTGTTAGGAGGAGAATTCTAGCGGCCGGCTGCTCTGATCGGTAGTTTTCCGTGGTTTCTCCGATTAACACCAGGCGAATGCCGGAGCAGTACCCTACCAAACGGGCCACGGACCGCGCGCGATCTTTCCTTCCTCTTCCTTGTCCTATCCTCTCCCCTTACACACACTTACACTAACATGCACTACACTACTACATATTCCAGGAGACCGGTCGGGAGCTTAGAGCTTGTCCTGGCAGGGGTGGTGCCCCGCTGGTGGGAGAGTCCTGGTTATGGGGAAACCCCACTATCCGACGGTAGGTCGGCGCCGGATCTCTCCATCCAGCGGGGGAAGATCACCGCCATCTCCCGAGAAAAACACGCACTACACTAACGGGACTAATGACCAAAGCAGTTGACGCGCCCGGAAATACGAAAAAACCAAATCACACTACAGGGGATGTAGATGAAGTAGAGAGGATGTAGCTGGAGGAGGTGGAGACGGATGGTGTACTTTTGGAAGACATGAAGTGTAAAATTTTAATACTTTAAAGCCAAAGCGCCGGCCTGGATGGACGAGGTGGCTAAGAGCGTGTACCGACTAACCGCTTCGGTCCAAAGGGTCGCGGGTTCGAGGATGTGTTGTCGCGGAGGGGGCTCGCGTTCTGCGGATTCCAGATCAGAGGATCCTGCAAGTGTGGCTGTATGGTCGAATATGAGACTCAACGGGATGTAAATGGTATCCGCTTGTCAGCTGCATAAAAGCTTTGGGAAAAAAACGTTAAAGCAGTAGAGTTAGTTTTGATTGCTTGATTAGTGATTCCGGGCGCGTCAACAACTACGATCATTAGTCCCGTAAGTGTAGTGCATGTTTTCCTCGGGAGGTTGCGGTGATCTCCCCCCTCCTTGGATGAGGAGATCCGGCGTCGACCTATCGTCGGCTAACGGGGTTTCCTCTACCAGGTATCTCTCACCGGCGGGCACCGCCCCAGCCGGAACAAGCTCTAAGCCCGCGACCGGTCTCGCAGCATGTCTGGTAGTGTAATGCATGAAAGAGTAAATGTAAGCTCTAAGACCATCCGGTCAAAGACACTACAGTGATATAAATTGACGCCCTAAGCCGATGGCAAGTCGATGCATTTTAATCACTACACTTGCCTTGCACTTTTTCATTCCTGGGAAATGCCTTTGACTTTCTCATTCCTGGGAACAAAATCGCGAGCCACTCTTGATAGCTTTCTATCAATAACTGCTCCTTTCCTTCTCTGTCACTCCAATCACAACTACATTGGGACATCAGGCCTCGATTCAAACTTTAACGTTCCGAATACAATTAAATTTTCCTCCCCTAAAGAAATCAAATTTCTGATCAGATTGCTGCCCAATAAAAATCCCAGGGGAACACAAAATCAACATCTTTTTTCAAATATTACCGATCAAACACCTTAGCACACACACAATATATACAACTCAATTTTCAGATTAGGTTGTCACCCTTCGAAATGGAATTTCGATGCCTAATTATTTAGAAACATAACCCTAACAAAAACAAAACAATCCTGAAAGTTACTGACCGATCGTTGTCCTTCCTGAATGCGCCATAATAAATAAAATTATTCTTAAGATCCATTATTAGATAAAATTATCCTAAACATTAAAATTGTAGTGCTGCACAATGGCAAAGACTTACTGGTACTAGTTAGTTTACTAATCTCTTTTTTCTGGATTAGCTATTAGCTTTTGCTCTCCCTCTTGTTAGCTGCCATCTAGTATTACCACCTTAAGAACATTTTGTTCACATTTTCTCAATTTTTCGATCCCCATAATGAAAGAAATAATATATATTTTCTAGTTCACGCATATTTCAACCGCTTTTGACCCACTGCCGGCAGAGGGCGTTTCGCAGAAAACGTCTGCGGTGGGAGAGACTTCATGGCGAGACTTCCGGCGCTAAGCAGCCTCTCCTCCCCCATTCCATCCCACAACACCTCTCTCTCGCTCGGGAAGACGGTACACGCACCTCTTCCCACCTCACAAAAGAGAGGATGGGGAAGAATAAAAAATTATGCGAAAAATAAGTCTGGTGCGAAGTGGGGTAGGGAAAGCATGTTCGGAAAAACTCTCCGGATGAAGAAATGAAATTATATTTCATAGAAATGACGACAATCATCTCAACTTAATAATAATAACAATAATAATAATAATAATAATAATAATGTAATTGTAATTAAAGTGGATTTTGCAAAGGAATAAGATTTGTTAATACAAAATCTCGTAACTTAATAACTTATTCCAGTTGAAGTTTGGGTCGATAACGTGTGTCTTGTAAAGATGCATTTGACGTCGTTGATCATAACATTCTTTCAAAATTACGTTCGTATGGAATTCGTCGTGTACTCTGGTTATGGTCGTATGTTAAACAATGATCTTAGAGATTATATATTCCGTACATGAAAAGTCGTTGTGGATACACCTTTTCGATTCATTGTCAATTGCGCTCGGGGTACCGCAGGATTCGATTTTAGGCCCTATTCTTTTCCTACCCTTCTCCGTATACAATACGCCCTCGTAGGTTCGAGTTACTATTGAATTATGAAATTGTAATGGTTTCTTCACTTTATATTTTTGGTCGTGATAAAATTTAAGACAGTTTATGAGCAGACATAATGAATTCGTTAATTAGTTGAAACAAATAATAATACATACTTAAAGTTTGTATTTTCAAACATTATATATTCATATTAACTGTTCTTCCTCAACGTTTAGATGTGACGTTTCCTCATGTTCAGTAGTTTATAATTTTCATCTGAAGTGTAATTTAAACAATACCTATTAACATGTGAATCTATTCGTATAATGAAATCCCTCTACTGAACCAACCATTACATCTATTTTACTTTAAAATAATTAAACATGAATTCTAATGTACACAAAAAAGTTATTATACCAAGCACAAGCAAACTCACCATTTATCTTAATATTGAAGAAAATTGTAAAGTGCGTTTCAAAATGTTTTTAATAAGTACAAATCTAATAAAAAGGGAAAGAAGTGAAATTGAAAATATATACGGATAAAGAACAAAAAGAAACCTAAAAGATAGAAGAGAAAAATGAACTCGTAAACGAAGCTAGAAAATCATGCTTTGAGAGAACCTTTCAGAAATATAGGAACGGAAGTTAGCTCGGGCGGCGAAAGACAGGTCGAAATCGGAGCGAGACAAAAAAAGACAAGGAGATAGAAACAGGAAGGCAGGCAAGTAAATGAGAACGTTCTCATCAAAGAGCTTCGACGGAAGTTCGTTACGCAGAGGGGGCAGCTTCAAGGGCGAGAACAGCGCGCGGGTCGAGATGCCGGCAGACGGTGGAGCGAGAGGGGGGAGGGGGAGAAAATTAAGGAGACGCCCGGACGTGAATGATGGGTCCCCGGACTGGAGTTTAACGCGGGAGATTATGCCGTTATGATTCACGCAGCCCTAGGATAGAGCGGTCCGGTTTCGATGAGACTGGCGGTGACGCCGCCGCCCGGACGAAGGCAGGAGCGGCAGCGGCGATGGCAACGTCGACCGGAACTGAGGGACGGTCGTGGGAGCGACTGTGGCGGCGAGGGCGGAGTGTAACGTCCACGTTACCTTGCCTTTATAACTGGCCGTTACAACTTTATATATCCATACAACATCCTTTTTTTATGTTGTATCTTTATCATGTTGTTTATTATATTCTTTGACGTTCTTCACTTTCAGATATCATATGAGATAGATTCTTTCTTTTAAAATAACAATTTATTTCACCTTTCAGAGGTTACATACAATTCATACAATTCCTAATTTCAACTTTTTATCAACATCGTTTTCGTCTTTCAATCTCTCAACCTTTTTATATCATATCAACAATTTTCGTTACTATCGTAACTTTTAACAATGTTTCCAATATTTGTTTACATCTCATGTTAACTTTGGCAAATCCGCCAGTGAAGTTGAAACGTTACAAACACCTCCCCTCTTTCAAGAATTTTGGTCACCTTGGTGCCAAAATTTATAAATCTTATAATCAAAGTCTAAAATTTAATATACAATAATAACTTTTATTTTATGACAACTAGATTAGTCCGGAAATGAATTTGGAACCTTTACTTAAACAATCGGCATTTCCATGTGCCTTTCCATGTCTATGCTGAATCTGAACGTTATATGCTTGAAATATCAAACTCCATCTTAAAATTTTACAATTTGCATTTGTTTTTTCTTTTATATATTTGAGAGTTAACTCTTTCTCCAATTTATGACACAGAAGACTATCTTTATCTGCAACTAGCTTCTGAAGATTTTCCAATTCATTTTTGAAATTTCGTCCCTTAATTCAAGAATTTCTTTATTATCCTCACCGATTATCATTTCCTTTAGCTAACATACTATCTTTCTCAACAAGTAATGTTTTCTTGTTCTCATTTCTTCCTCCAAAACCGATACTTTCCTTCAATTCAATAATCTGTTCTTCTCCAGATTTGACTTCATCCTTCAAAGATAAACATTCCAAATCAATTGAAGTCTTGCAAACAGATGGTTCAGAATCCCTTTCTTTCACAGCTCTATCTTCGTGAAATTTGGTGAAATGTTTATTCTTGTCATCTATATCATACTTTTGATTTTCTGTTTCCATGGATTCTCCATTCTCTTTTTTGTTTCTTTTCATATTATTTTGACATTCCTCTTTCTACCCTTTTCCATAAACCTTTCCAAATTGGCCACAGATTTCTACTCTGCTACAGGCAAACATATGGGATTTTCTGTTAAGGGAGTACATACCCAGACACTTTCTCCAATATAATGTTCTTGTCTAACATTTTTTCTTCCTATTAAATCTATAGAAGCACCAGAATCACGCAAAATTTTCAATTTTTTTCCATTTATATAAGCTTCGAACGTATAAGGTGCTAATAAATCTTTACTGGAAGTTTTTAAACAATTAACGTGCTCAGATCCTATATTCTTTTCAACCAATTTTTTATATTTTGGGCAAAATGGTTTTATATGTCCTATACCGTTACAAAAATAACAATGTACTTCTTTCCTTTCTTCGAATCCTTCCTCAATTTCCTGTTTTGTATCAACTTTTTTATTACTTTCCTTTTGAATTTTGGATTTCTCATAGAATTTGGTAGTATCAGCTGATTTATAAATCTTTTTTTTGTTCTAGTAAATATTGATCACAAGTTTTCAATTTAAAATTTTCTCTGGTAATGTCATAATTTTCTAATTCTTCAACTATGTCACGAGGTTTTGTATATTTAGTCCATTTGCTAACTAGATGCTCTTTAACTACAAATGGAACGCATCGTTTTATTTGTTCCGTTATTATTAATTCCTTTATTTCCTCAAATGAGTATACATTTACGCCTTCTAACCAACCATTAAGACTTATTTTTAGCTCATAAGCAATATCTTTCCACGTTTTATCTGGTGTTTTTCTGATCGAAAGGAATCTCTGTCGTAATTTTTCTGCGGTTACTTTGTATTTACTCAATAATATTTTCACTATTTCATCATAATCTTTTACTTCCCCTACCATTTCTCTCGTTATATATTCCGCATCATGTCCTGGCAAATGTGTCATTAACAAAGGTCCCCATTGGTCTTTAGAAATGTCATCAGCAGAAGCAAAATTTTCAAATTGTTGAAGGTATAAAGAAATATCATTTTCATTTGATTGAAAATGTTTCATGCACTGTGTGAGTTTCAATGAATTTTACTTTGTAATCCCTGAGTTAATTGACCTTCATTATTTATATTGTTTGTTTCAGAAGTATTCTCGACATCACCTTACATTTTCCAACTCAATTTTGCCAGTTCAATTTCGTGTTTCTCCTTTGTATCCTATCCTCCCTTTCTTGTTCCTCTTTCTATCCTCTTCTTCCAACCTTACTGTTTCTAAAATCTCTTTACTATAGTTTCATCATAATCCTCTGTTTCCGATATTTTTTTTATAATATTCTTAACAGTTTCTTTCTCCGAAACCTCGCAGTTCAATTCTCTAGCTAAACTGATTAATTGACTTTTCTTACATTTACTTAAAAAAGCCATTATCTTTGTTTGACCAGTTCGACAAGGAAACACTTAAATTAATCTATCTGAATACCCGTTTCACACACATCAGCTGTCACTCACGTTTCAATCTGACAGTTTCTAGGCTCCTTCAAAATCTCCAGACATGGTTAAAACATTCCACAGTTCTCCTTCGTATAAATGTTCACTCCACGCAATTAATACGTCTTGATTACCAACCACAGCAACCACTCACAGTTCAGACTGATGACTCTGATTCTTTGAACACCCTTTCCCGCGAACTACAAATCCAGGCACACCTCCTTCAAAATTCCAGACTTGGTTAAAACATTCCACAGTTCTCCTTCGTATAAATGTTCACTCCACGCAATTAATACGTCTTGATTACCAACCACAGCAACCACTCACAGTTCAGACTGATGACTCTGATTCTTTGAACACCCTTTCCCGCGAACTACAAATCCAGGTACACCACGTTGTTCCACCACTTCTTCTAACAATTTCCACGTCGTACCACCGCTGCCACCAATTTTGTAACGTCCACGTTACCTTGCCTTTATAACTGGCCGTTACAACTTTATATATCCATACAACATCCTTTTTTTATGTTGTATCTTTATCATGTTGTTTATTATATTCTTTGACGTTCTTCACTTTCAGATATCATATGAGATAGATTCTTTCTTTTAAAATAACAATTTATTTCACCTTTCAGAGGTTACATACAATTCATACAATTCCTAATTTCAACTTTTTATCAACATCGTTTTCGTCTTTCAATCTCTCAACCTTTTTTATATCATATCAACAATTTTCGTTACTATCGTAACTTTTAACAATGTTTCCAATATTTGTTTACATCTCATGTTAACTTTGGCAAATCCGCCAGTGAAGTTGAAACGTTACAGGAGGCAACGACCACATCAATGTCGGCGGCACCCATGATGGGGGAGGAGGAGGTGGCCAGGAGGGCGGAGGTGGAGACAAGGAGAAGGACGAAGACACCGACCGAAGGCGTGGGCGGGGGATGAGATAGTGGTGGTGGTGACCCCGACGGTAAAGCTAACAGCGGGCGAAGCCCAGGAGGTAAGGTGGAGGGTGGATACGAAGCTGTGGAGGAAATGACCGGCGCGAGTGGGGTGACAACACCAAAGGGGGGCGAGATGAATGAGGAATGGTTGGGGACAGGAGGGTCCAGGCAGAGGCGAAAGGGATGATGGAGAGGATTTAGAGACAGAGCAAAGGCAACAGCAGAAAGGTCGAGAACACGGATCTAAGACGCGGGCGATGTGCGTGCGAACGAGAGTAATCGGAAGGGAAGGGGTTGGGGAGGTGGAGACGCGGTCGGGGGCCGGGCGGGGGAGCCGAGTGCGGAAAATTTGGGAGGGGGGGGGCGGGGGGGGCGGGGCGCAAGGCACTGCCTTGCAACCAGATCTACTGGCGATGACATACTCGTAACGTGGGGCGACAAAGAGGGGTGAGGGCGGGGGCGGGGCGACAAAGAGGGATGAGGGCGGAGGCGGGGGCGAGTTCAGGGCCGGAGACACGGGCGGCTGCAAAGGCGGAGGCGGAAGTGGAGAAGGGCGACGATTTCCAGAGGCCCCGAGGTCGTCTCATGCAAATCAATGCAAATTAATCAGCATCTCTGGAACGCGACGACGGCACCCGCAGACTTAACTAGTCACCAAGGGGCCAATATTTGTGACTTCAAACACACTGAAAACTGTAATGCGTTTATAATTTGACCCGGAATCGATATGGCAAAAGTGCCTTGTCCATTTCAAGTCGAAGGGTCGCAGGTTCGATTTATTATTTAGTGATTTCGGACGCGTCAACTACTAAGGTCAATAGTCCCGTAAGTACAGTGCATTACTTCAAATCACGTAAGTTGGCAGTGATCTCCCGCTGGATGGCGTGATCCACTGCAGACCTACACATCGGCTTACGGGTATTCCCCAACCTTGTATCTCCCAACCAGCGTGGACCGTCCCAGCCGCGACAAGCTCTAAGTTCCCGACTAGTCTTCTGACATATATCGTAATGTAGTACATGTAAGTGTATCTATGTGTAAGTATGGGGTAAGGATAGCACAGGGAAGCAGAAGCATAATGATCTGGGCTGTCCGGGTGACGCCGCGTCGAAGGCTGGGGTGCCGACGTTTCGACCGACATATCGCGGTCCTCTTCAGGGCTGACTGCCAAGCGCGCTGTACTGCCTCGCAGTACAGCCCTGAAGAGCACCGCGATATGTCGGTCGAAACGTCGGCACCCCAGCCTTCAACGTGGCGTCACCCGGACAGCCCAGATCATGACTCTGGCCGCGGAAGTCTGCGATATCAGAAGAATAGATCTCGCGCGGTCTGTGGCCCGTTTGCTTTTCATTCTTGACTGATCTAGAGTGGATTGAGATACTTACGTTTAAAAGCTGTGGGATCTAATCCCCCACAAGGGACTGAGACAGGGGCCTGAGGCACTTTCTTCAATTTCAATTGACGTCAAACGATTTTAAAATTAGTAGCCCGTTGACGCCTTTGCTCTGGGCACGCGATTGGAACTCGTGGTGGTGTTGAGGTTGAAGCCCTGTTGCCGGTGACCTGTTGGTGTCGCTTCCTCTATCGGCGGTCGGCCGCGTGCGTTCGGCCTGCTCGTGCGGCTTACCCCCCCCCCTCGGCCGTCTCTCCATCCCACGTCTCTCCCTCTATCCTTCCCACTCTCGTCTCTGCCCCGCCCTCTCCACCCCCACGCCGACCAAACCACCGCTCGACCTCCCCTGCAGCATCATCTTGCGTCCTCTCCCACACGAATGACCCCCCCCCTGCCGGCTCCTCGTCTGCGACCGCGCCGTCGCCGCCCCTCCTCCGTCCGCCTCCGCCCGCGGGCGAAATGAAGATCAGCCGCCCGCGATACCCTCGCGGGAGCGCCGCGGAGAGCGGGAGATAAAAGGAGCCGCCGCGCCGGCGGGCAGGAGCGGGGCTCTGGGTGAGCCGCACCCGACAGGAGGCGCGGTGATTTGTAAAGAAGCAAAGAAGGAAGTGATGGAAGCGAAGGGAAGAATGGAAAATGAGGAAATGCAAGAGAGAGATAGAGCTATATCTATCTATCTATCTATCTATCTATCTATCTATCTATCTATCTATCTATCTATCTATCTATCTATCTATCTATAGAGAACGCGATAGATAGAGAGCGAGCGATAGATAGAGAGCGAGCGATAGATGAGAGCGAGCGATAGATAGAGAGTGAGCGATAGATAGATAGATAGATAGATAGATAGTAAGCGAGCGATAGACAGATAGATAGAGAGAGATAGATAGATAGATAGATAGAGAGCGATAGATAGATAGATAGAGAGCGATAGATAGATAGATAGATAGAGAGAGAGCGATAGATAGATAGATAGATAGATAGAGAGCGATAGATAGATAGATAGAGAGCATAGATAGATAGATAGATAGATAGAGAGAGAGTGATAGATAGATGGAGAGAGAGCGATAGGTAGAGGGATAGACAGGTAGAGCGATAGATAGATAGAGAGCGATAGATAGAGATAGATATCAAGAATCCGCAAAACGTGGATTCTGATTACGCAACGTGTTAGAGAAGGTAATACACTACACACAGGAACAAGAATTTGCCATTGTTTCGATATCAGAGACGAACAATACGAATTTTTCTGCCAAAAATTGACGTTTGCCCTCGCATTATATAACATTCTCTACAGTACGTAGGTAGCATGCGAGAAAGTAATAATAAAGAGAAAAAGCAATCTAATTGTTGATTAGTGATATAAACATTGGAATGAAAGAGGTTCAAAAGAGATATAAATAAGAATTAGTGGAGCAACAGCATTACTTTCTCGCCCTATTTTCACGCAAAATTATGCGAAAAATAGTAAAATGTTTGAAAAATTGGGCAAATATTTCAAATTATCTATTTTCTAGGAATAGATTTCAAGAGAAAAGGTCTGTATATTTAATATTTGAGTTGTGGGAAGACTCCGAAAAAAGTTTGAACTTTTGTTCTTTTCGAAAAGTCAATTTTTTCAACGAACATGAGACCTGCGCCGCTCTCTGAACATCCTTCATACTATGCAACAAAATTTAATAAAAACGCTGGAGTTATTTTTTTGAAAATTTGGAAAATATCCCACAGGCTTCATGTATAGTACCTCCCCCCATAATTAAAATATCGGTTTCAAATTCCCTTTTTTCGCGCAGCATTACCTAACTCTCTCTCTACTCCGAGCGAGAAAGTAAAAAAAGTCATTCAACATTGGGAAGAATAGTGAAAAATATTGAGAAAACGACGGGAAAGGAAGAGGTGAGAAAGAGGAAGCGTTGAATAGAAGAAAGGGTTAGAAGGGAGCGCGAGTACAATAAAATGGAGTTAAATATGAAAAAGAGAGACAATGAGTAAATAGATAATATTGCCCTTGAAGAGGGAGAGGGATGAGGGAAAAGTGATAAAGTACCAGCGCAACGAGAAGTGTACCATACACACGGCATGGGGAGAGGGATAGTGTGGGAGAGCAGGTGGGGAGAGGAGTGGGCGGGCGCAGGTGGAGAGGGCGCCGAGGCGAATCGAGTTAAGTCGCAAGGGAACGCCACCGAAAGCGCGCCGTCGCTGCTTAGGACGAATTTCCTGATTCTTCCGCTGATCCGATTCCAGGCGACTGCGCCGGCGGCCGCGGGGCGGGGAGGGGCGGGGCGAGGAGGGGCGGGAGGGCGGGGCGGGGAGGGGTGGGGCGGGGCGAGGGCGGGGCGGGTGCGGGGAGGGGCTGGGGCGGGGAGGGGCTGGGGCGGGGCGTGGCGGGGGCGGGGCGGGGGCGGGGAGGGGAGGGGCGGGGCGGGGCGGGGCGGGGCAGGAAAGAGGGGAGGGGCGGGGGCGGGGATCTCTTCTGTCGGAGGAGGCATCGACTCGCAGTTGGTGAACGGGAGCCGCGCGGATGCGTAGAGGAAGGAGATCCACATCTTAAATGGCTCAAAGGAAGGCAATTTTATATATTACGTTCGGGACTTTGAAATGTGAAATGTATGATGTATGGATTAACTGGCATTGGAATTCTAAAGGCATTCAAAAATACAAGGAGGAATAATCTTTTCTTTCCCATATTGCACTTTAAAAAATAAGGGCTCAGGTTTCGATCTCACTGTTGAAACTTTAATAGTTTCGTTACAGTTTATGTTTCGATTGTTGATTTCCTTTTCGATCATCCCACATTTAATGACAATTTGTGTGTGTGTATATATATATATATATATATATATATATATATATATATATATATATATAATTGGTGGTCTAGAGAACATTTGATTCATTTGTTCACCATTAATTGTGTGTGGATCAGGTTTTCGCGTGAAGAAACAACAAATCTTACTGCCTCAAATCTTGCCGAACCGTTTGTGTACGTTTGTGCTCGTCACTATACATGATGTTGATTCTGCTGCGCCGTCAACTGCTAGGATCATTATTCTCGTACAAGAAGTGAATGTTTTCATCGCGAGAGGGGGCGGGGTTCTTCCCACTCCGGATGGGGAGATCCGGGGCCGACCTACACAACAACTTGCTGTGTTTTCTCACTCCAGCGGGGCACCTCCCCAGCCAGAAGGAACTCTGAGATTTCTATTGGTATCAAGACATGTGTAGTGCATGTAATTGAGTGTAAGAAAGAGATGGGGATAGGACAAAGAAGAGGAAGGAAAGATCGCACACCGTTATTGCCTTTTTGTTCGGGTACTGCTCCGGCATTCGCCTGGTGTTAATCTGAGAAACCACGGAAATCTACCGGCCAGAGCAACTGGCTGCTAGAAGAGAATTTCTTTGACTTATCTGTTGGTGCTACCTGGCGAGCGCTCAGGGCAAGGTAATAAATGCACTTGCCACCCACACCCTTTTTGAAAATTGTTATGTATGGGAATAAGCAATTTAACAATAAACAAGATTTTTATTACAGCCTCTCAGTCTTTACAATAATTGCACCAAAATCCAAAAGAGAGTAAACCTTTATACAATAGCCGAGTCACCAGATGTTCAGTCGAACTCCAAGTCCAAAGCCGAGTTCACCGCAGTTAAACCAGAAGAAATCACTTTGTACACTGCCGGGTCGCAATCACTAAACACAATCCAAGCTCAAGTTACTCTCTAAGCATTCTGTATACTGTTTTGCCGCTACTCCGGCAGCTGCCCGTTATAACTTGCTGCGCGTCGAAGACTCGTCTCCTCGTAGAGGCTTCGCGCGCCGGCCGTTCTGTCCTCATTTGCCGGCTCCTTCCTTGCTCGGCTGCCCAGTTCCCGCTCGCAGACGTCACGGCGCACAGTGGTGCATTTTGGCGATTTCCTGGCCAAAACCTCTGAGAGCTATAGTATGTTTTCTACGACGACCAAAATTATTTTGGATTATCTTTATAATGTAAGGGAGTTGGTATCATAATACCAGAATAATACACTGCTTAAATCTGTGAAATATAAATATATATTTTTCTATATAAACTTGGTTAAATTTTATCACTTCACAAAATTAACTTTAGAAAACCGTCTGGATTACTTAAATATTAATTGATAACATTTGGCATAAAGATGCATGGTATTAATGCCATCTCCTGCCCTCTACAAGAAAAATTCATATACAGTGCCCAAAGAACCAGAAAGGAAGATCACATTTTTGACTAGGGTACATTTCTCCCTACGGTGATATTGGGCTCAGGCAAATGAAACAAAGCATATTGGTTCAAGAATTTTAATTTTCTTTTGGGAAGATCCCTCAAGCTGGAAATGAAAGGAACAGAAGATCTCAACAGGTGATTAAACATCTCCTGGAATAGATGCAGTCTTGAACATGTTCGCGAGAATCCTTCTCCATACCGTCTTATATCTTTGTGAATAGAGTCTAGGCATGGCTTCTCAAAAAAGCGTCTTACTGAATTACTATCTTTGCTATTAACATTATCCTGTTTGGAAAGCTCTATATTCAGACCCATTTTTATTTGTTTTGCATTTGAATGCGTTTCTTACCCATATTGAAACTATAGTTACAGTATTATTTCATTAAAAACAATATAATACTAATTTTGTAACAATAACAACGTAATAGAAATAATTGTTTGTATGTAACAAGCGAGTTAAGTAAACAAATATTACTTTCCGATCAATTGAATTTTTGATTTCATTTTTAAAAATTTAAAAAGTGTTACGATGATTTTCTTTGATATCACGTACGTATTTAACCTTTCGTCGAGCGCACATCCTTCCTGAGAACGAGTTTTGATGCCACATATTTTTTTTGAAATAAATGTGCGAATCCATTCAGAAGTGTAATATGTACTAATATTATGTTCATGTAATATTAGTGAATAGTCATAATATACATCAAAAATTAAAATATTCAATTTTTTTGTTTATAATATTGAGTAAATTTGTTATTTCAGTAAAAAAAATCAAAATTTTCCTCTAGAAACAGCGTTGTAAAAGGAGTTCCCGTTCTCAGGACGGATCTCGACGAGTCATACTCGGCGTTCACGCGTGCTCGACGAAACGTTAACTCTTCGTATTTACTAATGGGGCAAGTTGGGGCATGATTTTATAACTGGATTCGAAAGAAGATAGATTCACCTAGTAAATGAAATTAGAAACATCGCGGAATTCCGCGAAATTGGTAACTTTCAGCCTACGTGAACTTACGAGAAATTAAAATTATTGTATAAATTTCATGCATTTTAATATTTCATCCCACGTCCGTATTATGGATTCATGCATTATAAAACAAACATGAAAATACTCAACAAACCTTCAGGAAGAAAATCCATACTGCCAGTTTTCTCTGCACAACTTTGTATGGCCACTACTTACAAATAAAGACGGTCTCGCTATGTTACTCTCGCACAGCAGGTCTACCGAACGCCGCGAAGGGTAAGTTCGGGTGACTACTGCTGCCAGGGGAATTGACTCAGTGACACGAAGTGGGTAGAAACAGATGCCCCCAAGTATACAGTGAGTCGTAGTATTTGCAAAAGTTCAGTAAACGCGATTTCATTTTTGAGGTTTTGGCCAGGATTTCGGGAAAATGCACCACCGTGCGGCGTGCCGACTCCGCGGCGCGCACTTTGGTGTGGCGGACACCGCCGCAACACAAATCTCGGAAGCCACCGGGCGAGCGTCGACCAGCCGTCGGTCGTGCGTCATCTGCAACTGCGCGCTGCCACTGTCACTAGATTCTGGATATCCAACCCACTAAGCAGCCCTATGCAGGTCTCTGAGATATTAGCATTGAAAACCAGCAACAGCAGCAGCAGAAGAAATTAGGAAATTGCAGTGAAGAGGAATATATGGAAGGAGGGGGTGAACTTGGTAAACTTTTATATTTAAAATACAAGCGGAACTACAACATCTGCATCTTTCTCGAATTATTTTTAACTCTCGACGTTTTCGAAAATTCAAGAGTTCAACTAAAAAGAGATCTTTTAAATTACTTTCGCTCTATCCTCGGAAAAATTAAGGAAAGAAATTGAACTGTTTTTTAGAAAAAAATTGTAAATCCTACTAACTTTCAGCAGAAAATACGAGAATATTACTTGGTTTTGGAAGAACTGTACCTGCCCTTTTTTAAAGATATTTTTTAAACCGATTTTATTTCAGAAAATATCAATCATGAAATTTGAACTTTTGCAATATTATCAAATACGGAGACTTAAATAAGGCCCCGCACCACTTTTTAACGCACTGTGCTAAATACGAGGAAAACGGTTTTAAAAACGATTGAAACCGTTGTAGTGGAAATAATTGTTCGGAAAATACCCATATTTCACGCAAAATTGCGCGATATCTACTAAATTTTTTAAAAATTGTACATGATGTTCATTCAAGGTATGTATTTGGAGAACAGATATCATTAAGAAAAGTCTGTAGTTTCAATTTTTTAGTCGAAGGGAGACGCCGACCAAGTTTTGACCTTAAACAATTTATGAAAATTTAGAGATTTAAATGAAAATAAGGCTTGCCCTATTTTTTAGCCGTGCTTTGCACCATAAAAAAATTAATGAAAAAAATTGGAACCCTTTTTGATAAAATTTGAAAATGTTGTTGAGGATTTATAGATAGTGCCCAGCCCGAGTTCACTCAGATCGATTAATTAAACATCAATTTTGGAGAAAATCGTTTGAAGGGTTTAGGCGATATTGTTGATCGCGGAGGGGCGCAGGACAGACATAAGTTTCGCCGTCAATCGGAAGGATCGATATACTGAAAACTGCAATTAACATCGGAGGATCTATATTCGTAGTGGCTGTAAAAATCAAAAACTCCCTTCATTGATGTGGTTTATTCCAGGGAGATTTTCACTCATTTAGCAACAGATTTCATATATGGCCTATTTTGTATGTTTAGCCATTTTGAGTCAACACATCACGAATAACATAATTTTGGATTCATTAAATATGAACAACTTACCGAGAATCATGTAAGCGTAGTTTTAGTTTGAGGTAATTGTTACCAAAACACACATAACTCACTGCCGAGTGAAGTCTCCATATTCTTGAATAACTTCGCCAGCTGTAACCGCGCAACTTCGTACCTCCGGAATTTATATCCTTCTCGTGCGGCCCCAAAATCCGTCCCCACTCGTTGGCCAAGTTGGTTCCCAGGGGGAGGAAGAAGGGGCGTTCGAAATAATTTGAAGAGGCGTGGTGCTCCACACTTGCGTGCGACTTTTCGCACCCCACTCCCTGTTGCACGCCACGCGATGAAATGGCGTCGGAGTGGGTGTTGAATTACTGAGTCACAGCTGTTGTGATGCTATAAACGGCATTTTCGTATTTTGTAGAACGGTTATGAGAATGATCTACATGTTTGTGTAGGTTCACTAATAGTGCACTCATTGGAGATATCAATATTTAACATAGAGCATTTAAAATGTTATATAGTATGTGTTAGTCAAAGAGGTAAATATTAAAATTATCTTTTAGCGTTTACCACTTATTCACTTCAAACGCGATAGCTAGTGCAGTAAAGACATTGATACACAGTTCAATGAAACTATTATAAAGTATATTATCAAAAGAATTTGCGAGTAAAATCATGAGAAACAGACAAGATGGTTTTTACAATCGAAAATACTGCAAGTTAATATATTATGTGTTGCTGATTAAGTTAATAAAATGTTGGAAAATATTTTCATGGCAACGGTGACAAAAGTACTAATGAAATGGGCCATATCTTCTAACATTAGTGCATTCTTCCTTATTGTCTAGTGTATTCAAAAGTAAGTGTTTTCAAAGAATCGTGGGAAACGAAAGTTTTCTCTTCGTTTTGATATTAATGTAATTTTATAAATGATACAACGCAAAGTAAAACAAAACGAACAATTAATTATTAATCATTGATTGTTACTAAAAGGCAACATGCGCATAATTACACGAAAAAAATTAAAAACAAGTTAATGAGCACTTGTAACTTTTACCTTGTTTTTCTCCGTGTTTTCACACAAGCATTATCGCACAACAAGCTGTGAGTTATTATGTAAGTATAAGACCTTTTGCAATGTAACCGAGGAAAGAAGCAATGCCGAGCTCGTTATTGGAACTTTGTGGCTCCGGTGTGATGTAGCGGAAGCGGCTTGGAATAAGCTAATTAGCATTAAAGGGAGCCAAGGGGGGCGGGGGGGGGCAGAATCTGGTGCAGCGAGGGACTGTTCCGTAGCGTCCCTCCCCCTTCCCCCAACGGCCGCCGAGCTCTCCGGTCACGCACTTCGCGGGCACTTCAAACTCCCGTCGGCGCCCGCGGCGGGAGCAACTTGGCGCTTTCCCTGCGGGCCCTCGCCCCTCGCCCCGTCCCACTGCTCCTTCACCCCGCACACACCCTGCCGTCGCCGGCCTTTGCTTTGTCCTCTTCCAGACTTCACTTTGTTCTCACATCTCTCCTCGCCTGAACCCGCCCCCTCTTTTCCCTGACCACGCTCCCACATTACCTGACCCTGACCCGTCCCCACTTTCCCCTGATCCCGTCCCCACTGCTCTGCCTTGATCCCGCCTCACTTTGCCCTGACCCCGCCCCACTGTGCACTGACCCCGCCCCACTTTGCCCTGACCCGCCCCACTTTGCCTGACCCGCCCGACTTTGCCCTGACCCGCCCGACTTTGCCCTGGCCCCGCCCGACTTTGCCCTGACCCCGCCCCACTTTGCCCTGCCCCCGCCCACTTTGCCCTGACCCCGCCCCACTTTGCCCTGACCGCCCCCCACTTTGCCCTGACCCCCCCCACTTTCCCCTGACCCAGCCACCACTTTGCCCTGACCCCGTCCCCATTTTCCCCTGACAACGCCCCCACTTTGCCTTTACCTCCCCCCACTTTGCCCTCACCCCAGCCTCACTTTGTCCTCATTGTACCCCCACTTCGTCATCTCGCCTTCACTGTTTTCTCCTTCATCACGCTTTTGCCCAGGTACCAATGTAAGATCGCGCTGCCTTTATTCCACCTACGTCCTGTCATTCAGCTCATCTTCTGCGAATAGACCTTAAAATATGGGAAGTAAAATTGTGCAGTAAAATTACAAGGTAACATTACTTTGATTTATTGTACCTCTCACTGTCACACATTTCATCACAGCCCAACCCAATTTTCCATCCCGTCGGACTCCTCTCAGCTTTATCTTAATCTAACCTCATGCTCATTTGTCCTCAACTTAACAGTTTTTAACATATTTCATTTATATTTTACATCATCTCATCTTATCATTTCACGTTATTCCATCTCACCTTTCCTTCTGTTTTACTCAGCATCACCTCACCCGTAAAATTAGTAATTTTTGTTTCTTCGATCATCCTCTGTCTCCATTCTGTAATTCGTCGGCATTCACTTCGCCTCTAAGCTGTCCATCCCGCTTTTTTTCAAATCTAGCACGTTCTGTTCTGAACCTTAAATAAATGTAGCTTCACTATCCGCACGTTTTGTTGAGGTGTTCTTTCGCTTGTAGTGGTAACAGTAGAGCTGAAGGTGAGTTACTCAATTGTTAGAAATACAAAAAATCAAATCTACATTTCGTTTATCGTTGCAAATAGTTTTTCTATAACTCGGGAACGAAAATGTCTAGTTTTTCAAATCTTTATCATCTCCCGCATTTCTAAATTATTATTATTATTATTATTATTATTATTATTATTATTATTATTATTATTATTATTATTATTATTATTATTGTTGTTGTTGTTGTTTTATCTTTCAAATATTTATCGTTAAAATATTGGGATGGGGTTCTGATACTCAAGAAAACATGCGCTAATATTCTTCTCCCCCATACGTCATATACAGTTTTTACTGTTTTCTTTGACCAAATAAATCAAATCAAATTAAATGAAACCTTTGACTGCACACTTAGACCACGTCGTTCCAACTTATCCGCTTCGCTCACCTCTCCACGCGTCCCCTCGCGTTGCTTCTTTCAGCCTTCCGCGTCTTTTCCACCCCCTGCAGCGCCCCCCCCCCCGCGGGGAATCCCTGGGCTCAAACTCAGAGCCGAGCGCGCGGCGGCGGGGGGGGGGAGGTGCTAAAAAATGAATCTCGCCGTGCGTGAGAGAGCTGTTGAAAAGTCGTTGCTGGAAGTTGCGGGCATTGAAGTAAACATTTTGCTTGGAAAAACTGGAGAAATGTATGCGAGACGTAGTAGCGTCGGAGTGAACACATCTCGAAAGTGCCTTTTCAGTGAGGAAGGCGGAAGTTGTGGCTTAGTTTCTCTGTGAAAGGCCATAGACTAAATTAAGGAGTCTCCTTTTCGCTTAGACATGTACGATGATTATTGTTATGTGGTGAGTAAAGAAACAACGTTAGATTTTTTTCCTTAGCTACACAATATACGGAAATACGAGAGCAAACTTGGTTAGTGTGTAGGTGCAATTCAATTAGGCAATGATATGTAAGATTGTGAAGTGGGTAATGTAAAATAATGTATTCACGTCGCTTAGTAGTAAGAAAGTAAATTGTCTAAGCAAAATAATGATAATGTTTATTAAAAATTGAGCGAGAACTAAAAGTCATATTTATATATCAACAATAAACGTATATAATGTAGTTGTGAGTAATGTATAGTTCAAAATAATAATGTCAAGGAATGGCGACGTAATTGATATAATCTGAAACATTATTAATCCTTTCTCGTAACTTATTTCAATTGGTTTTCCATATTATGAAAGCTATTGTTTGCTTTGTGAACTGATGATATTGATATTACGGATTCACATGCGGAAGTGATATTTGGCGCACTGAAAATATCTTTTTTGTCTACTGAAATTCAATGTGAAGATTGGTTTCGTCTACACCAAAATATAATACTGTAAATCCTTGTTAACATGAATTCCAAGGGACCGAAATAATCGGATCTCGTGTTATAAAAATTCGTGTTATCCGAGTATTATAAATTTCCGTATTATCGTAATCCCTTGCCGACACCGAAGTTTTATTTGTTTTACGGCGAAATTCGTGTTAAGCGACTTCGTTCACACGAAGGTTTACTATATAATATTATCGTAGCACTATTTTTCGTTTATATCGCCGCAAAACAACTACACTCTTAGGGGTTGTTAGATGAACTTGTAAGTGAAGGTATTCTTGAATTCTATCAGTATAAGTTGACCAGCATGTACATTTTATTTTTTGAACTGATAGTTTCTAACTATTCTATATATAACTATATATAATTCGTGATAAAATTGGATGAACGTAGTTTTTTTTTTTTGTTCACTAACACATTCTAAAACGATCGTACAGGGCTCTTGGCGTACCTTGTAAATACAAGCACTAAAAATTCAATTATTACTTTTAATTTGACCACTCAGTCGGATTTCATTTTAGAGTATTTTTACAGAAACCACCCACATAAAATCATTTTGAAAATAAGGATATGTATACATTTGCATGAACTTCGAGTTACTACACTTCATCATTGAAAAATGATAAAACTCCGAAGGTGTGACTTGGTACTTTGTAAGTGTATGTATATTTTTTTTGGCTTTTTAGGACCTGATTAATCCGACATTGTGACTAGCGGCATTGCAATGTCTGCGCCCTGTTTTCTGTTTTATTAGGCACGTAAGGGAGACTTGTGGCGGGTATGACGTATTCCCATCACACTACCTAGTTTATTTGCACTTCCTCGGCTTCTTATTTTTTTCTTACAACAAAGGAAACCGAGACGATTTGTATTAGAAAACTACATTTAGATTTTTGTTCTGTCTGGAAATAGAATCCGGATCGGATCACAGAAAGATAACATGCTGTTTATCCGCCCAGGGGCCATACCTTGTAAATACAATTAATACAATCTCGATTTATATATGTAGTTTGACCATCCAGTCAGTTTTAATTTTAGAGTTGATTATTTTTAAAGCAACTACATAAAAAACCTTTTTAAGTATTAGATTAGTGATAAACGCTCATAAACTTCCAGCTAGTCCCCTACATCATCTCGAAATGATCAAAGTCTAAGTCAGGGATTTGGCGTCCCTTGTTAAACACCTCGTGGCCCTCGGCGCGAGAGGCCGGGCTCCATAAAGCACAGCCCCTGCCCAGCAGCGCCTCCGACCCGACGGAGCTCTCGCTTCTCGCCCCCTGCGGTAACTCAGTGAATTTATGGAAGCGCGTAGGAAGGCGCCGAAATGTCTGACTGGCGTCGACACCCATCCCTGCCTTGCCTCGCCCCGCCACGCCCCTCCCTGCCCCCCCGCTCCGCCCCCCCCCCCCCCCCCCCCCCCCCCCCCCCCCCCGCCCCCCCCCCCGCCCCCCCCCCCCCCCCCCTCCCCCCGCCCCGTCCCACCCCGTTACTCCTCACATCTCACCACTCCATCCCTTTTCGTTCCATCCCATCCCTTTTCCTTTTCATCGCATTCCGTCCCATTCCATTCCGTTCTGTCCCATCCTATTCCGATCAGTTTTCTCCATCCCGCCTCGTCCCATCCCACCCCGTACTACCCCGCCCCTCCTCGCCCCGCCCCGTTACTCCTCACACCACCCCACCCCACTCCGTCCCGTTCCGTTCCATCCCATCCCTTTTCCGTTTCACCCCAGTCCGTCCCATTCCATTCCGTTTATCCCATCCCGTCCCGATCCTGCATTCTCCATCCCGCCTCGACCCATCCCACCCCGTACTTCCCTGCCCCTCCACGCCTCTCCGACTCCCTGGCCACCGTTCTGCCCAGTCCCTTCCACTCCCGTCCTTGTCTGTGGCCATTAAGCCTCCACCCTTACTCCTCCCCCTCCTCGTCACCATCCAGTCTTGTCCTGCTCCACCCCTCCCCACACGTCCCGCCCCGGTCTTACTCGCCCTGCCTTGCTCGTCGTGCGGATGACTTCGGCCGCCGCCGCTACTGCTGATACGATAGCTCATCCATGCCAAATGAACAGGAAACGCCGCCGTGATGAGGCGTTGACGTAAAGAAGAGCAACGGTCTCGTTTATAAGTGCAGTCTGGCGTTTGTAAGAAGAAAACTATGGTCCGTTCGATGTTTTTCTTCTTGTACACGGCTTGACTAGTGTTCCTGAAAGACGAATAGAGACTTTGTTGATAGATTTAGAACTGTTTTAGTTCATTTATAACTTTTTTCGTAACAAGAGTGATTTGTTATTTTCGTCTATTGCCCAAACTCTGGAAAACCTGGCTCATCGTCGACATGAGTTGTATTGTTGGTGTTTTCATATGTGGTGTCCAGTGTTACCAAAATTTTTCGAGGAATTTTATTAGTAGGAACATTTTCATGTATTTGTAAAATAATATTATTTCCACATTCATTACTGAAGAAAGTAAGTGGATCGGCATTATGTATTCTGGTTGACGTATGCGTAATTTCTGAAAACATAAAGAAAAAAAAGAAAAAAGAATGCGATTGTGTGGCTCCCTTACACTTGTTTGTTGACTCGTCTGCTTGTTCGCTTTTTAACTCCTCGTTGGCTCGTTATCTCCTCTTGATTCACGCTAACGCTGAAGCTCGAGCTCAATCTCGTGTTAAGTGTGTAATTGTACAATGCTTGTTCATTCTGAGATATTAAATAATCTTTCTTATCCATCTGTTCTTTGCACGCATATCAGGCAAAATATTCATTTATTTGACTGAAAAAATTTAAAAAAAACTTTACAAACAATGTACTATAATCAGGAAATTTCATTGTAGATGAATAATAAATTAGGTCGTAAAGTCACGGTAGGTTTTTATACGGAAAAAAGTTGAGAATTCTGTACTTTTATTCTTCTTTATTGGTGTCATCCAATCGCGAGAATGTCTCCACAAAGGCGAGCTACGTTTCCGCAAGAGACGGACGTACAGCGGCGGCGACAAAAGCATTCATGCGAAGAATTGACACTGTGATTTTGTTTGAGTTGCGTTCGGAAATAAAGCAAAAGAAGCTAACATTTTTTGACGGCGATGAGTCAGTCAATACACTTAATCGAATTTTGTCCAACCCCGATTTGCTAGTATTAAGAAAGAACCGACTAAGTCCAGGGGAGATTCCGTCAGGAATTTGTAGATTTGCCAACGTATTTTTCTTTGCTTGCCTTAGCGGAGCGGTGTGGATCTTTTCAGAACCTTTTATTTTTATAACGTTCCTTTCCTTTTGCCTCTTCCTACAGCCTTTTTTGTTAACTGTAAACACAATTTCTTTCTTTGTTCGTTTTTCATCTCTGTCGTGTCTTCTTCCCTTAGCAATTTTCGAGCTGATGGATCTCTAGGAGATTAGGACATCGACGCCAAATCGAATCGATGGAAGGTCGGAATATCTCGAGCGCGGAGTCGTGCTGGGAGCTTTCCTTCGAGCGCCTGTTGGGAGTGGGTGAAAGCAGCCTCGAGGGTGTGGGATACATCGCTGCAGAGAGGAGAAGTGGGGAACGTTCGGAACGGAAGAGCCTGAAGGTTGGAGAAAAAACGTAGTACTGATTAACTTGATAGTGTGCGAGTTCGCGTTTTATGGAATAAAATTTCCGGTAAAAATTAAGGGAGAAATTAAGAACATTCGTTTCCACAACATCAATGCCAGAAAGATTCAACACTGTTAAATTCATCCGTTCTTACACTCCTTTATTTGATCCGTGGGTATTTCTCAGAAAACGGTCACCCTACAGAAAATGTAGAAAACACCCTTTTGGAGTACTTATCGAATAGACAATAGTTTAGTTTTTCTCTGGAAATATTTTTATGGTTGATACCGCTTTTATTAAGAAATCCTAACAATTTTCATATTTTTCGAGAAAAATCTGAGACGTTTTTGAGACATTTTTCTTTATGGGACGTAAGAAATTTGCCATTTTGATCTCGTCCCCAAAAACTTTCAAACTAGATATTTTGTGAGAAATCTTTCAATATTTTTGATTTATAAGTACATTAAATACTGAAATGTGTAATGTTAATATTAAAGACGCGCGAGAGAATTTGAAAAGAAATGTATGTAAATTTTGAAAAGTTCAGAATGTGAAATTAGAAACTTTTGAATGATGTCACAGAATATGAATCGGTACAAAATATAGACATACAAATAGTTCAACAACAAAAATTAGAAGCTGCTTCGACAAAGTATTTAAATATTTTTTGGAAATTTCACAATTTGATTCTATACGGAAATTACGACATCTTGAAAAACTATGCGATGAATTATTTAAAGAGATAATATTGAAAGATCAGCAATATTAATCAACACACGTTTATCTTCAATAGTTATAAAATAGTTCGAAATAAATTGAACCTTTGCATTTTTTTTAATTCAGACTTTAAAAAATACCGTACAACCAGCCTGTTTAAATGCAGTTTACTCATTTTCAGGAGGTAACATAAAGAAAACAAAGGTTTTAGATTCAGTAGAGCATGTGAGTGTGATTCGCGCATTAGAAGACTTAGGGATAGATCACAAGTATATTAGAAATCCCCACAAAAATGTAGATAACTCTCCGGCATTCGCCTGGTGTTGATCGGAGAAACCAAGAAAAACTACCGATCAGAGCAACCGACCGCTAGAATTCTCCCGCAGTCAGCGACTGAATTCGTCCTAGCTGGGAAGGTAGTGTCGAAAATCCTGCCTTCATCAGGAGTCGAACCCAGAACCTGCCGGAGGCGCTGCAGAGGCGCTGCAGGGACATCAGTTGATGCTCTGAGCCACCACTCGGGAGCACGGTAAGAAGACAGGGGGCAGGGAGAGCTTCAAGCGATAGGCCGGGGGGGGCGCGGGCCGGGGTGGGGGGCAGGTGAGGCGGGGGTGGGGGACACCGGGGCGCGCGTCGCTCGGATTCGTTACCGGAGTCACGGGTGGAACTCAATTGCCGGAATTGGCGAAATCAAAGTTCCTTGTGCCACGCGATTTCGCGTCGCCTTCCGCCGCCGCCAGCGCCGCCGCCCGAGCGTCGCGACGCCATCGCTGCAGGGCGCTCCGGGGATCCTCGGTTTTATGCATAAGTGTGTGTGTGTGTGTGTGTGTGTGTGTGTGTGTGTGTGTGTGTGTGCTCTCAAAAGTGTAACACTATAGCATATTGAAGTAAAAGTCTGCTGGCTCCAGATAAGTTCCATTGTACTTTTTGTTTCTTCTGGGCGCTTTTGCGAGCTTCAGGGGATGGTAATTTTTCGACTATCCGCACTGGGTATCCACTTCCCCGTGCATCAACTGACGTCACTGCAGCGCCTCTGACCGGGAGGTCCTTGGTTTCCTCTCCCCACGGCGGAAGGATTTTCGACACTATCTGTTCTGCTACGTCGAATTCAGTCGCTGTCTGGAGGAGAATTCTAGCGGCCGGCTGCTCTGTTCGGTAGTTTTCCGTGATTTCTCCGATCAACACCAGGCGAATGCCGGAGCAGTACCCTATCAAACGGGCCAATCTTACACATACACTTACACTAACATGCACCACACTACCACATATTCCGGGAGATCGGTCGGGAGCTTAGAGCTTGTCCCGGCTGGGGCGGTGCCCCGCTGGTGGGGGAGTCCTGGTTAGGGGGAACCCCACTAGCCGACGGTAGGTCGGCGCTGGATCTCGCCAACCGGCGGGGGAAGATCACCGCCATCTCCCGAGAAAAAACATGCACTACACTAACGGGACTAATGATCGAAGCAGTTGACGCGCCCGGAAACACGAACAAAATCAATCAATCGACTCCTCTGTCTGTGGTCAGCTGACTCGCCGACATCACGCATACATGAAAGAAAAGGAACAAACAATCACGTTCACGGCAGGATTCGAACCTGCGACATTTCTGCCCGAGGCACTGAGTTGGCACACGCTCTAGCCATCTCGGCCATCCAGGTCGGCAGCTTTCTTCTACTGTATACTTCGACTAAAATAGTGTGTGTCTTCAAGGTCACGAGCTGAAAAGAGAGGGGACACTTTCATCCAACCGAGAGCTTCGTCACGACCTAAATTTTCGGTATTGAAGCTCCAGTTTGGTTGTCATTGTTCCCCTCTCTTTTCAGCTCGCGACCCTGATAGCACATTCTCTTTTAATCGAAGTGTTGGTGTTGGACGTTCGAACTGAAGCCATGGCTCTCTCTTTGGACTGATCGACTGAACGATCCCTTATTGTAATGCATAATAATACTATGATTGATTTTCTTCACCTCCATATTTCGTCTAAAATATAAACACATACTAAAAAGAAATTGGTGTATTGGTGTGTGTGTGTGTATGTGTGTGTGTGTGTGTGTGTGTGTGTGTGTGTGTGTGTGTGTGTGTGTGTGTGTGTATTTCGATTCAGTATCTCTCTGAAAATAATTTAATACAATTCCAAAATATAACATTACAAAAATATTACGGAAGGTGAAAAAATATGTATAACAAACGGTATTTATTTTACGTGGTGCTATTCAAAACCATTCCTATCATTTATATACTTTTTCATGCATATCGCTCTAATCTTCTTTACCTAAGCAAGGTTTTCACATATTACACGCATGTGTTGAAATCGAAATTGAAAAATTCAGGGACAGGGACTAATTCAGGATCATATTGACGAAGTAAACAGCAAAGAGTTAAGGTACGCAATCACTCTTCAATAAGAAACAGCACTATATAGCCTAGTCACTATATATCTAGTCCACGAAACATTCCAGAATTTTCTTTTTACCGTTTATAAATCTTTTTTAGGGTCTTGATTTTTAATTTGAAGTTTGCCACCTCGTGAAATGTCGACTTCACGAAGAAATTTGCAAAAAACTCTCTTGTACTATGTTGAAAACTATGTGTTTTATCGAAAGAACTTCATATACGAAGTTGAAGTAGGCAAAATTAAATTCATATTAAATTTTTCGACAATCCAGATGCTAGAACGCACTGAAATCCCCAGCTGTTAGGCTCTCTGACTAAACCGGGATAAACGCCCTCGCTCGCTATTATCTCGTAGAGGCGTTCTAGTTTCTCTACATCATGCTTGAAACTATGACGAATGAATTATTTCCATTGTTAAATAATTAACACTCCGTTACTCGCAGAATCAGTTGGAAAAATTTACCCGCGCAGATATTTGTGTACTCCAGCCATAGATAACCAAAATGTGAGAGAAACGAAATAAAAGAAGAGACAATACATTCTGTACAATGCAATTTGTTCATGTAAGATTTTTACCAAAAGTATGTTGTTATGTGCCAGACTATGATGAAAAAGACGAAAGAGGAAATGTTTCTTCTGAAACAGAAATATAGGACCAGATAAGTTCATGACTATTTTGTAAAGTGTTTATTACGTTAAAAATCTATATCCTATTGTATTTCTGATCAAAAATATTTGTTTCATATCTATGATTTCCTCTGAAGTTTTTTATTCTTCATTTGAACATGATAATGTTTTTTATAATTTAGCTCATGACTACATATTGTTGGTAACAATATTACAAAATATATTGCTGTGCACAGCTCACATTGACTCTTCTCTTTTCTTTATTCATTTGTTTATCGAAGCTCGACGTATACAAATACCCTACATGAGTAAACGTGTTATTACTGTTTCCACGTATAAAGGAGTGTTAATCATTTACCAAAGGCAAATAATTAATTCTTCGTAGTCATTCACAAGCATGAAATGGTAAAACTAAAGCGCCCCCGCGAGATATTAGGTATATTGCTTTACTCCCGTTTTGGCCAGAGGGCTAAAAACACTGAGTGTGCAGCGCGCTATTGCTCCTGAAAGAATTGTCTAATCATTGAAGTTAATATACACGTTTTGTAGAGAATTATGTCTTCTTTAATTTTGTATTTGAAGGTCATTTCGCTAAAGCGCATATGAGCGAAAAACTTGAGAAAAGTGCGAATTGTTCAGGTTCTTGCAATATTCTTTAAAATCCGACATTATACTGAGTAATAGACACCAAATTCTAATTTAAGACCTCAAAACACATTTAGAGCCAGTGAAAAATATCCTAATTTTTTTCTGAATCTCTCCTTTTTGAGCATGAGGTGATTGGACTAACAGCGCATTGTGAACACAAATGCTATACACTAATTATTCCACATGCCATTATTAACTGTCATGAGACTCTACAAGAGATCATTTCTACTCTTATTTTCATGAAACATACTAATATATGTGTGTATCATTCAAAATGCTACAGTTAAATTACTTTTTATGCGTTATTGTCGAGCGCTGTCATTGAGAATCATCTAATCAGATCTAGACATTATGGTTTATTTTACAATTTTTAAATGCAGTAAGTGCAGATATAGAAAAAAATTTAAAAGATAAGATATTTCATGAAATACATTTTAATCCAGAAGGTTTTTATTGTCTTGCTACTTTATATAAGGACCGTTAAGAAATCAACTCATTTGAAACAATCTCTCCCAAGGCTTCATTCGGCGTTTCTTGTTTCATTTGAAATTTGCTTCAAAGAGAAATGTATGATAATATGCGCCTACACGTTTTCTTGGAACGCTCATGAAATAGAGAATCTGTGTTCATAAATATGCAAATCTGTGTGACTGACACGTGATATTGATTTCAGACCGACTCGCAAATTAAATAATGGATTCCGTTTTCTCTCCGCAAGTATATTACTCGTGCATTTCTGCTTTTGAAAGGTGGAGTTTTAGAACGTACATTTCAACATTTCATCATAGGCAAAATATGTCGAATACAGGCTAGTAAAAATGTCTGCTTTATAACTGGAATTGGTATCTGTCAAAGGTAGATATTTGAAAGACAGTGAAAGGTTGTCATTGGTAAAAATGATGCTTTACTGCAAGATGGATTTATTTTCGTTTACAAGAATGTGTAAAAACATGTGATTTTGAAGGCTTCCGCGGTGAGATGTGACGCCGCTTCAAAGGCTGTGGGGCCGACGTTTCGATCATCTTATGGGGCCTTCCACAGGCATGAAGTAAGACACTTCAGCCCTGAGGAAGATAACGAATCGTCGGCAACACAGGCCTCGACTCAGTGTCACCCACTCAGCCTCGATATTTCTCATTTGTAGAAATAGGTTTTTATGTAGAAGCTCATAGACATGCACAATTTGTCAGTCAGTAATGGAATTCACAATACTCCATCATTTATGTATTATGCCAAACGCGAATTATCAATAGTATGTCGTACCTTAACGGGCAAAATGGAATAATGTTGGTGAGCAAGTTAACAAGAATGTCTTGTTTTATTGTTGTTTATTTCTATATTGATGTTTGATGCGCATGTTAGATAATTATGTTTATGAATTCTAGAATTTTCATTAACAGTTGAATATGTAAAATAAAATATTCATAGCCCTGAATTCAGTATTTGAACTTATTGGTCAACAAATCTAGAAGATAGTAATTGTTTATACTACTAACTGCTGTTTGTTTATTTCATACAATATTTTAAACTACGAGTGTGTATATTGCGAGAAAACTATGGAAAATCTATTAATCAAAAAACATTGCTGATAATACTATATTTTAGGATGGAAAGTATGTAGTATACTAGGTAATTCTAATCAACGCTGACTTGACAATTGTTCCCCACAAACAACAAAAAAATCACAAACACAAGAAAAGTATTTCCATTATCTTTTATATCATCAGATATTATCCTGTTTCTCTAAACAGCTTTTATGATATTAAAACAGATTGAAAGGAAAATGACAGACATATGTCACTAGTTGGAAATGACATTTTCACATTCATTTAACAAAAATTCTAATTTAATCCACACGAAAGGCAGCAAGTTCTCCGTTAGAACTTTGTCAAGATTATTTTAATTCAAGGGAGAATTTTCAGACACGTTAATACAATGCGTGTATTTGAATAACGCGTGCTACAACCCTTTGCACTGGTGAGCAACGAGCATAATACACATCTTACAGCTCATACGGAGTTAAGATGCCACGAGAGTAATGACTACTAGCTCGTATCAGTATGTAATGTGACATGCCCTACAACTCAGGGCATGTGTCAGATGCCACACCTAAATCCCTAAATAACTCGTAGCGCATGTCACAGATGCCCACGTACTTTTCTGGTATGTAAAATAAAGTTTTCATTGTTGAATCGATCCGGACTACTATTCAGTTTTTAAACAATGTTGATGCAATAATATGAGAAGCTGGTTCGGGAGAATGCCGAGTATCAGCTTCAAGCTGTGCCACCATTTTCCATTGTCGTCTTAGACATGCCTTACGAGTTGTAGGATCTCGCAGTGTTGGGAAACCTGTGTCGCATATCCCACAAGCCCTACGAGTGCAAAGGATTAAATAATTTCTAAAATATTTGTGAATAGTTTGATTAATAAGTAAAAAAAACGAAGTTACCATTTTCGAAATTAGAAATTTTCTTAAATTTTCTTTAGTGGGATTTCGAAGAAAGTTGAGCAAATAGTGTCCTCGGTTGGCAACATAAACAACACGGGTGTTTGACAGGTATTTAAATTCTCAGGGGTCTACAAAAAAAATCTCGACTGGCCATGCATGAGGTCTCTTGCTTGCGTGGTGTCAGTGACATTCTGATGCAGCCAAAGCGGTACAAATACGTTAAAAAAGTCGATATTGTCATTGCCCCTTGGTATGCCGATTCCTTAGATTTCCTTTTCCTACCAGTGAATCGGAAGTTGCCTGTCCATCGGGGAAGGGGGTCATGTAAAATGGATCATATCATTAAAAGAGATTTCCAAAAAATGTTCGTTGGAAAAAAATGTGGTCATCTTCGACACTCTACGCGCCTTGGAAGAGTGTAAAATTGCTTTACCATCCTGTGTTAGACAAGGTCGTGTAAACATTTATGATCGTGTCAACATATTTCTCTAGAAAATTGTGAGAAAAGATGTTTGGAAGAAAGTCCTTGCGTTATATTTATTTTTAACTAGTTTTCATTTTCAAATTGTACATGGAATCGAAACCGTTTAATTATCTGAGAATGTTACACTGAACAAGTAACGTTAAGTAAAACTAATAAATGAATTTTATCCAGGATAAGAATGTTACGAAAATGTAAAGATGGTAAAATAAGCGAATGTCAAGAAAGAAATTGTATGTACACTGTAGTATCATAAAAACAACAGGACTTTTTTCCATAATATTGTTCAGGTGCCGAGCATTTTAATTCAATTAGTTATTTTAGGCGTATTTGTTGTTTTTTCAGATCCATAATACCGAGACACCTGTTTGGAATCATCGTATTGTCCGTTCACTACAAAGTTTATTTAACCGCCTTTGATACCCTAGAAATGGATTGATACGTAAGTAATGCATTTTTACTTGATGTGCTAACACTAACATTTTGCATCATATTTCAACGCTTCTCCTATTGTATTTATTACTTTTTCAAATCTCTTATGCTATATTCCTATAGTGTTTTCCCACCCTTTTACAATATTTGCGCATTGAAGGAAACGTGTAGATTCTGTGACATATAATATGTAAATAAAGAAGTAGGAACTAGAAAGTAAATTTTGATGTTTCAACTTGTAATAAAGAGTATTGATGGGGGCTTAAATAAGAGTATCAATGTAATTTTTTATATAATTAAAATTTTTAAATCTTGAATGCTTTGTCGTACATAGTTGAAAACGAACGGGAACTGTGATTGTAGGATACCACGATGGTAAAATAAAAATGATAATTGAAAGGCGAAAATTTAGAATTTTATTTAAATGGAATGCGGGAATTTGTAGGTTCTGAAGTCCTTTTCAAACACCACGTAATTAAATGAAAATATTTATATTAAAGTTGAATTATTTCACTTTGAAGTGCCGCAAATACGTTTTTCTTTTTAAACACAGTTTCATAACTAGGCGCGACTCTCGTTGATCGAGTTGTCATTTCACACTGTGATTTTTCGTAGCGATAATTGCTTTGTAAGGAATTTAAATATGTAATATGTTTGCAATGATAGATACTGTGTTTCTAGGGACTTCACTCCTTTATTCAGGGCACCCAATTGCCTTCAATAAGGAAGGTGCAATTTTCATCATTATTAGGTTGTATAATTATATTTACCCTCCTGAATTAGACATGCCACAATCACGACCCAGCAATTTAGTCTCGTTTCAGGGACGGATTAACGCTATTCGCGTTGGCTTCTCTCGCTCTCCCAGTGACACATTGAGGTGTATTAACACGTTGTGTTTCCTCTTTAAACATCACAACCACTGCTTACTTTGGACAACGGGGAGCGTCAGCCAATCGCAGTAACGCAAACTAGTGAAGCTCGCCTTCATTTCGTTTGACAGCCCCGAGCAAATAACGGACACAACGAAATCGGAGGATTGTGCTCAGGGAAATAGAGTTGGTGATACATTTGCGAAGATAACTAGTAGAAGTAATTTAGCAATAATATCGGTTATCAGACCATCAATATAACTTTTATTGTTGATATTCATCGAAATTTATTTATGTCCAGTGTTTTGTGCATTTGTATGGTTTACAACTTATGGATGGAGTGTTATACATTTTGCGGTAGTGAGATTGGCGATAATTTTCGATCACCATATTCCTATCAGCAAACACCTCCTACGTTAATCATTTCAATTTATTATTATTATTATTATTATTATTATTATTATTATTATTATTATTATTATTATTATTATTATTATTATTATTATTATTATTATTATTCCCGATTATTCCCATTTAAAGAGAGCGTTTGAACGTGAATTCCTTTATGATGATTGTTTGTGTTTTCTCTGGGCCCATATTTTCTTCATGTGTTCACTGTGTTGTTTCTTCCGCTCTGCTGTCCATTTATATCCTGGCCTCTTCTTGCTTTCGGTGTTAAATGTATGTTTTTTGATGGTACATTTCAATTTTTTATTATTATTCCGGAAATAATATTTCCGGAAGTTGGTTATGTGTAGACAACTTAATTAAAGTTTCCATTATTTATTTTTTACCTTTTCTTGCATTACTTTCCTGCATAAGGTTTTCTTGTATAATATTAATATGGTATAATGAAGTATATAATTAAATGGCATACTGAAATATATTAAAGATACATTTCATGTAAATAACGAGAAAATATCAAATTATTACAATTATTGTGTAAAAGATATTTACGACGCGGATTCAACAATTGTACGTCACGGGTAATGTCAGAATTTGGGATGAGCTAACACCTTCCGGGTAAACGGAATTTAAGTAACCATTCATGCCCTGATGACTGAATAATGCCAAAGATAAACATATTTTCTTTATTTACTCCCATATTTTCCTCTAAAGTTGGAAAAGTTGACTATACTCAGATCTAAAATTATCATGCTCGCGGTTATACCCGTAACTTATATTGGTGATCTGGCATGTGACGACCTGAGGTAAACCATTGAATGACATACTATGGAACTTATTTGTCAGCTGTAAGCATTTTCATTCATTTAAACACCTTTTCAGTTTTCAGTTTGCATCACGCTATGTTCGTAAACGCGAAAATGATAATATATGAATTCATATAACAGAAAGGCTGAGCTTAATATGAAGATTTTTAATTTTTTAATTATTAAAGTAAATATTTATTATAAACTTGAATGAAATTTTATGATTATACTTTATTTTAATTTTAAGGTTATTGCACACTTACATTACGTTAAGCTAGTTGCAATTACATAATTTTGCACACTTTCAAGCAGAAAATCAATGTTTTTATCCAGAGTTTATTTCAAATAAGTTACATATTCTATTTATGTTGGATTAGAAATTGGATTTTAATTAACTTAAGGATAAAAAGTGCCAAATTTGCTGCAAAAGCGAACTTTCTGGGGTAACTGAAGTTAAGTTTAAATACTTTTTCAATTTGTATAAGAATATTTAGAGAGAATATTTAAGTCTGCATTTCATCAACAGTTTAAAATATATATAATATGTTGTCGTGTAGTAAGGGATTATATTTTTATTTTTTGAAAGAGCATACCGTCGTTTGCTGGATTTTTTTTCTTTCGAATTTAATTATGATTCATTTTAAAAATCTCTGGGAGTTTGAGAGCTTTGAATATTTTGTGTCCGTAATGCCGTCGACGACATTCAAGGCTCCGTCTGTTTAGCTGCTTACTGGACTTGCAAATTTAAGAAAAGGCTCTAGTATTCTTGTAAAACATCCACATGGAAGAGACGAAGAGAATATTTAATACGTTGAGTGAAATGCTTGGTTTGAAAGAAACGATGAGAGAGACTCCTTAAACGGAGAGGACTGCGAACTGGTGCTGTATGCACTTCTCTAAAATTCTGCAAGACATTTATGGATCTTTCATCCAAATGGGAGTATTCGATTTTTACAGCACTTTTAGGGATGTTGTTGATAATATACGTGTACTACACAGTATTTAAAGATCATATAATATCTTATAATTTAAAGCATCTATGTTTCTAATATATATTGATGACGGTACATAATTTAAAATACAGAAAATTTTGTCTTTCACTACATCAAATAATGAAGGGTAATTTAATCATTTTATTTTCTGTTTATTTCAGATTTATTTACTGCAAAAAATCTAATATTTAACTTAATTAAGTAGAAAAAAATCAATTCTTCTTGAATAATTATTCCAGAGAAGACATAAAAAATCAGAACATAAATTAACAAATATTTAATTATTTATCAATGTTATACCAGTCATCTCGATATCGATGATAGTTTTAGAATCAATTTTGCGATATTATCGTTCCCAAATATTGAGATCTTTAAGCAAGCGCATCACGCCAACTGAGTGTAACAGGTCTTATCGATAGCCAACTTAATCATCAAGATCGTTTCTCGGTTAATATTCCGAGGTGGGATACACATTGAGCGATGTCATAATTGATTGGTATTATGTGAATGTTATGGCATTGTATGGTCGCTGCTACATATTATAATTGTACAGACAAAAAAGATCTCTACATTACCAAAGTTGTGTTCGTAAAATAATGTAAGTCGGCTGTAAGCGAAGAGGCCAATTTGATTCCACCCGTCCGCTGACACAGAAGCCATGAGAGTCAGTCTCGCCTCATTGACCATTGTCTCATACTTGGTCCATTCACTCATACTTGGACCATTTCCCGTCACTCATACTTGGACCTATTGGCCTCTGTGCATCCGTTTACGCAGAAGCCATGAAAGCCAGTCTCGCCACCTTAACCATTCCCGTCACTCATACTTGGACCAATTGGCCTCCGTGCATCCGTTTACGCAGAAGCCATGAGAGCCAGTCTCGCATTATTGACCATTCCTGTCACTCATACTTGGACCATTCACTCATCCTTGGACCATTTCCCGTCACTCATACTTGGACCAATTGGCCTCCGTGCATCCATTTACGCAAAGCCATGAGAGCCAGTCTCGCCTCATTGACCATTGCCTCATACTTGGTACAATCACTCATTCATACTCAATTTACCATCAGTCATACTTGGGCCTATTGGCCTCCGTGCATCCGTTTACGCAGAAGCCACGAGAGTCAGACTCGTATCCGCGGATGTGGAAATTTGAAACGCGAACAATTGTTTGCGGAGATTAACCGCGAGTGGAAAGGTGTCCATAAACCATGTGCGCAGTTGGATGACGTACCTCAATGACGAATAATGATGACGTATGAATGAGTTGTCAGCTTGATGAACTGATGAACAGTGATTCTAGTTGAAGAACTATGTGAAATATTTGAACGATAGTAAGAAAAAGAGAGCGATCATCTTGGATGATAATCCTTTCGGTTACCATGAGCGCCACGAATGATTTTATGGAGCGTTTTATGAGCAGTTAGGATGATGACTGGTAATTTATGCTCTAACAAACTGCACTAGTTTATGTCTAACGAAAAATCTGAAACTTCTTTGGGTGTAGGTAGAATGGAATGGTATATTGTAAACAACTTGTAGGTTACAAACATTCATGATTATGCCTTACATCCATGCTCAAGTTTGTTTACTTTCACCTACCTGAACGATTCAATTCAAAAAGAGGAAAGACGCTTTGGCGTTTTCGTTACATTTAAGTTTCAGTTTCGTTGTGAATGAAGCTTCAGTCTTTTAAAACTGATGGTTAATGTATTGAAATAATTTAACTTTAGACGTTAAAATATACTTGAATATTGTATTCGTAAATGTCTCATTCATCTGTAGATATAAGTGAGATCTGTATTAGGTCTTCCATAGATTCGTTTCATTTATCCTTTATTCGTACTTTTTTTTGTGACCGAACTGTTTTGGTCGATATCTTTTTATGTAGCGTCGGTCATAGATTGGTTGGTCAACGATTTCATTTTCCATCGTGATCTTCCTAAAAAAGCGTGTCGTGCATACAGCAGAGAACTGACTGCAGTTACAGGAGTCTGCGACTTTATTTTCTCTACAAATTCATTTCTTCCAGTACCTACATTTACTTCACGACTTAACAACTACGAACTTAATTTCTGGATCTAGGACGTTTTTGTTTATCGTGGAGAACTGAAATCTATTAACGCTACCAATATACGGAATCTTGTCATGGGTTTTCGTGATGGTGAGGTTGTTGAAGTGTTAACAAATGTTTCATTACAGGGAAGTACAGTTAGGCTCTTGGGGTGGGTAGCTCCATTACAAATCTTTTTTCTTCTGACCGCGGAAGCGCACTGATTAGAGGATCGAGATAGTGAGATCTCAGTCGTTTAGCATTATTTACTCCTTTTTTCATGTCTATCAACTAACAAGTAATACATATTCTGTCACACTTTTAGTTAAAACACAGTAAAACGTACTCAATGCGGAACCACAACGGACCAGTATGTTTTTGTACGAAACATTGATTGATGGATTTTTTCGTGTTCCCGGGCGCATCAACGGCTTCGGTCATTAGTTCCGTTAGTGTAGTGCATGTTTTTTTATCGGGAGATGGCGGTGATTTTCCCCTCGCTAGATGGCGAGATCCGGCGCCGACCTACCGTCGGCTAGTGGAGTTTCCCCCTAACCAGGACTCTCTCACCAGCGGGGCACCGCCCCAGCCGGGACAAGCTCTAAGTTCCCAACCGGTGTCCCGGAATATGTGGTAGTGTAGTGCATGTTAGTGTAAGTGAGTGTGTAAGGGGAGAGGATAGGACAAGGACATATCGCGTGCGGTTCCTGGCCCGTTTGTTAGGGAACTGCTCCGGCATTCGCCTGGTCTTGATCGGATAAACCAGGGAAAACTACCGATCACAGCAGCCTGCCGCTAGAATTCTCCTCCAGTCAGCGACTAAAATCGACCTAGCTGAAAAGCTAGTGTTGAAAATCCTGCCGCCGTGTGGAGTGTAACTCTAGGACCTCCCGGTCAGAGGCGCTGCAATGGCATCAGTTGATGCACTGAGCTACCGCTCCCGGTTTGTACGAAACAAGTTTTTGCATTATACAAAGTAATACAGTAGAACTTGTGTTTGGCGGGACCACGATTCATGTTCACATTAGACTGATTTCCGCATTGAGCAAGTGTTACTGTATTTTCTTTGATAATTGCATTCACAAGAAGAAAACATGTGAGGAGAAGTTTCCTCTGGTGCGCGTCCTAAAGGCGGCTGGCGCAGAAGGCGTGACTCACCGAGCGAGGTGTCGTAGGCGTGCAGGTACTCGGACGTCATGAACTGCGAGACGAGCGACGTCTTGCCCGTGCCGGCGGCGCCCAGCATGAGCACGCGCAGCGGCGCGCCGGGCCCCGGGTTGCTGGTGGAGCTCTCCCGCGACGACGCCAGCGACGCCGTGGCCGAGGTGCGGGCGCTGCCGGGCTGCGACGCCGCCCCGCCGCCGCCGCCGCCGCCGCCTCCCCGCCGCCGCCGCCGCCGCCGCCACCGCCTCCGGTCGCCGTCAAGTGCTCCGTGCTGCGGGCGCGCCCCAATGCAGCCACCTCCGCCGCCGCCGCCGCCGCCGAGGTGGGCGCGGGGCGGGCGCGGAGAGCGTCGCCCCGCCGCCGCCGCCCCGCCGCCGCCGCCGTCGACGCCGCTGGGCGCGCTCCCGCCGCCGCCGCCGCCCCCGCCCCCGCTACCGCCGCCGTCGCCGGGGGCGGCCAGCCGGTTGCGGCATTGACTACGTATATGGGCCGAAATCCGAATTGCGCGGACCCGCTTTGGACCAGGGACGTCGGGAGGAAACGATAGCAATGTTCACGTAATTGGGATTTGTAAACTGCGTACTGCTAAGCAGGTGGATGCTGCAATGTATTATGTGAGAATTCATAACTTCAATAGTTACATAAAAAGGATTCATATTAGTTGCGTCAATTGATTCGTTACATCACGCTTCCCTACTACTTACGAAATTTTTTTGCATAAAAATGTGTTTTGGGGTGAGTTTGAATATTCTTTCAAATGTTGTTAAATAATATAATACAACATTTCTGTTCTTTATGAATCTGGGGTATACATGTGGAACTGTATGGCAGATACTGTTAAAAATCCAGGCTAAATTAGTTCCTATTATTAATTTTACTACACTCATCGTCATTTATTACAAGTTACATTTCGACTAAGTTAATGTCGTTGAAGCGATTACAAAACCCCCAATATATAATATTGAAATTCGAATCTCGGTTCATTTTAACACCCAGTTCATTTTAACAAATGGCCTTTCCTCCTTTCCTCTCCGAAGTCTCTTCAGTGTGGCGGTATACACCTCCACCCATGTTTTTTCTACCGATATATAGACTACAGTATGTGAAAATTGACTGATTGTTAATGGATAAAAAAAGGCAAGAGGGTGGCACGACGGTTGTGTCTGATGTGAGACCCTGCCGTCAAATGACCTTTATCAGTCTAGATTTATTTTTCATTGTGTATGTGATCATGATCATGGTGTAAATATGTGGGACGGTGAAGCTCAGTTGGTTATGCACTGGCTATCAATGATGTCGCGAGTCAAATTTGAAAATTCCTTTATTTTGTCAGTATTAGACGATAAACACACATTGCTTGTTCTGAACAGCAATCATATTGAAAATTCTTTTAATTTTTATAAATAAAATAATATACTAATATAAAATTCGTAACACATTTTAGGCGGTTGGAATCTGCCTATTCCCACTGTAAACTCAATCTGAGAAAATGTGGCGTAGCACACTCCATAGTCACTAGCTAATAGGCTGATCTCTCACATACCAGAGTGTGTTCGGTTGTGCCTTCTGGTTGCTAATACTAGAGCAAATTTTTGACTACGTTGTATTTCTAGAGGAAGGTTTTGTATATCATTATAAACAAAAATGTATTCTCTAATATTTTTAAAAACAGCCTTGGATATACTATTATCAAATATATATATATATATATATATATATATATATTATTAAATTTCAACGTTCAAACCATGTTAATACCACAACAGAATCACTGCCTAACGGAGGTCTACTACCTATCTGGGCATTGCTCCACCTGCACATCACAGAGCAGCGCGCCCATTCGCCACCGTCGGTCCAAAGCCAGTCCGCCGGGCAGTCCTCCGTCTGCGGCCTGCCTCGCCGACGCGCCCACGCCGCGGCTTCACTTGTGCTCATCTCTGCGCGTGCACAGACGCTCCCAGGGGTATTGCAAAGAGCAAACACCGATGGCTCCGCGAGGGAATTGGACGTGCCTGGGCGTGTGGGAAAGCTGATGAGGTGTTGTTGGCTTTATTAAAGGACGAAATATTTGAAGTCGTCTTTGTTTACTTCACTCTCTTAATATATATATATATATATATATATATATATATATATATATATATATATATATATATATAAAGTTATCAAAGATGACTTCAATTATTTCCCCCGTGCCTAGGCGACCAGATAAGGACAGTAATATGAAATGGCTATTGTGTTCTCTATTGTGCTCTATTAAGCATTTATTTATCAAATTTGTGGCGTACATGAGACTCGAAGGCACGATGCAGAGCAGATGCTTGAAAAGTAATGTACAAACAGAACGGAATGGCAGATATCCGTTGAGCTACTGCCTACCGAAAGGAATAGTCAGAAGGGATACATATTATTCTGGATTTGGAAGTTTGTTGAGTTTCTTCAGAATTGTGTAAGGGAGGGCGCCCCATTCTACTGATTACTTAGTCAACATAACATCAAGAACGAAATACAGAGGGTGGTGCGAGATCACCTTAGGAAAATAAAGGATTCCTAAATCTGGCGAGAGACCTGATAGTAAAAAAATACCTACTTTTTCGACGTAATTGAGTGAAAGACCAGAAGTAAACTTAATCCTTACAGAGAAATTGTATAATTATATTTTAACTTTACACCCAGTTAGTTTGATTTTGTTGACTTTTTCACAAATAATGCCTACTTTAAACTTAATGGTAAATTATCCTCGAAACTACTTCGATGTTACTCAAAAATCTATTGTCGCTATTACTTCTTACCTTTCTTAATGACGCAAGAGGATATTTTATTCTTTGTCACACCATAAATTAAATACATTTCAACACTCTTGAAAACGTAAATTCCGTCAGGTCTCGATTTGTGTGAGCCTCTGTTGTCGAAAAATTAACTGTCTATTGTTTCTACACGTGTTTTAGGTATTCGTGTGAATTGTAGCTGAATAAAAGCTCCAGATACGGCTATTTAAAGCTTCGCGGCGAAATGCTTTTTTATGCTTCGCCACGAAAATTTTTGATGCTAAAATACTTTTATGACTTAGCTCACGCTTCGCTACGCGCTTTCAAGATGGCGACGAGACTTGTGTATTCCACCTACGGAATACTAATACAATTTGTTTGTGAAGGGCGTACATTTCAACATATTTTATGCAAGAATTAAATAAGTTACCCTTACGTAAAATGAAATTATTGTCAAGACGACACTGTACTATCGTAAATCGGCATTAAATGCTCCTGATGCTTAGAATTACAGGGAAGAGCACTAGAATTCATCTGCGATTTAGTGAGAATATCTTGTGCCCGGGTCGACGACTAATTAGCTCATTAGTCACGTAAATGTAGGGCATATTATAACCGGGAGGTGGCGGTGTTCCTCCCCCAGTGAACCGTCACATCTGGGGCTGATTCACACGGGGGTTTTCCTCCTCCAAGTATCTCCCCCCCAAACGGGGCACCGACCCAGATGACAGGTCTCCTGATATGTGTGGTAGTACAATAAACATAACAGTGTGTAAAGGGAAAGAGAGAGAGAGAGGGACAAGGAGGAAGAGGGCATGATTGTTCATGGCCCGTTTGTTAGGTTACAGCTCCGGCATTCGCCTGGAATTCCTGGGAGAGACCCTTCGATTTTGAATTGTTACCCAGCGCCCACGTGGGGATATGAACGCCCCTTCTGGGAATACCTGCGTGCGCCGCGTGGAGCGCTGTCGGCGAGGCCGGTCGCTGCCGTCCCATGTGATCGAGGCTCGCGTCTTCGGACTTCGGTCAATATGCATAGCGAATGTTGACAAGGGCTGGTGGATGTCAGCGAAGCGGGTGGCTGGCGAGGGGTACACACTTATGGAACCACGCTCGGAAAGAGATGAATTCTGTTCCCAGCTCTGTACAATTGGTTGTTTATGAATTTTTGTTAGAATTGTGAGTAGGTATTTGCATGTACCTGTTGTCCTACGCGAGAACAATTGATATTGTAGAGAATACGAAAAGGACAACAGCTTTTAAGATTCATCTCTTTCTCTTTGAAGTAAAGAAGTCGACTTTGGGTTTATTACCAATTAAATAATATTTTTTATTTGCTTTCTTAAATATGTTCGTAATAACAAACATTCCTAATTAACTGTCTCATGCACGATGTAAACAAGTAAAAACTGTTTTTTTTTTTCGAAAAAATAATGACTCTGCATGTACAAAAGTTGAAATATTTTCCTGAAGATGCTTTTTTAGAGAAATAAATGTTTGTTTTTCTCGTGCGTTTTTAATATAACTTTCGTGATTCTAGGAAATATTGAAAATACTTTAGATTTGATTTTCCTTTACATGGACTCCTTTGATACTTCGCAGCTAATGAGTTGTTTGTTCCTCTCAAAGCCGACTACTTATGCTTGGAATGTAGGGAAGCGCGTAGCAGCTTGCACTCTATAGGCTGTGTACTACGGTGCGACACCGAAAGCTGGAGTTGGCTGCATCGGGAGGTCTCGTCCTGTGCGAGGCAGGTGAAGTATCAGCGCCTGGTGCAGGACATACTCACACAAACAGGACACACATGAGTACACAAGAGGATATATGCACAGGTTAACTACACTGACAATACGTACGATGGGTAATATTTACTGCACACTCTAGGTAGAGAAGAACAATGAACAAATGAATTGAACAAAAAGCCAATCATGCATGTACACGTATCTGTAACATGTGTTTGTTTGATTTGTTTTGTTTTTGTAGGTATGCATTGTTCTCAGTTTGGATGCGTGATTGGGGGCACTTATCGCTGTGAATTCCAACGCATCATGGAGTCTGAATATTTGGCACCCGCCGACCCACTCGTATAACATTTTTGTGAATTACAAAAGTTGTCTTGTTTGTATATAAATTTATTGCAAATAAAGCTTCAACAGTGTTTTAGACAGCTGATCAGTGGTCTAACACTGTTGAAGCATTATTTGGAAAAAATCGTATAACTGTTGTTTTTTAATTTAATTTCACAATAACTCTTTATTACGACAAGTAGTAGATTATTGTATCATGTTTGGAGTGAAAATACAAACACCGCATATTGAAAAGTTTGTCAACATACATTTTTAATTGATGACGTACGTGATTACCAGCCAGTCCGTAATACACAATCGTTGCGGTATATGACAATATAGAGAGCTCATACATCGAATCTCGACTGCTGGAATTCAGAAACACCTTGTCACAATGAATTGGGAATTTCATTCAGTATCAATAAAAAACACACATTCATACCACTTGTCGTGAGCACACAAGCACACGCACAATCATACATACACGCTAACACATGCATACCCATAAACACGCAGACACAGAAATTTATTTTAAGGGCCAAGAGTTCGAGTATTCCGTTGGTCTATTGTTACACGTAGTTTGCTGCAATATTGCCTATGTGACTTCTGGTGACTCAGTGGCTGAGTTGTGTAATACTGGAGTTTCTGGAATCTACCCATAAAATTGTACATTGCATGCGTTCGGCGCGAGATCATCCAGGCGTATGGGAGCGGGGCGGGGCGGGTGGGACGTGGTCGTGACGTGGTCGTGACGTGGTCGTGACGTGGTCGTGACGTGGTCGTGACGTGGTCGTGACGTGGTCGTGACGTGGTCGTGACGTGGTCGTGACGTGGTCGTGACGTGGTCGTGACGTGGTCGTGACGTGGTCGTGGCGTGGTCGTGACGTGGTCGTGGCGTGGTCGTGACGTGGTCGTGACGTGGTCCGTGACGTGGGGGACGTGGGCTCGAGGGGGCCGTGGTGGGCGCGAGGTGGGTGCGAGGTGGGCGCGACGTGGGCGCGACGTGGGCGCGACGTGGGCGCGACGTGGGCGCGACGTGGGCGCGACGTGGGCGCGACGTGGGCGCGACGTGGGCGGAACGAGGGCGAGGCAGGGCGGGGAGGGGAGGGGAAGGGCCTGACCCGGCGGGGCGGGAGGTGCGGGACAGGAAGGTGCGGGACAGAGAGGAGCTGACGGGCCGAGCCAGGCGGGGTCGGACGGCTGGTGGTGTGGGCGAGGCGAGCGAAGTGGGCGGGGCACGGGCGGGATCGGTCTGGAGTGGACGGGGCGGGCGGCGAGCGCGAATGCACGTAACGGCCATGTTTCGCGCGCCCGCCTACCCAAAGGCTGATGCGCTGCCGCCGCAAGCCCACGGCCCCCTGCACGCACAGCGGCCTCGCGCGATGACGCAGGTGGCGCTGGAATACGTTCCCCGAGAATAGAATGTGCCGTGCAACACCGCGCTGTTACGAACTTTCTGCGTTATGTTCGGAGGAAATTAAACCACAAAAAATCTGTACGAATATTGCAATTTTACGGTTAGAAATGAAATAAATAATCAAAATTTTCACATCTTCCTCCGCAACTGACAGACATAAAATAACGTTATGTCACACTCGCTATTTAAAACAAGTTTCTATAAAATTACATATCAAAATGTTCTAAGCTTCTAATATCGGAAACGTATCCACAATAAAAGTTTACAACAAAATAATAATAATAATAATAATAATAATAATAATAATAATAATAATAAAATAGAAAGTTATGTGTGCCACTGGGATGGTATTTACGTAACGATAAATACGAAGAACGAGCATTGACCACTTGCAAATGAAGATTTCTCCCTGGCTATATCATTTTGCAGGCGAGAGAATGCGACTGACATCACAAGACTTCTGTGTTTGCCGGGTTGTATCCAAGACGTCACGTCCAGGCGCCGTGCGGCGCAAGGTGTACCGCGATAAATGATCTTTCAGCACCACTCTGCTTCCCTGACTCTGTGGTTTCCCACTCCTTCATCATATCCGGAGGTTGTTGAACAGACTTGCGGATCATTACCATCACGTCGCCCTTCCGCAGCAGATTGCTTCCTATCCCAATGGCCATCGAGATCGTTCCCTGCTGATACAACTCTCAAACCTCTCGTTCCCCTAGGCTACGCATGTGGAATGCACTGTATCATGTGATTTAGAAAATTATACGTGTTCCGGTAGTAAGAGTTATTTTAACCAAAAAAAATTATTGCAAAAGGCTACTTTTACTCACTTCGCTTTTGCAGAGATCAGCCAATCCAAAATTGTCAAATCAGGTATAACTAAAATATCGATACGATTTATTCTCATTGGCGTAAGAACTAATCGTTTACTACTAAAGAATTTTCATTTATGCATATACATATATACTGATCTAAAACTACTCGTTACTAGTTCCTCTGAAATCTCCATATCTTTGACCACCTTCTCCGCCTCTTCTATCACCACCATCCGAGCCGTCTCTGTCCGCCTAGCGACCGGCACCGCACTCGAAACTTCCGATGACCCCTGTAGAATTTGTGGGCAGCGCGACGTTCCGCCACGGATTAACAGCTGCGCCGCTCGCGATGCTCCCATTGGCCCACGGGCAACAGCATCCACTGCCACAATATCGACGACTTACTACGGTCGTATCGCGTTATTGCATTACCGTTCTATGACGTGGGAATATCGGCTGAGTTGGCGCCGGGTTACAACTGTTGCCACTGTACTGACTGTTCGGAAGTTGCTAGTGTTCGAGTCCCCACGACGACGGATTTCGACATTGGCTACAAATCTAGATGGAATTCAGCTAGTGTCTAGAGAAGAATTATATTTGCTGGTTTCTCTGATCGATTGATACGACTGGTTTATCCGATCTGCATCAGGCAAACGATACAGAAGTATTTTAAATTAAACTAGTGGTGCTAAAACTACGTATTTTCTCGCCCGAATTTTCTCGCAAAATTACGCGAAAAGAACTCACATTTTTCAAAAATGGTACATGACCTTATTTCCAAACTTATTTTCAAGGAACAGATTTAATTAAGGGGGAAATCTCTATCTGTAATATTTTAGTTGTAGGGAGACGCCGAAAAAATTGTGAAATGTGGCAATTTTCGAAAAATCAGAGTTTTCAGGTAACATGACCTCTACACCATCTCTTAAACGTCATTTACTTTATCCAACAACAAAATTTATTCAAAAACGGTAGAAATTTTTTTTGAAAATTTTGAAAATGCCCCAGGGGCTTTATGTAATGTACTTTCAAAATTAAAATATCGGTTTCAAATTTAAGGAATCGCGTCATCAGTCAGATCGATTGGGGAATATCAATTTCGAAACAAATCAGCTGAACGGATTAGCCGCTAACGTTGCTCACAGACGGACGGACAGACACATGTTTTGCTGTCATTCGATTTTTCGGTATCAAGGACTCACAAAACATGAATTCTGGCTACACCACGTGTTAGAGCTTTTTTTCTTCTCAATTTAGCATCTGGATTTATCCTCAGTTTCGTTACCAGGGCTCAATAATATGAGTTTTTCTGCTGAAAATTCGCGTGTTTTTTTTTCGTGCGGCATTACATAACTTTCTTTCTACTCCGCAGCGAGAAAGTAAGAAGATCAATCAGTTGCCGTGGTAACAGACAGCACAGTCTCCTCCCGCTTGAGCCAACGCCGTCCGCCCCTGATGCCATGCGTCGCCCGCCCTCGCCGGTGTGCACTGCGCGCCTCGGCGCTCGCCCATCCGCCCACGCCCGCTCGCTCGCCCGCTCGCCCGCCACCGACACCTGTCGTCCGCCCGCGGGCGGTGAGCGATGGCGCGCCCAGACTTTCAATTAGGCCGCAAGCTGGCTCGGAAGCGCGCGCCCCGGAAAAGCCACAAAGGGAGGGGGTCGAACAGACCCTCAGCAATAACAACGAATTATTTATTGCTTTCCTGAGGGAAGGGCACCCTGGAACCCACTGATCAAATTTTAATTTTAATTATATTGATAAATTAATCAATTCGTAAAAAATAATTGGCCGAGGTGGGTAAGAGCAAGTACCGACTCAGCGGTTCGGTCCGAAGGGTCGCGGGTTCGAGTCCCGCCTTGGGCATGGTTGTTTGTCCCTTGTCTTTGTATGTATGTGTTGTCGCGGAGGGCCTCGCGTTCTGCTGACCCCAGATCAGAGGAGCCCGCAATTGTGTTGGTCTAGTGTATGGTCGAATATGCGTCCCATCGGGACGTAAAGGGTAACCGACTGTTAGCTGGATTAAAGCCCAATGAAAAAACAAACTAATAATATACCTGTGCATTAATTTAAACAAAAACATGATTCAATTTGAGGTCGTAGGCTTCCGCGGCCAAAGTGAAGATCTGGGCTGTCCGGGTGACGTCGCGTCGAAGGCTGAGGTGCCGTCGTTTCGACTTATATATCTAGGTCTTCTTCGGGACTGTAGTGCCAACTAACTGCCCACTACAGGTGTGAAGAAGACAAACATATGTTTTTTCGAAACGTGTGCACCTCAGCCTTCGACGCGACGTCACCCGAACAGCCCAGATCAGGATTCAATTTATGGCTCTGCAAATCGAAAGAAAACGACTTTCTCGCATTAATATTTGTATTTAGTGACTAAAGCTACTATATTTTTGTGTAAAGAGTGAGCCAATGTATCTTCGTAAAAGATAAACGTATTAAAATATATTATATTAAAACTTAAAATACCATCAAAATGTCCAAAATGTATTCTGAGTGTTTGAGTGAATAGTTTGGAATTTATTTTCCCCCCAGCTAAAGAATTTGTAATAAATGATAACTAACACTTTTTTAACGTACACAAAAAGCATATCAGAAATAATATCTACACGAGTTTCGGTCTCCTAAAAGTTTGAAACCTATGAAAATAATCATTGGGGGGGCCTCTGATGTTCCACTTCCTGGAAATGCTGGGGTTCAGGCTGATCCGTATTAATCAACGGCATTCATTGCACTACAACGGCAAATGAAGCTTTCGAGTTCGTAAAGGCTTTGTGGGATTCGATTGATGGTGATCGGTTTATAGTTGTTAGACGCGAATTGTAACATGAAATGTCAAAAGTGGTACCGGAGTACTTCGTTATTGAGAGAATGTATTGTGTTTTAACAGAATACAAAGATAAGTGAATGTTTGAGTCCTCTTCGTTTGGTAAATGCTTTGCAAGAATTCGATTGCAGGTTAATGGTTTATAAGTAAAACGTTCATCATGACCTAAAATGACAGAGTTGTATATTTTAACCGTTGGAATGTTTGATAATGCATATTGTTACAACGAGGAGATTTTTTTACTTGGATGAAATGTGTAGAGAAAGAAGATATGAACTATGATCAAGAAGGAAGGAAAGGGTATGAAATATGATAGGAAAGATGAAAAGAGTTCTGGGACACATGGAGTGAGAAGGAATGAGCTGTCAGAGAGAGGAAAAGCAATGGAGTGGGGATATGATAAAGAGGGTGAGAGATCAACTTTGATTGCAAAGACACCTACATTGGACTGTTAATGCCACAACACAACAACCTTCGGTATGCACTCGCCTACGGCCTAATTTTACTCCCTATCCGCTGTACTTTGCGGAGCCGTGCTTTGTGAGCACCGTGTGGTGGCCAGGAGGACGTCACGCGCGCGTGCGAAGGGCGGGGGCATCGGCCCGCAATTAATCCTTGTCTCCTCCCCCTCTCCCTCCTTTACGCTTCCTTCACCGCTGCCCGGATGTATTTCGGGTTCCTTTCCCTGGAAAGTCCCAGAGCTGGAACGATTCCTGCACTGCCAATACATCTCAAACCCTTGTACTTCCCTAACTATATTTAGAACATAGAAACTTTGAATACATTTCTTAGAGGAGCTATAACAAGATACTAGCAGAATCGTTTTCTGAAATGGAGAGGATTGCTGATTTGACCCAACGTATTTTTTTATTGAAATTTGCAGGGAGAGATAAACAGCTTCCTTTCTTATGCGTTCGAAAATGTTCGAATGCAAATAAAACACGTTTGTTCTATTTGAAAACCGAACACGCATTTTCACACGTTTCTGATAATATGTCATATTCTCATTGGTGCATTCCATATGAAGCTAACTTAAAAATCAATGTTCATCACATGTAGGTAATTGGTTTGGACCTTTGCGTCATTTTTGAGATTCTTACGCATTTTGTTTCCTTTTCATCTTTTTTGTTAGAGAATGTTTCATGAAATTACAATGACACAAGTATACAAAGTTTTTTATTGTGTCATCAGTTCATGACGAAATTCACTACTGTAGTGGAGCCTGTTTTTCGAGTTCTCAAAATTACACGGATATTCGGTACCTTCCTCGACCTTTCAAACCTGAATGTTGGAAGATCAGAGCCTGAGGATTACATTTCCCCCTAAAGTAAAGAATTATATTAAATATAATATTATATAAATACATTTATTATAAAATTGTCAAATTCATTGAATAAATAAACATTTGCACACAAACTTTTCAATAAAATAAAAAAATTACTTTCTCCTCATTTTTAAGTCATTTTATTGGCTATTTTCAAAGAAATTGTAGAGCTCTGTTCATGACTATCTCACATTTCTTCTGATCATTCTTATAATGTTTTCTATTTTTAATCTCGAAAGTGTTACGTGAGCGTTACGTAGTTCTCTTTCAATTGCTTTGTCTTGTTTTACTGAAATGTAACAGACAGACGAGTCTGAGAATACGAAAAACACTCAGCGCCTTTGAAAAGAGGGAGAACGAAACACTTCCTCGTTGTTTATGACATGACGTGCCGTTAAAAGAGCGTCTCCTGCCGCCAGCAGGATATATATTGATAGAGTCCTATTGAATGTCGAGGGAGGGGCGCTGATGTAACCGGAGCGTCGTGAGAAGCCGCTGTTGCCGGGCGGAGGAGCCTCTCTTGCCGTGGGAACTTACAGAAGTGGAGCCGCAGTCAACTGCAGTTCCCGATTGATCGATTGATTTTTTTCCTGTTTCCGAGCACGTCAACGGCTTTGGTCGTTAGTCCCGTAAGTGTAGTGCATGTGTTTCTCTCGGGAGATGGCGGTGATCTTCCCCCACTGGATGGCGAGATCCGGGGCCGACCTACCGTCGGCTAGTGAGGTTTCCCCCTAACCAGGACTCTCCCTCCAGCGGCGCAACGCCCCAGCCGGGATAAACCCTAGCTTAGGAGCTCCCGACCGGTCTCCCGGAATATGTGGTAGTGTAGTGCATGTTAGTGTAAGTGTGTGTGTAAGGGGGTAGGATAGAGCAAGGAAGAGGAAGGAAAGATTGCGCGCGGTCCGTGGCCCGTTTGGTAGGGTACTGCTCCAGCACTCGCCTGGTGTTGATCGGAGAAACCACGGAAAACTACCGATCAGAGCAGCCGGCCGCTAGAATTCTCATCCAGACAGCGACTGAATTCGACCTAGCCGAAAAGCTAGTGCTGAAAATCCTGCCTCCGTCAGGACTGGAACCTCCCGGTCAGAGGCGCTGCAGTAACATCGGTTGTGACATCAGTTGATGCACTGAGCTAACGCTCCCGGTTGCAGTTCCCGAATTTACGCTTGTTTAATAGACCACACAGAGGAGAAATAAACGAATTTTGACGAAAAGAAATTTTTCAAAATAAGAAAAATATTCATTAACGTAACTACTTATTGTGTGGTTTATTATTATAGTCATGATCTACAAAGATTAGGATATTTGAGTATTAAGACGTGTTATCAGTTTTTGTTAATTAATTGTCACTAATATCAATATCTCTAATAAAATAGATTTTGACATATAACGTAGTTTTACGCAGACATTTCATGGAGTATATGACACAATCAATTTATAAATGGTTATGTTTGATGGAATATGATTGTAATAGCCAAATGACAGTCAAATGTGGGTATATACCCGGGAAGAAGGGACACTATAGTAAAACTTATTTGATATACATAGCTCACAAAATCGTGAAGGAGCATATGAACATTTTGACTGATTAAAGAATATAACATCTTGCTCGTGTGGATATCAGTATGGACGCAAGAGGCGTGTAGACAAGGAAATTACGTGCCTGAAAGGATTAAACTCGTATCCCAGTAGATAGAGCGTGTATTCGAAGGACGAGCGTACGCGATTCACAGTTCGTATCTCGACATCGCGGGCATTAACAAACGCGCATAAACAAACGCGCATTCAGCGACGCCCGCCGGGCCACGCACGCACGCACGCGCGCACGCACGAGCGAGCGTCCGTCCATCTCCCCGCGATAAATCTGCGCGCGCCACGCTGGTCCGAGCGTGGAGGGGCTGACGTTTCCGGTTGGCAGATGCGCATCGGTGACGTCACTCACGTTTCGCCTGCGTTGCCGCGTTTTCCTTTCCAGCCGGATTATGGAGGTTTCGATCCACAACTCTCATTGAACATTGCGGATTTTCGAAAAATTAGTATCTTTCTGTTTTCCACTAAATTATTTTTGTAGATGTATCATTTAATTATATTTGAATTAAAATAATCAATAATACATGTTAAATCAATATTGATTAATTATTATAATATTTTTTTAATAATAAACAATATTTTTTATACTTTTTATATTTTTTTATGTTTAAATCTTAAAATTAAAGTTAATTTTGTACGTAACTACAACACTTTTCGCAAATAGCATTATTGGACTCTGAAATCAAAATCAAAACACATGATTTCGTTCAATGAAAATAGTTTAATAAAATTTAGATCAATTCTAAACGTTGTACTCCTGATTCTGTAGTCGCATATCTTTGACCTGACCACACCGTCCTCTTTGACGCGATGTCACGTACGAGGCCATTCCTACCCGCTACTTGCGCTCCGTGAAGTTTTGCGATCCTCTGATTATAGATTATATTTGCGGTGCTTCCTCCCTTTCGTATTGGCAGGAGGAGATTGATACGTTTCCTGCGTTGCGGCGGCGGCGTGGACACGTCCCAGGCATATCGTTTACTCGCGGCGACGTTCCCGGAACTCAATGCTTCCAGTTTCGCGATGCACGCGCACCGGAGCGTGCGAAAAAAGAAACTGTCTGTTGTTTTATATGAGAGAGAACTTTTGTACTTGGAGAATGGCATGCAAATGCTAGAGGAATTATTGAAACATATATTAACGGAACTTCTGGATGCTGATGTTAAAAGCGGATCTGAAGAACAAATCCACAATTCATCCCCGAGGTCCGGGTTCGATTCCGGTCGAATTTCATGTAAAATTTGTTCTAATAGAACGCGTTTGGCTGCTTCACTAGGGCTAGTCCAACCCCTGTGAAGTGTCCTAAACCATATCCCTATCCTTATTCCCTCCTAATTCTGCCCGCTGGGTAGTGGCGCAGGAGTGCGTGGTGGGAGGCGCGTACGCGGAGATGCTACCTGGCGGTCCTCTTGACAACTGACTGCTACGTGACGTGATATGACAAACTAAAAAAGTTAATGAAGGATTACTCCCCAGCCAAATGTTAATGAAGGACTATTCCCCAGCGACAAATGTTAATGGAGGATTACTCCCCAGCGCAAAGCCTCAACGCCGCTTAAGGGGCTTGGAGACGCGTTGCGTCGAATTGTAAACACAACAAATTTTTAAAAAATTCCAATTTAAGTTTTGCGTCATTTGATCTATATTATTATTATTATTATTATTATTATATCACATAATTTGATAGCTGCACTCGTAGCCAAAGTGTTTCAGCGTCATTTGCTGCGTCAGTGTATTTTCCGGAAACAAGGAATTTGCATATTAGAATGATTTTGAAATTGAGAAATAGATATACTTCAGTGCATTTTTTAACTGTTATCATTATTTCAAAGAATTTTCATATCTCAAATAAGTATCAATTCATAAAATTATTTAAAATATCTCAGCATTCCAACGGTTTCAATTTTGTGTTGAATGACGTATGTACAAGTTGAAGGTTAATAAACAACATTCTAACTGGGCACAATGACCTTTAAAACGTCTGAAACATTATTCATTACCAAGATCAATTTTGGATTCTTACCTGGAAGAATTTTATTCATGACTATTTTAGACGCAGGGCAATTTTGTTGACTCTTTCGTGCCTTATCTTTCTATTTTTACCTAAAATAATGTTTTAATATAATTTACCCTCATACATCACTCTAAGTTTAGCGGGTTCCTGGTTGGGTGACCGGCCGGAAACCCCGGGATCTAACGGCGTCGAGCCCCTGGCCGAAGGGATAAAAAGGCACTGACTGACTGCGACGTGACGAGACTTGACAAATATAGTAATTATTCAGTGTAATAATTACACAGTAACGGAGGATTACTCCAGAAATAAAGCACATTAATGGAGGATTACTCCCCAGTGCAAAGTGCTCACCGCCCCTTAAGGGGCTTGGAGACGCGTTGCGTCAAGTTGTAGACGCAGCAAATAAAAAAAATTTAAAAAGGGAACAATTAAAAAATATTTCTGTGAGTGCAATATTTCCGACTCGGACGCCGCAGGGAATCATGTCACTGACTGTCGTGTGAATAGAGTTTGCCAAGATTGGGGGGTGCCTCGCGGATGGGAGACACATAGATGGGAAAATCCTCGCAAAGAGAAGTGATCTAAGTCGACACCGGATCGTTCCATCCAGAGCAGGAACATTGCCTCCTCCCAGGATAAAAATATGCACTATACTTAAGAGACTAATGACCCTTTACGCGTCTGGAAACACGAAACAATCAATTTCCTTTTTTCAGAGTGGGCGGGGGTCATCTTTGACAAGCGACATATTCTTCATCAAATTTAAAAAGTCACTCAATATAAATTGTGTTTGCTTGTTCAACGAAAAATCGTATCGAACGACCGTCAAGAAACTGTATTCTGTTGTACGTTAAGGAAATATAAAATTGACTTGTCACAAATTTAATTGCTTCTCGGCACGACAGACTCAGCAAAATTTATGTTGTTCGACGCCCAACACGTCTCGAAGCTCGTTCTCGTGGTTTCGTTTTGGTCCTTCAGCCAAACGATGTCGGAGAGGTCTCCCTTGAGTTCAACGGACTCCATCGATCACCACAGCAGCTCGCGAGGACAAAACGAGGAAAATGATCCTCCGAGTGGCAGACAATGGGAGGAAACCCCACTACCCGTCTCGCCGTGTCGTCAATTCCGGAGACCTCAAGGAAGCGGAAGGAAAGAGACAGAGCACGGCATGTAATTTCGTCCCCAATCTCTGGTAGAAAAGTTTGCGGTTATATATTTAACTGTTGTTTCAGAGAGAATTGTCGCGGGATTTAAAAAGTTTGGAAACGTACGTTTTTATGCGACCTCTTGAGAATGACCGTGACAATAAGAAAGCAGAGAAAAGCCGAAACAAAGAAAAAGACACTTAAGAGGAAATTTAGAATAAAACACTGTTAAAAAGTTAAAAGATACGGTCGGTACTCTCTGAAGAAAAAGTGTAACCAACCAGAAAGGTGTTTGAAGGGAATAGCCAAGGTGTTTTACGTGACTCCTACATAATTACAAGTATGAATGTAGTATTTAACGAGTTACTTTGTCTTTTATTGATTGATTAATTAATTATTCAGAGCGTCAACTTCTAAGGTCATTAGCACTGTAAGTATAGTGCATTCGTTTTTCTTGGGAAGTGGCGGTGATCTTACCCCGCTGGACGGTGAGATCTGGCACCGACCTACACTTTGGCTAGCGGGACGCCAATCGGATATATTGCACCATCTCAGTTGGGACAAGCCCTAAACTCCTGACAGGTTTCCCGAAATGTAGTGTAGTTTATGTAACTGTAAATGTGTGCCAGTGAGGGGTGAGAATACGACACGGAAGGGGAAGGAAAGTTTGCGCCTTGTCCGTGACCCGTTTGTTGGGGTACTGCTCCGGAATTCGCCTGGTGTTGATCGCAGAAACCGCGGAAAACAAAGAGTTATTTGGTCATCTCAGCGATTTCAAAATGTGAAATTTCCCAAATGTGTTCTCAAACCACCTTTAGTGAACATGTCAGTAAGAAATATGTTTTATTTGAAAGAACGATATGCAATTTTAAAATTTTCTTGAACCAGAGATTTTTGTTGATAGAAAGTAACGATGTAAATAAAAATCGTATCCACTGTCATTTGACGTAGACATTTTTTATGCAATGCATTTCAACAGTTTCAAACTGGAAACAAACATTTTACAATCCTGGACCCAAATAAAATTCTTTTGAAAAGGGTTTGTATTGTCAAGATAATTTGCTAAAAACGTAAAAAGGTATCTGTTTTTAAAACGGTCAGAAACTCTGTACGTTAATACCATCAAACGATTTATAACATGAAAATCTAGGTGCTACTAGCTAGGTATTTGTTTGGGGGCATTGCCACTGCCTAGATAGAAATTCAGGACGCCACCGGTCTGATTGGTTGATTACGTTTTCCGAACAATTTCAGCAGGATACTTGAGCACTATCTTAAAAAACGCATCTTGGCCTGCGAGGGTTCTTTCCGTCACCAATGCTTCTAGGAACCCACAATGAGCTGACAATTTGTATACTCCTCCCCCCTGATCTACTAAGGCTTTGGTTGGAGTCTGCTGTAGCCACATAGAAAGAAGAAAACATGAATATATTTTATGTACTAATTTGTCCTTAGTATTTTACCTTCTAACCATCAGATGGCACATGAACAGCATGCTAGGATTTTGTAGTGCTTTCCTGAGTTTGATTCCCGGTCGGGGGTAATAATGTAGTTGTAGTTTTCTAATACAATCGTCTCAGTTGTTTTGCTGTGTGATAAAAAAAGCTCATTTGGGCCGCGTCAGCTAGATACCGAGTAGGCTAGTAAGGTGATAGAAACCCGTCTTGCACGACACCTGTCTCCCTGGCACCCAGGCGAGGAAAATAAATAAAAACAGGTTTCAAGCCTGGGAACACCGCTAGCTGGGTCGGAGCAGTACCCTAACAAACGGACCACGGACCGCGCGCGATCTTTTGTTCCTCTTCCTTGTCCTATCCTCTCTCCTTACACACACACTTACACTAACATGCACTACTCTACCACATATTCCTTGAGACCGGTTGGGAGATTAGAACTTGTCCCGGCTGGGGCGGTGCCTCGTTGGAGGGAGAGTCCTAGTTAGGGGGAAATCCCGCTAGCCGACGGTAGGTCGGCGCCGGATCTCGCCATCCAGCGGGGGAAGATCACCGCCATCCCCCACAAAAGTGCACTACACTTACGGCACTAATGACCTAAGCTGTTGACGTGCCCGGAATCACTAACCAACCAACCGCTAGCTGGCAAACTTCAGATTAATCTGACCCTAAAATACGAAATTTCTACATAAATAAATGGTAAGTTCTATAATGTGTAAAAAGTATATCAGGATTTGTACGTGAAAGTATGTGCTATTTCAAGAGACGCCGACTTCAAAAAAGTGCTCTCACTATCACGTCGATCCGTTCGTGTGTTCACGTTTGCAATGTTCAAACAGTACAATACATTTCTGTGCACGTTCGTGTTTGTTTGCAAATAAAATCTCATTCCTCTGAAGGGTTCCCTTCACAGGCGAACACCTTAAACTTAGTGTGATGTATGAGGATAAAATATATTAAAACATTCTATTATGTGAAAATAGAAAGATAAAGCACGAAACATCCAACAGAATTGCCCTGTGTCTAAAACACCTTTGAAGAAAATTCTTCTAGATAAGTATTCCAAAATTTACCTTGGTAATGAATAATGTTACAGATGTTTACAGGTCATTGTACCCCGAATGTTGTTTGTTAACCTTCAACGTGTACATATATCATTCAACACAAAGTTGAAACTTTTGACATGCTGACATATTTTAAATAACTTTATGAATTGATGCATATTTGAGAGATTAAAATTCTTTAAAAAAAATAATACAATTGTTAATGCACTTCATAATTTTAATGCTCTTAACTGTATTTCTCAATTTGAAAATCATTCTAATATGTTACCCTATTGTTTCCGGAAAATACACTGATGCAGAAAATGATGCTGAAATATTTTGGCTTTGAGTGCAGCAATGCAAATCAAATTATGTGCGCTAATAATAATATATATTACATCACGCCAAACTTAAATTGGAAATATTAAAAATGAACTGCGGTTTTCTTTTTCAGATCCGCTTTTAACATCAGTATGCAGGAGTTCTGTTAATATCTGTTTAAATAATTCCACTAGTATTTCCTTGTCATTCTCCAAGTACAAAGGTTCTCTCTCACATACAACGCACTTATATAAAACAACAGTTTATTTTTTCGAACTCTTACGGCGTGCGTGTTGTCTTACTTTACCTACTTTACTTACTTTACTTACTGGGTTCGTGGTATCATTATCAATTGGTGACAGGACATTAATGAGAATATTGAAAAAGCCTTCGATTAACCTGCTTGATGGTGAACGTGAATTATATTGCACAGATTCTTACATTTACCTCTCATAAAACTATTAGTTTTTATTCATGAATAGAGGTTTGCTAGGAATATGCTCTTTGATGTCAGCACAGCCGGTACCAATGTATCCATCTTTTCTCTCACTGCAAAAACGCGCGTGGTAGCATCCTATCTAGTGGATCTAATTTAGAAATAAATGCCACTGGGTTCGTGGTGCACGTTTGTGTATCAGTGTTGGATGAGCAGTTCCTTTTGCTATAGTTATTCTGATGAGAAGTATTTGCGAGAAGAAATGACTTCCTACTATAATTTTCTAAGTAAACATCAGAGCCGACCAAAAACGCTTGACTCGACAAAACATGCTACAGAGCATTGAATAACAAGAACGTCAAACTGATCGAAGACAGCACAAAAAAGACGAAGCTAGAATGAACGTCGTGCTTGCGTTACAGACAACATCCAGTGTTTGGTGTTCTTTTTGTGTTCTGTTGGAAATGGACCGTGTAAATATTATTACGAAAACAAAAACTCTGATTCTCGGTAGCTTTGCCGTACTTTCTATCGTGCATCTTGAGATTTCTCGAAATATTCTCTCCGACATTTCTTTTTCGGTTACCCTTTGCTGGTTCTCAGTGATGACGACGGAAATATATTAATCCTAAATACTCAAATTCAAAACAATGAAATTGTCATAGTAATAAAGATGTTTTTTCTTCTAAATATTGAATAATTTTGTTGTTGGAGAGATACAGCTCCCTATTCTTCGATTACAAAGACGTAAATATCGGTTGATGCACGTGAAATACGCTGGGTTCGGTATTGCGCAGAAAATGTTCTGATGAATTGATTGAATATTTTGTTTTCGGGCGCATAAACTATTGCGTTTATTATTATCAGATGTATAGTACATTTCCCCTGGCGTTGGCGGTAATCCTCGTCAGCTGGAACGTGAAATTGATGCCGTCCTAGACGTCAGCTTTCTGAGTTTAGCTATCTAGGTATCTCCGCCAGCGGATCTCTGTCCCAACCGGGACAAACTAGCTCTCGACTGGACTCCTAGCGTGTGTAGTGCTATTGTAGTGCGAGTGTGTGTTTGTGTGTGTGTGGGTGTGTCTGTATGTATGTATGTATGTGTGTGTGTGTGTGTGTGTGTGTGTGTGTGTGTGTGTGTGTGTGTGTGTAAGGGAAGAGGAGGATACTAGGATGATAAAAGCAAGAACGCGTGTATGACCCGTTTGTTGAGATCCTGCCCCGACATTCGCCTGGAACTGATCAGAGAAACCACGGAAATTATTTTTCTTTTTTGAACGTTTTTTAAGTCAATTAGTTTTCTCAAATAAGCTGATTATTAGATTTATTTAAAAATTGTGCCGTTAACTCTTCGACTCTGTTTTTCCATTACTTATGTGAACTCTGTTTGAGGTAAGATTTGACCCCATACCTTTTACCCAATAGTTTACCTGTATTTCATGCACGGATGCTGTTTGGAATTATTAATTAAAAAAAATATGCTATTTATTCGCTTCATTTACTATGTCATTATAAAAAGACAAAGAATAATATTTCCAGAAAAATATTATAACATATCCACAAAACTATACACAGGTGTTCACCATAACTGCATATGAATGACTGGTTCAAAGTTACTAACTCGTAATAGAAAAAATTCACCAGATTTTCATTCAGAAACAACAGCATCTATACATATAAAAATAGATGTTAAATAAAATATAAAAATATTAAAACGGTTAACTCCGTCACCGTGTGACCGATCTCCATGAAAGTTTGCACATCTACGTGCTTTTTCACCCAGAAGGTTAATGTTCTGATGATTGTGTTGTAACTCCACTCGATGATGTTGTAAACAAAACTAAATATTAACTTTCAAATTCAAATTCAAGTCAAATGTAGCCCGCAATACTCGGCAACATTTTTTAAAACGATATCGTTAAATAACTCCTAAACGAAGCGTTATAAAGCATGAAAAACTAAACTTTTGACGCCGAAGGTCTTAAAGAAACGTTTCTCACACTATAACCTATATGATGAGGTCTTCTTGAACATTCTATTACATTATTGCTGGTCCGCCACCACATTACTCCACCTGCTCAGAGATGTGCAGAATTTGCAACTAAATGTGAATGAGAGGAACAGAGTAATGCAGAGAGAGATATCCGTTGGTAGTCAGACTGAGACAGGGACAGAGTGACGAAGAGAGACGAAGAGAGAGAGAGAGAGAGAGAGAGAGAGAGAGAGAGACGGAGAGAGAAAGGGAGAAGGAGGGAGATGAAGAGTAGAACAACGTCAGCCTGGTTCCGCTAGTAATATTACAAAACAGAACTGGACACGTTTTCAGAATTTTTCTCATAAAGATAGAGCCGTTTAAGGCGGTGAAAAGTGCCTCCAAATCAAATAAATAATCGCGATGCTCATATGAAAGAAAATAAAAAAAATTATGTAGATTCACAGAAACATGTTTTCCAGGGCAATCTGTTGCCGAGATACTACGAAAAACGCATTTTTCATGTTTTATTTTTTCTCAGCTTCTATTGAATATATCAGGCAAAAAAATATTGCAGAGACGGAGAAAAATAGTTGGATTTGAAGGTAATTGTGTCAATAAATTTTGATGCAAATAGAAATAGAAACAAAAAGAAATAATTTTTTGAAATCGATTTTTGACGATTGCCCTAGAGGCTATTTTTTTGAGAATCTACGGCATTTTTATTTTCTTTATTAAGAGAAATGTTACAAGAGAAATTTAGGTACCTATGTTGATTATGTTTCGCTTCCGCAGCAGTAAATATTTTTCAGTTAGTACGTATTAAATTACATACATTACGATCAAAAGTCGATGTATCGTGGAGCTTCACAAGCAAACGACGATCATCAATTTCATATTCAATTTTTTCGACCAGATGATTTCCTCTTCACTTAGTTTTCTGCTTTCGTTCAATGTTCTGTGCTCTATTGCACAATCCCTCTGTTCGCCCGTTCTCTGGCGTCCATGCACCTCGTTGGTCCTTCAGCACCCGCTCCTCTTACCTTCCGCGCCCCACCCCCTCATATCTCGCGCTTCGTACTTCCGGCGGCCTCCCAACTTCGCTCCCTATCTCGCGACACGTGTCTCGGCTCGAAGCAGTGTTTCACTGCGCGGCTAGGCCGACATCTCGCCCCCCCCACGGGCTCGCGAGGGGAATTGCGGCGCCCTTCGCTAAAGCCGTTTCCAAAACCGCCCCGCCCCGCCCCGCCCCCCCCGCCCCGCCCCTCCGCGCCCCGCTACGCTCCGTATATGCCGCTACTGATTTGCATCACGTCGTGGCGCATGAACGTCAACCCGCTTGCTGAGATGGCTACTTTAGGTGGTAATCCACACGACACGTGCGATTATGATGCTTTGTATCTTCTCTGTGCAACCGACGTAGGAGGTTCAGGGCGTCAATTAATGTCACTGCAGTGCCTCTAGTTGGGTGGTCCTAGGTTTCAAGTCTCAACGGTTGCAGGATTTTCGATATTAGACAGATACCTAAAACGAATTCAGCCCCTGTCTGGAGGAGAATTCTAGTCGCCGGCTGTTCTGATCGGTAGTTTTCCTTGGTTTCTTTGTTCAAAACTAGGCGAATGCCGGAAAAGGACCCTAACAAACGGGTTACGGGCCGCGCGCGATCTCTCCTTTCTCTTCGGTATTATTTTCGTATCTCTTACACACTTACATGCACTACACCACCACACATGCCGGGAACCAGTCGAAAGCTTAGAGGTCGTCCCACCTTGACCGGTGTCCTGCTTCCGGGAGATATCTGGTTAGGGAAAACTACGCAAGTTGACGGGCAGGCATGCACCGGATCTCAGCATCCAGCGCCAGAGATAACAACCTCCACCTCACTCGATGAAATGCATACACTACACTTACGGGACAATTCCCTTAGCACTTAGCGTGCCCGGAATCACTAACCAATCATTCTCTTAAATTACTCGTCCGTGTTCTTGATGAATTGCTTCATATCATTTTTTCTTATTAACATGCAACTGAAGAAATAGGTATGTTTTGGGCAGATATTTTTAAAACAAATGTTAATGAGAGTTTACTCTGTACTTGCCTACTATGCTTCTCTAGGCTTCTCTACAGATGTCTGAGATTCTGAAATATATTGTAGTTGAAAAGGGAGTTTTAATTGTTTCTTAATTTTTTGTTTTCGTTTATGGTTAATATTTAGGTGCTGTTTATGACGTTTGAGAGCTTTTGATAGCGAATGATATTGTTGTAGCAATGCTACCTATGCATAGAGATATCTGACCATTATTTCAGTACGCATTAATAACAATCTGCTGTTTTTTTCTGTCATCTAGATTATTGTATATGGTTCGTATCAGTTTCCCAGCTCTTGTTCACTTCGGCTCCACACCTCTAGTATCTCTCTCTCTCTCTCTCTCTCTCTCTCTCTCTCTCTCTCTCTCTCTCTCTCTCTTTCTCTCTCTCAGCTCTAATAAGCACAATTATTCCATAAAGCACTTTGTGGATCATGTGTAAGTTACTGTTAAAACGGTCATTACTTGCGGATATATTATCCTGGTTACCTTCCATGCTATTCCCCATATGGGCCTTTAACCTCCCTTCTCGTCGCAAACACGCCTATAATGCAAATGCATATATTTACCTAAAAGTTGTCATATTATTGCCATATGCAAGTCGAAAAAATTGAAATGCGGTATAAATGTTTCAATATATTTAGATAAAACATTCTAGCATAATCCGCCCCGAGGAAGGTCCCAGCATGTTCGCCAACACGACATCTGTGCCTAGGAGGCGGCGTCTCCCTGACAGCCAAAACGTTTTGTTTCATATTACACTTTTCATCACCACAAACGATTGTTTATAATTTTGAAAATAATGCAAAATAGTTTGCTTTTTGCGAAACATTCTTCCATATTATTTGCCAATGTTTTATAATAGGCACAGGCTTGAAATAAAAAAATCGTCAGATCACTTTGGTCATAATTCAACATATTGATGTAACTATTTTTTAAACACTCAAGTTAGATCGTTTTAATTCCTTTCATTAATCAATATCGCGCATATGTTTTTCATCATTTCGGCCTCATTACACACGTCGTTACTTTCAAGTAAATCCATAAACTCAATGGTGTCTAGTGCAGAAAACTAGCTATGTGCTGTTAGCAGGGTATTGACTAAGCATTTCTACTACCTAGGGCAAAAAATAATCCCTACTTAGCAGAATTATATTTACTAATGTATTTTGAGAAAGATATTTTCAGAAAATATTCAAAGTTTTGCACTAAAATTATGTAAAAATATGTTTGAGTGATTCTTCCTAGGTTACCAAATCTACAAGAAATTGATAATTATGCTTGAAATTTTCTCTATACAATAATGTATATTTCATGCAATAATTTAGCTTCATAATGACTATTACACGCTTGAAATGAAAAACCATAGTGTTTTGTATACATATAAAAGGCCGCAAAAAGGCGGTGTATCGCAAAAAAATCACTTTTTCTATTCTATTTTTCTTACCGCCTCTCCCTACTGGCCAATAATAAGCTGCGACGTATCTGTCTTAGGAGGCGGTATGTTGATGTGCAATGAACCATGTATGTAGTATAACATAACTTCTTTGGTGTTAACATGCTTTCAGTTATTTTCAATATTTGACGTATTTTGTAACTCTGTTAGAAGTAATTTCATGCGTGGAATAGTCCTATTAAATGCCACTCGTGCTTTGGATATTCTAGATAAATCCCAGACAAGCTTCGCGAGTCGGAGATTTATTGACAATTTCCAAAGCACTCGTGGTACTACCTACGATAATTCGGCATTAATTTACTTTGTTAGTTACACAATTATTTTATACATTCAAGTCCGATTATGCCGCCATCTGACAAAGGTTGCAACAATCAGCGCTACGCATTGACTATTACACACTATTTTCTTGTACGAATCCTAAGTTCATCGCTGAGGTGCCCTTTGGGCACCGCTTGGTGCTGCGAATCCGGAAGCCTTCAAGAGCTTAGTGACAATTGTAGCGCATGCGCACGACGATTTCCCCTGCGCTACAAGACGTAATCAGGTTTTCTCATTCAAAATAGCACCTGCCAGACCGCCAACCGCAACTCAAGCGCGTAGATGCATGTATTGGGAAAAATCAAAACGGATTTCCGTTTTTCGATTTTTATTGTTGTGCGCTACACCATCATTTAGAACGGTGAATGAATTTAAAAATTCCTTTGAAATTGTTAATTATTTTATTTATTGAAGTGAATAGTGAAAGTGAAGTGGCTCAACATTGTAGCACTTACCGACCAGTCACTTCTGCATCAATTAAACTCAAAGTTTTGACTTTTCCCTTCTCTCCAGAACCTCGCGTTGCACTTTCGCTTCCCCAGTTTCGAGCGGTTTCCCCCTCCACACCTATTCCACGTGACCCTCCGATTCAGCTCGTCCTCGCGGCCACCACCCCCTCCCTTGCGCCTCCTGGCTGCGCTGACCTACTCCGCCCCCCGCCCCCGCCCCTCCCCAGCGGCGGGCCGATGCCCCACGACCGCGGGCTGCAGGCAAACGAACTTCCGGCCTCTGGCACCGCTCCAGGCCCGGCCCACGCCGCACCCTCCCCCTCCCCCACTCCCACTTCGCATCCGCTCACTCTGCGCGCCCCGTGTTCGGGAGGTCGTTACTCCCACGCAGTTCCCGCACCAGCTTCACATCGCCCTGACCCCGTGCTGACAGCGCCCCGCTCCGCCCAAATACACCGGCTCGACAGCCCCGCAACCCCTCCGACACCCCCGTCTCGACCCGTCGACCCCCGTCTCGACACCCCGTCTCGACACCCCCGTCTCGACACCCCCGTCTCGACACCCCCGTCTCGACACCCCGTCTCGACACCCCGTCTCGACACCCCCGTCTCGACACCCCCCCGTCTCGACACCCCGGTCTCGACACCCCCGTCTCGACACCCCCGTCTCGTCACCCCGTCTCGTCACCCCGTCTCGTCACCCCCGTCTCGACACCCGTCTCGACCCCGTCTCGACACCGTCTCGACACCCGTCTCGACACTCCCGTCTCGACACTCCGTCTCGACACTCCGTCTCGACACCCCGCCTCGACACCCCCGCCTCGACACCCCGTCTCGACACCCCGGTCTCGACACCCCGGTCTCGACACCCCGGTCTCGACACCCCGTCTCGTCACCCCGTCTCGTCACCCCGTCTCGTCACCCCCGTCTCGTCACCCCGTCTCGACACCCCGTCTCGACACCCCGTCTCGACACCCCGTCTCGACACCCCGTCTCGACACCCCGTCTCGACACCCCGTCTCGACACCCCCGTCTCGACACCCCCGTCTCGACACCCCGGTCTCGACACCCGGTCTCGACACCCCGGTCTCGTCACCCCCGTCTCGTCACCCCGTCTCGACACCCCGTCTCGACACCCCGTCTCGACACCCCCGTCTCGACACCCCGTCTCGACACCCCGTCTCGACACCCCGTCTCGACACCCCGTCTCGACACTCCCGTCTCGACACTCCCGTCTCGCACCTACCTCGTCTCGACACCCCCGTCTCGACACCCCCGCCTCGACACCCCGTCTCGACACCCCCGTCTCGACACCCCCGTCTCGTCACCCCCGTCTCGACACTCCGGTCTCGACACTCCCGTCTCGACACTCCCGTCTCGACACTCCCGTCTCTACACTCCCGTCTCGACACCCCGTCTCGACAGCCCCGCCTCGACACCCCCGCCTCGACACCCCCGTCTCGACACCCCGTCTCGACCCCCCCGTCTCGACACCCCCGTCTCGACACCCCCGTCTCGACACCCCCGTCTCGACACCCCCGTCTCGACACCCCCGTCTCGACACCCCCGCCTCGACGCCCCCGCCTCGACACCCCCGCCTCGACACCCCCGCCTCGGCACCCCCGCCACGACTCGTGTAATATTAGCTTAACAACTCGACAAGATATTGCGTTTTAGGAAATTTGATACCCCGTCAATGTTGTATTTGCAGTCACTATCTCGCTTGCAATCCTCTTTACGGCTACATCCCCGTCGAGCTCTGCTTGCCAATTGCATGCTCTGGTGCGGTGCTCATCGCCACCGCTGCCACTCCATTTCCGTATACATTCTGTATTCCGTACATGTCGACCCGTTCCTGTTTCGCTGCGACCTACAAGTGAATGTGCACACTAACGTTTCACTTGCTGTTCCCAATCAGTTGGACTGGTGTCATATTCAGGACTCCCCTTTCTCATACACAGTTGTTCATAATAATAATTTACACAAAAGACGCTTTTTATTGCCTGATTTCCGCACCTATTTTTTATATACTTCCAGGCTTTCTGCTTATCTTATTCCGTATCCATCACCTTTCTGCTGGCCTGTTTCTCTCTCTCCAAAGAATCCCTCAAAGATTGCACTGTTTGGGTCCGTCATATTACCTTCACTTAGATTCTGTAGAATTTCTCTGTCTCTCTCTCTGTCTGTCTCTCTCCTCGCTTCTCTCCATCACTTGAGAGATTTCTCTCGTGACCCCTTCGCCCTCTATAGCAGTCATTCTCCTTGATGTACTCCGACACCGTTCCTCCACTTTCCGACATCCTCGCCGCAGCCGAAATTATGCTAAGTTTTCGCCTTAGGGCGGCAGCATAGGAGATTGCGACCGGTCGGCGCCGATCTCATTCCAACCACGCCGCCGCCGCCGCCCCGCCCCTGCCCCCGCCATCCCCTCCCGGCGCTGGCGCCACCGCCACCACCGCCCACGCTACCGCCACCATCGCCACGGACGCCCCCGACGCCCCCGCCACCGCCCCCTCCACCGCCGCCACCACCACCACCACCACCACCTCCACCGCCGCCCACGCTACTGCCACCATCGCCACGGACGCCACCGCCACCACCGCCACCCCAATACTTGCGCCAACACCATCGTCACTACAACCACCTCCATGCCCGATACCCGCCCCTACTTCTACCCCGTTCCCCCCGTCCCCGTTCCATATGCGTGGCCGTTCTCGCCGCCGTCCTGGCCCCGCGCCACTCTCAGTCCCCGTCCATCGTGAACATCGTCGCCGTCGCCAACAGCGTCTCCGTCTCCGCCATTTCAACCACCCCATCACCTCCGCCGACGCTGCCGGAGCGAAGTTCTTCGCTAGTTCTATGCACGAGCTCCCCTGCGGTTTTAAATCAGCCCAATCGCCAGGAAGCTGTAATTGGACGCCTCTAAGAATAGGCTGCACCTGGTGCCGACGCGGCCGGCCGACCACCCGTCCGGAGGGAGTGGGGGCAACCCGGGCGCTGGCGGGTCAGGAGCCACGAGATCGCATTGTGGAAACCCCGCGGAATAATTCACTGCTAAGATTGCAGAGATTTCGGCGAATTGCTGTTTATAGCGTATTCCGCACGTGTTGGAGAATAGTGAAGATTTTAGGTAGTTGATATCCTGTAATGAGCACGAGGAAATTATATAATTCACTCTCGGGATTTATACGATTACCTTCCGTTAACATTAGGTAAAATTATTTTCAAGGCGTAGAAAATTACGGAGATCGTTAGTAATTTTTGTTCTGCTATTTCTGCTCTTGTGTATTTTTTTTCGTTTGGCACATTTCAAAATAAATTATTTGCACCAAAATATAATCACTGAACAAATTAATTGACAAACGAAACTAGACGAGATATCCAAGAAATTAAAAATAAAAAAGTATTTTGATGATGTTGAAAAAGTCCAATTTTCTGCCTTCTCTACGAACATTTAATTGTTGAAACTCTTTACCCATCCACTGAATAGAGAAAACTGGTCATCAAGATTTGAATAGTTGTTAACCGAAACAGAAACGGGAAAACGAACTGCTTGCGGCTTCTTATTCTTGTCTGTCAATGACCAATACTCAGAATTTTTAGCACCCTTCTATTGATTTGTTCAGGGACACTGATTAACTGCTTTAATTAAAATTGTGTATTTCATACGATGTTGAGTGTTCGTTTACAGGCAGAGGTGAAGCCTTGAGGGAGTGACGTTAGATACACGGACTCGTGGAGAGAGAAATTGAACCGTGAGCGCTGCAATGTATCACTAATCGTGAACATATTGCACCACGCATAAGCGCACGCCCATGCGTCTCCTCAACCCAAATTGGTTACGTTTTGTGTGACCCATGAAACTCCTAAAGCTCAAATCATCATCAGCCTGAAGCCGAGGTGAGCCTTTTTTTGAGCCCCATATCGAAAAACTGCTCGCACGCGCACACCAGCTGTCCTCCAATCACTTTTCAAATAGGATTTCACTCTCGCTAAACAACGATCGAAAAAGAAAAATCACCCGAACAGTAGTTGACAGTAGCCAGCATCCCCTGAGTTGTATATTTTAAGGTGATTTATCATGCAGAAGTGTGGAACTCGGACGAAGCCCTTGCTCTACTGCGCAGAAATAAACAGTAGCATAATTAACACCCATGAGATGTTCTAGTATCGAGATCTGGAAGAGACAGGAGCACAGCTGTCCAATAATCCCACCCTTCGTAGAATGTTCGTAATAATCCTTTCGTAGAATGTTGTCTAAGCCAATATCAAATGGCGACAGCGAACATGGATAGCGATCGCGTGATGGTTGGAAAGCTGCAAAATAGACTGATAGGAAAGGAGAGTGGGAATTGAGAAATTGAGTTGTCATAAATGAGACCGAAGACTTGTCATAAATGAGACTAAATGAATAAGATTAGTATATAAAGCAAATTAGTGAACGTGGGAATATTAAGAAATTTTTCGGGGTACTTAAATTTTTGTTTTGAGAGAAAATGAGGTTCATGTACCGCCGCAAAGAAGACAAAAACAGCTATGGTTTTATTTTTAAATTATTAGAATGTTTTATGTGAGCAAGTATTACAGCCCATAACCTATAGAGTCCTACATAGTGTCAGAAAATCAAGTGAAGGGATAAAATAAAATAAATTTATATGAATTACTTGAACAGAATAATAGCTCCCCCATTCCGTCGGTTAGGTAACAGATGAGGAACAAGATGCAAGGGACCGAAGGGCAATTGACCTTCTGGCCCTTCTCCATCTGAAGCGCACAAAAGGGACCCGACTAAACCCGCTTTGTCCCCAACGCCTTCGCCCGGGGATCCCCCGCGGTCGGTGTCCGTCAAAGACGGCGTCGATGGCGCCATCTGCTCGGGTTCGCACGTCGCAGCCGCCTTGGCGACCTGACCGGAGGGGCTGCCTTTCCGCCGTCGCGCTCTGGACTGCGCTGTCGCCCGCTCCGCGCCGCGCCCCCATTACGCTGCCCTTCGGTTGCAGATTGGGGCGTCGGCGTCGGCGTCGGCGTCGGCGTCGGCGTCGTCGGCGTCGGCGTCGGCGTCGGCGTCGGCGTCGGCGTCGGCGTCGGCGTCGGCGTCGGCGTCGGCGTCGTCGGCGCGCGCGGCGGGGCGGCGGCGGCGGCGGCCAGTGGAAGTAGAGCGGTTGAACAGGGAATATGTAATGGGGGGTTCCAGGGAAACGGCGAGGATTGAAAAGGCTGGGAATGTGGAGACGGTTCTTGGCAGGCTAACGAGGTTCATGAATGAGGCGAGGATGGTCAGCATGTCGGGGAAATTGGGGTGGCCGTTAGAGTGCGTTATGGTGGGGAGAGTGTGGTGGTGTGCAAGGAGCAAGCCGGCGAAGGCAGAGGTGGGGGGGGGTAAGGGGGGATGGGTAAGAGAGATAGCGAGGAGAGGGGGAGGCAGGGAAGGGGGGGGGGAAGAGCAAGGTGGCAAGGAGATTGGGATGAAGAGAGGATATGGCGGCGAGAAAGGGTAGCAGGGAGAGGGGTGGCAGGGAAGAGAGTGATGTGGAGATGGGGCGTGCCGAGGGAACTGAGGAGAAACCAGAAACCAGGTGAGGGGATGGCGGGGGGGGGTTGCGGGAAGGGGTAGGAGGGGGGGGGGGGGGGGGTAGGAAAAGGGGCGGGTAGGAGTGGGTGGTAGGGAGGGGTGGATAAAATTGTCGGGAGCACCGAGAGGGTCGTTGACCGCGATTCGAGCCCACTCCGATGTGGAAAGTGATGGCAACGCGAGCCGTTCCAATTTAGCCGCCGAAGCTCTGTCGGGGCCGCCTCTGTGGTGCTTTGTTTTGCGGTTTAAGTAGAATTGAATTTTTTGTGAGTGCGTCCGGAGCCCCACTAATCTGCGCCACCCGCTCGCACGACGAGGCGCCAATGAAGTTGCCACCTCCGAGGGGACGCTAGCAGAACGAGAACTGGTTTAATGGTGGATGTGGGTGCGGTTCTAATAAGCAGAATGACATTTCAAATCATTGTGATTCGCTAATTATCGTTGGAGCAACTGTTTCGGAAGTTTCGTGGATATTTCGTTGGCTCTTGATATTCTGTTGTGGTTGTTTGGCTTCTGTTGTGGTTGTTTGGCTTCTGTTGTGGTTGTTTGGCTTCTGTAGTGGTTGTTTGCTTCTGTTGTGGTTGTTTGGATTCTGTTGTGGTTGTTTGGATTCTGTTGTGGTTGTTGGGATTCTGTTGTGGTTGTTGGGATTCTGTTGTGGTTGTTGGGATTCTGTTGGGGTTGATGGAATTCTGTTGTAGTTGTTGGGATTCTGTTGTGGTTGTTGGATTCTGTTGTGGTTGTTGGATTCTGTTGTGGTTGTTTGGATTCTGTTGTGGTTGTTTGGATTCTGTTGTGGTTGTTTGGATTCTGTTTTGGTTGTTTGGATTCTGTTGTGGTTGTTGTTTGGATTCTGTTGTGGTTGTTGTTTGGATTCTGTTGTGGCATAACTCTCGTCTCGCCTCATAGCATTCTACTAGTATCAGATTCATCATATGTATTGGTGTGGTGTGGAGGGATGTATGTCCCTCCCTTCCCGTGAGGTGCTTGAAATGGAGGAGCATGCAGCACATATATTAATTATGTATTCACGTGGTCGTTAAAAGGTATGTAACGTTTGTGTACAAAAAATGTAAATGTGTTTAACTGCAGACAGAATTGTTTTGTATATGACACGTTTTCTCTGTTACCATTATTGTAAACATGTGTTGATTTCCTTTCTCATATTATTCAGCTCTGAGGATGGAAATACATTTTCCGAAACGCCGGCAAACAACCAGTTTGTAGATCCTTTTTACTTCTGACCAAGCGCCGTTAACCTGCCTTGAATATATCCACAAGACTGGGGTATTAAAACAAAAGATACCGGGGTTTCAATCCTGCTGATCTGTTGAGGCAGTGTGGGCGGCAGCGAAGGGCAGTCGGAGGGGCAGGGCAGAGGCTTGAGGAGGGGGCGCGGCTGTTCGCGGGCGTCAGCGACAACCAGCTGCTCCTGTGAGGGCGGATTATCCTCAAATTGCGTGTTCCGTCCGCGCCGAGCGCTCGCCTCTAATTCCGCCCCCTTCCCCTCCCCCTCTTCTCACCCTTGCCACTGTGCTGCGCTTGTTTTGAAGCCCTCAGCCGCCGTCCAACTCACCGAGATTCACCTGCTTGGAGGGCCCTTGATGTACGATGAGCGGAATGTCTGTTGTTCCTTTCTCATTTACTGCAGATCTTTTTTTCTTTTCCTTTCATGTAACTGTCAGTACTGAGATCTGAGTTAATTGCACCCAATATCATTTAAGAGCCTTAATTATTATGCACTCTCTCAATTGTCGTTTTAAATCAGTTATTGCATTACATTTATCTTTTTCAAATATTACTCAAGATAATACTCAAATTAATCTGAAAACTGGAAATACAATTGTACGTTGCAAACATTTTGACCGTAGTATTTTCAGCGTATCGATTCAGCGTGCGTATCGAAGATACAATATGTTTTGTGCGGTTTATATTATGCATCACGTAGAGAAGTAAGCAGTTTTACAAATAAGACAAATGCAAACAATGTTGCACGAGTCATCCCCAATGAAAAAAGAGGCGATGGAAATGACTGCGAAGTCATGAAATCTCATTCCCCCCTCTACTTTGCAATTATCTACTGAGCACCTACTCGGCGTTCACTGTCCTGGATCATCATGGGTCGGTCGTGAAAGACGTCCTTCGAGGAAGCGTTTGGGGGTGGCGCGGGGAGGCGCGGGGGCACGGGTGGGCACGGGTGGGCTCGGGGAACGCGGGGGGCGTGGGGGGGGCGGACTGGAGCAGTGCGGGTGCTGTAAGGGTGAAGGCGACGTACAGTGGGGCCAGAGGAGGTGAAGGTTGGAAAAAAGTCAAAATTAAAACATACTTCAGAAGCTCCATTTCAGATTAAAGGGGTAGCAAATTAAGCATTTCCTTCTTCGTTCCTCAATCACGAAAGGAAGGGGGAATCACGCCACTCCATTCAGTGCAAGATTGAACTTGCACAAGTGATGCGCAACGCACTTCTTAGCTCACTAAGATGAGTGTTTTTCGAGGCAAATATTTTTGCTCTCTCGACTAGCTGAATCGTACGTGCTAGGGATACGATACCAGGAGATATTTTAATTATGCATGGGGCACTTTAAATCTGCAATTTAAAAAAACAACATATTCCTTGAATGCTAGATTAGTAATTCCAAGTAGAAACTTCACGTGTCGCAATGGAGTGAAATTCTAAAATCCGATTTTTCAAATTGTCTTAGTTTTCTTCCACGAGTTTTCGGACTATGATATTAACTGAATATGATTCTGGAATTCTTCTAGTTTACAAAACATTAATTAAAGTTTGCCCATGTTTGTCCCATTTTGCGTTAAGGTACTTGGTTTATGATGTTACGCATCTACTTTTGTTAGCCTTTCTACCTACAGTATTCATTCTTTTCCTTCATGATCTGGTACTGATAGCTCTTATTTAACAAGGATGGATCTGTATGGTGTTATTAAACTCACTGAAAAGAAAAAAAAATGAAAAAATTGCAACCTAGAAGAAAAAAGGAAGTGATTCACACGCTGTTAATTGCAGCGAACCCACTGATTTCACAATTGGAGTAGAGAAAAATAATCACAAAGGCATTGGATCTAGAAGTTACATCAAGCTTGAAGTACAAATTCACTTTTTGAAGAAGAATCACCTAAAAATGAAAGGTTAACAATTAAATAAGTCATTATTTAATTATAAAATGCGTTTTTATTGCAAAAAAAAACGAAAAACGCTTAAAACCCCTTTTCATGAACTGTTCCTCTTTCTGGCCCCACTGTGCGACGAGTGGCCGGACAAGCGACGAGCGCAACGGGGGGGGGGCGAGAAGTAAAGTCTAGCGAAGCATTGCAGAATTGGAGGGGTAGAGCTTGAGGTCAAGGCGGAAGGGCTGGTTCATACGGGACTAAGTAGGAGCGAGGGGTGGGGCGGGAAGGTCAGAAGGAGTGAAAAGGGGTCGTGGTTGGGGGCGGAGTGGGGGGAGGAGTGGATGTGAACGAGCCAGGACAACGCCACGTTGTGGGGGCGTGGCACGATAGGGCAGGGGCGAGGAGGAGGGAGCTTCGAATGGAGGTGCAATGTGTTAGTTACTGCCTTATTTTACGTGACGAGACTCGGGCCATCAGGCCCGCTCTTTCGTCTAACCACGCAAATTTCGCTACGCTCCTTTCACCACCTAGCGGAGAAAGGAGGTATTATTTTGGGCGACGAAACAGGTGGATCTCAATTTTGCTCAAAGGCTTCGTGTGGGCTTGAGGATCTTTTACATGCAGTAAATCTACTACATGGGACAGTCGGCTTTACTTCCCCTCCGAAGGAAGGCGTACGTAGGATTTTTTCGCCCTTAAAAATCCACGGCTTCGATCGGGTTTAAACCAGCAAACTCCGGTACAACAGTCCGATACGCTGACCGTTATACCACCGTTATGTGTGACGTGGTGGGAACGCGAAGGTGGAGTGTTGCGCGAGTTGGTTTGATTGATTTAATGTTTCTGAGTGCGTCAACGTCTAAGGTCGTTAGTCCCGTAAGTGTAGTTCATGTTTTGTCGCGAGGTGGCGGTGATCTTCCTTCCTCTGGATGACGAGATCTAGCACCGATCTACCCTTCAGGTTTCGAGGTTTTCCCCAATCAGGTATCTCCTACCAGCAAGACACCAACCCACTCGGGGCAAGCTCTAAGCTCCCTGTTAGTCTCCTGACATGCGTGTATTGTAGTGCTTGTGATTGTGTATGTATGTAAGGGGTGAGGATAGGACAAGAAATAGGAAGAAAAGATCGCGATCTGGCCGTGACCCGTTTGTTTCGATTCTGCTCGAGCATTCACCTGGTGATGATCGAAGACCCCACGGAAAACTACCAGTCAGTTAGACAGTGACTGAGTTCGACGTATCTGACAAACTAGTGTCGAAAATCCTGCCGCAGTCGGGAGTAAAATCATGGGATCTCCCGGTCAGAGACACTGCAGTGTCGTCAAATGACGCCCTGAGCCACCTAAGCTGGTGAGTTGTGGTGGCGAGGGACGCGGCTGCTAGGGACATAAGAGGACAAGGCGAAGTTGAGGGGCAGGAGTTGGTTGGGGCGGAACGAGGGCGAGGCAGAACAGAGCATTGAGGAGCAGGGCATGGAGAGGCGGGCAGAGGAGGACGCGCCGGGTTTATGCAGGGACCGGGCGGTTGGGCCGCGCCACGGGGACTCCGCGGGCTTTATGCTCGGGCCCTTGGCACTGTCTCGGCGCGCGCGGGGGCTGGCGCAAATTAAAAAGCCCGGCGTCGCCCTCTCGCGCAGCGCATCGCTCGTTAGCGCGAGAGCCCGTTGGCAGCCCTGCCCCAGTCACAAAGGAAGCGCGCGCGGCGCGATAGCGGAGCACTTGACGCCCATCTGCACTGTGCGCCCAACACAAGCACTGCGGTTACGCGTTAGGTTATTTAATGTTTGTAATTAAAAATGTTTTAATGAATAGTGATATCTTCCGCAATTAAAGCTTATGCAAGATGAAACTTCGCATGGGATTTACTGTTTGCCACTAATATTCTAACATTACACAGTTACATTTTTAACGTGGGGTACAGAGGGTAATAGAAGTGTGAGAGAAACAGAGGTATCGTTAGTCCGTGTAAAAACACAGATTTTGTAGTTTTAGTTTTAAATAGTCCAGAATAGAATAGAAGAATATATTTATAGAAACTGATTGCCAGCGCAGAGGTATGTATGAAACAGAGTACGTACTGTGTTGAAAAAAACTTTGTCATTCTGATTCTCGTATTTGAAGGTGTGGGATAATAAAGACAATGAGTTTTTGGTGACCTATTCAGAATTAAATGATGGAGTGTAAGTGACCAGTGAAGGAGTAAATGGAATAATCTTTGATTACACGCAGTCTACTATTACCTCATAGTACTCTAAATCAAATATTAACAATATAGGATTATAAAGAACCCCTTTACAAACTGATTAATGACAGCGAACAGATTAAAGGCAAGACGTACGTAAATATGTTTAATTTCTTGACGCTTACATTCCTGGTACAAAGCGCTTGCAAACGCTTAGTGGCCATTTTCCGATATTAGACTAGGGGGATCAAGTGGCTACAGCGCGAGGACAGTTAGACATCTGCCCAAAGTCGTAATAAACATTCCACCCATCTACATAAAGTATAAAAATTCCACGCAGTTGTTTTGGAAACTTCGAGTTAATTACCATGCCGAAAACCTCCAAAGAAATATTTTAAAGAAAAAATAAGTTTTTGCATTGTCAATGGTTTGTAATGTAACTCGTTCGATATTTAATTGTAAATAACGTAACATTGAAAATGTCCACTTGAAAATTTACGTCTCCCAAGCTTGTTGCAATCAACCCGTACAATTATTTATGCCAAAAAAATCCCCAATGAAGGTATTTGTCTTGGAAAGTAGTTCGAAAGATCAAGCATCCCTGTTTCTTCGACATTTCTGAAGAGCAATGTTCATAACATGTGGATTTATGTCATTAAATAGTACAAATACAAATTAATGATGGTACTGGCTAACCTTCCAACTGAGTTCTTTAACCCTCTAAAAGAGAGAAATTATTTAAAAATTGTCATATTTTTTAGAGAAATATTGATTTTTCGAGAGAACGTCTCGAGCTACACAAATTATAACTTTCTAATCGTTTACGATATTCATTCTCACAAATCCATTTCACAATTTATTTTAGAAATCTTGTTAGATGGTTTAGTTTTAAAGATCGAGAACGATATTTCCTATGTTTCTGACACCGTCGGAGGAGCAATTTGCGTAAGTCAAACCCTCGAGGAACGACGTTCTTTTAACCCATTTATTCCGGTTTTAAATTGCGTCGTTTGCCTCAAATTCACCCCACCCCCGTCCCTACCCTACCCAACGCTGCGGCGCCCCGCATCCGGCTCTGGGAGGTAGGTAATGGGAAATCCATAGCGGCGGTGGGCTTGGGCGGAGGGGGGACGGGCGCCAAGGCCCCCTGGGGGCAGGGTATCGGAAAGGGCGCAAGGCACCGCCCCCTGCCCTGCCACTGGAGGAGACGAGCTCCGGATGCGCTGCGTTAGGAGGTCTCTGCGAGGGTGGGAGGAAGGCTGCTGCTGTGGACTGACAGGAACCGTGGCTGCGGTTTGATGCTCCTCAATTGATTGTTTGATCAATGATTACGGGTAAGTCAACAGCTAATGTTATTCGTTACCTAAGTGTACATGTCTTTACCGCGGAAGCCCGCGGTAATCTTACTTCTCTGGATGGCGAGATCGGCGGCGACCTACCATCGGCTCTTCCAGTTTTTTCTCCAACGGGGTACCACCCCAGCCAGGACAAGCCCGACTGGTCTCCCGGCATGTGCCGTAATGCAGTGCGTGTAGTGTGTGTAAGTAAGAGATGAGGATAGGTCAAGTAAAAGGAAAGAAATTTCGCGCGTGATTCGGGCCCGTTTGTTAGGGTACTGCTCCGGCATTCGGCTGGTGTTGATTAAAGAAACCACGGAAAAGTTACCGATCAGAGCAGACGGTCTCTAGAATTCTCCTGCAGTCAGAGGCTGAATTCGATCTAGCTATATTGCTAGTGTCGAAAATCCCGCCTTCGTCGGAACTCGAACGATCAGAAGTACCTCTCGATCTGAAGCACTGCAGTGACATCGATTGAGGCTCTGGGCCACCTTGGCCGGTAATGCTTCTCAGGGGTCACTGCATAGGCTTTTATGAGAAATCGCTTTTTTATTTTACAATGTGCTCTATTAATTTATCAAAAAATGATATCGTCGGTGCACAAGAATGGTGACAAATTTAAAAAATCGTCAATTTTGTGTGAAGTATGAAGAAAATACAGCCCGTACATAGAGTGAAACACTTTGCCCGTTTCTGAGAAATAAACGGCCCCGTTCAAATTAAGTACGTTCTCGTAAAAAAACGCCCATTTTTTATGTGAATCCCTTTTCAAAAGCACCGATAATATATATTTTGAATTTGTTTTCTTAGTCGTGGTCACTTCATTACGTCTTGAATATAAAACGTTCTCGACGACAACACCAACACCCTAGTTTCAAATGAAACTTCCCCCGTAAAAGGGCAAAACATGTGCATTTTCTTTCAGAAAAAAGGTTATAGTTTCTCACTTTGAATTCTTAATTTTCGGTGGTAAAGATGTTATGTGTGGTATGATGTCATTTCCCACCGAATCCTCTGGAGGAAAAACATAGCAGTCGCTGATCAGACTTTTCGGTTTCTCTGATCTATAGCAGTCGTACGCCAGATGAGTGTCTTAACAAATGGATCATGGACCGCGTGTGATCTTCCATCTTTATTCTTGCGCCATCCTCTCTCCTTACCAAATAATTAAACGTGCATGCCTTACACTACCACACATAGCGAGATTGGGAATATGGAATATCCCAGATAGAGCAGTGCCTTGCTGGGGAGGTACTTCCAGGACGAAACAGCGGAAAGCACGAAGACGTGCACCGGGAGCGGTAGCTCAGTGCATCAAATGATGTCAATGCAGCGCCTCTGACCGGGAGGTACTCGGTTCGAGTCCTGACGGCGGCAGGATTTTCGACACTAGCTTTTCAGCTAGGTCGAATTCAGCCGCGGTCTGGAGGAGAATTCTAGCGGCCGGCTGCTCTGATCGGTAGTTTTCCGTGGTTTCTCCTATTAACACCAGGCGAATGCCGGAGCAGTACCCTATCAAACGGGCCACGGACCGCGCGCGATCTGTCCTTCCTTTTCCTTGTCCTATCCTCTTCTCTTACACACTTACACTAACATGCACTGCACTACCACATATCCTGGGAGACCGGTCAGGAGCTTAGAGCTTGTCCCGGCTGGGGCGGTGTCACGCTGGTGGGAGAGTCCTGGCGAGGGGGAAACCCCACTAGCCGACGGTAGGTCGGCGCCGGATCTCGCCATCCAGCGGGGGAAGATCACCGCCATATCCCGAGAAAAACATGCACTACACTAACGGGACTAATGCTCAAAGCAGTTGACGCGCCCGGAAACATGAATAAATCAATCAATCAACGAAGACGTGCAGGTCGGCGCCGGATCTCGCTAGTTAGTGGGTAGTTACACCGCCGTCTGCCGGGATATAACATGCACTACACTTCCGGCACTCGTGACCACGGCAGATGACGTGCCCGGATACACTGCTCCCATCCCACCGAATTCTGCAGGTTTATGAGTCGATTTTGTTAACATTTTAGATATCTTTTTATGCATTTCCTTGAATGTGAGACATTGGATGGAGTAAAGTTATTGTTCTCGTAATGTAAAAGTAATGTTTTTTGGTTTGAATAATAAACCATGTGAAGGAGAACAGCAATGAAGTTGTTGGTCGTTTCCTTAATAGGCCGTCCCTTGCAAGTACAAACGTTAGCACTAAATCTGCGCACAAATTATTTAGACTGCAATGAAGAATGTAATGAAAAATGTAATGACGAATAATGAAGAATAAAAGATAACATAAATTTGTGCACCGAAATTGTAATGATACAAGGGCATTTCTATGAAATTATCATTATTATTCTGTTTATTTCCTTGTCTATTTTTTCGCTTTTAATGACCTTTCTTGCCTCTCATTTGAAATTTAATGTAGAGCTACTGACAAGGAAGATTATATTTTCATTCCAAATGACATACTTCCTGATAACGGAGGAGAAATGTACGAATTTCAATCTGAATTTCATTTCCGTCAACTGGTACGTGCAACGCAATGACTACGTCGCGTTTCTGAGTATCATCTTAATTCCATTTAATAAGACGACGCAGTATCCCGTCTTTCGAGTAGAAACCTCTTCGACAAGAAATCAGGCCACCAGTTAAGTCGGAGGATGTGGAAACCTTCAAGACGCCCCGAGTCGTATCGGACGATGTGGCACGAGTTACGCCTCGTGCAAATAGTCTGATAATTAGACTGGAAATGAAAGTCTCGAGTGGGAACGCAGTGCAGTAACATTCTAATTACGACAGATTAGCGGGAGGAAATGAGTAATATACTACTTTAGAGGAAATTTAGTATTAAGTGGTAACAAATGAACATTTATGACTGCGCAAAAAGTCCTATAAATAAGGGCAATATTTTTCACTGTTGAATCAGTTGTTTTGCCATCGTGTTTCTCTTTAAGCGACGGTCAGAGAACAAAAAAAGTTTGATGACGTAATTGCGCGACTTGAAAAATGAGATTGCGTGTGGAAAGCCACCGCCCACTGCTCCATTCACACTGCGCCTCCACTTTGCATTCTTTCCGATCGCCGTCTCTCTTTCCGCAACTCGACCCTGACGCTCCCCGTCGCCGCGTTTGTTCCTTTCGCCACTTCCTCGCTGGCCCCCGCTCCTCGTGCCCTCCGTGGCCCCCGTCGTCGCGTGGCCGCCGTCGCCCCCGTGACACCCCATCGTCGCTGTGGCCTCCATCGCCCCGGCCCGTCACCCCGTCGCCCCGTCACCCCGTCGCCCCCGTCGCCCCGTCGCCCCGTCGCCCCGTCGCCCCGTCGCCCCCGTCGCCCCGTCGCCCCCGTCGCCCCGTCGCCCCGTCGCCCCGTCGCCCCGTCGCCCCTGTCGCCCCCGTCGCCCCTCGTCGCCCCCGTCGCCCCCGTCGTCCCCGTGGCGCCCTTCGTCCCTCGTCGCCCCTCGTCGCCCCTCGGCCCCCCGTCGCCCTCGTCGCCTCCGTCGCCACCGTCGTTCCCGTCGTCCCCGTGGCTCCCGTGACCCTCGTCACCCGTGTCGCCCGCGTCGACCCCGTCACCCATTTCCACCGCTTCTGCTAGCTCTCGCCGAATCTCGCTACTCCTTCCCATCTTTCACACGATTTGCGAACCCCACCATCCCTACAACCTCCATTGTTCCCTCCTCCTTTCATCCGCGCAATTTATCTTTCTTGCCAAGTCCTTGATTCCTTACAGCCTCAGCTATCCTTGTTGCCAACGCCTCCTCCGCCAACTCCCCGTATCCTTCTATCGTCTCCTTCCTTTCCCACCCCCGCGCAATTCCTGCCACTTCTTTCTTCCTCACGATCTCAGTCTTTATCGATCCGTCCGCGTCCCTTCGGCAACGTTTCATCATTCTATTCTCTCTCACCATCTTGAACTTCCTTGATAACTCCATATCCTCCTTTGTCAACATTTCCGCTGCATCCTTTTGCGTACTTTGCTACGCTCAGTTAACACTATTTCTTCTACTGCCTACAATCTTCCATCCCTTTTCCCTTCTCCCTTTCGCTCCCGCCGCCCTAATCGGCCTCGTTGCTCCCTCCGCCCCGCCGGCTCCGTCGCCCCACGGGCTTCCAGTCACCCTTCTCTCTCGTGTGCCGTGCCGCTTGAGCTCCGCCCACCCCTCCTCTTCCGCCTTCCCCGCCCATTCGATCACATCCCCTCCTCCCGCCCCGCCGGCGAAGAAGGAGCGGCCGTGTTTTGTTGTTGGCTTGATTTGCGGAGTAAATCGGTTTCGCAGCCACCGGGGAAGAGGTGCCGGCGCCGCCGATCTTGGCCGAGAGAGACACTTCCTCAAGAGTCTGTAGCCTCGAAACGTGAGGTAGAAATCGCTATTTTTGAGGATCTCTCTTTCGCCCGCTACAATTTGCGCTTGGAATTAACCTTTCAGATCCTAGCATTTTGATATGAGATTTGTATAATTGTAGAGCTTCTTTGTATCTAATAAAAATAACGTACTTGTGTGAAATTTTTAATTATTACAAACAATATGCCAGCGGTAATTTTATAATTTTCTAAAACAATTCATCTCTTGGTAGAGGTAGAAAACAATACATCAGCTTAGATGGCATCGACAATTCAACACTTTAATTGACGACTTTCCAGAGATCGAAGCTTGAGTTGCATTCTCGCAAATACAATTATGCACTCATCCTGTTGCGCACAAGTGAAATAAATGAAGATGCATAGGAATTGTGTTCTTCAAAAGTGTCTTCAAACGTCGTTAGGGTTAATTAATTATTAGCGATACAGGGCAAGCGTAGATGGTGTGAATGGAAAGTGGGCAGTATCTGGACAAAACACATGAAGATAATGCACTTTACGTAACTTCATACTGCAACACCTCCATGGCTCCTCCTGCTAAAGGCAAACTCCTGGGGATTTGCACTCTTTCATTAGTGGATGTAATCGATAAGTTAACTGGAATGGTCGCAGATGTGAATTTCCTTTTTCACAGTGTTGACGAAATGTAAAATGGAAAAGATTTTGAAACAAATTTTATTGCCCTGAGCAGATTTCTCCCTCGGGTACACGTAAAGGTTAATGTTCGTTGATAAGAGTAATAATTAAAAATCTCCGGAAAATTGTCGTTTTCTTTACTACTCTTTTGTTAATAAGTAACTGGAATATGTGAGAACATGTTTACGAACCTTTCATTTTGCTATGAGTTCATTCCAACGGGTATAAGATGCGGATAACACGTTAAATCAAATCTTGGCATAACACACGGGTTTCGGAACAAAAAGTTACACTCGTTGAATAAAAGACAACTGATTATTTTTATTCTAATGGATGTATTATCATACAATATGTTAAATTTAATATTTTAAATTATATAATATTACGTTCCTAACTGTGATGATACAGGGTGTTTCAATTTTTGTGTTAATGAAGTAAAATATTCGTTACTTATTGTCATGTGCATCTTGTCAAGAACAATTCACTGGTCCAGTTAACTTCTCGTCTTGGAAAGCAAAGGTCTTTGACGTCTGTAGCGAAATCTTTAACGTCTGTAGAAGGTGCAAGAAAAGAACAATAGAAAGTGTGGAAATTTATTTTTTGTGCTTTGTATCCTTTACAAAAAAACGTATTAGTAATTCATGGCGGCTGAAGTGACTCATACATAGCACTCTACCAGCCGCCGTGGAAGGTAATTTAATGGCAAAGAACGTCTAATAAACATCTCAACTGCTTTTCCTTGACAAAATCGACGATTCTATTCCTTTAAATGATATACTCCTACACATTTATTTTGAACATTCTATGTATAGATATCTATGTATCTATACGTACACAATGTTTATAGCTTCTTATGAAAGAGTTGTAGTAATACATACGCACTATTAAGGAATGTCATTTTCATTTGTCAAAGTCCCCTCATCCACATATGCCTTGTGTGCTTTACTTCGTGAATACGTTGCACATCATTTTAATCATGTTACACCTAGCGGAAAACGGCGTTTGAAACGCAAACCAAAGACTTTAGAGCGTGTATGTTTGTGTGTGTGTGTGTGTGTGAAATTGAAGGGGTGTGCAACAACTATATCTCGCTATACGGACATGGTTCCCTAATTTATTTTGTACTCGCACGCATATGCTCATTTATTCTGTGTTTGCACGCTCCGTGCCCGCGACTCGTGCACGCACGCAGGAAGACACAAACACAGGAACTCTGGGTACATGCACTCGCATTGTTTCTTCGCTCTAAGTTTCATACGCGAAGCTTTTCAAAATGGAACGCTGCGAAATAAAATGGATATGACCCACTTTTCCAGAACTATAACGAGATGCTTGATGAAACTGACCTTAAAGAAGGCTGATATGGGGAAATACAGTATTACAATTTTAAGGTTCATTTGCATATATAGATAATGTATTCTTCCAGTAAATTAACTATAAAATTAATTCAATTATTTCACGTTTTACATAACCAATTAACAGTAATACAGTAAAATTTTGAGACGGAATTTACCTTCGACAAAACACGCAGTACACGCAATCTCGAGCTATTTCCAAGTTGGGAGTAGTTGATGTAGTAGTTGGGAGTAGTTGAAATTTAATGGTTTATCTTTTTTCAAGTGGTATCGCCGCAGTCTAAATTATACGCTCCATTCAGTAGTATGACATGAGTGCTAAAGAATATATGAAAATGAAGGTTGCTTTGTTCGTGATCGATAAACTCCCATGACATGACCGATCTCCGTGGAAGGTGACACATCTATGGGTTTTTGGAGAAGAATGGATAAATTTTTATGTTGTTCATTTTGCTGTAACTTCACTAAATGGCGCTTCAGTTAAATGCCATTCCCAATCCACCTGAGCTTCGTTGTTGTTGAACGGGGTAGGATCGAGGAGGACAGGAGGAGCGGACGGCGGAAGATGGAGAGAGAAACAAAGGAAGAGAAAGAAGAATAAAGAAAAATAGAGAAAGAGAAGAAAAGAAAAAGGAAGCGAAGAAAAGGACAAAGAAAGAGGGAGCGAAGAAATAAAAAAAAAGGAAAAAGAGAGAGCGAGAGAACGAGAGAGCGAGAGATAGAGGAAAAGAGAAAGAGAGAGCAAGAGAAAGAGGAAAAGAGAAAGAGAGAGTGAGAGAAAGAGGAAAAGAGAAATAGAGAGCGAGAGACAGAGGAAAAGAGAAAGAGAGAGCGAGAGAAAGAGGAAAAGAGAAAGAGAGAGCGAGAGAGAGAGGAAAAGAGAAAAGAGAAGCCAGAGAAAGAGGAAAAGAGAAAGAGAGAGACAGAGAAAGAGGAAGAGAGAGCGAGAAAGAGAGAGAAAAAGATATCATCATTGACCTCCCCTCTCTGCATGTCCTAGAAATTGTCAACTTTCATTCCGAGATACCGTGTACAATACAGAAAAAGTTATACTACGTAATAGTACAATGATTCATGATGAAATTATTAATTAATGTCCGATTACTATTTTAGCTGGAATTTCATGTTAAAGATTGTATTAAATATGACCATCTAATTATACATTCCATTTCAGCGTATTTTGAGAGCACCGGTATTCTCATTTGATGTATATATCATTTACAAGAATGTATCTATATTTTTTCCTCCTCGTTATAGATATCAAGAAAACTGAGATATTGAATAAAGAATCCCACATTTCTTTGGACGTCGTCTTTTTACATTCGAAATTACATTATTTCTTCATGAAACGAAGGCATGTAATGCGAAACTTATTCCCAGTTTTTACATGCCGATACAACCTTGTCTCTTTCTTTGTTTGCATACAAATAAGTTATTGTAAAACGCAATGACTTCATCCCTCGGTAATAAGCAATTGGATTTGTGCATATGTAGACACATTTTAAATCTACCAATTCTATTTGTAGTTCGTTAAACATGCCATATTTATTTTATTAGTGTTATGCGTGTGTATTCGAAACATTGTAATGACTTCATATTTGTATTAAACAGTAAGCTTTGTTAATCATCGTACGATCAGCAATGTCAAATTTTATGAGCATAACGAAATGTCAAAATCAAATTAGTAACAAAATAAGTGAGTTACGAGATTAAGCTATCGATTTTAATAAGTATCCGTCCCAATAAACCCTAATGAAGGGCATGGTCGTGTTAAATTTTGCATTTTGGTGGAATTAGGAATCTATTGAATTATTCCAAGCTATCTTCCGTGAATGTTGATTATCTCACTCGCCGTATTTAATGAAGTGTATCTATGACTTTTCTGTATGGACGAAAAATGGCGAAAAAATGACCGTGTAAAACGAGGTCTCTCGACGAGCGAGGAAGGTGAGGTTCCGTGTTGGAAAAGTCGCAGCGGTCATCGGCGACGAGGGAGGAGAGCATTAGCCTGCCGCTCACTGAAGGCCGGCGGCTACGGCGCCGATGGGGCAGTGGTGGCGAGTAGCCAACTAGCCGGTGTCAGGCTGCAACGAGGCGCCGTAGTGGGCGCTGACAGTTGCAGCAGAGAGAAATGGAGCTTTATGAACGCTTGTAAAGAACATTAAAAAGAAACAAGTCAGAGGCTGAGGAACATAAACCAGTACCTAGGTCAGAAGTACCTCGCTCTGGCTATGAGAGATTTGTCCCACTGCGACACGGGCAGTAAATGGTTGTGTTGTAAAATTCTAGGCGCTGCATTGTGAAAATTTCACACGTACTGGTTGATGTCGTCGTTCGAGGTGAATCGTTTGCCTCTCAGGGCCTTCTTTAGGTGACCATAAATGACGTATTCACAGGGAGAGAGGTCTGGACTATATGGAGGGTGACTGAGAACCTCTCACTTGTATTTCTACAAGAAGCGATTAGGCAAGCTCACCCGCGGGGTTGTTCTGCTCCATGACAATGCAAGGCATCATACGGCCAACACAGTCACAGCACACTTGCAGAAATTCACGCGGGAGGTTCTCGGCCATCCTTCATCCATTTCATTTGACCTCTCTCCTTGCAATTATGCCATTTTTAGTCTCCTAGAAAAGGCTCTCAGGTGCAAATGATACACCTTGCAATTATGCCATTTTTAGTCTCCTAGAAAAGGCTCTGAGGTGCAAACAATTCACCTTGTAATTACGCCATTTTTGGTCCCCCAGAAAAGGTTCTGAGGTGCCAACGATTCACCTTACAATTACGCCGTTTTTGGTCCCCTAGAAAAGGCTCTCAGATGCAAACGATTCCCCCGGCCAAGATTCACAACGCAGTTCCTGGAATTTTAGGAGATAGCCATTCACCGCCTTGTGTCGCAGAAAGACAACTGACTCAACAGTCAGGGCCAAGTACTTCTGACATACAGGTACTGGTTTTTTGTTCCTAGACCTCCGGTTCGTTTCTTTTTGAAAGCTTATTTTATATGTAGTGAAAATTTGTGTTGCGAAATGTAGTGTAGCGTTGAGCAGAATACAGTAATTAACGAAGAACAAAACATCTCGAGATATTGAGTAGCGTTTTGCTATGCCAGTGTGTTAGTTGCCTCAAATAATGAATGAATAAATGAATACCTTAATTTACATGACGAGACTCAGGCCCTGAAGCCAGCTCTCCCGTCTGACCACTCAAATTTCGTTACACTCCTTTCACCTACTCGGGAAGAAAGAAGGTATTACATGGGCGACGAAACAGGCAATTTGAATTTAGCTCAGAGGCTTCATTTAGGCTTGAGGATCTTTTCCATGCAGTCTACTAACATCGAACTGCCGGCTTTAGTTCCCCTCCGAAGAATTTTCTCGCCTCCAGTCAAAAATCACCTCCAGTCATGGTTTGTTAAGAGTTGTGTAGCGCCATGTAGTGAAGTGTTAAGAAGTAACGCAGAACAAATGAAACGTGAGAAAAAAAAGACGTGAGAAAGGGGCGTGGTGCGTGAGGGCGTACCTGTGCGAGGAGTTGCTGGAGCCGACGGAGGTGTTGGAGCGCGAGCGTCGCGCCTTGAGCGAGTCCCCTCGGTTCACCACGCCCTTGCCGGTGATGGAGAAGTGGCGCAGGCGGTAGTACTCCTCCTCCACGCCCGTGTTGGGCATGGACGCCACGCGCGAGCGCTGCTGCGGCAGGCACAGGTAGTTGGGGCGCCCCGAGTTGGAGCGCGACCCCGGCGTCTTCACCGACTGCGACCGGCTGTGGTGCGGGCTGCCGTACCTACCGACGGCAAAAAACAACACATCCATGTTTTTAAAACTTGGAGAATTAAATTAGTTCAAATTGATTTATTTTTTCGTGTTTCCGGGCGCGTCAACTGCGTTGGTAATTAGTCCCGTTAGTGTAGTGCATGTTTTTCTCGGGAGATGGCGGTTATTTTCCCCCACTGGATGGCGAGATCCAGCGCCGACCTACCGTCGGCTGGTGGGGTTTTCCCCTAACCAGGACTCTCCCACCAGCAGGGCACCGCCCCAGCCGGGACAAGCTCTAAGCTCCCGATCGGTCTCCCGGAATATGTGGTAGTGTAGTGCATGTGAGTGTAAGTGTGTGTGTAAGGGGGAGAGGTTAGGACAAGGAAGAGGAAGGACAGATCCCGCGCGGTCCGTGGCCCGTTTGTTAGGGTACTGCTCCGGCATTCGCCTAGTGTTGATCGGAGAAACCACGGAAAACTACCGATCAGAGCAGCCGGCCGCTAGAATTCTCCTCCAGATAGCAACTGAATTCGACCTAGCTGAAAAGCTAGTATCGAGAATCCTGCAGCCGTCAGGACTCGAACCGAGTACCTCCCGGTCAGAGGCGCTGCAGTGACATCAGTTTATGCACTGAGCTACCGCTCCCGGTAAATTAGTTCAAAAAATTGGTCTTATTAAAATACATACTCAGTAACATGGTCACAATTTGGATAGCTGTACGTCTGCGGAACATATTCTCCGATCGTAAGTGCATCCAACAAGGTGACAATAATAAAACTTGGATGTTTTAAAAAAATATATTAAAATTTATTGTATATTATTGTAGCCTCTGGAATGGCGCATGGGCAGTGTATTCTACGCCCACGTTTTCTTGAGCCCCGGAATACCTACCCTCACTCCTTTGCCAACATGAGTTGAATTAAGAATAAATGATAGTAACGAGCATTGTCAACAAAATCTGATAACCGGAAATGTTCGCTCCCATGTAATAGAAACTATTTTGTATTGAAAAACTGCAAATTAGATGTTAAATTTCTTCTCAAAATAACCAAACCCCCCACTTCTCGTGCAACGAGCGAAGCGAGGGCTCAACAAACTTGAGCGGATAATACTAGCTCTCCATGGCTGTGGTTCCGGGTTCGATTCCCGGTCGATGCAAAAATAGAGTTGTAGCGCCTTTAAAATCAACCCAGTTTCTGTAGCTGTGTGACGAAGAAAAGCTCAAGCAGGCAGATCTTGCTAGTTACGGTGAAGAGAATACGTCATGTTCGCCTCATGCCGCTCTAAATCTCAAGCATGGGAATTTAACTAGGCCCAGGCAAAGGGGACACCGGTAGCTGGCCGGCGAAGTCGGGCTACCGACCCAATAATGCCAAATACATATTATTATAAATAACGATTTCAGTATCTATTTTTTTTTTTTTTTTGGAATTGCTCGGAATCAACAGCAATTCTCTGTTCTCACTCACTGCTGTCAATCCCCACGCGGCGCGTATCCGTTTGCTATTCGCAACCTTTCTCCTTCTTATTACCTTTTTGGTTATTTTTTACGTAGTAATATCGTTAAACTGAGACTCGTCAAGGAATTTTGAATAATCATGAAGATACCTATATTTTTAGGCTTTTGAGAGCATTTTACACGGTGGACAGTAAATAAGGAATAAGAGTATTCCTGTCAATGTGTTTTGATTAATCTAATAGAGCACAGAGGGCAACAAATAGTTTTGTAATATACGTTTACGCCACATTCCGCTGTTCCCGAATGCAAATACGGGTCGCTATTCTAACCGGTACACTGTAATGAAATTGGCCGTAGTAATGAAATGACAGGCTTTTGAAGTGCTCTTTAAACTTGCCTTGCAGTTGATAACGGCGTTTTATTGAACGACGCAAACACGTTGTTTAGCGCTCATGACAGAGTAACATGTGCGAATGGTGTTAGTATCATTGAAATCATAATGACGTGTGTCGTATTTTAATTTGTTCTCGTGGCGGGTTTATAACATATGGCTTAGTCTCTGAATATTAACGTTTTATTTTATTTCAAGTAGAACGACATTAAACAGAGTGCAGTGCTGTAATGAACGACTTGTGTTGGTTAGGTCGGCATTCTGGGTAGAAGCAGCTTCTTTAGATGAAAGAGAAAATGGGCTTGCGTAAGCTCGTGGGTGGTCTCGAAACGACCTAGTTCACAGAAGCTAAATTATTAGGAGCGGGAAATGACGTGCATGTCGTAACATCAGAGATGTTTTATGCCCACGACCGCGCAATTTACACTTTACACGACTAAGACCCTGCGAAAGGCTTTTGGAGGTGGCATCTGTAGAGTGCATGTACTTGTATGCGTCACAACATCACCCTGAATATTACCTTTTTTTCAGGTGTGGTTTATCTGTGCGAGCATTTTCTTTGCTTAATTAAATTTACATTTGGTATTGAACCTTCTCTTTCTATAAACATACCACATTGCGTCGTACCAGGGAAATGTCGGTATGAACTCTCAAACTCTCAAACACTAAATTCTCTTCTAATGGTTACATTCTCCTTAGTTATATTTTTAAGAATAAAGTAGAGTAACATTGAATACTCGGCAGTTAAACAACTTTAGTTCCTAGTGGCATTCTGTGCTAACTACAAAGATGTACAGGAGCTTATCTCTCAAGTTAAAATTACGAACATAAGTTTAAGGCTTTTGAAACAAGTAATGAAATAATATTGATTATAAAATGCTATAATTATGAATTCGAACGCAATATAGCTGATGATACATAGATATATTGGGCATGAGAACGGGAGGAATAAGAAGAAGAAAATAAATAAGCATTGGTGGTGCAACATCACATACGTTTAGCATTGTTTCAAACGTTTGCAATATTCGAAAATTCAGAGAATTCAACGAAAAGAAGCTCAGTGTCATTTATTTAAGTGTCCCTTGTTCTATTCGTGGAGAAAGATTAAAGAAACAATGGGAAGCGGTTTTTGAGTAAATGTTTTATATAATGTGCATTACATTCATGTACAAATTACGCAAAAACCCTTCGTATTTTCAAAAAAATGAGCATTATCTTTTCAAGATTAGAGCTTTGCCACATAGTTTGATAAAGGCAAAAATTTCATTCTTCAAATTTGTACTGTTGCGATGTTAAGTTTTTGCAATTTTCGAAAATGCAAAGTTTTCCTGAAATGCGACTAGCACTTTTTTTACCATTCTTTCATACATACGAGAATATATTTTTTAAAAATATAAGTGGTTTTTGAGAAAATAATTGTTTTAAAAAATGCCAAAATTTTACGCAAAATGATGTGAAAACTGATATAATCGAAATATGGTAACTGATCTTATTTCAAGATATTTCTTTGATCAACACATTTTATTAGGGAATAAATCTGTATCTTCAATATTGTAGTTGTACGCCAAAAAAACAACAACGTAAAAACATCCAATGCAATTTAAAACTTCTGATTTAAATCAGAAAATCTGGAAAAATATACCTTATTTTTTTAATCAAACGCATTATAGAAGTACCTATAGTACAGAAACTGAGAGTAAACCATCGCGTGATTGAAATTTTCTCTAAACATTTTGTCTTACAAAATTTTGACATTAATGAAAATGTGCATTGTAATGAATGAAAATCTGCATTTTTGTGCGCGCGCTTAAGATTTGACATGTGGTCTGCGAATAAATCGAATACCAACGCAAGAATGTTTGGTAAACAATGTGTTTATTTTGACGATATGAAATATTTGAACATGGCAGCCATTAAAGATCAAGATTCTTAGGTTCATTGGCGTGAAAACAGTGCTTCAGGTGTGTAATATTGTGCGTACAATATTATAGTATATTTGTCCACGTAGGTTATTAACTATGTAGTGATTGTATTTCAACTGCGTTTGTAGGAATTTGTTTTGTAACTGAAATAAAATCGTATTGTGTTTTTGGGTAGAAAAGAAAATCTTGTAATGCGTCTCATACGTCAGCATTTAAATTCCCTAAAGATAAATCTCTAAGAGATAAGTAGTTGAGAAATGTATGTGAACAACGCCAACAGCTCGCAATGAATGATGAATGATGATATCTTTTACACTCATTGTTTTAAATCGTTCATTGTTAAAAAATTGTGATTAATGAAGGTATTTCCCAGATTTTAAGTGGTCGATGCGTGTACCCCATAAGATATCAAAATTTGTAATCTAAAGATTTATGAGTTCAACAAATGATTTCTTATGAAGTTCTTTGAAAACTGAAAAGGTTTCTGTGAGCTCAAAATGAACTGAAAGTTGCGCATTTTCCAAAACGTTCAAACATCATTTCCTCGAAAACGGCTGGAATTTTTCAATGAAAATCAGCATATAGAATGATGTTTTACTTCTGTATTATTCCTAAAGTCATATTTCAGTTCGCCTTTTAAAAGTCCGAAAAATTGAAAAAATATTAAAAAAATGTCTTTTAGACATCAATCGATAGCGGCTGCGAATGTTGGCACAATACCGAAAAGCGATCCTGAACTGAACAAATCCAAAATGTAACTAACGCGAGAATTCTGTCGCATTCCGTTTCACCACATGTTTATGAATATGTACACTAACGTAACAAAATATTTGTCTAAGTAGCAAACACAGGGGGATAACGCTGTTTATTGTTAGTTAATATGAACACTCCCGGTCTTTACTAGTGAAATTCATTTGACAGATAGTTCAGCATACACCACTAGTAACAAGAAAACCATTTACTCTGCTTTGCAGCATCCCATTGAGTATGGAAGAGCTGGTTAATATGATATACTAAGCAAAAAGAATCTTTCGAAAAAGTTTGTCAAGTGCTGGAAAGCGAACATTTCGTGTGATCGTTGTCAGTTTCATGTTTACAGTAGAGGACGTTCGTCAGTTCTACGTCGTGCGTAGGAAAGAGCGGAGTAAATCTGTTGGACCAGTATATTCTAATTTTAATCTTCTTCAATGAACATGTAAACCTTCAAATTAAAGCTTGTCTGATTAAATCCTTTATTAAACTGAATCTTACCTTTTGATTGACACGTGCGAATTATATGCCGGGTTTGTTGTTATTATATTTTTTACAATAAAACATATTATGTGTAAACAGAGCAACAGGGATCTAAGTAAAGAGGCAATATGGGCGGAATGTTGTTATCCCTTCTCTTACTGCCCCGAGCAAATCTAGAACGCAGATACTGGTGTTACAATACGTCCTAGCATTATTTTTAACTATTGCAATTTCCAAAACTTTTGAGTTCAATGCAAATGGGACTTACAACACGTTTATAAGTGTACTTTGCACTATCCGACAAAAATAGTCAAAGAAAAATACTGGAAGATTAGTCTGCAAATAAAGGCAAAGCTCTTTCGGAAAACGTCGTAAATCTTCACTTCAAAAATCAAACTTTAAAAAGCGGGGACTGTTTAACGATCCACATTTTTTTCGGATGAATTTTCGGACAAAAATCAGACGATACCAGTCGAGAGTAACTTAGAAATTGAAGCCGCTTTGTTTTGTTTTGATGTCGGAAACACGATCAAACGGTGAGTTCAAAGTAAATAATGCGGAAATTCAGCTCACCTTTATTATGTAGATTGTGAAGATAAAAAAAGTTTAATTGTGTTTTAGTAAATTAAAATAACAGAGAAAAAACTGATTTATTTCATTTAGTGTCAGTCGGGGTTAATATGACACAGCAAAAAATTGTGAGTAATATGATACACTTTGAGAATTCTTACTTATTGATATCCAATATTAACAAAAAATAGCAAATAAAAGGAAATATATTCTATTATTAATGACCATATAGGAGGAACTCAAAATGTTTTAGTATTTTTACATAGACCCTAGACCCTAAGGCGTCTCATTGTAACCCTCTCATTGTTCACAATGAAAATTCGTAGAGAGATCACGATGTATAACTTTAGTATTATCAATGTAACGTATAAGTCCCATCAGATGGGACTAATTTGGTTCATACTTTTGAGTTGTGGTAGGTCTTAAGTAATTTTTTCCTTCGCATACGTCTTTCGCACCAAAAGGTACGTCTTCAGTATTTTTGCCATGTGTTTGCTACAAAAGGTATTGAAGATACGTAAAAAGTTTGCTTTTCCATATCACATAACCCGATTGACCTTATCTTTTTGCATGTGAGAAAAAAATCTAATGAGTTTTTGTTGGTTGTCACGCGTAGAAGCAGGGGATGTCCAGGGGTGGGGTCGCGCTCGTTGGGACGGATCGACTGTGTGTTCGACTCACTTCATCTCGAAGTCGTGCAGCTCCTGCTGCGTGAGCGTGTGGCAGACGTCGAGCAGCTGGCGCATGTGGTCCTCGCGCTGCTGCTGGCGGCGCTCGCTGCGCAGCAGCGCCGCCGCCGCCGCCGCCGCCGCCACGGCGTCGGCGGGCAGCGGCGGCGGCGCGTCGGGGCCGACTGGGGAAGAAGTCCACGCGCAGGTCGGGCGGCGGCGTGGGCGGGGGCTTGACGCGCGGCGGCGCCGCCGACGAGCGCCGCCGAGAGAACGTGTAGTCCTCGTCGCCGTCCTCGTCCGCCGCCTCGGTCTGCACGAAGATGAACTTGTGCTCCTTGTGGCACGCGCCCAGCAGGGGCGTGGGCGGGGGCGGGCCCGGGTGCGGCGAGGGCGGCGCGGGCGAGGGCGCGGGCGAGGGCGCGGGCGCCGACGGGCAGAAGGGCGCGCCCGACGACAGCGGCGCCTCCGCCAGCGCGTCGTCCAGGTAGCTCGACTGCGGGCAGACAAACACGAGTCGTACACATTACACAAGAGAAAAAAGGAATTTAGAAAATCACTTCAATCTTTGAGCTACTATGATGTTGTTTCTGATTTCTTTTCGCCGAAAACAGTAAAAACTGCATGCGACGTATGGAGGAGAACTATATTTGGGCAGTAAAGTGTGCAATTGTAAGAACGTCGGAATTTAAAATATTGAAGCACCGATTCAGCCGTATATACAGATATATACATCCATAAACACAATTAATGTTTTTTCATTGTGTAATTTGGAATATTATTGCCACAATTCTGAAGGTAAAACCATAGACAATGATGCGAAAAACGCGTGAATACAAAGTGTGTTTCTTTCATATTGCCATGACAGCGTTTTCTTCTATTCTCTCGTTCTTTGGACCTTTTACCGTGTACATTGTAGCACCCACTCACTACAAGAGCAATATGAACATGTAGTTTTTTAACCACCCTATTTGTAAACACATTATGTTTAGAAAAATAGTAACACTCTACTGCGAACATTAGTAATGAGAGACGAAGGATTTTGAAACACACATATCGAACAATTTGTTTACATTTTAAGGATTGCGATGACAAAATATAACTAAGAAAAAGCTGTTTGATTTCATACTATTTTCAGGGGGATAGAGGGATTGCAACTTTGATTTACATACGTGTATATGAAGAACTCGAGAGATTACATGTTATACTTGTAAGCTTAAGCAGGGCTCAGGGTTATAGTCCCCGTTGGCGACGGTGACACGCAGGTTTCTCAGGAGTCGTTACAAGCGACCATTCTAAGGAATGCACCCAATTTTGATACACAACAGGAGGGGTTGAAGTCTCCGTCGGACAGTGACGCAAGCAGCACCTTAACTGCGGCGAAGGCGACGGTTGTGTTAAGAGGCATATCTCAAGATTCCTAGAAATTGAGCCTTCTACATAAAAAGCTTGTGAGTGTTGGATCTGGTGATGGTGTTGCTGTTGATGTTCGTTCAGGAAGGACGCCTGAGAGACCTTCGTCAGGACTGGTCGATACGAATATTCTAGAGAATGCGTAAAGTTTGGTTTGTTTTTTTCGTGTTTCCTGGCGTGTCAACAGCTTTGGTCATTAGTCCCGTTAGTGTAGTGCATGTTTTTTCGGGAGATGGCGGTGAGCTTCCCCCGCTGGATGGCGAAATCCGGCGCCGACCTACCGCCGGCTAGTGGGGTTTCCCCCTAACCAGGACTCTCCCACCAGCGGGGCACCGCCCTAGTCGGGACAAGCTCTAAGCTCCCGACCAGTCTCCCGGAATATGTGGTAGTGTGTTGCACGTTTGTGTAAGTGTGTGTGTAAGGGGAGAGGATAGGACAAGGAAGAGGAAGGACAGATCGCGCGCGGTCCGTGGCCCGTTTGGTAGGGTACTGCTCCGGCATTCGCCTGGTGTTGATCGGAGAAACCACGGAAAACTACCGATCAGAGTAGCCGGCCGCTAGAATTCTCCTCCAGACAGCGACTGAATTCGTCCTAGCTGAAAAGCTAGTGTCGAAAATCCTGCCGCCGTCAGGACTCGAACCTAGGACCTCCCGGTCAGAGGAAAATGCGTAAAGCAACAGCAATACGTACACATGGCTCGGTGTCGTAGTCGCCGTCGGTGACGGTGACGAGCGTGGCGACGGTGTTGGCGGAGTCGGTGCTGGTGTTGATGGTGGTGTTGGAGGAGGTGGAGGCCGTGCTGCTGCCCATGATGACCACCTTGGGCACGGGCGGCGCGCCGCCGGTTGGCCTTGCCCGCGCGGCTGAAGTGCAGGCGGCGCAGCGCGGAGCTGGCGGGGGGGCCGCCGGGGCGGAGGGCGGCGCGGCCGAGTGCGCGGGCGACGCCCCGCACGACGCGGCGCCCGAGCGCGCGGAGCGGCCGCCGGCCATGGCCGAGCTGCCCTTGCGCTCCGACTGCAACACACACGCCACGCCCCCTTCAGCATCACTCTCCTAGCTCTCGCACTGATCAACAACAACAGATATATACTCTCTTACAAGACACACACACAAATTAAGTAGTAAGAAATACAGTCTTCATGTACCCTGTAGTAATATTGAATGATTGATTTTTTCGTGTTTCCGGGCACGTCAACTGCTTTGGTCATTAGTCCCGTTAGTGTAGTGCATGCTTTTTCTCCGGAGATGGCGGTGATCTTGCCCTGCTGGATGGCGAGATCCGGCGCCATCCGCCTACCGTCGCCTAGTGGGGTTTGCCCCTAACCAAGACTCTCCCACCAGCGGGGCACCGCCCCAGCCGGGACAAGCTATAAGCTCCCGACCGTTCTCCCGAAATATGTGGTAGTGTAGTGCATGTTAGTGTAGGTGTGTGTAAGGGGAGAGCATAGGACAAGGAAGAGGAAGGAGAGATCGCGCGCGGTCCGTGACCTGTTTGTGAGGGTACTGCTCCGGCATTCGCTTGGTGTTGATCGGAGAAACTACGGAAAACTACCAATCAGAGCAGCCGGCCGCTAGAATTCTCCTTCAGACAGCGATTGAATTCGACCTAGCTGAAAAGCTAGTGTGAAAATCCTGCCGCTGTCAGGACTCGATCCTAGGACCTCCCGGTCAGAGGTACTACAGTGACATCACTTCATTCTTACAAGACTCACACACAAGTTAAGTATTAAGAAATACAGTCTTCGTGTACCCTACAGTAATATATACTTGGATTTTGGTACCGTGGCAGCTGAGTGAATCATCTTCAAGATGGAATATAGCGCGTCTTTTCGCGTCTTTTTGGCTCGGGCCGCTAGAGTCGCCTGATCTGCAGCACTGCTTGACACAGTCGCGCCCGAGAGACATCTTGTGGCAGGACCGATAAAGACGCAAAATGTCGTGCCATATCCATTTACTCTTGAAGATAATACTCTCAGCTGGCACGTTATAAAACACAAGTACCGTATAGTATAGCGTAAAGAGTATTGTTACATTATCTGTCGGAGTCAGCTATGGCGGCTCCCGGACCATGGGTGCTGGAGTGTTCGCACATAGCGGAGAGGAGTAAAGCAATTTCCAGACCTCTCTAGGTTCCAATACAACCCTCCGACTACAACACACGGGACCACGACCACGTCACCATCAGCATCTCCATCAGTACTGCTTATCAAGACAGTATTAACTGGTTACGTTTTCATAGGCTCCACCTCCGCACCACTGAAAACGAGCTTTCACGTCCTCCCCCTGCGGTTCTATCCACAGGCGAAACACCCTCATGATCTACCAATGACCCTTCTTTCGCTGTCGCTTACTGGCCACAGCCTCTCTTGCGGCTCCCTAACACTTACATGTGTGGCGTCATACGGGTGTAATCAGTACACAGACGAGAGTGGGTTGTAATAACATCAGGTTTATTCACAAATACCCAATGCACTGTATACAATTAACTAACTAAATAGACCCCACTGCTAAGAGACATATTTACAACGGTTACCACACCGCAACATACTACCTAATGTTTCGCCGTGCGTAGTACCGCCTGCTCTGAGACCGACTACATGTCTCACTAGTCACGACAATAACTGCCGGCTTCTTCGCCGCGTGCTCGTTCGCACCTCTCACGGACGATCTATGCTGCTGCTGACGGGGTCACAAAGAAGAACGAGCTATTGTTCTCACGGCCCTTAAATAGCCCTCGCGACGCTGCCTGCCGTCACCATTGCCTCTGCCCTAACGCCCGCACACCCTGTCGGAAAAACCCCGTGCGTCAGCTTCTGCCTTTGTCTACGCATCCGTGCAACCGCGCCACGTGCCCACGCTGTTTTAGCGACACGACGCTACACATGCCTTTCCTCTCATGTTACGCTGATTCAGCATTTTATCCTTTTTCAATTGTCACCCTTCTCATGTGCCTTCCCAGTCATCCCGCTGTATCAAGGATCCACAATACGGAGATTCTGGCTACAGCACGTGTTAGCCGATTTTTTTCTAAATTTAGCAACTGGATTTATCCACTTTAACATTACCACGGCCCTGTAATAAGAGTTTTTCGACCAAAAATTCGCAGTTTATTCGATCAGCATTTCATAACTTTCTGTCTACTCCGTAGCGAGGAATTAAAAATCAGTGCGGTTTCAGTAATAGAAATTTGCAATAAGTTGTTTATGAAATAAGTATCACAATTTTTCTAATTTTAATTGATCTATTACTGATGCCGGGCGCGTCAACAACGAAGGTCAATAGTCCTGTAAGTGTAGTGCATGTTTTTCTCAAGTGGTTTTTCGCAAGTGGAGGAGATTTTCGTGTCGACTTGCAGGGCTTTCCCCAACCAGGTATCACTCACCAGCCAGCTACTGCCCCACGCAGGACGATATCTGTGCTCCCGACCGGTCTGCCGATATGTGTGGTGGTGTAGTGCATGTAAGTCTGTTTGCGGCTGAATTCGAGCTAGGTATGTAGCTAGTGTTGAAAATTCTGCCACTGTCGGGACTCGAACACTTGGACCTTCCGGTGGCAGGCATTGTGATTACAATATTAGACCGCTATGCAAGATTGTATTTATATGTTTGGATATAAATATCGTTTAATTTTTTGTTGGGAAATGTGAAAAGACTGATACTGATAGTAGATCACATGAAGCCAAGGATTATTATATCTCTTGTGATTTAATATAATTCATTAAAAAATGAAGCTAATTGGAGGCCATGGATTATTAGAAAATTTGTTTTCTAATCACTATTATTACGGAACGATATGAATTCTATTTCACTTTAGATAAACAAAATGTACAAAAGAATTATTTGCTTTCAACGAACACGGCAACATGGAAAAACTTCATCGAGTGCAAACATTACAAGAAACCGTCAAAGAATAAGTTATAGAATTCTTCGTGGAACTCGCGAAGGCGACTTCTGTCAGACTGCGTCGCTTCGCGAGAGTTATCTCCTCACGCCTCAGCAGTTGGCTAGACTGACGCGTCCTTTCGCCGAGATGAAAGGCCTCTCTGTTGTGAAAGCGCCAATATTCAACTAAAGGGAACTTCACAGTTTGGCAAACGACAAAGGAGATAAAGAGAGCGTCCGTTATAAATGTAAAACTCGCACAATATCTCCTGCCTGAAAATAATGGGGCTAGCGTTCGAGCGCGGCATCGATAGTAACTTCTTTACAGAGCACTTTTCAGAAATGGAATGTGCCCGAGGGGATGCTCGTGTGATGGGAATTATGCTTTAGAGGACTTTCGTACGCCGGTCGTTTCGGAGTGCAATTCAAGGCGCGTTTCGAAAGTTGGCTGTTAGGTTATGCAGGTCGACAAGCTGCTCGCCAAGAAGCAAAGGGAGCCGAAGAGTTGAGCGAATGTGTGGGCGATGGAAAGAAAAGTCTAATTCCCGTTTTACACGGCTGTTTTTCATCATTTGTCTCTACAGATGATAGATGGGAAACGGACGTTCAATTCTACGCGCTTCAATTTCAGTATCGAAACTGGATAAACGAGATCGAGCATTTTACACCGTTAATTCCTTTTATTTATTTATTTTTTTTTTTGCAGACAATCGTGACGAAAATATTTGCTCTGGACGCCGCAAACCGCGCTGAAAACCAAACCGCTGAACATAGCATTTACGATAACAAATTAAGATGTGTTATATTAGCACTGACCCCGAAAAGGCAATAGAACACAGTTCATATTATATTTCTCGTTATATATTAACTTCACATTACAATTCAACACATTAGAACGCTTTCGAAAGTCTAAAAATGGAACAAATTGCACCACACGCATAGCAAACCAGAGAAAAGTGACGCCAGGGGTGCGGTAGTCAAACTGGGAGAAATCTATACCGAAAAATGAAACGTGCGTCATTTTTTGTACAAATTACGTAACTTTTCAGTACCGACGACGACGAAAAAATGAATGTGTAAAACGGGCTTAACGCTCGACGAGCGTGGAAGGTGAAATTCCGTGTTGAAAAAGTCGCAGCGGTCATCGGCGACGAGGGAGGAGAGCATTAGCCTGCCGCTCAATGAAGGCCGGCGGCTACGGCGCCGATGGGGCAGTGGTGGCGAGTGGCCAACTAGCCAGTGTCAGGCTGCATCGACGCGCCGCAGTGGGCGCTGATAGTTGTAGCAGGGAGAAAGGGAGCTTTACGAACGCTTGTATATGTAGTGTTGAGTAGAGGCGTTGAAGAGTTGTGAGGTGAGACGTAGTGTAGCATTGCACAGCCAACCGTAATTACCGAAGAAAGAGCATTGCTATGCCAGTGCGTTAGTTGGACAAATAATGTCTTTTTTTTAATAATTTGTTTTTATATCTTATTTTAATTTTACTTAATTATAAACTCATTATTATTAATATTATTTTGTTACAATGCGTATTTTATTGCTAATATTATCATTGAATTGAATTTTCTTACTGGTTCATACCCACTTACTGTTCAATCAATTCTAACTATTTATGTAACTTGAACTCGCCGGTTAAATTGTCTGGAGTTTTCAAGACAACCTCCTAAGCAAATTATATAGATACATTTTAAAAATGATAAATAAATAAAATAAATTAAAATTATTATTATTATTATTATTATTATTATTATTATTATTATTATTAGCTGCGACACCCGGACATTTATTGACCACAAATAAATGTTGGACAGGGAAGATTTAATTCCATATAGAGCGAATATTAAGAACACAAAAATTTAAATTAGATCCATTTCCATGTAGATAACGCCACGATTTACACAGAACCATAAAACTGCAAAATAAAAATATACTCATTAATCTAACAAATGCAGTTCGTTACACGAGAAACACAGTAGAGAGAATCTGGATAACTAATTCAGAGTTTACCCTGAAAATTGGCCACCTTTATAAGTTTATTTTACTCTATTCTTACAAGAAATTTACAGAAAAAATTGTGGGCCGTTTTTCAGAAAATGTTGAACATGTCCGGGTGTCTTCATGTAAAGTACCCGCAAATTTTAAAGAATGTTTTTCAAAATTTCAAAGCTTCAACTAGAGCCAGATGGACAGGGGTTTCTTCAATTTGGAAAGAAATCCTGCAGATGGTTTAGGCGCTAGTAGTCTTCACAGAAGGCCGGACGAACGGACGGATGTTTTGCTTTCATTTTTTTTTGGGGGGGGGGCATCGAGAACCCACAAAACATGGATTCTGGATACATCACGTGTTAGAGAATTTTTTTCATAATTTAGCAGTTGGATTTATTCACTTTTTTGTTGCCGGGCAATGAATTTGTGTGCCAAAAATCCGCCGCTTTTTCCGCGCAGTATTACGTAACTATCTCTCTACTTCGTATATTACTCCGTATGTATACGAGAAAGTAAAAAAGTGAATAAGAAATTGTTTGGAATCCAGAGTGCGCGCAGGACTGCTGCTAGTTTAAAGGGTGAGGCGATGTCCTTTCCGCCGGCCACTGAACCGCGAACAGCGACACGCCGGCTGCGTCCGCGTGCGCTGAGAGGTAATCGCCACCGAATCGCTCTGGCAGCTCCCCAGCGCGGCGCGCGGCGCAGGCGTCAGATAGGCATCGCGGCAGTTTTTCAGACGCCTCCGCTCGGCGGGTTGCATACGCGGCAAACGTACTATTTCTCCCGGGCGGCGATGCACGGCGCGATTAGTCCCCGCGCGGCCGTGGGAGAGCACCGCTACACAGGCACGGCCCCCTGGACTCCGTGCTACCAACTGTTAAATACTTCGGAGGAAATTGGTTTGGATAGTTAGTGATTGACGGGCGCGGCTATAGATTCGGTAATTAGTCCCGTGAGTGTAGGGAATGTTTTTTCTCCTCGGGAGATGGCGGTGAACCTCCCCCGCCGGATGGCGAGATCCGGCGCCGACCTACCGTTGGCTAGTGGGGTTTCCCCCTCACCAGGACTCTCCCACCAGCGGGGCACCGCCCCAGCCGGGACAAGCTCTAAGCTCCCGACCGGTCTCCCGGAATATGTGATAGTGTAGCGCATGTTAGTGTAAGTGTGTGTGTAAGGGGAGAGGATAGGACAAGGAAGACGAAGGACAGATCGCGCGCGGTCCGTGGCCCGTTTGGTAGGGTACTGCTCCGGCATTCGCCTGGTGTTGATCTGAGAAACCATGGAAAATTGCCGATCAGAACAGCCGGCCGCTAGAATTCTTATCCAGACGGACTGAATTCGACCTAGCTGAAAAGCTAGTGCCGAAAATCCTGCCGTCGTCAGGACTCAAACCTAGGACCTCTTGGTCAGAGGCGCTACAGTGACATCAGTTGATGCACTGAACTACCGGTTCCAGTCTCCGACTAAACTTTGATACAAGATTAACCTGGAAATCTCACATAGCAACGAAAATTCAACAAGCCAATTTTAAATATAACAGCTAAAACCACTATTAAATCACAAAAGCAGTCTCTCCTTAAACAATGCCGTAACCCTATACAAAACAATAAGCAGACCTCTAATGCTGTACGCCTGGTCCATTTGGACAAACGCTTCACAAACATCAGTCAAATGGAAATAATGCAAAATAAATATTTAAGATTAGCCACTCAGGCCACATGGTTCATTTTTAATGATAAACTCCATAAAGAACTGCATCTGCCATTCATCAAGCACCACATTGCTAATCTTTCGAAGAACTTCTATTCAAATATATCCTTCATGAATCAAATAGCCCATTCCAACCTAGCCATTCACAACGATTTCCCTACCCGGATCCATAATAGACATCAGGTACATGCCTTCCTACAAATTTTTCCATGTAAACTGAGCGTAGGTGCTCAATAAGCATCCTAATCCTGAGTAGTAGATAGATTAGATTTAGTTTGAGATTATGTTGTAAGCCAGTCCAAAACATGGGAAATAGTATTAATACTGAACAATGTGACCATCAATTGAACAATAAATATAATTTACAAAAACACAGGCACATTTGCACACGTTGGGGACTGTGCCCTGAGAACGTTTTGGCTCTTCTCTTGAAGAGCTTGCTTCTCTGTTCCATGCAAAATTTCTGTTGAGCACTTGCTGAAGTGTTCTTGTGATGGCTTGTCGTGTCACACATCGCCCTCTCTTCCCCCACACACCATTCAGAAATGGATATGTGTATTAATTTTCCTAATTTCGAATTCGCTCAGGAATTGAAGGGAAATTATGCAGTTTCTACACACCCAGAAAATCGAAAAAATCCAAAACCATGAAACAATTTCGATTTTGGATAAAAATGGGGATATTTGGGATTTTGTAATTCCCTCTATTCTCATAAAGTGTGAACCGAATTAATTGTAATACTTGTACTTCGTACGTCACTGCTTAGCGGATATAAGACATCATTGGACTGCGGGGTTCTAAGGCAGAGACCATTCGCCATTAGTTGCTGTTGATGTGTTGGGATTTGAAGCATAACATTTTTTATATTCTTGGTTCGTAAAGAACTATTGTAGTGTTTATCCATGTATACTACAAAGTGAAATTGAAGAATCGTGAACACTGCAAATTATTTAATTTTGTGTCGGTTTGTTTTAACTTGTTTAAAACATTTTATTTGTTCTTCTAGGGCTGTGTGCGTTCCACTTTTTGGAAAAGCATTTCATGTGGTTTTGTTCAGTAGGTTTTTTGTTGCAGCAGGGCACTAGTTGAGGTGAATAGATATGTCAACAGGTGAGATAGAAACAAAGCCATTTGCTTCAGAGAAAAGGCCAGAAAAACAAAAGCTAAAATTTTATCTGTGTAGAATCCGTATAAAGAAAAAAAAACATAAACGACGCGATGGCTGAGTGACTCTGCAGTATCATTGTTCGCAAAGACCTAGGTTTCGAGTTCTCGCTGTGGCGGATTTTCGAAACTAGAAATTCGAAACTAACCAGTTACGTCGACTTCACCGTCTCGAGGAATTCTAGCGGTCTGTTGCACTGATTAGTAGTTTTTTCGTGGTTTCTCTGATCAATACAAGACAAATGCAGTAACAGAAACTTAACCAATACGATGCAACACAGTATGCCTTCGAGAGAGAAATAATAAAGGGAATGTACTAAAATTCGTTCTCAATGTGTCCCTCGTGCAGCGCTGTGGCTCTTGTGGTCGGAGAGGAGGCGCCCGCTTGAGTGCTACGGGAGATAGGCTGCAATTGATTGCGTCCGCGTGGCAGCGCCACCGCTGCTGCCATCTCCACTGCAGGCACTTCTTTGACCTGGACAACCGCCATCCCCACATGAACCACCTCCCTCCTTCACTATCCCACAATATTTCCCTCGCCCCGTATGCTTCGTGCTTCTCCATGCCCGTCGCCACCCCTACTCCTTAGCGCCTAAATCGCCCGTCCCGCCGCCCCTTCTCTGAGCTGACCTAACCGCCCACGTAGCTAAACACCCCATCTCAAACCACTCGCCCCCTTTGGAGGTCCCACCACCATCAAACCTGCCCCTCTCCCACCCCTTTCCCCGCCCACCCCCCTACCCATCGCTCCAGCTGACTCCACCGCTCCTAACCACATCGCCCTTCGAGGTGTCTCCGCGATCGAAAACATTGTCGCCCTCGTGTCTCTTGGACCCCGTCCGTTGCTCACGAACCCCCGCCACCTCCATCGCCTCCGCCGTCCCACCACCACGTCTTTGAGCAAGTCGTTAACGCGGACCGCCTCCCAACAAGCGACTTACGACTTCGCCTCTTGCGACCCTACGATTTGTCTGTGATGTTTATTGTGCGTTCGTTCCGCAGTTTGTTACGCCACTTCAAGAGAACGGTCATCCTCCGTACAATATCGGTTTGTTATCCGAATTATTGCATAAGTTAGGGTGTTTCTTCATACATGAACCATCGATTGCTCTTTCTAGAATGCTTCCTCAACATTTGTTCAGGTATGTGAGTGATTAATTGTACTCGTTCGTGAAAAAATTCTGAGTTGGAATGCAATTCGGGTTGGAAAAAGTAAACCAAACGCATGCCCTGCCACCCCCGCTCACCTCGCTGCCTTCCGACTTGGTAATTTTAACTGGAAGAGGCGAATTTACACTTCCAGGTTTTGAGATAAGGTTTCTAAGTTTCATAATTCGTCCATGCACGCCTACATACACATACACATGCACATCTACAGACACACAGCTCGCGCATGCTCCCTGCGCATGCTCTTTCACTCACGCGTGCATACACACTGACACATAAACACGTACATGTACCTACGCTGTGCTCGATAGACCTTTGAGGCATGGGTCTGCGACAGGTTTGTTCCACTTTCAGGATACTTTATATTTAGGGCCGGCGTTTGCGTTTTATTATTTATCACATTAAGAATCGTGTTTTCAAGTTTTTTTTGTAAGCACTTGTTTATTCATTGTACGTTAATCGTAGACGTAAGATTGATCGTTCGATAGAAATACGATCCCGTAAAACTGTTGGGGGGATATCAGGTTTCGTTCCTAAACGAGCTATTCATAGTTTGACGTAAGAGTCTCTACATCAACATTTGAACCGCAGGCAAAGAGTAGAGATAAGAAAAGACGCCGCTGTTTGTTCGCGGGGGCTCTTTCGCATTCATCGGGAGGAGGCCGTGGAGCAAAAACAGGAGAGGGCGCGGGGCCGCAAAGCAAACACGTGGCGGGCGACTGCGGAGCAGCGGAAGGGTAAAAGGCGCCGGTGGGCCCAAAGGGTCTCAGAGAGGTTAACTCTCGTTCTAAGCCTCTCTCAGAGCATTTTGGTTAAATGTTCAACTTCCAGCAACAAGATGCCATGTTGATAAAAGTGCGACAATTCGAAAGGCATTCGTATTTGTTTTCAGTAACTGTTATTTCCAAGGCCACTCGGGTTGTCATTGGGCTAAAAGTGAGAGTAAGGTAAAAGTTAGCGGGTTGAATTCTCACTGGTCAAGAAAGTCAAGAAAGAAAAGGAAGTCAAAAACCCCTCGGTGAGTCGAGAAAACCGTGCGAAATTTAAAAGAATGTGGTTGATCCCGGGTTTAGAGTGGCACGGATTCTTTGGTTCCTTTTATGATTCATTATTTCTCGCGATTCCTATGTTTATAGTCAAAGAATGTCGGCAGAGATAGGTAATATGCCAAAATAATGAACCGGTTTCGATTTGACAAACATGCAAAAAATTGATTGTGTTAACCCACCTACTCTCATACTTCGCATACCGACATTTCATACTCAGTGTGTCACTGAACGTTATACAGCTGACGTCATGCAACAGCAAGGCTCCAAGGAAATCTCACCCGCTATTGAATATTCGCATTCAAGTTTAATATAATAAACTATTAATATACAAGTCATTCTTGAAACCAATCTGGACATATTGTAAACAGCTCTGTGGCTCAACTTGCAGGTCAAACATTCAAATTATACAGAGATTGCAATCCAAGGTTCTAAGAGACATTGCTAGTGCTCCTTGGTACGTCCGAAACGATGTGCTATATAATGATTTTAACTTGCCAACAGTACAACAAGAAATTAAAAATTTTAGCCATAAATATGTTAGAAAACTAGAAAACCATAACAGTGTATTAGCCATAAACTTTCTGGACAATAGTTTAGAAGTAAAAAGACTGAAGAAGTTCAAACCATTTGATTAGCCAAATATATTTTAAAATTACAACATTGGTAATATTGTCATAAAGATAAGCATCAAGTGTTGTCAACATGTGCTTGTTGCAAGTTTGTACTATGATAAAGGAAGATCACAAGTGGGTGACCTCTCCATGAAAGATCATAATTTTAACAGCAAATTTACTTATTGTTCTTGTTTTGAACAGATTGTAAATTTACAGATTTAATAAAAAAACGTTTTTTGCCGTGGAACAGCAACATTCACGATATATTTGTTATGTAAACAACTGGTGTGCTGTGTATATACTATAACACGACACTACAGGATTCCTGAATAAACGTCTTGTGAAAGTGTTTAATTGGTTACTTGAGAGTATTTTATCAATTGTTGTTGAGCAATGTGCGTGCTACAACCTTTTGTCTGATTTTATTCACCAGTATTGTTGCTGTAGCAAGCCATTAGGTTTTAAGTGATACCGTCATGTTAAAAGGAAGAGTCACTTCCAGGCGCTATAAGAATCGATAACGACGCGTACCTGCTTAAAATGCACTCTTTTATCTTTTTATATCCACTTCCTCTCTTCTTCTTCTTTCTCTTCTCTCTCTCTCTCTCTCTCTCTCTCTCTCTCTCTCTCTCTGTGGATGTTATGCCTCTCCTATTCGCTCCTTGCGTTCTCCTCTCTGACCGTCCGTTTCTAAATGTGCATCCCATTATTCTCTTCGCTCATTGGTCGTCCCTCGCGAACTATGGTTCCGTGTTGACACGTCGCTCTATCTCCCCTCGTGTGTGTTGGACTGGCTCCACACACACCCTTCCCTTCACGGCATTCTCCTTGCAGATCGCCCTCCACTTAGGACTAATGACTCCCATGTATCTCTGCAGCTCAGGAACCAATTAGCGCACAATACACTTTGATTGAATGTGAGAATTAGTACAGAGTTATTCTACATTTGACTTCCAAATAAAGGGTCTAGTATTTACTCTATCTAGTAAAAAGAAGGTACTGTTAGTGTTTTGAAGAAAAGAAAAGAACGTAACTTATCGAGAACAAAACAAATAATAGATTGAAATACATTAGGCATACCAAATGAATAAAACCATCAAGGAGACTGAATACAAATACTTAAAATTTTACCCGATTATTCTATATCTTCTTCTCCTGAAATGAACAAAAAGACAAAATCGAATAGCAAGAATCACTGATTGTATTTTTATTTTGCTTTCCTTATGTTTGCGGTGATATCGCGTTAGATTTAAATCAGATTGTAATTAATTTTATTTAAATATTCCTTATCTTACCCATGACGCTGTCTACCATGGACATTTATGAAGACGCATGCAATATATCCTTCATCAAGCTTATGAAGAGTCATAATATTTATTTTGTAGTTGAAATTCAAATAGACACTACCTTCTACATGCAATAACATGAAATAGGAAAACAGGACACAACACACGGGACAATTACATCTCAATTTCATCCACCTAAACATTTTTAATTAAACAGTTGACGAGAGAGGCGTCTTGATGACTTGCATCTAACCAATCTTAATGAAGGGAATTAAGAATTTAATTGTAAATTACCTCCGTCGCTCAAATTTCCTTCCCCGCTCTGTCACGCAGCCGCTCCGCAAACTCTCCTAACTTCCAGTCCCTTGACGCCCTGTCCAGCCCAGACCCACGCCCACGTAACTGTTGCTGTTCCACACCACGAAAGGGTTATATCCCCGTACACGATCTTTAACTCAAATCTTAGCGTTTTCACACCTTACGTTTCGAAAATCGCTACTTGTACGTACGTATGTTACTGTATACATATGTGTATCTTCATATAGTAATCGATTGGTTCGTTGTTGGAGGTTCCGGGCGCGTCAACTTCTAAAGTCATTCGTCCGGTAAGTGCAGTACACGTTTCCCCCCCTCGGAATGTGACGATCATTCCGTACGGGATGGTGAGATCCAGCGCCGACTTACCGTCGGATAGCGCCGTTTTATCCCAACTAGGTATCTCTCGCCAGCGAGGCACCGCCTCAGCCCGGACAACCTCCAAGTCCCGACCGGACTCCCGGCATGTATGGTAGTACAGTGTATGGTAGTGTAAGTGTGTGTGTGTGTGTGTGTGTGTGTGTGTGTGTGTGTGTAAGGGGAGAGGATAGGACAAGGAAGAGGAAGGACAGATCGCGCGCGGTCCGTGGCCCGTTTGTTACGGCACTGCTCCGGTATTCGCTGGTGTTGATCGGTGAAACCAAGGAAAACTACCGATCAGAGCAGCCGGCCACTAGAAGTCTCCTCCAGACAGCGACTGAATTCGACCTAGCTGAAAAGCTAGTGTCGAAAATCTTGCCGCCGCCAGGACTCGAACTTAGGACCTCAGAGGGTCAGGGGCGCTGCAGTGACTTCGTTTCATGCTCTGAGCTACCGTTCCCGTTTGAGCAGCCGGAAGAGGGGAGGCGAAAAGGACGGTATTATTACTTAAGTATTGAAACCATGGATTATTACTTCAAATTGTCAAACTTCCGAAAACTCACTTCAGAGGTCGATGAATACCCTTCATTGCCTCGGTGAGTCGTTTGAACTCGACGAAAGAGTAGCACACGTCATTCTTCAAATATATTTTCAAAGTCCTGCAGACAAGGTGAATTTATGTCCTTAGAATAAGCGGAATGACGTTTTTATTTCACGGGGGAGTTCAAGTTTGGGAGTTGCTCCATTAGATCCAGAGTTTGACCAAGGAGCGTTCCGTTGTCGGTCTGTGAGAACAAATAAAATTGTTTAGAAATGCATTTAGATGATTTTTTAAATAAACTCGTCTATTCTAAAATAATAATAATAATAATAATAAATATCACTATCATCGCTATTATTATCATCATGATACTACTAAGTATACAGATACATTATACAACTAAGAAACAAGATGAAAACTCTCTTTGTGTTTTTTTTTATTTTAAGGTTCTACTGAAAAGTATATCTAAGCATTATCTTAATAACGCTGTGCCACACACATCAACCATCAAATCCCGAATGTGAAAAATGTGGCTTACAGTTTTTAGTACTGATTACTTTTAATGGCTTAAATGAAGGATGAGGCTTTTTTGACATAATTTCCTTGTTCCCATAACTTGTGTGTATATTACATTTTACGTGTCAAGAGGATGCAGGTTAAAGAAATGAATGATCTTTATGTACGTGCCAGAGGTAGTTAGTTCCTTTAAAATGAACATTCTTAGATTACAGGACTTAGAAGCTACAATTTGCTCCGACCCTCCCCCTCTCCTGCCCCTCTCCAATGTTTACAATTCTATTTAGCATTGTTGTATTTTCAGTGTGTTTCCGCATTTGATTACATGCTGAAATGTCATTTTGAAAATTTTAATATTTATCTTATAAACATGTTACTAAGTGTTCGTTTTAAGTGAAAGACAGGGAGGGCTGTGGAAGTTAGGCTTAATATTAAAAAAATACGGAAAATGAATTTATGTGAAGTGCAAAAAATGATGCAAATAAAGTATGCCTAGAGTACATGTGTAGATAGTAAATTAAACAATACCTCTTCAAAACGTTCGGCCGTCGTACTTCGTTTCTCATACAAATTACGTGTGCAGTGTAACGTCATTTAGCATGATACGAACCCAAAAAACAACGGTTAGAATAAACCAACTTCCACAGATTAATGTTACTAAAGGTCAGAGATTGATTTACCGGCCACAAAGAGAACAGGAAATTGACGAAAGGTGATTGACTATTGTATCACAGGAATTGGATCAACTATTTGTATTGTAGAAGTGGCTTCGTGAGGCAAAGCCTAAGTACTATAGTCGCGATTGTCGGATTGTTTGTAGAGCAATTTGCTCTAATTGGAGTTTGTTGAACCGAACAGCGTATGCTGCTGTTTATCTATTGAATTACATTTTCAAATTATTTGGAGGGCCCTTGTTAGTCCGATGGCGAAAACGAGAATTTCAGGTGAGTGTGCAATTGACTAGAATGAATTTGCTGCAAAATGGCAAATACTCCTATTTATTTGACATTTAGATCTAGAATCCATTCCCTCGGTTTACCCGAATGCTTAATTTGTCAGAATGTACATTGAATGTCAGCTTAAGTTTATGAATGACAATGCTAATTTGTGAATGTAGGAAATTCAACTTCCACATGAAATTCACAAAATTAATTTTGGGTTAACTCGTATTTGAAAATTGTTATTCTAAACATTTACCTAAAAATATATGTCAATATTGTTTATTTACAGTTTTCATCCAAAAATGAGTTAATTAACATCACCCCCTCTTACCATTCTCGTCGTCAAAGTTCACTGTCGACATTACCTCTGCATTTGTTAGAGATCCAGAGAATAGTCTGCGGAAATTTATTGCGTCATCGGTTTTTTCACAAAACGCAGGTGTCACGCCCCTAAACCGATGAGAAAAGAACCATAAAGCAAACGCAGTCTCGTGCCAAATTTATAGGTTTTCAACCTGTTTTTTGTCATAAACATGGAATCGACGACATGTACTTCGAAGTATTATGCATGAGCACACGTATGGGCCATAAGAAAAATGCATTGCTCATTTGATTGCTAAACAAAAGTTATAAACTGCGTAATGGTTTCGTTCTGAAAAATGCTGAAATGATTTCTTATTTTTCCTAGCGGTTTTATGACATGCGTTTTCCATCTGATAAGAGCGCTATTCGAAATATCCGTTGTCTACCAGCATAAAAAAAGATATTCCATGCACCAGAAAAAAAGTCTGCAAAAATAGCTAGCTCTTCTAAATTGCATTCTACTAAGACATGGAGCAATAATTCTATTTCCGAATTTTCAGTAAACTATCCGTATATGTTGTTTTCTCTACTTGAAGTACTCCACAATGTCGGGGTATTTATTTACCTCAAATTATACTATATACAGTGGCAGGCATAAATTATATATACGTTACCGGTCTATCCCTCTCTATCAGAGTCCATTACGTTCCGCCTCATTCTGTCATGTTGCAACCGTCTCTACTCCGCTCCACTCTACTCTATCGCGAAATTCCCGGTCCACCTCCCACCACCCACTCCAACGGCTCTGTACTACACACCACCCCTCTCCACACGCTCCACCCATTGCCACCCCGCTGTACTACACTCTACTCCGCTCCACACGCTTCTCTCCGCTCTACCACGCCCCCCTCGCTCCACCCACCCCGCTCGACCCGCTCCACCCGCTCGACCCGCTCGACCCGCTCGACCCGCTCGACCCGCTCGACCCGCTCGACCCGCTCGACCCGCTCGACCCGCTCCACCCGCTCCACCCGCTCCACCCGCTCCACCCGCTCCACCCGCTCCACCCGCTTCACCCGCTCGACCCTGCTCTACCACGAATAAGGTCGCTCCAATATCTCCAACCTGTGCAACCACACTTCAGTTCTCTAAACCCCGTTCTCCTACGCTCCCCTTCCCTCTTTCACACATCACCCACTCCATCCCGCTTCACCCCGCTCTACCACTCTCCACCCCACTCCACCCTTCGCCACCCCGCTCCGCTTCCCTCTCTGCACATTTCGCTTCTCCTCCCTCGCCCCTCCTCTCTGTTTGCCGCCCCACACGCTATCGCTGCCACGTCGGCCTTCCCGGGCGGGCGGCGTCCCACGGGGCATGCATCTTTCACGGCTACCTGTGGGTCTCGTGCGGTAAACGCCACTCGCAGCCCTCTCGGCCATCTGCGCCGCGGGGGCGATGCGAGGTCCCTGGGGGCGCGGCGGAGCGCTCGATTTCGCTTGGGCGCCGGAGGCTTTTTGCAGCGGGGGCCGACAGGGCGATGCCACTCCCGAAAGGGGAATGAAGACGGCGCTCGCCATCACTTGGGAAGGCTGTTTTCGGTCACTGATAGTAGTACACTAAGGAACGGGCCACTGCTCTTCCCCCGCGCGCGATCTTTCCTTCCTCTTCCTTATCCTATCCGCACACACTAACATGCAATACATTACCACACTTGCCGGGAGACCGGTCGCAGAGTTAAAACTTGTACCGGCTGGGGCGGTACCCCGCTGGTGGGAAATACCTGGTTGGGGAAAACACTACTAGTCGACGCTAGGTCGGCGCCGGATCTCGGCATCCAGTTGGGGAAGATCACTGCTACCTCCTGATTGAAAACATGCACTACACTTACGAGACTAACGAACTCCCTAGTTGATGCACCCGGAACCACAATCCATCAATCAATCAGTCACTGATGAAGTATTAGTTCTTATGTTGTAGGTTTTGTCGAGTGGTTCTTAGCTTGGGGAGACATTTTGGACCCACGTAGTTTGGAGTTAATTTAAAAGAGTTACTTTAGTGTTATTATGAATACCATTTCAGGAGGCTAAATAATTATATGGAATATTAATTAAATTAATCATTTAAATGTTATTGTTTTGATTTCTTTGAATTTGTTTGTTGTTATTATTTTGAATTTTTGTTTATAATTCACTAGTCAAAGTCACTTCAACTCGATTGTAGAATCGTTCTGTTAACCAATATGGTTGTGTAGAAACATAACACATCAACTATTAAATAAGAAGAAAAGTAGAAGCTCTGTTCCCCTTTCTGTTATGACTCTTCATTTATTGTCTTATCCTGTAACGACATATTTGACTTTTTTTTAACCTCTGAAAAATTCTTATGTTTACTTTCTTGTCTGTCTTATGATAAGTATATTTTAATATGCATTATTTTTTAATTGTTTTCACTGTTTTAATGGCTTTCGTAATTAATTGTAAAGTTTCTAGTTACATCGATTTTATTTCGTTCGCGTTCATCTGCTGCAATACTTTCAGTTGAATGAAACAGATTTTATGTGTACCCACCCCGAGCCTTCTTCAACCTAATTTATCAACACTTCTCTTTTTAAAATTTTTCTTGTTTGTGCTCATGAAGCCTCTCGCATCGGGAGCGGTGGCTCAGTGCATCAACTGATGTCACTGCAGTACCTCTGATCCTAGGTTCGAGTCCCGATGGTGACAGGATGACTCGAACGTCTCAGCTAAGTCGAATTCAGTCGGTGTCTGAGGGAGAATTCTAGCGGTCGGCTGCTCTAATTGGTAGGTTCCCGTAGTTTCTCCATCTTTTCCTTGTTCTATCACACCAGGCGCCCATCTTTTCCTTGTTCTATCCTCACCCCTTACTTCCACATTTACTCTAGCATGCACTACACTATCACACTGCCGGGATCATGCGGCCTCTTGCCACTGAATCCGGAACCTCCCTTGATTGTGATGCCTGACCGTCTTTTATGCCACCTGTGAGAAATGACTCTGACATCCGAAGGCCACATCATAAGTCTGGTTTGGTTTGTTTTTTTCGTGTTTCCGGGCGCGTCAACTGCTTTGGTCATTAGTCCCGCATGTTTTTTCTTGGGTGATGGTAGTGTACTTCCCCCGCTGGATGGCGAGATCCGGCGCCGACCTACCGTCGGCTAGCAGGGTTCCCCCTAACCAGGACACTCCCACCAGCGGGGCTCCGCCCCAGCCGGGACAAGCTCTAAGCTCCCGACCGGTCTCCCGGAATATGTGGTAGTGAAGTGCATGTTAGTGTAAGTGTGTGTGTAGGAGGAGAGGATAGGACAAAGAAGAGGAAGGAAAGATCGCGCACTGTCCGTGGCCCGTTTGGTAGGGTACTGCTCCGGCATTCGCCTGGTGTTGATCGGAGAAACCACGGAAAGCTACCGATCAGAGCAGCCGGCCGCTAGAATTTTCCTCCAAGCAGCGGAATGCGACCTAGCTGAAAAGCTAGTGTCAAAAATCCTGCCACCGTCAGGACTCGAACCTAGTACCTCCCGGTCAGAGGCGCAGCAGTGGCACCAGTTGATGCACTGAGCCACCGCTCCCGATGCGAGACGCTTCATGTGCACAAACAAGAAAAATATTTAAAAAGAGAACTGTTGATAAATTAGGTTGAAGAAGGCTGGGGGTGCTACCGCTCCCGGTGCACATTACAAGTTAGTACTCGGTACGTGAGAGTAAATGACATACAGGCAATTTCACCACAGTCGGAGTCTATGGCGTGAGTGAAAACAAACGTCTTCAGTGAAAAGGGAATGCTTTGTGTTCTTTCCTCACGAAGGAGGAACATTTGAAGTTTCACAAGCACTGCCTTCGCGCATCTTTCTCTCATCCTTCCGAACTCATCTCCCTGATCCCTCTTTGGCGTTCCCTCTCTGCCCTACCTCTCCTCCGTTTCCCGCTACCCCTCGTGCCCCTCCGTCTCCTCTCGCTTTGTTTCCCCTCGCCGCCGCATCGCCGCGCGTCGATCTCCCGTAATCAGCTTGAAGCCGTTGCGCGCCCTGCCAGGCGAAAGCCCCGCTTTCCTAATGGCTGAATGCTCCGAGCGATTCGCTCAGTAAACGTATCATCGTGAAATGAAAAGAAACGCTTGCTGTCCGAAATGTTATTGTAATATTATCTCCTGCTGAGTAAAGAAATGTAAGTGGATATTAGGAATGCAAAAATGGTGGGAAAGTTGTACTACAAAATACCTTTATGGATATTATCTGCGTACAGGCAATTTTAGTTTTTTGAGTTTCTTTTCTCAGAAACTGCTCCAAAGTTTTTCTTTAACATCACTTTTTTATTCTTTTTAGTGGAGAGAAGAAGAGTAAAGGTGAGAATTTAGTCTCATTTCCGGTGAACTCTATTTTCGAATATATTGTAAAAATTTAATATTTCAAAACTAGCAAATTAAACATAGACATTTTTGCTATTAAGACAATCTGTTATAAAATGTCCACCCTTTGATAATGGTTGGGTATAATTTAGAACAAACGTAATTTTCATTTTGTGAAAGAAGCAAAAACATCCCTGAACTTTTTACCACGGATGCAATAAGAAACGCTTAAAAGAATGGCACAGGTTTCTCTTTCACAGAACTCTCTGAATTTTTGAACATCGCAAATTTGTAATTAGGTCAAATTTGCATGGTTTTATAAACATGAATATGACATTTTTCCAAATAAAAAAATCATTGAAAATTTGCATATAAAACTATGTTTTACTCTTCTATAATATTCTTAAAGTGATATTTTATTTGTATCAACAGGGTGACACAAGTGAAAAAGTACAATGTGAAACAAGTGTATTTTAGGCACCAATAGATGACGGGAATGAGGGAGAAAAACGAAAAGTTAGCCCAAACTACAGACGAGAAACCTAACAAGTTCAAAAATGTCTGTGAAAATCAGGCACCACTAGTTAGTCTTGAAACATATAACCTAGGAGGTTTTGATGTATGTGATATAAAAATGGCTGAGTAAATCATCAGTGAAATTCTTCCATTTATACAAACATTAACCTAAAGAAAAGTATGTAACCCGCTTGCCCTTCAATGCAATGTAAGAAAGTGGAGATATTGTCAAGTCCGGGTGTGGTGGGAGCGACTGGGACGGGATGGGTCGGGACGGGGCGGGGAAGGGCGGGGAAGGGCAGGGTGGGTGGGGCGGGGCCGGGAGAGGCGGGGGCGGGGAGGGTGCGGGGCTGGGCGTGGCGTGGCGTGGCGTGCCGTGGCGGGGAGGGGTGGCGGGGAGGGGTGGCGGGGAGGGGTGGCGGGGAGGGGTGGCGGGGAGAGGCGTGGCGGGGAGAGGCGGGACTGGACGAGGCTGGTTGGGTCGGGGCTGGTCGGGGCGGGGCGGGGCTTGGCGGGGCGGGGCTGGCGGGGCGGGGCTGGGCGGGGCGGGGCGGGGGGGGCCGGGGGGGCGGCGGGGCAGGAGGGCGGGGCGGGCGGGGGGGTCAGGGCGGTCTCACGCACCCCTGCGGGGACGCTTACAAGTTGCGAACCCCTCGTGTGCGCCGTCTGCCTGTCTAATGTTTAAACTCGGCGCGTGCTGGGTACGTAGGCGCCTACCTGCGCTAGTACAACGGGCTGCGGTGCAAGGCGTGCGTGTCGATGCGCCTTGTGGAGCTGTTGCCAAACAATGTCGCGCCAGATTGCCTCTCCGGGCTGTGCCTCGGCCGCACCGAGACGCACCTTGCGCCTTGTGCGGTGCGCTCCCGAGAGGGCTCAAGTGTGCTCACAGTTCGGGCGAACAATGGCGATTATCCTTCCTTTGGAGCTACCTGAGGCCCCGCCATGAACCTCGTCGGAGGTCACTGCACTCACGTTAGTGGTACAAGTTCAGTAATTAGAGTTTTTTTAATTCCATATCCAAGAGATTTCGTCAAAAGAAGGAATAATCGAAAATTAAAAGTTACAAAAGCGTACATAGGGAATGGAAATTAATAAAACAAACTTACTATACACAAGGTAATGAATATCCCGTGCAATGGCCATTTAAAAATATGTGTATTGTTTTTTGTATGTGTTTTTTGTAAATGTGTGTATTGTATTGTTTATGTGTTTTGTTTTCTAATTATGGTGCAAATGGTATCACTTTACTTTTAAAGCTAGGAACTGGGAACCCCCTGTTTATGAACACACTCTTCCTTTGTGGAAAACAGCTGACACATGGGCTACCTCACTAACTGTCTCTTTTTAAACTAAGAAATTCGTGATTTTTTAAGGGGATTGTTTTTTTCTTTTTAATTACAAATTAAATTTTATTCATTGCATAAAATGAATAAACGAATCGAATTAACCAGCGAAATTTCAATTATCGAAATTCAATAACACTTTTAACATTGTTTTCAATAGTGATTTTGAGCGAAGAAATGCTCGGATGAATGAAGTACTTTTAATCTCTCTTAGCGAAAGTTAATACATCATTCTTTTCCAGTTATTGATTTTTTCGTTTACTACTCACACAATTTTGGTTCATTTTGCAGCTAACCACAAACGATACAAAGCGTACTGTATATTTGCTTCAGTTCATCACTCTTCCATGGACTATGAATGCATTATTGATCTTTTGCTTGTTTTAATATTCGAACAGTCAACATTGTACCCCAAATGAGTGTGTCCATAACATTTGGTTTATTGTTTACTGACTGTGTTCATTGCATTTTAGCAAGGTAATGAAAATTCTGTTACAAGACTCAAATTAAAAAATCCTGATAACAATTTGAACCCAATGAATTCCGAATGTGACGAAGAGTTTGATGTTGGAATTTGCAACTTGCAATATATTATTCCTGAAATACATTATCGAACTATTCATACTCTAAATTAAAAATGTGATTACTTTATAAGAGAAAAACCATGTTTCATAGCATGAAATTAAATAAAGGTATTTGTGTCACACACTCATTTTTATATTTAGCTGAAATAGAATTTACAGTTAACGTGTGGAGTGTTTTAAATTTAACACTGACCTTCTATTAAGATCTTTACTAACATGTAGAAGTGGAACAAAATATAAAGTGCCATGAAAATTGCTGCCATCTTTAGTTAAGTAGGAATTATGTGTACATTTAAGGAACTATGTATTGTTTCCGTGAAGATCTTGATTTTACATGATGGCACTGCCATTCTGTTATTACTATCTCGCATATTACTTACGTAGTACAGATAAAATATTATTAATGCTGAAATAAATGCGGCGATTTTTCTACAGAAAAGCGTGCTTTGTGTGTCCCTGACACCGAAAAAGTGGATAACTATTCTTCCCATATTTAGAGACTAAGTTACTCTAACACGTCGTGTAATCAGAATTCACATTTTGTGGGTTCTTGATAACGAAAAATTGGCTTACGGCAAAACGTATGTCTGCTTGTGAACAACACTGGCGGCTAAACCTTAAGCAAGAGTTTCATCAAAACTTATATTTTCAATTGATTTAAATGATACCGCGGCCCCTTGAATTGGAAATGGATATTTTGCTTTTTGAATGTTCTTTACATGAAGCCTTAAGGACATTTCATACTTTTCTCAGAATAGATCGGATTATTTCTTAACATTTTTTTTCGTAAATGATGCTTATAAAAATGGCGCAGTATCGGTGAACTCGCTGATTTTTCGAAAATTACAAACTTTTAAAAAAATATTGGCCAATCCTACAACAACCAGGACAATATTAAAGATTCAATTTTTTCTGAAAAAAAAATTCTTCAAAATTAATAATTGAAATGAGGTCTTGTTCATAACAAATGAGTAGTTTTTCAGTAATTCTGAAGGAAATTACAGTAATTCTAGAAAGACATTTTTTTCAAAATCGGTTCCAATTTTTAAAAAAATTATTTTCGGATAGTTCGCTTTCAAAAGTGGCACTTGTATGATTTTCGCTGAACTCCCTAAATTTTCAAATAATAGCAAATACTACGAGATAGTTACAAATAATGTGAGAAAGTATGTGCTGTTGTCGTAAGTGCCACTTGGTTTTCGTCATTACATAAATAAATTGAACTATTTTCAATAGTCAGTGGTTGTAAATAGCTCATTGAGGGGATTTAATGTCATATTAAACTAAACTGTTAAATATGTCTTCCGAGGTAGATTCTTAATTTATATTGCAGATATTATAAAGGAAGAAAAATAGTATAATCTGTTCCTTTATAATGTTGATTTTTATTGCAATCTTAAAACATTCCCTCGCAATTCAAAATAACATTATAAACAAGTTATGTAAAATTTCTGCGCAATTCAGAGGTAAAATTATTGCTGAAACTCTAAAACAAAGAACGAGATATGATGAAATATACGTACATTGTTACAAATGATGAGGCGGTAAATAATTTTTCTCACGTTATCATGTGTGTGTGTGTGTGTGTGTGTGTGTGTGTGTGTGTGTGTGTGTGTGTGTGTATCAACAATCTGCAATATACTCGGTGACTGTAGATTTGGGGGCACTTCAAATGTCTTGAGTATGGTTCAAGATACACCCCATTGAGGAGTAAAGGATAACCGACCTTAAATTAAAAAGGACCAAAGGAAAGATTTATTTCAGGAATAATTTTTGCGTATATTAACTGCCAATTTCAAGTCGTAGTCTGTTATAACGAACATCGCAGGAGAGCCATTGCGTCGATGAAAGAGCAACGAATATGTACTCTGCGCAGTGTACGTGGTATGGAAGCCGATCATTTATAACAGAAATCTCTTCTAACCGAATAGCGCTGCGCCGCAGGTTTTCGGAAATTTCTCGGAATCGCTTCCAGTGACGCTGCATGCTGTTGTTCTCCTGAAACTCGCGAAGCGCTGTTCCCCGAACAGCACCGGTGAGCGGGAAGGAGAGATTTTCCGGTTCAGGTCACGAACTGGTCTCCAACATCCCCCCACAACTACCACCAGCTCCCTTTGGGTCTAGGGTGGTACGTTCGTGCCAGTCGCTAGTCAAACACTCGACCATTTCTTACATCTACAGATAACCCATAACTGCTTGCAAACATGAAAGGAGCGTTTAAATAATTATTTATAATTAATTAAAAGATAAGTGTTGAATAGTTGCCCTAGAAAAACAATATATACTAATAAATATAGACTCGCACATGATTTTTCATTTTCACAACTACCTCTCCTCTTCATCACCCGCTCTCTCTCTCTCTCTCTCTCTCTCTCTCTCTCTCTCTCTCTCTATATATATATATATATATATATATATATCACTCACACACACACACACACACTTTCTTTATCTCTCACACTCTTTCATTCTCTCTTTCTCGCTCTTTCTTTCTTTCCTTCCTTCTTTCTATCTCTTTCTCTTCCTCTCTTTCTTTTTCACTCTCTTTCTCTCTTTCTTTCACTCTCTTTTTCTCTTTCCCTTTCTCTCTCTCGTCCCCCTGTATTTCGCATTGTCTTCACTACGTCACAGTTTACTTTTGCCTCTGTCTCTGCAGCGTCTGCAATCTGGAGGTCCTATGTTCAAGTCCCGAATGTGGCGGATAGCCAAGTCAAATTCAGCCACTGAGTGGAAATAATTATTGTTCGGTTGCTTTGATCCTGGTTTCCATGGTTTCTTCTTACAATACCAAGTGAATGCGCGAATAGTAACTTAATAAAAGGGGCCACGGACCGCGCTCCTTTTCCATCCTTGTTCCCTCTTCTCCCTCTCACTCACTCACTCACTCACTCACTCACTCACTCACTCACTCACTCACTCACTCATTCACTCACTCACTCACTCACACACACACACACACACACACACACACACACAAACACTTATATGCTGTAGGTTGTCATATCTGTTGGAGGATGATTCGGGAGTTTAGAGATTGCTGTGACTTGAATGGTACTCCGCTGAGGAACTTCCTCGAGGGTGATCCCCCATAAACCGATTTGTAGATAGGCGCTGAATCTCATTTTCTGTGGGGGGAGGAACATTCCAACCTCGTGAGATATTACCATACACTAATGCACCTACTGAACTCATAGCATAGCATGGATAGCAATAACTGTCGTTCTCGGAGTTATCATCCAATAATTGTTGGCACGACAGTTCCTTTACTTCGCATGTTGGGCCATCTACTTCCAGGCTTTTTTTTTCATCCTGTTTCGGGAAATACCCATCTTGCTCTCGCCTCAGTTGCACTTACAATAGAACTCGCCTTATTCTGTTCTCCCGCTAGCCTCATCTTTCTGTTTCCCCTTTCGAATCGCTCTCGTCTCATGACTCTTTCCCCTCAATCTTCGTCCCGGAGCTCCGCCGCATCGTACCCGCATGGTTCCGCTTGGTCGTGCCCCAATTCAGTGAAGCCCTTCTCTCTCGTCCCACCTTTCCCGCTTGCCACCATCTCACTGGACTCGGCGTCAAATCCCTTGTGTTCCACCTCTCCCTCGCATAATACTTCGATGGTACTTCCTGCTCCTCCATCTGGGCCTTCACCAATCCTACACAGCCTCACTCTACAACCTCGAATAATCCACCTGCACTATATTTTGGCACAGCCCTACTTCGCTCCATCCCTCTTTTGGTTCCACCGGGAGCGGTTCAGTGCATCAACTGATGTCACTGCAGCGCCTCTGACCAGGAGGGCCTAGGTTACACTCTCCACGGCAGCAGAATTTTCGACACTAGCTTTTCAGCTAGGTCCAATTCAGTCACTGTCTGGACGAGAATTCTGGCGGCAGGCTGCTCTGACCGTGGTTTCCCGTGGTTTCTCCGATCAACACTAGACCAATGCCGGAGCAGTACCCTAACAAACGGGTCACGCACCGCGCGCGATCTTTCCTTCCTCTTCCTTGTCCTGTCCTATTCTCTCTTACACACACTCACTTACACTAACATGCACTTCACTACCACATATTCCGGGAGACCGGTCGGGAGCTTAGAGCTTGTCCCGGCTGGGGCGGAGCCCCGCTGGTGGGAGTGTCCTGGTTAGGGGGAACCCTGCTAGCCGACGGTAGGTCGGCGCCGGATCTCGCCATCCAGCGGGGTAAGATCACCGCAATCTCCCGAGGAAAAAACATGTACTACAATTACGGGAATAATGACCATAGCAGTTGACGCGCCCGGAAACACGAAAGAATCAATAAATCAATCAGTTTTGTTTCCATCCTTGTTCCCATTCACCATCCCCTGGCGTCCCTGTCCCTCCCGATGTTTCTCGGGGCCGCCGGTGAGCGCGCACCCAACACGCGAGCCCCCACTCGCCGCTCCCGCCCCCGCCGCCGCTAACGGAATAATTGCGTTGCATGCTGCTACCGGCGCGGAGCCCCTGATTTTTTTGTGCCGATACGCCCGTAATTGGAACACGCCTCGCGGTGCGCGGAAAGAGCCGTTCGCCAGCGGCAACCCTCAAACACGTAAGGGGCCATCCATACATTACGTGAGGTATTTAGCGGCAGGGGGTCAGGCGAATCTCACCTAAACTTACGTGGGGGAGAGGGGGTCTCGGCAAATGTCACGTAATTTGTTTCGCTAAAAACAGTGCTAAATTGCTTGAAAACGCAGACAGTTTAAGTAAACACGTTTCTATACTAAAATATGGCTAAATCTTGCACAATGATTTTTATCGCAGCTATAGGAATGCTACAAGAAGTGCTGAAAAATATAATCTAACAAAAATTATCAAACTTTTTAATCATTATTTGTATTTTCACAGAAATTTTAAAGAAAATTACCGAGCGTTTATAGAAGTGCAATAATATTTATTGTAGTTCAGTCACACTATTTTCTATATACTAGTCATATCTAGTCTTAAATAAATATAATTAAGCAAATTATATTTTTTAATAAATCTATATGCAATCAATGACAAATAAACATAATTACATTACAAATACGCATTTTGAAAAGTCTCATGTGAGTTTAGAAGGGATGTGGAGGCTAGACAAATATTACAGTTCAATAAGGGGGGAGGGTGAGCCGAAAACTCGCCAAAATCGCCTCACGTAATTTATGGTCGGCCCCTAACAGCGAGGTTTGGATCTGCCAAAAGGTCCGCAGGAAGGACGAGGGATCGAGAAGCTCTATTTTTTAGTAAAGCACCTGAAGTATGTAGAGATGTAGATCTAGAAGTTCTAATGCAATCATCTTTCACCTGAGAAATACGAAACAAATCCGTCAAAACTTGGGGAGTTCGTGGAAAAATAAATAGCATGAGCTGCTTTCACTTGTTTGTGAACAGAGAACATAGTTGCAGACAACACAAGAGGGAAAAAAGGTTTCAAAAGGAGATTTTTGGAGAAACTGAACGAGCAGGTATTTAAGTTTTTTTGATCTTATTTGGTGTGACCCGCTGAACTCAATGCAACCGCCTTTCACCTCTGGGCACTGTGAATCATATGTCGATTACTTCTTGTAGTGTTAATGTAAACAAACAGAAATGGGTCATTTTAGTTTAGATGGATCATGAGCATCTAGAAGGAGCGGCCGCGAGTAGGAAGACAGAAGAGAAACGGAAACAACTGAAATAGCGATGGAGATGTATTTGCATTATCGGACTCTTTGGGGCTACCCACATAGTCCCACGCATTTACATCTTTCGAGTACAAAATGAGATCCTGGTCACTGCACCGGGAATTCATGTAAAACAAGTAGTGGAAGTTCTTTTCGTTCATATGTGAAATACAGTCGCTCCAGCTAAAAAACCGTGAATATGCGAGGGATTCGGTGGCATGATTTTTTCTGTAAATCAACTGAATTAACATTGGAGATGTACATGTTGTCAGTTCTCATAAAAGGAACCCGTATGGTTCAATCTGCTTTGGACTTTTCCAAACAAAGAGCAGGTCATTGCATGTGGAATTTGTGGAAAATCAACGCTGGTAATTCTTTTCAGTTGCTGGTACAGGGGACCCAGCTGGTTGGAACGAAAATGGCAAGAAAGAGATAGGGAAGAGTTGATAATCGGGGTATTTTTGATAGATCTACAAAAAAAGCGTTGGAGGTATACAGACAGAAGTACTATATTTTCAGACTTAATCGAAAGTCTCACATGATTGCAATTGTCTTGCTCTCCCAGGTACTGTAAATGAGAACCCAGTCATTGCAGCGGAATTTGTGTAGAACACATATGAGTAGATTATTTCACTGTAAGGTGGAATTGTTTCTAGGAGTATTACAAATACCATTTATGGGCTGCAATTGTGAATCCAGTTATCGAACTGAACGCCAGACATATACACAATTTCCACAAGATCCTGTTCAGTTTTATTTCAGCTCTCCTTAACGCAAATAAGATAATTACTACCGCATGCGTAATTAATAAAAAAATAAATACTAGTAAACCCTTCCTCTTCAAGGGAGAAAAAGGCATTTTAAGCTTCTTTCCGTCATATTTGGTATACGTTTGTTTGTTTGTTATTTCTGTATCTTTGAAGTTGTAAAATTATTATCAGAACTTCCATTGGCCATTTGTTCAGTTTTATTCTCTACGTCTTCATTCTGACAATCAGGCAACCACGCTAACAGTAAATGCATCTTTCACAAAAACTTGCAATTTCTATGGTCGAATTCAGTACCTATTTGCTTGTTTGGGAGATGCCGCGTCCTAGGGATAGATGCTAAATTTTCAGCCGTCATACTGCGACCTTCATCAGGGCAAAATATTCAAGCAGGTCGCAACATAGCTGTTGAAACGTTGGCATCTGTGCTGGGGTGCGGGGCCTTCCGGCGTAGATAATATTGTCTTTACTGTCAAAACAAGTCTGTTTATTGTGGTGCCACAGCCTAAGACTTATGACCGAACCTAGAACATATGAATAACTTGGTCGGTGGTGACAAAGATATTACATCAGTAATTATGGAATGAGAGGGGTAACAAATAGGGCAACCCCGAGAAAAAACTCAAGCGAACGCGCCTTCACTGCTACAAATTTCACTCGGATCGACCGCCAAATGAACCCCGGACCGAGCGTCTGACACCACGGGTTTTTCCCAGCGCAATCCATCCATTGACCAATCTACGATTGAGCTAACAGCGGGTTCCTTTAACGAGCCTTTCCACACGGGGAATACGCGAGGCGATCAACCACCACAGCTGCACGTGTTAACAATGTCGCTTAAGCGTGGCAGCTAATCGTATCTTGTTCCCTGCAAGCGGTTACACTTCCTTCGCGTGGTCGAACTTTATTAAGCGATGCGATCACCGGCGCTGAGCCTGAGGACTGGCGTGCGGGCACCCGCCGCGCGCGCGCCCTGGCGGGAGAGAGGGGAGACCGCACGTGATGCCACGCAAGCCCCACGTGCGAGAACTTTGACAACCAGCTAAAGCAAATGGATCAGTGGAACAGGTGTGGAATGCTCGTGTTTAAAGGAAAACTACTTTCTAGTAGATTCGCGAGTCACGATAAGACCTATTTAGATTCTGGTTGTATTTAATTGACTGATTAGCTGATTAATGGGACTGGGGCGTTAAAGTCATTAGTCTTGTAAGAGTAGTGCAAGCATTTTTTATTGCACGAAGTGACGGTGTATATCTCTTGCTGGATGGCGCGATCCGGTGACGACCCGTCGGTTTGGATTTTTTTCCTTATCCACGTCTCTCACACCGACGGGGCACTGCCTCAGTCGGAACAAGCTCTAAGCTCCCGACTGGTCTCCCGGCATGTGTGGTAGTGGAGTGCATTTAAGTGTGTATGTGTATGTGAGTATTGATGAGAGAACCCACGGAAAACTAACCTATTAGCTAGTGTCGAAAATACTGCCGCCGTTGGGACATGAATCCAAGGACCTCTCGGTCAGAGGCACTGCAGTGACATCAATTGATACCCTCAGCCACTAAAGTCGGTGATTCTGATTGTATTTTGATCATTATATTTGATGAATACTGCGTTAGACATTACCTTCAGTCAGTAATTTTTTTGTTTATGGTAGAGTTTGAAGGACGAAGCCTCGCCAAAGGCAATTGGTGGTTTGCCGGCGACCTAGAAATGTGAGACGGAGTAAAAGTAAGAACTTGAGAATATTCCGAAGTGTGAGAGTCAAACTTCACGCCGAGCATTAACGTATCATAATGAGCGTAATCTGAACACGTGGTCATTATACATTATTGTCAGCCGCGAGTTAAGTTCAATTATTTGACGAGTGTTGCTTCTAATGTACATTTTGTCAGTCTCACGCGAAGGTTCAACAGTATAAGATGTCTCAAGTGTAACTAAATTATCAACATTGTATATTTATGTATTTGTGCCAGTGACGTATGGGTAATGAATAAACGAGTTTTGTGCAATCACGTAATTAACTAAATCAACATTGTATATTTATGTATTTGTGCCATGACGTATGGGGTAATGAATAAACGAGTTTTGTGCAATCACGTCTACCTTCAATTCTAACTAAATCAACATTGTATATTTATGTATTTGTGCCACTGACGTATGGGGTAATGAATAAACGAGTTTTGTGCAATCACGTCTACCTTCAATTCTAACTAAATCAACATTGTATATTTATGTATTTGTGCCACTGACGTATGGGGTAATGAATAAACGAGTTTTGTGCAATCACGTCTACCTTCAATTCCAAAAGCCGGAACCAAACCGTAAAAAGGAAAAGTTACAGACTGACAAGCCGGAACAACCAAAATAAAATATTCTCCACTAATCGATCCTTAATGCAAAGCGGTCTGTACAGGACTATCGTGTGGAGTTCATGTGCACTTTCGTTGACGTTTTCCCCGTCCTCGCTTCCGCAAAGGATGCTTTCGACGCGAATATTGGCAGTACACAGCTGTACGGAGTTTGTATTGGTATTGGTTTTATATTTTGCCATTATATGGCCCAGGAAATTGGAATCGGTGCTGTTAGATTCCAGGGGTTTATTAGTGGGTCACCCAACCACGAACCCGGCAGGACTCGAATTCACTAAACTTTCGTGACTTCACGTAGTTAGCAAATTCGACTAGCGACGCCGGTTTTTTGGTCGTGGCCTAGCAGTGGAACCATCTCAGCATTCACCTGGACGAGCGAGAGAAACCACGAAATCTCCGATTAGAAGGGCCGGCACGGGGACTGAATCTGGGTCTTCTGAATGCGAAGTCAGCACGCTACGCCTTCCGTCACTTCGCTCGGTGCATCGAGGTTGCTGTCCTCTAAGGGAAAGGAGCGCGACGCTTATGGGTTATCATCGTTACATTTACGTACTAGTGTACATCATTCAATCGTGTCAGCGAAGAGATTTCTAACCCTACCTCATAGAACAAGCTGCTACATTGAAATGAGCTGTTTTTAATATCTGTTAAATTTCTTTGGTGTATTACAATAAAACGTATTTTAAAAAGTTAACTGATATCCCTCTGTCCAGGATGTCCTAGGTTCAAGTCCCGATGACGACAGGATTTTCGACCCTACCTTGTGAGCTCTGTCGAATTCAGTCGCTGTCTGGAGGAGAATTCTAGCGGCCGGCTGCTCTGATCGATGGTTTTGCGTGGTTTCCCCGATCAACACCGGGCGAATGCCGGAGCAGTACCCTATTAAACGGGCCACGGACCTCGCGCGATCTTGCCTTCCTCTTCCTTGTCCAATTCTCACCCCTTACACACACACACCTACACTAACATGCTCTACACTACCGCACATGCCGGAAGACCGGTCGGGGACTTAGAAATTGTCCCGGCTGGGCGGTGCTCCGCTAGTGGGAGATACCTGATAGGGGAAAACCACACTAGTCGATGGTAGGTCGGCGCCGGATCTCGTCATCGAGTGGGGGAAGATCACCGCCTCTCCCGATGAAAAAACATGCACTTCTCATACGGGACTAATGACCTCAGCAATTGACGTGCCCGAAATCACTAACATTCAATGAATTGCTTTTGGCGGTTACGGCTCTAAATGCGCAGAGCAACCGCGGGGTCCAATGACTGTGAGTGCTATATTCGTGCAGCGCATGTTCTGCACTATTATTAGCTACGTAGTATGTTCACTGGTCAAATTCCAAATCATACTGCTCATGAAACACCGAGTTCATGCGACAGAATGACGTCCACTGGGTTGCATAACGAGGTCTCATAACGTTTTGAATGGACAAAACTTACCGAAAATATATAATATTCTGATATGAATCGCATGTAAATTATAAATTCTATGTAATAATAAGATGGAAAATTGTTATAGATTGTCGTCCATGCAATGTTTAATATTTTGACTATTTTATGAAGTGGATGTCTTATGTAAATAAAGAAAATTCACAGTTTGAAATAAAAAGGGCTTATGAACAAGGGATTACGATATTAGAAATGTGAAATTTAATGTAATGAAACTGTGGTATTAATACGGAGTTTATTGATCAATATACAGCTAGAACCGTTAACCTAGTACAAATGGAGAAAAATGCCTTCTAAATAAAGAAAACTGATTGATTTCCAATAGGTATTATTCCTGTTAGAAGGTCCATTGTACGAAGTACAAATATCCAGGAAATCAATTGTTCGAATTCGGTTGCCGTCTATTTTTACTTCGCCATTGCGTTACGTCAAGAACACGCGTCGGCAGGGGCGCCCTACGTCACTGGGCGATGACGCGAAACGCCTGTTCGCCCCTTGCCCACCCCGCCCATTCTGCCACGCCTCCGGGCCCCGCACGGTGTGTCGGCGAGGCCGCCTCGGCTTTCGCCCCCACTCCGCTCCTTCAATTCCGCTTGTTTCGGTGGCATATTGTCCTTCCCGGAACCCTGATTCCTCCGCGCTATTCCTACCGGGAGAGGTGGCCCGGTGCAGCAACTGATGTCACTGCAGTCGCTCTGGCCGGGAGGTGCTAGTTTCGAGTCCCGACGGCGGCAAGATGTTCGACAATAGCTTGTTTGCTAGGTCCAATTCAGGCGCTGTCTGGAGGAGAATTCTAGAGGCCGGCTGCTCTGATCGGTTGTTTTCCGTGATTTATCCTATCAACACCTGGCGAATGCCGGAGCAGTACCCTAACAAACGGGCCTCGGACCGCGCGAAGTCTTTCCTTCCTTTTCCTTGTTCTATCCTCACCGCTCCCTTAAACACACTTACGATCACATGCACTACACTACCACACTTGCCGGAAGACCGGTCGGGAGCTTAGAGCTTGTCCCGACTGGGGCGGTGCCCCGCTGTTGGAAGTTTCCTAGTTGGGGGAAACCCCGCTAGCCAACGGTAGGTTGGCGCCAGATCTCGCCATCTAGCGGGGTAAGATTACCTCCACCTCCCGGCGATAATAACATATACTACACTTACGGGACTAATGACCTCGTTATTTGACGTGCCCGGAATCACTAACAGCTAACCAACCAACCATCCGCGCTACTTCACATTTTGCTCTGCGCCTCCTGCCAGTTTCCTTCCCGCGTCGCATCGTCTCCTCGCCTTCCTTCCTCGGCACGCACCGGCTTTGTTGACTCAGGGCATCAGTTGATGTGCCTCTCACTGGGAGGCTCTAGGACTCGAGTCCCGACGATGGTAGGATTTTCAGCACTAGCTCCATACTTGGTCAAATCCAGCTATTCTCTGGAGGACAATTCTAGCGACCGGCTGTGCTGTTCGGAAGTTTTCCGTGGTTTCCTCCGTGAACACAAGGAGTCGGAGAATGGCGGAGCAGTACTCCAACAAACGAGCCACAGACTGCGTGCGATTTTTCCTTCCTCTTCTAGATCCTATCCTCACCTCTTACGGACACACACACGTACATGCATTACACTTGTGCGCATGTTGGAATCTTAGTCCTTGTCCCGGCTGGGACGTTGCCCATTTGGTCGAAGATACCTGGTTGGGGAGCCTCACCGTAGTCGGCCTGAGGGTCAGTGCTGGATCTCACCACTCAGCGACGATATCACCACCATCTTGCGAGGAAACACATACACTATACGTATGGGACTAATGACATTCCAAGTTGACGCGTCAGGAGCGTAATGAATAAACCAATCAATTCCTCGTCTCCTCATCGCTTTTTTACCTTCTCTCACTTTTGGGCTTACCTCAACCCCCTTCCACGCCTTGTGATCTACAGATACCGTTGCTAACTCCACCTCCATTCTTTTCACAGACCTCCAACATAACCTGCCTCTACGTATCCCCGTTTCTTTCCACGCCTCTTTCTTCCTCACAATCCTTGGCAATTCCGCCTTGCTTTCTCTCAAAAACCTCACTATTTTCACTGTCCTCCAACGTCGCTTGACCCCACATAGCTGCTCTCAACTCACTTGTTTCCGTTTACTTTACTCATCTTCCCCGCAGTTCTGCTTGTGGCAGCATCGTCTGCTTCTTTCTTCACCGTAACTCATTCTTCACCATCTGGCCCCCTTCCTGCGCACCGACCTTCACAGTCACTCTGCTCATTTACCATTCTTCTGCCTCTTTAGGCCTCGCATTTGCCCACTCTTCCTCCTCTTTACCTCCTTACCTCCACTCTACTTCCACCTCTTTTTTCTGTAACCCATTCTCTCTTCTTTTGATACTAGTTTGTTACGCAATGCATCTCCCAACGTATCTGCGCTGATTCTGTTAACGCTTTGCTTCGTGTCTCTCTTCGTGGCCTGCCGGTGCGCCTCGCCTGCAACCGCTGTTCCCTGCCTCCGCCGCACCCCGCCCCCGCCTCCCACCGCCATCGCCCGGGCGATCCGCGCGCGCCGAAGTCAATGGCCTACATTTCGCGGCGACAGCCGCGCGCGGGTGGCGAGACGACGTGCGGACAGCGCGTGCAACCTGACATACGGCCCCTACCCGTAATAGCCCATAAAGCGCCAGTCGCTCAGCCGTCGCTCCAGGCCAGCCACTCCACTCCGCCCCGCCCCGTCCCCGCCTCCACCCCATCCCATCGCCCACCCTCGCCGTGCTCCGTCGTCGCTCTCTGCCCCCAGACTCGTTCTCGCCCCCCTCCGCCCACGCCACGCGCCCCTTGCCACCTCCCGCGTCCACCACCCACCCGTCCTGCTTGCGGACCCCGACCACGCCCGTCCCCGCCTCCACCCCATCCATCCCCACCCTAGCCGTGCTCCGTCGTCGCTCTCGCCCCAGACTTCGTTCTCGCCCCACCCTCCGCCCACGCCACGCCCCTTGCCACCTCCCCGCGTCCACCACTCACCCGCCCTGCTTGCGGACACCGCCACGCCCCGTCCCCGCCTCCACTCCATCCCATCCCACCCTCGCCGTGCTCCGTCGTCGCTCTCTGCCCCCAGACGTCGTTCTCGCTTCACCCCCCGCCCACGCCACGCCCCCTTGCCACCTCCCCGCGTCCACCACCCACCCGCCCTGCTTGCGGACACCGCCACGCCCCGTCCCCGCCTCCACCCCATCCCATCCCCACCCTCGCCGTGCTCCGTCGTCGCTCTCTGCCCCAGACTTCGTTCTCGCCCCACCCTCCGCCCACGCCACGCCCCTTGCCACCTCCCGCGTCCACCACCCACCCGTCCTGCTTGCGGACCCCGACCACGCCCGTCCCGCCTCCACCCCATCCCATCCCCACCCTAGCCGTGCTCCGTCGTCGCTCTCTGCCCCCAGACTTCGTTCTCGCCCCACCGTCCGCCCACGCCACGCCCCCTTGCCACCTCCCCGCGTCCACCACCCACCCGTCCTGCTTGCGGACCCCGACCACGCGCCGTCGTGCTCCGTCGTCGCTCTCTGCCCCCAGACTTCGTTCTCGCCCCACCCTCCGCCCACGCCACGCCCCCTTGCCACCTCCCCGCGTCCACCACCCACCCGCCCTGCTTGCGGACCCCGACCACGCGACGTTCCCCCGGGGCGCCCGCTCGTAAACTGTTCCCTCCACTCCGCTCCCTCGTCCTCAAGGGCAACGCACTGCGTGAGGAAGCGCCGGACACAAAGGAAACACCCTTGCAGTATAATTAAAAAAAACATTATTTGCTTTCAGGCGTACAGCCTCTTTTACAATGGGTTTAAACATTTGATACAGAATTACAGAATTGAGTTTAATTTAGAAGTTTTATTTTTGATTTGTATTATTTAGGGGAGTTGGATGTGTGAGGGGATTAGGGTGGGTCGAAAAAGTGTCTGGGAAGTTTCCTGAGGATACGTCTCTATTTGGGGTTTGTTTCCCTAATTGGAAGTGGAGGGCTTGTGGGATTGAAGACATTTTGTGGTAAAACTTAAGGGAGCGTTGCATGATGTTGGTGGTAATGAGGGATATGCCGAGCTCGAGATGAAGTAGATAATTGGGTATGAACCAAGGTGCTTTGGCTATGGTCCTTACGAAACGATTTTGAAGAGTCTGGAACTTATGAATTTGATTTGGCTGCTGAGCCCCAAATTGGGCATGCGTATGTTAGCAGAGATCTGATCATAGCTTTGTAAAGATGGGTACCGGTTTGAATTTGGATTGGAGACGATCGTCGTAGTATTGGAAAAAGCTGGTGAGTTCTTTGAGTGGGTACAGCAAGTGTATGGTGGACGTGGGGTTTCCAGGTTAGGCGACAGTCAAAGAGGACTCCGAGGTATTTGACTGGCGTGTTGGAAGGTAACCAAGGGATTGGTGTGGACTTGTACGCTACTGGCGGAGTTAAGGGTGGCCTGCGTTGTGAGAAGAGTTTGGCTTGAAATTAAGTTGGATTGAATTTGATGCGCCATTTACTGTCGCAATCAAAGATTTGATCCAGGTGGTTTTAAATATCAAGGGTTGCGTCATTTCAGTATAATGATACGAAATATTTCATGATACTTAAAATAAACTTAAGAAGGAATAAAGGAAGTATGGAAATGCTGTTCGCAAAGAATATACCTTGCCATGTTTTGATCACGGTAGTTCACAAAACGGTGAATAAATTTTATACTACTCGTACTTACAAAATATTTAAGTATCTCCATTACTATTTTCTTGAAAATATAATTTTAATTAGACCAAATTCTTGGGATGTCTTTTTCTGACCTATTGAAACTTTTGGAGCGTGCTGGCTCCAGTTGCGTTCCGGGCAGCATGGGCCTGGAAATTCAGGGGGCATCGATTCACCTCTGTTTCCCCCTGACTCCATTTCGCCCCAAACGGGCGTCCGCTGCGCCGCATTAAATCCCTCTTTCCGTTGCGGTTCGACGGACTTTCGCTGTGTTTCCGAGAACAACCTGAAAGGAATTATACTGCAAATGCTGCAAACCAAACCAGCAGAAAAAGAAGGCGTTTGTTGAACACATGAAAGACGTATTTTTTTGCCTCGGAGAACAGAGGACGTTTCACGTTGGACGGCGTGTGAATGGTGACGGCGTCCCTTTCATGAGCCAAGTCTTCCAGAAACGGATCCAGAATTGGGCGTAGTCACATGATGGATTGATTGCTGCATCCGGGCACTTCAACGGCTACTTTGAGTTGTCCCGCTAATGTAGTGATGTTTTATCTCGGGAGGTGGCGTTGTTTCCTCTCCGCTGGATGGTGAGATACGGTGTCAACCTACACTTCTATAACGGGTTATTCCATCTTCCATCATCTCCCACAGTACGGAACCACACCAGGTGAGGTATTGTGCGTAAGGGATAGAAAGTAAGGGAGAGGATAAAAGGAAGAAGCGTCGTGGCCTCTTCCTTTTATCCTCTCCTTTACTTTTATCCTCTCCCTTCCTTTATCGTGGCCCGTTTGTTAGGGTACAGATCCAACATTCACCTGGTATTGATCTGAAAAACCACGGACATCTCAAGTGTTCAGGGGAAGGAGGTCTGATGAACATGTTATAAATTGTATAGGAGAGCATTTTATTAAAGAAAGAAACCATAATAACGGTTACTCATTGATGATTTTGAACTTTTTATTGAATAAATAAATTGAATAAATATTCAAAAAAAATCTAATGTCTTTAATAATATTGCAATGAGCCCCTTCTTTAATGCAGAAGCAATTGAGACCTTTCTTCCCCAGTACAGGTTTTTTAATTTGAAATTTTCGCTGTTAATTAGTCTCTTTCTTGCAGTGTTCTTTAGCTACAATGCAAGTTTTCTGAACAAGCTATTGATAGAGCCAATATAACAAATTTTCATGATATTGCAATGAGTCCCTTCTTCTCCTGTACCGATCATCTGTCAGGCCAGCCGCTAGAATACTGCACCAGAGAGCGGACGAATTCGACCTAGTTCGTATCTAGTGTCGAAAATTTGTCACCGTCGAGAATTGAACCCTCGGACCTCCCGGTCAGAGTTTCTGCAGAGACAGCTGCCATGCTGACGAAGTCAGACGGTGACCAAGTCACTGCGGCGAACTCGGATGCCCTGGTCTGGCCACGTGGAACGTGTTTTCAGAATTTTTTACTCACGCCCAGTTGACATTTCCAATTTTTCTCGATGCGTCTCATCGCGTGCTTTTCTCTGTCCCTTTTTCGTTCGTGCCTTGCTCTGTCCTCCCTCTTTTCTATCGAAATCCATTCTCGTGTCTCCCTCTGCCACTCAACTTTAGTATTTGGTGCTTGACTCGTATTTTTTGTCCCGTGCATTTGCATTCGCATACATCTGCATAATTCCCTCCGCCGCCTGCCTTCTCCCTGCGCACGCAAGTGGCGCGCCGTTGCCGGTGGCGCATCGCGGAACCACCGCCTGATGTGCCCTCTGCTCCTCGCCTGTTGCTCGGTGACTCATGCTCTCCCTTTGCTGAGCGGTTCGGCACGTACATATATTACTATTATCTCTTCACAAAAGCAGAAACACGGCATCCAGCCCTACTCTTTTCTCTCCTTTTTCTCGGTTTCTTTATTTTTTCCTTCTTTAATTCTTTTTCTCCGTCACTTTCTTTCTTCGTCCCTCTTTTCCTTTTGTCCCTTCATTCTATTTTCTGCATCAACTGATGTCACTGCAGCGCCTCTGACTGGGAGGGCCTGGGTTCGAGTCCTGATGGCGGCAGGATTTTCGATTTTATCTTTTCAGCTAGGTCGAATTCAGTCTGGAGGAGAATTGTAGCGGCCGTCTGCTCTGATCTGTAGTTTTCCGTGGTTTCTACGATCAACACCAGGTGAATGCCGGAGCAGTACCCTAAGAAACGGGCCATGGACTGCGCGCGATCTTTCCTTCCTCTTCCTTCTCCTATCCTTTCCCCACACATACACACATACACTAACATGCACTACACTACCACATATTCCGGGAGACCGGTCGGGAGCTTAGAGCTTGTCCCGGCTGGGGCGGTGCCCCGCTGGTGGGAGAGTCCTTGTTAGGGGGAAACCCCACTAGCCGACGTTAGATCGGCGCCGGATCTCGCCATCCGGCGGGGGAAGATTATCGCCATCTCCCGAGAAAATTAAAATACGCACTACACTTACGGGACTAATGACCAAAGCTGTTGACGCGCAGGAAAACACGAAAAAATCAGTCAGTCAATAAACCAATCATGCTCTCCCTTTGCTGAGCGGTTCGGAACGTACATCTATTACTATAATTTCTTCACGAAAGAAGAAACGCGACATCCAGCCCTACTCTTTTCTCTCCTTTTTCTCGGTTTCTTTATTTTATCCTTCGTTCTTTCCTTTCCTCCGTCATTCTTTCTTCTTCCCTCGCTTCCGGCCACTTCTTCTTCATTCCTTCCAGTTAACACATAATGAAACCGCCGCGCAGTCGTTGGCTATTCAATATTTTTTTTTATTCCCAGTTGAATTATAAGTTTGCAAACCTATTTTTTTGTCCAAGGTAGCATAATATTTTCAAAACTGTGTGTGCTCCAAAATTCTGCTTCAAGTCCACATTCGTCAGTTGGCTCCATCACACTGTTAGAGCACGCTGGCGTCAGCGAGTGAGGGGGATGGTTACGGAGATTATAAATTAGCAAACACATGGCCACTCTTCGCTTCTTTAAACATTCCTCTTTCTTCTTTCTCTGCCTCCCTCACCTCTTAAATACGGAATGTAGAGAAAGAATTGTAATTCCGCAGAAATGCCGTGGGATTTTTCGACAGACAAACAAAGCACGGTCGAATATCACAAAAATTGGTTGCTTGATAAGAAAGTATGAGTGCAATATTTTTTATATCAACAACTGATATTTCAATAATGCGTAAATACTGCTATGATATTATATTATTATTATGACTACTTATTACTTTAATTCTGGTTCTTTTTCTTTCTAAATTCGACCTTGAACTAAATCATTAATATAAAAGGGCCGATATGTGTATGAAATGTGAATTCATTGCTTACTTTCGTAATATTTTATTAATATGTCGTACTTCGTAATATCTGTGTTGTTTCACTAAATAATTATGTTATTGTATGGAGCAGTAATATGAAATAAATTAACAAGTCTCTCTTACGGCCGGACAGCTCGTTTAGCACACGGGAATCTCTGCGTGATAAACATACAAATCCTACTGCTTAACATACTGTTATTAGACTCCTAAGTAAACGCTATTTTGAAATTAAAATGATTTCGATACAAAATATTTAACTTAACTCTCTGTTAGTAAATTCAAATATGACTGATGTTTTTAATTTTATGTAAATAGGTCTAGTTTTGTAGAGAAATGGGAAACATCACTAAATTTGGGGCTGTCAACTGATGTTTGAAGGAGACTGACGTGAGTCGGGTAACAAGTGACATACGGCCACACCGGAGCATTTTGATTATTCCTTCTTTTAACGTTGAACTGGGCGTAGAACCCGCACATTCTAGTGAGCTAGTTAACTTTGGCCGCAATCTTGACACGCCTGCTCGAACATCCACGTTTTCTCCGTCCTTGCTACCGAAACGTAGGCTGACAGCAAAAAATCTGTTTGTCTTTCTGTCCGTCCATCCACATTAATATTGAATATTTTGATTGTAATGTTGCCAATAAATCATAAATGTTGTATAATTTATAAATGATGGTTGAGGTGTATTATGAATAGAGATGAAAATATTACATAACCGTTAGCAATAAGGTGCCAGTTTCATTATTTCATAATTTCCTTTCTTCCATTTCCCTGCCTTCACTCTTCTTTTCTCCCTTCATCCCTACATCCTTTCCATGTTTAACTCCTCCCTTCTTAAAACTATTTTGTCGAAGTTTGAACCATTCTGAACGCACTGTAAAATTGTTAATTGAACATTGGTTGCAATGCCATTACATTGATATAATCTCCAATTGAGCGGAAATCATGTCCATTTTTTTAGTTAATTAACTTTTCCTCTGTAAATGTGTCCACTTTTAACGTTCCGTCCTTTTACTCTTTCTCTCTGTCTTTACTCCATAAGGAAGTATTACGTACTTACCATGTACTTACGGAAGTGTGTTTTTGCGTGTATCGAGTGTCTTTATTCTCTTGTCAGCGTGTCGTGACCTCTCTTTAGTACCTGTGCTTCATGAATATCAAGCCTGGAAAACAATATTATGAAAATTGTTATTTCTATACTGCACATGGAAAATCTATGCTATCCTCTCAAAGAAGAAACGATTGTCACACGCAAATAAATGCACTTGAGTGTATTTCAAAACACGGTTCGGAAGTAACTTCACAAACCCATCGAGGCGTGATGTTTCAGTCCGAAATACCGGAGAGTTTCGTTGCTAAGCAGTCACGAGAAGTCAGAAAGGGAACGGAAAGCCGAAAAGACAATGGGCCAGCGACATCTGACGACGACTTGAAGCTTCGGGAAAGTTCCGGGGCGAGTGCGGCGCACAGCACTAAATAAATGAAGGCAGAGCGCGGCACTCCGGGCCGGTCGATTATTGTGGGGCACGTGTAGACGCTGGTAGAGATTTCTTTCGGCCAGACTGCACGCGGTGCAGTAGCGTATGATTTCACTCACTACCCTTTTATTTCAAAGTGAAGCCGGAACCGCGAAATGAATTTTCGAGAATTATACCTGAGAGCATACTGTTGGAATCAAAACGGTTTTGTACCAGGTAGGCAAACGGACGAGACGGGAAAGTTGCATTATTGAAATTAGCTCTACAGTCTGATCCCAAAACGTAATCTTAGTAAGTAAATTGACGTACTAATTGAATTGGAAATAAGTCTTTTGTGCTAAATAATCTACCGTAAACATTGAAGGATATGCATAAAAATATGAAAACTCAACGATTATAAAAAGTTATTGTTTTAATAAATATGGATTACCAAAAAACTGTTTGACTTTTTGATTAAACATTATCAGGCAGCGGAGGGAACGTTTAAAAAATTAGGCAGTCTCGTTTTAATTTCTTGTTTCTTCTCCAGAATAACTTCCTGTTTTCGTTGCTTATGATATCAAACAAGCGGGTCTGCTTTTCTTGTATCATTCATAAGCATTCCTTTGTACTTACTTTTTTGCTTCTACACTCACTGGTGCTTATTATGTATTGTGAATATTGACAACTGCAGTCTGATAAAAGTCCGCGTGTATAGTTCTTGTCTTCACACAAATAATTATCTCGTGCTCACATCATGCTGCGTGGAGGTCCTGAGATCCCACGTTTTTGCTTCCTTACCCCTTCTCGTTGTGCTTTACCCCAGCCCCTAAAAGCCACACTATTTCACACTCACCCACCGCCCCTCGAAGCTTCATCTGCATTCGCCTTTCCTTTTCTTTGCACTGCCCTCAGTCTCGTTTCCTCCCCAATCCTTCCAGTCTCTTATCATTCATTCTTTCAATGTATGTTCCACATATCCTATCCAATACTATCAAACTCTACTCACATATTTACCTATTTATTCAACCATGCGATCCCTTTCTGAAACTCACTTTGACTTATCTTTCGCCACACTGTAACGTCCCTGCACCACCTCTCTTCTCAGCTTCTTTGCCTTTTCATTCTCTTCCTTTTCAATTACTCTTCTTCTTTCCTCCCTTGATGCCAGCCACTAACATAATCACTTCATTCCTCCTACCTCGTTTCATTGAAGTACCGAATGATACAATTCTCTGTTCTGCGTCGCCTACATCATTTCAGTTATTTGCAGATCCTCTTCGCTCTTTCGCACTCTTCTCCACTCGACCGCTCTCTACCTTGCTCTCTGTTAATCTTTCTCGTTCTAACGAAAGCGTGGGCGTTCTCGGCAGGAGTCAGTGTGCATATGGCACCGCATTTCTCCCTGAAGGTCGCGGCTTGACGGCTGCATCAGCGCCTAGGACGCAGCATCTCCCGGACAGCCAAGGAGATTTTTCGTTACATTACCTTACTCTGTCTCGAACTACCTTCCTCTTCTTGCCCCGGCTGGGGTCGGCCCCATTGGCGCAGGTCCCTGAAGGGGGAAACTCCTCTAGCCGACGTATGGAGCACCAAGAGCGGTAGCTCAGTACATCAACTGATGTCACTGCAGCGCCTCTGACCGGGAGGTCCTAGGCTCGAGTCACGACGGCAGCAGGATTTTCGGTACGAGCTTTTCAGCTAGGTCGAATTCAGTCGCTGTTTGGAGGAGAATTCTAGCGGCCGGCTGCTCTGATCGGTAGTTTTCCGTGGTTTCTCCGAATAACACCAGGCGAATGTCGGAGCAGTACCCTAACAAACGGGCCACGGACCGCGCGCGATCTTTCCTACCTCTTCTTTGTTCTATCCTCTCCCCGTACACATACACACTTACACTAACTTGCACTGCACTACCACATATTCGGGAGACCGGTCGGGAGAGCTTGTCCCGGCTTGGGCGGTGCCCCGCTGGTGGGAGAGTCCTGGTTAGGGGGAAACCCCACTAGCCGACGGTAGGTCGGCGCCGGATCTCGCCATCCAGTGGGGAAAGGTCACCGCCATCTCCCGAAGAAAAAAGCATGCACTACCCTTACGGGACTAATGACCTAAGCTGTTTACGCGCCCGGAATCACTGACAACCAACCAACCAACGAATGGAGCAGCACTACCTCTCGCATTCTTAGGGAAGGACCATCACCCTAACGGCCCAACTGCCTCTAGATGAGCGCAGACGATCGTATCGCGCCTGGAGTCCGAGCTGTATGTGTGTGCATGTGGAGGGGAGGAAGTTACCTTAGAGTGAGGACGTGCTTGTGGTGGGGAGGGAATAGACAGTACAGTCGAGTGACTTTCAAAACGGTTTGGCGCATTCTCCTTCCGTCGCGAAATCTTTGGCCAGTTCTCATTGAGAGGTACCCGCAAATTGAGATAAGAAAGGGGGTATCTTATGATATCTGTTATTACAGAGCCTGCGCTACACCTAAGGGAACAATGGCCACAGCAATTGACGCTCCCCAAAACGCTTCAGTTGAAGTATATTCAATTAATTAATCTGCTACTCACTGACTGGAGGAGAATCGTATAGTTTGCTGTGGCTAATGAACACTAGGCGAATGCCGAAGCAGTACGTTAACAAAAGGGCCTCAAATTGCGCCCAATCATTTCTTCCAAGTTCTTATCCTCTTTTCTTTCCCACCAACACATCAACTTATCAAACCCACCCTCCCACCGACACACATCCACTACTCTATCACACTTGTCGACTTGAGACCAGTCGGGAGATTACATCTTATCCTAGCTGGGACGGTGCCGTGCTGAAGGTAGAAACGTGATTGAAAAATATCCCTGCATGCCGACGGATACGTCGGTCTTAAATCTCACCATCCAACAGGAAATCACCCCCACCTTCCGCGATAAAAAATACACTGCATTTACAGGACTAGTGACATTAGCAGTAGACTCACCTGGAAACACTAATCAACCTGAACTTACTTGGCTATCCGCGAGGGCGTAGTATTGCGCCCTGATGAGGGTCGCAGAATGGCGACCGATACGTCGGCACCGATACGTGCCCTGGACGCGGCGTCTCCCGGATAGCCAAGTAAGTTCAAATTCCGGCCTACGCTCTCACTAATCAACCTGATCCTTCTCATTCTTCTCTCGCTCTTTCCGGTCCTACCCATCCCCTCCGAGCACCCTTATGTGCCTTTAAGGACTCTTCCCGCCGTCGCCCATTCCGCAGCGCCGTCCAAACACTCGTCCCTAAGCCGCCGCTGCCGCCGCTGCACCTGCTGGTCGCGATAGCGTCACCGGAGCGTGATGGTGCGGCGCGCGGCCGTAAGCACGAGAGTTAAGGTCGCTCCACAAAAGCCCGCGAACGGGAACGCGAACGTGAAGGCGCGGACCGGAAAGGGAACGAGAGGCACTTGCGCTTCACAATAAACGCCAACGGGGAGAGGGAACAGCGCTATGTACTTGTAGCGGCTAAAACGAGAACTTTAAGAAAGAGTGCATGGAAGAGAGCACGGGGGAGGGGGAGCGAGGGGGAGAGAGGTGGGAGAAGGAGAGGGGGGAAAGGAAAGGAGAACGTGAGACGGAATGCATTAGTGTGAGAGACAAGACAGGCAACCATACATCCGTACTTGACGTCATTCAGTCACGAATGTCATCACCACGTATCGGGCGACTTGGTGTCAGAATGATGACTACAAGCAAGTGGAAGCTAGTGGTCGTTTCTGGGAAGAGCCGGCCCGCGCCTCGTGTGGTGCCGTGGTAGGGGGCGGGGCCGGCGGCGCCGCGTTGCCTTCAGGGATGAGGCCGCCGCGGCGCCTCGAGATAATTTAAACTTGCTGCACCGTAATTCGGACACGCGTCCCATCAGCCTGTGGTAGCCCCCAACCCTGTCCTGGCTCTCCGTCCACGCCACCTCGGCTACAGACGCTTGAAGCGCACGCTCACTCCCTTAACCATCACTACCCCCTTTTTTCGAAATTAAATTGGGTTTGATTATTTCTTGATCCCCTGCACCTCAACTGCATATATTATGGGAATTCTGATTCGGTGTTGTTGACGTTCTTATGCGAGCAAATAAAAGATCTCCGTCATCTTCGTCAACATAGTGTTTTTATTCAGATAGCCGGCTTTCGACAGCTTTGCCATCATCATCAGACTTGCCGCTTTCGGCAAAAGTTGGTAGACTGTCATTACGTCTCTCGACTTCATGTTATGTCTCTCGACTTCATGTTATGTCTCTCGACTTCATATTATGTCTCTCGACTTCATGTTATGTCTCTCGGCTTCATGTTATGTCTCTCGACGTAATGTTATGCCTTCGACTTCATGATATATCTCTCGACTTCATGTTATATCTCTCGGCTTCATATTATATCTCTCGACTTCATGTTATGTCTGTCGACTTAATATTATATCTCGTGTTGTGTCTCGCATCTCGCGGTCTGTGGCCTGTGAGTCAGAGTCATGCATCGGAATTCGCCTGGAATTGATTGGAGGCACCACATAAAACAATCGATCAGACCAGCCGGCCGCTAAAATTCTCTTTCAGCCACTAGTTGAATTCCAGCTAGGAACCTAGTGTCGAATCTGCCACCGCCACCGCCACACGAGGACCTCCGGGACAGAGACACGGCAGAGGTGACGATTGTTGTCGGAAATAGTAATTTGTTATTTAAAATTGTTCAACAGTTTTTGTTCTTTTATAACTGTACTGTTTGTACGAATTTTGAGTAATGTATTATATCACATATAACATCGTGTTGGTTCTGGACTTTGAGAAATAATAAATAATGAGAATATATTTAAGTTGCTGCTAGTGAAGATTTTTTATAGTGTAAATAAATATTTTCAGTACATTTCTAATGTTCGTTAAAATTGCGCGCAGAAGTACAACTCTTGGTACATAGCGTGTCCATTTTTTAAAATAGACAAATGCATTTGTATTTCAATTCATTTCATTTGAATGGAACAATTTTGACAAGTTCGTATATATTCAGGCGTGCGTGTATTATCGTTGTGGTTTCTCGACAGGCGATTTCCAATAAAACTAATAAAATCTTTTACAGTTTCAAAATTGCCTTCGCGATATTTTATTCGAATTTGGAGCGCAGAATTGTTTTTCAGTTCTAAAATTCATTGATATTCAAAAGCGAGTAATTCTATTGGGCTAAAGGTAGGTACAATGCGCATTGTGATTGATTTCCTGGCAGTTCGTTGACAACTCAAGCATTACCTACGAGCTAGTATTATGATATTTTTGAAATTAATTTCACAATACGTCTCCACGAGGTTCCGTTCTGTTACATATACCCCGTGTAACAGCGACAGACTTTCAATGCTTTGAATCCTTTCAATGCTTAGAATAATTCCAGTGTTTTAGACTATCAAGCATTGGGGACCAGAGAAAGATTAACCGCCAGTATTTTTTATCGCTAGTATTTTTAGCTTGTTTTTAACCTTGCATTAGCATTGCAGGTTTAAGTGTAGACAGATGTTTGCAAAATGGCATAATGTACGATAAAAGCATTTGGAAGGTTTCGAGGAAGGAAAGATCGCACGCGGTGCGAGGCCCGTTAGTTAGGGTATTGCTCCGGCATTCACCTGGTGTTGATCGGAGAGACCACAGAAAACTACCGATCAGAGCAGCCGCCTTCTCCAGACAGCGACTGAATTCGACATAGCTGAAAAACTAGTGTCGAAATTCTGCCGCCGCACACTGGTTGAATCGGGCCTAAAACTTGGTCATAATTGCAAATGTCAGTGGATTTGCGTAAAAACTGGTATCAAGGGGTTTTTGAGGTCGCTGAATTAGAATATCATAACGAAATTTCAAAATTAAAATGGCGCCTTCAAAATGGCGGATCGACTCATTTAAAAAAAAAAAAAAAGGGGCTTGAAAAAAAGTAATATTTCGATTATCGGAATGAAATATCAAAATTCAGAATTGAAGCTGGAAAATGAAGCAAATATGCGCAGAAATATGGTTAAGTACTATTTTTGAAGTCACTAAATACAAAAATTGCTATGAAATTCAAAATAGCTGCTTCAAAAAGGAATATCGGATTTAAGGAAAAAGAAATCGATTGTAAGTAAAATGTTATTTAAGACAGTTTTTGAATTTGTTGATTCATTAAGATTTATTTAACACACACACACACACACAGACACAGACACAGACACAGACACAGACACAGACACACAGACACACACACACAGATATATATATATATATATATATATATATATATATATATATATATATATATATATATATATATATATATATATTCAAACAAATGTTACCCATCTTCTGGGAACCCATTATCTATGTATACAGATCTAATTTCGTCGGGACTTATTGAATAAACAATATTTTATTTAATATTTAATTATGAATAATTGAATCAAAAATTAGTCAACAATATTTTGAGGTGACCACATTGAATTCACTCTTACACCTTAGTTACCCATAGTTTTGTTTGTTGCGTCAAGAATCCTTAAAATACACTAAAAATCTGAAAGTGCTCGGTGGCTTGGGTTATTATTGTTTAATCCCTCCAAAAGTTTATATTATTAATTTTACTACTAAAAGTAATTATCTGAAGGAGAAGTAAAAAAATTATTCCAAGAAATCAATTCCCTGTGGCATCGAAGAAACCATCGGGGGCGATCAAGTGTTATATCTTACTACGTAGCATTGTAGTATAGTCGCTTTAAAACAAAAAGATGCAGATATGTGCAGCTAAATTTGTGTTATTCTGATTAAGGACATTCTACTTGATTAATAAAAATAATAATTGAGGCAGGACCTCGCAGGACAAAAAATATAATCTACAATATAAACGACTAACTTTGTTACGCTACATGGTTTAGAATTCAACCGCATCATATATAAAAATATTATACACTTTTTCTTAAAAATATACTTAACTTACAGCCATAAGTGTCTTATATTCGGATATACAAAAATATTTCTAAAAAAAAATTTAAACCCCCTTTTTTAATTTCACGAATATCGTTGACAAGAATCAAAAAATTCAAGCCATTCGAGCAACCGTAACTTTACGACACCGTGTGGAAGACAACAATGATTGAAATAAATTTCTGAAGCTGTAGTAGTATGCTCCAATGTCTTCCGAACGAGATTTGATAAGTCAGAATTCCAAACGCGCACTTTGAATTTTGCAATTATGGCCAGGTTTTTGCCGCGATAAAACCAGTGTGCGCCGTCAGGACTCTAACCTAGGGCCTCCCGGTCAGAGGCGCTGCAGTGACAGCACTGAGCTAGCTCTCCCGGTACCACCCAATCGAACCGGTGGACCCCGCCACCGGTGGCTCTGACCAACACCAGGCGAATGGCGGAGGAGTGTCCTTGCAAGCAGGCCACTGACCGCATGCGATCTTTTCTCCCTCACCCCTTGGCTTCTCTCTTAGTCAAACTTGCACATACATGCACTACACTATAATACAAGTCAGGAGAGAAGTAGAGCTTGTCTCGGCTGGGGCATAGCCTCGCTGTGAAAGATTTGTTGATGGGGAAATCATCCACAAACCAACGCGCAAGACAGCGCAGGATCTCATCATCCAAGAAGAAGAAGAAGAAGAAGAAGAAGAAGGAGATCAACCCCAGGGCAATGTTTTTTATAAAAACGAGTAGTTTTTATGCAAGTTTTGTTTGAAGTTAATGCTATTTATAAAAAAATATTCTTCAAAGCGTCTCCAATTTTTTTGTTTGAATTTTCCCATCGAATAGTGTAAAGGACACTTAATAAATAGAGCGGGTCTAATTTTTGTTGAATCCCCTGAATTTGGGAAACAACAGAATAATGCGAGAAAGTTTGTAGTGTTATATAACTACTAGTTTGATAAGTGTGTTAAAACGTTTGCCATTATCGGTCGTTGCGTTCAGGCCTCACTCTGTCCCTCTCGCCACTCGAGAGTGAGTAGAGGGAATTCCAAAGTAAAACCACGAGAAGCCTGATACACAAAAAATTAACTCTAGGAGGAAGGTTAGTGAGTTAATAGTTTTATTAGCAACCGGTTCTGGATATCATAGAATAGTTAACGAGTTTTTATGAAGAATTTTCATTTATTTTTAGATATTATTTTACATGTACGTTAGAAGGTTTTTTACATCAAATTTAATACATTGTTATGGAAGTAATCATAAAAGCTGAAATGTGTTTTTATTGATGAAAAAGCTGTTATTCATATCAGTTTTTAAATATTATTTGTCGCTGAATATGCAATGTAGAATTACTTTTTTTATACAGCAGAAATGAATTTTCTAAACCAGTGACAGAGATGGAAGAGAGAATAAATGCTTCTCTGAGAGGAATTCTCTTATTTTCAGGTGACAGTTTTTCTTTCCAGTTGTTCGGCCCCAAAAATTATCTTAACGAAAAACTCAGATACAAATAAATTTATTATAATTTGCAGGTTAGCCCTTCAGTTCGTTACAACCACTTTCTGTTGTTTTTTTAGAGTATTGAGAATACTTTGTTTGAAAATTTACATGTTTATGGTTCTGTTGTTAACAGACGAAAAAAAATTATTGCAGAACCATCCAAAAACATTTAATTTTATCCGTACTTATACAATTTTAATGCCATTAATCCAACAATTAGATAAATTGGCGTGATTCGTGTTTGTCTAATACAGAGATGAAAAAAAATCGTTTATTCGGTGACGTCTATCTCTCGTGTAGCCTGGGCGCATTCATTCAGTATACATTTTAAGGACTGCTGGAAACATAAGAGTATTAGGAGATAACTATCCAGGGAATTATCGAGGTATGTTTATTTAGGGGACATTGCTGGGAGAACTGTTGGCATTACGTGACTGTTCACCGCGCGTTTTTATTGACGTGTTGATAAAAAGGGCAAGAGGAAACACACCCCGGACACGAGCCGGTTGCAGTCTCAAATGGCGTGAGGCAGCGCGAAAGTCGAATCGGCTACATTCACAGTTTTATCGTGGAAACTAATTTTAGAAGTTCGTGCGTGGTACCTCGGTATTTAGAGAACAAATTTCTACGAAAATAGTTCGAGATTAATGTGAACACGCCATGAAAACGCTTATGCAGAACACCATATTTGATGGTATGGAGAAAAGAATTCTCTCTCTCGTTCTACTGTACTGTTGAGTTATAAAAATAGTATTTGTAGATTAGAACGTGACAGTTTGGATTGTGTTGTCAACCTTTTTCTAGACTTTATTTATTTCGTGTTATCGTCTAAAATTCTCATCTAATGGTTTGTTTTCTTAGGTTTTCATCTAATAGTTTATTAGAATTCAACATTTAACTCTATTGTAAATCTGTTTTTTCAGAAGAATAAATTGATAATAAATGACTTGGCGTATAATTTTTATATGGTTGGGATTGAAGTTCTTATTTTAGTGCTGAGGTTTTCAAATTAATAGTACGATATACTCCTCTGGTAATAGCCATAAACGAGAAGGAATGCGTGGTACAGAGAAACCTTTCCTCCTCTTATTGTTATTAGACAACAACTAGCTGAACCCTTACGATTACATCGCACGAAAGGAAGTGTTATAGAAACGTTAAGACCAAAAAATACTGCATATTCATGAATATATATCATGTTCTATATTTACCAAGAACTTTACAGAAATATACTCGGGTATTGTTTTGGCCTATAACAGCAAATCCCTCTAACAATCTTACCTTAGTGTATGTATCACAAAATGTATTAAATACAATTCCCAAATAATAATAATAATAATAATAATAATAATAATAATAATAATATTAACAGTAGTAATAGCAGTAATAATAATAATAATAATAATAATAATAATAATAATAATAATAATAATAATAATAATAATAATCAGAACTCCTTCACCTCTTTGATATTTTTCGTAGATATTATAAGAATGATATATTAAAAAGTGTATTGAATACTTATGTAGTCACAAACAATTGTTTTAATGATCACACAACACGATTTTTTCTAAGTAAGATCAACTGCTCTTCCATTTCCTGCAAAATTGTTAAGTTGCGCATGGCTTAAGTTGCGCGTTACCATTTGGACTGTATAAATGTGTATAAACAACCTCTAACAAGTATTGTACTGCAGCCTCCGGGCCAATGACTCCCATCTCGATCAGGTTTTTCGTCCAGTTTCCCTGATCCATTGAGCAAATGTTGAGATGGCCCTTGTTTTGCTTCTGGACATAAATGTAAATGTAACTGCATTATCTGTGCACATCTTCTGGAATTCATTGGGAAATATAGTTATTCAAATTATCGTTTCCATGTTGTTGTGGCAGGAAGTATTATTCCTTGACGAAGGACATCATGGATAAGAGCCCAACATTTATTGCTTATTTATCCTTGAAAATAGATTTTATTACATGAGAGCTTTTCTTCAATTTTCAAAAATTATGTAGTATATGACTCAGTGTAAAGATCACAGAATTTTGAAAATGTGCACAGAATTCACTTCTCCCCATAGCACGTTATACGCAGTTTCAACTGTTTTTTGACGTAAAATAAATAAAAAATAAAAATAAATAAATAGAAATGTTATTTAAAACTGAACAAAATATAGAATGTATGAAATGTTGTAAGGCATGTTGTAAGACATAATGGGTTGTTACAAAAGGATGGATGGTAAATAATTTCTGATGCTCTTGACCATGAAGGTCAAGTGATCAATCGGCAATGTGGTTTGTGTACAGTATCCACCGACGGGCATGCAGCGTAATGCAAATTAACATGGCTGCATTGCGCACATTACATTGAAATCCCCTGCCTGGAGGGATTGGTGTCGCAAGATCTGAGACAGTGGCTCCGATAAGCAGCCATGGTAGCGGTGATCAATCAGCTGGAAGTGGGGGCAGGTGCTTGTGGTCCCTCTGCATAGGTCAGAGGTTGCTAGTGTCTGTTGGCGCGGATTTGCGCCCCAGAGAGCGTTGCACACACCGCTAAGTGCGCTCTGTAGGGCGAGGGCAGTCGACTGGAAGACCGCACTCCGTACTGAGAAATCGACACGATATGTACGAGCGTTTGCCGTAATGGTGGTCGTCTTTTCTGTTCTCTTCTTTGGAACGGATTCCATTCTTTTAATCACCAAATACCGGTAATTATGCGAGGGTGTTGTGAAGCTACATTTTATGTCCACAAGCAAAACAAGAAGTAATCTCAGAATTTAGTCAAAGGATCATGGAAATTGGACAAACGCCCTGATCGAGATGGAGGAGCAACCCAGATGCTGAATTCATTACTTCTTTCAGGCTTATATAGTCTTTTAGAATTGTACAGTTTATGTGTTAACTACAGTTTATGTGTTAACTAATAATTAAATATCGTTGTTAAAATCATTATTTTTTAATTGTGATGATCAGTATAGTCTCATTGTATAGAAACAGATGCGTTACAGAAAATACTTTCCTACGCAATTGAACTTTTCTATTGTGTGATAAGCCAAGAACCCTGGGTTCAATTTGAATGCTAAAATCAGCATTCAGTAATTGATTTTAATCAATAGAACCTCTAAGAATCGTGATTCTGTATAGAATTACACGTCCACATGCAACAGGTAAGAAGTAAAATGTTGTACGACGAAACCTATGATTAAATTGAAAGAAAAATTAATAAATTAATGTTAACATTGAGGGAATTAATGAGCATAATAGGGCAACCGTAGAAATAACGATATTAATAACAGCAGTATAAGTAATCCCCTTCATAATATTAGACGTTTGTTGTAAATAGTATCCAGATTTTGCAATAGTAAAAATAACGAAGAGACGAAATATTTCACAATTGAATTTAAACGTTTAATGTTATCTGGAAGTAACGAAATTGTTTTAAAATAAACGTAAACTTGTAAAATAATGCGCGTATTGTACGTGCATTTTTTGTATTGAAATGTTAATATCAACATCTGGTGTATATGATTACTACGTCGAATATTATAGTTACAGATATTATTATTACCTGAAAATATGCTCCTACAATTGAATAAGTCACTTTTTCGTACAAATTAAGAACGGCGATGGCAGAATTCCTAGGTTTATAAAGTGAAGCTTACAAGAATCACGTGGGTGGGAATTGCTTTTAATTCTTAAAATTATTTTCTGTAATCTGAAAGTCGGAACAATTGGATGCGTTTCCTCAGAATATTATCTCGTATTTAAGGCGGAAATGTACAAATGAGAAGTAACAAGCTCATTTTTACAATTTTGCGTCATTTCAAATTCCTCCAAAAATACCAACATATATTATGATCTTTTGAAGGAGGTGTTTTAGGGACCCATTTACGTTATAAAAGAAATAAAAGAGTTTAAAAATCCTTTTTATTTTTTCTGGAAAAGTCATTTGAAAACTGGCACCAAAATGGAGGGTTGTCCTATATCAATTATATACGGTGTATCAGTCCATCACTTGGCGATTAGCTTCCTGATAAGTCGTTATTGAAAGATTTTCGATCAGCCCAAAGATCTGCGAGCGTATGTGCAGACTTGAGATGTAACACACCGTTTCCGTGGAGTTCACAAATAATTTTTAATAGATTTTTCTTAGTTTTCTGTTGTCAGTGTTTAATATTATATTTTCCAAAATAGTTACTCGAGAATTTGGTAGCGTGCGTGTAATGGTTTTGCGTAACGGCGTTTCCCTCGTCTATTTTTTTCTAGGGCTTTTATCTAGTCAACGACCGGTTCCCCTTTACGTCCCGATGGGTCGGATATTCGACCATACACTAGACGAACACACTTGGGGACTCCTCTGATCTGGGGTCAGCAGAACGCGAGGCCCTCCGCGACAACGCATACAAACTCAAGGGACGAACAACCATGCCCAGGGCGGGACTCAAACCCGCGACTCTTCGGACCGAAGCGCTGAGTCGGTACTCGCTCTTAGCCACCTCGGCCATCCAGGTCGGCTCCCTCGTCTATAATACAAATAAAACTCATATTATGAAACATCTGAGCTCCACTACTGGATCATCTGAGAGAGACAATCAGGATCAGGTTTCGATTTAGGGTTCTACACGTGACTGCCCTTCGTACATAACCCATCTTCGCGGTGCTTTTGGGAGCGGCTGTGTTCGACACGTCAAAAGTGGCGCCCCCACCTCCTCACTCGCAGCCAAGGGTGTGTTTGGCCGCGCGCCCGCACTAAAGTATCCCCCGAGGTTATCGAACGAGAGCAGAATAGCGATTGGCGATAAATGTCCCCAAATGTTGAAAGCGTTAGATATAGAAAATCTACGTGACTAGTACGTTTTCGTTGTTGGGAAAAAATCTTTGGGAATTATTACTTTCTCGCTACGGAGTGGAGAGAAAGTTATGTAATGCTGCGCAAAAAGACGATAAATTTTCGGCAGAAAACCCTTATTACAGGGCCCTGGTAACAAAAAAGTGAATGTTATTTGTGTGTTGCTAAATTTAGAAAAAATAATTTTTAACACGTGATGTAGCCTTAAGTCATGTTTTGTGGGTTTTTGATTCCGGTAAATCAGATGATGGCAAGACGTCTGTCTGTCCGTCCGCCTGTGAACAATGCTAAGCGGCTAAACCGTTCAACCGATTTTCTCCAAAATTGATATTCCCCGATCGAACTAATTGATATCGCGGTCCCTTAACTTTGGGAGCTTTACATGAAGCTCCTGGGACATTTTCCAAATTTTCAAAAATATGGGTCCATTGTTTTTTTATTAATTTTTGGATAGTGTGAAGAGCGTTTTTAGAGAATGATACAGGTCTCAGGTTCGTTGAAAACAATGATTTTTCGAAAAAATGCAAAAGTACAAAATTTTTAGAAGTCTTCCTATAACTAAAACATTAAAGATGAAAATTTTGTTCCTTTGATGAAATATGTTCCTTAAAGATATATTTTGAAACAAAGTTATGTACAATTTTTCGAAAATTTGAGAATTTGTTGTGTAATTTTGCGTGACAATACAGGCGAGAATGTACGAGATTGTTTAAGCTGCAATAGGTTTTCTACTAGATTACGGTGGTACCTCCGTCGGATACTTTTATGTTAAACATTTTTATTTGCGCTATGAAAGTTGATTTAAAAAATAGGGAAGTCGCAAGAAAAATATGATAGTGGTGCCACAAGTACTTTGGAAATTATTTGATAATTTCCATAGCACGTGTGCATTTACTAAAATTATATCACGAATAGAAATGTAACTACATTTACTACTCGCGCAACTTTTCGTGAACGATGACCTTGCTTCCCCCTCCCTTGAGCAATAAACAGTTGAAGGCAAAAGCTCTCAACGACTACTGATGAAAACATTCCAAGCATTAAAATTTCGTTGGCGCGAAACAGGAGCTAGTTGCTTTCAAAGTCGTGAACTTCTGTTCAGCTTCATTACCATTGTCTAAAGAAATGGCTGAGGCAGGTCCAAGTCCTTTAAGGGAGGCACTAACTCCCATCTAGTCTCCCTTTTGTTGCCTACTCAGAGGAATGACCTGGCCTCACACGTAGCGGGTTTGACTTCGATTTTCCAGAGGTTAACATTATTGTAAATACTCTAGTGGCCGACTTTGTAACTAATACTCCCACTCCGCCCGCATTTCTCCAATCCATCGTTCAAGAAAAGTTCCGCGAGTAGTACCAAACATTTCAGCATTATAATTACATCAATCACTTCGGCTAGTGTAGATTTTCACCCGTCAGGTACCGCTGCACATGGGACAAACTGTAAGCCTATGACTGATTTACCGACATGTGTGGTAGTGTGGTTTATTATCTGTAAGTATGTGCGTGTTTAAAGGGCGGTAAGAGGGGCAAGAATGAGGGCAAAGATGGGTCGCAGTAGCTCGTCACCCAATAGTTACGAAACTTGTCCGGCATTCGTCTCATATTAATTGGAGAAAAGACAGAAAACTGCCGGCCAGCTAACCAGGTCTCTATTAATTGATTGATTGATTTTTTGTGTTTCCGGGCGCGTCAACTGCTTTGCTCATTAGTCCCGTTAGTGTTGTGCATGTTTTTTCTCGGGAAATGGCGGTGATATTCCCCCGCTGGATGGCGAGATCCGGCGCCGACCTACCGTCGGCTAGTGAGGTTTCTCCCACCAGCGGAGCGCCGCCCCAGCCAGAAGAAGCTCTAAGCTCCCGACCTAATCAGGTCTCTAGAATTCGGTCCTAAACAGTAGTTGCACTCGACCCTCGAGCTCTATTGCAAATGTCGAAAATTAGCAACTGTTGGGGCTGGAACCCTACGATTTCCGAAAACGGACGCTGTCGAGGCAGCGGTGAACTGTCGCAGCCAGTGCGTCGACGCTGCGCCCGCACTTTCCGCGCGCAGTCGATAGAGAGCGTGGGAGGTGGGAACGACGCGCGCGGATAAGATAAGCGAGATAAGGCGGGAAGCTTCGCGGAAGGCAGAAGGGGCGATGGTGGTGCTGGTGACGGGCCGGCGATTGTGAGGGTGGCGACGGTGTTGATCGTTGTGGAGTCGGAGACGATTCGGTCATTGTAATATTTGCGGATGTTCTTAAACAAAATTTTTTGTTGCCAACCACAGTGATAGGTCTTTATTGTGGACTTTAAAAATTAGGCAGTGGCAGTGGCGTTGGCGGCGGCGTGTGTGTGTGTGTGTGTGTGTGTGTGTGTGAGAGAGAGAGAGAGAGAGAGAGAGAGAGAGAGAGAGAGAGAGAGAGAATCGGTGCGATGATGGTGCTCGTGACGGTGACGGTGACGTTGACGGTGACGGTGGATATGTTAGTGATGGTGATTGTGGTTTAGCCGATAACGCTGTCTGTTATCGACCCTTCTGACACTCTCTCCTTTCCTGCCTGCCACTCCCTTTCTCTCTCTGTCTCACACACACACATACATACATACATACATACATACATATACATAGAATGTCCTATACGTTCATTGGAAATTGTAAAATATATTCTGAGACGGCTGTTTAGTTCTTCCGTGAAGAAAACATTCTTCAAGATGAAATATGTTCTTCGAGTCGTGAGAAACTCTCGACTCTCTGAATTTGGAAAACTCACATTACGTGAGTACTTTAGATTCTCACATTCTTGTTCTCTACAGTAAAAGAAAAGCGGGAGGTTCGAATTTGCAATATTTGTAAGTGCACAGACTTGATGATAATCGGACCTATACCATGCTTGCAGGCATACTTTTCTTTGCTTCAGGAAAGCATGTGTATAATACATGTCCCTTAGTGTAGCGGGTAATCAAACTGTTTTTCCTTCGTATAAATATATTAGAAAATTTTAATTACCTAACGTATTAGACAAGTCAATTTACTATATGGAGAAGCAAGAATTATCCACTTTTTCGTAGTTATAGACGCAGAAAATGAGTTTTCGTGCCGAAAATCGTAATTTTTTGCTGAAGCATTACAAAACTATTCCATTCTATGTAAGTAGTAATTGAGAAAGTTTAAGTATATTAAGATACATAAAAATATTGGTTTGTCCACGAATGTTACGTACTTTCTAATAATTTAAATTATATTTCGTAACAACGTGCTCCTACCTGAAAATATTTTCATACATAGAGATCATAAATTTACTCAATTTTTAAGGAGAACTCTGTGGGACATTGACTAAAAGCCATTGAAAATGTTCAAGTAACACGTTGGTCAGTTTTTATTACAGGCGGGCAATGACATCTTATTCAGGTATATATCTGCATATATATTTATGTAGGTATAAATCTGCATATTTCTAACAAATGAAAGATATCCCCTTGTCAGTAAAAATACTTATTTCTCACCTTCAGGTTGTTCTTATGTTTTAGGATTTGAGGTTTCTCGTAGGCATGGCACTAGACGATGTACAGAACAAAGAAATTGTCTTGTTTATGTTCCTCTCACGATGTCAGAGAAGGGAGAATCATTCATCATCCCTAACGATTCTGTTGGTTTCAAAGGATGTAATTTATTTAAAACGTGTTGTTCTGCTTCTTAGTCACGTCAAGATGAAACGATTATTCATGAGGAATAGTTTGGAGAAATTCACTGTTCAAGCATTCACACAACAGAAAACTTGGTTTCCAATAGTGCTAAATATTTAAACCTATCAGATTATCAGTTACACAGACCAGTGTTTCAGTGAGCTGTGGGCAGTTGAGTAGGTGATATTTTCGCTCTAAAAGTAGGGGAAAAGGGTTTTCGTCCGTTACAGTATCCTAACAAACGGTCTGCACCACACGCAAACTTCCCTTCCTTATCCTGGAACCCACCTCTCCTCTTACACACACACACATGCACTACACTAATAAAACGTCACGAGCTTCGAACATGTTCCGACTGAGACGGTGCTCCGGTGAGGGGTGTACCTGGGGTAGGGAAACCTCGCAAGACTTCGTGTACGTCGGCGCCGGATCACATTTTCCAGCGGGGGAGGCACATAACATGCACAACACTTAGGGGACTAATTACCGCATCAGTTAACACGCCCAGAAACACCAGTCAAATATAATCAATCACTCGTTCATCTGCGCGCCGCGCGTCGAATTGATTGATTTTTGATTGATTCCAGGCGAGTTAACTGCTCAGGTCATTAATCCCGTAAGTGAAGTGCATCTTTTTAACGCGAGAGGTGACGGTGATCGTCCTCGCTGGATGACGAGATCCGGCGCCGACCTACCGTCGGCTAGTAGAGTTTTCCCCAACCAGGCATCTCCCACCAGCGAGGCACCGCCCCAGCCGGGACAAGCACTAAGCTCCTGACAGATCTCCCAACATGAGTCATAGTGAATGACGGTATGTGTGAGTAAGGGGTGAGGAAAGGACATGGAAGAGGAAGCAAAGATCGCGTGCGGTACGTAGCCCATTTGTTCGGGTACTACAGCGACATTCGCCTGGTGTTGATCAGAGAGCGCACGGAAAAGTACCGGTCAGAGCAGCCAGCCACTAGAATTCTCCTCAAGACAGCGACTGAATTCGACCTAGCTGACAAGCTAGTGTCGAAAATCTTGACACTGTCGGGACTCGAATGCCAGAAACTCCCGGTCACAGGCACTGCAGTAACATCAGTTGATGCCGTGAGCCACCTCAGCCAGTTGCACGTGTCGAAGAGCTGCACTTTCGCCCTCAAGCACTTCAACGCCACTTCTCGCTGATTCGCTCCGTGGAGATAGCGCTCTTGTAATCTACCCATTATTTAATACGCTCCCTTCCAAGAGAAACCGAACCTGAGAGGATCCTAAACCGAACCTAAGAGGATGGCTTACGGGATTTGCCGTTTCCAACGCGCTCGGGCGAAATAGAACGAAGGCGGCGCTCTTAAGGACACGCAGGAAGGGCGTGCGCAGCCCCTTCCGAGAAACACATAAGATTTTGGAAGATCCACAAACATTTCAGTAAATGAAAACATTTTTAGTATTTTTTTATTTCAGTTTATGAAAACATTTCAGTAATTAGTGTTAAAATTACCCCACATGTTGTAAAGTTAAATTATTTTTGTAACAAAATATCGAGTCTACCTGCACCTATCGCATCTGCTGGAATGTATTTTTTCCAAAACTTAGTGTTTTATTTAATCGTATATTCAAATATAAACACATTTTTGTTAAGTAATTAATAGAGACATAATACTTGTAAATATTTCACATGACAGATTTTGTCGTTCTACTACATAAAATATTTAAAGTGCGGCTTCAGAAAGCATTATTTAATTCATGTATCAATCGTGTTGTTCAACATAAATAACATGTTAGTTATTCTGGCATATAAGGTTCTCTTCAGGCTGAAACTTATGTTGACGTAAGTATTTTAAAATGTATGTTAAAAGTAACTTTAAAGCATCACTACACACATATTTTTTCTTTTATTGTGAAAACATTAAGCATTATTAAAACATTTCAGTAATTAGTGTTAAAATGATCTCATATGATGTTAAGTTAAATTATTTTTGTAGCAAAATATCGTGTCTACTGCATCTAATAGAATGTATTTTTTCCAAAACTTAGTGTTATATTAAATCGTATATACAAATATGAACACATTTTTGTTAAGTAATTAATCAATAACCTCTTCAGATTAAAAACTAAGCCTTTTCCATCCTATTGTAGGTACGCAGAAGTTGAGATTTAAGTTTGTTTCGTGCAGAGTAAAGTATGTTCGTTTAAATCTGCAGGATGCGCTGAATATTACAGGTATATGCTGAAGTGTTTCCGACCACAAGGTAAAGTGCAACTTCCATTACAAAGGAATCAAAATGGATGGAAAATATGTAATCATCAATAAAGTTCTTTTTACTATAATTACAATACAAGAAACATCGCCAAGAGTGATGGGGTTTCCGTCACAGGTGGCTCAGGGCATCGATGTCTTTGTAGTGCCTCTGACCAGGAGTTCCTCGGATTCGGATCCCGTCAGTGGCATATTTTCGACACTAGCTCTTCAGCTGGGTCGAATTCTGCCGCTCTCCCGAGGAGAATTATAGGTGGCGGCTGCTCTGTTCGGTACGTTTTCGAGTTTTCTCCAATCAACATCACGTGAATGCCGGGGCAGTAACCTACCAAACGGGCCACGGACCACACGCGATCTTTCCTTCTTCTTCTTTGTCCGTTCCTCGCCCATTATTTACACACACACACTCACATGCATTTCACTATCACAGCCTGACGTGTCTGGACCGAGGCCCCCAGTCGCCTCAGAATCGCACTGAAGATGACCGCAATGTGACCGAAAAAGCTTTTTGGAGATATAAAAGCCTACGACAAAACAACGCCTGAAATCTGTTACTGTGATGCAAATATCGCAAACTCCACACCATTTCCTATCAACACTTGTCGGAGACTAGTCGGGAACTTAGAGCTTGTCCCGGCTGGGGCAGTGCACCGCAGGTGGGAGATACCTGGTTGAAAAAACGCGTAAGTCAACGTAGATCAGCGCCAGATCTTGCCAGCCAGAGGTCCTTACCAGTCTAGGAGGGGATTCCGTCACCTCCCGTGATAAGAACATCCACTACACTTATGGGTCGAATAACTTTAGCAGTTGACGCTCTCGGAATCACTAATCAAAAAATCAGTGATAGGGTTTATCCAATGGCGACTGGTGGGTTGCGAATTAGAAGGGGCCGCATGTATTACCGAACAATCACATGCATTATTTTACCTCTTCAAAATACTTCTGGACCGAGTAAAACTATGGCATGTTGAGTACAACCGATTTGCACATTTAGGAATTTTACTCCTTGTCTAAGGCAACTTTCACGTTGATAACGGAATATTCAATTATGCTCCCACGAAAATAAGAGATTTAAATAATTATTTCCAGCAAACAAAATAGTAATTTATTGTATCAGCTGAAATAATGCTAAAGAGTTTCTTTATATTTAGTTTTAAATATTTAAAAAACATTTATGAAATTTAAAAATAACTTAAGTATTTAATTCTGTTTTCTCAAAACTATCTTTTTGTGGGTTACTATTACCTTGATCCGAGGGGAAAATGTTTTCTGTTTTTTTTTAATTATCGACGAACTTAAAAATCCGTCTTTATACACAATTTGTTTTTGGTTTAAGTTCTAAAAAACTGTATCATTAATTTATTCTATATTTTTTTAAATGTGTTCTTTAAAACATGACATACATTTCGGAAAGATGTTAAATTAGTAAAGGTAATGACGCTCAGGAAAGGCAAGGAAATAAAATTCTTTTTGAAAACAAATGTAACACAAGGAAAAATTAAATGTTTTCAAATTGAAGAGATACACTGGAAATGAGTAGGTATAAATAAAAATGTTACCCTTTATAGTAATTCAGAATCAATGATACGAATTTCTAGGACAAGTAGAAATAGTCGAAGCTGATTACATTTAGCAATGGATATGTGGTGGGAATTCGTATTACAATGTTACACATGTGACAATTTTAATATGAGCCCATGAGTGGTGGGCAACTCATTCCACACTAATGATTGGCAAGTCAACAAACTCTCAGGGGACGAAATGACCTTTGTAATCACTCAGACGTTTGTGAAATTTATTCTCAACTCACTTCTCAGTATAACCTTCAACCATTTTTATTTAAACATAATTCTTTCATATTCGGTGATGTAGTGAAATGCTCTTTGCTTTGAGAGACGACACATAATTGCGAATTAATGTGTGTCTAGAATTCACTGGAAGGTTTAGATAGGAAACAATGAGTTGAGTCTTTCATTCGCGTCACTTACAGAAATGAATTGTGGTTTCCTCTTCTCAGCCTGCGTGTCTTTCATTTTCCGGAGATGTTAACGAACAGTGTGCGCGAAGTACAGAAATTTGGTTTCGAGGCAAACAAACGCGAAATTAAAAAGTGTTTTGATAGTCAGTTAAATAAAAGACATACGCATAAAATTGTTATTAAAATTTCAATCAAACAGAGATACAGTTCTAGAAGTGAAATAAGTAGTGGAATCTTTGTGTATCAATTCCTGATGAATAGAACTTTTGCAGCATAATTATCAGTTTTATAACAAAATATAAATTACAATTTTTTCTGTCAACGACAACTCCCAATTGGAACATCTTCAATGTAATCTTTTTCATAAAAGTACTAGAAACATGTTATCATCCACGCTTAAATGATTGAGGATATGGAAAGGACATTACCGAAAATGTGTCTCGATCAAAAGTTAGATACGTTTAAAGTTGTCAAAATGCACCATAAAATGTGAATTTTAAAAATATATTTACACATTTTCTTCAAAGAGAAACAGATGGAGGGAAGGGAGCATTGAATCAGATGACGCAACTGAAGGAAATCCATTACATCAGACACTAAAAGTAAGTTCATTCTTCTGTAATGCATTTTCTATTCAACCAATTCTTGAAAGTAGTCATTCAAAAGTTTGAACACCGTTTTATGTCAATGAATCACTATTCGACTGGGTTCCCTCATTGGTTCCTCACTGCCTTCAGCAATATGTATGCAAAGAGGAATTCTACGAAAAGTGGCAAAAACCGAAGTGTTGTATTTCCTCACAGTATTACAAGAGGTTATTTTGATGAATCGTTCTATTTCCACCCAAATTCGTCCAAATTTTTCATCAATTAATTCTAGGACTTTTTAATGTATTATTATCATAATGCTGTAGCCTACATTGCTCAACCTATACACTTGTTTATTTTAGAATGGAAGAAGGATTTGTTGGGATTTGATGTTCGTTTGCACGATATCTTCTTGGCTGTCAGGGACGCGCCACGTCCTAGGCCCACATATAAAAATTTTGGGAGCGAACTTCGATATAACAGCCTGATACGCTAACCGTTACACCATCGCCGCTGCGACTTGCACCTCGGCACTACCCCAGCCGGGACAAGTTCTAAGCTCCCGACATATGTATGTATAATGCAAGTACGTGTATGTGTGTGTAAAGGGAGGGAAGGGGACACAGGTGAGGAAGAAAACATACCGCGCGGGCCGTGGCCCTTAGTCTATTATTGATCAGAGAACCCACGGAAAACTATCCTGATCAGAGCTGCCGGCCCCTATAATTCTCCTCCAGACAACAGCTGAATTCGACCAAGCTATACAGTCCGAGTCTAAAATCCACCACCGTCGGGACTTGGACCTAGGATCTTCCAGAGTCCTTGCAACGGGAACAGTAATGTTCAGGGAGCGGATTTTAATGAAATGTCATTTTCTTTCTTTTCACTTTACAACAATGCCGTTTAATGTAGAAATTCATTTTATGTTATGACAAAATTTTTAATGATCTTTATTTTACATTTTTCGTCCATTTCAATTAACAAGTAATTTCTTCCTTTTTCTGTCATTTTTACTGCATTTTTCCGCTGATTTAATTCATTTTACTGGTATTTCAGTGAAATAATATATATGATTTGTAAAAAATGTTCTCCGCAGAATTCCTGAATAGCCTATATTCGATTTCTTTGCTCTGCAATTGTAATACCAGCCGTTGTGAATATGTAATCTAAGATTCCTGTGACCCCTGTCATCGCCATATCGGCCGATTCTGGAATTCCTAGACAGATATTTTTTGGTAAAGAACAGTCCAGATCAAACGTTTGTAAGCTAAGTTCACTTGAACGTATGGAAGAAGCTGCGATTACATATGTAACATATCCAATAGCTTGAGTTCTTAATCCGAACATTCATCACATTTTTTACGTCTTTTTCTTCGTTTTTAGGGCATTTGAAAATCATTTTAAGAGTATTTTATTGATCATTTTTGGCAATGTTTTATGTCATCAAAATCCGCCCGCTAGTAATGATGGTTCTGAAATAGCTCGGCCGGGCGAGGCCGTGGGCCCCACAGCGCCTTTTCTTTCCCATCTATCCTGTCGCCATCCTAATTCTTAGGACCCGAAGGTGGGATGATACCGGACCCTAGTACCGGGAGCGGTAGCTCAGTGCATCAACTAATGTCACATTGCAGCGCTTCTGACCGGGAGGTCCTAGGTGCGAGTCCTGACGGCGGAAGGATTTACTACACTAGCTTTTCAGCTAGGTCAAATTCAGTCGCTGTCTGGAGGAGAATTCTAGCGGCCGGCTACTCTGATCGGTAGTTTTCCGTGGTTTCTCCGATCAACATCAGGCGAATGCCAAGACGTACCCTAACAAACAGGCCACGGACCGCGCGCGATCTGTCCTTCCTCTTCCTTGTCCTATCCTCTCCCCTTACACACACACACACACACACACACACACACACACACACACCTTACACTAGCATGCACTACACTATCTCATATTCCGGGAGATCGGTCGGGAGCTTAGAGCTTGTCCCAGCTGTGGCGGTCCCCCATTGGGGGAGAGGCCTGGTTAGGGGGAAACCCCGCTAGCCTACGATTGGTCGGTGCCGGATCACGCCATCCAGCGGGAAAATATCACCGCTATCTCCCGAGAAAAAGCATGCACTACACTAACGGGATTAATGATCAACGTAGTTGACGCGCCCGGAAACACGAAAAAATCAATCAATCAAATCGGCCCCTAGTATACCTAGCATTATTGTATTGATCCTAGTATTATTGTACTAATTAGACCTCCAGCAGCGAATGTACGGATATTGGGCTGAGATTTGATCTGGCTGTAACACCAGGAGCACATAAAATTGTAGACTCAGAACGCTGCTGTATTATAAACTTTTGGCCCACCCATTTTTATTGCAGCAGTGGCTTCGGTTTTGTTTTTTGTTCGACATTCAGTTTTAAAACATCCATCTTCATTAGTGCTAATGGTTAGAACACAAACACGAAGCGCGATGTGTGTGCCCGGCGAGAACACCTTTCCGCCCATTGTGCGGGCGCCGCCCCCTTCCTTCCCTTCGCCGGAGGGGCGGTACGTCCCGCGATGTTAATTGCCGCTCCGGGGGCGGAATCCCTACAAAACATACCGCGCGCCGCGCGGCGGAAGCTGCGAAATGCACAACGCAGACTCGTGCGTTAAAGCGGTAAGGAAAATGAATGCGTTTACACAACTGTTTTTAATCATTGGGCGCGGAAAAGGCTCTTTTCTATCGCAGATAAATGAGTCTCAGCGCTGTATTGTTTCGTGTTAGCCCCTCTTCGCGGAACAAAACTTTCAGTGTGCGCATGACGTGAACTGATGGAATTTTTCGGTAACTCTTTGTTTGCTGTACTGTGTGATTAATTGTTGCTGTTTGATAAAGTTTTAAAAAATGCGTTTACCTAGTTCGGTTGGTTTGTAAATGTTTCAGTAATGTTCATATGAGCTAAAGTATACAGCAACGATCTCTTGTCTAAATTAGTAGTTTACAACTGACACGCTCGTTTCCACAAATATCACGAACTCATTAGAATAAGCATTTTGTAACTCACAAAAAGTAATCTCCATATAATAATTATTTTAACTTTAAACTTGCACTTTATTTTGAAGTTGATTATACTACCTAAACATAATAATGATGGAATGTAAAAACTGTCAGAATTAGTTCGTAATGACCTCTCAGAATTTGTTTGTAAAAGTATCGCAGGATATTGAGACAATTAATGTTGATAGAACACCGCGAAGGAATGTAATTACGTACTTTCATTAGTGTAACATTATTTTCTCAGATTAATTCACATTACTAATCTGAATGTTCAAATAAATGATTGTAACCAACGAGAAATATAACATTTTTCTGAGAATTTCTGTTACATTTAAATACTATATTCATTGCTACGATTTACAAAACTGGTCACCACTTCTTTGGTTCATTTTGAAACAACCCGGGGGTTTAAGAAGTGAAAACTCGTAACATTTACTGAAACTTAGATGATTGAGAACGTATGTCGATGGTTTGGAAATTATTGTTTTGAGTTTCTTTCGGAGGTAGGTACAATAAAATAGTCTTCCATAATTGAATAAAAAGGTAACTCAAGAATATTTCCAGTTTTCAAGGTGCGTCGTTATTTAATTTTTTTAAAATAGTGATACCAAAACTAGAGGTATAAGAGTAGATTACTTCGGTCGACGAATTTTCGCCTGCACGGTGCGAGAGCAGATACGTGATCTGGCCAGACTAAATGGACGCCTTGGTACAAACGTAGGAACAAATAACAAAACGAATAAAGAAAATGTAAAAAACAGTTTAAACAGAGAAACATTTAATGGTGTAGTCTTTTCTGGGCGTGTTTAAGGGAAAAAAGAGAAACAAACCTTTAAGATAGTACTAATAGTTAGAAATATAATTCTACCTTTCTGATCGCAACGCTCTCAGCCGGGCCTCACTTGCGTTCCTAGAGTGCTGATTGGTTGTATTATTATCGAACGATTTTCCTAAGGATGAGTCAAAGTGACAGCTAGTGCTGGCATCATAACTGAAGGTTTTGTGGCCGTTGTGCCCTCGAGCCCATTAGACTCTTTTCCTGCATTCGTTCGTTTGCAGTTGGCGAACTTGTAAATGGCTTCGACGCTTCCTTTTGTGATGTCGTCGTCCGACGAAAATACAGTCCGCCGCGAGAAATAATTGAAATTAGGAAGTGCAGTGTTATGTGGTCTTCTGTAAAAACTATTTTTTTCCATAAACATTATATTAAATTCACTTTTTGTGTGATAAATATTGTTTATTTTAAAACCGAGACTTGAATGCGAGATGCGTACAGGTGCACGTGTTTCCAGCTTAAAATCATTTTGCTTTCTATTTACATTCGTGACAGTTTTCTTTTACTGATTGTGAGAGCATATTAAGAGATTTTCCACTACGAAATTAAATTTAAATATTTCCCGGACTCGCGTACGTGCATATACCTCAGCGAAACTCTTAGACTTCTGCTTAGGGATGTTTTCACAGGAGCCATTAGCACTTTACGAAGGGGCGTGACTGAACAGCTGTCGCGGCGGAGGGATACTTCTTTGAAATACATGTGATGTTCACTTGTTTTCGCGAACTGTCACTTTGGCTCATCCTTAGGAAAATCGTTCTATACGAGGTGCGCAATAACGCCCCTCCTCCTTGCTTCATGGTCTAAATCGCTATCTGCTGATTCTTTCTTCGCAACCCGCCGCTTTCGTTCCTCGGAGGCGGTTCACACGAAGAAAAATCGTGCTGTGAAGGCTCCCCGCGTTGCAGGTATTGTGTTTGCTCCCAGGAGGAGATACGTTATCAGTTCCAGTGCATTCGGAGTTGACGAGGTGAAACAAACGACGAGTAGCGCGTGTGTAGTCTGACAGTGTAAACGATATCGTTATCGACCGGCGCTGCGTGGCATTTCAAAGGCGGCTCGCATTAAAGCTGCGCAAAAAACTACAAGGGAAAACAACATTAGCTGCTACAACGACTGCTCATTTGGTCTACAAATATATGGATGGAAATACACAATAAAAATGTGTAACTATCATGTACGCAAATTAATTTATGTAGACTGTAAGATTGTCGCCTAGTCGTTTATGTCTTAATCTATTTCCTGAACACTTTTCATAATTTTGTAATTTGGAAATCCCATCTTGTCCTAATTTCTTCGTAAATCGTTTGCATTGGTTATGTTTTTTCTGTGAACGTGTGTTTTAAATAACGAAATGTTTTCATAAAGTTATCTACGAAGAGATCAGTCATAATGTTATAAATTAAATGACAGGAAGTCGTGTCGACTGTCAACTCTTCCTTTAAAATCGTACCTCTGAATTAAAGTTTTGCTAAACAATTATTCCTTGATAAGAACGATCAGTTGGTCCCTTTAACTTTCGTACATACTCGAATAATAGAGAAAGAATTTTAATGCTACGGCAAAAAGATCGATTATTAATTGAAAAACTCGATTTGTGGTCCATGGTACCGAAACATTGATTGAAAGAAAAACGACGATCACAAGTAATGAAAGGAATGTTAAAGCAAAGGCACGAAAACGTTTCCACCGATAGATCTCGGTCGAAAAAACGGCCATTTTTCACTCGACCGAAAAAAACACCTCGTCCCTGTGCTATTCTAAGGACTCGCACTACACGGCAGGGCTTCGGCCATCACCGTTACAAAGCCCTCGCCGGCGTTCACGTGACAAGAGCAAACGAAATCGTGAGTGGTCAAAGAGGTACAAAGAACCTGATATCGACCCAAACGACCTGGAACGTGCGAACGCTGCTACGTAACGTACCTCCGGACAGCCTGCTGTGCCGTTTCTCCCAAAACGTCTGTTGACTAGCCAATGGGAGTTCCAGGAAGAAACTCGTTCGTATCTGCAAATTATTGTCTGTACAGGAGAGTAATTTCAAAGAAGTAAACCTATGAGTACTCTTAATTAGTTTTACACGAGATTATTTCGCTCGTACCCACGGTAATCAATATAAGATTGCTAGATGACAGCTGGTGAACGGTAATTGTAACTTCGTCAGTTGAGCCAGAATTTCAAGAGCAAAATCCAAAATTAAAGATGCAGCGAAGTTGAAAGTTCTAAACAAGAAGTATCCATTACGTGAAATAGTAATAAAGAAAAGTACAGTTGATACTGATGGAAATAGTTTGCAAAATTACAAGTGAAAAGAAATTAAGTGAAACAGATATCTTTTTAGAAAAAAAGGAGTAATACTGAATCGGAAAGAATGAGCAGAATTGTTCTAATCCATAGTATTGGAAAGGAATATCTGTAGCATTTCTTAATTACATTTCCACACACTTTCATGTTGCTTACATGATCTAGCTACAATATATGGAGCCTCAAGATCAAATTAGCCTCAAAGGTTTCTCATGTACATTGCGTTCCCAGTACTCCACCGCTAACGCACATGACACGACATTCGATCCTTCTTTACCAGACAAGGCGAAGCTGTCGGGTCCAATTTGACTCGGCCCTCTGCGAGCGAGCGCAGGATGCTCCAAGTGCGCTCGAGATTGTAACGCTCGAGCGAGTACCAGCGAATAAATAGAACGCCTTGCAGCACTATAGTATTAGTATTCTTTTATATGTAATCGAGTATACGTAATTGATAATTCGTAATCTCTGTCTCCGCGCGGCCGTCTGTCCACGTGTCCGTCTGTCCGCGTGTCCGTCTGCCCGCGTGTCCGTCTGCCCGCGTGTCCGTCTGCCCGCGTGTCCGTCTGTCCGCGTGTCCGTCTGTAATTCGTAATCTCTGTCTCCGCGTGTCCGTCTGTCCGCGTGTCCGTCTGCCCGCGTGTCCGTGTCCCGTGTCCGTCTGCCCGCGTGTCCGTCTGTCCACGTGTCCGTCTGCCCGCGTGTCCGCCTGTCTACGTGTCCTTCTGCCAACGTGTCCGTCTGTTCACGTGTTCCTCAGTTCACGTGTCCGTCTATCCGCCAGAAAATTCTGAGTTCAACAAAAGCGTTATGTGCGTCATTATTTTAAAAGTCCATGTGTTCTGTTCGTACGAGAAAATTGAAGCAAGCGTTTTTTTTTATAATTTACATAAACTTCAAGCAGAAATGAGTAAAAACTACACTTTCTTCACAAAATTGTATACGAGCTTTTTTTGATGGAATTTTTTGCAACAAATTTCATTAAAGAAAAACATTTTCAATAGTGTACTATTGCCCTGTTAACTGTTTTCATTATTGTAAAATATGAGAATTTTCTGAAAATGGGACCAGAAACACTTTTTATACAGTCCTTTGATCCACACGATGAGAAAATTTAAAGGGGCAAAGCTCCGGAGCCAATCTGTTGTGCCACATCTCTGGCAACGCTCAGACGACGAAGTATGGCGTCGGGCCCGCCGCCACGACGCATAACACTGTTACCCACGAACGACGGGGTGTGACGTCGGCGACTGGGCGTCATGGCCTGAAAGACGAGGGGTCTTGCCCGCGAAGGTGGCTCGGGACATTATCACTGTAGTGCCGAGCGCGAGGGTCTAGGAGTCCGCTCTCAACCGTTTCAGAATTTTCGATTGATTGATTGATTTTTCGTGTTTCCGGGCGCGTCAACTGCTGTGGTCATTAGTCCCGTCAGTGTAGTGAATGTTTTTTCTCGGGAGGTGGCGGTGATCTTCCCCTGCTGGATGGCGAGATCCGGCGCCGACCTACCGTTGGCTAGCGGGGTTTCCCCCTACCCAGGACTCTCCCACCAGCGGGGCACAGCCCCCAGCCGGGACAAGCTCTAAGCTCCCGACCGAATTCCCGAAGTATATGGTAGTGTAGTGAATGTTAGTGTAAGTGAGAGAGTAAGGGGAGAGGATAAGACAAGGAAGACGGAGGACAGATCACGCGCGGTCCGTGGCCCGTTTGTTAGGGTACTGCTCCGGCATTTGCCTGGTGTTGATCGGAGAAACCACGGAAAACTACCGATCAGAGCAGCCAGCCGCTAGAATTCTCCTCCAGTCAGCGACTTAATTCGATCTAGCTGGAAAGCTAGTGTCGAAAATCCTGCTGTCGTCAGGACTCAAACCTAGGACCTCCCGTTTAGAGGCGCTGCAGTGACATCAGTTGATGCACTGAGCTACGGCTTCCGGTTTCAGAATTTTCGACACTACATAACTACAAAGACGCTCGAATTCTCCTCCAGTCAGTGGCTGAATTCGGCCTAGCTGACTGCCCTGATCGATAGCTTTGAGTTTCTCCGGTCACCACCTGGCGAATGTCGGAGCAATTAACAAACGGGCCACGGACTGCGCGCGAATTTTCCTTCCTCTTCCTTTCCTTTCCTCTCCCATTATTTACACACACACTTACACTTACAAGCACTACACCACCACACCCGTCGAGAGACCAATCAAGAGCTTGAAGTTTGTCCCGGCCGAGGGCGGTGCCAGGCTGGTGGGAGATAGCTGGTAGGGAAAATAACTTTTCTGAAGTACAAAAAATTTCTGCAAAATTTGTTTGGAGAAGACGTTCTAGTTCTGAATTGATATCGTGGGAATCTTTGGTAAACGTAGAGAGAAATCACAACTTACTAAGAGGTTGTGGCGCATGTGGGGAAGAGCTGGCAAGATTATGTCCACATACGTCACGTGGAAGTACCATGGTTCGTAAATGTGGCAAAGAACATAGAGAACAAAAAGTAGGTAAATTGTCATTTGTAAACAGAACAAAACAAAATTGAAACGAATTACCTGCAACTGTGATGGAGTCTTACCCTCAGAATGTCAACATTTTTTAAAGTAGAGTAAATAAATAGTATTCTTTTTAGAATATGTTAAATAAATTATTTTATATTAGTAGGTAATCTTTAGCATGATAGGGCTAGGACATTAATTTTGTAAAATTGTATGAAGTATTTTGTAAATATTTTAATATTTGTTTGTTTTGGGTATTTGTACCAACAATTTCGAAAACATCACCACCTGAAATATTTCTATGTATTCCGAAAGAACATAATAAATATTCTATTCTATTCTGTTCAATTCTAACAATTCACACACAAATCATATTTATTAACAATGCGTGCTATATGTTTCGAGGTCTCTACCGTCTTTCCAGTGTTACGCCAGGTAACTTGGTAGAGAGCAAAGAAACATAGATAGCAACAAGAGATAAAATAAGTTGAATTATTCATAGAGAAGCGGAACAAGAGAATACAGAAGAAAAGAAGTAAGATATACAGAAAAACAAAAATTTTTAAAAGATGAAAGGGAAAGAGAACATTATGAGGAAAGGATGAGAAACGAGCAATGGAAAGGAACGAAAAATAAGCAACAACGACGAAGAATTAGAGACGAAAACGGGCGTGAAAGGCAAAGGCACGTATCAAAGTCGTTGTGCCTGAAGCCGAGGGCTTTCTCGCAAGGGGCGACCAGGGGGGGGGGGAAAGGCAATTTGGGGGAGAGAGAAGGGGCACGAGGACGTGACGCAAGTGCGAGGGCACCGGCGGTGCGGGGCGGGGCGGGGGCCGGGGCGAGGCGGGGCGAGGCGGGGCGGGCGGGGCGGGGCAGGTGCGGGGCGGGGGCGGCGGGACTGGGGCGGGCGGGGCGGCGGCGGGGCGGGCGCAGGGCGGGTGCGGGCGGGTGCGGGCGGGTGCGGGGCGGGGCGGGCGGGGCGGGGTGGCGGCGGGCGGTCGCGGGGCGGGGCGGTCGCGGGGCGGGGCGGGTGCGAGGCGGGTGCGGGGCGCGGGCAGGGGCGGGGGCTGGGAGAAGCGTTGATGGAGGGTGATGGCCGCGTGGCGATGGCAGAGAGGTCGTCGAAGGGGGGGGGGAGTTGTGACGCCTTTCGCGGGCGAAACTGCGTTTGGGAAACTCGCTACGCGGCGCCACAAGCACTTCTAAGGCAGTCTCCCCGTGAGACCTTCCGCGGCCGGCACTTTCCGCCCTGTCGCTCCGCTCCGCGTATCAAACGAACACACTGCAAGCGCTGCCCCGAAGTGGGAATACTCGCCTGTAATCCAGGTCCATTCACGTCGCTTCATGAGGATGTCGCAACACATATGGAAGTAATATTTATCCGCATTGTATTTTCATGAGGTGATTATTTTTTGTGTTCAGACGCGTCTACTGTTAAGTTTAATAATTATTTAAGTGTAGCATGTTAAAGTGCGCAACGCATTGTCGTAGGACAGTGCCTCAGAAGCCTCTGACTGTTCCTGTAGTCAGTATGCACTAATTTTAACACGACGGCGATTTATTCCTTCAGATATGATATAATCGCATATAGCAGGAGTCCCACCCCACGGGTCCGCGAAAATCTTTTTAATCACCCTTTATATAGAAGGGGTATGAAGGTGTAACGTTTCAAATACAATTTAAGTATATTGTTCATCATGTATTTATTACGATGGCAACGCTGGTTGTTGATGATGATAACGAGAGAGAGAATTTGTTGTCTGAGTCAATGATTTGTAAGAAAGTTGTAAAATGCTATATGCTATAAAATAATGCTAATATGCTATAAAACAAGAACGTAAAAGTCATGGAATATTGAAGTGCCTTGTAATACATATTTTGAAAGAATCTACGTGATGATGTTTGTAAGTAATCTGAATGTTAAGTGTTCAACTGTGCAACGTTAAAAAAGGAGGTATTTTTACCTACGTTTTTTCGAGTCTGGACCTTCGTCCGCCACTTCAATCTGCGTTGCGAGGCTCCAGGGGCCTCTGTTTGCCCCTTGTCAGCCTCGAAGCCTCTCGCCGCCCTCCGCGCACACCTCCATTTGCATCCGCCCTCCGGCTGCGCTCGGGAGCTCAGGCAAACACGGCCCGGCTTAGGAGGCTCAGAGCATCAACCGATGTCACTGCAGTGCCTCTGACCGGGAGGTCCTAGAGTTCCACTCCCGACGGTAGTCGAATTTTCGTCTCTAGCAACATAGCTGGGTCGAGCTCATTCGTTGTCTGGAGGAGAATTCTCACAAACGCCTGTTCTGAACGGTAGTGTTTCGTGATTTCTCCCTCCAGCACCAGGCGAATACCAGAGCAGTACTGTAACGATGGATAACGGACCACGCGCGATCTTTACTTCCTGTTCGTTGTCCTATTCTCACCCCGTTACTTACACGTACTTACACTTACATACACTACAGCCCCCTCGTAGCTTGTACCGGCTGGGGGGGCGTCCCGCTGGAGGAAGCAGACGCAGCAGACATAGCTCTTCAGCTAGATCGAATTCAGTCACTGCCTGGAGGAGAATTCTAGTGGCTGGCTGCTCTGATCTGTAGTATTTTGTTGTTTCTCCGATCAACACCAGGCGAGTGCCGGAGCAGTACCCTACCAAACGGGCCACGGACCGCGCGCGATCTTTCCTTCCTCTTCCTTGTCCTATCCTCTTCCCTTACACACACACACTCTTACACTGACATGCATTATACTATCACATATTCCGGGAGACCGGTCGGGAGCTTAGAGCTTGTCCCGGCTGGGACAGTGCCCCGCTGGTGGAAGAGTCCTGGTTAGGTGGGAAACCCCCCTAGCCGACGATAGGTCGGCGCCGGATCTCGCCATCCAGCAGGGGAAAATCACTGCCGTCTCCCGAAAAAACATGCACTACACTAACGGGAATAATGACAAAAGCCGTTGAGGCGCCCGGAAACACGAAAAAAACAAACCAAACCAAACGAAGTGTACGTTGGCGCCGGATATCGCCATCCAGCAAGGGAAGACACCGACATCTCTCGCCATAAAAACGTGCACTATACTTACGCGAATAATGATCTTAGCTGTTGATGCGCCCCAAATCATCAACAATCCATCCGTCACCCGCCGAGCGGCGAGACGCGGTCCCATTCAGAAGTTAAAGAACAAGGCGCTCAAGAAAAGTGGGCGTTGTGCGAGGCGATTTTAATATATCAATAGGTATTTAATATATCGCAGGTATTTTTTTAAACTAGTCACTTAAAAGTGATACGTCTTCTGGGCGGAAAGAAAAAAAGCGTTACCCAACAAAACCGGTCAAAGGGAGAGCATGCGCTTCATTTAAGTTAACAATTTGTAGCAGGAAGTGTAGTACTAAATGAGAGTGTATATGAGAATTGTTTATCCAGAAAGTGTTAAAATAAATGATGTTGTAATGCTGTTATGGCCATAAAATTCACTTGCAAGTTATGATTTCAAATTGAATTTTCTTCTGATCATGAAATATCAGTTAATATTACTTACGTTCCAATGTCTCATGTGTAATTTGTGTAAATGGAATTTCATTAAAGTAGTGTGGCGAATGAGCAGACCTTATGAGCACAGCCTTGCTACAAATAAAGACCATATTATTATTATTATTATTATTATTATTATTATTATTGTTGTTGTTGTTGTTGTTGTTGTTGTTGTTATCAATAGTATTGAACGAGACACACGATAACAAACTTGATCTACCGCTCCGTTTAAAAACGTCAACCGCATCTGTTATTTGTTCCACATTGGCCTATTGAAGATAACAATAACAAACGTGAGCGCTAATAATAGTGAGGCAATATGCTTAGGGCACGTGCACTCAGAAGAGCGCTGAAGAAAAGAAAGTTAATTCCGTCGCTGCCGTTCCGAGGCTGCGGACTCGGAGAGAAAGGGCCTGCGGTGGCATTTGCAAGGCGCGAGCCCACCGCTGGCCACTGGCAGTGGGGGGGGGTGACGCCCACTTCCTCTGCGAGCTGCGCCGCGGCCGCGCAGTCACTTGGAGCAGATGTGGCGAAGACGGCACAGCGGCGATGCCACGTGACTGGCGACACGTGGCCCCCTGCGCTGCCGGCGCCCGTCAAGTCTAACTTTGACGCATATTGGGAGCTTCTGGAAATCTTTCGTTCTCTCTCTCTCTCTCTCTCTCTCTCTCTCTCTCTCTCTCTCTCTCTCTAATGCTTTTCTTTTTTCGTCTCCCCTCTTTTCGTCTCACTCTCTTTTCTTCTCCCCTTCTTTTCGTTTCACTCTCTTTTGCTCTCCCTCTCTTTTCGTATCACTCTCTTTTTGTATCACTCTCTTTTCGTATCACTCTCTTTTCGTATCACTCTCTTTGCGTATCACTCTCTTTGCGTATCACTCTCTTTTCGTATCACTCTCTTTTCGTATCACTCTCTTTTCGTATCACTCTCTTTTCGTATCACTCTCTTTTCGTATCACTCTCTTTTCGTATCACTCTCTTTTTCCCCCGTATCACTTTCTTTCCTTCTTCAAATTTTCTTTTCTATCCTTCTCGATATTTATTCTCGAAAAATATTAGTTTTCTCTCTTTTGAGAGCGTTCATGTTCCTGGATTGTAGATTTTTCTTCTTATTTACTTAATTTACATTTTAAACCACCAAATATTAAAAAAAGTACATCCATAAGGTATAGTGCATCCATAAAGACAATACAGCACATTGGCGACGTGAAGGAGTTCGTGTTCTCTTGTTGCGGAGGCTTCGCGAAGAGGCGACGGGCGAATCTTACACGGCCACGTGACGCCGTCCGCACGAGGTAGCCTCTGACTTTGACGTGTACGCCGGTTCCTCGAAACCCGTCCACGCAGTTCTTAGAAGCTCTTTGACTCAATAACGAGGATCTCGTGACCGCTGATTCCCTCTCCCAACGCAAAAGGTCACCAGTCCGCCTCCTCCCCATCTCGGGAATGGGAGGCTTATGTTTGCGATTTTTTTTTTTTCAGAAACACAAAACGACCACAAATCGTTAGCTGCCATTGTGCAGTGTTGACAGTCTTCTCAAGTTTTTTTTTTCGTCAAAGTGCTGGGGAGTGCTGATTCATTGGCTTCAAACGCCGTTGCTATTGTCTCTTGCTGGGAAGGGACGCGCCCAACACTTTGCGCTGACTGGGCACAGAGCTGCCCCTTGCTTCAAAGGTTAATGATCCCTCTACGCGGAAATGTCATTTTTAGACTTTTCAAATAAGTGAGATGACCTACTTCGTATATGGCATGCCACCAAGTCAACTGTACGTCGCGTAAAGTTGTAAAGCATTTGCTGTCGTATAGTCGAAGTATGTTCATGAGATTAGTTTGCTGCTGCAAATGAAGCACAACCTGCACTCATTCCGGAGGTAACAAAGTCCAGAGCGTCAAATATTAGGAAGAACTAACAACAGCAGAAAAATCATTACGACGCGCCAATTCACTTGCAGGCATATGTCGCAAAAAAATATAATAAGATCGGGTAACAGTATCACTTTTTATTATTTTCAGACAAGTATTGAAATAAATGAATTTAAAATATTTCAAGGTTAGTATTTTGCTGACATAATATTCTCTGTTATTCCATTCATCACAAAATAATAATAAGATTTAAATTACTACCCCCTATAAATAATAGAGAAAACAGGTAGTAATGTTTCGAGAATATGAGTGAGGAAAATTACAGGTTCTAGCACATACTTTTTTGCATTACTTGTAACTTTTGAAATTTGTAAAAGTTCAGAGATTCAAGAGAAATGAAATCTGTTCTATTTTAATTAGTGTACATTGCCCTTCATTAATAGAGAGTTTGTGCCCGCCATAGAGGTCAGCACTATCGACTTCCTGCGCATGGGCAGATGCTCCAACGCGATGCGAAACTTGAACTGCGCATGCCCAGAAACTGATGTCACTGCAGCGCCTCTGACCGGGAGTTCGAGTTCTGACGGCGGCAGGATTGTCGACACTAGCTTTTCAGCTAGGTCGAATTCAGTCGCTGTCTGGAGGAGAATTCTAGCGGCCGGCTGCTCTAATCGGTAGTTTTCCGTGGTTTCTCCGATCAACACCAGGCGAATGCCGGAGCAGTACCTTAACAAAACGGGCCACGGACCGCTCGCGATCTTTCCTTCCTTTTCCTTATCCTATCCTCTCCCCTTACACACACACACTTTACACTAACAAGCACTACACTACCACATATTCCGAGAGCACTACCGGTCGGGAGCTTAGAGCTTGGGCCGGTTGGGGCTGTGCCCCGCTGGTGGGAGAGTCCTGGTTAGGGGGAAACCCGACTAGCCGACGGTAGGTCAGCGCCAAATCTCGCCATCCACTGGGGGATGATCACTGCCATTTCCAGAGGGAGGCAAACATGCACTACACGTACGGGACTAATGACCTAAGTTGTTGACGCGCCCGGAATCACTAAAGAACCAACCAACCAAGCATGACCAGAAGATCGAGAGTGACGTTCGAGGGGGCACAAATTCATCAATGGCTGCGAAGAATCCTACCGAGAGGCTGCCTGCAACACGTCATCGACTTGGCCCGAGGCCAATCATCTCGCCTCGCGCCAATCATCTCGTCCAGAGCAATTGTCGAAAGGTCGTGTCACTGGCAAGATAATTTGCAATCTTAGATATTTAAGCCGCCGCAAATTAATAATGAACTTCAAAATTAGGAAGGCGCTCGGCCACAAATACCTCCCGATAATGTGTACATATAGAGTTGCAAAATGTGCCATAAATGCATGTAGGTCCTGAGATATTCTTTTCTTTTTTTTGTTAATATACGCACATCGTCTCTGGCAATGCGATTGTGTGTGTGTGTGTAATTAATAACCTTAAATTGGCATCATACCCCGACTCAGAACCACCCAATGTTTCCAGAAAGCTCTTGCGTCGGCATTATTTTGGACGAGAAAAACAGCGTACAACGTGCCCAACCCCATCCCCTATGAACGTACTTGGCCTCTGTCCCATTCTATAAATATTGTGTATGACGTAGGGCTCATCACATTAAATTGTCGCAGCAACGTGTGTTTCTTTGAAAAAATATTGCGTATGACACCGTGTCGACATAGTGGGTTTTTTTCTATATGTTTTACACACACAAATGCAATATTTCACAGAAATGTGGCAATAATATGTATCTTTAATTTCAGTAGTTGCATTTGTAATTGTGCGCAGGAAATCGGGGATTTTTCGACAGAAAAACTCTTATGGTCGGTCATTGGTAACAAAAAGTGGGCAAATCATCTTCCTATATAGTAAATTACTTCCTCTAATACATTGATCAATGTTTTATTTGTTCTTGACACCCAAAAATCGAATAGTGGCAAGGCGTCAGTCCGTCTCTTCGTTTGTCCATTCTCCTGATTGATTAGTAATTCCGGTCTCGTCAACTAATAAGGTAACTTGTCCCGTACGTGTAGTGAATGTTTATTCCTCGTGGGTGTAGCGGCGATATTCCCCTCTGAATGGTGAGATCCGGTGCCGACTTACCCGTCGGCTGGCGGGATTTTCCCAATTAGGTATCTCCCAACAGCGGGGCACTGCTCCAACCTCGACAAGCTCAAAGCTCCCAACAGATTCCCCGTAATGTACGCTAGTGTAGTGCTTGTAAATGTGTGTGTGTGTGTGTGTGTGTAAGGGGTGAAGATAGGTCAAGAAGGGGAAGGAAAGATCACGCACGGTCTGTGACCTGTTTGTTAGGATATTGCTCCGGCAGTCGCCAGGTGTTCATCGAAGAAACCAAGGAAAACTTAGCGATCAGAACAACCGGCCGCTAAAATTCTCCTGTTGACAGCGACTGAATTCAACCTAGCTATCTAGCGAGTTTCGGAAATATTGCCACCTTTGGGACTCGAAGCCCAGGACTTCCCTATCAGAGGCACTTCAGTGACGTCAGTTGATGCCCTGAGCCAGCTCTCTTCGCCTCGTGTGTCTGTTTGTGGTCAATGTCCAAACATTTCAGACGACTTTCTTCAAAATTGATATTTTCTGATCGATCTGAACGAGGCCCTGCAAGTTTGTATATAAATATTTTAATTTGGCGTGTACTTTACAGGAACTCTTCATTTTTAGAATTTTCAAAAAAATGGTTCCAAATTTTTTGATTAAACATTGTCTTTGTATGACGTAAAAAACGTCTTAATTGTACGAAAATTGCAATTGTGTGATTTAATTTTTTTCGCGTTTTTCTACAACTACAATATTGAAGATAAACATTTTTCTCCTGAACAAAATAACTTTCTCAAAGATTTTTGCAATAAGTTTTGGAATAATTTTTCAAAAATATGCGTCATTTGTCTGATATTTTGCTTGAAATCTGGGAAATAAAATTTTTTTTTCTAACAGGGCAGGACATTTTAAAAAATTTCTTTTCTTCATCAAAGGACGACAAAAAACTAGTGCTGATCCCATTTTCGGCAACTTACTTACATATTTTCCATGAATGACCGTATTAAAGAAAATAAACAACGCTGGATACAACAAATACATAGAATGGATAATACGAGAATAACAAAATCAGTATTATCTTATAAAACTTTAGGAAGAAGAGAAATAGAACCTAAAAGGTTGGAAAACGAAACAGGCTATTAGCCAATCCTTAAAAAAAAAAAAAAAAAAAATTATTAATTAATCAAGAAGAAGAAGAAGAAGAAGAAGAAGAAGAAGAAAATGCTATACGATTCATACCTACGCCGGCATTTACATTTCCTAAAGAGGGCCCGCTACGAGGTATGTGGCTGAGAACTGCAGGGGCGAATGCATGGCATCGCCAGGAACCTGATTGTGAGCGCCAGGGCGTGTGGGTGGCGCGGCGTGTACATAGCGGGGCCTGATCACGGGCACGGACGGGGCGTTGGGCGGGGCGGTTGGGGGGGCGTTGGGCGGGGCGTTGGGCGGGGCGTTGGGCGGGGACGTTGGGCGGGGCGTTGGGCGGGGCGTTGGGCGGGGCGTTTGGCGGGGCGTTTGGCGGGGCGTTGGGCGGGGCGTGGGCGGGGCGTTGGGCGGGGTTGGGCGGGGTTGGGCGGGGGTTGGGCGGGGCGTTGGGCGGGGCGTTGGGCGGGGCGTTGGGCGGGGCGTTGGGCGGGGCGTTGGGCGGGGCGTTGGGCGGGGCGTTGGGCGGGGCGTTGGGCGGGGCGTTGGGCGGGGCGTTGGGCGGGGCGTTGGGGTTTGCCAGGAGAGATGCAGAGTGGAGTGAGGCAGCGTCGTTGGGCGGAGCGAGGCGGAGAGGCGGGGAGCGGAGCGGGAAAGGGCTGGGCGCGGTGAGGCGGGGCGGGGCGGGAGCGGGCGTGAAGTGTGCTCCCTGGAGGCTGTCGCGCCGCCGTCCGCCCTGTGTCAACGTGGGAACCGACGTTATTTCGCGCGGGGCCTCGTTTGCTCAAGCTAACTGCCGCCTCGAATCGCCTGCCTCTCCTCTTTGAAGGCCCCGAGCCCTTCGGCGGCGGCGGCGAGAGCACAGGGCGGAAGCGCTACGAGGAGGATTCGGCAAACAGCAGCCGCCCCCTTCTCTCCACCCTCCCGAACCCCCTCCCACTCTCTCTCTCTCACTCTCTCTCTCTTGCCCACGCTCTAATTCTACGCAAGTTGCCACACTATTCTTCCTTCCATACCTCCGCCCTTTCCCCGCCCCCAAAATAAGTCCCTCACCTCTGCCCCCCTCTTCTCCCAGTCCCACGTCTCTGTCCATCCTCCAACGGCTCGGGTCACGGCACGGCCCACGGCTTGGGCCACGGCTCGGATGACGGTTTGCGCCGCGGCTCTTCCTACGTTTTGGTCCGAACTTCGCCACCTCCTCCGTCCCTCTCCCTACCCTTGCTCTCCCCGCTCGAAATTCACTGCAGCTTTTCTTTTCACGGCGCACAGCTACGCTCAGTGCTTCTACGCCGAGTTTTGTCTTGTCAAACTTATATGTACGGTGTATTCAGGATAGCGGAGGTATCAACCACAAGTAGAATATACAATATGAATTTTAATATACAGATAATTTAGCCTTAATTGTATTTTGGGCTTTCATCCCATTGTCAGTGGCTCTGAAATATTGAAATTGAACGAACAAATTCGCATATGAATTACTTAGACATACAGAAGAAATAAATAACACAAAATAACACTAATTTTTTACGGATCCACGTTAGTAGATTAAACACGGGGTAGGTTCTAAGATGGCGCCATTTTGTGTGTCGTACGAAGTACAGACACACACTGAGGGTAGATGAGGGAGGAAATACATATAAGCGCGAGAAAGCTAGTCAAGAAATAAATGTATAATGGGTCTGGGTTTTAATTGAGATTCTTCATTGAGACATATTAAGTTAGGATTTTTGTATGATTTTAGAATTATTAAATTTTGAAAAATGTTCAGTTTGTCTTTATTTTTGAAGTGCACAATTTTGAACTTGGTATCCAGGGTGATAATTTCGAATTATGTCGTTGGCAAATGTGGAGTTTTTCAGTTTCAATCTTCACGAACTAAAATGTTCATTGAGTCTACAGGAGAACTTTCTCCCTGTTTGTCCTACTTATGCTGAATTACAATTCTTGCATTTTAATAAATAAACTTCATTTTTTCCATCAAGGTTACAGGGAATTTATTGTTGGGAAAATGTTTGGAGGGTGTTATAAGTTTTATAAGCCATATATATATGTTAAATTTATTGAATACTATTCTTATCTTTCTGGATATAGTACCAATATATTGGATATTTAAAAAATGTTTCTTTTTTTTGGAAGGATTTACTAGTTATTAATTTAATTTCTTTTTATTTAATAAATTTCTTAATGATGGAAGGGTTGTATCCATTATTTTGACCTATTTGTAAAATAGTGTTAGCTTCTTCATTAAAATCTGATTTTCACATGGGCACGTTTAATAGTCTATGGATCCATGAATGGAAAACTGTAAATTTATGTTGATAGCTATGGTTTGAATTAAAGGGGATGGTCATATGTTTGGGTGGATTTTCTAAAAAAAATATGTTTATTGTTTTGTATAGAAGTGGTTACGTCTAAGAAGTTGAGGGTATGGTTCTGTCCTAATTCCATTTTGAAAGATGAATTAGGGTGAGGAGAATTTAAGAAATAAAATAATTGGTTAAATTGTCTGATCATACCTGTCCAAAGACAAATAATGTCAACGACATATCAAAAATAAGACTCAATATTCTTAAGCAAAAGTTTAGTACCAGTAAATAAATTATTTAATAGTGAAAAATTTGATCTAACCCGACTCTTCCCGACCTCATTCGAACCGACACGCGTTGACGAATCCCGATAACCATACAACCCCGCCCGACCCCGCCTCGACTCGACTCGACTCGACTCGACCGACCGACCGACTCGACTCGACTCGACTCGACTCGACTCGACTCGACTCGACTCGACTCGACTCGACTCGACTCGACTCGACTCGACTCGACTCGACTCGACTCGACTCGACTCGACTCGACTCGACTCGACTCGACTCGACTCGACTCGACTCGACTCGACTCGACTCGACTCGACTCGACTCGACTCGACTCGACTCGACTCGACTCGACTCGACTCGACTCGACTCGACTCGACTCGACTCGACTCGACTCGGCCCGACCCGACCCGACCCGACCCGACCCGACCCGACCCGACCCGACCCGACCCGACCCGACCCGATTCTGTTTCTAGCCTATCCTACTTGAATCAACTCAAAGCGAATCGATTCGGACACACAAGATCCAACCCAACGCGACCCGACCGGACTCCGATCTCCGACTCTGGTCCTCTTGCCGCGCTTCCCTCTGTCGACCTCTCCCCGGTTGAGTGGCACGTGTCTCCGAGCGCTTGTCGCGGCCGCCTTTGCTTAGCCTCTTCACCCGCAGGACGGAAGCGCTCCCAGCGCCGCCTGCGCTACGCGATCGCCTCGCGTCACGCGACCCCGCCCCTTTCACGTCACTCCCCTCCCCTCCCCTCCCGCCACCATGCGTCGAACCCGAGCCACGGTTGATGCACTCGCGTCCCTCACACACGTGCAGACGAGATCCTCGACAATTGCTAGGCTCACAGTGTACCCTACGTAAGACCGGGGATAATACCGCACGTAATAGACTACTCGTCTTCCATCTCTGCACCAGCAAAGGAGGCTCAGGGAGTCAATTGATGACACTGCAGTGCCTTTGACTAGGAGGTTACAGGGCTCAAGTCCCGGCGGTGGTAGGATTTTCGACACTAGCTAAACAGCTAGGTCGAATTCACCTGCTGTCTGGAAGCGAATTCTAGCTACCGGCTGCTCTGATCGATGGTTATTCGACGTTTCTACGATCAACACCACGCGAATGTCGGAGCAGTACCTTTACAAACGGGCCACGGACCGCGAGCAATCTTTACTTATTCCTTGCTGTATGTTCACCTCTTACTTACACACACTTACATCTACATGTACTACACTATCACATATGTTGTGAGTCTAGTCGTGAGCTTATAGCTTCTCCTGGTTCCATGCTGGTGAGTGATGTCTGGTTGGGGGAAATCTCGGAAACCGACTGTTAGGACGGCACCATTCAGCTGGAAAGCACCTCCCGCGATAAAAACATGTATTACACTTACGATGTTCATGACCATAGCAGGTGACGCACCCGGAATCACTAATCAATTGAGCCATATTTGTTGCGCCAAACCCCGCGTTCTCCACAGCCGTTCAGAGAAGATCCTCCGCCAATTGCTAGGCTCACAGTGTACCCTGCGCAAGCCCAGTGGTCTCACTGCACCAAAGTAGGCTACACACTTCACTCCACTGTGGCCGGAATTTTTATTCCCCTTTCATCGAAGTGGATTTTATGATTGACAAATGGAAGTACTCTCGTTTCTCCCTGCATCTCTTTCCGCCATCATCTCTTTCTTTACTCTCATTACACTCCCATAATCATCTTGTCCCATGTTATTTCAGTATTATAAATGAGTTTTGTGGTTCTCTCACGCAACCAATATTTATAAATGAGGTTTCTGAAGAAGACAATTTCTTGGAGATTTGGCGAATTGCACTCTAACTTCTAAAATATGAATGATTTATTGGAAAACACGCTTCTAAATATTCATTTCAAGTGCAACCAGCAACACTCGGGTAGCAGTGTTAAAATCTTTAGTATGCTAAGACTTGAAAACGATTCAATTTTCTTATGTAGTTTTTACGATACTGAAAAATTCCGTGTAATATTTATTTTTATAATTACTTTGTTCACATTGAATCCTATAAATAAGTAAATGATCTGATAAATCTTGTAATCGGTTGGCGCCAAGTATAATTTATTTATTTATTTTACGTCAAAAAAAAGTTAAAACTGCGTATGACGGGCTATGGAGAGAAGTGAATTCTGTGCACATTTTCAAAATTCTGTGATCCCTACACTAAGTCATATACTACTTGAATTATGAAAATAAAACAAAATAAAAAAACTCCCATGTAATAAAATCTATTTCTAAGGATAAAAAGGCAATAAATTTTGGCTCTTATCCATTTGGTCCTTCGGAATAATACTTCCTGCCGCGACAACATGGAAACGATAATTTGAATAATTGTATTTCCCACTGAATTCTAGAAGACGTGCACAGAAAATGAAGTTACATTTATGTCCAGAAGCAAAACAAGGAGCCATCTCAGCATTTGCTCAATGGATCAGGGAAACTGGACGAAAAACCTGATCGAGATGGGGGTCATTGACCCGGAGGCTGCAATACAATGCTTTTTACAGGTTGTTTATACACATTTATACAGTTCAAATGGTAAATGATGCATTAAGTATCATTGTTAAAATTAATGTTACTTTTCTTGTGATGCTCAGTATAGTCTCTAATTGTATAGAAACAGTTATGCAGCAGAAACGATTTCACTTTGAATTTAAACTTTTCTATCGAATTTAATCGTTTAATGTCATCTGGCAAAGTGTTGTAAAATAATGTACATGTATTGTATGTGAATTTTTTGTAATGAGCTGTTGATACTGTCACCTGATGAATATGATTACTACGTCGAGTTTTATAGTAATAGACTTCGGCATTTTCTGAAAATATATTCCCGCCCTTAAGTCATTTTTGACAAAAACCACTGATTCGTCAATAAACAGACAAGGTAATGGTAAAATTCCTAGATTAATGAAGAGAGGCTTACATGAATCAAGTGGGTGGGATTTGGTTATTATTCGTACAATTCGTTTTTGTAATCTAAAAGTCTGGGAGCTATAAGATGTATAGTAAGTAGTAAAAAAGAAAGGAACTTAAAGATGTAATGTTTATTGTCAACCGCTTGTCAAATGCTTTTGAAAAGGCACATGCCAAATGTGCGAAACGTTAAGTACCAATAAATGTATATGATTATACGTCTTAATTCCAGGTATCATCGTGGATTGATCCTATTTGGTCCAATAAATTTAAAAAGAACCATCTTTCTACAATATTATTATTATTATTATTATTATTATTATTATTATTATTATTATTGTTGTTGTTTTTATTGTTATTATTTAATAGATCAAGTCCGAATGAAATCCCATTATGAGTGAAATCCTGCCACACAATACTCTTTCTACACCGCCGACATCCTGTGTGAGGGCCCAGGAGGACGAGGAGCTTTGAGGACGCTTGCGGCTGCGCGCGGAGGTGAAGAGGTGATGGAGCAGCGGGTTGTCCTAATGCACCGCCCAGGCTCTTAGCTTCTGTTTCCGCGTTGGCTGCAGCCCTCGCCGCGCGCTTAACCGCCTCTGAGTGCCTGTCCGGCGCGGCGGCCGAGAAGCAGTGCTCGGGGCGACGGGGGCGGCGCGAGCGGGCCCCTAAGGGGCGTCGAGGGGAACCAGCCCTTGCCTCCCCCCCAGCCCCGCGCCCCCACCCGTCCAATGCACGCGAAGGTTATTTCTGCCGCATCTCCGGAAAGGCTTAAGATAGAAACTCGAAGCGCTGAGTTGGCGACGGACGTGGGGGATGGGAGAGGCTATTGATTACACCTGTGTCAGACGGCGGCCGTGGGATAGGAATTGAGATGGGGCGGGGTGAGGGCGGGAGTCGTGGGGTGGCGAGTGGCCAGAGGTAAGGTTTAAGGGATGGCTTCAGAGGCAGGGGCAGCCGCAAGGTAACGCGAGTGAGGACCGGAAGCTGAGGCTTTACTGGCGGCAGTCGCAGAAGTAAAGGGGGAGGAGACGAGGGAGCAGGCAAAATCCGGGAGACGACAGGGCTCGAGGTGAAATGGAAGGGTAATGTTAAGGCAGAGAAGGTCAGATGCTGAGGGGGGGGGAAGAAGGGAAGGGGGAGGGCAGGGGAATGAGGCGGGGCGAGATGGACGAAGGCGAGGGCGCCGACGGACGAGCCTGCGAGGAGGGATGTCGAAGCGGAGGGACGAGTCGGAGTCGTCTAGACGGAGTCGTCTAGACGGAGTCGTCTAGGCGGAGTCGTCTAGGCGGAGTCGTCTAGGCGGAGTCGTCTAGGCGGAGTCGTCTAGGCGGAGTCGTCTAGGCGGAGTCGTCTGGGCGGAGTCGTCTAGGCGGAGTCGTCTGGCGGAGTCGTCTAGGCGGAGTCGTCTAGGCGGAGTCGTCTAGGCGGAGTCGTCTAGGCGGAGTCGTCTAGGCGGAGTCGTCTAGGCGGAGTCGTCTAGGCGGAGTCGTCTAGGCGGAGTCGTCTAGGCGCAGTCGTCTAGACGCAGTCGTCTAGACGCAGTCGTCTAGACGCAGTCGTCTAGACGCAGTCGTCTAGACGCAGTCGTCTAGACGCAGTCGTCTAGACGCAGTCGTCTAGACGCAGTCGTCTAGACGCAGTCGTCTAGACGCAGTCGTCTAGACGCAGTCGTCTAGACGCAGTCGTCTAGACGCAGTCGTCTAGACGCAGTCGTCTAGACGCAGTCGTCTAGACGCAGTCGTCTAGACGCAGTCGTCTAGGCGAGGTCTACGTTGGGTAGAGTTGGAGTCGAAGGTGAGGCGGGGTGGAGGCAAGTTCGCCGCGATGGCGAGAGTCCAGGGGCGAGGATGTATCTACAAGTGGCGGCTGTGCTGTGGAGGAGGGGCGAGGAGGTGATCCAAGGCGTGGGGTGGGGGATGTCTGGTGAAGGGTCAGCGGTGGAGCTTTAGGGCGTGGACGGCCGTGCGGGAAGTGGTGAAGAAGATAGCAACGGAGGTGGATAAGTCGTCTGCGAATAATGAGGCCCAAGGGCAAAAGGAAGGGAATTTATTACTTCCTCTCTGCAGAGGGATGAGGTAGGGAAATGAATAGATATGGATTGGAATTTAATGGGTGATTCTATCGTAAAGTGAAACTATATATACGCCTTTATCTTTATTGATTACAATATTGGTACGCAACACTCACCGTGCTGGATACTCGGTTTGAAATGAAACTGTACTATCTGGCTCAACACCAAGCAAAATGCGAATAAGTAACTTTTTAAGTGCCATGAAGCACTGTACGTATTGTTTTGACTGTGATTTCGTGACCTCACAGCTGCTGGATGTGCAGAAGTCGCCGCTCGCAGCTGCAGATTCTGCGGCCGTTGCATCTCTGGGCTGGCGTTGTCTTTCCTCGGGGACTCAATTGCCAGGGAGGGCATGTAGTGTGCCGAGGACAGTTGTTTCGGAACAAGTTCGGAAAGACGGGAAAACCGAATACATGCTTAGAATCTGTGCGGTCCCTTAGTGTTGTCTTTGTGCAGCCCTGGGTCAGAAGTGAAGCAAAGTTCACCGGAGAGAGAGTTTGCCTTAGCGCCGATTGGTGGAGGCGAGGGAGGCGGAGGGAGTTGACAGGGAGCGGAGAGAATGAAAGGATGAACATCGCGGTGTACAGGCGACATCATTCATATTACGTAGTATGTGGGAAGGATTGGAAATGTTCAAGCGATGGGAGTTTAAAAGAAGATTCAAAATTGGATTTCATAAAATGAAAGTCTTGGAGCATGAAATGCAGTAAACCTACCGCTATTACCCAATATTAATATTTCGCGTTTTGTCGAAGTGTGATGCCACTTGTTACTGCTCGAAACCCTTCATAAGTATGGACAACACTTGTAAAGGAACATGATAAGCCACTCTTACCTCAAAATCGAGATATTAACATGTTGGAACAGCGGGAGTCTTACAGCTGACGTGGGTTATCTTGTTACTGCCCCAGCCCTTCAAAGTTCAGAGCATCATTGGAGAGGGAATTTGCATTGCGGAAAGCAGAAGGCATGATTGATTGATTAGTAATTTTAAGTGCGTCAACTGCTAAGGTTACTAGTCCCTTAAGTGTGGTACATGTGCTTGTCGTGGTGGCATTGACATTCCCTGTCTGGATGCTGACATTCGGCGCCGACCTACACATCGAATACTGGGGTTCTTCCCAACCAGGTATCTCCCCCCATCCGGACACCGACAAGGAAGCGAAAGGAAATATCACGTGTGGTTCGTGTCGCGGATGGTGAGCTTTTGTTTGCATACTGCTCCGGTATTCGCCTGGTGTTGATCTGAGAAACCACGGAAAACTACCCATCAGAACAGCCGGTCGCGAAAATCCTCCACCAGACTGCGATTGATTTCGACCTAGCTATCAAGCCAGGTTTGAAAATCCAGCCACCGCCCTCCTGATCAGAGGCACTTCACTCACATCAGTTGATGCCCTAAGTCACTTAAGCGTAGCAAAGTGCTTGACATCTTGAGTCTTTTTCCTCCTTGCATTCAGTGCGATTGGCTTTGTGCAGCCCTGGGTCAGAAGATGAGGCGCGCTTCCCGGGGGCTGAGAGTTTGCCTTAGCGCCGATTGGAGGAGGCACCGGCGCCGGAGGGGGGGGGAGGGAGGGAGGGAGGGGAAGGAGGTCGCGGCGCTGCGGGGGCTGCTTCTGATAATGACGCGGCTAAAAACGCGCAGCGCTGTGCGTCGCGGACGTGGCGGGCGGGGTGGGGGGAGGCGCTGTTTGAATACCGCGATGCCCGAGCGGAAACCCCCGGGGGAGCCGCAAGGCGGGACTGTTATTGGCACGTCGTACCGCGATGGTAGGTGTGGGGGTTGAGGCGGTGGCACAGGATAAGGGCGAAGCAGGGAACTAGACGCGCATAGCTACGAAGCAGAGAACTAGATTTGAATTGTTCTTGTTTCCGGGCGCGTCAACTGCTTTGGTCACTAGTCCCGTTAGTATAGTGCATCATTTTTTTCTCGGGAGATGGCGGTGGTCTTCCCCCGCTGGATGGTGAGATCCGGCGCCGACCTACTGTCGGCTAGTGGGGTTTCCCCCTAACCAGGACTCTCCCACCAGCAGGGCACCGCCCCAGCCGGGACAAGCTCTAAGCTCCCTGAAAAGCTAGTGTCGAAAATCCTGCCGCTGTCGGGACTCGAACCTAGGACTTCCCGGTTCAGTTGACGCACTGAGCTACCGCTCCCGGTAGGGAACTAGACGCGTCGGGAAATGACGCAGTGAGTTTGATGAAAAACCGGTGATGCGACTGGTAACAGCGTATGTGATGGCAGTGGAAGAGATCCTGTCGCAATCACTGATAACCTTGATAAAGGTACATTATTTTAACGACTGTGCTTGAAATCAGATAAATATCAACCAGTCAAAAATTAGAGGTATTATTGACTAGAAATGAAACTAAGAATATTAATAGAAGCGTGCATACGATCCTGTAGGTATCTATTTATTGAATTAAAGGTGTAAATTAGTAAAACTTTTCACTTGAAGAGAAGACTTCTAAATTGTGGGAGCCAAGCGTACAAGCAAGCGAATATTTTTTGATGCATCGAAACCAAATCGATAAATGGAACATATGTGGTATGTGCTGTTGCGCGGTGATTAAAAGTGTTGGTCGTGTCCAAAATGAAAACGAGTGTCAAGCGGAACTGTTAACAACCAACAATTAGGCGAAAAGTATTTATGTGACTTATGGGGGAGAAAATAATCTGCGCACGCTTTCTTGAGTTTCAGAATCTCTTCCCAAGAATTTAACTATTAATAGTTGAACTATGAAAAATAATAATAATAATAATATTAATAATAATAATAATAATAATAATAATAATAATATTAATAATAATAATATTAATAATAATAATATTAATAATAATAATATTAATAATAATAATATTAATAATAATATTAATATTAACAATAATAATAATAGTAAGAAGAAGAAGAAGAAGAAGAAATTTACAAAACCTCACTCTTTTCACTTCTTATAAATGTATTAAATTTTGGTCATTGAGTGGTTGGGTTGAATTAGCGAAGCAGACAATCACCAATTTTACACGACCAATTTGATTCGTTTCGCTCGCGCATTTCCAAGCCGACATCGAGGTTTCCCTATTCACATAAAGTATCTTTGCGCTGAGCCAGCGCAAACTCCGTACGCGTTTTACAACAAAATACATAAATATTGTTTGACTCACTTTTCTACGTACTCACGCAACTACTATTAAATTATTTCTACCTAATTGAATATGCGCATTCCAAATTTTTCCATTAATCCATATGCTTTAGCTTTTTTGTCAATTCTCGCTACCGGTGAGTAAGTTAATGGCAACAGCTCAGTGGAGGTACAGCTTCTGCAGTTTGTTATGTGCCGGGACGCTGAAGAAGATAGGATGTTATCATTCAGAATTTTTGGCATATTTCTAGTTTGCTTTTTTGAAACTTAAAATTAGGTATTGTCGCATTTATTATGACTTGAACTCAAGGGAACAATTTATTGTACCTAAAATGTCTATTTCTTCATGAAAACCCCAACATCTAAATGTGGAGTGAAGTCCTAAAAATGCTTGTTTGGTTTAATTTGAATCGTGAGAAATAAACTAGAACATAATTTTAGACCACAGACTGGATATGAAATCTGCTTTAAATACGAATTCTGAATGGCCCCGACTTCGTTTTACATCAAAAGAAAGAGAGAAAAATAGTGCCCAATATTATTACAGCATTAAAATATGCACCAGTCACATAAGGGTTGAAGTGGAAATGAAATTTTCTGGATATAAAAAGAATCAGACGTAAATAGGTTTTCGTTGTTTTACCATTCCAGTTTTTATTACGTCCTTTTTTAAAATTACACTCTGGAGTTTCAAAGAAAATAGTGTGAAATAATATTTACACACATTATGTATAAAACCTTTTTATGTCAGTTTACCTTGTTATGTCAGTATGTTTATTGAATATATTATTTAGCCTATTTTAGTCTAAGTGCCTATTTAGTTGCGAAAAATAGTAACTTTTAGATCGTGAATATACAAAGTCTATGGATGAAAAGGTGATTTAAATTGAGGTTTGAAAACTGAGAAAGGAGGTTGAAAAACAGTGGTATAAGGTATCAAAAGCGGTGGAGTTGGAATGCCATGTCGAAGTGGCTATGGAAGGAAAAAGATGGGCATGGATGGTGCAGTGGTGAGGGAGGAGGCGTAGGTACAGGCGTAAGGTTGGCTGGATTGGTAACGTGCATGCGTGCGTGCGTGAGTGAGTGGGTGGTGAGGTGGGAGGCATTGGTGTGAGTGGGGCGGGGTGATGAAGAAGCTGTTGAAGGGAAAGACGTGCTTTGGGGTTGGGGTGGGAGACCCGGGGGAAGGAAAGTGCGGGTGGGCATTGGGTAGGGGAAGGGGGGAAGGAAGGTGGGGGAAATGGTGGGCATTGTGAATGGGAGACAGCGTGCGTGGGTGAATGACCATCATTGTCAGTGGGAGGTTGCGAAGGAATAGGCATGCGTGGGTGGGTGGGAGTTGGAGAGTCGTATGCTTCCGCGGTCGGAGTCGTTGAATTTTGGCTGTCCGGTATTAGCCGCGTAATGGTCGACGGAGCTGACGTTTCAGAAGTGGGTGTGAAGTGGCCGTGACCTTCTTCAGGGCGGCAGTTGTTTTGAGTGGCATTCGGCGAAAGAACAGTCGTTCGTGGGTGGTTGGACGTTGGTGTGAGTGGGAGACGGCGTGTGAGGGTGGGCGGGCAATGTGAGTGGGAGGTGCCAAAGGAATGTGTGTGTGTGTGTGTGTGTGTGTGTGTCGGGGGAGCGGAACGCGGCGCATTGCGTCTCTCCGGGCGTGGCGCAGGGCGTCCGTGGGGAGCGTCGAAATGTCGATGCGACGCCGCGTCGCGCCACGTCGCGCTGTCGAGGACGTCTTTCGCGAGGCGCCTGCGAGGTCCGTCGCCTCTGACGCACGCGCGACTGGCTTATTTTTAAAGAAGCTGCCTCCTCTCTTCCCCGCACCCGCAACGCCTTTCAGGACTGTCTTTGTTTCGTGGTTTCTTTTTTTCTACACCTTCCTTCTTCTGGTTGAAACTCGGTTGACATATGCGAAAGGTTATCAGAAGATAAATAATCATTTTTTATTACGAACAAACATTTGTTTCTTATTTCACTTTCTGATATAATTTTATGATGTCTGGTGACTTGAAGAGTTTGAAGTGTTCAGAGTGTTATGCACAACGTTATAGTTCGAAGATAGCCGTCCCATTAATATGCCAGACTATTCATTTTTATTTATTTGAAGGTGCTGCCCACTAACACGTGGTATCATGGGAATTTTGCGTTAATAGCACTCTGTTCCCATGTTAGAATTTTGTTTCCTTATCACACCCACGTGACTCCCATACTGGTCACGTGATTACACCCGGTATTTCTAATGGATGTATGGAGTGTTGGTTTCCAATGTATACTCAGCGTAAAGAAGTGTGCCGAACGAAATGACTAATTCGGGGGCTTTGATGGCCACTTGTCTGGACCACCTACTTCTGAAACGATGAATTTTAATCCCGACTAAGCCCTGAAGCAGCGATTTTCAACATGTCGGATATTCGAGATACCTGTTGTCCTGTAGGACCATTTACCAGTTAATACAAACGTATAATAAATGACTAATTACGTATTACTCAAAATATTTATTTACTTAAATATTCATCAGCTTTATATGTTTAAATTCAATACTAGTACAATTGATTTATCAGGAAAAGAAAAGCCTCAAACACGCCTAACTTACAATTATTTCTTAATTCAAATCTGATACATCGAGAAACAATTAAAAACCCAAATTACATTTGGAAAAAAAATATTTATTCAGTAATGTACACTTTTATAAACTATTAAAGATTTTAAACATTGAATAAGACTTGTTGAAACATTGAATAAGATTGAATTTATTTATCGAAAGAACGGTTTTTGATCTTTCTGTGAAAACTCTTCATAGGGGATATTTCTTGAACACTACTGCTTCTTTTCTGTTCACGTAAATACACTTTTAGCCGTATCAACAAAAGAAAACAATAACTAATATTATAATTAACATTATCTTAGTTTTGCGGTTGTATTTAAATCACCACCACATTTAATTCGCACTCTTACATATTGAATAATAGCAATTTTAATTTTTATTTCAATAATTCTATGTTTTATTGGGAAATGCATCCTGGAAAAATAAAATAAAATTAGTATCTACGAGTATTACAATGTTTTTTCTCCTTTTTGGGTGGTACCAACTTGTTCTTCAAATATAAATTTGTTAAAGGAGTAAACATCAATTTGTAAGATGTCTTCTTAAAGATGACTGTATTTCTTTCTACAATGTGTAACAATAAATGAATGAAATGAATGAGGGGCATAAACTAGCTTCACTCTTCTGCAAGTTGTTTGCAAATTGGAGAATAACTACAATAACGTAAATAACTTACAAAAACTTACGCAGCCAGTAGACACCACGGAATAAAACCAAACGAAAGTAATACGCATATAAGATTCATAGCCATAATGTCTGAGTCTCTGTTAATCTCATTGTTTCAAAAGAGATAGTTTTCAACAAGACCACCTAAGTTTCATTTTTACTGGCAACTCTTCAAAAGCTATACCAACTTCCTGCGGTTATTTTTGAAAAAATAAAAATAACACGTAGTAATAAATTAACAAGTACTATTATAAACATATTTGTGGATATGGAAATGAAATATTTTCACATCGTGTACATTAAAAAATGTGTAAAATTGGAAATGTGGATGATAGCACAAAAGTTTCCAGGTCTTAGTGCGAAATTTGCACTGACAAACCTATCAAATAAAATAACTAGCTTGAAGTTTCATATTATGATAATTTAAGAATAATAATACGTTTTTATAATTTTCATTTTACACAAATAAGAATTGTGTATCTGAAATTCTACTGCTTACTAATCCGGAAACATTGTAAAATAATTATATTTGAGATAACTTTTTGTTTAACATCTGTTACGATGCTCGGGCAATAGCTTAACCGAAACGGAGCAGTTTACACATGCGATAAGGCTGAGAAGTGAGTTCATAAAGTAAACAATAGAGGGCGTAACGTTGCACAAAAACTCTATAATCATTGACATTCGCCACTTAATAGCTGATCATGTTTTGTGCCTTAGTCCACATTCGAGCACCTGAAATCACCAGGTGCCGCTAGTGGCATATCGTTCCACCTCGAACTTCGTGTTTAATGGGTTGGCAAAGCTTTTTGTGGACAGTTCATGTCACAAGCAGACCCGCTATTCCCTTTCTATCTCATTGGTATTTGTATTTTATACTGAACACCTGGTTTAGATAATGAAAATGAGGTTAATATGCAGTAATGAATGTTTCTATATTTTGTTTACCAACACTTAGTAAATCATAATTAAAATATATGCGGGAGGTTACATGCACATTTTCCTTCCAACTTTTTTTATACCTAACGTTTTAAAAATTCAGTTCAAAGGAATAGTGTAAGTGGCTGTTTCTTTGTAGAACTCTAAAGACATCAATGAACGACAAGTTGTTGCGACGTAATATAACCCTGTTAATACTTTAGCAAACAAGTGGATTTTAAACTTGTGTTTAAGTCATTTTTGGCCTAGATACGCTAATTATCTGTTGATAATACGTACATTCGTGCCTCATATTCACATAAATAAGTTACAACTTAATATTTGAACCATATGATATATAATGGAACATATTTTTGTTTTGTGAATAGTTTTAAAATATAAAAAATACATAATCAGAATCCTGCCTTCGATTTAATTTTGAAATAATTCATTAACTTAAATAAAACGTGACTATATTATTTAAGTGAGAATAAAAACCGAAGGCATGGACAAAGCACTGTTTTCAAATGACATTACGAATATTGATCTATGCTTTACGAGGTATCTGCGTTATTCAATGTATAATGGATGGAATTTTTATCTGAGCTTATTACGTACATTTAAAAAAATCGGCATAACGACGTGTCGCGAGTGTTATCAATATCCACCATCGTTCGATGTTCCCTGTTCCTGTTCGCACCTGTCAACCAAAGCCTAGAGACAACATCAGTCATTCGCGTCATGCCACGATTTCATTTCTCCGCCATCTGATACAATTTTATCTTATCCGCGCTAGGAGTTTCCTTGTAAAGTTGCGGTCCAAACTGTCAGAACTTGATCTGGACATCGAGTTTAATTAAGGGAGCTCTGTATCAAATTTCGCGAAAGCACGGCGAGCGACCAACAGCAGCGGAGTGGGGTGGGGGCTTAGTGGCGGAGGGGAGAAAGGAGTCGTCCAGGGGGAATTGCAAAGGGATGAGGAGACGACGTGGCTGGTGGGGGAAGAGGCGGGATCGGTGACGGAGGTGACAGTTCCGGCGGAGACGGTGACACACGCGGAGTTGTTGGCGGAGGCGGAGTTGTTGGCGGGGCGGAGTAGTTGGCGGGGCGGAGTAGTTGGCGGGGCGGAGTAGTTGGCGGGGCGGAGTAGTTGGTGGGGCGGAGTAGTTGGCGGGGACGGAGTAGTTGGCGGGGCGGAGTAGTTGGCGGGGCGGAGTAGTTGGCGGGGGCGGAGTAGTTGGCGGGGGTGGAGTAGTTGGCGGGGGGGGAGTAGTTGGCGGGGGCGGAGTAGTTGGCGGGGGGGGAGTAGTTGGCGGGGCGGAGTAGTTGGCGGGGCGGAGTAGTTGGCGGGGCGGAGTAGTTGGCGGGGCGGAGTTGTTGGCGGGGTCGGAGTTGTTGGCGGGGTCGGAGTTGTTGGCGGGGTCGGAGTTGTTGGCGGGGTCGGAGTTGTTGGCGGGGTCGGAGTTGTTGGCGGGGGCGGAGTTGTTGGCGGGGGCGGAGTAAATGGCGGGGGCGGAGACGGTGACACACGCGGAGTTGTTGGCGACGGGGGCGGAGTAGTTGGCGACGGGGGCGGAGTAGTTGGCGGGGGCGGAGTAGTTGGCGGGGGCGGAGAGTTGGCGGGGGGAGAGTTGGCGGGGTGGAGTAGTTGGCGGGGCGGAGTAGTTGGCGGGGGCAGAGTAGTTGGCGGGGGCGGAGTAGTTGGCGGGGGCGGAGTAGTTGGCGGGGACAGAGTAGTTGGCGGGGACAGAGTAGTTGGCAGGGGCGGAGTAGTTGGCAGGGGCGGAGTAGTTGGCGGGGCGGAGTAGTTGGTGGGGCGGAATTGTTGGTGGGGGCGGAGTAGTTGGCGGTGGCGGAGTTTTTGTGGGTGAGCGCGGACTTTTGGTCGACGGGGGCGAAGTTTTTGTCAGTGGGGACAGAGTTGTTGGTGTTGGCGGCGGGGGCTGAGTTGTTGGTGTTGGCGGTGGGAGCGGAGTTGTTCGCGGCGGTGGAGTCTACAGCAGTGACGGTGGTAACGGGTGTTTTGAGCAACGATGAGCTCATATAGGGGTGAAACTGTAACCCAGTAGTTGCTGCCAGGTGTTTACTGCTAAAGAAAGACAATGCCCGAGTATGGCTTTGTGAGTGAATGAAGTAGGAGTAGAAGATTTTGGAAGTGTGGAATACTAGGGGGAGGATGTGATAGTGGTTGCAGTGTTGACGCCGGTTTAAGACAGAGTGGATGGCATTCCAGAAACTTGAAAGGGATTTGGGGTTGGTGGGGTGGGGTCGGGGCTGGGATGGAGTGGGGGGGCTTTTCCGTTCCGCGCTGGATCGTACGCGAGGGGAGGGCGTCAACGTTAGGAGGAATCCCTGAGGAAATGGGGCGAAGCTGAGCTGACAGGTGGTGGTTAAAAGGTGATACGGCACCGACGGAGGCGATCTAAGCGAAGTAATCACATTGTTTGATGGCGATGAAGATGTTCAAAGTGGAGGCTGCTAAAACGCGTACGACTGCGACGGATATTACTCTGCGGTAAGGAAATTTTGTGAATGATGCACAGAGGAGTCGAAAAGATGACACGTAAGAGAATTTCTCTTGAGTGAGGTAGAGGTAATACAATCGATTAAATTTTGGGAGGTCTATTTTAGAGGAGATCTTTGCCTAAAGGAGTCATGTAACCTTGACAGCATCTTTCCCTTGTGCATCCCCTATAAAATCCTTTAATTTTTATCAATAATAAGTTTTTAATAGGTGTGATTTTACAAAGATATACAACAAGTTACACGCTTCCTGCAATTATAGTGGGAATTAAATTAATTTTCTCATAGTCGAATGCACTGATTGTGACCGTGGAGGTAAGACACGTAGGGAGAATGATAGGCCTTGACAGATACGGAAAGGGTATGGCCGTAAGAGGAAGAGGGCTAGTCTGTGCGGTGGAGGAGGTGTTGATGTTTGGTTGTTAATGATTCGGGGCGCGTGAACTACTGAGGTGATTAGTCCCGTAAGTGTAGTACCTGCTTTTTATCGCAGGAGGTTTCGGTGAACTTGTCCAGCTAGATGGCGAGATCCGGCACCAACCTACCGTCTAGCGGGGCTTCTCTTAACCAGGAATCTCCCACCAGCGGGACACCGCCCCAGCCGGGAGAAGCTCTAAGCTCTAAGTCTCCTGGCATGTGTGGTAGTGTAGTATACGTTAGTGTTTATGTGTGAGGGAAGAGGATAGGACAGAGACAAGGAAGAGAAAGGAAAGATCGTGCGCGGTCCGTAACCCGTTTATTTGAGTACTGCTCTGGCATTCGTCTGGTGTTTATCAGGGAAATCGTGGAAAACTGCCGATCAGAGCAGCCAGCCTCTAGAATTCGACCAGCTGCTCTGATCGGTAGTTTTCCGTGGTTTCTCCGATCAACACCAGGCGAATGCCGGAGCAGTACCCTATCAAACGGGCCACGGACCGCGCGCGATCTATCCTTCCTCTTCCTTGTCTTATCCTCTCCCCTTACACACACACTTACACTAACATGCAATACACTACCACATATTCCGGGAGACCGGTCGGAAGTTTAGAGCTTGTCCCGGCTGGAGCGGTGCCCCGCTGGTGGAAGAGTCCTGGTTAGGGGGAAGCCCCACTAGCCGACGGTAGGTCGGCGCCGGATCTCGCCATCCAGCGGGGGGAGATCACAGCCATCTCCCGAGAAAAAAGCATGCACTACACTAACGGGACTAGTGACCAAAGCAGTTGACGCTCCCAGAAACACGAAAAAACAAACCAAACCAATGCCAGTCAGAGGCACTGAGCCGCATCTCCCGGTAGGGGGCAGACGAGGTGCCGAGGGCGGCGTGTTGTGGAGGAGGTGGTGGGGAGGGCTTCGGGCAGACGCTCCGTCGGACAGGCGAACGCGCCGCAGTGTAATTAGCCGCTGGGCTTCAAGCTGAGCGAGCACGAGGATCGTGCCTCGGCCCCCGCCCTGCCCACCAACTTTGCTGTTCACCCCTTCCCCAACCTGCACCCCTACGCCAACTCCAGCCCTGCCCCGCCGCCACCCCGACTCCTCTGTGGTCATCACCACTGCACGCAAGTTGGCAAGGAGCGAAATACGCACTCAATTGTTACGTTCTCCGAAGGTTTTGTCCAATCGGAACATCTTACCAACATTCGGAAGTAAGAGATGTTTCATCACAAATAACAAAAATACTAATTCTTACATACATTAGTCAATTATTAGCGTGATTGTTACTTCTGCACTTGTAACTTCTGCTAATAAACAGCACAGAAGTTTCAACAACATTAACATTATTTTATTGTTTGGTTGGTTAATTTTTTAAAGTTTTTGAAGCATGTTGTCAGTTAGTTTCCAATTTTTCGACACTACAGTTAAATTACAAATTTTCAGAGGAAGATCAATTTCAATTCCACTAAACAACTATACTAGAATGTACCATTTAAAATTGATTTGCGATATCTACTAATGAAATCCTTTAGTTAAATTATTGACACATTACCTTGAATAACTGTTGCTATAACTGCAAGTTAGGAAAATAAAACGTTGCTGAAACAGACAACAGTTGGTTTTCCTCTTTTCGCGAGCCACGAAAATGCTACATATAATATTATACCAGTCTCACATCACTGTTTACAAATTTTATTCTAGATTTGAGGAACACAAATAATTTATTAAACTGTTCAGTTTACAAAATTCATGCTTATATGAAATACTCGTATACTGTGACTCACATATTACACTAGCGCTTAATTTTTCTCCATTACGTGTTTTTAAAGTGTGCGAAATAAACTTACAGAACGTGGACGGTGAAGTATTTGTAATAAATCTTTTCCTAAATTAATCATTAATTCAGCAATGTTAGATTAATTGTTAGAAAACTTCAATTTTCGTTCCTTATTTGGCATTAGTTGTAATACACCTTTTGAAAGCAACTTTGAAATACTATTTTTCGTAATTATTTTCAATTCAAATCTGTTATAACATTACATTTGCATTTCGTGACTTAATGTCCAGGTATGATTCTCATAAAAATGTAATGATACACAGAACTGCATAGGAAAAGGTTGTTAAGGTTTAATTTCCATCTTCCGTCCGTCACGTAGCTTCTAATTGGCCCGTAACTGCAGTTGTGATTAAAACAACGCGGGGTGACACGCCTTATGTGGTTCGAAGTCAAACGCCGTTGTATTCAACAGAAATTCATCACAGACAGCACAGAAGTGGTGAAAGCGACCGGTGTTTATAATCCACATCCAGCTGGAGCTATGTTCGTCCGCAATTACTTAACTGGTGTGGAAAATCCACCGCCGCCCGCACAACTAGAATATCCCGCTCCACGGGGCACCAGCGGTTTAGGTGGAGGCTCAGGGCAGCAATTGATGTCACTGCAGTGTCTCTTTGAGAGAGGGCATAGGGATCGAGTTCCGTCGGTGGCAGGAGCTACATAGCTGGGTCTAATTCAGCTGTCAAGATGAGAATTGAAGCGGCCGGCTGCTCTGATCGGCAGTTTTCTCTGGTTTCTCCGACGAATATCAGGAAAATGCTGGAGCAGTAACACAACAAACGGGCCACGGAAAGCGCAAAATCATTCGTTCCTCTTTTTCTTCTCGTTCTTCTTCCTATCCTCAGCCCTTTGCTTACACTTAATTTATTGATTGATTCATTTTTTTTGTGTTTCCGGGCGCGTCAACTGCTTTGATCATTAGTCCCGTTAGTGTAGTGCATGTTTTTTCTCGGGAAATGGCGGTGATCTTCCCCCGCTGGATGGCGAGATCTGGCGCCAACCTACCGTCGGCTAGTGGGGTTTCTCCCTCACCAGGACTCTCCCACCAGCGGGACACCGCCCCAGCCGGGACAAGCTCTAAGCTCCCGACCGGTCTCCCGGGATATGTGTAGCGGCACCGTTGCGGAGCTTAGAACGTTTGCCGGCTGGGAGATACCTGATTAGGGAAATCCTTCAAGCCGCCTGGAAGGTCGGAGTCGAATATCGTCATCCAACGGTCACCGCCACACCGCGCTATGAACATCCACTAGACTTACAGGACTAATGACATTAGCAGTGGACGCGCCCGAAATTACTTGTAAATCAATCCTTAAAAGAAAAAAATAACGAGTATTTATCGCGTGTACTTTTAGTGTGTAGTAAAGTAGTATGTTTGCAAGGCAGGCTGAGCTGTGTCACGAGTCGTTATTACTCGGCTGTGACCGAAGTGTGGAGACCGTGAGTGTAAATCCAGACAAGTATAACGGAGAACGTAAAAAAACAGAAAAATATGTGATTGCCTGAAATACATGTTCTTTAGAAATCTGAATACAATCTTAATATAAATAAGTAATAAATTAATTATTTTTGAATATAATCAATAAGTAATAAAATATACTTTTCTTAATGTGATTAATAAATTGCTAAAAGCGAAAGGGATCCTGAAGGAATTTCACGCGTTGCCAGATTTCCGAAACTAGAGGTGGTGTTTCCAGACATGGGTTGCAAATTATGATAAAGACCTCGTACAAGAGCAAATGCCAGTCGTCAAAGCGTGAAGTCGCAAAGCCTCAAGTCGTGAGCATGGCGTCAAAGAGGTTGCAAACAAGAGCCGAGACACACTTTATTTTCTCACTGTAATAACGTAGATGGGAAATTCAAAATGTGTACTGAAATAATGAAACCTGGCCTTTAGAAACTGACAAGCGCAGCTGCCATTGTCAGCTTTAGATTCGTCACTTCTTTTAAGGCAGCGACGGAACTCTTCGAGCTGCGGATAATAGTGGAAGTCTTGAAAACATCTCAAAGATGTCACACGGAAAAGCTATGCCCAAGTTTTGTTTATAGTATTAAACGTCATTAGGCCGATAGACACCAAATAACAGACGCGGTGTAAGTTTGTAAACCGAGGCTATATCCGAGGTTTATAACCAACCAAGTCTGTTGTTTGTGTTATCGGCCGTGTGTCGTTCAATACTTTTCGTAATACGATCTTCTTATAACAAAAATAATATAAATAAAAAATGTTCTTGCGTTTTCTTACGTAGGAATGCAACGATCCCTTCTATATCGATTCAGACGCGAGTCCAAGGCCAACTATAATATTGGTCTTGGCGAGACATTTCGATTCGATTGTTTAATACGTGGTGGCTTTGTTTGACACCATTAAAAAGATAAATTTTCCACAAAATTCGAGATGGATATTCCAGAAAATCTTGTGGAGACAGCGAATAGTGCTAATTTCGATTTGTTACCAACAAAAACGAAATTACGGTATGAGAAGAAATACGAAGATTTCAAATATTGGCGTCAATGCAAAAATGTAAATGAGGTTATATTATGTTTTACGTTGTGTCATTTGTCTTAAGAGTTGAATATATATTTTGAAGCTCACGTGATTCCTTAACGTCCGGCGGCCGATAATTCCTTAACGGTCGGCGGCCATTAAGATTACCTTTTCATTCCTCTACTGGGTTTCGTAAATGTGTACGCAAATGTGTTTACAGCACAGTATTACGAAAATGTATTTGTACTACAATCAGCTTCTTTGAAGCGAAAAAGACTCCGTGGATGTGATCCGTACAGACAAACAGGCCTAGGATTTTTGCGAGAACGTTATTCAGAGTAGTAATTATGCAGTTACATTGTTGAAATAGTCTACGGAAAGTAGTGTTTAATTACAGAAGGTAACTGAAATGTATAATCTGACCAAACACCGTTGGTCTCCGTTCTTGTCGAGAAAATAATGGACAGAAGCACGGAAACGGGCGCCTGCAATTCCTACGGTGAGTCTTAAGATCATCCACGCACGTCAATGGCAAGCCCATGGTATTGATTTTATCTGAACTTAAAAAACTAATTACGTAATAATACGAATTACCAATAGTAAGTAACACAACTCGTTTGACCAAATAACAATGATCAAAGTGAATGAATTCAAATAACCTGTTACTTAATTCATATGCTGGAAATAATAATTCCTGTCAGGAGTATCAGGGGTATGTAGGCAACCCACCGAATCCATGCACGTGAAGGTACTGCAGGTTGCATTCGCGTTGCCCCATCACAATTTTGCAGATGGCAACTAGCAGACCCACAGCCCAAAACATTTCTGTTAATTTTTTTATTATCTCACATATACACACGTGCTGTGGAGAAAGTAATGTAGTTCCGCGTCGAAAAAATTGCAATATTTCAGCAGAAAAATTCGTGGTATCGAAAAAATGGATAATGCTCTCTACACTCCCTAATAAATTACTTTCTCGAAAATTCTGTAGGGGCAGCAGAGATCTTGTGATACTCCTGAAATATCCTGAAATTTCCTCGAAAATGTTAGTAGTCAGTGAGTTCACGTTTTGTGGGTCCTTAAATCCGAAAAATTGGTTTATGGCAACACCTCGCAAGCAGGATTATCATCAGAATTGGTATTACCCGATCGACATGACTGATGTTGAATTTGAAACCGAGTTCTAATTTTTTCAAGGACTTTGCATGAATCCTCAAGAACATTTTTATTTTTTCTAAATAAGTCTCAATTTTTTATTTAACTTGGTTCAAACTTTTTTTTAATATTTACATTAAGAATATTTTATATATTGGCCTACTTGCAATGCACATACCGCAACCTAACTCCGGCTCCTCTGCTTCGTAGAAAACTGACGATTGACACACTTGACGATTGAAACTTATGCACAGAATTGTCAATTACGGATGCGACATCGCCAAGAAAACATCGATGTTTCTAGACATCGATGTGTATAACACATCGCCCCCAAACCATCGATGTTAGTAAACATCGATGTTTCAAAAACAGGATAAATAGCCATTAAATACACCTGGGGGGATGTCATTTTAAAGTGGTATAGTTTATTAATTTTTAGATTTAACTGACAAAACGAAGTCAAAAAATCATCTGTACAATTAACAAAACTTGGATAATCTGATTCTGTAATTCAAAAATTATAGAGACTTCTTTATTGACGCAAACTCGATTTTTTTTTTTAGTTTTCATCCTTGTCACTTTTGTCAGAAGAATATTCAGTTTGTGAATATCAGAAATTTATTAGAGTGTTTATTGATTGAATTTTTACTCTTAAAAAAGTACCGACTACTCAGAAAAATCGAACACAAACATTGATGTTAAGAAACATCGACTTCCAAAAATCGATGTTAACTACATCCATGATTTTATAAAAACATCAATGTTTTGAAAACATCAATATTGATGTCGTATCCCTAATGCCAATCAGACCTCTCTAGAAGTTGACGTGGATTCCTTAGCGCTGCAAATAATTTCTGTGATTCATTAGTCACTTTTTATTATGCCAGTCTGTTTTTCATAAACCTGTATGCACCATTGTGACATTTAATATGATCTTTTAAAGTACGATTTATACAATAAATATTTTCACTTAACCTTTTTCCTTTCGTCATTTCCATTTTGACAACTTCTCGATTAAAATTCCTCTCATTTGTTTTTTCATCGAATTGTAAAACTTTTTGCTCTTTGCTACCCTCTTACATAGGTGATGAATTTTAGAGTCTCTTTGTATTTTGTAAGATTATTTTGAACACATTGATAGGTAATAATATAAAATTTTGTAATGAAGTATTGTTAATTATTAAAGTACAAAATTGTTTTTTTTGCATGTTAACTGAAAGAAAAAAATCTGAAGAAAACATATTCCTGAAGATCTCAAAGTAACGTTAAGTTCCAGATATTTTTAACTCTACACGAAACATTTATTGTTTTATTCTAAAGTTACTGATAATAAAGATACTCCACGTTTCAAACACCACGAGACTTCAGAGGCTGAGCAGGAAGAAATACATTGTAACAATGTGTTCCCTCTGCCTCAGTACTCCCGTCGCAAACCAGCTCCCAGCGCTTCCTTTCAGTGCTAATAATTCTTCGCGTGGCCCTTCCACTGCACGACTTGCCTCCGCTCCATTGGCTCGTCGCTGCCCTCCATTGTATTTCCTGCGCCGTCCTATCTTGCGAGCTCCCGTCGAGGGGCTCCTGTTAAAGGGGGTTATTGGAATCGCGGATATTTGTGTGTTTGCGTCCAGCGCCACCGCCGCCGCCTGCGCTCCTTTCTAATTTGGGCGCGTGGAGGGTGGGTGGGGGCTGAAGGCACCTGATTGCGTCCACCGAAGGTCGCCGGCACCGCCGCCGCATTGTCTGAACGCGCTCTCGCTGCTTGCTCTCTAAGCCCCGCCCACTAACTTCCTAGCCGCCGCCCTTTCCTCACTGCCGTCGGATAAAGGCGGATTACCCGACTGGACGATAATCGAGATTACCACGACCGAGAAACTGTTAGAAACTAAAGGTCATACAACAGCACTTACTTTCTCGTATTATTTGTAATTTTTACGTAACATTATTTTAACTTGTATTCTAGAAATTTTACAGCATTATCTTATAAAATATACTGAAAAACACAGAGAGAGATTCAATTATTATATACGTCCTTATTTTTTTCAAAATCTACTTGGTTTAATGGAAATGACACTTTAATCATTGCATTTCAGTACTTGTGCTCTGCACTCATGTTTCAAACAGCAAATAACTAGTGGTGCTACAGAATGGCACAGGCTTTTACATACTGAAAGTAAATATGCAGATCAAATTTCGTTTGAAGAAAAAAATCCTTATGTTCAATTTTTTTCTTGTAGGAAGATGCCGAAACAAATTCAAACTTTTACAAATTTCGAAAATTTGAAAAAATGTGGAGTAATTTCTCAGAAAGAAAATTAGACATGTCTCAGAGGCTTCATGTAAAGAACCCCCAAAAATTAATGAATGTTTTTCAAAATCGCAACTTTGAGGGAGTCCAGATGAACAGGGGTTTATTTAATTTAGAAAAAATCGTATGCAAAGTTTAGGCACTAGTGTTGTTTACATAGACCAGACGGACAGACAAGCAGACAGACAGGTAGACAGACTGACAGACAGGCAGACAGACTGACAGACAGACAGAGGAATGGACTCTATGGAATGTAGGAGGAAGAAAAAAGTCTTCTAAATAAATATTTTCAAAATTAATTATTGTGCCAAATTTCTGTAATTTTGAAATTTACACAATGAATTGCTGATTTCTGGACAAAGTTTTGTCGTTTTGAGGGGAATAGTACGGCAAGCTTTTGTTTTCAGAATCTAATAAATTGATGATTAATTGGAAATTAAAAAAAGTAATTAACATTTCTATATAATTAAGCACAACTATAGTTTTGAAGAAAATTAGGGGAAGTAATTATTTGCTCTACAAATCTTTTTTTATTGTTTATTTAAGGTCGCATCAACATCTACGTCATTAGCGATCACTATTGGAGTTAACGTTGTGGCAGCTATGAAGATGAAACGAAATGGTAATGATAAGGGGTGAAATGAGGAACACAAATACAACCATGCCCGAGACGGAACTGAAACCCGCGACCCTTCGGTCTGACATCACTACGAAACTACTGCCTTAGGGATCTTGGCCACCGGACCGACTACAATTCTTTCTTACTGTTAATTTAGGAAAAAATATTGAATAGTAAATTCCCATTTAAAGTTAAGGCAGCTAACGTTGTTTTCAGTTAACAAAGCGTTGTTATTGTCGTTTTTCACAAATTAACTACTGGTAATTTACGCCTACATTGGCGAGATCGTTCCAAACAGCGACGGAACAAACACGGGGTCGTTCTTTGGCCCTTTCTCTGTGAGCCAGCCTCTTCCCTCCCCTTCCCGTCCCTAGAGGTCTGTGCCCTGCGGCCGTTGTTGCAAAGGCGCTGCCTTGATCGGGTTTTAATGAAACTCCTTCCGCGCGGCGCTAGATTCATATCCCGGGCTCCGTGCTTCTCGGCGAACGCATATTGCCTGCTACAATAGCTCCGCGCCCTCACGCAGCGGGAGGATGGCGCGGGCGGAGGGGATAGAGCGTAGCCCACCCTCCGAGCCGCAACGCAACTCCTGATGCTCCACAGCGACGTCGGGAGATGCAGGGGCACACGCATGCGGTGGCAATGGGGGTTTTAAACCCCTACGGTTGCCTATCGGGCGCATCAAAAGGCGAACCGGTCGTAACGGGGGATGTATCGGGCTGTTATACTCAAGTCTGCGACTTCAAACCCGATCGTAACGGTTAGCGTATCGGGCTGTTATACTCAAGTCTCCGACTTCAAACTCGATCGTAACGGTTAGCCTATCGGGCTGTTATACACAAGTCTGCGACTTCAAACCCGATCGTAACGGTTAGCCTATCGGGCTGTTATACTCAAGTCTGCGAGGTCAAACCCCATCGTAACGGTTAGCGTATCGGGCTGTTATACACAAGTCTGCGAGTTCAAACCCGATCGTAACGGTTAGCCTATCGGGCTACTATACCCAAATCAAATACCTAAATGAAGCCTCTGAGGTAAATTCAAATAGCCTGTTTCGTCGCCCAAGTAATAATCTTTCTCCCCTAGTAGGTGAAAGAAGCGTAACGAAATTTGCGTGGTCATACGGAAGAGCAGGCCTCATGACCCGAGTCTCGCCACGTAAAATGAGGCATTCATTCATGCGCGCCATTCGCCGCTCGAGACGCGTCTGCGGCCGACGACGCGATCCAAAAGCTCGGACATTGCAGTTAAGAAGCATCGTGAGAAAGCTGCGTGTTGGGCCCAGTAAAAACTTTGTAAGATTGATTTGATGTTTCGAAGTACGTACCGGGAGCGGTAGCTCAGTGCATCAGCTGATGTCACTGCAGCGCCTCTGACCGGCAGGTCCTAGGTTCGAGTCCCGACGGCGACAAGATTTTCGACACTAGCTTTCCAGCTAGGTCGAATTCAGTCCCTGTCTGGAGAAGAATTCTAGCGGCCAGTTGCTCTGATCGGTACTTTTCCGTGGTTTCTCCGATCAACACCAGACGAATACCGGAGCAGTACTCTATCAAACGGGCCACGGACCGCGCGCGATCTGTTCTTCCCATTCCTTGTACTATCCTCTCCCCTTACACACACACTTACACTAACATGCACTACACTACCACATATCCCGGGAGACCGGTCGGGAGCTTAGAGCTTGTCCCAGCTGGGGCGTTGCCCCGCTGGTGGAAAGAGTCCTGGTTAGGGGGAAACCCCACTAGCCGACGGTAGGTCGGCGCCGGATCTCGCCATCCAGCGGGGGAAGATCATCGCTTTCTCCCGAGAAAAAACATGCACTACACTAATGAGACTAATGACCAGAGCAGTTGACGCGCCCGGAAACACGAATCAATCAATCAATCAATCGAAGTGCGTCAACTGCTAAGATCATTAGTTCCGTAAGTGTAGTGCATGTTTTATCGCGGGCGGTAGCGGTGGTTTTCCCCCGCTACATGATGGTAATATTAATTCTGATACAGCTTGTTCTATAACACGAGTTAGAAACTTATACTAAAGGTTTATTCTCCGGCGAGCCAACGCAGGGTCGTGTTTTCACCGAACACGATGCTGGAAAATACACGAACGTGGGGCGTGGAGAATTATGAGCCGCTGAAAAACGCCGCACCGCGGAAAGGCAGCGGCAGCGGCGGGTGAACGCGCGCCGGAAGCCCCGGGAACGGCGCTGGCGGAAGTGCACATTTCGAAGTCCACTCGTGGAAGGGGGAGGAGATGGCTGGTCGATGGTGCAGTTACCGCATCGAACGAAACTCTTTGCTGTTCACTTCCGAGCGGCCCTGCTACCTAATGCTCTGTTGTTTTGGATGCTGGACGTTTATCTGGTATCTAGTTTATGCTGGTAGTTTATCTAAGCTGTGACAATTCCTCTTTGGACGCGTCTTAGCCAAGAAATCTTGGTGCGTGAATTGTCTGCCTGAATTGCCTTTTTAGAAAAAAATATTGATGTTACGATTTCTAGGAAGCATAATTGATTATACATTTGTCATACTGCGACCTTCTACAGATCAAAATGCATTAGTAATTAAAAAGAGTTTAAAACATTTCTTCGGACAAAAGCGGTAGAAACGATCGTAACTGTGTTTGAGGGCAGCTTCCGTTCAGTTGAGGATACGAAGTTGCATGAGCTATTACGCTGAGTTATCCTCATATCCGAAAATTGATTTGTTTGTTTCATCTTCGAATTTTCGTAGAAACTAGCGACCAAGAGAAAGGTCAAAAGGTTTTCCAATTTTGGGAAAAAAAAACGTCCAAATATTAAAAAAAAAAAGGTAATTACTCTTGGAGCATCATACACGTGAACTTTCAATAAAAGTTCTCGTTTTGATATTAAATAAGAGTTTATTAATTTAATTTAATATTCGTAGTTAATCCGACCTGCGCATGTAATTTTAAATAGAACAGATCTTTTATCTACGTTTTTCATGTAAAATAAACTGACGCACAACTAATTTATTTTTAAAATCAAGACCCGTTATTGAGTTCAAAATCTGACACAAAACTACAACACAAGTTGTAATTATAAATTCTAATTTTACATTTCCTTATTATTTGAGTTCTTACAACATTTTCGGCGTAAATTATTTCATAGCGTGTTGACGAAAACATGTTGAATGCACTCATGCAAATTGCCTTGAATTTCCGGCGAAATCTCTCAAAGGGCGAGTGGCGCCTCTCGCTTGTCAGCTCGCCTGCTTTCTTAGCGTCCGCGCACGCGGCCTCACGCACGTGCGTGCAAGCGCAGTAATTACACGCGTGCGTACGTGTCGCACGAGGGTCAAGCGCAAGGCGACAAGTGCCGGTGGTTGTTCGCTGAGCAGCTGATTGTAACGTCTCGTCAGAGCGTCAAAGTTTCGTTTTTAACGATTTTCACTCTTTCGCTTATGCTTCGAGAAATAATGGACTTTCTCTTCGACAAACCGGGAGCGGTAGCTCAGTGCATCAACTAATGTCACTGCAGCGCCTCTGACCGGGAGGTCCTAGGTTCCCACTCCCCACGGCGGCAGGATTTTCGACACTAGCTTCTCAGCTAGGTCGAATTCAGTCGCTGTCTGGAGGAGAATTCTAGCGGCCGGCTGCTCTGATCGGTAGTTTTCCGTGGTTTCTCCGATCAACACCAGGCGAATGCTGGAGCAGTACCATAACAAACGGGCCACGGACCGCGCGCGATCTTTCCTTCCACTCCCTTGTCCTATCCTCTCCCCGTACACACACACACACACACACACTTACACTAACATGCACTACACTACCACATACTCCGGGAGACCGGTGGGGAGCTTAGAGCCTGTCCCGGCTGGGGCGGTGCCCCGCTGGTGGGAGAGTCCTGGTTAGAGGGAAACCGCACTAGCCGACGGTAGGTCGGCGCCGGATCTCGCCATTCAGCGGGGGAGTCCTCGTCACTGCCGAGATCACTGCCACCTCCCGAGAAAAACATACACTATACTAACGGGACAAATGACCAAAGCAGTTGACGCGCCCGGAAACACGAAAAAATCAATCAATCAATCTTATCGACTAAATAAATAATTTAATTTCAAGACTTACTACAGTTATTTCAAGACTTACTATAGTTATTTCAAGACTGCCTACAGTTCACAAACTTCGATAAGTTCTCTAACACTTAGAAGTTAGTACTATTAATGTTCCTAGTGTAATGTGCATCATTTGCCTAAAACCAAATTCCCGTTGATTTGAGAATCTTTTGGAATTATCTTCACGATCTTGTAAAGCATTCTTCTTGCTTGTTTAGAGCCTTCTATCATAATACCCCGTTGCTAGAAGAACACATCTGACAATGATAACTCGTAATCTTTTGACATGATCCCCCTTTGCTATATGGAGACAACTATCAACAGTAACCTGCTCCTTTTGTGTTTTCGAGAAAGCTTCACATCCATCTTGCCAGAACTGCCGGCGAGAGTCATTGACGAGTTACTAAATCATGTTGGAGGTCTTGCTGTTTTCAACAAATTCCGATTTTTAAGTCCAATTTTATTTTCATGTTCTCATTTCTCAGCTGTGTCAGACAGTTCTTTGAACACATTTAACATAATTTCATCTTACATATTTAGTTTGTTACAATATTTAGTTTTTGACTGATACATTTAACACTTAAAATGACACGACGCTGAATGTAACATGACATATTCAATGGTCTTCACACATTCATTGGATCTCTCCCACTATATATGTACAAGAATCTGTTACGTTCATTCTGTTAATGTATTCACACTTACGTGTAGACTTCATTTCGAAGATGAATAAATTCATAATGACGCATTTTTTGTAGATTTCTGTATTTATTTTATTGTCATGAATAATGTACCCTGCTACTGATCTCCGAAAGCGCATTTCCTTACTTTGGATCTGGGTCTTGTTTGTTTTATAATCCAATTTTCAATACTATATATAAAATTGGGTGTTAAAACAATCTTTGAAAATTTTCATTTGGTCTCTGGACAATATTTATTGTTTTACAAGCATATGTGCGTGCCACTGAAATAGTTTGAAGTGCAGACTTGGAGAAACGTTGATACATGTGGGTTACTACTAGAAAGTTGGCAAAATAATGTTTTTAAGTTCAGTCAGTTGATACATTAAGCAGTCAATTCTTTTAGTGGATTCAGTACTAGAGAATTAAATTGGATATCTATACGTGCGTTTAGTACAGAAAATATTTAAATTAATATTATTTTATTACCTGTATTATATAAGTTGCAAAACAAAATTAAAATACGCTGAATGTCTGGTATGTTCATCTAAGGGTTGTTACAGTAAAACGCGTACCCGTGCGAGAACTCTTGCATGTTAAACCCCATCCTCTTCCCTATTTTTCCATTTACATATTAAGTCTGATATATATATATATATATATATATATATATATATATATATATACACATATATATATATATATATATACACACACACACACACACACATTTTCTTCACGACCCTGTTGGTTGTGTCTCCTTGTAACTGATAACAATGCAATATACCCTTGCCAATACAAACTATTCTTATTTAACATTATTACCGAGCAGGGAGGTACACCCGTGTAATATGAATTAATTAGTTTAATTTCACATCCAGGTGCAGATTCTAGACTCTAAACAGGTGGGGTAGAATCGAGAAAAATCGAACCAGCAGAAATGTTATGGAATGTTTAAGATCTCATTCTGTAGAATACGGTATGAGAAGTGTTTCTTCGAGGCCTCTGGCCTCATCATTTTAGTTTTTAATGCCCTAAAACGCTTCATTTAGGAGTGGAGTTATTTAACGACATATATTCAAACATCCGACCGAGTGTTGCGGGTTGCATGCGACTTTAATATTTAGATACGTTTTTTTTAAACAAAATTCTTCATATTTTTTAAAGTAAAAGTGCAAACAAATCGTGATATTTTCTTTATTTAGAGATCATATTCACGAAAATTAGTTGCGTGTGAGAACCGCAAAAGGTATGTATACTACTGAAATAAGATAGGCGATTTGTTTTTACCGTCACTAGTAAAAGTGATTCAGGCCATGTTAAGCGTCCTGAAAGTTCAATTTTTAGCACTAGTGCTAAAAGTAAGACTCCAGTGTTCCGATAAATTTGTGAATGAACAAAGAAAAACAAAATAATTTCGTCTGACCGCATCGTCTACTACTAACCTTAATGTACTGTCTTAATGTCACTCTTTAACTAACTGAATGATTAACTGACTAATTAACCTTAATGTAACTGATTTGTTCACTGCAATAAAAAAAAAATTAAAAAAAAAATTTAATTTTAGAAGAAGAATCCTATAAATTCCAAAAAATTTTAAAATATATTTTAATTTTAATAATCAATGATATTTTTTTAAATAGACGTATTATTGATATACTGTTTCAGTTCTTGAATATTTATTTATATGATAATTTAATATTAATATGAATTTTACATTTTTCTCCAAGATTTGTGCAGAAAAAATAATGTTTTACTTCTGTATTTTTAATTGCGTTGTTGTCGTACTTTGCCTAAATGTATCCACCGCGTGTCTTCCTGAACTCATGATTTTTCACGTATTTGCCCGACTTATGAAAAGTCTTTCAGAATAAACTTCCTTTTTGAAATCCAAATGTGAACTCGTAGGTTGAGAACTGTGTCACAAGAGACACTGATGTCACTCACGTACACCAGAGTTCCAATTAGTGGGTCCTCCATTATACTTCCTGTCACCACCGTTTCACCCATCGACGTCAACTCAATCAGTGAATTGACGGAACGTATTCGTCATTTCCAGTCCTAGAGATCATGCTTAGTGCTTCAATGTAGAGAGGACCGCCGTTGTTTCCTCGCATCTACACAGTGATTCAAAACTAATTTCAAACCTCTGAATCTCAGTTGTGTCAGGGATATGATGCCTCGTGCGATACCCTGCTCTTGGCAACGGTTAATCAAATTCGCACCAGATAAGAATACTAACGTACCTCATGAAGAACATACTTATAATGAACTTGAACATAGATTGCCAGAAAAGCGTTTCGAAGGGAAAAATTTCTGGCTTAGATAATTAAAGAAATAAAGATTAGAGAGAAGCAAACATTGAAAAATATTTGAAAACACTCTATGTCACTGTTCTGTGTGACATTGGGAGGCTTTGTTTCGTCTTTTCTCTAATTTCGCTATGGAAACAAATATTCCACTAATTCGCTCAGACATAGTAATGTTTTCCACTTCTCGACCAGGCATGAACAGTATTCAAAGTGATCATAACAACGAAACTTAGAAGAAGCGTGAACACTCAGCATGTATGTCAATATCAAGGATATTACGGCGTTGCGAAATTTACCAAAGACTTTTCGCCTTACTCAGATGAGGAAATTCTGGTCAATATTAGCGATCTCTGTAAAGAAAATATAGATATGTGTTTATAATATTACTTTTTATCATTCTGCTCTTGCTAATTGGCTAATAGCCCTTTTTTATATTCAATCTTATGCCTCAATTTTTCATTCCTTGGCCCCGCGATCTGTTGGTACTATTTAAGAAACTAGCCAACGGTAGGTCTTTTGTGGAATTGAAATATATTCATTTTCCATCTATGAAACAAAATGCATTCGTATAATTACATAAAATTCATCATAAGAGTCTCTATTTTGTTTATATAGTTCTCGCAATACCACTTATATCGTAAATGAATAGTTTTAACCGTAATATGGACTCTCTCTTCTAGGCAATATCTCGCTCTAACCACCTTAAGAATCCACAAAACGTGGATTTCAATTACGCAGCAATTAAGAAGTAATTTACCACATACAGGTACAATATTTACTCACTTCTTCATTACCAGGGCCCGACAACACCAGTTTTTCTGTAATACTGTAAAAAGTCACCTATTTCCACGCCACATTACAATACTTTCTCTTTACTAGAAAGTAACAAGTTTTGTTCTGTAACCCAGCACGTGAATGGCGGCGTCTTTATCTAAGCCTTGCTCTCCCATGACGTCAAATGTCTCAGTAAGCAATGACGCATTGAATACGAGACTTGAGAGAATGACACAATGAAATATTTGCATTTTCAATCAAAATTGAAATGGTTTATTATTTTTTCTATTTTTCATATTCTTGAATGTGCAACCAAACCATAGACCAGAGGCTGCACATTTTCATCAATTTTTGTGCGCATTGGAAATTTCGTGATATAGATACTCAAATATAAACCATTATTTGAATGTTGTTGCGTTAATTTTTCACCGAGAAATCTCACCAGTTTTCATTGTTTTTTTTTGTGTGTGTTTTAGACGTTTTCATAAAACATATATTAAATTTGCATGCACTCCATACTATTCATTGTAGTGCCGATAATACCATGGTTGGGTAGTGGGTAACATGATAAACTTAAATCATGGTAATGGAGAGATTGGAAATCTTTGGGCGTCAGAGTGTCAAATCGTTCAGTATGTAGGATAATTATTGAGCTCCGATAACCGTGATTTAAAGTGATTATCAAATGACTGTGAGTTAAAGCAAATGATAGGTTTGCGTGTTCTGCCCTTCAATTTGTACGTTGATGCCCTCAGGCACAAACACACACACACAAACACGATTCACACAATGATGTGTTCTTACATTAAACGGGATATGCGGAGCATCAAATTAAGAACCCTTGCACGTGTGCGAACACTAAAGTTACCTTAGAGATCTATCAAATTATGTTATTCCATCTGATATATCGGGATCTGAAACATGCGGTATAAACGTTACGTTAATGAAGAAGTTCCAACTTGTAACAACAGTGCGTGCAGTTAACGATAAACTAGTAGCATTAAAAAAAATAGAAACGAAATAATTGAAGCCAACACGATGTGCAATTTTGAGAATTCAGTCACAACATTACAAAGACTGTCACGACAAAATTCGGAGTTATTCTCATTAACGTAACATCTTACAGGAAAATGTAATTAGCTCAACGGTAAAATGGTTACGTTGTTGCTATTAGCAGGTTTTGCTGTATAGTTTCATGCTGTACAAAAACTGAGTCTCTCTCTGTGTGTATTTGTGTTTCCTCTGTATGTTTCTCTCTCTCTCTCTCTCTCTCTCTCTCTCTCTCTCTCTCTCTTCCTGAGTCTCTTTCTCTCCTGTCTCTCTGCCTCTTTCTATTTCTGTCTCTTTCTATCTCTATCTATCTCTAATGCTGTCTCTTTCTCTCTCTCTGTCACTGTCTGTGTCTGTCTATATCTGTTTCTTTGCTTCTCCCTCTGTCTCTCTCTCTCTGTCCCTGTCTTTGTCTATCTCTCTGTCTCTCTCTCGCCTCTCTGTGTCCGTATCTCTCTGCGCTCTGTCCATCTCCCTCTGTGTGTCTGCTCCTCTCTGTGTCGTAAAACGCCGTGGACCCGCCACCGCCTTCTTTCGCAATCCCCTGGCATTACCAGCAGCTGGAACTGCGCCCTACGCCGCCTGCAGGAACGTTAAGTTTCGGATTTCCACTTTGTGCCGTCACTGTAGTTTGTTATGAATAAAAAGAGGTGGCTGAAGGCGCGCGTGAACGAGATCAAAGGAAGCTGACATTTGAACGCGCCAGCGAGCAACGCGACCGCTCAACCGTCGCTCAGCCCCACCTCGATCTCCCCTCACCACCTCCTCCCCCTCCCTACTTCCCCTCTGCTCAGTGAGCAACCCTAGCCCTTGCACCCTCACTCCCCCCGCAGACCGCCTACACATCTGTCCCCCTCCACGTTTGCACTCAACCTGCCCCGCCCGGCACTGACCGCGCGTTGCCAGCCCCACATCTACTTTGCACGCTCCCAAACGATCTCACGAGCTGCAGAATAACGTTTGAGAGGTATATTCACTAGTGTTTGATATTCATATACAAATCTTTAACTGTGCCCAAATACCTTGGAATTAGATTTATTGATGGCAACAGGTTGACTCTCTCTCTAATATGGAATAGTTGCTCGTTCCGATCCTAATTAAAGAAAAAGGTGTTACGTCGATGTATGAAGCGGAAACAATCTTTGCAATGATCCCTCTTTTTGAGATCAGGAAATATTTAAAAGAGCAGAATGCGATTTTTTTTAACAAAATTGATCTTCAAGAAAACCGGCGTGCTTCATAACGTTCTGATTATTAAAGCTAATAAGCTAAATAATAAGCTATTCTGCTTATTATTATTATTATTATTATTATTATTATTATTATTATTATTATTATTATTAAGAGAATGTCAGAATAAGCAAATCTACCTTAATTATAAGGACTAACATTTTGTAAATATAATTTTTGTATTTATAGAAATAAACAAAGAATATTAGAATATTTTATCATTAGTTTCTAATGGCAAATTATTAAACTATGTTCATAGCATGCGTACAGCAGAAAATATCTACATTACTTTTAGGTAGAATTAAAAATTTAGAGCAGTTTTTGAGGTATTTTGATAACTTGCATTAACAATAAGCAGAAATTACACCAATAATTCATATTTTTCAAAAGATTCAACTCAACCTTTTTTAAAGATCTGGTTGTTTAGACAAAATTAACTCAAGACAAAAATTTCTATCTTCAATCTTTTACTTTTGCTATTTATTAAACATTTTGCAATTTTCGAAAATACAGAGAGTTTGTTGGAAACGGTACTAGGAATACTTTTTTACTTTCTCTCTGCCGCTTACGCAGTAGAGAGAATGTTATGTAATGCTGCAGGACGAAACAGAGAATTATGGGAAAAAACTCTTATTTCCGGGCCCTGCAACGCAAAAGTAAATAAATTCAGTTGCCACATTTAGATACACATCCTCTAACAAGTGGAGTCGCCTGAACCCATGTTTTGTGGGTCCTTCATTCCACAAAATCAATTGATGGCAAAGCGTCCGTCCGTCTATCCGTCCGTATGCCCGTTCGTAAGTACGTACGTCCGTACGTTCGTGAGTTAGTTCGTCCGTACGTTCGTCAGTTCGTACGTCCGTTCGTACGTCCATCCGTGAATAACGTTAGCGGCTGAACCGTTCAACGATATTGTCCAAAACTGACATTCCCTTATAGATCTGGCTGATGTCACGGCCTCTTGAATTTTAAAATAATTCTAATTTTGGAAGATACTTTACATGAAGCCCCTGGGATATTTTCAAAATTTTCAGAACAATGGCTCCATCGCTTTTTATTAAACTTTGGTATTCGATAGTGTGAAGGACGTTTAAGATAATGATGCAGGTCTCATTTTCGTTGAAAATTCAGATGTTTCGAAAACTGGAAAAGATCAAAATTTTTTCGTCTTCCCAAATATTAAATATAGAGACTTTTTCTCTTAGACAAATATGTTCCTTAAAAATAGATTTGGAAATAAAATCATGTACCATTTTTGGAAAATTTGAGTGAAATATAGGCAATTTTAAATTTCGTTGAAACAATTCTTTCCTCAAAAACGGTTCCATAGCTATTAATTATATGTTGTTGGATAGTCTTCAGAACGTTTAAAAGAATGGTGCAGGTTTCATGTTGGTTAAAAACTCTGAATTTTCGAAAAGTAAAATAATTCCAATTTTTTCTTCTTCCAACTACAACTTTTTTCTGTTAATGAAATGTGTTCATAAAAAAGATCTAAAAAAATTGTCATGTTCAAATTTTCGAAGTCATAAGTACTTTTGGCGAAATTGGAGTCAAAGGCAATTTTCATTTACTTTAAACCATTTTTCTTAAAAGCGGCATAAATTTTTAAAATTAAATTTAGACCGTAGATAGCGTAAAGGACGCTTAACAGAATGGGGCAGGTTTCATGTTCGCTGAAATGTCTGATTTTTCGATAAATGATAAATATTAAAAATTTGTAGCGTCTTCTTACAACTACAATTGTGAAGATACAATAAACAAATGAAATATGTTCATCAAAACAGATCTTCAAATAAATTCATCTTGAATATTTCGAAAATATGAGTATTTATGGTGTAATTTGGTGTCAACATAGTCGCCCGCTCCAAATTTCCTGCGATTCGAAAGCGTAATACAGGTGATACCAGGCAGTTGGATGCTACATAAGTTAGAATTTGTATATTATTTTATATTTCTTTATTCGTTTCTTCCATTAGAGCTTTTGTTATACTTTACAAATGTATCTTTTAGATATCATTTAAAACCTATTTAAAATATATGCAAAGGAAAATTGTTTGCCTTCAGAGAAAGTCAGTTTGAAATGCAACAATGACATTTCGTGCTGCGAGACAGCAGCTCAATTTCTGTGAATTACGTCTCATTGTTGGGACATGATATTGAAAGCAGTTATAATTATCAAGTTTGTGTTGATATTTGCTTGAAAGTATTTAGTTTTTGCACCAAATGTTCTAAGATTTGTAATGAGTTTTACAAAAAATGATGACTGAGATGTGTTGATTCGAAAAGAATTTGTAGTATAAATAGTATTACGTAAGCATTACTAAGAGCGAGAAAATAATGCTGTTTTAGCACAACTATTATATATAGTTTATTCATGTGAGGTGAAACTTTAAAGAAAATATTTGGAGCAGATTTTGAGAAAATTTGCTTTCACGTAAAACTACTCGAAAACTACTTACATTTTCGAAATATTGTATATGATGTTATTTCGAGATTTCTCTTCAAACGACATATTTTTTTTAAACATTCCCACTCTTGAATATTGAAATTTTGGGAAGACACCGAAAAATATTTCAACATGAAAATTTTTTAGTTTTCTTTTTGTGTTTATAATTTGTTTCGTTCATAATAAACATAAACACAAAGTACATTACAAACACTGTAAGCATTTTATATATAGAGATCGTAGAAAACTTGGGTTTCCGCTATGACAAATGTCTGGACAGTGGTAATATCTATTTAGAACAAATTTAAAAAATGTTCTTTCATCTAAAAATAAATTTTGTTATGAAAACCACCGTTCTGTATGTTTTTTCCAACGCTACTTTAAAAACACGCCTCGTATATCGGTAAATACATGAACCTTCAGTTCTTTAATATATAAAATTTTCCTTGAGCTCTATATTATTTTATTGTGGGATCTGCCGTTGACCCCTACTTGGTGGTCTCCGGTAACAAAATGTCATTAGATGGAACTGTTAATTTACCGGAACATCATCGAATTTTCTTCTTTCTTAGCTTTAAGTTTTCGAAGAACGTCGTCAGATGCTCGCTCTGCGACCGCGGTCGTTGTTCCGTGGCGCGGCATCCAACCTTATAATCTCGATCTTCAGCTGGCGACGGATCGATACTCGCCTCGATGAGCTTGCAGCGTGTCGCGCCACCCCCTCCCCCTCCCCGCCTTCCCCCCTCCACGATTCGCGTCGCTCTGCCCCCTCACGACGAGAGATGTGGCACACAGAGGCTTCTGGAGATCGTTGACGAGATGCACTTCACCTTTCTACTCGCAGATTTGCTCTCCAGCAACGTGAGCGCACACTTCATCTCTCATTCGCATTTGCAAGCGCAATTACGCAGAAACTAGATGCATATAGATGCATATTACTGTACATCCTAAAGAACATAAAATCCTATCTAAATTAAGAGTCATCGCTGAAACCCATTTGTAGATGAACCTAAGAGACTGTATTAACGTCTTACTTCGTATTAACGTATTGTAACGTGCTATATTAACGTTTAACGTCTTATGTTACTTTTTAATTTAGCGTAAGACAGTAAATAATGTATATGCTTGGGGAGAGTAAGCGCACTTTTTTGCGCATGAATACATATCCTATTGTTTTAATTCGCATACTAAATACTGAAACAAGCGTAGTTGTTAACATTTGAAAATGATAGAGGTTTGATTCAGAGCGAAAGGAAACTTATTTGCGTCTGGAAACTAATTACAGATGTGATGTTGTTTGTATTCTTGCTTCAGAGACGAATGTTTTCAGAATGCTTCACATGTGTAGATGCAATATTACAAAGAACATTAAAAGACTTCTACCCGCAAAAAGGTCAATTTTAGTTATATTATTGGTTTTATCTAATTATTATGTTATGAAACCGTAATACAAATAGTAGAGTCATTTTATTCAGTCTTGCGACACAAGGCTTGGAATACAAGAGCCAAAGTACGTGGACACTGAGACTTGGGGTTCGAAACCCACGTAGACACGAATGCTTTTACTCCTGTTTCAGGCGTTGTTTCTCCAAAAATTGCACAAATGTTAATTTCTTTAATTATCTCCCACGTCATTAATATTTACATCATTCGCATTTTGCATTGCATTATTGTGTTTGAGTACAAGTGCGTCAAATGATGCTTTATAAATTTTCTCAAAAGCCCAAGGGTTCTGTGCAAGTGAACTTAAATTGCGCATTTCCAGAAACGCCCAAGCAAAGTTTTCTCAAAAACGGCTGTAAAGTTTTCAATGAAAACTTGCAAATATGGTCAGGTTGTACTCTTCTCAAATATTTTTAAAGCCTTATCTCAATTTCAGGATATCTAATAACGGAGAAAATTTGAAAAAAGTCTTACATGTGACAATAGATGGCTTGGATGGCAAAGACGTCTTAAAAATTATAAGGTTTATCTTTCTGACACGCACTTCCCATGCTCAGGGATTGATAATACCTTATAAACCTGTGGTGTAATATGAATGAGAGAATCATAATATGGACGATTCGTGTCCTTATAGTAAATCAGTAGATATAGATAAAAATCTACCATGGGTATTAAACTTTATCCGTAATTTTTTAATCTCTATTATGTATTCGCGAGCATATTAAAAAAAACTATTTTAGACATCATGACAGAGCAATCATGAATAGCCGCAAAAAGAAATGGAAACCCGAAATATTCCCCGCAGATACTGACGTTTTAATCCTTCTATCTATTTGTAACATCTCTTCACTTGTGTATCTGTAACAGAACACTCTCAGTGTAATTTAACTGCCCCACAACCCAATTCGCCTTGGAATTCTAGAGAAGTCTCTCGCACTGGCTCGACATCGGAGTCGCCTCCCCCCTCCAACAGAAGCAGCTCTGATCTCTGGCTGCACTCGCGCTCTTTTCCATCGTCTCTTTTGGAGCATTTTCTGCCCTTTTCACGCTCTGTTTCCGTTCAATTCCACCCTTCCCGCCTCCGCCCTTCATCCCATTCTCCATCCTTCCCCCGTAAATTTCTGGTTCGCTCCAATCTGCTTCTCTCTGACCCACTTCTTCTCCCTCAGCCGCTGCTCTACCACCCGCTTGTCTCCCATTCACGTATTGTATCCGCTTCTCCCCGATCCACTTCTCTTCCACCCGCTACTCTCCTTACCCGCTTCTCTCGTATTCGCGTCCTCACCCGCTTCTTCCTCATCCACTTCTCCCTCCACGCCTCTCTATCTTCGCCTCTCTCCTAACCGTTTCTCTTCAATTGACTTATCTTCTATCCGCTTCTCTTCCACCCGCGTCTACCGGGAGCGGTAGCTCAGTACACAACTGATGTCACTGCAGCGCCTCTGACCGGGAGGTCCTAGGTTCGAGTCCTGACGGCGGCAGGATTTTCGACACTAGCTTTTCAGCTAGGTCGAATTCAGTCGCTGTCTGGAGGAGCATTCTAGCGGCCGGCTGCTCTGATCGGTAGTTTTTCGTGGTTTCTCCGATCAACACCAGGCGAATGCCGGAGCAGTACCCTAACAAACGGGCCACGGACCACGTGCGATCTGTCCTTCCTCTTACTTATCCTATCCTCTCCACTTACACACACACTTACACTAACATGCACTACACTACCACAATCCCGGGAGACCGGTCGGGAGCTTAGAGCTTGTCCCGGCTGGGGCGGTGCCCCGCTGGTGGGAGAGTCCTGGTTAGGGGGAAACCCCACTAGCCGACGGTGGGTCGGCGCCGGTTCTCGCCATCCAGCGGGGGAAGATCACCGCCAGCTTCCGCGAAAAAAACATGCACTACACTAACGAGACTAATGACCAAAGCCGTTGACGCGCCCGGAAACACGAAAAAATCAATCAATCAATCCATCCGCTTCTATCTCACCCGTTTCTTTCCCAACCCCTTCTCCCTCACCCGCTTCTCTCTCATCCGCACTCTCCTACCTGCATTTCTCACGGCTTCTCCAGGCCACACTCCACCCTGCTCCTCCCTGTCTGATCTCCTGTTTCTTTCACCTCCTCTCATTCATTCTCTTCATCAGCCCTTTTATTTTCTTCCTGTATCGCCTGTCCGCGCGTCCCCTCCCCCGGCGCGCTTTCGCGCGAGGCTCCTCCATTTGCGCACTTTGACGCTGCAAAGCAGAGGCCAGCGGCAGGATTTCGCTCTCAAAGCCCGGCTAATGGAGTTACCGAACCGTTGATGTATAGCACTTAAGACGGGTTAGAATGCTTCTTTCTAACTCCGGCTTAATCGTGCCTATTAGTGCACGGGCTTTGCTGTAGTCTCTAGTCGAACTCCTCTCGTGGAGAAAAAGAGTTTGGATTTCTGTTTGATCTCTCATTTGACGACTCACAAAATTCGGGATCTACGAAAACTGCTGCGCAATGTTTATTAATTTTTGTTATTTTATCACTTCTAAGCTGGCAATTCCATCCGTTATGTTGTTCCCGTTCTAAATGTAATTAATATCACTTTCTACTGAAATAAATGTGAAATTCTCGAATCCCCGTGATTCGAATGGGCCAAATGAATCTGGATTAGATCCAGTGATGAACCACTAGGGTGGCCGCCATCTTGTGGAATGGTGGGAAGTGGAAGTTCACCCAATAGAGGTGGAGGGGGGGGGGAACTGGAAGAGAAGGTGTAAGTCATAAAAGGTTTAAAAAGCTTTAGATAACTTTTTAATAATATGATGTATATACTTGATATGAAATCAGAATAAGAAAATCAGAAAAAGAAAGATGAGACGATCGCAACACAAAATAATACGGTTTAGGGAGGCTCCGTTTTATGCAAGGTGGTCAGTTTGACACTTTTGATATTGATATTTCTGCCTTGAAAGTATTAGGCCTACATTTTATGACTTTATTATAATTATCAAAATACAATTACACTTTTATGTAAGAAATCACCAATAAATAAATATTAAACACGCTTCATTGACGTCACCTAAATTGAAAAATACATAACCCCTTCCTGTGAAGGTGTAACACATTATTGTGTAGTGGCATTATTCGGACTATTTGGTGACTCTCAAAGCACAATGCGTCACAACCCATTACTATTACTTTTTGACACACTCGCATGGCTTTGAGCAATGTATATCTGGTCGAGGGGTTATGAGTTTCAACGCAGAGCAGGGAGACGTGTGAATTGGTGTCATGCCCTACTCCTTTCCAAGCTCGGGAGAGAAGGAATTCACCTTAAACCTTCGCCTTCAAAGAGAAGCAACCTCAAGGTCGAATTCTAGGCTGACAGCTGAAGCCCCTCTTCTTCAATGTCCGACTGGCACGACTAAATGAATGACACGGTGATAGAGAATTGAAAACGGGCTTATTGCATTAATTTCATTAATAACATATCGCGTGTCTTTGCCAATTGCATTAAATTTCTAGGAATGCCGTTTCATAAAGAGTGTTTGCCTTGCAGAACATGAAAAACCATTCCGTTTGCGCGTTGGAAAGACTCCGTTTTATGCTGTGTAAAATGTCATTTAACTTGACGGGTCGGAGAAATGTTCCAGTTAAGGCAGGTTTCCGGCTTGTACATGATCCGGTTTAGACAGATTTTACTGTACCATGTGAAGAGCTGATGCTTGATATCGTTTGTAAAATCTAGAGGACATCTGCAGAAGTAGTCAAGATTTGAGAGTTCTTTGAAAGGGGTGCGACGTGAATTAATCTCTAAATTTTAATTTTTATTTAAAGTTTCGATAATAAATATACATTTTAAATTCTTAAAGTTTTATTAATTAGGCTTTTTCAAACCTTCGTACTTAGTTTTTATAGGTTGTGTATTAGCTATCAACAGTGAAACGACTACAGTGACAAAACGTGGTTTTGTATTTTTGGTATTCCTGCTTCCAAACATTCGAAGTTTATTTATTCGTTATTGTTTGTCGCAAAACCAATTGATGTATCGTGGTGTTTTGAGAAAGGAATTTCCGACAAAATTAAAACTAAATTCATGAGTAAACTTCATAAATGAATTAACGTAAGGCATACATGTTAAAACACCATTGATTCATGTCATTGAAATTCATACATTCAGTGATCTGTTATTATGAAACATAACAAACATGTTTTCAGTAACACGAAAGCAAAATGAAGTGGAAAACTTTGTTTTTAATTGTTTAAAGTTTATAAATATGCCATTCATAAATGTCGATCTTACAAAATAGCACATGAGTGCTTTTTCAATGATATCACTCACATTTATTGAGCAAATACGATAGGTCTAAGCGACAAAATTCATGCGTGAACTATGCTTTTAAATAAGCAATTTTTTTCAAAGTGCTACTCATAGTTCACTTTTCACTTTTTTTGAGAGAGTGTACGACGCAGGTATGTCATTTGGAATTACAAAAAAAGTTATGTATACTTGAAGAAATTGGGAGTTACAGTCCTTAGTAATCTATTTAAACATGTACTTCTATATTACCGCCACAGATTGTGTTTGTATACAAATTCAAGTATCCAAAAACGTTTTCTAAAATATGAAATCCTCGGAAAGATGGTTAAATACTGTTAAAACTCTGAAAATATGTACTAATAATTTTTTCGTATTTTATATTTAAAGAACAGGGCGTATCAAAATATTTCCAACCGTACCGGAATAACTGTTACCTCAGTATACAGAAATACTTATATGCCTTTATGACAAACGAAACTGCGCCCAATTTACTTCCACTTTATTGCTTGATAAACCCAAAACTATCAATTTAAATTGCACCAGTTTAATAACGAGGTTTGTAACTATTGCTTGTGAACTCCGAAAAACTACTGAGAACGACTCTTCTGAAGACGTTTCCCAGCTGAACTGTCTCCCCTCTCCACCGGGTAATATTTTGACAGTACCTGTGGAAACTGATGTGTCCTTCCTTTCGTGTCGATGTCAATTACTCTCACTCGAGTTGACATCGATATCTCTTGCACTGTCATATTATTGGTATTTAAAGTGATTTGCTTTATATAATATTCCCTAATAAGTCTGTAGGGCAGAAATATTTGTGAATCAAGCTTGTGAAGCCCAATTATTGGAAAGAATTGGACGATTAAAAAATGTGCTTTTCCAAGAGAAGTCTCGGGAGTCATTAGACTGTGTAGTATAAACAGAGAGAAATAAAAAGTCAAATCCTTCGAAAAGTCGGGGCACAGTGAGAAACTGCCCTTGCGTTGCATGTAGCTCATGCACAACACATTCTATAAATAGTCGAAATAGAATTATATATGAAAGTTTGCAACACTCTATCAAGGCCCACATCCTTTGGCCGCAATTTTTAGTTTTTCTATCAGTACTATAGTATAGGGAGGAGAAGTATTTTCTGTACTCTAGTATAGGGAGGAAAAATATTTTCTGTGCTATAGTATAGGGAAGAAAAGTATTTTCTTAATGATAGTATAGGGAGGAAAAGTATTTTCTGTACCAGAATATTGGGAGGAGAAGTATTGATATCACCTCAGCAATACAATCTCAAATTATGGTAATAAAATCCGTGTTTACGGTTATTTTCAGCAGTAAATTTCAACATTAATATTACGCGATACATCCATTATCTAAATAGCTAGGAGTTGTTAATACAATTGTTCATCCCTGAAATCCACTACTATTCAAGAGGAAGAGCACTCGTGGCTTGTGTGCGTAGCACTTAATGTAGTGTGCATGAGTGCGCGATTCAGTGATAATTTGACAAAGTGAGTGATATTTTATATACATGTCGTTATTACGTAATATTTTATGTTTATGATTTGTACCAATTTGAAACCACATGTAGAATTTTACGTATTTCATTTACCTTTTGTTGAAATCCGGAATATAGGCATCATTGTATTTGATCATAAATATGCCATGACTTTTTTAATTTCTATTTCATTCATCCGAAAAATGCCCACACTACCGTGGCTATTGGAAATTCTTCACTAACTTTGACATCTCGCTTTATTTGTCCTTCATTGCCCCTCTTCATTACAAGGACAAAAAGAGAGAAAAACGCGTGTTTCTTAGATTCACTGACTTCTTTAAAAAGAGAATTGGAGAATGGCAACGGATGAGTCAGTAATTTCAAAGCATTTTTTCTCGTGAGGAAAGAGGTATTAAGATAACATATCATTTATTTAAGAATTTCCTTTTTTCTCATGAGAACAAACATCAAATGGTTTTGAGACGGTTTGACGTTCTCATTGGTTGAGATCCGAGCACTTTGCTTCAGCCTTCGCTGGAGAAGAAAGCGAAAGGGGTATTTGCATCTTCAAAGCCTCTGAAGTTGAAACGCTCTTTTGCGATCAGTGTTTCCTTTCCTTCTAAACGAAAAAAGAAAGAACTTGGACCGTCCTTCGAATTCCAAATGCCCTTCTACGAACTCCCTCCAACCTCAGCTGGCTAGCGGCGAAGGTAGAAAAGCCATTCCCTTAACGCTTGTCACGAAAGTTGTTTCGTTGAAGAGTAGTATTTGAGGTAACTGATATTGCATGCTTTTGGAATTGCTTGTAGTTTGTTTAGATGGAAAAAGCAAAGGATGTTTGTCGTCCACGTACGGAATAATTGTCCAGTTCAGGAAGCATTTGCATTGGCAGAAGAGAAGGAAATGAATCTTCGTTTAAAGAAAAGTTCTAAACGTGAATTACCTTGAAAATGAAATGCCTTTTCCAAATTAATTTCTGTCTTAATTAATGTTTTTATTTTAATTTAAAATACTGAAGATTAAGTGGTCTTTTTTTAACGGGTACAAAATTGTTCTCTTAACTATAACATCTTGGCTTGGGATATATCACGATTATTGATATTGTGTTTGTAAATAAAACAATATGGAGTTTTTTGGATTTTGAATGTAATAAAAACAACTTGTTTTCATTAGAGGACTTAGGAATGAATGCAAAACGATGTCATCAGACCTAAAATATCAAATAAAACATCAAATATAACATTCAACGAAAAATAATGTAATATAATAATCAAATTTAACATTCATGGATTACTTTCTTAACTCATGCTACGGGAAACAGTCTATATGAATTTTAGTTAACAGTTAAAAACTGTCTGTTACGTGCTATTGGAAGAATTTCAATCTGTGTACGTTTTCTTGAGCTCTGGATTCCTTACCCTAACTCTCGTACGTTCTTTAGAAAATGTCGATAACAAGAAAAGATTCGCTTGCATGTAATAAAAGTACTTTACAACGGAAAATGAGCTACAGACCTTGAATCTTATGCTTTATCGTGTTACATGTGAAGTAATCGACTTACTGCGGCCAGAAAATGGAGAACAATTATTGAATAACTACATACCGCACATTGCCTCCCCCCCCGAGCTCAAGCTCGTGCAAAAATTATGAAGCTACATTTACGACCAGAAGTAAAAGAAAGTCATCTCAGCATTTTCTCAAAGGTTAAAGTAAACTGGATGAAAGCCTGATCAAGAAAGATGGAAACAGGTACAGATGCTCAAAAACAATACGCTTTACAGAGTATTTAGTATTTTAGAATTGTACAGTACAAATGGAAACTAATGCATTAAATATTACTTATTAATATACGACTATTAGATACTCATTAAACGGAATCTCGTATCTGTGCGTTCTCTTCAATAGAAGGTGATTTCAGTATAATCCTATTCGATGAGCCGTAACAGAACGGATCGCACTACATGCGTCGAGGGACAGCTGCAGCTGAGGCCTTGCGTGACCTGCAACGCGCTGCACACCTGCGTTAGTTGGACCGTCCCCAGGCAGACATAATCCAGAATTGTGGACATTGCAGTACAACAAGGATCGAGAAGGTCGTCTAGAGAACCGTCTAAAAAACAATTTCAGGAAGAATTTTAAGTTTGAATGGATGCGCACTTATACTGCGAATGAATGTGTCAAGCTAATTAATATATTTGATTGTTCAAGAAAATATTTTATAAAATATGCCAAGAAGGGAAACTGTTCAAGTTATAGACCTATGACCAATTTAAAAAAATATGCTACTGATTTCACCCCTTTTAATTGCAAGGTTTGGTTATAGGAAGTCTTATACCACATGTTTGTCAAAATAAGATCGATCACACTCCTGTATAAATTTTTACACGTGCAAGTAGTATTGTGGTAGTGTATTAAATGGCGCTAGGGTTCGAAATCATTTGTTTCATTCTCTTTGAAGAGTCAGAGGACTAAACTCTTTATCATGTTATTCTCAGAGTGAACTTCGTATGTCATAGTGCCAAGTATTTGATGTTCTTTTTGTTATGAAGAAATTAGCGTGGCGATGGTAATCCACACAGATCAAATGGGGTTGAGTTAAATGACTATGGACATAAGGCCTTGTCTTTTTTGCTGCGATTTCAAAGAAAGATATTGAATTTCAAATATGCATTACATGCGTCATTTAGCTTCTTTTCAATAAGACCAACGTTAGAAATTGTGACAGGTACCGCTTGCGTAGATGACAGTGGAATGGACGTGGACGAACCAGATGGTTGACTGTCGGGAAGCGAGGCCCCCTGACCCCGCCCGCCCCGCCCCTCCCCATCCCCTCCCCCTGCCCCCACCTCTGCCTCCTCCTCACTCCCCCCCCCCCCCCTCTGCATCCCCCCCCCCTGCCCACACTCCGCTCCCACACCCGTCAACACCACCACCCCGCTCCCATCCCTCGCCACTGCAATCCCCGCCTCTGGTCCCGCTACTGCCCCCCGCCCCGCGTCCACCCTCGCCGCAAACCCTCAACCGACCACCAGAGCGCGAGCCGGGCGGGCTGTTTGGGCCGGCCATTGGAGTGCGGTGTGCAGGTGTCCGCTTTGTAAACGCCTGAAGCCCAGCCCAGCCCCGCGCCGCGCCGCGCCGCGCCGCGAGCAACTAAGCCCCCGCCTTGGGTCTCTGCACAATGGCGGGCGCCCCTGTCGCCGCGCAGAGCAGCCACGGCCCGACCTCGCGACCCCCGCTCCGCCCCCCCACCCCCGCAGTTGGGACAAGGAACCGAGCGAGCTCCTTTCGGGGACAGGTATTTATTATAGTCTCTAGCCTTTCAAGGCATCTACATGGAATGAAGGTTTTGATGAAAGATTGGTAATGTTAATGATCATATGATTTGAATACTGGAGCAATAAGGGAATAATAATAATAATAATAATAATAATAATAATAATAATAATAATAATAAAATGTCTTTATTACTGGCGAGGCTCAGGTCGTAAGCCCTGTCCTTCCGCCTAACCACTTAAATATTTACATTTACATTTACAATTGAGGCGTTCGGGCGAAAATAATGATAACTGACATTTCACGTTACTTACGAAATTGCATCGATCGTATTAGTGGAAGTGTGCTACACATAACTAATGAAACATAAATTGTGAATGTCATTGTCAATTTTCTGGGTTCTAAAACTAATATGATATAAAGAGACCACGTGTTTCGTATTTACAAGGGAGACGTGGTAAGTCAATTTTACTTTCGTAAAATGTCAGAAATTCTCGTATACCCGAACGTCTCAATTGTAAACAAATTTAAAGAAAAAGGAGGGCATGTTTTACATTTATATTTATATCTGGTATGCAAAACTAGTGACCATCCCGGCATACGCCTTCACGTCCGTCTTTCAACTTTCTTTACGTTTCCGTTCGCGCTGCCGTTCCCGTCCTCGGGCTTTTGAGGAGTGGCCTTAAGAGTCATTGTAACTGCCTGAAATATGAGAGAACCTGCTAATCGGCACAATAATTCTGGACATTTGAGCATCAGGATTTGTTGACACGTATTACAAAAAAGAAGAAATTAACAAAGCATACAGTGCTTATAGCTCCCCATAAGCATGTGCTGAAACCTATGGCAACTTAAGTGTAAAAATTTCGAAGGTTGTCACTTAAGATATATTATACCCCCAAAATGAAGGAAAATCGCAGGAGGTTCATTTTTTTGTCTTTTAACAGAATCAGAACCTTTGATATATCTCTTTATCAGAGCGAGATTCGTTTTGTTCTATGATCTTTCGGTTTTTTAATTTGCATATTTATGTAGCCTTGTGTTAGGGGAACCACGCCTCCTTTTCCGAAAGGCGGCGCGACCCTCCCCCTGAAGAAAAATGCAAATAACAGACATCAGAAAATAAAAATAGAAGATATTTAAGAGGAAGAAAGAAAATAAGAAAATAAATAGACATACAAAAAGAAGGCATAATCTATAACCCCAGAGCTTTCTAAAGCATTACAAACTTTTAAGTCTTTTCCCCGAAAGTGAATTTTTTGGCTGTCGTTGGACACTTGAAACATATCTCCAGTTCTATATAACATAACTCTCTGATTCTTATTTGTAATAATTCTGAAATATATAGCTAGTGCCTGAACCAAAACTAAACATTTGAACCATTTATTTTATGACGAAAATTTTATTTTAAAATTTTAATTTTTTGATATTTTAATTTTCTGAAAAGAAAATTGTTAAAAATATGTTAAAACTAATGGTACAAGTGTTGTTTTGGTGCAGAGGCAAGTTCAAATCATCGGTTATCTCGAGAAAAAAGAATTGAAGCAATAGAGGTTGTAGTTCTAAAGTTTTGTCCCAGCTCAGGGCGTATTTGTGTACCCAAAATTCCGTTATCACCCAAAACAAATTTTCAACATTTTTTCTTAATGTTTTTGTTTTCTTTGTAGACGTATTTATTCAATTTATATACGAAAAAAGTTATTTAATAATATTTAACCTTTTTGCATGTTTGGGGTATTATGTACCTTAAGATTGCTTAACCCCTCCCCTCCACTTTAAATGAAGCACAATTATGCTACACGTGTTACCTATTGTGAATGTACAGCAATGATAACTCGTAATGATGTGGAATTTTCTGTTATTTTGATTATCTAGTAGTATATGGTTTTGCTGAGATCTATGCAAACTTCCTGGAGTTTGTTGTGAATTCCTTGTGGTCCTTTCGTAGTGGTGGCTGGGAAGGAGTCTCCGAAAAACAGAAATAATGAGGCAAGGTGTCAGCAGGATAAAATGTTTCGGAACCTCTGCTCCAGCTTCAACGAACGCCGCGGGCGGCTAGCAGTGGTAGGTGAGTCGTGTGCGACTGGCGAAGCACACAGCACGCTCGTCTGCCTCTCTGCCGCGTAAGTGATAGTTGACGAAAGGGCGGCAGGGCGGGGCGGTACGTGCACATGGTAATCGCCCATTGCCTAGTGCCTATTGTGCACTGCTCAACGCCCACTGTCCACTGCTCATCGCCCGTCGTCCACCACTGCCCACCGCCCACTGCCCGCCACCCACTGCCCACCGCCCACGCCCACTGCCCACTGGCCACGCCACCGCCACCCCCCACCCCCACCGCCCTGCCCACGCCCACCGGCCACTGCCCACCGCCCACTGCCGCCACTGCCCACGCCCACCGCCCACTGCCAACTGGCCAACCGCCTACCGCCTACTGCCCACTGTCCACCGCCCAACGCTTGCTGCTGGCTGCCCCAGCGCCACACCCCGCCCCTTCTCCACACTCCACCCACAACTCGCCCACCACTCCATTATTCGGAATACATCCTCAACTGCACTGCCTTTAATCTTCGTCTCTCACTTCTTCTCCCTAACACTTTTTTTTGACCTTACATAAAATAAGATTTCATTCTACATCATGCCACATATTTTACCACAAGTTAAACAATAACATCTCTTATAATTAGTAACTTCTCAAGAGTAAATGAATTCAATACAATTTTAAGAAGCTTATGACAGTTGTTGCGAGCACCTTTCATTTTCACCAAGAAATGTAGTGTGTACCTTCATGATGTAAACTTATAATACTCTACACTGTTGAAATTGCGCTTTTAATCCCGAAGTGTGTAAGTAATTGCACCTCAAAGTTTGGTTGTTTTTCTTTTGTGTTTAATTGTAAATTGCTTAGGTGACGTCGGTCTTGTAACATATTTCTGATAAATATTTGAAAAATGTTGATGTAAAAATATTGACGAATATTGTCAATTCAAAATTATTTCTAAATACTCGCGTGGAGATAACGAGTTTATTCTAGAAAAATATTCGCATAAAGGAAGATGCCTTGTTACTCGAAATTTTCGTAAAGATTTAAAACGGTAAAAAGTAAATAATGTAAGCGATTAGATGTCCTTTGCTAGCCTGCTATTTTCAATATAAATTTCCTCATTCTCCAAGCAGTAAAATAAGAAATAGTTTTCATGTACTCACTCTTTTGCTTTGTCATTCTCGCTTAAGAAATGTTGAAACAGCTTACCTGAAAAAAGCAACAGAAGATACCTTTCAGTAAACTCATTAATTCTGAAAATATTACATCGAGATGAATAAAAAGGTACATGCAACAAATATTTTAAATTACTTATAATAACTACTATATACTATGATATCGTAAATACGCTTCTAATGCAGGCACGTCAAACCGCGCCAGTGCGAGCTACTTGCCCGCCTGGGGGAGCCCGGTGCTCCTACAGGCACGTACAACTTCCCCTAACTTCACATCCCTTTCCGTAAAATCCAGAATGGGGTGTACATGCGCAAGCTGAAGCGGAGCGAGGAAGTGAATAGTGGCTTCACACAAAAATATGTTTCCCAGATTTTTCTATCAAATAACAGAAAGTTATATTTACATTCTTCACGACTTACTATTATTATTTGATGTTAATTTTCTTACTAAATTCTCCATTATATAAACATAGTTTCTAAGCGACAAGAATATGTTTGAATGGTGAATTTTTTCCTTGTTTTCGTTTTGTGTTGTGTTATTAAATCATTCAGTTTTTTATTATATTTAGCAACAATATGAAATAAATTAAGAAGACCCTACACGTTAACAATTCTCGCTAACGGGCGGACAGCGCTTTTAACACACAAGAACTGTAAACCTACTAAACTTGACATAGAAAGTTCAAGCTATTATATCACTCTTCAGTAAACAGGATTTCAAAATCAAGATTCTTTTGATTCGATTTTTTAAAGTTGACTCTCAATTGAGAACTTGAAATGGGACTGATGTATTATTTCATTTTAACGAATCATTTATTTGCCTTAAAGAGAAAATGGGAATTAATATAGCTAAATTTGTGATAATAACTGTCAAGTATCTTCTCCCCGAGACTGTCGTAGGCCAGGTATTCAGTCATGATTCGCTACACCGGAGGAATTTGTACAATCCTTACTTTTAAATCTCGCGCCAATTTCTATGGACGCAGTGCTCGTAAGCTCTAGGAAGCTTGTTATTTTGCCCCTGACCTTGACATGCCTGCTCTATACTTCGGTTTTGTCACGTGGCCGATGAAATTAGGTCATTTTGACACCTTCTGCCTCATTATATGAATCTTTATAAAGGTGATTAGCACATGTCTGAGGCCGTGAGACCTGTTGAGAAGGACATTAATAAAAAAATGTTCATTTTATAAGGCGGGAGGCGTAAAAATGACCTAATGTCATCGGCCACGTTACGAAAACCCCAGTATAATAAATATAGTAATTGTAATAATAATAATAATAATAATAATAATAATAATAATAATAATAATAATAATAATAATATTGTCTTTATTAGTGGTGAGTCTCAGGCCATTCCGCCTAACCACATGAAATATTTACATTATTTCTTATACTATGATGAAGATCGAGGAGGCCAGGAACTCTAGATTTACTTCTGGGAGAGCCAACTATGGACCATCCCGACATACGCCTTAAGCGCTTGAGTAAACCCTAAAAAAAACTCAATCAGGATGACGGCTGAAGGCCGAGAACATTGACAATAATTGAAAATATAAGAATAAACACATTAATTAGAAAAAAACAATGGTAATACAAAGATGGTGAAATTAAAATAATAAACCTATACAATAAGAATAAAAATTGCATAATGATAAGAAGTGAGACGGTGGCTGCAACAGTGCGGTAACATAATCAGAATGAAAAACAAAGATTACAATATTTTCAATTTCCATATCAGTTTCAATCACATAAACATAATATAAACCGTCAAGCGGAATAACATTTGAAGTTAACAGATATCACAGAGAAAAGAAATATAATTTACACGACAACAAGTAAGTAATAGATAAGCATTACACAATTTTTAATAATTAAAAAACAATCGTCGATTTCTTGGTAAGGAGAGTTCAAGTGACCGAGTCAAAACCGTTAAATAGAGTATGTGTGTAATGTCACGGCGACCGCGGGGGACAGGGGGCGTCAGCAGAGACTCTCGCCCTGTCTCAGAGCTGCTCACCCCTTCTAGAACTGAAGCCTCTTTACGGGCGCATGACGACTTTATATGTATGCATGTAGTATGTAGGTGCATACTCCACCCATCACGGATTTTTCACTTATTTTTATATTACAATATATCCTTGGATGATAAAAATGTATTCTGTCTTCAGACTGGCCAGCGTCCGCTCTTCGAAAGTATTTGACGGGGAGCGGTAGCTCAGTGCATCAACTGATGTCACTGCAGCGCCTCTAACCGGGAGGTCCTAGGTTCCCACTCCCCACGGCGGCAGGATTTTCGACATTAGCTTTTCAGCTAGGTCGAATTCAGTCGCTGTCTGGAGGAGAATTCTAGCGGCCGGCTGCTCTGATCGGTAGTTTTCCGTGGTTTCTCCGATCAACACCAGGCGAATGCCGGAGCAGTACCCTACCAAACGGGCCACAGACCGCGCGCGATCTATCCTTCCTCTTCCCTGTCCTATCCGCTCCCCTAACATACACACACACACACACACACACACACACACACACACTTACACTAACATGCTCTACACTACTACATGTTCCGGGAGACCGGTAGGGAGCTTAGAGCTTGTCCCGACTGGGGCGGTGCCCCGTTGGTGGGAGAGTCCTGGTTAGGGGGAAACCCCACTAGCCGACGGTAGGTCGGCGCCGGATCTCGCCATCCAGCGGGGGAAGATCACCGCCATCTCCCGAGAAAAAACATGCACTACACTAACGGGACTAATGACAGAAGCAGTTGACGCGCCCGAAAAAAACGAAAAAATTAATCAATCAATGTGGCATTGGATGGTAACCTCGCTATTCCAGAGGTACATTCTTTTGGATTACTGAATTACTGAATACGATTAATAGAAAATTTTCAATATTATTGAGAATTGATTCCAATTGCTTCATATTGCGTATTCCGTATTGCTTCGTAAATAAAAAATGTATGTTTAATATATATGGTAAAAGTAATACGTGTTCTTTTTTTCTGCCATAAAACTGATTTTCATCGACAAAAAACATATTCCAGACGATATAATGTTTGGTCCGAGTTTTACAGGTGATATCCGTTCCCAGTCTACTAAATTCCCATTCTTTTATGTTTGAATTGACGAATTGGTAAGGGTCCTGAAATGAACTCAATGATTTATGCAAATGGTAACATGAGACGTATGTTTACATGCAATCTTGTATACACGAGCCTTATGTACGTGCCAGCATGTCTCCATTTCATGACAGCAGAAATCGTGTTTACAGTTGCTGTAATATTATGTTCATTTGATGTAACGTAGCGTGAGGATCGTTGATGATCTTGGGGGTGATCATCTTGGTATTTTGATCATGTAGGTATTATATAGCGACATAATTACGTGAATTAATTATGCAATCCGCGGTATTTGCACATCTGGAAAGTTCCTCGGAAAAAATCGTCATCGACATGTGTGAGAGGGAGAAAAAATATTTTATATTAACATTTTTAAGCTTATGAACATTAAAGATTAAGATTAAGCCAGGTAAAATGCCTTGCTATTTGTATCCATATAATAAAAAAAATTTAACACTAAATAGAGTAGACAGATGAGTTGACTTCGAATTATCTTTATTGCTGTTGGATTACATTCTATAGCATAATTTGTGACATAGCAGTACTTTACAACATTTGGCATTCTACACATTGTGTTTATTGAATATGAAAGTTTAATTAAGTCATCGGAATTCAGGTCAAATAAATAATTTCGATTTTCAATTACTTCATTCATAAAATTTGTTATTAAAATGCAATAATGAAAAACTTAACGAGGCAATATGAAGGTAATTAAAAAAACAATTATTTAGTTCAATGGTGAGGATTCATCCCTTTTATACTTTGTATTACATTTAACCTTTTCCATCTGTATGTGGCATCTGCTCTTTCCGCATTTTCTACTTCAGGCAATCTCTTTGATGCCATATACAGCGGTGTCGCCTTTACACCACATCCATCCGTTTCACAGTCAACACGAACTCTTTCCAAAATTACAGCAATTGGCTCAGAATTCCTTACGTAGTGCGATTCTTCGAGAACTAAGAATATACGTTCAAGTATGGAAGCAACTCACCTAGAAATATCTCACAGTGGGACGTTGCTTTGGAATGTATGCAACTTTTAGTTTATTCCGACGCTGGCGTGGCGCATAGTTTCAATACTCATACGACGTAATTTGCATGTATACCAGCGACGTAAAGTATGACAATTATTGCTTCTCAAATATCTACTTCCAATATCGCTTACATGATTTAAAATACAAGATAATACATGATTTAAAATATAAGAAATAATACGCATCATCTCCTATATTATTTCAGTAGCATACATACCTTTTGCGGCTTTCACACGCCAATCTTTATAAATGATGTCTCTAAAGGAAGAGAATTTCACGAAGACATGACGAATTGCACTTTTACTTTAAAAATATGAAGGATTTGTTTAAAAATACGCATCTAAACTATTCATGTCAAGTGCAACCCGCCACACTGGCCCGCATTTTTAATATACATAGTTCACTCTTAAACAAAGCGGTCTAGTGTCTTAAAAACTAAAATTTTGAGTTTTGAAAAAAGTCTCAAAGAAACATTCTGCACACCGTAATCGTCAGGATGAGACCTTCTTGAATATTCTATTACATTTTTACTAGTTCGATGCTTCTCTATTCTACCCCACCGGTTCAGAGCCTGTTGAATTTGCAAATGTATGTGAAATTAAACTAATTACTTGATATTCTACGCGACTGAAGTACACGGACGTACCTCTCTTAAATAAGAATAGTTTGTATTTGCAAGGGTGTATTGTATATTTACTAATTACGAGGAGATGTGTAAAATAAGTGACGGAGAATAAGAAGATTTTGAAGAAAAAGATATATTAAAAACTTAATACCGCAATAGAAATATAGGTATAAGGGTAGGGTTTAATATGCGAGAATTCTCGCACGAGTAGGCTAACATTCATAGAGTATTTACGATAATTTGAAATTAAATATAGCGATTATTCACACACAAAACGTTTAGTTTATATATTTTGTAGATCTAGTAACTTTTCATTTTCAATTCCTTTGTCAAATTAGTTATGTGACGAGACGTGAGAAAAACACTGTCGATTTATTATTACAACATAATAGTAACAATTATATGCCCGTGAATCGATATTGATACATTTTTTGCTCTACGATCTTTTCAACAGTATCGATAAAGATTCTTCTAATGAATATAACAGATATCGATAATTCTAATATTGAAAACAGTCCAATGTACTGCAATCTGATATGTATTCTCTTATTAATCAATTTGATATACACATTAATTTGACATATCATTTGACAACAACAAAACTATGCAGCCCCTGGCGACCTCAGAAATGTCGATGGTTGCTTTAGATATCCAGGATCTCGCGAAAAGTACTAGTGGTGCTAAAACAGCAGGTATTTTCTCGCCCCCATTTGCACGCAAAATTAAGCAAAAAGTACTCAAATTTTCGAAAAATTGTACATGTCCTTATTTCAAAATCTATCTTTAAGAAACATTTCATTAAGGGAAAACATCTCTATCTTTAATATTTTAGTATTAAGCGTCCCTCACACTATCCATCGACAAAATGTAATCAAAAACGATGGAGCTCATTTTTGAAAATTTGGAAAATGTTCCAAGGGCTTCAAGTAAAGTCCTCTCCCTCAACAAAAAAACAATATTGTGATATACCAAAATGACGAACCATTTTTGTTTACGAAAATGTCCTTTATATGAAGTATAGGGATGTCAATAGACGATCGCGGGGGGGGGGGATCCCTATATGACAAGCAAACAACGGCGTTAAAGGTCATTTTCGCTAGGTGAAGAGGATGTGGAAGTGACCGGGCGGAGGCGGAAATAGTATTGTTTTTTGTTAGACAAAAGAGGATGATATAGAGTTCTGATGCTTTGGGTTTTATGAAGAACAGTGACATTCTCTCTAGCGGTAATGAGCGGATCTGATCCTGAAAATTTACCAGGTCGAGGAAAGACTGTTGATGGACAACCAAATCCGATGCAATAACTTGTATTATAATTAAGTCAATCGTTTCTTATATTAGGATAAAACGTTCTTGTGGGAAGAGACGAAGGAATTCTACAAAGTAATAGTGAGTACTTGCATGGAGATCATTCACGTACGCTAAGAAAAGTAATGGCCCTAAAACACTTCGCTGTGGAACCCCTGATGTAACAATATCCGTAGTCGAAAACTGAGCGCCAATTCGAACTTTTGTGTTTCCTGTCTCTAAGAAATTCGCTCATCCACTTCACACCTGTAGCATCAACTCCTGGAAGTTAATAATTTCTTAATAAGTAGATTATGCATTCTTACGTCGAATGCTTTTGCAAAGTCGATTACGACTGCATCTTATCTCTATCTTTCATCTCTTATCTCTATGTTAATATCACGCTTTCAATTAGAATTCAAACGTGCAATTAAAACGCCACATCTACCAATCAAAATTCAGAAAAGGGGCAAAATCGTTAAATTAAGAAACTATAATACAGACGTAGCCAATATATTTCCAGTAGGTCATGAAACATGAACAAAAATGTACATCACTAATTACGTACCTACAACAACTATAAATAAACAACGAATGAATGATACAAAATTGGGGAAGTAAACATTAAGCTAGCTGACATGGATTTACAGCTGACTTATAAAATATTTAATGTGAATAAATTAAATGTTTTACATGTAAAACATTTGGTCTAAAAATAACGGACTAAAAATAAAAATATCAGTTGTGTGTACCCGTTCTAAAAAGGACACTCTAGTGTCGCTATACTAAAACAGACAGAAGTGACTAGATTTTTTTCAATTAATACATGTATTCTCTCGCATACCTGTCTTTACTTTTCGTAGGAAGTAATGTTTTCATGGCTTTGTCATCTTCTTCCGCAATACGTTCAATACATTTGCAAATATTCGTAATTTGTGGAAAAAAAGCTATACAAGACCCACTAAAATAGATATTTTTCAAAGCAATGCTACGTCATGAAATGTATGAATCGGTTGGTCAAAATATGCTCTAATTTCATAAAATTTAAATTGTTCTTAAATGGAAACGAAAAAATTGAACGTAACATGTGTATAAATTAGTATAATTGCACTCGTCGTATATGGGGTTCATATAGTCGTTCAAAATTCAAAATTTATTGCTTATTTATCCTTTAAAATAGATTTTATTACATGGGAGTTTTTTTGTTTTTTTCTCCCTTTCAAAATTCAAAATTTGTTGCTTATTTATCCTTCAAAATAGATTTTATTACATGGGAGTTTTTGTTGTTTTTTTTCTCCCTTTCAAAAATTCAAAATTTAAGTAGTATATGACTTAGTGTATGGATCATAGAATTTTGAAAATGGGAGTTTTTTTGTTTTTTTCTCCCTTTCAAAATTCAAAATTTATTGCTTATTTATCCTTGAAAATTTATAATTTTTAACTGTTTTTTTTTACGTAAAATAAATAAATAAATAAATATAAGAAAACTCGCTCATATTGTCGCTCGCTTTCTTGAACATACCACTCGTGCAATTATCCTCCTCTTTACACACTCGTTTCGTTAATTACTATAAATGTATCTATTAGTTATATTACCCCCCCTTGCATTGTATATTTTGTAATATCATTTGGTACTGATATTAACATTCCCTTTGCATTTTTTATTTCGTAATTTAATTTGCTAATGCTTATAATAACTATTAATTATTTTGTATTTACTTGGTATTTTATATATCTTATTTTGTTTGTATTCGTAGACTGGTGATGACGGCAAAGTCGTCGAAAGACTGCTCTCTCAAAAAATATGGTAAGTTGACGGTGATGACTCCCTTTATTTCTTCATGTAATAACGTCAACAGCACAGTACCAGAATTCCCACTTTTCTTGGGATGTAAAGAATTAAATTTAAGCAATATACTATTCTACGATTTCACCTTCACCTTTTTTACTTTTTGAAGTACTTCAGCAATACAATCTCAAAATTTTCGATCGTAAAACCAGATTTTGATGTTGTTTTGTGCTGTAACTTCGTTTAGACACAAGTAGGAAATAGAATCTGTGAGTGTAGTGACAAAGATGGTTAAGACTAGTGCAGGTGCCGAGGAGATAGAAGCAACTTTCAACCCAAAAATAGGGATGTGTGATTGTCTAAACGGATAGTTAAGTATGCACTTCCCATAGCTAGGTGTTACATTGATTACTTAATGTTGTCAATTATTACATATTCGTAATAAAACAATTAACCAAATTATTTAAGACGCACCACTTTATACATATTACAAAACGAACATTTTTCATTAATCTCCATACAAAGTTTCAATCCCCTTTAGTAACATACATACGTCTAATTAGATGTTATAAGTAATAGAATAAACTTAGAAACGTTTTTTCTAATTAAAGGTCGACGTTCTAAGTCATTTTCCTTTATATGATTTAATCACTCGTGTTTTTAGAACAACAGTCTCGAAATAAAACCGAGATTAATAATTATTGAGAAAATGTCAGAATGTATAAAAATCACACTAGTTCCAGAGCAGGTGTTTTTCCACCTGGTCCCCAAGCCTCACAATTTCCTCGCCTCGTTCCCTCCCATACCGTCTCTCGTCCCGCCACTTCGCGTATCTTTCATTCCCTCTCGTTTACCTCCCATTGTGCCTCTCCGCTTTTTGTGGCTTGCGCCGTCTCTTGAGAGTTTTATCTTGCGCCCCCTCCCCTCCCGGCGTCGCTCATTTGTTGTGCGGCGCGGCAGTCGTTGTGCCCAGCAGGTGTCTGCGCAATGAGTCGCCAACTTTTTCCTCCCTCTCCCTCCACGCGAGATCCACCGCGGTCACTCCCAACCGTCGGCCCTTCTGAATGGCCGCGGACGCGCAAAAAAATGAAAAGAGAACGGACATGCACTATCTACCGCGCGCGCCTCTCGTTCCTCGCTTGTTTTTAAAGGTGGATTTTTTCACACCCGTAAGAAAAGCGTAGCCGTCTTTCGGAATAGATTCTGAAGCGTATGACGGTTTTTTTATTGATTGATTTTTTCGTGTTTCCGGGCGCGTCAACTGCTTCGGTCATTAGTCCCGTTAGTGTAGTGCATGTGCTTTTCTCGGGAAGTGGCGGTGATCTTCCCCCGCTGGATGGCGAGATCCGGCGTCGACCTACCGTCGGCTAGTGGGGTTTCCCCCTAACCAGGACTCTCCCACCAACGGGGCACCCCCCCTGTCGGGACAATTTCTAAGCTTCCGACCTGTCTCCCGGAATATGTGGTAGTGTAGTGCATGTTAGTGTGTGTGTGTGTGTGTGTGTAAGGGGAGAGGATAGGACAAGGAAGAGGAAGGACAGATCGCGCGCGGTCCGTGGCTCGTTTCGTAGGGTACTGCTCCGGCATTCGCCTGAAGTTGATCGGAGAAACCACGGAAAACTTCCGATCAGAGCAGCCAACCGCTAGAATTCTCCTTCAGACAGCGACTGAGTTCGACATAGCTGAAAAGCTAGTGTCGAAAACCCTGCCGCCGTGGGGAGTGGGAACCTAGGACCTCCCGGACAGAAGCGCTGCAGTGACATCAGTTGATGCACTGAGCTACCGCTAACGGTGCGTATGACGGCGTGTAAAATCAGCCTACCGATTATGACCCACTGCTGTTCATTTTGAAAGGAATGACTGCCGCCCCTCTGACCGGGAGATCTAGGTTCGAGTTCCGACGGTGGCAGGATATCGATCGTAGCTTTTCAGCTAGGTCGAATTCAGTCATAGTCTTGAGGAGAACTGTATAGGCCAACTGCTGTGATAGGTAGTTTTCCGTTGTTTCTCCGATCAACACCAGGTGAATGCCGGAGCAGTACCCTACCAAATAAGCCACGGACCGCTCGCGATATTTCCTTTCTCTTCCTTGTCCTATCCTCTCCCCTTCCAAACACATTACATTGCCACACGTGCTCTTTCATGCACTACACTACCACACTTATCGGAAGATCGGTCGGAGGTTTAACGATTGTCTTGGATTGAGCGATGCCTTGCTGGTGGGAGATATCTGGTTGGGGACACCCTCGCTAGGCAACAGTAGGTCGGCGCCGGATCTCGCCTTCTAGCAGGGGAAACATCGCCTCCTCCCGAGAAAAAAAACATGCACTGCATGTCCAGTGCATGCTCTTGTGGGGGAGGTGATGAAGATGACGACAGAGACCCTGACAAATTTTGTGTACTAATCATTCAGAATGCTAACGTGGCGACGATCACCGCTGCGGTAGTAGGGTCACGTGTCACGTTCCCCCACTCCGTGGGCTTCCCCAAATTTCCATGTTAAGGTAATCACACACGTACAGGAAATCCTCAAAGAATAAGCCTTCGCTATATCGATTTTCTCTACCGAACCATTGCCTACACATGGAGGATTTTCCTGAAGGAAATCCTTCAGGAAAATAACATGGGATTTTCTCAGGTCAACAGAGTGCTTATGTTTGTATCGTGGGTTTTGCAAACGGAGCTTCTATGGATGACAATATATTAGCGGCTTTTGATTGCGTACCACAACGTGGGCTTGTTCACAGAATCTCTAAACGCTACTGACTTCAAAGATTAATATTCTTATTTTCTTTACAGACAGCGATTCTCATATTGTTAATTCTTTTTAATAACATCTTTAGTTGCACTGTGGTCCACTTGTTTCAATTGTTCTACCAGTTTCGAGTAGGCGACATTCTTTTTATTTCAATTACTATAATCTTTAGAACTAACTTCCCACAAGCAAGGCTCATTCTTAAACATTTTTAGTGAATTCTGTTAAAAATTCACGAGATATGACTGATGATATGAAATTCTCAAGAACGACTGAGCATCAACCACACATGTTAGTAAGAAATCGGGGAAGTCCGGCCTCAAGGCCAAAAAGAATTGAATTTGATGCGGAATTTTTTGACCTCTCGCCTCCGCCGCGGTATCAAGAAAACCGTCACATACGCTGGGAAATTCCTTAATAGCCATGCCTTGAGAAAATTCCGCTCGTGTATGGGGTCCTTAACATGAAAGCTATCTCATTCTAGAAGAATTGTACTGAAAGAAAGAGACTTAGCCCATTTGTTCATATTTATAGGGTATAACAAATAATTGCAATAAATTATGTAAGATTCATCTTCTTACCGATTTAATAGCCGCTATTTCTATCTTCCGGCGCCTAATCTTATTTTTCAGTCTTCTCTGTTCTTCCAGGAATCAGGAGATAATTTCCACTTCTCGATTATCTTTCTGATATGGTCGTTCCATCCTGGTCTTGGTCTTCCTCGTTTTCTCCCCTTCTTCGTTGCCATTCTAATGATCTTTTGGGGAGTCTTTTCTCGTTCAATCACTGTACATGTGCTAGCCAAGTGAGTTGTTTCTTTTCAATTTCCTCTATAATATCATGTTGAAAATTTATTATCTCCTTAACCCGTTCATTTCTAATTCTTTCCCTTCTAGATATTGCTGCCGCTCTTCTGAGGAAATCCATTTTCAGGGATCTCAATTTTCTTTTCTGTTGTTCTGGAAGTTGCCATATTTCTGCTTCATACATAATGTAACACTTTAAATCATATATTTATATATTTTAATTTTCGTTTTATTGCATGTATTTGGGTCCCAGATCACTGGATGTTGGGCTCCTAAAATTTTTCTTCCATTAATGAGTCGAGTTTTACATTGCTTTTTATTAAAACCCAGTTTTCCTATTGTAGTTCCCAAGTCATTTATCTCATCTGCTGTTCCTATTATTTCTCCATTTTCCATAGTCAGTACGTCATATGTATAGCGTAGTGTCCAGTATACTGTTTTTTCTAGGTTCAGGCTAAGTCCCCATTTCTCATAATCTTCTTTTTATCTTCCTAGCCGTATTTCAATTCCTGTTTTTGCGCCGTCAGTAACTGGTCTCAGTGAATTTTAGGGTATGGAGTGTTGTCTTATCATCAAGTTGCATTCCCATCCCAGCATATTTTCTTTTCTATACCTGTAACACTGCATTTAAATACATTTTAAAGAGGGTAGATGACAAACAGCATCCTTGCCGTCGCTTTTTTGATTTAGGAAATGTTTGGAACTGTCACTTTTTCGTTTTTCGTCTATATACTATTCCTTCACCGCATTTATTAAGATTTTATTTACATTACTTTTATTCATAACTTTATGAATGGCATTTCTTTGCTATATAAAGGAAGACCATATGAAGTTCTTCCCTGTTTACAATTTCTTTTGCATCACCTGCGAACGAAAAAACTGGTTATCTATGCAAGATCGACCCGTCCTAAAACCACTTTGTTGTTGTTGTTGTTGTTGTTGTTGTTGTTCTTTTTAGTACTCCTTGTATTCCTCTTACATTAATTCTCTTAACATTCTTACATATATGTTACTGTACTGAGATATACCAAAATTTTCCTCTCTCTCTACATTTAAATCTGCTAAAAATCTTAGCGTCCGGCTTGCTGGGTCAATGGGTCACGATATATTATAATCCTTATTACCTCTATAATGGATTATAGGATCCGCCGACTATACAGCGCAGCTGGGAATCTGAAATAGAATGATTCTATTCCTAGTTCATTTCTGTTTGGATTGACTAAATGAAAAATCACTTTCTTTTCTAAAGAACAAAATTCAACAAAGTTTATTTCTACGCTTTTAGCAAACAATTGAGTGAATTTACAATTTTTAGGCCTTTGATCAAGATCTCTTTCAATTTACAATTTATACCGCGGTTAACTTATCTTTTCTTCGTTGATGTCCCTCGTAGACTTTTCAGTCGAAATATCTTGCGATCTTGCCGTAGTCCAAAGTTCCAAGAAATCCTCTTCTGCCCCTATCAAAGCTGGTCTCCAACTATCAAAATTATCAGTCCCGATTACGTCCTATGACATAGTCCCGAACTCGATTACCACTCCCGACAAAGTTCCAATTTATACTTCAATATTGCTTCCACATGAAAATATCTACGATCAGTTCAGAAGCGCGTTTCCGAGCAGAATGAAATCTTTCTGCATGATTCATCCCTCGAAGACTTCGTATTAAAACTACCTTCATTTTTTTCATAACATTTGACCGTCCTTCTCTCACCCAGCCAATCCATACGTTCGTTATATTTTGGTGTAGCTGACCTTTTGATCGTCTTTTGAACTTCTTCGCCCAATCCCAAATTTTCTACTTTCGGCATCCATAAAACTCTTAATGCATTTAGAAAAACAAAAACTACATTGTTTATTCACGGTCGTTGCTAAGCTCTAGCTCTCGTGATATTTCGTAATGCATGTTCCACCATATTGTCTACAAATAAATGTTAGTTTATTTTAACGTGACATATCGGTATGTCACAGTACGTATTTCTCACTGCTATCCCTCTATAATTTTCACGTCTTTCCTTCTTTACGTTAAATAAGCCATTTGCCAGTCTTTTGGTATATCGCCTTTATTATTACACCTATTAATTAGCTTCGTCATCATGCGCACTAGCTGTTTTGTACCATTCTTGATGAATTCGCTTGGAATTTTTCCTGGACCCGGAGCCTTACCGCCTTTTACTTCTTTGATACATCTCGTAACCCTTTCTTCGGTTACTGTAATTTCTCTGACCGGAGATACTTTTTCGCTTTCTGTAGTTCCCAGAAAATCTGATCTTCCTTCATTTGATAATTTTCTTAAGTACCTAGTATTTTTCATACGTTTTATAGTATATAATATTCATGTAGTTTATAAACACATTTTGAATTATTTTTATATTATTGTTTCTTCTCATGTACTCTTTGCGCTTCGCAGCTAGCCCAGTTAGTCCAGAACTGATAGTAATGTAAGCAACTGATAGCTGTGTAATTTACAACAAACACTAGAAGAAAAAAATCTTAATAAATATGTTACACACTTATACGTTACTTATACGTTTGTATAATTTTCGCAGTAACAAACAATTTAAACATTTTCGATGACACTGTAGTCTTAGAAGTTGCTTCTCACGCATGCTTCACAATGTTCTGTCCCTCTTGTGTGCTTGTTGACTGCACACCTGGTAGACACGCCTTTTCTTTTTACCGTGGTGTGCAAATACGCAAGAGTTTGCGTCGTAAAAGAATAAACACAGCCTGCTGCGCGTTCTGGGCGCTGGCGAAGAGGGATTACCCGACAGCTGACGCGTTGGGCGAGAGCCTTTTTTACATTTTCATTTTCATTTTTTTTGCGCACATGACAAATATCTGCAACAAAACAACAGCAACGCGCAAGGCAGCACTCGAACGGAATAACCAAATTCCATTCACCATTTAGAATTTATGCAAGGACATGCCCACGCATTGTTTCGACACGGGCCAAGGAACGAGATACGCGCAATTGCATCGCCAGTCGGAGAAATGAACTCGACAATAGAAAAAAAACTGAATAACCCAATAAAAACAGTCGCAAAATCGGCGCTAGTTATCTTTTTTTCCAGTGCATGCGCTCCGATTGCTAAAATGGTCGGCTTTGTTGCGCGCACTACGAGTGTAGTGGGTCGGAAATTGTCAGAATTAAAAAAAAAAAAGTTGCGGTAAAAGAACGCTGGTGAATCGGCAGAGACATCAAGAGAACGGGTTGTCTGGGTCGTCAATTTCGACAAACCCTTCTGCATAAAAAACTCGTTGGTATTAAAACAGACAATGAAACAAAGAATGAGGGATATTTTACCACGGAACATCAATGTTGGCCCTGTTCCGCTGAGGATAAAATTAGTCATCTGTTATACGAGTACAAGACAGTGACAAAGCCTGAATTCAAGGGGCAGGCATACAGTGATATAGTTTGGCCTAATCAATGGTGGATTGTGAGGCTTATAACAAATAGAGTAATGTAGGAAAAATTCCCCTTCTCTGATTTTAAGTAAAATCTTAAGTGCGAATAAGAATAAAAGAAAGAATATTGATAAAGGTTAAAACAAACCATAGGGTATGTAACTGAGTTGCTCTACTTAGGTCTGCAGGAGGCCTTGTAGAAGTACTCTACCTACGGGTGGCGTTGGTACAGGGGATCATAGTTTTAAAATAACACTAACGGATTTTGAGGGTTCTCGTTCCTTTTAAATGATAAAATAAGATAAATTTATTTAAACTGCAATTGGGTGTAACCTGATGGCAGTTAATTACATAAATAAGGTAATGTAATAAAAACTCTGATTCTTAAAACATTAAATTACACGAAAAAGGAAAGATACGTCTATCATCTAAAGACGCACCGAGTGTTTATACCCGAGTATTTATATATTATGACCGCACTGCACTATCCTTCACTTTACTTCACTATAACACTAAAAACATGTCCTTCATTACTTCTCTGCTCTACACTACACGACATTTCACTTCACTGTGTAACTTAATATTCTTAGTTAACGCTCTCATAAACTTAAAAATACCCTAAATTAATTTTCTAAACTGTTGAACGCTTCCAGGAAATGGTTCAAAGGTTTTTGCAGGCAATTTACTCCAATCCCTTATCATTCGATTTGTGAAAGAGAATCTCCGGCCTTTTGTTCTCTGCGGTCTCTTCGTCCCGACATCCGTTCTCTGCGGTCTTAAATTTATTTTGTACCTGGGATCCCCTATACTGATGTACGTAGGAACGGCCGTTTAAGTTCTTTCCAAGCTGGATGACCGCTATAAGCTTTATATAGAGCACATAGACTTCCCGATGTTCACCTGTTTTCAAGTGAATCCCACCCTGCCATTTTCTTGTCCCTGAAAGTAAATTTAGCTGCTCTACGCTGAATCCTCGCCACAATTTCTCTCTCCAATACCTTCTCTCCAAATGTGTTCGAACTGAAGTATTGTCAAAGAAAACCACTGCTTTTACATCAGTTCATTATTTTAGACTTGAGGCTAATCATTTGTTTTATCCTGCGTTGAGCGGAAAAATATAGTCCACCATATTACTCATGGCCATTTGATATAAACATGAGAACACCTATTTTTGTCATGGCCCCACCGTCTCATCATCGTGAAGTTTAAGAACAGAAGAGGTCACATAAATTGCTATCCATTTTCATCCACTTCGTTGTAGGTAAAGTTCGTTATATTCGTAGGCATATAAAATAATTATGTGTAGTGTGTTTTAATAATAGAATTACGGTGTAATAACTTTGACAATCCTTTCCATTTTCTCTGTCCTTGGCTTGTGGGTTTTCCCATTATTATTGTCACAGAAATGTATAATTAAATATATTTAAATTTCTTAAATAGTCTGCGTCTGTAATCTTAAAGGAATGAATATTTACGGCCAATTCCTTATTTTTATTGATTTTGTGAAACATTTGACTCATTTCCAAGTTATGTTTAATAGTCAAACCGCAGCGTTGCAGCATCAATCAGAAAATATTATTAAGGTTTCTCTTAGGTGTAAGTTTGACGCATAACGCTTCAAAAAGACGTGTTTTGAACAAAGCGAAAAAAGACACAATGGCACATATCGATTTTGTCACGCACTGGACACAGTTAGTTACCGGGCAAAGTCGAACAATCGACCCAAAATGGCAAATACATGTCGATTTCGTGGCTGAAATGGGAACGCGAAAAGAGACAAAGGGCAGAGAAGTCAAACATTTGATTCTCCCAAGGATTCAGCATTCTGATTTTTCAGACGAAGACCCGGTCTTGCTACAAGCTCCAAGTACGCCATCACGCTAGTGATTCACCTTTCTGTCTCCAGAATTACCCGTTGTTTTTTGTTTAACCAGCTTGCAGCCACAATTCCGTCGGAAACGTGTCCGTAGAGCCCACGAGGACAGGAATAAACGGGGCTAGGAAATTAAGCAACCGTTCTGCATGAACGATACGAGTTACGATGGGATGGGAAGGGAGAATCGCGCGCTGTCCGTAGCCCTTTGTTGAAGATACTGCTCCGATACCTGCCTGAAATTGATTAGAAGAAACCAAAATGAGCGATCTGAGAAGCCGGTCTCCAAAATTCTCATTCATCTAATTGTAGATCTCAACCCAGCAACGTAACCGACAGTCAGTTAATGTCGGGACACGAACTAAGAATCTTCTTATCCGCGTAGATATCACTTGAAACTGCATACGCTATCCCAAACGGTTTACTAATGTCATTACTGTATTGTGAATAAAATGTTTAAATTAAATTCTCTAGTATTTATCAACCTGTGAAAACTACTATGAAAATACCCCCTTCAAGAGGATAATTTTAAAATAGCAATCCATTTCATTCATTTCCACTTAAATTAACATATAGAGAAAATGTATCCGAATGCGAAAATGCTTATTATCTAATGCCGTTTAACTTAGCTTTTATCGAAACTAAAAATGGAGATATGGTATAAAGCCAAAACGATTTATAAGCAAGTAACTCTTTTACGAAAATATATTCTAACATACCTACAGAAAACTATATAAAACATGTGTTCATATAAAGTAAAGAACTACAGCAAACTATTTTATGAATATACAAATTTATAGAAAGAAATTAACCAAAGATGAAAATCTTTATTTGAGTTAAATGTGGAAAATAAATTAAATAAATAAAAGTTGTCCTACATCAAATATGAATTTAATTTTAAGATCTTTTCGATCGCGTTGCAATCATCAGAGCTAAAAAATAAAATTACAGAAATACAATTACAGGAATACACGAAATATAAAATGAAGTTAGCCGGAAAACGAAGTTCTTCGGTTTATTAATGCAGTTTTTTTCGTTTTTCGCCCAGACGCTGCAAAGTATGTACGACCCAGTTTAATTATCCATCTGATATACTATGTCAACATTTTGTATATAATATTTTATCATTAATTTGTATGATTTATACTTCATTTTACATTTCATGTATTCTTGTAATTTTATTTCTGTAATTTTATTTAGTAATTTTATTTTTAAACTCTGAGGGTCATCGCGATCGAATAGATTTTAAGACGATTAACATATTTGATAGCTGACAATAAATTTTATTTATTTAATTATTAGAAGGTATCTACCTCACCAACGATCTTATTAATATTAGTGGAAAATAAATTTGAAATACGAAAATAATAATAGAAGTTTCTGAATGAAAATAATATTTCTCGGTGGAATATGAATGTAAATGAGCGCTTGAACGCATCGCTTTTAATTTTACCTTGTTATTCTCTGCAAATGCATTAACTTGTAAACACGTTTTGAGTTTATCTTCCTAAAACAGTCTCACTATGTCTATTGTATATGAAAATATTTAATGAAGCTAATTATCATGGTTATTTTAGATTGAAAATCAAGATAACTTGCAAATGTACATACATACACTATATGCAGATTTGTATTTGCCCTTTTCTGACTGAAAAACAAAACCACCTCTCTTGGTCAATATTTCATTTAATTGAGAATGGTAATACAGGTAAATTATGTGTTTGTTTAGACAGATTTACTAAAAATAAAACGATCAAAAATTAATGGAACTCCATATTCGGAATTGAAATTTGTTCCTAAGATTCGGATAAGTCCTGCCAAAGTTAATTAAACGTTTTCACAGTTAATTTTTTAACAAAATTTAATGTAAATGTAAATTAATATTATTTAAGAAACTATTGTTAAATATGACTGTTACCAATCATGTTAATGACACAAAAAATACGGTATTATAAAGTACATTTTTTGCAATAGTGCGCCAGTTTGGAAATATCGTCCATTAATGTAGAAACGTTAATGATGAAACGTAAATGTTGACATTCATTTTCAGGATGGAAAAGTTTTTTTGGGGTTGTATTCAAAGAAACGGTATTTGATTGTTTAATGTTTCACATTTGAAGGTTTTATGATTATATATAATAGTTTGAACATTATTGTTCATAAACATTATAATAACTCTATGTGTCTAATTATGTTATCAAATTATTAATGATTTGATATCATTTATTAACATCAAATACTCTATTTATTGTTATAATCTATTTATTCACGCTAGAAGATATTTTGAAACAATCAGAAGCTGACACGATGTGTTGCTGGTATATAAAATTGGGTTTTCACGTCTTACCAGCTTGTTGGCCGGTACTCAGCGGGTACGAACGCCAGCACAATTCAGAATAAAATACGGTCGTGTGAACGTTGGAGTTTTCCAGGCGGGGTCACGTGGGTGGAGCATAGAAGCCGCGACAGCGACCTGGCAAGTTGCCTGCCGTGGAACTGGGAGCGTTGCCCCCGAGTCTCGGAACTTCGAACGCAGTCGCTTGTTGCAAGAACTCTTCCTCCTCCCGCCCCACCTTGCCTGGGCGAGCTCCTTAAAATGCGCGGGACCTAAAAAGCGCGCGCACCAAGATTTACGGCGTGCGTCGAGATAGAAAATACCGCACAAATCCCCCATAAGAGGTGGCCGCGAGCCGTTTGCAAAAGAGGAGCAGTTGATCCTGAGTTCAGATCAGGGAGTGAGTGTTGAACGTCAACGACGGAGAGCGTTGGTCCCTTGAGAGTAGTGTTTGTTACAGGAAGAAGACGGTGTTCCTTTCACGGTGGATCGTGAGTTCCTACTCCGAACTATCCATTGATTGGCGGGTAATTCCCTTATCCAGGTCTCTCTCCCAGAGGGGCTCCACCCTAGGCCGAACAAGTTATAAACTGATGTCACTGCAGCACCTCTGACCGGGAGGTCCTAGGTTCGAGTCCTGACGGCGGCAGGATTTTCGACACTAGCTTTTCAGCTAGGTCGAATTCAGTCGCTGTCTGGAGGAGAATTCTAGCGGCCGGCTGCTCTGATCGGTAGTTTTCCGTGGTTTCTCCGATCAACACCAGGCGAATGCCGGAGCAGTACCTTAGGAAACAGGCCACGGACCGCGCGCGATCTGTCCTTCCTCTTCCCTTTCTATCCTCTCCCGTTACACACACACACACACACACACACACACACACACTAACATGCTCTACACTACCACATGTTCCGGGAGACCGGTCGGGAGCTCAGAGCTTGTCCCGGCTGGGGCGGTGCCCCGCCGGGAGGTGGGGGTGGGAGAGTCCGAATTCCCTGAACCAGTATCAATCGTGTATTATTTGAAAAGACCAAGAAAAACTACCGATTAGAGCAGCTCTCCGCTAGAAATATTCTCGAGACTATGGTAGAATACGACCCAACCATCCAGCGAGGATCGAAAATCTGCCTAGTTGGTTAAGTTCAGATAGCAGTTCAGATCAGTTCGGGTCTAAAAGTTCAGATAGCAGTTCCTGCTCCGAATAGTCGTGCTTCTCAGAGGAGCTGTGCGAGCGACGTGTTTGAAGGGTGCGGCGTCCGGCGCTGAGAACGCCTGGCGGCGTCGGGTAACTCGCAGAGGCAACATCCAACTCCCAAGTGGCGTCGCACCCGCCAGCGGAGGCGGGCGCGTTTGGGCGACGCAGTCGAGACGCAACGCGGGCGGCTAACGGATAGACGCGAGGTCGAGACGGGTCGAGACGGGTCGAGACGGGTCGAGACGGTCGAGACGGGTCGAGACGGGTCGAGACGGGTCGAGACGGGTCGAGACGGGTCGAGACGGGTCGAGACGGGTCGAGACGGGTCGAGACGGGTCGAGACGGTCGAGACGGGTCGAGACGGTCGAGACGGGTCGAGACGGGTCGAGACGGTCGAGACGGGTCGAGACGGGTCGAGACGGGTGGAGACGGGTGGAGGCGGGTCGGGACGGGTCGAGACGGGGTCGAGACGGGTCGAGACGGGTCGAGACGGGTCGAGACGGGTCGAGACGGGTCGAGACGGGTCGAGACGGGTCGAGACGGGCCGAGACGGGCCGAGACGGGCCGAGACGGGCCGAGACGGGCCGAGACGGGTTGTCGTAGGTTGGGGTGAGAATCTCAAGATGATATGACTAGTGTACGACGGCATTGCCTTAAAACGAGCTGGTGTTGAAAGTTAATAATTAATGAAAAATTTTACTATAAAGATTAAAATATAATACAACCCTCTGGGTTGTGTTATAACGGACGGACTGACGAACGGACGGACTGACGAACGGACGGACTGACGAACGGACGGACTGACGAACGGACGGACTGACGAACGGACGGACTGACGAACGGACGGACGGACTGACGAACGGACGGACGGACTGACGAACGGACGACGGACTGACGAACGGACGGACGGACTGACGAACGGACGGACTGACGAACGGACGGACGGACTGACGAACGGACGGACGGACTACGAACGGACGGACTGACGGACGGACGGACTGACGAACGGACGGACTGACGAACGGACGGACTGACGAACGGACGGACTGACGAACGGACGGACTGACGAACGGACGGACTGACGAACGGACGGACATACATTCTGACGGACATTCTGACGTTTTGCCCTCAGTCGAGTTTTCGATATCTAAAGCCCAGGGAAAATGAATTATGACCACACAAAGGGTTAGAGAAACTAATTTACTATAGGAACAAAATTTATCCAAGATTCGCTACCAGAGCCGGGCAATAAGAGTTATGCTGTCGAAAATTCGCCATTTTTCCTGCAGCATTACGATATTTTATATTTACTGCGTAAGGAGCAGCGTTTAGCATGCCAGGCCAGTAAGCTAACTCTCACCCATCGATTGTTTTCAGAAACGTCAACAGATGTGCTCATTAGTGTCTTAAGTATAGTGAGTGTTATATCTGTAGGTGGCGGGGTTCCTCCCTGGATGGTGAGATCCAACGCCGACTTGCAGTAGTTCCTCCGTAATGTGACTTCCACCAGCGAGATACAGCTCCAGTCGGGAGAAGCTCTAAGCTCTTGTCTGGTATTCTTACTTATATGGTATCGTAGTGAATGTAAGTGTGTGTGTAAGAACAAGGAAGAGGAAGGAAATATCGAGCGCCGGGCGTTGGACATTTGTGGGAGTACTGCTCCGGCATTCGCCAGGGATTGATCGGAGAAACAACTATCGGTAAGAGCGTGAGGCAGCTAGAATACTCCTCCACTGAATTCGACGTAGCTATGTAGTCAGGGTTGAAAATCCACCGCAACTCGAATTGTAGGACCTTCCGGTCTGAGTCACTGGGACAGCGATGCTGCCGACCTTGAGGTCAACGCAGCCTGCCTCACCCGTCGAGGTGATGCGTGCAGTGAGTGACGTACGTTCAATAATAAATGTAATTTACGAGCAATAGCTTGTGTTAAGTAGATTTGGCGTTTGAACATGGCTGCTATGCCACAGGAGACATGAATCTGTATAGAAAATCATGCAAATGTGTATACCCAATCGTATGTATTGACGAATGCGATTCTAATGCCAGAATAAATTAGTGTCGCTACAAAAGCACGTACTTTCTTCCATTGACTGTGTCGAAATACTATAATACTTCAAATTTTGTCGCTATTAACACATCAAAGTCATCATTTTTTAAACATTACAGTTTATAGCGTATTAATTTGTAAAAACGTAACTTTTTAAAGCTACCTTCAGAGAAAAGAACAAGAAAGTTATTTGAAAATTTAAAAGTGCTGTGTCACATCTTTGTCTTTGTATTGCAACCTCGCGTGAAAGATTCCTCAGCGTAATAAAGTGGGGGAAATCCAAATTTTCAGTTTCGAAAATGAATAAAAAATACTTACATTTTTCATAAATATACATTATCTCATGAAACTTTGAAATTCTAATTTCATTAAGTAAAAGTCCGTAGAACTGTTATTTTAGTTTTGTAATCTATTTTTTTTTCCAAATTTCGAAAATGAAGAGTCCCCTTCTACCAAACCCACCCTTCAATTGTTACAGCGTCGCTTGTTGTAAAGATTCCTTTGATCTTGACTGTAGCCTGTAGCTAAATGAGCGGGTCTTCTCCTTCAGGTTTTCAGGATTCATGAAGGCAAGAACACGAATCCCCAATGAAACGAGAAGCCGGCGAGTTTCATTCACATCTGCCGGATGATGTCCTCACGCTACTGTTTCCCCGAACGCGTAAAACAAAATGAGCAGAACGTTATGTCCCCGAGCACTGAACGTCACCTGCGCCGGTCACAAGCGAAGGCCCGTGCGGGCGCGCGTGCAGCGAAAGCCGAGCGGCGCCAGGAGGCTCCTGTGTCCAGAGCGGCGCTGCCTCGGGCCCACAAGGAGGACGCGCGCCGCCACACGCCCACGCAGACTCCGACGACGACGACGGTACCGCCTCAGGTGGCTCAGGGCATCAGTGCCTCCGACCGGGAGGCCCTAAGGTGCCATTACCCATCGGTGGAAGGATTTTCGACACGAGCTACTAGATCGACCTCTCGCGCCGTCTGGAGGAGAATTCTAGAAGCCGGCTGCTCTCGTCGGTAGTTTTCCGTGGTCTCCCCGACCGGCACCAGGCGAATGCCGGAGCAGGATCCTAACAAACGGGCCACGGATAGCGCGCGATTTTCTTCAACCTCATCCTAGTCATATCCTCACCCTATACTTACAAACATGCACAGTTACATCCCCTACACTATGGCACTTACATCGAGAGACCAATTGGTTTCTTAGAGTTAAACTCAGCTGGGGCGGTGCCGCACCAGTAGAGGATACCTGGTTGGGAGATCCCCTCTACAAACTGACGGGTAGGTCGGCGCCGGATCTCCCATCCAGCGGGGGAAGATTACAGCCATTTCCCACGATAAAAATGCACTACACACACACACACACACACACACACACACATATATATATATATATATATATATATATATATATATATATATATATATATATATATATATATATATCATAACAATTGACGCGCACTGAATCACTAATTAATGAATCAATCAACAACGAAGGTGAAGGACATTGAATGAGAACCTGAAAATGAGAGGCGGAAGGAGGAGAGCGGTAGAGTGGGAGTGGAGGAAGAAGAAGAGAAAGAATGATACTGCGTGCCTAAAATGTAGGACACAGTGAGCTTCTACGGCACAAATCATTTACCTTGCTTAGTTCCTGTCACTCGAGACTCGTGTGGCAGCGCCCGTTAGGGGTAACCGAAAACGCAGTCTTGGCGGCGGTGGCGGCGGGCGGCGCGCGGCTGGGATCGCGTGTCCTCTTGAGGAGGCAGGGTGGCTGCGGCGGCGGCTGCGAAGGGCGCTTCAAAGGGCGCGCCTCCTCAAAGGGTTTAAGAGAGATCTGCCCGCTTTCAGCGCGTCCTCTTCCGCCAGTCCTCCGCTCGTCCTCCGTTCGTGACCAAAGCGCCTCCGCCCGCACGCGACCCATTCAGCGCTGCCCAGCCCCCGTCCGCCGCCGCTCCGCTTCACGCTCCCGATTCTGACCCTTGGGGCACGCCCCCTCGAGATATTGCGAACCCGTGCACGACGGGAAATACTTCGGTAATTAGTTACCTGTAGGTAATTTGTTCGGTGTATAGGACGTCGGCGTCGGAGGTCGGTGTTGAAAGAGTTCGGTTCACGATTTGTTTCCGGTGATTGAATTACCGCTGGTTAATTTTGCTTCGGAAGTTGGAACATTGAAATATTGAGAAGATTGTGAACTTGACGTTATAATGAGAAGACTAAGTTCGAAGAGCAGCTCTTTTATACTTCGTTTTTACCAATTTTCATTGGTATATTGTAGTTGACCTAATGGTGCTATGTAGAGAGAGGGTATAGCAGAGGTGGCTCAGTGGATCAGCTGATGTCACAGCAATGTCTCTGACCGGGAGGTCCTAGGTTCGAGTCCCGGCAGTGGCAAGATTTTCGACACTTGCTTGTCTGCTAGATCAAATTTCGTCGCTGTCTGGAGAAGAATTCTAGAGACAGGCTGCTCTGATCGGTAGTTTTCCGCGGTTTCTCCTAGCAACATCAGGTGAAAGACGGAGCAGTACCCTAACAATCGGGTCATGGACCGCGCGCGATCAGTCCTTCCGTTTCCTTGTTCTGTCCTCTCCCCTTCACACACACACACACTCACTTACACTAACACGTACTACACAACCACACATGCTGGGAGATCTGTTGAGAGCTTAGAGCTTGCCCGGCTGGGACGGTGGTTGGAGATACCTGGGTAGGGAAACACTGCTAGCCGACGGTGAGTCGGCGCTGGATCTCGCCACCCAGCGGAGAAGATCACCGCCACTTCCCGAGGAAAAAACATACACTACATTCACGGAACTCATGACCTCAGTAGTTGACGCGGCCGGAATCACTAACAACCAATCAACCAACCTACAGAGGGTATAAATTAGTGTGTAGTTACAATGGAGATGTGTAGATAACAGTGATGTGTAGATAATCCAGTGGCGCATACATTTTAGTATTATCAATAACAGGTATTCGATATTATGCAAAAGAACTTCAACAAACTTTTTTTTGTTCGTGATTTAGAGTACAAAACCTTCCAGCCAACACGCCAGACACGTTACTGCTAAACCATCAGTCGCACGGTGAACACATTCCCAATGCTTAACAATCTTGTGGTTTCTCGCATTATTTCTAACTTATGCTCTTTTCAAAAATACAGAGAGTTGAAAGAAAATTACACCTGTGCAATTTTTTATGTGTCCTTTGTTCTATCTCTGAAAAGAAAATTAGAGTGCTTTAAGAGACTTACATTTTCATAAAATACCTTTATTTTAAAATAAATACAAAAACTAGTTTTTTGCATTACTTTAGGGTGAAGTTAGATGAAAACTACTCCTTTTTTTTACAAATGTGGGCATAAACGTTTTAAAGACGTTTTTAAACAGATTTTGAGGAAAAAATGTATCGTTTTCATTCCCTTGTAATGTTAACTTTTTGCAATTTTTAACAATTCAGAGAGTTCACAGTAAATGGAACCAGCGCCAATTTTTTTACCGGGCTTTTCTAACTGCGAAGAAAGAAAACAAAAAAGGGGAGCTGTTTTTAAATTTATAATTGTTTAAAAAATTCCTTTATTTCACGCAAAATTACGCGGAAACTACTCATATCTTTTTAAAATTTTACACCATTTTTTATAAATGTGTCTCTTTTCTGTCATTATCTGATGTCATTTTTTTCTTTCCTCTTCCTTGCCTTATCCTCTCTCGCACAGACCCAGCTACGTGCACGACTTTACCACATATTTTGGGAGACTAGTCGGAGCTTAGAGCTTGTCCCGGCACCGAGATGCCCTTCTTCAGGAAGCATCCTGAGGAAGAAATTCCCTCGCAAGCGAATGTAGCTTCGCGCCGGATTCAGTTGGGGAAGAACACAGCCACCTCCGGAGATAAAACATCCACTATGTTAACGGGGCTAATTACTTTAGCAGTGGACGTGCTCGGATACATGAATCAATAAATAAAATTTTAAACACAATATTTGGGTCTGTTTTGTCTATAATTTCCTCTAAAAATTTTATCTACGTAAACATCATGTCTAAAGATATAAACATACTTCAGTGAATGTTGAGAAAAGAAAAGAATTTAGGTTAGACTGTCTGTTCTGGTTGACAACCGAATAAATACCGAATATGTATTAAATATGTGTGGATAAAAAATTAAAGATATCAATAAATTAGTGAGACTTTTGTGTTGCATAGATGAAACGGACATTAGAATGTTTACTGTTCAGACCAATCTAACTATGAAACTACATGTTGTAAATCAATAGATAAAAGAAATGGCAGATTTGAAATGGGTTCAGTTTGTTCGATGAATGTGGGAAGTATTATAAATATATGGACATTACACGAACTCTTTTGAGACTTTTGACTTTTAAAACATCTCGAAAGTTATAATAATCATAATTAAACGTTTTCGAAATTTGTTCTTCGTTGGGGTTTATCAGTGATCGCTATCTACTGGCCCGCAAGAAGATTTTGGTCATCGATATAAAAGCTTTTTTTTATTGGTTGTCATTATTGACGAACTCAAAAACTCGTAAAATTTATTTTAAAACAAGCAATGGTGCAATGGTACACAACACACTAAAATGGTTCATGTATGCAAGAATTCAATTATATTTTTCAATAATTAATTAGTGCGTATTATTGTTTTTGTTACCATTCAGTGATATTTGAAGATTTTGTGGAAATTAATTTATGAATTTGTTATTATAAAGTCAATTAATAAGTACTTTTTAATAATCTTTTTCTTATTTATATTATTTAGCAAATTTATTTATTTTTAATTCGAATTTAAGGTTTAATTGAATAAATTTAATCATTTTTTTAGCTACAAAGAAGTTTTCTTTTAATTTTATTTAACTAATTATTTAGTTTGTGATACAAAGTAAGGAGGCTGTATTTTAAATTATGTGTTTAGTGATTCGCAAGATCTAGAAGGTTGGTTACTGTCGTTGATGAAAACCACTCACATAGGTAGTAACTAAGAAATTCCCCTCTGCGGTAAGTTTACCTTTCTACAAAATCTCGTGTGAAACGCTCCGTGAGAGCATAATGAATGCAACGAAAAGACTTAAGTAATTAGGACACGATGTCTGAAACTTTCCCAAGGGCGCAGTATTGGCTGATGAACGCAGACCTTTTCCCGCAAAATTGGATTAAAATGTTTGAAAGATAAATTAAGTTTTAATTAAATTACTCTAATGGGATACATGATACAAACGTGCGTTTCGCAACCCATATTTCACTCTAACAAGCGCGATAAAAATGAAAATACTTTGAGCACGTTACATTCTTGGGATTTTTTATCGCAATTTCAACTGAAATTTTGTAACACATTTACGAGGGCAGCTGATGGTACTTTCTAAACAACTTGAAGTTGATATCATTTATGAAATTCGTATTAATTTACATCTATAACGGGATTTTGATTGTTATTTGTATTCATACTCGAGAAATAAAAATAGATAAAATTTATTTTGTCTATGGATTTACAACATAGCTAAATTGGTATGAACAGTAAACTTTAAAGTCTATTTCATCTTTGCATGCATTTCACAGAAGTTTCATTAATTTACTGATCTCACTTTTTTCTATCTAATACATTTCTTTATCCATACATATCTACTACATATTTGGTATTTATTCGGTCGTCAATCACGACAGATAGTTTAACCTAAATTCTTTTAATTATTTCATTATTTATTTATTTATTTAACGTCAAAAAACAGTTAAAACTGCGTATGACGTGCTATGGGGAGAAGTGAATTCTGTGCACATTTTCAAAATTCTCTGGTCCCTACACTACTACATAATTTTTGAAAATTGAAAAAAAGCTCTCATGTAATAAATTCTATTTTCAAGAATAAATAATCAATAAATTTTGGGCTCTTATCCATGATGTCCTTCGTCAAGGAATAATACTCCCTGCCGCAACAACATGGAAACGATAATTTGAATAACTATATTTCCCAATGAATTCTAGAAGACGTGCACAGATAATGAAGTTACATTTATGTCCAGAAGCAAAACAAGGGGCCATCTCAGCATTTGCTCAATGGATCAGGGAAACTGGACGAAAAACCTGATCGAGATGGGGGTCATTGACTCAGAGGCTGTAGTACAATACTTGTTACAGGTTGTTTATACACATTTATACAGTCCAAATGGTATATAATGCATTATGTATCATTGTTAAAATTAATGTTACTTTTCTTGTGATGCTCAGTATAGTCTCTAATTGTATAGAAACAGTTATGCAGCAGAAACGATTTCACTTTGGATTTAAACTTTTCTATCGAATTTAATTTAAAAAAGTCATGTATTGTATGTGAAGTTTTTGTAATGAGCTTGAAACTGTCACCTGATGAATATGATTTCTACGTCGAGTGTTATAGTAATAGACTTCGGCATTTTCTGAAAATATATTCCCGCACTTAAGCAAGTCACTTTTGACAAAAACCACTGATTCGTAAATCAACCGACAAGGTAATAGTAAAATTCCTAGATTAATGAAGAGAGGCTTATAAGAATCACGTGGATGGGATTTGGTTATTATTTGTACAATTCTTTTTTGTAATTTAAAAGTCTGGGAGCTATGAGATGTATTTCCCCAGAATAGTATGCCATATCTCAGGCGGGAATGAACGTTCTCGAAATATACACAACGACCAGTTACTTTTCTTTTCTTTTCTCAACATACACTGAAGTATGTTGAAGATATCTTTAGTCTTGACGTTTACGTGGATAAAATGTAATGAAAAATTAGAGACAAAACAGACCCAAATATTACGTTTAAAGTTTTATTTACTGATTTTAAAATTTTATTTCCGGGCACGGCAACTGCTAAGGTAATTAGACCCATTAACATAGTGGATGTTTTATCTCGGGAGGTGGCTGTATTCTTCCCCTACTGAATCCAGTGCGAAGCTACATTCTTTTGCTAGGACATTTTTTCCTCGTCGTAGAAGTTTACAGGAGTTATTATGTTGCAACACAACAATGGGAATTCCTTAACAAGGCAATGTGAAAGTCTCTGAATAACTTCACATTGTTGGGCGGTGTTTCTTGGTGTATGGAGTTTTCAATGGTTGCATTTTTGTTGATGTATTGACTTCAAAGAAATTAAATTTTCGCACCTAATGCGCTACGATTTGTAATGTGTTTTACTAGTGATGGCTAAGATGTGTTAATATGGGCATAAATTGCGGTTTTGCAATTTTACGTAACCGTTATTAATGCTGTTGTAGCATCACGTTTTCGCTTCATTACAAAATTAGTTTTAAGTATCGTAAGTCTTATTAATCAGGTCAGAACGATTCATGTAAATATCGGAAAGATAGTGTAGTAATTCATAGCGTTTCACCAAAGGTCTCGTACGAGCATGTATTGAAACCATAAAAAACCGTGGAGTCAAATGTTATAGTAAATAAAAATGATATGACTCCACTCTTGGAGAAATAACTTTGTGAAGATGTAAATTTCTTTTCTGACGACGTGCCGTAATGAGCGAGCGGACAGTTTGACAACTGGTACAAATTGCTACGAATACACAGAACCATACACATACTTCTGCTTCATACACATAAGCTAGTGCTTCTGTGCTTCATACACAGAAGCTAGTACATTTAAATTCAATGGGTGAGTAGAAAAACGGCGTTATTGCAAACTCGACCTGTTTTCAAACTTGATGATGCATGAAACATAATGCATGAAATAGTGTACTTGATGCATGAAACTACAAGTTGGGATTGAAAACTCTACAATATCAGGTTATTTGACTTCAAAGAGACAGCTTCTTCTCTTTGACAGATGATCTAACAGTATTTATCCCGCATATGTACCGCTCTTCTATTTTAGACCTGGAGAGTCGGATAGCTCGCAGATGATGGTTTGCAGTTGTTTTCCAGTGGTAAATTATTTTGTGTTACTGTAAATTTATAACATGTAATTAAATAAAACCAATTAAGTAAATTAATAAAACTGTCTAAATTCGGTCACGTAATTTATTTTGCCTCAGATTGTGGAAAATATGTTATTCAGTACCTGCAGATACCGATTACTTTGCTTCAACAGTGCGAGAAGTGTATCATCCTGAAGAGATTTGACACATTCGATTCGAAGGACATATCTGATATATCAAGTGCATTTTACTGATTTATCTTATGGTCGTAAGTCTTATGTCCATACATCTCTCGGACATCTAGAATCTTAGCACCTATACTTAAGCTTTGTAATGTTGCTGCTGTTGAACAAATGCCAATTCGAGTAAGATTTCGGGCAAGTTGCAAGTGTTTAAATTCTTTTTGCAATGGAATTTGATATTCATAATTCTTTAATTATTAATGCTTATGTTTATTAATGTTTTTAACGAGATAAACTGAGTTCACCTGTATTGTTGTTGAGCGAATTTCTCAGTGTTCTTTTCTAATCTAATGACATTTTCCCCGCATAAATGCAAATTTAAAACGTCTTTTTTTAATGACGTTACCACATTATCAAATAACAATAAAATATGCACTTAAAAGGGAAATATCCAATTATACAACGATATAAGTAAAAATTAGTGAGTACAGTAATAATTTTATAATATTTTGAATAATATACCATCGTAGGCTTTCACGGTGGGAGTCAATATTCAATCCGGATACGTTCTTTGATTTTGAATAATATCAATATTTTTTTTCTTCCCAATTTTAAGTAGTGTATGACTTAGTGTAGGGATGACAGAATTTTGAAAATGTGCACACAATTCACTTTTCCCCATAGCAGTCATACGCAGTTTTAACGGCTTTTTTTGACGTAAAATAAAATTTAAAAAAATCAAAAATGCACATGTCACAGGAATTAACCACGTAGCCCAGGCCCGAACGTGCTAAAAGAGCTCGTGCCTCGCCTGCCTCAATGGGGCTCCCTCCTGCAAAGGACGGGCGCCAGACCCCGGGGGGAGTGGCCGGATATAGCAGCGACGCCGCCCGCGTAACTTCGTTGCGACTCTATCTTTCCTGTCCGTTTATCCTGCCCTGATTCGCCGGCGGGAGGGGTGGGGAGGGGAGACGGGCGTCCGTTTTCCACGCGACCGACGGAGGCGGGGACCGGATCTCGCCGTCGCCCGCCGCAGCGCCCCGATCGTTCTCCCCCGCCCTCGCGCACCACATCTCTTTGACTGCGTTACAACACGATCTGCCAAACACCGGTGCATGCTGAATTGCCTACCATCAGGGGCAAATGTCACACGTGTAACTTCGTTGGATGAAATTTCTCACCACAAGTTCATTAAGAAAAAAATGTTGACATATTAGCCCTCTGAATGGCCTTCTAGATATATAATGTGGTCGTATAAGTATATTTTCTACTCAAAGATTTCTTCCGGGCTGAAGGGCCGTGGTCCATTGGAAAACATACACTACACCTCCGGCCGTGAAAGCCTGCATTATTTTATATTGTCTACTGTCGATACTGAACGTTTGTTACACATAACGTCAGAATGAAGTACACCTCTCATTCACCATAATAGCACACCAAACAGTAAATATTTATCACTTGATTTGTGACGGTTTCTTTTCTTTCTGGGTGCCCCTCCCATTGCGGTTTTTGTGGATGCAGTCCGTAGACTGCACCCACTGCTCTTGGTGGAATACCATTGATTGCCACTGACCGCTGGTCGTTCGCTGCTCTCCCACGAGGCCAGCAGACTCACGTACACGCTTTACGCTGCCGTCAATATACTCCAAGTCGTTTACACCTTACAACGGCAACGGTCTCTCCACCGCCCGACCACCGTTGTTTCATTGCCGTCATCACTGTTATTTCTGCCACAGTATTCAGTGTTTCCATTCACGTTAGTACTGACAAACGTTATGCATTCCATCGCTGGTTAAAAAAAGTGACCTTCACAAACACCACCCAAAGGTCAACCTCTGATGTTTCCCCCAACCACTGTTTATTATGCGATTCTACCTATATGAAACCACCGTACCTAAATTAATTTCTATCCTGTTTACCGCGACTAATTTACTTAATTGAGTCGTCAGTTGTTTACATTTGTAACTATGTCTACGCTTTTCACTTTGTCAAATTTTCTCAGATAACAAAAGCAGTCTGCGCAGTCACCGCTTTTACATTCCTGCGGTAGTCGCCACCAGTGTTCTCCGCATCACCGACCCCTTCATTAACCTCGATTCTGTCTCACTGTAACATTCTCTTAGCTCTATCAATAGCCTCAACCCACTCGCCGTCACATCAAACAGACGACCAACCCTTGCTCTTCTGCTTCATACATCGTCCTTCCAAAGTCACTAACGCTCTCATAGACTCGCTGCCGTAACAGCCACCGACGCCACTGGCGCCAACAACTGCCATCAGGAAAGCGCTAGCATGGGCTGTGCAGCCGATTCTGTGAAGCTTTGCGCCCATCACACCCAGGAAGGTTTCTTAGTCTGCATCGTCGTCTCTATCTCCTTCCCTCTCTCCTTATTGTCTCTTCTCTTTCCCGTTCACACAATTTCATCACTCTTAATTATGTTCTCTCTTAGTCTCAAATTCACTGTACTAGAATCTCCCTCCTTTACGCTCTTTCCTCTCCTCTCTTTATTGTCCTTTTTCTCAAATATTTCACCTCCCTGGGCCGATCTCTCTCTTCTCTCTCACCTTTAATCCATCTATCCATACTGACTCCTCTCTCCTCTCTCTCTCTCTCTCTCTCTCTCTTTCCCCCTTTTTTCCTTTCTCATTTTCTCTTACCTCCACGTCTGTCTGCCTTCCCTTTGCTCTACTCCACAGCAAACTCCAGCAATACCACCCCGTCTCCATCGCCACCTCCCCCCTCCGCCTGCGAGCGCGCGCTTGCGACCGCTCGCCCGGAAATTGCCGGAACCGGGCGGAGCCCTTGCGGAACTCCAGCAGTGGCGGCGGTGGCAGAGACGGCGTCGCTTCCAGTAACGCAATTGCTGCAGAACGTCGTTATAGGCGGAGTCGCATGGCAGTCGCTGCCGTGCCCTGGGATGGGCAGAGGGAGCCTAGTCGCGAGGGCGGGAAGTGCCCTGCAGTGGGGAGTGTCATCTTTGGTATTCGCGTGAAGCAATGGAAATTCATCAATAGGATGGGAAAAACATAACTCACACTCTGGGTTCACAAATTTTAAAATGTGGAATGCATATTAATGTTGAAATTAAAACTACTATTACCACTTAATTTAAAACTTATTTAATTATTTTGTGTTTTAGTCTAGTAATAGTGAAATAATTATATGATTGTATTACTTTTAACCAGTATAAAATTGATGAATGTAATTAATATTGATTGCAAACACTAATTTAATATTACATTCTTGGCTGTCCGCGTGACGCCGCGTTAAGTTATCTGGTGCCGACGTTTCGATCATGTCGTGATCTTCATCAGGGCTCGATCACGACATGATGATCGAAACGTCGGCACCAGATAATTTAACGCGGCGTCACCCGGGCAGCCAAGATTGTAATATTGACTCTGGCCGCGGAAGCCTAAGACTTCATTTAACGAATTTAATATATTTATTTCTTCTTGAAACACATACTAAGTTGATTATTTTTCAATTATTTTCATGAACGGATTAGATTGTACTTTTGTTCATGAAAAGCCAGCCACTATTGTGAATTGATCTATATCGTTTCTTTTTTTCATTTCATAGTGAAATATTATCGAATGACGACTTTTGATGACATAATGGCGGGAAGTAGTGTCAAATTTCAAAATTAAAACGTCAAAACAAAATTACACTCACAGTTCTAGGTGGAAGTAATAAGATATTTGGTAGCGGGTACAGCTGGTAGGCAGTGGGTGACTGATTACTGGTACAAGTACTGGACTTTGACGTTCAGCGAGTAGCACGGAAGAAAAATGAAATGGGCATAATCTGATGACGGAGTAGGCAACAGGCAGTGGAGAATGGTGAAAGGTGGAGTAGGTATCTAGTAGTAGTGTGTGAGGACAACTGAGTAGAAGTTAGTAGGCAACGGAGGGTACTTTAACTGTAAGACATTGTCTCTTGTTTACGACGTCGAGAAATGACGATTAATGAGTGGAAATAATAAATATCGGAACTTCAACGCCATATTGAGCGACACGAATTGGTTCTCAATGGTGAATTAATGCACCCCAGTACAATAGTACTCTAAGTCAAGTAGTTACGGTCGGAAAATATAGAGATAGTGACATTACTGTAATATTAAAAGAGATAACGAAAACTGTAATCAAGAGCAAGAGAATGTAATTCGTAGACTTCATTGTCATTTAGTGCCTATTTCCTTAGGTAGTAATACTATAAACTTCACGGTCTGGTAGTACGTATCGGCTCCGATACTAGGCTTGTGTAAGTTGGTCCGTTTAAGCAAGTAGAGCGCAGTAAGTGGTAAGTTGAAGGTTTTTTATTTATTCGTATGGCAGGAAACAGTACAACAAGAAAAAGGAACAAATTTCACACAAAGAGAGCAATTCAAAACAATTGAAAGAACAAGTACACAATTTAAAAACAATATAGCACATTTAAGTAAAAACTATATGTCTAATTCACAATAAGAAGTTAATTTTATCAGTCTTAAAATATTGATTCTTAAGCCTTAAGTCAAGTTCCTTTGCCCATTGTCCGCATTGTCAGTTTCTGCGATGAATTCTTGGGGGTTTCCAGGAAACTTCCTTCCCTGACCGTCATTGACAATGTGATGTATAGTTTGCCTGACATCTGCGCAGTCACACATCGGGCTAGGGCTTATCTTACATTTATGCATTAAATTAGCACAGCGACCATGTCCAGTACGTATTCTGTTAATAGTTGTCCAAGTGCTGCGTGGAAGTGAGAAACCCCCAGGTTTTTGATTTTCCTGTAAAATAGGTTGCCATAGTGAAGATACGGATCTATTCCAGGTTTCTTACCAATCTTTGAAGCTATTGTAGTCTGAAGCTACCAAACTTTGAGCGGTTCTAATCGGTGGATGACGTGATTTCAGTTGTCTCGTTGTTCTTGCGCCAATATCTTCATGTATAGGAAGTAACGTAATCTTCTCATATTCCTTTTTGAGTGCATTCTTTCTCCTTATGTCTGGGGGTGGTATGCTGCTCAGTTGAAGGTGAACTTGAACGACCCGAGCAGCTGAGAGTGTTCCGTTGTCCTGAGAGTGGCGGGTGATGAGTACCTGTTGGCTGGAGTCACAAGCAGATGTCGGATTTCCTTCGCCGGTTACCGGTCCGGCAATAGCGAATGTCGCGTTGTAAGTTGCGGAAAGGTTCCAGTCGGGGAAGGTGATGGGTGAGTGGACGGGGAAATCGGTATATCTGTTTGCGGCCAAGGAGTAAATGGTTAGCAGCCAGGCAGGGGAGTCGGGCTCATGAACCAGACGAGTCATGGCATGTGGCGAATGCGCGAAATGAGTACTATCCGCGCGCGTTTTCTTGAGCCCTCATTTCGCTAGGTGCAAGAGGAGAGGGAGTCTAATTATTCAGTCGACAGGACTTTTATAACAGACATATATACCGGGAGCGGTAGCTCCGTGCATCAATTGATGTCACTGCAGCGCCTCTGACCGGGAGGTTCTAGGTTCGAGTCCTGACGGCGAAAGGATTTTCGACACTACCTTCTCAGCTAGGTCGAATTCACTCGCTGTCTGGAGGAGAATTCTAGCAGCCGGCTACTCTGATCGGTAGTTTTCAGTGGTTTCTCCGATCAACACCAGGCGAATGCCGGAGCAGTTCCCTACCGAACGGGCCACGGACCGCGCGCGATCTGTCCTTCCTTTTCCTTGTCCTATTCTCTCCCCCTTACACACACATTTACACTAACATGCAATACACTACAACCTATTCTGGGAGACCGGTCGGGAGCTTAGAGCTTGTCCCGGCTGGAGCGGTGCCCCGCTGGTGGGAGAGTCCTGGTTCCTGGGAAACCCCACTAGCCGACGGTCGGACGGCGCCGTATCTCACCAACCAGGGACGATCACCTATCTCCCGAGAAAAAATATGCACTACACGAACGGGACTAACGACCAAAGCAGTTGACGCGCCCGTAAACAATAAAAAAAGCAGACACATAGCTCATTTTTTATGCAAATTAGTTTCTATTATACGGGAGCGATTCTGTCTGTTACCACTCATATTTGTTAACACTTGTTGCTATCATTTATTTTGAATTTAAAATGTTAGTAAAGGAGTGGGGGGAGGTATCCCGGGGCTCAAGAAAACGTGCGCGTACAATAGCAAGCAAGGCTAGCGTCTGAGAGGGTGCAAGTGGTGATTAGGGAGGATAGCGCCGGGGCAGCGGGGACACAGATGGCGGAGGCGTTTGCGGTTAGCGTTGAGCGAGTAGCGTTGAGGAGTGGTGAGTTGTGGGGAGTCAATGGCAGGGTTGTCGGGCGGCAGCTGGTGCGCCCCTGCGTTACGCTTGTCTTTGACAAACGGCGCGGTCGTGGGTGGGGCGGGGCGGGGCGGGGCGGGGGGGGTTGGGGCGCCGGCGTTAACTGCTTTTGCGCGCCTAATTGAACGCGCAATGTCATTATCGGGCGGGAAGCGGTGGAGCGGAGGTTGAGGACAGCGACCGCGGGTGTGGCTGCGGTGGGGGGGGGGCGGGGTAAGGGATGGGGGAAGAAGGGGGAGGGCGGGGCAGGCAGAGAGGTATAGGACGTGAACGGGCGTGGCGTGCGGGCGGGTGGTGCGCTGGCGGGGAGTGGCGTGATGGGCAGTAGCGTGGCAGGGAGTGTTGTGGCGTGGCGGGGATTGGTATGGCGTGGCGGAGAGTGGTGTGGTGAGGCGGGGAGTGGTGTGTGAGTTCGCGGGGAGTGGTGTGGCGTGGGGGGGGGAAGAAGGGTGGAAGGAATGGGGGGGGGGAGGGGGGCGGCGGCGAGGGTAGAGAATGATGGAGGGAGGTGCATTGTGGGAAACCGGTCGGTGGCTGGGTTGGTCCGTGCCGCCCCCTCTACAGAGCGTGCCAGGCGCTTTCTTGCTTCGGCTGACTCGATTACCGCGCACAATTAGGAATTTCCGGGATTTGCCGGGACAGAAAGCCGCCGACCGGTGATGTTACGCCGCGGCGGGAATTTGTGGTAAGAAATCTATTCCGAAGTTCGCGGAAATCCCTAACGCGAGAAGATTGGGATTGAATATCAGGTCAGCGCTTGTCAGTTAAAATGTGTATTGTTGAAATCGGGTTTGGAAGATTGGAATCGTCAAATCCTCTTAAGAAAATATTCGATATTTGACACTTCCAGTATTTTCGTCATTCGAAGCAGTTCCAATCACGTAGTCCCTTTGCGATCAAGATATTTTTATGCAAAGAGAATTCAGTGAAATGTCTTTAAGTATTTTTCTCTGAATCTTGAAAACGCTCAACATGGTTCAAAGAAGCAAAACCAAAGATAGGTGATTTCTCACTGCAATAGACAGTTTCTGAAATGTAAATTACCTTCGGTAAAGAAGGACTTATCATTGATTCTAGGTCATTTCTAATATAAGAATGCAATGTCCCTCTATGAATAAATCTGCAGGTTTTCAATAGTCCAACACCAATGTCTTAAGTCTTCATTTATAAATAGCTTGTGCGTTTGTAGACTACACGTGAAAACTTTTTTCTTCATAATGAGAAGAAATATATTTTAAAGAATTTTCTACCCAGCATAAAAATTAATAGGACAGCAGTCAAACTAACCAGACAACCTTCTAGGTTCCGTAACAGTCATCTGATAAAACAAAAAGCACAGTGAATCATGTTCAATTCATGCTTCCACTAGTTTTACATCCCATATTATTGAAGGCTCAAAAATCCTTGAACATAGAAAATTGGTGGTGCTTTCTCGCATTATTTCTAATTTTGCAATTTTTGAAAATTCAAAGAGTTCAGTGAAAGAGACCTGCACCATTCTTTGAAGCGATCCTATTACAGTATTTTTATTTATTCTACATGTTTTTTTCGTTATGTGAGTTCAAATTATCCGCACGTTTCATGCTTTTTGTCTGCCTTATGACTTTGTTCTGACTGACTGACTTTCTTGACTTTTGTTTTGATTGATTGATTTGATGACCGACTTTCAATATATGCATTTTTGGAAGAAGTGGTCAAAAGCATTAGGTAGGTTATGATGCTTAGAAATGAAATAAAGAACCCATTTAGTTTTACACGGTTCTACACCCTCGTGTTATGCAAGTATTGCTTTTCCGTTTTGCACTAGTGCTAAAAGTGAGATGATGCTCAAGTATTTAGATACGTCTGTGAATACATCAAAGAAAACAAAGTTATTTCGTGTGAACCCATCAGCCTACTGGCATTAGTGAATCAGTCAGTAGTTTGTATACTTGAATAAAAATAAAATGAATGCGTCTTAAAAATAGGGAATGATGCACGTGATGAAAGTGACTTTATTTTGCTGGAGGACTGCTCTATTTGGCATATCGATCTCGTGTCGCAACCATTTTTATTAGACAAAGAATATCACTTTCACTAATAGAATGACACATAATTATTACCTCTAGTAAACAATATACACATACGTATATTACTTCATGTGTTGGTATTAACATTTCTTGCAATTGGAAGAATTTGTGTATCATGTCACATTACGAATCAGTAGGTTTTTCTAGTTGTAAAATCATATCCAAAACTTTTCACGTAGCCAGTGTTTTCTCTTGTATTTATTCTCTCTGTTATTAATGTAATGATATCTTTGTAATGAAAATAAACCTATATCGTTAATGTCATATTGTTGCAGTCAGTACTTAGTTTAAAACTGTGCACGTTCTTTAGCTGGGTAGATGATTATAAATACTTTATCTGATGTACGAATTCTCGATTAAAATGTATATGTAGGAATGAATGCCCTGTAGGAATGTCTTTGTTTTCAGGTGAGCTAGGGTGCACAGCTTCACATGTTTTTGTTTTGACGAACTTCCTAACCGTGAAATGTTGGTTGGTGCGCGAATTTGCCTTCCTCTCCCAGCATTTGCCCGCTGTGGAACATCAAGAAAACGTGCGCGCCTAAACTGGTGATACAATTACCTACTCATAATTTGTGAAGTTTGTTAAAATTGCAGAAACCTTTTAAAATCTTTAGCTGGGTAGATGATTATAAATACTTTATCTGATGTACGAATTCTCGATTAAAATTTATATGTAGGAATGAATGCCCTGTAGGTCGCTATTTACTTGTTTATCTTTTTTATAACTAAAACACCTTCGAATTTTTTATTTCAGTTAATGGGCAACTAGTAACAAAGGCACTTGTAAGTACCAAATACATTGAAAATGCTAAAATAGACAGCTGCAACACAAAAATACAAGGAACTCTTGCAGGTTGCGTCTGTCCCGTAAGAGACTTTAATGTGTATTGGGGGCGACTACATTTATGCAAAACACCTCAGATCGCGTCCCCTTACATCGTACGTCATCCAGGCGGCTCCTTTAATGCAAACGCCTTTCTTCTGAAAAGGCCCTTCGTCTCAGAACAGTAATTAACGCAGCGGGTTGCAAGGAGCGGGTGGGGAAAGAGCGACAGTTGCGCCGCGGGTGGCGCGTTAAAGAAGATTAGACCATCCAAAGGACGACTGGCCTCGTCGATCAGCGTCGTCTGCGGGGAGCACCAAAAAGACAGTGACGCCACGCCGCTGTCCAAAGTTCGTGGGCAATGATATCGGCTTCACATGGCATAAGTTGGCAAGACGTGCCTAATTGTTCCTGCTTATTAGTTCAGTAACAGTTTTCCATATCCTCGCAATACGCGTCCCATCTCTATCAGGGTTTTCGTCCAGTTTCCCTGATCCATTGTGCAAATGCAGAGATGGCCCCTTGTTTTGCTTCTGGACATAAATGTAACTTCATTATCTGTGCACGACTTCTAGAATGCAGTGGAAAATATAGTTATTCAAATTATCGTTTCCATGTTGTCGAGGCATGAGATATTATTCATTGACGAAGGACATCGTGGCTAACAGCCCAAAATTTATTGCTGATTTATCCTTGAAAATAGATTTTATTATATGGGAGCATATTTTAATTAATTCAAAATTCAAGTAGTATATGTCTTAGTGTAGGGTAACTATTAGTAGTTGAAAGATGAAATAATAATAATAATAATAATAATAATAATAATAATAATAATAATAATAATAATAAATTTAAAAAAGCGAGAGATTAACATTTCAAAAACTAGATATTTTCCTTGCCGAATTATAGAAAATTTATTTGTAACGGTAAACGAACGAACAGATTTGAACTTTCTATATTGCTAACAAAATAGAAACCCTAAGCTCTACTACCACTACAAGCAAAAAGGAAAGATCAACAAAACGTGCGCCTAGTTAAGCTACATTTACGTCCAGAAGCAAATCAAGGGGACATTTCTGCATTTGCTCAATGGATCAGGGAAACTGGACAAAAACCCGATCGAGATGGGATCTCCTCTTGTATTTTGCTAGTCAACTACCGGTCTTTTTGCAAGGATGCTGGAGCGATAAGGTAGTAGAGAATGATCATTCTGGCAGAAACGGTATATTTAAATATCTTTGAATTTCTGGGTTTGGCAGACTGAAACTTTTCTTTAAAATTCATGGAATGGAAATATTTTGTTTGGACGAGTCCTCTATAAAATCGTGCCGTGCCCTCTGAAGTGTTGTGGTTTTTCGTTTTCCGCTAGCAATAATTTCGACTTTTTTTAGGTAGCACTTCTGTGGGTTTCAGTATAACATGTCTAAGCGCCAAGAGGACCCCAATGGCGCATTCTGACAGTGTCAGGGTATGCGACGACCCAGAAATAGCTGCAAATGTTCGATAATGGCCTTTTTAATTTTTAGTTATTCTACATTCAACAAGTCTTCCTCTTTCCAATGGTGGCGAATGTCTGGTAGATTTCGATATACATACGTTTTCTGAAGTAGTTTACCGGCTTAGGTAGCTGAGGACTTCAATTGATGTCACTGCAGCGCCTCTTACCGCGGGGTACTAGGTTCGAGCCCCGGCGGTGGCACGATATTCGACACTATGTAGTTACATAGCTAGGTCGAATTTAACCACTGTCTGGAAGAGAATTGTATCGGACGGCTGATGTGATCGGAAGTTTTACAAGGTTTCCCCGATCAATACCAAGTAAATGCTGGAGCAATATCCTAAAACCCCTCCACGGCCCTAGCGCGATCTTTCCTTCCTCTTCTTTGTCTTGTCCATCTCTTACACACACATTTACGAATGCATGCACAATACACATGTGAGATTTCAGTTTGTCCAATATTGGGCGATAGCCCTACTGGTGGGAGATATCTGGTTTGGGAAAACTCACAAGTTGACGTGCAGGTCGGCGCGGGATTTGCCATACAGCGGGGGAACCTCACCACCTGCTCTAGCAATAAAAACATGAGCAGCTTTATCCTGAACTTAGCAGTTGAAGCACCCGGAAACTGATCAACGAATAAACCGATTAGAAGTAGTTTGCAAAGAATCATTTTCAATCGCACTAATGAAGTTAGGACCCTATAATTTTAATATTGATAAAATATTTCAAAAATAATTTTTGCAAATAGAATTTGAAATATTTGAAAAGCCAAAAAAGTTTCTCCGCAGTGGCACCTTTCTGGTGAGTGTGTTTGCAACAGAATTTATGTTGGTAGCACAAGCTGCAGCTTGGAAACAAATTGTGTACTAACCACAATCATAATATATGCTGGAAGTGATGTCCCCCACTTGTTTCTCTGTGAGCTGGTTGCTACCAACATAAATGTAGTTTTTAACAGGAGGCCCTGACTCGGCTCAGTGTGCAGATACTTTCCTGGCACATATTATTGTTCTACTGTGTGACCCATTACAGCACAAGTGGGTGCGATACGTTTTAATTGTCAAACTATAGAAATAAGTTATTTAAAAGATAATTGTGAGGAACAAACAACCTTTATTATCACTAAATATTAAACAATTGTTACCATTCTGGTTCAATCATTTGTACACACTTCTTGTGTTATTAGGAAACAATAATTATTGAAATATATTGCATTTCTTTGGTTAAATAGTATCATTAGTAAACACCTGTTCAGTGGCAAATTTTTAAAATCTGAAAATGTATTTTGTTTTCATTAAATGCTTTCCTGGGGTTTATCTACATCCCCAATTCTAAAGAACTGTTAAACTCGGCCAGTATTATGTTCCTTGTAGTCACACACCTTAACGCTGGATCTTGGCTCCTTAAGCAGACTGTATGCGTTGCTCGGAACATTCCAGCTCTTGTGCCAGCGCTAGTGCAGCACCTGAATGCATCGCACAGAGAGTCCCTTAGAAATAACCAACGTCACACGTTCACGTGGCAAAGGGAAGTTGCAATCAAAGAGAAGTTCATTTGCCAGAAAGTGAATTACTAATAAGATCACGGCTCCTACGGCGGGAGCACGTGCAGAGAGTTTGTTCTTGTGCGAGACATTCTTAAAGCTTCGCTCCTGTTAATTCGTTGTGCTTGTTAAGGACTTTGGGACAGAGGGTCCTTTCTAAATCGATGTAAAACATGCGTTAAGAGGCAAACAGGTTCAACATTAAACGCACATTCAAATAAGAAATATTATTTTTCTATTTATATAAAAAGACATTAATAACCGGTGTCGTGTAAGGGAAAAGTAAAATCTCTGCACATTTTTTTAAGATCCAAAATTCCTGTTCTCTGGTTTATTTTGTTTTGTTGAGTTGTGAGTAAAGTGATCAAGGAAAGTTATCATCAACATTTGATAATCAGAATCTGCTCACTCTAAAGTCCTGGAAACTACTTTCATCGGACCGGGAGCGGTAGCTCAGTGCATCAACTGCTGTCACTGCAGCGCCTCTGACCGGGAAGTCCTAGGATCGAGTCCTGACGGCGGCAGGATTTTCGACACTAGCTTCTCAGCTAGATCGAATTCACTCGCTGTCTGGAGGAGAATTCTAGCGACCGGCTGCTCTGATAGGTAGTTTTCCGTGGTTTCTCCGATCAACACCAGGCGAATGCCGGAGCAGTTCCCTACCGAACGGGCCACGGATCGCGCGCCATCTGTCCTTCCTCTTCCTTGTCCTATCCTCTCCCCTTACACACACACTTACACTAACATGCACTACACTACCACATATTATGGGGGATCGGTGGGGAGCTTAGAGTTAGGGGGAAGGTTAGGGGGAAACCCCACTGGCCGACGGTAGGTGGGCGCCGAATCTCACCGCTCTCCGACACTAGCTTCTCACCTAGATCAAATTCAGGCACTGTCTGGAGGAGAATTCTAGCGGCCGGCTGTTCTGATAGGTATTTTTCCGTACTTTCTCCGATCAACACCACGCGAATGCCGGAGCAGTACCGTACCAAACGGGCCACGGACCGCGCGCTATCTTTTCTGCATCTTTCTTGTCCTATCCTCCCCCTTACACACACACACACACACACACACACACACACACACACACGCGCGCGCCACACGCACACTAACATGTACTACACCACCACATATTCCGGGAGTTCGGTCGGGAGCTTAGAGGTTGTTCCGTCTGGAGCAATGCCCCGCTGGTGGGAGAGTCCTAGTTAGGGAGGAAACCCCACTAGCCGACGGTAGGTCGGCGCCGGACATCGCCATCCAGCAGGGGAAGATCACCGCCACCTCCCGCGATAAAAATATGCACTGCACTTATGGAACCTTATCAGTTGACACGCGACGCGGCGCGCTGTGACTCCACGCGACGCCACGCGACTCGACTCGACTCGACTCGACTCGACGCGACTCGACGCGACTCGACGCGACTCGACGCGACTCGACGCGACTCGACGCGACTCGACGCGACTCGACGCGACTCGACGCGACTCGACGCGACTCGACGCGACTCGACGCGACTCGACGCGACTCGACGCGACTCGACGCGACTCGACGCGACTCGACGCGACTCGACGCGACTCGACGCGACTCGACGCGACTCGACGCGACTCGACGCGACCGACCCAACTCGACACAACGCGATTCGACGCGACGCCACACGACGCCTTCCTTGCCCTAGTCGGCCACCCCGCTCTTTCTCTTTGTGTGCCACAGAGGATCGCGCGGGCGGGTAATAGAATGAAACGGCAGCCTCAGTCACGACCTACTTCTTCTTGTGGAAGAATTTTGAGAATTTTTTTGTGGAATTCATGGCGCACGCCTTCCAGCTTCCAGCTCTGAGAAAACAGTCTGAAGATATGAAAAATTATTTTTCGTTCTGGAATTCAATTTAATGAGGACAGGAGGGAAATCTAAAGAGTCACAAAGGAAACTAGTTTGTCTTTGAAGCTTTGATCTTGCCTCGTTAGCAAAGGTAAAGACACTTTGTAAGCCAACTGAATTTCTAATTTATTAATTCCTATTTGATTGTGGCATAAGATCGATCAATAATTAAGTTGTTTTGTTTATTTTTAAGCGAAAGTATTCCATTATACAGTAGCAAAAGTTTAATGTTTTTGCAAGCATAAATAATCAGAAAATTGTGTCACAAATTATATTCATTCTTCATTAAATATTTACATCCGTACGATTCGTTTTGGCAAACATTACTTTTGTAAACACTTACGTGACAAATTACTTCGATTTTCAAGCTCGTTCCTTGTCTTAGCGTAGAACTTACCTTAAAAAACTTAAATAGTCTCTTTGATTAATCAAACAAGTAAAAATAGAGAGTGAGTAGTTTCTCAAATACACTATCTTACATGATCGATAAGTAACTGTGTTTGAGGGTGCTTAACCGTACTAGTTAATATTTGCCATAATTTTTATGCTGTTGGTATTATTTAGACACTTTACCTTCTATTTTGGGGAAATGAAATGGACACTTATTTCACAGTTTAGTTTTAAACGAAATTTTATTACACATGCTTCCTTTTTAAATCTTCTTTGAAGTACATTGAGCACAGTTAAAGGTTTTCATGTGTGACCGATTCCATCCGTTTACATAACTTAGTCGAATCAAAACTATCACGACGCGTAGTAGCTGCATCCATTTGAAGCCGATATGAACACACGTAGTGCGTCCGCTCATATGTGATCGGGAATCTAATATCAATTCAACCACTCGACTGCTCTTTACGCTTTCCACTTTATATTTAGCTAAACGACAATTTAAATTGTTGATATCGATGCAGCGTTGAATTTGACCTGTAATTGGAGATGTGTTTCCGATACTAACGATGTTCCACATACGCGACCATAGCTTTAATAAAGGGTTCAGGCCGCATGTCCACTGGATGCTATGACTGGATACTCTCTGATATTGTTATTACCAAATAAAAGGGGATGTTCCTTTAAGTAGGGTGAGACAATACAGAAATGTAATTACATATTACGATTTTATCTTAGCTAGGGATTTAGTAATAAATATACGTTGTGAATTATATAATCGTTTACGAATGTATTAATATTTTATTTATTTAGTCAAAAACAGTGAAAACTGTATTTGACATGGGAGAGAAGCTCATCTGCGCACAATTTCTTGAGTTCCACAACCCCTTTCCAACATTTTAACTATAGTTGAAGGATGAATATAAGTTTTTAAAATTCAAACAAAAAATTTTGAAAAACGCGTGCAATATTTAAAAAACTAGACATTTTTGTTCCCAAGTTATATAAAACTTATTTCCAACGGTAAACGAACTGCAGATTTGATTTTTCTGGATTGCTAACAAAATAGTAATTCAATTTCAGCTCTACACCTACCAATACAACCAATGGAGAGTTCAACAAAACGTGCGCATAGTGAAGCTACATTTATGTCCAGAAGCAAATCATCTCAACATTTGCTCAAGTATCAGGGAAACTGGACAAAAACCTGATCGCGATGGAAGTCATTGACCTGGAAGCTGAAGTACATTTTATTAATATTTTATTATAAATATACTCGAGCATATCCTTGCGAGAACTCTCGGTTGTATTATTCCTATATTCACATTGTATTATTCACATTGTAATCCTATTACTCAACCGTTTTTAATATAATTGGCGATATGTCTCGTCTAACTGGTTCCACTGGATGACTCAAGGCAACAACAGTTGGCACCACAGTCTCTGACTGGGAGATCTTAGCGTTCATGTTCAGATGGTGGCCGAATATTCGACGCTAGCCAGATAGCTTGATCGAACTCAGCCGTAATCTGAAGAAGGATACTAGAGGCAAGTTGCTCTAAATGGTAGTTTTCCGGGGTTTCTCCGATCAACACCAGGGAATGCCGGAGCAGTACCCAACCAAACGGGCCACGGACCGCGCGCGATCTGCCCTTCCTCTTTCTTGTTCTATCCTTTCCCCTTACACATACACACACACACACACACACACTTAATTACACAACACTACCACACACGTCGAGATACCAGCCAAGACCTTATTGCAGGCCTGTCCAACTCGCTTCAAACGAGCGGGAGCTGACTTCGAGCGGAGTTCCGAGCTAAGACGGAAATTATCGCGGGGAGATGGTCACTTGTGGCTACGGAAATTGTAGAGTGAGTACTTGGAAGGCAGCCCCTTTTCATGATGGTCGAACGAGTAACGTTCAGAACGGATTGACGAGCACATCGTATATCGCAGACCCGATGACAAGTTCTCAGTGAGATAAGCTACGAACTGGGCCCAAGAAACGCGTTGATATTTCAAGTCATTTTCAAAATTACTATTCAAACTGTTGAATATTAATTTTCATGTGAACAAAAAAACATATTTCATTAGGTATTTAAGAATTGTTCATAGTTTTAAAAAAAGGTTTAGACGGATAATATTGTAGAAAAGCCAATTAAGGTACATCCGTACGATTACTTTGATCCAAAATACATTTTAAACTAGTTCCTACCTCTCTCATTCATGGAAAACCTAATTTTTAAACTCTTTTGACGTACTTGTACTTTTTACAATCAATGTCCTATATACTTTTTAAAATAAAAACCCATCTGTATTTGAAATTAAATTACTAATTCAAAGAAATACACATGCATTTTCTCGCCACAATTTTTTTTTCTGGAAGTATTATTCGTGTTTGCGTACAGAGTTTATTAAAAACTTTTTATGTGCACGACATTTGCAAATATGCAACCGTACACTGCTTTGTAATCTAACTCTGACGATATCATCTTACCAGTTTAGAAGACGCCGCGTTCTCGATATAGGGGCCAACAATTTACTATGTTTAGAGCAAAATGATTTGTAAGAAGTTCAATATCGCTATTCATAGTCTTAAAATCACTAAACCTACTATATTGTTTTCGAATCCTATTCCTACCGTTCGGTGTAAGCGCGCACACTGCCCCATACGAAGGTCGGAAAGTGAGAGAAAATTCTCGACATACGCTTCAAAGCCGATGGCTGTTTGGCGTTTAGCGGGTCCACACTCCCCTCCCGAAACCATTTTCCCCTTCCGCTGAGTGTCGTCTATTCCCTTCTGGGCCCAGTGTAGTTCTCTAGCGATTTTCTGGGCTCGTCGAAATCGTCTGGGAGTGGCTCGTCGACTTGAGATTAAAGCTTGTCCCGGATGAGGAAGAGCCCCACAGGCAGAGTTACCTGCAAGGAAAAACCTCCGCAAGCCCAAGTGTAGGTTGGCGCCGGCTCTCAAGCTCGGAAACAGAGGTGGCCAACCGGCAGCCCTCCACCTTGTTTTATGCCGCCAATAAGAGATTAAAAAGTTTAGATTAGTTCTTTATTCTTCAAACAAATCCGCAGATTTTTTTCGTAAATTTGTTTAGGAAGCCAAGCAATGCTCGTCTTATCTATAGATAGATAGATATCTATAGATTGCTTATTTATCCTTGAAAATAGATTTTATTACATGGGAGTTTTTGTTTTTTCTCCCTTTCAAAATTCAAAATTTATTGCTTATTTATCCTTGAAAATAGATTTTACTACATGGGAGTTTTTGTTTTTTTCTCCCTTTCAAAATTCAAAATTTAAGTAGTATATGACTTAGTGTAGGGATCACAGAATTTTGAAAATGTGTACACAATTCACTTTTCCCCATAGCACGTCATACGCAGTTTTTAACTGTTTTTTTACGTAAAATAAATAAAATAAAAAATAAATAAATAAATAAATAAATCTGCGTTGCACCTTTTGCGTGTCTCGCTCCAGACAGGTGACGCACATCCTCTCAACATGTTAGTGGTTTATTGCTGCGTTTTGTTTAGGAGCGAGTCATTTGATTTAACAATGAGTAAATATTATTTTGATATTGTGTTTTGATACTTTTTATTGGCGTTATTGAATTTGACATTAAAATTTATCTAATATGATTTTGCGATACTTTTACTGATTTTTATATATTTTGTTTATTGATCTATGCACACTTCTTGGAATTAATTGTGCGGCGCTTGGGGAGTAAGATGTTGGGCAGAAAAATGTGACAAATAGCGACATCTCCCGCATTAAAACATGCGTAACGTGCTTTCTGGGTTCAATGTGCGCCTTCTACTTTCTAAGTACCACTATCTTCAAAATTATACATTTTGAATCTTAAATCTGTTTGAACCAAAATGGAGTTAACTCCTATCTAGCCCTGACCCACATCCAATGGAGGGTGTTGATAGAACCTTATAAAATGGTCATCTTTCCTTACAGTATTAAATAAAAGGAAGATAAAGAGAAGATCCATTGAAAACTTTCAAATAAACATATTATTTTATTTAAAATTCATGGAAATAATTTAATTTTACTTCTATCCCACCCTTCAAATCTTAAGTTATTTCCAACACGTTTTATGGCGCCAGTTCCCAAGAGTTACAGCCGTACCAAGAGGAGACGAATAACTTTGAAGGGTTTGTGGTTACGAAGATACGAATGACGATGAGGGAATGAAATCGGGAGACCTCTAACAAACTGGAGGAGAGCAACTACGATGACGACCTGTACTACTGACGTGGAACACTCTAGTGGATATTCAACGACTTGGCTGATTCTGGGACTTCTTCTGGACTACAACAACACGGCTTCGCATTTGGTATATTCTTCTTGTGATTCGGCACTTCAGCAATTGTACCTGGACTTGAACAAAAATCATTTTAAGAATTCTTGTCTTTGATTGGATACTACAGTTTGGATACTACAGATCTGAATGCTGCAGACAAAGCGTAAGATCTGGCTGCGCGCGAAGACGAGCGCGCGTGGCCAAAGCTCTCGCAGGATCTCCTGAGGGTGCGCAGCGCAGTGCGCTTTCGTCGTGCCTCACACGCGCGACCGCCAAGCACGCGACCGCCCCGTTGGCGTCCGGGACGGAGCGGCGTGCGTCACGCGCACGGGCCCCGTCGCACGCGCATGCGCCCCCGCTTGGTTCCAGTCATGGGAATGGTCACGCGTGCAAGGGGCATTGCTAATGTAGCGGAATAGTTATTAACGTCCGTGGGTCCAACAAATAGCAGATCCGGTTGGAGTGAGTTAATATCGGGCGAGTCACTTGCAAAGCTTTTCGTTCTTTCGTCTTGTCTGTTTTGGATAGTTTTATTTTGAAAGTAGTCACGTAGACTGTCACAAAAATAATGGTGATAATAATAATAATAATAATAATAATAATAATAATAATAATAATAAGTACAGAGATCTACCAGATAAATTAAATAATTGAATGGTAAGGAAAACGGGTAGATCGGGAGAATAGCTGCCCCTGCTCCAAAGCCTCCTGTACGTATAAATCTCCGTAGCAACGTACTCTCATTAAGTGAACTGATTATTCGTACTTTTTACGCTACAAATTTAATTTTATAACCCACACAATTCTTTAACCAACGCATTTTTTTCACCAAGTGGTCCGCGACGTGCTACCGCACGTCGCTACCCGACGGATCCAACGTGCTACGTTCGCGAGGGCCTTCCGGCCCTCGCTCTCGAGACCTGGTTCGCGCCTCCGCTGTCGCTCCGGCGCTCACGTTATTCTATATACCTCTCTCCCGTTTAAGAGAATTTATTTTAAAGGGAACACACTTTTAAGAAAAAAATATAAAAGTAAAAAGTATTGTACTCACGTCTAGTCTTCCGTTCCGTAAATTAATTTAATGGATATCAGAAATTAGGGCCGCGACATAGGGGGGCAGCTATTCTCCCGATTAGCCGGAAAACGTTTTATTTGATAAACTGGCAACAAAATTCATTCCTAAAATATGAAAGTCATAGAAAACATTGTGGAGGCTGCAAAATAGTTTGGAATTTCTTGGAAGAGCGTTTGGAGATGTTTCGTGTTGAGAAACAAGACTCCTGCCTTTTTACTCCCTTAACACAAGGGAAAATTCTCAAAGCCAATTATTTAAGAACTATTAATTTTCCTCAGCGTAAGAATTGTTGAGTATTGAAGAAGTTGTCAGTATTACCTTGTCTGGGCGAAAGGAAAATCGTTTTCTGTCGCAATTCGGGCATTATAAACTGTAATGCAAAGGCTCCGCGCCAAAAAGCTGTTTATGGAGTCTGCAATGCTGTGAACTAGATCACTACCGACGTAAAATTCTAACTTCCAATTCCTTCGCTCTTTACATGAGCGCGGTGCGTTGCTACGCAACCACTCGGCTTCTCGATCCTCAAACAATGTGATCGCGTCGCGTAGCAAGTAGAAGGAGCTAAGGATTCCGCGAAATTCGACAATATGCAATGTTATCTCTCTGCTCCTTTCTTTGTGTCCGTCCTGTGGCTGACTCTGTCCCCCTTTCTAGAAAGCAGTTCAGTCGTTCCAACGAGTTTTATACGAAAAACGTAGAGCGTTTCTCTCTGGAAGCCCACCCGCTGCTTTTACCGAACAACATAGTTACAGAAAAAGTCTAACGCTGGACATTTGAAATGTATATCATTTGCTGTTAATTAGCGCCAAAGAATTGCTATAAATGATTGAATTCCAAGTACGGCGCCAAATTTTGAATTAATTTTGGCCACCTATGTGCCAACAAACATAAAAACTCATGAATTAGAAAAAAAGAACTATTTACCAAAAATGAATCTGTAAATGAACGAGGAAATCTGTGCAAGAGAAAGGGGAAGTGTAGAGCGGATGGAAGGGGAAGTGGAGTGAGAGACACTGGAATAAATGTGTATTTGATTCTCAATACATTGTGGAGTATGATTCAATGAATTATATTGAATGTTGAGTTATGTAAGATAGTAAATATGTTTAAATGTTGAATGTAAAAATTATAATACAATATTTTTTGGATTATTCTTATTTTTCTTTGGGTCAGTGTAAGTGGTGCTGACTTCTAGATGATGTAATGTTCCATACTCAATTCTCAGAGAGAGAAGGCACACGCCTTTTTGTCCTCTCCTTTTTTGAGCAAGTGATCACAATAGTAGTGTGTCTGATGAATGTAGGGGTATCATGAATGAATTATTGTATGAATGAATTATCTAGCTAGTGTCGAAAATCCTGCCATCGTCAGAAATCGAACCTAGGTCCTTCCGGTCCGAGGGATTGCGATGACTCAATTGATGCCCTGTACCACAGCTCCCGGTTTTCGATTCGTCTACATACCCTGGACGTTAGTAACATTTTTTTCTGGCACTCCTGTATAAATACTTGTAACGGAAGAGGTTTGTGGGCCACCGTGCAATACCTTCTCCACCTCGACCCATCACCTCCAGCTTCGCGTCTGTGTCATCCCTCTTTTTATTGCTTCGCTCTCCTCAGCCTCCGCCTCCCCCCCTCCCCCGACAGTGCTGCTCTAGATGTAATGCGCCTCACATCCATTACAAGTTGCGCAACGAATTACGACAGTCGCGCAGGAAACTTTTCGATTATATAAGGACTTCCGAAACTCCTGCGTCTATCTTGTTAGCGTCGCGCGTAATAGAATGTCGCCGAAGCAAAAGTTGTGTCGGTCAGACGCGCAATACATAATAGCGCGGCGTATGTGTTCATCGTTGAGTTGACGGGGCTCTATAAATTAAGCTCTGCCATGGCTCAAAGAGGTTATCTCAACACGGATTTTAATCTCAATAAATGATGATATATCATGTTGTCTTCGTGTTCGGTGCTTCGAGTTTTAGAGATTCAATTATGGATGTGATGAAGCTGGGTTGTTACAAAGAATATGATCTAATTTTCTCAACGACATTTTGTTACAACATAAACAATCTTATAAAGTTGTTAATGTGGCTTTAAAAGCTGTTTATTACAAAGCAAGTTTTCATAACTACTGGTTATCAATTACGATTTGTATATTTTCTATATGTTATTTCTAACTTAATTCATTTGAAAGTAATTATAAATATGTGTAACCAGTAATTGAACAGTTGTAAGTTACGAAAATCTTCGCAACTCTAACATAATTGTATATTAACGCACAATATGAAATAAAACCTTTTGAGTATATTTTAATCAATACAGACACAATTGAAAATGTTTTAATAACAATGTAATTTGTGAATATAACGTTTTTAATATTTATGTTTTTAATCCTTTAATATTTTTCCTCGTGTGTACTAAAGTATATTAAAAGTGTTACGTTGTCTTTGTAGTTCAGATTGATTGATTGATTGATTGATTGATTTTTTCGTGTTTCCGGGCGCGCCAACTGCTTCGGTCATTAGTCCCGTTAGTGTAGTGCATGTTTTTTCTCGGGAGATGGCGGTGATCTTCCCCCGTTGGATGGCGAGATCCGGCGCCGACCACCGTCGGTTAGTGAGGATTCCCCCTAACCAGGACTCTCCCACCAGCGGGGCACCGCCCTAGCCGGGGCAAGCTCTAAGCTCCCGACCGGTCTCCCGAAATACGTGGTAGTGTAGTGCATGTTAGTGTCAGTGGAGATGATAAGTCAAGGAAGTGGATGGACAGATCGCGCGCGGTCCGTGACCCGTTTGGTAGGGTACTGCTCCGGCATTCGCCTGGTGTTGATTGAAGAAACCACGAAAAACTATCTATCAGAGCAACTGGCCGCTAGAATTCTCCCCCAGACAGGGACTGAATTCGACCAAGCTGAAAAGCTACTGTTGAAAACTCTGTCGCCGTCAGGACTCGAACCTAGGACCTCCCGGTCAAAGGCGCTGCAGTGACATCAGTTGATGCACTGAGCTACCGCTCCCGGTCTTTGTAGCTCAGGGTTCACGGTCATTTCGCTCTCCAAACATAATGTTACGATCGTGTGTTCGATGACTAAGCCAAAAATGGAAAAAGGAATATTTTCACATTAAACAAATCTGACTCTTCACTCTTGATTCACTTAGGCAATTATATTTCAATGCTGTTTCCGGTTTCGCAGTAGGTACTATGTAGGCAACATTTTTCACTCTTTACTAATATAGAATAATGACAAAGAGAAGGAATGAATTTCTCTTGATGGTACTCACCACTTAAATACCTGCCTCACGCAGGTGAATATCGTTTTCTCTAGAGCTCTCACGGTGCGAATTGCTTGAAGTTCTACGAAATTCAGTCCCACCAGTCTCCGGTATTACACTCACTTAACCTTTTGCCCCGCAGTTTCCCGCAATATCCTTTTCAATTATGCATCAAATTTTAGGAACCACAATTATTGTTTTCACGAGCAGAACTGGTCTTAAGCATCACTGGTTATTGTGTTTTCCCGAGCACACTTCATAAGGCACGCCCGGTTGTCCATCCATGTACGATGAACATTCTTCGCCAAACTTAATTACCGAAAATAGCAAAGCGCGTAATGTCTTTACTACTCTCTAAACGAAGAATGAGTATGGCACATTTTAATATTACCTGACTGCAGTTTACCGAATTAAAGGAGTCAGGCGAGACAACAGATTTAATTTGAATTCTTCGATACAAAGAATGACCTGAATTTAATTTTTAAGTATTAGTAAAATTTAAAAAACATGAAACGTTTAAAAATTTTCGAAATATTAAATATGTTCAAGCTGCGACGCATGAGTTGTAAGGTGGTTTTTGAAACCGTAAAAATTCTTTCATTGTCCTGTTCTTAGGACAGGAAATGAGGCCAGTGGTACAATGAGATTCACGGCGCTAGAACACGAATTCTGAATTGTCTCGACTTGCACTTCACCTATGACTTGCGAAAAACATCGAAATAAAACTTCAAAGATAAAAAATGTCCGCTACGATCATTTGGACACTTTCAAACAAGAGGGAGAAGAGCAGAAGGAGATGCAACTGCAAATGTATGCAGTGTTTACCAAACAATAACAGTTATAAAAACGCTTGCAAAATGAGAATTTTAAAAGCAATTTGCAAATTCGTCAACTAAATCATAAACGAAAAATGAAACCGAGAAGCTTCAAAAGTATGTTCAATATTGCTCAAAATTCAGTAAAAACTTTTATCATGGACCCAACAATTAATGCGAATAGAATACAATAGACTTGCCATCGTGGCACACCTGTGGTTGGGGAAAAAGGCCATGAACATGAAAGGTAGGCGAAGGCGAAGATAAAGTGAAACCAGAAGAGGTCTTGTGGGCTCAACAATTCGTTAGGCTCACATGGGTCTAGTAGCCCCATTGCGTTTTCAGAACTCAATATTTCCCTGAGTTGTAGTTGTAAATTTACGACAACTTATGACATTCTTTATTAAACAATTTTACATTCGGTGGCATGATACCACCAGATTTGTAAAGGGGGCAACAGGTCTAACTCCTCTTTCCTAGCAGTGTGATATGCATGCATTTGCCAGACTCGCCACACGCAGGTGCACAGAAAGACTTGCGTTGTCCATCTCTCTCGCCTTACTTTACATTCGTACTTTCTATGTTGTTAGAATAACGTAATGTATTCCCTATACTACACAGTTCTCAATATGAGTTAACTTTTTAAAACATACAAGGCAGGTTATGTAGGAAAGGTACGATAACCTCTTTTAGAAGATGATATTGGAGATAAATATGTCAAAGAATGTTCCGGTTGTGAATCAGGAAATAATGTTGAATAAAGGTTTGTCGATTTTAGGCACGATCATGAAGAACAGATAGCAAATTTAGAACAATGTCATCATAACTTTGTGGAAAGCATTCATTTATTTCACGGGTATGCAAACTTCATCAATAAAACTTGAATTCAATACACTACATTAGAATAACAACGAATTAGAAGGTCGATGGTAATTTTCTATCATGTTCAAAATATTGATGGAATAAAAGTAATTAAGTAATTGAAATGAATTGATGTAAAAGTCGTGAAAAAGAGAAGAAAAAAATTCAAAGAATATTCCTTAGGGGCAATGTTACCGTTCTTGCAACATCGGCACAAACGAAATGCTTCCCTCCAGTTCTACTTTTGGCGAAGGGTATTATAAAAACAGATATTGGCCGCCCAAGATCCTTACAGTATCTACAGAAAACACCAGTAGTACTGCGAGTATGCTCAATGTATCCTAGACTTTAGCATCATTGACATAAATTAGGGTATTGAGTTGTGGCCAAGAAATAAATTGTTTAACAGTATTAGGAGAAGTTGTGGTTAGGCGCTCCTTTCATTTATAACCACAAGAAATCATGTATATCAGTGCCTTACACTGACGAAGAGCAGTTGCCACCGCCGTAGGGCTTATTTACTTCTCTGCAAATGCACTGGTTGAACTCAAAATCGCATTAGAGTCGACGCTCGCCGCGCGCCAATTTATTTATTTATTTATTTTACGTCAAAAAACAGTTAAAAACTGTGTATGACGTGCTATGGGGAAAAGTGAATTGTGTGCACATTCAAAATTCTGTGATCCCTACCCTAAGTCATATACTACTTAAATTTTGAATTTTGAAAGAGAGAAAAAAAACTCCCATGTAGTAAAATCTATTTTCAAGGATAAATAAGCAATAAATTTTGGCTCTTATTACTTCCTGCCGCGACAACGTTTTGTCTGAACAGCATGGCTGCGCGCGCTGACCCTCAGATTTCCATCGGAGCACCAACGCGTCTGCTGCGGCGCCAACAGCCTCTTGAGCGGTTCGGCGGAGAGACGTCCGAGCCCTCGCCACGCCCACGTCGCCGTCCCCGCCGCCCCCTCCAGCCTCAATCCCCATCATTCCGCCGCCCTCACCGCCTCCGACTCAATACTCCATTATGTCTTCGACGACTTAATACACGTTGCAGTGTTGCCTAATGCCGAAAGTGGGAACGAGGAAAGAGAACCACGAAAATGCGGAATATTCCGCATGACCTCCCCCCCGGGGGGAGCTATTAGTAGGTGCGCATTCGGAAACTAAGAGTTTTTCCTATTGAAGAAGAACGCACATACACAGACTGTATTGTCTGTCCTTTATTCATATAAAATATTCGTGTGGCGTTTTCGATTACTAAGAATATTTTCTATTGGAAAAGGACTCACTTATGTAAACTGAATTGTCTGTCCTCTATTGATAAGAAATATTGTTGGGAAACGAAAATTCCAGTAATTTCCGAATACACCGTAAACTAAGCCTTTGACATTTATTCTTAGGACAAAAAAGTCAATGATATTTCTTACAATTCTTACAATTTTTACAATTCATACAACACAAACTTAGGCCTGCTGAATTTAAAGATAAAGTGTAAACAATTTTTAAAATAATGTATCAATTTTACATATTCATGAAATAAAATTTTAGATCTATATAGTCATGTAATGTTATATCATTATAAATAAAACTGTTATTTTATTTTATTTTTTTAAAAAATATTTTATAAAAAAAAATTTATTAATTTAATTTATTATTTTCTCCGCGCTTCTTCGATCATTGGATAGTCCATGGAGTATCTCCGACAACTAACCATACACAGTGCGGAGAAAATTGGTTGGGAGGAAGCCATTCAACCTCAAAAAGGTGGAAAATGCGGAATCTAGAAACATTCCACGAAATTAATGTATCTCCATTACTTAAGTGAATTCTGTTTAGTGTCAGGTTTGACCCCACACGTTTTACACAATAGTTTACAAGTATTTAATGCACAGATGTTAGTTAGAATTAATATTTGAGAACATGGTGCTATTTATTTGCTTTTTGTACGAAATCATACTAAATAACAAACGATAACATTATTTCCAGAAAACTTATAGCAAATACTCATAAGTATACATAGGTATCTACCTCAACAGCATGAGAATGTTTGAAACAGGACTACCAGCTCATAATAAAAAAATATATCAGATTATCATTCAGAAACCACGATATAATAAAAATGATAAAACGAAAACGGACAGGAGTTTTTAAAGATTTTTTCTTGTAGTTTAGACGTGTAACGTGGAATCTGCTCGGAGCTTTTTTTTAATCACAACCACATAGAAATCAAATTACTTCCAACCAAGAAAACGTAAAAACTGAAAAGTTTACAACAATGTCAAACTAGACAAAAATAGTATATATGAAACGAGAAAAAGTTTGGCGTTGCAAAACAGTATTTGCGTCTGGGGTCACAAATTACCCCTAACAGATTAAGGGTTAACTATTAACACGTTCCCGCGACCACATTCCCCACCATCGCTGCCACAATTGTCTACCACGCATTGTCTACCACGGCCATTGCTGCGCATTGTCTACCACGGCCTTTATCCGCCGTTTGCTAGTCCCCGCTCCTACTCCCTTCTTCCTGCATCTCCAATCGGGAGCGGTACCTCAGTGCATCAACTGATGTCACTGCAGCGCCTCTGACCGGGAGGTCATAGGTTCGAGTCCTGATGGCGGCAGGATTTTCGACACTAGCTTTTCAGCTAGGTCGAATTCAGTCGCTGTCGGGAGGAGAATTCTAGCGGCCGGCTGCTCTGATCTGTAGTTTTCCGTGGTTTCTCCGATCAATACCAGACGAATGCCGGAGCAGTACCCTACAAAACGGGCCACGCACCGCGCGCGATCTGTCCTTCATCTTCCTTCTCCTATCGTCTCCCCTTACACACACACACACACACACACACACACACACACACACTAACATGCACTACACTGCCACAGATTCCGGGAGATCGGTCGGGAGCTTAGAGCTTGTCCCAGCTGGGGCGGTGCCCCGCTGATGGGTGAGTCCTGGTCAGGGGTAACCCCACTAGCCGAAGGTAGGTTGGCGCCGGATCTCGCCATCCAGCGGGGGAAGATCACTGCTATCTCCCGAGAAAAGAACATGCACTGCACTAACGGGACTAATGACCGAAGCAGTTGACGCGCCCGGAAAAATCGCGAATCGTGAAAAACACGAAAAAATCAATCAATCAATTCTGCAGCTCCAGACAGAATAGCCCTGAGACGAAGCATCAGTCTAGGGATCCAAGACAATCTTCCTACGTATAGTAATGGGACACCTGCGTGTGTCCGTCCGTCAGTCGGTCCGATGTGCTTAGATTTATTTATTTAATTATTTTACGTCAAAAAACAGTTGAAACTGCGTATGACGTGCAATGGGGAGAAGTGAATTCTGTGCACATTTTCAAATTTCTGTGATCCCTACACTTCATATACTACATGAATTTTGAAAATAAAAAAAGGCTCTCATGTAATAAAATGTATTTTTAAGGGTAAATAGGCAATAAAATGTTGGGCTCTTATCCATGATGTCCTTCGTCAAGGAATAATACTTCCTGCCACAACAACATGGAAACGATAATTTGAAAAACTATATTTCCCAATGAATTCTAGAAGTCGTGCACAGATACTGAAGTTACATTTATGTCCAGAAACAAAACAAGGGGCCATCTCAGCATTTGCTCAATGGATCAGGGAAACTGGACGAAAACCCTGATCGAGATGGGGGTCATTTCTTCCGGTCTTCCCCGTGGACCAAGAGAGGTGTGATTTGATGCTCATGATGATCTCAGAGTAGTGATGGGGAAATTATCATATCTTTAGATCCTTTTAATATATTCCGGGATTACCTTTGCAGAATATTAATTATCAAGAAAAGTTGTTTTGATGGAGAAACAATCTAAAACGTGACAGCGTTTAACTTTCTAATATTCATATATACGTTTCTTATATGTCATGTGTATTTGAAATAATGTTGGTAAGTAGTGTAGATAAATTTATATAATGCTGAAGCACAAAAGTGCATTGTTTTTCCACAGGAAAACTCGTTTTGTGGTTCCCTGACACCTGTATTTCAGGCAGGAATGTACATTTGCAAAACACACACCACGAGCTGCATGATTACCGACGGAATTTGAAAGAATTCTAAATGAGACACATAATGAACTTAATTTAGTATTATTTTATGTGTTTGGTTGTTTGATTTCACGTTTGATTAAAATGGGGGACACAGAAATTTTGTTACTTTTACATCAGCTATTTTCATATTGTCCATTTTCAATGGCGCATGTAATTGCCGGTTTGAAAAGCAAAACATTGAAACCGTTTCTCCTTCGTTAACTGTTAAATTGTTATTATTAAACAACTTTGAAACTTCTAAAAGGGAAATATTTATTGTTTATTTTCTAATTGTACTATTGTACAATTGTGTTCTTCTACAATTGTGCTATTGTACTAATTACTGTTTCTTTATTGCAAAGAACATTCGTGTAATCAGCAAACAAACTGTTCTTCCATTTCCAGTGGTCAAGGGGATATCGTTATGAAAGAAAACGGATACGACCTAACACTGAACTCTGCAGGATACCAAGCTCAATTGGCAAGGAATTGGACGGATGAGAAAGTAATGTCTATTTCCTACCAGTACGCTATTTCTACTCTTAGCGATCTACCTATATGGTATGAAGATATTAAATCTAGGTCAATACCATGAATGGTCAATACCATTTTTGAGAGAAAAATATGATCAATGAAGTCAAAATTTTTCGAAAGATCTAAAAATATTCCAGAAGGTACTTTATATTGCTCAATTGATAAAGTAACAACTTTCTTTTAAAACCATTTCCCAGAAATCTCTCAGAATTTCGATTTCCGCCCAAACACTGCAATATTGGGTCTGATGATCGCTATGCGATCGAAAAGATCTTAAGCATTAAAAATATTTATATCGAAACAACACCTCTTTTCTCAAAAATATTTTTATCTAATTTTTTCTTGCGATTTTATATGATGAAGGATAGATAAGCGAGGCAATATTGTAATGCTTTTTTTTTATTTAGAACGTAGCACAGAAAAAAGTTTCAATATGAAAGTACACAACAGGGAGAGACACTAAGTCAGTGGAAAATATGTACATAAATTAATGAATTAATGCAAATGATTAGCTTGATCATTAATAATATTCGTAAAACAAGCACTCTTTCCGACCTATTGTGCTGCAACACGATGAGGAGCGGCGGTCTCATCGACAGGGCATCAAAACTATTTTTGAGTATAGACACTGATAATTTGAATAAAACTTTTAGATTTAATTAGGTGTATAATTTTAAAAATTGACTGTCTCTCTTAATATTATATAAAGTAATAATCATCATACATCTGTATTAAATGCGTCAAATATATTGTTAATATTTTGTCAGTTGAGATAAAAATGCTGTTGGTAATCCAGAAAACTACACTCTATAAAACACGTTAAAAACCTGAGACCCACTCTTATTTGGACAATGAAATTTCGCAAATAAAGTGCAAAGTGCAAGCTAAAGTGTGTTAAATATATCTAGTTGACATTTATTATCTCATCCATAACTCCAAGACTTGAAACTTCTCAAAAAGTGGAATTTGCAAACCCCCCAGCGCACAGTTAAATCGTTTAACTGCTTGTAAGATCCATTTCAAATGTTGTTCGAGAATATCTCCGTTTCTCGTCTCATTCTCAGGGCCCCTACGGGCGAGTTGTCGTGCCCGGAGGCTTTTTAAGCGGTTAATGGCCTGGCCTCAAAATGAGAAGGGATAAAACACCGCCGGGGAGGGTGCTGTTTTAATGTCGCGTGAAGAGTGGAAGAGTTGTGGGGTGGAGGGGATGTGTAGGCGGCAAGGCGCGTCTTGTATTGACCTTCAAGAAGGGAACCAGCGACATGGATACGGAGGCTGCTTGCGGTCCTACAATTCTCTAGTATTCGAGTATTTTCCGTTTAATATTAATGCAGTTTATAAAACCATTTTATCAAAAACGACACGAAAGTACGTATTAAAGCTATGTACTGAAAACGCAATAAAAGGGAGGAAACGAAAGAAATGGGAGTTTGAAATCGTTAGTTGATACCATCGTCGAAAGTTTGCTTACTCCTAAACTTTCCTTTGAAAATTGAAACTTATGCCGGCATAGGTTTTAATTTTTACCCTTAAAAGATTAAGGGTACATCGTGAATAATAGTCACGGTGAATGAAAGAAGTGAAACGTATATATTATAAAGACCGTTATAACTTCTTCCTTGCTTCTACAAAAAACGCAAATGAAGGACCTTATCATTTGCAAATTAAATGTGCAATAGAACATTAAAGGAAAAAATATTATTTTGCAAAACTTAACGTTTTTAAATGGTTTATATAATTATTTAAACGGTGATTATATCTTTTTAGTTTAAATTAGTCAATCAATTAGTAAGTAGTGAGTGGATAGTGTGAAGATGATCAGAAATCATCTTTACAAGTGTTCTAGTGATGATCTGCGTTCAGGCATCCCCGTAATTCTCTTCGAGGGTTACGGCGTACGTTATTATCAATCTAGCATACAACGACCAGACATCCTCCAGGCCCTAACCTCAGGAGCGGTGGTTAAAAGACCTGCCGAAAAGAGCCTCTCCTCGGACACCGTGGCCACCGCCTCCACCACTGCCTCTCACGGCTCTTCTCCCTGCAGACACCAACAGCCTTGCTTCTAAAGGTGAATTCGCAATGAAGCTGAAACGTAAACATAAAAGCTTAGTGCACCAAAAACTTAGTATTTGATGGAACCATTTACAAATGTGCACAAGAACATATACGTGAACATAAACACAAGACGAATCCGTGGAAGTGCCCAAGCTGCTACCTTTCATGTTCACGTTAAAGCGAGTTCAGGACAGCACACTATCATGTTCTGCAGTAAGAACCCAACAACTTCTAGAACAAAGAAATTACATGCGAAATGATGAGCACTCGTCGATTTAAAACGGAAGAACATTTCTTTTTTTCTCAGATGTCTGATGATACGAATATTCTTTGCAATAAAGATGCAGTAAGTTGTATAATACCAGATTTTCAAATTGGTTTCTTCACCGGGAGAAGTGCCTCAGTGCTCCTATTGCTCCCAGACTTTAAGATTTCCGAAAAGAATTGTACGAATAATGAACGTATTCCACCAATGTGATTCGTTTGAGCCTCCTCTTAATAAGTTAAGAATTCTAGCACTTCCTTCATTGTTCATTTACGAGTCACCGGACTTTGTCAAAAACGACTTACCCAAGGGTGGAAATATTTTCAGCGGATGACCATAACAATAACACTCGACTTTGCAATCATATTCAGCAGGTGTCTGTATCAACAGATCACTATAAAAAAATTCGCAATCATTATGTGAACATTATTTTACACCGCATTGTCAGATGGCATGAAGTGATTGGAATCGATTCACAACTTTAAGAGCAATCTCTTTCCCATCTATATCTCAGCTTCTGGGTCAATAACCCCCATCACGATCAGGTTTTTCGTCCGTTTCCCCGATCCTTTGAGCAAATGCTGAGATGAACACTTGTTTTGCTTATGGGCATAAATGTGGCTTCATTATCTGCGCACGTTTCCTAGGGTTCAGTAGGGAATACTGTCTTTGAAGTAATCGTTCTCTGTTCTCAGGGAAGTAAGTCGATTTCTGCTCGACGGGCACGATGAGGAATAATAGCGTAAATCAGTAGCTGATTTTCCATTGTAAATAGTTTTTATTAGTCGGAGGAATATTTTGTTATCAGTTGTGGCCAAAAACTCTCATTTTTACATATTTTAATCATTGAACTTGAGTATTTATGATTTGGCACTGAGATGCCAGAACTCAAATAAAAAGCTTGCATAGAATAGGTTTCCCCCCATAGTGCATCACAAAGCGTTTGATGATCAATAAGTAAATGAATAAATAAAAACGTTATGAAATGATAAAGGAGTTCGATAAATTCTCTGTATTTAAGTTAGAATAGTTACAGTATATTAAGACCCTGTATTCAACAGGTTAATTGTAATTATGCTAATTTATTAATTTGGCAAATAGAGTTGATTTTGTTGCAGAAGACTTGCTTGCCTTTTTGTTTTCTCTGACAGAAAGAAGTACAAATTTCCTTATTGTGTAAAGTGTTTGTATGAGTTTAGGTGTAATTAATGAATGATTAACTTACTGCAAGTGATGTTTCGTCTGATAATTGAGACATTAAAGAGCTTTTCTTTGTGTAATCCGCGTCCAGATTTTTTATACAGTTTCTTTTTTAGATTTTATTTATAGATATAGTCTAGCAACCAGGAACATACTATACAGTGAGCATCGGGGCAGTGAAATGAATAGTGAGCATCGTCGGTGTGATGCGACTCTTTTTCCGGAGACCGGGGCAGGTCACCATCTGATAGTTGAGTAAACGAGTCTGTTGCATGACAGCTGTGTCGTAAGACGCGATACACTGAGTATGATAATTCAGTCGATACGCGCAGTATGAGAATAGTCGGAATAACGCAATAAATTATTTGAATTTTTTAGTCAAAATCGGAATTTTGTAATTCGATTTCGAATTTTTTTTTCATGTTGCTGGTTATTTAAGAAACCAATAGTGACTTCTCACATGGTCGGTGGTTGCATATACTTATTTCAGTTTGTACGCAATTGGCCATTAGTAATACAGATTACGTGTCTTCAAAATAATGTTTCTGAATTATTTTCTGAAAAAGAAATAATTCGATCATGAACTTCTCAGATGGATAATTATATTAAATGCTAATTCAGAAAATTAACTATCTTCATAGCACTCTCAGAGTTCTTAGATAATACTAATTAAGCTCATTGTATTATATTATATTTTAAAACGTAAATAATTTATATGTTGATGTAAGTATTCTCAATTTTTTGTTTAGATATTGTGACAGTTCTGAACATTTTTTAACACTTTTTATTTGTTCCAAACACAAATATTTTACATATTAATCTTACAATGAAATATGTTTAACGTCTAAGTTGTGTGTACGTATTTATAAAACATTCCAAATTCCAGGTATTTCCTGAATGTGCATATTTATCATCTCTACTCTATCCGGCATACCATCTATTGGTGAGTAATCCCACATTGTACTAGTGTCTAAACAAAACTATTTAAGAAACTAATAATTATATTCAACTATTAAGACTATCAATGTTTATAAGGTTTGTTTTCTCTTTAATAGTTTTTGTGCAATGTAAAAAGTAATACGTGAATTACTTAAGGAGCGTTAAACGATATTTTACTTCTATATAATGAGAAATACATGCATACGAACACTGATCCTAATTAATTACCAAATTACTCCCAACGCCTGATTCGTCAGGTGTACGAGGCATCAATTCCATAGGAAAATAATAATTTCAGGATGCTCCTGTCAGATGGTTGTGGTTTCTTGATTATTCTCGGCAACCTGAAACCGTTGGCCAAGAAAATATTTTATTAAAATTCTATCTGATACATATATACTCAAGGAAAGGGTCCACAAATATTTGTTTTTATTCCAAGGCAAGGAAATCACCACTTGTTGTTAACTCCTAGTTGTAAATGTAAGGGAAGTTAATATTACTGAAACACGTTTGGAGAAAGTTGCATGCATTTGAAAATGATCTCTCGTCTTTAGTCTACACGCAACGATCATCGGCGAGCACTTCAATTCGAATGTGAGGCGAGTGGCAGCGATGATAAAACGGAGTAGTATTGTTCACAGCGGCATACTATTTCTCCATGCGTTCCGCAAGCTAATAGTCATACAGTCATTCTTTGCTGGTAAAAGTATAAATAAATCATTGAATTAATTTAAGAACAAGCACGTTGTTGGTTTTGAATGTGGTACTTCGATTATGTTGCGATGTACTTACTATGCTATGGAAAATAATACCTTTACTAAATTATATTTGAGACCTGTTTAATTACTTAATTTATTTCAATCTTTATTTTCAATTGAACAGGTCTCAAATTTTAACTATCTGGAATACGATATAGCCTATGATCATTCCAAAGACCTAAAACAAAAACCCTCAATTCCTGCAGATACTTGGTACAATGAAGCAACATCGGCGAAAGAAAGTTAGAAAAGACACTCTTCTTAAATTCTATAGAACTATGGCGGTTCCAGCCCTCTTGTATGGTTCAGAGATATGGACAATAAATACTCAATAGAGATTGAAGCAGCAGAAATGAGGTTGCTGAGACCACTAGCGGGATACTCTTTGAGGGACCACAAGAAAAATAAAGACATTAGAACAGAACTTCAAGTTTGAAATATAGGCCAAATATTAGATTCACATAGATACCAATGGTACGACCATCTTCAGAGAATGGATAGTTCGCGCGTCCCTCTTCAAAGTTTTGGATACAGACCGCAGAATACAGGAAAACAGAAGAAATGTAGGACTCCCACGACTGTGATGGAATGATCAAATGAAACTCGTGGAGACGGAACAGGCCTAACGCCCTAATTCATGCTGTATATGATGATGAATAAAATAATATTATGATGCTATTTAATGTAAAAGGCCATTTGCGAGATGTAACTTTCATGTGATATGCACTGTAACATCGGTCCGTATGTCTCCTTTCACTAGCTTTCATAACTAAGCCTCCGCCACCTGCTTTTCTTAAAGCGCCGCCGCGCTCCGTCACGTCTTCACATCCCAGTCGAAAAGACAGGAGAAGTCATCTCCGCCGCAAGATCACCGGCGACTAAGTGGAGACGTATCGGAATATTACGAGGAGATATCCTTGCTTCTCGTCTTGCTTAAAATGATGCCCGTAGTATTCTACCTTTTCGCCCTCGCCTTTTCCCTCGTCTTTCTACTCTCCCCTCCTCATGTCCACCTTTCCTCCCACCCTCCCTTCCTCATCCCTTCGTTCCTAACAATGGCCTTCGCCCTCACTCTCACGCTTGCCTTGCCTTGCCTTTGCCCTTGCCCTTGCCCATACCCTTACCCTGGCCCTTACCCTTACTCTTACCCTTGCTCTTACGCTTGTCCATACTTTCACCCACACCTATACCCTTGCACTTACCCTTGCTTTTGCCCTTACCCCTACAACTTACCCTTGCCCCTACCATTACTCATAACCTCACCCTTAACCTTGCTCTTGTTCTTTTCCTTGTCCTCAACTCCCATACTCCCTTATTTTGATCTCGGCCTCGCTTTTACCCGCACCTTTATCGTATTATCTCTAAAACCGTTATACACTTATCGCCTTGTGATGACGTTTTATATACATAACTTTTCCGTTTTTCTAATAGTACAAATACGAGATTGATATTTATTAGTTGCAACTGATTCACTTACATGTCACTTCAAATTAGGATTTTAATGTAGTTCCTTGAAAGAAAACGTTAGTCATCACCCTTTTTACGTAGTCAATCCGCAAAATGTTTGAAATAAAATTTTACCTTTTTGGGTGTACATGCGTTAGTAGTTCTGTAAAAATGTATTAATACTTAATATAGTGTTGATTATGCTGCTATTTACTCACGCTGGTAGTTTTCTTTTCTTATAAAATTATTTCATTCAGAAATCTAGTTTGTTGTATAAAAAGAGTTTCGAACTTCTATTAAATTCTTCTTCCAAACTTCGCCTTTTATAAGGTGAAAGTTTTTTTCATCATCCAATAAGGTTTTGTTTTTAATATACGGTTCAACTTCATTAACTGTTCATAGGAATAAAAGTTTCTGAAGTATTAGGAAATAATAAATTGCGATTATAATTGTTGTGTCAAACGATTATAATTGTACATATTTTGTCATCCCTTTTCCGAAAAGATTTCCTGCTCGTCTAAAAAACGCAGCAAATATCTTATTCATAAGGACTTATTATTAAATAGACTAATAGCATCTACATTTCCTTAAACTTCTGAATGGAAAGAAGGAATTTTAAAATACAATATATCGAATAAAATAGGTAAGCTCTTGTGAAAAAATTGAGTAGGAGTCTTTCGTCATGTCATATTGTAACTCAGCTAGGCGTTTTCAAAGCTTTAAATAGAATTTAAAGTATTTTCATACTTATCAATGTGAGGATATTTAATCACCTTACGAGGAAACATTGACCGAGCAAATAGGAAAAAATTGGTCAGTCCCCACCAGCAGACCTAGAAGTGCCGATAGCACTATGCCTGCTCCAAACAGCAAGGCAGCGATGATTAGAAGACTATCGTATAATATACTTATGCAAGTGATTAGAAAGATTTTAAAAAATGTTAATTTTTAACGAAATTCCAAAATCAAAATATTACTGGGTTCTGCAACAGTGTATACAAATGTATAATAAACACTAAAATAAATGCATACAACTGTTGCAGTGATTTTCAAAGTATATTTAAAGTCAAGGTGATTTAAAAGCGGGAAATGGTTTTTATTATTAAACTGCAGCCCAGCTGTTAAAAAATCTGAAAAATAACAACAATTTGTTTTAAGAGCAACGTTTGAGATTTTCTTCAAGCCTGTTCCATGGTTCTAAGACACAAGAATTTTATTTTTGTTATTTTTCTTCTAAATATTTTTTGTGCTTGTATTTGGATCTGAGAAAATATCAAATATTTTTCTGATAGTACAAACTATCTTCCTATTTTTCATATTTTTCAGTCAGATAAAATAAGTTGCCGAGAAAATTAAAATTAAAAAACACGTTGCTGTGGAGGGGGATGGGTGGTGGGACGGGAGCTAAGAAACCTTTGAATAATATTAATTTTTATATTAGAATTAGAATGTAACCACTCTATGTCATTTGATTTTGAGGAACTTTTTACCATCTTATCCGGGGGTACAGTTTGCCTACATTCTCATAGGAAAGACGGAAGTGGACAATGTCACCCTACCTTGGAGGGTGACATCGTACCACACAAACTTCCTCTCCCACCAAATAAAAAACTATTGAATAAACGGCTTGTACGTAAATATATCTCTGGAATTACTTAACATGTATAAATGATTATAAAAATGTAAAAAAAAATATTTTCATTTCACAAATACAAAAACCCCGTTTCTGGTACAGAGTCACCCCAAAAGACGATACCTGTTCTTTTTATAAAAGTTATTGATTAACCAACACATAATGCGTAAATCTGGGAAAAATATATATTTAGTGCTTTATACTCTTTTTTTCTTGTGATAGATTTGTCAAAGATATTTTTTTCTATATCTCAGAATGATCCCATGCCGGTCACAAAAATTAATACCGAATTACCGCGATACTAACCTTCTGTGGAAACTCCTCCATTCAGCATTAATCATCGAGGCACATTTAACTCCCGCGCGCAACGAAGAGCTTGAAATTTATTTAAATGAACGGCGCAGCGCCCGGCTGTTCCGAGATCAATAAACGGCTGATTTAATGCGCAGAGAAAGGTTGAATGCACTCGAAGTGCCTCCTATTGACTGATCACAGCGCGGGCGGACTTTGCGAATAAAGCACCGAAGATTATGACATAGATTAAACGTAAGCAGCGGTTCTATTCAATTGAATAAGAATAGGAATAGCAATGTAGATGACAATAAATTATTCGTCCAATACCCAATCCCGGTATCGGAAATGTAGTGACCTTTTCTCTCCGTTTTATGGTTTACGACGATTAAATGCAGAGAATTTCCAAATGTTGGAACCCCGTTTTTATAAATTTTCATTTAATCTCGAGTGTTTTGATGCTATTGGATAAATAATAATGGTTGTGTATATTACAAACACCTGCACTGATTAAATATAAACAAAAGGTGATACGGCTTCAGAATGTGATAAAAGATCCTGAATAATAGATTCTGAGCTAATGAATATGTTGTGAGGCAAAGAGGAAGAGAAATTGTAAGAAACGAGAAGGGAAGAAAGATATAAATAGTGTAAAATCACATCCTACGCTCCTCCGTATCCATTTCACATTTATGTAGGTAGTACCTTTTCATCGTGCCTCGAAGAATTAATTATTATTGTAGAATATTCTCGGTGATATTCAAATTAATTTAAATAGATGTTGTGTAGGTTGATCATACTCGTATACTTTGTCCATTATTACATTTTCGGTTATACTCTAGAAACCTACGTATCCCTGACTTATTCTACTGCGTGAACATTGACTCGCCTAGGGCGAAATCCACCTCGTTTTCTCGGCTCACTTTCCGCCTTGGAAGGGTGCTGCCTTAACTCTACCGCGACTCCACCTCTTCCGCGAAATCCCTTCAGCAGTTTCAGGTTGCAAGTTTGTGAAGTTGCGTCCCTTGTCTGGGAAATATGGTATTGAATTAAAACTTTGGACGAGGGTGCTAACGACCTCTGACGTTGCACTCCGCAAACCCCAAAACACAATTTCACAATAAGCTTTTTATGGGAGAAAGAAAGGAAATCGACTGTGTAAGACTTGAGTCTTCACTCAACTCTCTCTTCATCCTTTCATCTCGTCTTGATGTCAGAAAATTGAATACTCTCGTGAATGAGAATAAGAAAAGGATTGATATTTTCGTCCTGTATTATACCACATGCTTTCATTAAAACAAGCCATCTTACCGTTCACACGACCATTCAAAAGCCCTTTTACGTAGTGAATTTTCCTTATAGTTCGGTCTGTAAACAGAAATCGTTCGTCAGATTGTACAAAAAAGTAGAAAAACAAACAAAAAAAGCAAATTTTGAGGGAAAGGAACCTTTACTCAAATTTCTTTACCTCCACGTCGCCAATTGGTGAAATTAAAAGTACTCGTGAATGGCAATAAAAAACGGATTGACTTTTCACTTCCTCGCTTACTGCAAATGTAATAACTTTTCTCTATGTACGTAGAGGGAATTACTTCTCTTACTCTTGTTAATATTGTTATTTCTACTGTTTCCCTACTATGCTCACAAATTCTCTCAATGTAAACACTAATTTATTAAATTTACTTCAATTTAATGATGGGTTCGACGTACAACATATTACTCCTTATGTGTTGCATGTGGACATGTAATTCTATACTGGATCACGATTTCTGGAAGTTCTATTGGTTGAAACCAATTATTAGATTAATGGCAACTAATATAAATTATGAGCCTTTTTCAACAATAAAAATGTAACAATTATTTTTACATATGTTACAAATTCTTTCGTTCTGGTGAGAAAGGTATTTTAACATAGAACATTAACACACCGTACGGGTTTGATTATAGTTCGTAAACTGACTATAAGATCTTGATAGATGGCTTCTCAGCCGACTAGCAGAATGTTGTCCTTGTAATCCTTGTTATATCAACTCTCGCGTCCTTGCCTAAAGTAAAAATATTGCAGAATGTCCACAACTATTTACTATTAATAGAACTTAATATATCCCACAAAATTAATAAGCAGTCGTGACTTTTCCTACCTGTGTTTCGTATTAAACACCTACTCGCTGCTCACTGAATTCAGCTACTTATTGAAAAATCCTTCGGAGCTACCCTACGGAGTTACCCTAATATATATCCCCTCGAAACACGGAGACTATTTTTTTGAATTTCCAACTATTACATTAATAAAATTTGCAATAACAATTTAATACTACAATATACACGATACCAAGCTCTCAAACCTCAAACTAATCATAAATTCGCGCCTCCCTATCATTTACATAATACCCAGCTTTTCCTGAAAATTCGTTCGCACCTCACCAACCACTTACATGTATTCGTTTGAATATTTTTCTGGAGAATAAATCCTTGCGTCCTTCTAAAAGATCACGGCTATCACTGCCTCTCGAACCTTCATATAATATGTTCGGGGCCGTGTCCATCTGCACATGCTATGACATCAAGCATGCTATATGCAGCTATGACATCAAGCGTGGAATATCACACTTTGTTGATCTGTTGTCCTACCAACAGGTATTCTTTGACTTCCGAGTTTGCAAACAATTATATTACTAACGATGGATGACGATTCTATCATTAAAACTAAACCCAGGGTGCATGACTTATTGCAGTATGTAGTATACGAGAAGATTACAGTTTTCCGATGGAAAAATTTATAGCTCATCACAAAAAACACTCTTATAATGTGAAGTTCACATCCATTTAAAGTGCCTAGTGAATGAATGTTTTCAATTTCGCGTGTCAGTTGCAATACTCGTATATAAATAATCGTAATCCTGTTATGCATTTAACTCCGTCAAATTTTAGCTCTTTTGCTTATTTATTGTCCCACATATTTTCATGCAAAAGGTTTTTTAAGTCAGAGATGTTATTTTTATCAACGTCTTTTCCGATCGTAATCTTTTATTGGTCATCAATAGGTTGTAAACAGAATTTTCATAAGAATTACAATACATAAATCTCCAAAACCTATATTTTCTTATCGTTCTAGTTTCATGAGTTTCGTTCTATTTATTAACGTCACAGTACCACAAGCCATTCCTTTCATATTCCTTTTAGGAAAGATTTGCACGTAAAGATACGATGTACAAAACATATTTTTACGAGCTTGAACTAAATCTTTATTACAACTTTGGTCACAAAACACATCTGTTCAGAGATGCTTCAAGGCATTGGAACCTCCTGAGTAACCGCCCTTTAACTCTCAGCATTGTAACGTTTTTGAAGTACTACAAATTCGCCTCATGCGTCATTCGTTAAGCTGGCACTACGAAAACAAGGTTTAATGCCATCATCATTCTGAATAATTCCATTGTTGATGTGATAATTCACGATTGCACGGACTGTGGGGATTTAGCTGTCTCATAATCCTATAAAATGTGTTTCTGATTGATGGTGGGTGTACTTTGTCTGAAAAGCGTCAACGTTTTCGAGAACGACGGTAAATTAATATTTAGCTACAGAGGATGGGAAATCCGTCACATAATCCCCAGCAAAATGGAAAAGGGTCGTGTGTGTGTCTGTAGTATATGTTACTATACGAAACATGTATTGTCCAGGTATTGCACCTGCCACAAAAATATCAACTTGCGGATGGGAATGATTATTTACATAAATGCATAAACACAAAATGGATTAGTTTAAACTAAAAAATATATATAACGTAGGAAACATTTTCTTTGTCTTACAGCTCATCTACCGAGGTTCATAATCTCTACGCATAAAAACTATAACAAAGGATTTTACTTGTCACCTTGAGGTTTCTTATACGAAGTTATTACTGAGCATTAAGTGCTATTAACAACTTGCAACAATTTAAACGTAATATTTGCTCCGAAAGCGTTTTAAAAATTTGTTTTGAAAGGTTTCGCGTAGTGTAAATAATCAGTTTATTTTCAATTTTGTTTTTTAGGAACTGTCTGTATGTTGCCATCAAATGACTTAAACTTCATTGTATGAATGTGTCACTGCCTAATAAATTGTTTAGTTAAGAAAACTCACATATTCAGTAATAGAGAATCCTGCTTTCGATTAATTCTCATTTATGGATAAATTACGCCATCAATGTAGTGTGTGAAGCATTATTCTTAAAGCTGATGTCTCAGTTCCTGCATTTCGGATTACTTCCTCAATATATGGATGGGGTGGAGACGGAGGATGGGGCGGGTAGGACGAATAGATGGGGAGAACAAATGAAATGGGAAGGATGGATGGAGCAGAGAGGATGAATGTGGTGGGGAGGGCGAATGGAGCGGGGGGGATGGTTGGGAAGGGCAGGGAGGATGAATGGACGGGGAGGATGGGGGAGGGCAATGGATGGGGGGGAGAATGGAGGAGAGGATGATAGGGTGGGCAGGACGAATGGAGTGGAGGGGATAGTTGGGGGGAGAGGATGAACAGACGGGGAGGAACAATGAAAGGGGCCGGAGAATGGAGGGGGGGGGGGGTGGGGGGGGGGGGAGGGGTGGGGGGGGGGTGTATGCGGGGAGGGGAGGAGAAAGCCATAGCGGAATGGTAGGGCTAGGCGACGTGGGCGGGGATGAGGATGTGGCGGGGAGGGAGAAGAGAGTGCGCCTGGAGTGGGAGGCGGTGGATGCGCGGTGGCGTGCGCTCTCGCACCTGCGTTCGTTCAATTGCTCACCTGCAGGGGATAAAAACCGATTTTAAATTCTTTTAAATGTACTTGCTTCAAATAATGTTTGCGAGATGCTACCAAAGTTGTCCAAAGAATTCCTACGTAGCCTATTCGATTTTTGCGCCCTGGAATTGTAAATCAGTCATTTATGTAATATAAGGCTCCCGTGACGCCTATCAGCGCTATTGTCGGTTCTGCCGATTTAGAATTAACTAAAGACAGAGACAGTCAGTTCAAACTGAAAGTTTTTAAGCCGAGTTCACTTGAACGAATTGGAGAAGGCTCAATTACATCAGTAGCGTATTCAACAGTTGAGTTGTTCATCAGGACTGGTTTTTATCACATTATGAAATTCATTTTTCTTTGCTATTAGGGTATTTAAACAAAATTAACAGCATTTTATTGAGCGTTTTTAGCAATGTTTTAGTTCATCAAAATCCGCCCCTAATTATAAATAATAGGAGAAGATGTGTGCTGTTTTACCACGGCTAATTACTATTCCGCTTCGTAAGAAACTCTTGTATAATCGTGCGCCAGAACGGCGAATTTTCGACAAACACTTGCTACTGGGCCCTGGTCATGAAAAAGTGGATAAACTTTGTTGGAATATATAATACATTACCCCTCTAACACGTTGTATAGTCAGAGTTGATGTTATGTGGTTCTTATATACTCAAGAGAAGATTGACGGGAAAACGTTTGCCCGTCTGTCCATATATCCGACTGCCCGTCTGCTCGTCTCTCCAACTGTCTGTCCTTCTATCATATTGGCCGCGTATCCGACTGTCCGAATATCGTCGTCCATTCGACTGTTCGTCTGCCGTCTGTCCGTTTGTCCGTCTTTCGACTGTCCGTCTATTCGACTGTCCGTCTGTCCGTCTATTCGACTGTTCGTCTATTCGACTGCTCGTCTGTCCGTCTATTCGACTGTTCGTCTATTCGACTGATCGTCTGTCCGTCTATTCGACTGTTCGTCTGTCCGTCTTTCGTCTGTCCGTCTATTCGACTGTCCGTCTATTCGACTGTCCGTCTGTCCGTCTATTCGACTGTTCGTCAATCCGACTGTCCGTCTGTCGGTCTACCCGACTGTCCGTTTATCCCACTGTCCTTGTATCCTGCCTGCCTGCTTGCCTGCCTGCACGCCCGCCCACCCGCCCTCCCAGTTTTTTATTTATTTAATTTTTAAGATATTTAAAAATTGTCACGTACATTTTTTTGAAAAAAAAAGACTAGTTTTTTAGTAATTTGTTTGAAATAAATGCGGTTTATAAAAAAACATTTTCTCGAAAATCGCTCCAAACTTGTTCTTTAATTTATTTTCGATAAAACAAGGGACGCTTAAAACAATGGTGTAGGTCTAATTTTCGTTGAATTCTGTGAATTTTCGAACATTGCCAATTTAGAAGAAGAAACTTAAATTTAGAAGAGAAAGTGTGTGCTACTGTAGTACCTCTAGTTTACAATATAACACCTCACACTAATGTTAAACCCTACTAATGCTAGCTCCGTGTCTGTAATACAAATGCATTTCACGGTGACGGCTCTCTTCTTGCGTGTCACTCTCAGCAATCCCGGAGTAAACCTCTGTGTGACTTCTGTCTAGAAGAGAATTATTGATCTCCTCTCTGGTAAAGCAATTAAACACGGAGAAGCAATCAACGGAATGAGGTCTGGACATCGCCATCCACACTGACTGCAGCCGACAAGCCCGCCCGCGCGCCCTCGTTCCAAATCTGGGGCAAAGGCCACCCCGAAATGTTGATTTAAGTGGTCGCTCACCAGAAGCAATCAGTTGGCGACAGACAATGAAATCCCCTGGATATACGTGAAATAAATATTTAGTTTCGTTTTCCATTATTTCAGGAAAATAACACACATGTGCAAGTGGTTTTTAGAAATATATTCATTTTCCCTTGTTTGTAGCAGTTTTGTTCGCAATTTATACCTTCGTAGCTCTAGTTAACGAGACTCCACGAAATAAAAATAAATCTCTCTTCGGATTGTTAGTATTCTTGAACTAAAAAATAAAACAATTACTACATTTGTTTAATCGCATTTGCAATATGAAAATATTGATGTCTAATGCACTCAAGACACTAGCGGCAGGAGCCAGTTGTCGAGTATTTGCTCCAGAACGAAGAAATGCGGATGAGGACCCAATCCGCCACAATCTTTGAAGCACCCCGGCATAGGTTAGTAAGTCACCAAATTTTGAAGTCTCAAGATACTCGTTCTCACAAATTTCTAGCATCCCGCTATCTGTATCACTTGGGGCGATCGGGGGTTGAAAGCGGAAACAGAAACGTGGCAGCGACTAGGCGGCCGTCGACGCTCCGCCACTGAGGAAAAGTGCGACCCGGAAATGCTACGTGGGTAACCACTGCGTTCGGGCGGTTCGACCGCGGGCGGGGCAGGTTATGGCGGGGAGGTTCGTGACGTGTTGTGTCGGGGTGGGGGAGGGTCGACGTGGCGGGGCGCGTGGCGGGCGCGTGGCGGGCGGGCGGCGCGTGGCGGGGCGCGTGGCGGGGCGCGTGGCGGGCGCGTGGCGGGGCGCGTGGCGGGGCGCGTGGCGGGGCGCGTGGCGGGGCGCGTGGCGGGGCGCGTGGCGGGGCGCGTGGCGGGCGCGTGGCGGGGCGCGTGGCGGGGCGCGTGGCGGGGCGCGTGGCGGGGCGCGTGGCGGGGCGCGTGGCGGGGCGCGTGGCGGGGCGCGTGGCGGGCGCGTGGCGGGGCGCGTGGCGGGGCGCGTGGCGGGGCGCGTGGCGGGGCGCGTGGCGGTACGTCCAGTACACGATTAAACGCTTATTTTACTCATATCCAAACTATTTTTTTTAACTGTTCCTATGACGATCCACAATTCATATTTGCGCTACGTTTTTCACATAATTTCAAGTCGGCTTTGATACCATTCTGAGTGGCGTTGTCAGTTTCAAATTCGCAGAGTATGAAGTTAGCGACGTAGAAGAAAAGTGATTTTGGAAAAATTATTGTATAAGATTATGTTTAAGTTTATTATGCTTAAGTTTACGCTCACAGTTTAAATAGTTTACAAAGAACATAAGCCGCCATTCACTCCCTGGATCTACGGAATTTTTACAGTTCACGCCCTCGATAGCACGTATAGAATGTTTGACAGAGTATAAGCAAAGAAAATAAAAGTCGAACAATTCAATTAATTTTTTCGTGAAATTTAATTTTGAGTTTCTTTTACCATCATGCGTTGTTTATTTTCCAATGAATATATATTCATTAATTAATATTTTTGTTACAAGTTGATTTTTAAGCTCATTTCCGAATTTGTTATAATTTACTTTACGATTATATTGTGTAAATCCGTATTAAAATTAAAACATTAATGAAACTTGTTTGAAAATGTAATGTTCTTATACATTACATTTAAATTCCTATTAATTCTAAAACGGGTGTCTTAGTTTACGAAGCATCTGGAATATTGAAATATGCAACGGAAATGTCAAAAATGGATTACAAAAATGTATGCGTGCGCGCGGTTGAGGTCATAAACTGCTCCCCTTTCTGTTCTTTGGAATGCTTTTTGTGTCTGAGGGCAGTAAATATGCCGCAAGTGCCCCATTGAAGGGATCCCGCGCGGGGATAAGGTCGCGGGTGAGGCGGGGGAGGGGCCGTTTTACCGCGCGTGCAAACGCAGTAGCGCAACCTTTTACGCACGCTCTCAAAAATACGGCAGCAATAAAACGCGCGGCCAGACGCCCCCGAGGGCGTGGCGAACGCCGCTTCGGCCGGGCACGGTTCCGGGTGAGGTGGCTCAGGGCATCACCGGATGTCACTGCAGCGCCTCGGATCGGGAGCTCCCAGGGTTCCATTCCCGACGGCGGCAGCATTTTCGATACATTTTCGCCACGGAATTCTAGCGGTTGGCTGCTTTGATCGGTCATTTTCCGTGGGTTTTCCGATCCACATCAGGCGGATGCCGGAGCGACCTAACAAACGGGCCACGGAGTGCACACGATCTTTTCTTCTCCTTCCCTGAGCTATTCTCACCCCTTACTTACACTACGCCAGGGATGTCCAACTGGCAGCCCGAAGGCCACGTGAGTCTCGCGCTGCCATTTACTGAGGCCCGCGAAAGGTTATAAGACAAAATCGAGAGTCCTGTGCAACCACAACGGGCGAGAATATTGTACCCTTAGCTACGCCACCTGCTGAAGTACCCCTTGAATGTACAAATAGGTGGAGTTTATATTTAAGGGATTTTATTGTAGTAAATTCAGAAATTAAAAATCATCCCAATTTGATTCACTGCGTTATGCATTGTACGGCCTGATATCACGCAAGATTCGATCCCCCCTCCCCTTGCGTGTCATCCGAGTCAACCGCCGAGATCAACATTACAGGGAAGTCAGGAGTGGATCGCCCTAGTAATCAAAATATGGGCCGCAACCATATGGTAAAAAGGTCTTAGTTGTCACACATGCTGGGACACCAGTCGTCAACTTAGAGCGTGACTCGGCTGGGCCACGTTTATGAAAGATACTGTGTGTGGAAAATCCCCGCAAGCCCACGTAGGTCAACGCCGGTGGTCACCAACGGTGAAAGATCACCATCACCATCTCCCGCGATTAAACTTACAGGTATAATGACCTTACCAGTTGACCGGGAGCAGTAGCTCAGTGCATCTACTGATGTCACTGCAGCGCCTCTGACAGGAAGGTCCTAGGTTCCCACTCCCCACGGCGGCAGGATTTTCAACACTAGCTTTTCAGCTAGGTCGAATTCAGTCGCTGTTTGGAGGAGAATTCTAGCGGCCGGCTGCTCTGATCGGCAGTTTTCCGTGGTTTCTCCGATCAACACCAGGCGAATGACGAAGCAGTACCCTACCAAACGGGCCACGGATCGTGCGCGATCTGTCCTTCCTCTTCCTTGTCCTATCCTCTCCCCTTACACACACACACACTTACACTAACATGCACTACACTACCAAATATTCCGGGAGACCGGTCGGGAGCTTAGAGCTTGTCCCGGCTGGAGCGGTGCCCCGTTGGTGGGAGAGTCCTGGTTAGGGGGAAACCCCACTAGCCGCCGGTAGGTCGGCGCCGGATCTCACCATCCAGCGGGGGAAGATCACCGCCTTCTCCCGAGAAAAGACATGCACTACACTAACGGGACTAATGACCAAAGCAATTGACGTGCCCGGAAACACGAAAAAATCAATCAATCAATCAACCATACCAGTTGACGCACCCGGAATCACTAGTCAATAAAATATGTGCGAGGTCTTCGGGCAGCGGTGTCAAACGGCCCACGGACGTGCTCGCCAGGGCATGCAGATTGCGTCACAGAAGTTTCGATTTCACGGGGCTTTACGTATGAAGATGGCAGTTTTTCCGGGACGCGAAACACGTGTAGTAGTTTCAGAGTCATTGGAAATAATTTTCTAGTTTCGAATTTTCGCTCATATAATATTTACTTACTTGCCATACTGCGTTCTTACATAGAAAAGAGATACTATTGTGGTGCTGCGGCAGAAATCCGCGATTCTGAGACACAAAAAAGTCGAATTGTGGAGACCTGATATCAAAACATTGTATAAATCTTCTTTCTAGACGTACTAAATTTTAATAGTATGTTTTGTGACTTCTTCATACCCGAAAATCGAATGTCAGTTAAATCTCTGTCCGTCTGTCCGAACGAACTCAAGGCCCTACGAGTTCCAAATGGATATTTTTATTTTGGGGTACTTTACATGGAGCCTCAACAACGATTTCAATATTTTCTCAATAAAGGTCTCGAAATTTTTTGATAAAACTTTGTCCTCTTTTTAATACTATAGTTCACGGGTAATGGTGCGCAAGAGTCAATGATATTTGTGCCAAATTACCGAACAAGGATGATCCGAAATTGTTCAAACTCGTCAAAACGTTTATGACTCATGTGCAGTGTGGAGCGTTTAGTAAGTGCCGTGCGTGAAGGGTACCAAAGAGTTTCCCAAACAATTTATTTAAGAAACCCTATGAGCTAGAAAAGATATTCTCTTTAGAGACGGCGATCCCTTGAAAATGAAAGGAATTATTTTTTATGTAGTTTGGAAACATCTTAGATCGATAGAAATTGATAATCGATAGTTAGTCCCGTACTTGCCAGTGTCTACACGAATGTTTGACTCGTATTAACATTGAACTAAGCAGTAGTGTGATATTAAATACAAATATGTTAACAAAGGTTTGTATCTGGCAGTGTTTGGTTTGCAAAATCAGAATGATGATATTACTACTTAACAATTTTGCAAATATATAAGTACATCACAAGCAATTTTGACAGGTCTGACATATCCTCACGAACGATTTCCACTTATAAAATGACAGTCACTAGCACAAAATATTAAAAGATGTGCGAGACAAAACGTCTAAACTAAGAGATATTTTAGGGATCATGTTGGTTATCTGCGACGTTTCAAATTTCATTGAAATTGTGGGACATACTCGCGAATTTTGTTCTGAAGATGTAATTAGAGTTTTTTCCCGTTGTCCAAAATTTAGTATAAATATTCGAAAGACCAAAAAACTTTCTTAATCCTACTGCAAGAGAATAATTCCATTAAGCGGTAAAAGAATTGGCGAATTTGGGTTGCCAATGTCAGCTAGAAGTTTCATATAATAGGTAAGTATTTGAAAAATCAAACTTCTGTCTTAATTCAACATGGTTGGGTAATGTACCAAGCAATACTGACAAAACATTTCTCATTAATTTAATTTTGTCGAAAATCAGACAAGAAACGAAGAATGCAAACCTAAGAGATAATAAGCTTCAAGCCTGTCTCTTCGCTGTCCGGGACAAGCCGCGTCGATTTGCTCGTAGCTGACGTTTCGGCCAACATATTGTGGCCTTCCTCAGAGCGTACTGCTTCGGCCACAATATGTTGGCCGAAACGTCAGCTACGAGCAAATCGACGCGGCTTGTCCCGGACAACCAAGAAACATACTCCGGCCGCGGAAGCCTACGGAATCATATTTCAAGCCTGTGTTTTCTATGTACGGGACAAATTTACAATAGCCTACAACGTTTCTATTGAAGCTGTTGATTGGAGTGTACAAGATTTATAAAACCATAGTAGATAGTTCGCTGGGATTGCAGATGTATTTTTGGGAGATTTTAGAAACAAATTATCTGTTATTAATAGATAGGCGCGCCCAGATGAACTTGCAGCATGCATAAAATATGAAGAAACGTCCAATAGATACATCTAATAAAAAACATGAGAGCCATTGACTGAAGTGTAGTATTCCCAACGAGCTTTTTGAATGTGGAAGAGAAGAAAAGTGAAAATGTACATGTTGGTTATCTAAGGGTTTTAGTGTATCCTGATGATAGGAAAAATCATGTTCCCAAAAAGTGCAAGATTGATATAATCAACGATAGACGGATAGTTTAATAAAAAATCAGTGACATAACGAATTTATAAGTTGTCTTAATACTGAAACAGTATGTTTCATATGAAAAAATAAGTTAATACATTTTTAAATACAGCACAGCTTAACTGATAACACTATTATCTTTTTTGTAAAGAATTTTTTATTTATTTTACGTCAAAATAGTTAAAACTGTGTGTGATGTGCTACGAGAAGTGAATTCTTTGCACATTTTCATAATGCTGTGAACCCTACCCTAAACCATATATTACTTGAATTTTGGATAAGAAAGAAAATTAGCGTTTATTGAAAAGGATTGTTAACAAAATATTCGCTCTAATGTAATAAAATATATTTTGACGGGTAAATCAGCAATAAATTTCTGTTGACCTATGTAATTTAAATTTAGTTACAAATTTTCTAAATGGAAAAAATTGTTTTGAGAATAAGTCGTTTTATGGGTATAATAAATATTTGTAAGCAAATTTATTATTATTATTATTATTATTATTATTATTATTTTCACGAAGTGGTAACGGTTGCTCTGGATTGTTGATGCAAATGAGCACATGATATGAGCGTATACATAGGTGTTCATATTGTTTGCAAAGTGACAATCGTATAATAAAAACAGTCCACATTTCCGAGTGATTTTATACTCATAGGCTCCTGTGAACAACATTATTAGATGCATTTATATGCTTTTAAAGCATTCGAAGCAAAACTTCGAACAAGAACAGATGAACATAACGTTTGTGTAAGATATATTAATATAAATAGTAATAACCTCTAACCAGGGAGACATCAGCGTGTGGAAGTAAGTTGTTATTGATTTCATTTTGTAATTATTGCCTTACTAAATTATTCATTTCCCTATATGTAAAATTTCATTAATGGAAACTGTAGGTAGTGTAAATGAATTCCTTGTTGGAAGAAAATATCGTTTATTGCAAATTATTGGTAGAGGTTCCTTCGGCGATATCTATCTTGGAATCAACATAACAACTGGAGAGGAAGTAGCTATGAAGTTAGAGAACATCGCATCAGTACATCCACAACTTCTTTACGAAACTAAAGTGTACAAGGTATTGAATGGAGGAGTTGGATTTCCGCGGATACGATGGTATGGTAATCAAGGCGAATATAACGTGCTGGTTATGGATCTTTTGGGCCCGTCCTTGGAAGACCTGTTCAATTTCTGCTCACGTCGTTTTACCATCAAGACTGTGTTAATGCTGGCTGACCAGATGATTGCGCGTATTGAGTATGTGCACAGCAAGAGTTTCATTCACAGAGACATCAAGCCGGATAACTTTCTCATGGGTATTGGGAGGCATTGTAATACGTTGTTCCTGATTGACTACGGTCTGAAACCGATACTCGAACTCGAAATCACATCGCTTATCGTGAAGACAAGAATCTAATTGGTACCGCCCGTTATGCCTCCATCAATGCACACATTGGTATTGAACAGAGCCGCAGAGACGATATGGAGTCTTTGGGATACGTTCTCATGTACTTAAACCGAGGGAGCTTGCCTTGGCAAGGACTAAAGGGAGCTACCAAAGCCCAGAAATATGAAAAGATTTGTGAAAAGAAGATGTCTACTCCAGTCGAAGTGTTGTGTAAGGGTTTTCCAGCAGAATTTGCCATGTACCTTAACAGTTGTCGCAGTCTGTGCTTTGAGGGCAGCCCTGTGTACAAGTACTTGCGTCAAATATTTCGTATTCTGTTCTACACACTGGATTATAAGTACGACTATGTGTTTGACTGGACTATCCTGAGGCGGCGGGCGGCTAGTGCAGCAGTGAGCGCAGCTAGTGGTGGTACTCGACGTGGTCGTTGACATCACAGAAGAATTATGCTGCTTTTCGTGACACTGTTAGACTGTGTGTTAATCGCAAAAGAGAAACACTTTCAGAGAAGAGTAATATTCTTTAAGACGATTACTCCTGTAGGCTGTTGAGAAATTAGTGGAGATTCTATTGCAAGAAAATAGGACTTTGGCAAATAGGTCACTTCAAATCCTCATGTAGACCGTGGACAAATTATTGATACTTCTAAAAAAAAAATGTATGACTACAAATGCTCTTGTAGGCTATTGGAAAAATTACTGAAGATTCTATTGCAAAAGCGCAGCAGAATGATGCCCTCAAATGCTAAAAAATAACTACACAATTTGAAGAAATCTCTAATTCAATCGGTAGAAGTTTTATTAATTTACATGGTGATTAAATTAAGCCTCAGATTTTATGATTAGAAAGCTTTACGTGGTGTAATATATGCAACCGGAAGTTTCTGTTACGCTAAAAATCAGTAGAACATTATTTGCTTACAGTTAGGTTGAATAATGTGTCTGCCATCATTAGAGAATCGTTTTCCTAAAATGAGATTTAACTGTATATTTTCCTGAACTGTATTGCACATCCATAAATAATTTACGCACTGAACATCGCTGTATTTGGAAGAAAATTTAAATTAATTTTTGTATTGCCGCTTGGAAAATTTAATTCATAAATATTTAGGAGAGAATTGATAGCAAAATTTCAATTCATATAACATCTAAAGCGTATATTGTATCCAAGTTCTTATAGAAATTTTCATTGAAGAATGCATTACATATTTTTTAGGACCGCAAAGAAGGCATTGTACTCTATTTATACCATGTTAATCACATGTACGGGATCAAACTCCCTTCACTTGAACAGAGAAGAGGAAATATCTCCGTGTACAAATGTGGGTCTGTCTTGTTAGAAATAAAATGGGTTGAAACTGTATGTGCAGAAGAGGATGTAAATATTGTTCTTTCCAGTTAATAAAAAGATGTTTACACACTTCAATTTTTCCTCCAGTAGAATTTATTCCTCGAAAAGTCAAACAATTTGTTCCTATTGAGATATTTGTGCAGTTCCTAACGTTATATATAGTATTATGTTACTTGACGGTTGTGTTATTACATTCCTTGAAGTATAGTTATAAGAGCAACATACTATTGGTTTAAACGAATATTTGTAAGTGTTATAATAAGCTGTTCTTTTGTGTTCTAATAGTAAATTTGTGGAAAGAGATCTCAAAGGGAATTATTTTCATATAATTTTTAAGTTCTCTAATAGACAGAGGTTACCTGCGGATTTCGCTTCCCCCTGTGTAAGTGCTTTTCAATACTCACGGTTCCCCCTCTTCTGGGCAACTGAGGTGTTCCACGCTTTTCGGTCTACTGACTGGTATCTGTTCATAGGTACAGTAGCGTCACTCCTCCACATAATTACTCTAGAATTTCTTTTTGGCATTCCTTTCATCCCCTTGTTCACATATTTTTAGTTTAGAAAAAATAGAATATTAAAATTTCCGTATCAAATCAATTCCTGACCGGGTGGTCAGTTGCTGGCATGTTTGTACCTTCTTGGCGTGTCCTCCAGAATGCCCATCACGAGTGTTGAGGAAGTCCACTCCTCAAAAGTTCCAGGTGGTCAGAAAGAAGCAAAGTTGCTGGCATTTTTGTACCTCTTGGTACATCTTGGCGTGTCCTCCAGAATGCCCATTACGAGTGGTGAGGAAGTTCCCTCCTCGAAAGTTCCAGGTGGTCAGGAAGACGCAAAGTTCTCGGCGTGTCTGTTCTTGACGCCCCGCGTATGCGACGAACACAGAGGGATCTAACACGCTTGGTTCTCCTTTCCTAGCACCTTGTCCGGGCAGGATTTCACCGTGGCCACCTGGTCTTCGTAGAGAACAGTACACCTACTAGAAAATGTGGCCTCTTGGCTTAGCTTAGCACTCTGTTGTATCCTTGCCCTGAGATCGACGTTTGGGAGGCACCCTCTAATGTGACGCGGGAGATCATTTCGGAGATCGCTAGTAACAAGCAGCGTCATCCTTGACTCTTGCTCTCCTCTTGAACACACATACACTTACATGCACTACACTACCACACATTCCGGAAGACCAGTCAGGAGCTTCGAGCTTGTCCTGGCTGGGGTGATGCCCCGCTGGTGGGAGAAACCTGAAGAGGGAAGCGTGCAAACATATGTATAGGTAAGCGCCGGATCTCAGGTTCCAGCTGTGGCTACCCACCGTCGCCTGTCGGGTTAGAACATGCACTACTATTACGAGAGTAATGACATCATGTTAGTTGAAAGTTATAATTACTGGCGTCCTTTGATCACTTTTTACCAACCCGAAGTATCATGAAGAGGAGGACGCAGTAGACGCCTTCGGGATGTAATGGTGAGCGGTGTTTTTGGGCGATCATTCGCATATACCGTTTTAGAGGTCAAAGCGACTGACGTCCACTACTTACCTCAAAAATTGTATCAGGCAATGGACACACCAAAGACTAGCACCTGTAATTTGAACGGTGCTACCACAACCATAACGTGAGTTGTCCTCTAAAGTCGTTCTCGCTACCTGGAGCACTCCGACGCGGTGCCGTGGGTCCCAGTTGGATTAGTCCCAAGCGGGAGTTAGTCTCCCCCGCCCTCTGCCCAGCTCACACGCCCTTTGTTCGCCCATCACCCCCCCCCTTCTCTCCGAGCGAACACTGATCTCCAACCGCTCGCTTCCCGCTTCGATCTTGTCTCGCGCCGGCCTCTACACTCATGCTCATCCGCGGACGCGCGCCCCTATTGCCTCATCCTCGGCGCCCGTCGCTCGCCTCCATCGCCTTCAATTGCCAACGCGATGAGGCGCGCAAGGGCGACCGGTGATCGATAGACAGGGCAGCGAACACAGGACGAAACAAACCAACAGCTATCAAAGGCGAGTGTTCTCTTATTGTGAAAGATTGATTGATTGATATTTTCGTGTTTCCGGGCGCGTCAACTGCTTTGGTCATTAGTCCCGTACGTGTAGTGCATGTTTCTTCTCGGTATATGGCGGTGATCTTCCGCTGGATAGCGAGATCTGGCGCTGACCTACCGTCGGCTAGTGGAGCTTCCCTCTAACCAGGCCCCACCAGCGGGGCACCACCCCAGCCGGGACAAGCTCTAAGCTCACGACCGGTCTCCCGGAACATGTGGTAGTGTAGTGCATGTTAGTGTAAGTGTGCGTGTAAGGGGAGAGGATAGGACAAGGAAGAGGAAGGAAAGATCGCGCGCGGTCCGTGGCCCGTTTGGTAGGGTACTGCTCCGGCATTCGCCTGGTGTTGATCGGAGAAACCACGGAAAACTACCGATCAGAGCAGTCGGCCGCTACAATTATCCTCCAGACAGCGACTGAATTCGACGTAGAGCTGAAAAACTAGTTTCGAAAATCCTGCCGCCGAGGGGAGTGGGAACCTAGGACCTCCCGGTCAGAGGCGCTGCAGTGACATCAGTTGATGCACTGAGTTACCGCTCCCGGTTTCTCGTGAAGGATCTACTGTAAGTGGTGGAAGTACTCGATTTCTAATTCTTCTACATGTCTTTAGAACTTTTTTATTACAATGTTTTTGGGTACTACTAAACATTCATCTGCTTTATATGGGAAGGGATACGCAGTATCAGTCGATTATCATGTAGGAAATAGAAGAGAGAAAGAAAAAGTTAAACGCAGGAAGGGCATGAGAAAATTGTGGAAGGTGTATAGCTTGACCAGGAATTCCAAACTATTAAGAAAGGTTATTAATGACGAATGAACAACAAGAATTACCATTAAAAGTCTAAGACTCGCTAGTGCAGGGTATGAGTGGAGAAGATGGAAATTTGTTACTAATGTCTTAGACTTTGCGGGACAGAGTAGGAATGATCTACGAGAGAAGTAATCCTGTTATACGGTCAAAATGATTCTTAATGAGAAATGGACAAAAAAGGTGAACACTACTTCATTTAGAAAATAGGAAAATAACAAAGTTGAATGAGGGTTGGTAAGAGGAAGTATGGCGTGGAAAGGGGATGGGATGTAGAAGCATGTTGTAAAGGATGATTGCTCGCCCCTAAGTTTGGGAGCGGAGACAGGATATGGAAGGGAGTATCGCTAGCAATCCGCTCTTCAAGGCTCGTGTAGTTCCGACAGCCGACTGGAATGGATGGAAGGACATCTCGGAAACGACCAATCAGAGCGTCCGATTTCAGGAAATCCCACTCAGGCAGCGCAGCCTGCATTGTCCGGCTTCGTTGTCCCCCACCGCCGGGACGCCTAGAACCTTCCAAGCTACGAAGCTTCATTTGTACATACGTTTGTTGAGTACATACGCCTACGCCCACGGCAACTGAACTACGTTCAACAATAACTGAGATCATTTCTCTTCTACATTATTTAAAATTACATACTGAAACATAGCAGTTAAATTTATTATCTGACATTGCAATAACAAATCGATCTTATTTATATTATACATACCTTAAAATGTGGATGTGAAATATAGAAGATTGCAGACAATAGGTGAGATGTAGTAATGTTTTAAATAAGTGTGTAGATGCTGCTGAACTGTCTTTTAAAAATGTTAATAATATTTTTAAATAATTACTGTCTTTAATTGTCCAGTTTTCCTGATCTTTGAGCAAATGCTCAGATGGCCCCTTGATTTTCTTCTGGACGTATAGATGTAGCTTTACTAAGCGCACGTTTTGTTGAGATCTCTTTTTGCTTGTCGAGGTAGTAGAGTCTAAGATGTTACTATTTTGTTATCAATACAGAGAAATCAAATCTGCAGTTCGTTTACCGTTACAGACAGGTTTTCTATTACTCGGGAACGAAAATAATTGGTTTTTAAAATGTTAATCTCGCACGTTTTTAAATTTTATTATTTGTACTATTATTAATAATAATATTTTTTAACTAATATTTTTCATTCTTCAACTATTAATAGTTATATTGTTGGGAAGGGATTCTGAAACTCAAGAAATCGTGCGCAGATGATTTCCTCTTCCATACGTCACACAGTGGTCTATTTTCAATATTTAGGGGGACATTGCTCTTTTTGAACTGAAATCAACTGTATAATAGTTTTTTTGTTAATTTTATATAATTTTGAAATCTTTATCACTCTTAACTGCTGTTCTATAATATGCAAAAGATATTCGAATCGTTTTTCTGCGTATTATTGCGTACAAACAAGGATATACATATATTCTATAATTAAACGAATTGTAAAGTTTAGAACCTGTATTTTACGAGTGAAAATAAATGATAAATACATACCCAAACGATTTATATATCAAAATCACTGCCTGAAGAATCTTCCAAGTCTTCTTCACTCTGACTTTGGAATGAATCATCTGAATGCTGGTGAACTCGTGACAATTCTGGTGAATGTCTAGGGACTTTTAAGAGATTGATGACTTGCTGTAACAACTGATTTATTTTTCTTTTAGGTAAATTTCTGATGCTAGATATCACTGGATCAGAAGATATCAAGAGAACATGGAGAAGGTCTTCGATGTTTCGTTGCCTGTTATTTTTGAGAGTATTGTGCTCGCGAAAGTAGCGACATTCTTTTTCTTGCTTCTAATGCTTCCTCGCTTAATTGTCCTATAGGAAGCAAAAGTGTGTCCATGACGTCAGCACCGTGAATTAGAATTTTGTGGACACTCACAGGCATTTTGAACCACCCATACTGTTCCACAAATAGTTCTGCTGTTTCGTGAGCATACTTTCTAAATTCTTCAGTGTTCAACTCATAACCGCAGGAAATGGCTTGTAAAATCGCTGAAAATCGTAATATTAATATTTCGTTAATCCCAGTGATTTCTGCTGCTTTTTTTGAATCCTTGAAAAATCTTCTTGCTGTATTTCCATCATTCGTAAGCCCCGTACCCTGCTTGACAACATCCACAAGTAGTCCAGTTTCTTGTCGAAATTTTGAGATAACTTTAACTTTTTGTTCTTCAAATGCAGCTTTGTTTTCGCGCCCTCGAACTTGCCAAGTTTTAAAACTTAATCTGTATGATATGTGTAAAATACATTCAAAGAATCGAATGTGTGCATGCAAAATGGACAATCCATATAAAAATGTGCTTGTGTTGCACGGTCTTCGCACAACAGCATGTATATTGCTCATCTCTGCTCTCATTTGGCCTCGCATTGCAAATATAGCAACTCTGGGTTGATGGATTTCCTGCCAGGGCATGAGCTATTTTTCCATCCAACATGGTCTTCAATAATTTGTGATGCACATCCATTTCTTTTCCATTGCGTGTGATACGTGTTGGCTTTAATGCTAATACTTGATTTTCAATGTATTCACTCTGAGTAATGACATCATGGGTTTCTTTAATAAACTGACATTTAATTGGCATGCAGAATAGTGTGGATGAAGAACGTGGATTCAGCCAAATGATTTTTTCGAAATTTTCGGATTTTGCTGTCATTTTAAGGGAACAATTGACGTTAACAACAAATCAGAATCTGTAGCATTTGCGCTTTCAAGAAAGTTTTGCTTGTAGTTTGAATGACAGGAACTTCCATCAAAACCCCATTTGTAAATAATTTCGAAAGAGGAAGTTTCATGCTCACTTACAACTCTGATAACTTCGTGTTGAACTATGGATAAACGATGTGTTGTGGTCAAGTAGGCTTTGCAATTTAACCTTGCCTTTTGTCTCGGAAATAACTATGTCTTTAGGGTAGCACTGCTCTTTAACTTTCAGTACTTTGTTGTAGGCCGGATATATATATCACAATTTCTCTCTTTTGCACCTTTTCTTATCTGAATATATTGTGCTTTACTCAATTTGGCGTCTATAATGAGAGCCAGGGCTTCTTCTGGAGTGTAAGGGTCAAACTTTTTCTTTTGCATATTTATTTTTTCATTGTCCTCAACGAACGAGGGCTTGAAATTGTAGCCTTTTATGACATTAGCAACATTTCGTTTGCCTTGTTTCTGAAGACAGTTTGTGTCGCAAAAGCTAGTTCTTGAGGACTGTGGCCCTCAACTAATTTTCTTGTGCGCCTTCTCTTTGTTCTGGTGCTCAACGTATCAAATTCTCTTTGATGATGTGTCGTGGATATTCGTGGTCGTATATTATGTCGAAGAAAGATAATTTCTTCTTCTAACCAGTCTTTATTTTGTTTCAAAAATGTTTCCTTCCGCCTTCCGCTTGCTTTCCAGCGATTTACAATTGAGATAGTAAAAAATCTAATTTTATTGATAATATCGTCTTCTGGAACATTCTGCACTCTCGACATTATCAAATCAACTACCTTCTTTCTCACATGAATGTTATTTGCGTGAGACAGAAGACCTTCGTGCGAAAGAAATCCAAACAATTCCAGACGCGTCACTCCCAGTCGCGCACCTACCGACAAATAAAACTAAATAACACAATTTCCGCAAATCTCCGCACATTAAAATTAGTCTCGTTCTAAAAGTAGATAAATGCTCTACATCATATAAAAAATTGATCATGTTACAACGAGGTCCTTTTTTGTTCTACTCCAATGAATTTCGACTAAGAGTTATACACCTTCATTTTCCCCCGTTTTTTAATAAAATAAATTTAATAATTCTAAAACGATAAACACATATTAAAATTAATATATAACGTACCTGAAGAACCAGATTACATGATGGGATAAAAATTTTCTCACTGGAATATAACACGCACGTATTAGGACACCTCGAAAACAGCCTTCCGAGCAACCTCCAAACAAGACTGAGCGCGCTCTGGGTCTTTCGCTTCGTTTCATGAATCCTTATCGCTCTACGCTTCATAGAATATGGTCTATTCATACTTTTTCGAACAATTCAAGCTTCTGTTAACACTCCTGAATCGATACATTGAGGTTTCAACAACTTTGGTTTCAAGGCAAATGTCCCCGTAAATGAGCAAAATAGACCACTGTGCGTCACATACATTTTTTTTACTTTTTTTTACTAATTAAATAACTAAATAGTAATGGTTACATTGGTTCTCTGCTGCTTTACTCCGCAACCTTCCTTTATATTCGCCTCTCGCATCATTTTCGAGTCCTCCTTTAATGACGCTTAACTGCAATGCGATCCGTCGAAGAAAACTGGAGCAAAAGGCACCCGTGCTTTTGTGCCGCTTAGACGCACAGTGAGAGATTGTAAGAGCCTTCAGCGCAGCTCTTTCGTGGGAGTAACTGGAGGCCACGTGGGGCCGCGAGGCAGGCGGCAGAGGGAGGTGGGCGGGGTCGCAAAGCAGGCAGGCCGAAACGAGACGCCGAGACGGTCGCCTACAACGGGGGAGGAGGTAGCACCTTGGTGGCACTAGCTGTGCCTGGCCTGGATTTGATTTGATTTTTTCGTGTTTCCGGGCACGTCAACTGCTTTGGTCATTAGTCCCGTTAGTGTAGTGCATGTTTTATTTCTCGGGAGATGGCTGTGATCTTCCCCCGCTGGATGGGGAGATCCGGCGCCGACCTACCGTCGGCTAGTGGGGTTTCCCCCTAACCAGGACTCTCCCACCAGCGGGGCACCGCCCAGCCGGGACAAGCTCTAAGCTCCCGACCGGTCTCCCGGAATATGTGGTTGTGTAGTGTATGTTAGTGTAAGTGTGTGTGTAAAGGGAGAGGATAGGACAAAGAAGAGGAAGGACAGATCGCGCGCGGTCCGTGGCCCGTTTGTTAGGGTTCTGCTCCGGCATGCGCCTGGTGTTGATCGGAGAAACCACAGAAAACTAACGATCAGAGCAGCCGGCCGCTAGAATTCTTCTCCAGACAGCGACTGAATTCGACCTAGCTGAAAAGATAGTGTCGAAAATCTTGCCGCCATCAGGACTCGAACCTACGACCTCCCGGTCAGAGGCGCTGCAGTGACATCAGTTGGTGCATTGCCTAGCCTGGAGGGATCAAGAGGGTAGATGAGGGCCCGAAGGGAGGAGGGAATGTGAGAATGGGGAAAAAGGAAATTGGGGACGTTTGTACAGGGAGAGTATATGAGGGACAATAATAGGAGAGAACAGAGTCAAGGAATGAGTCAACCGAGAGATAGAGAGGATGGGATGTGGAAGATGAAGAGGAGTATAGATGATGGGATGCACAGGGTGAAGGAGAAGAGGGGTTATAAAGTACAGAGGAGATGGTAGAGTGTCGAGGAGAGGATTTAAAGGGTATAGATGAAGGATGTGTAAGGGGTTAGAGGATGTTATGTACTGGATGCAAATGCGGGGATATATAATGTGTAGGGGAGAGAATGTGCAAAAACTGCAGAGGAGTAGGTGTGGAGGGTGTGCAAGAGGTGGCCTATACATGTACTTTGATTGTTTGATTGATTTTTTCGTGTTTCCGGGCGCTTCAACTCCTTTGGTCATTAGTCCCGTAAGTGAAGTGCATGTTTCTTCTCGATATATGGTGGTGATCTTCCGCTGGATGGCGAGATCCGGCGCCGACCTACCGTCGGCTAGTGAGGTTGCCCCCTAACCAGGACTCTCCCACCAGCGGGGCACCGCCCCAGCCGGGACAAGCTCTAAGCTCCAGACCGGCCTCCCGGAATATGTGGTTGTGTAGTGCATGTTAGTGTAAGTGTGTGTGTAAGGGGAGAGGATAGGACAAAGAAGAGGAAGGACAGATCGCGCGCGGTCCATGGCCCGTTTGTTAGGGTACTGCTCCGGCATTCGCCTGGTGTTGATCGGAGAAACCACGGAAAACCACCGATCAGAGCAGCCGGCCTCTAGAATGCTCCTGCAGACAACGACTGAATTGGACCTAACAAACAAGCTAGTGTCGAAATGTTTGCCGCCGTGGGGAGCGTAACCTAGGACCTCCCGGCCAGAGGCGCTGCAGTAACATGAGTTGACGAACTGAGCTACCGCTCCCGGTAGATGTACAGAAAAGGGGGACGGAGAGGATGAGGAAGGACGGATAGGAGGGAAGTAATTCGTGTTTGCGTGGATGGGCATGGCCGAGCGGGGAGGGGGGCGGGGCGGACGCCGTGCCGCCCAGTGGCTCGGAAGCGCCGGTGCAGGGCGGTTGGGCGGTCGAAGGCGCGCCACACAGACGGGCGCTGGCAGGGCGGGGGTTATGAACGGCCCAGCGGATCAAGGGCGGGCGGGAGGACGCTCCGCTGCGCATAGACTCGCCCGCTGACCTCGCCGCCCTCCCACACTCGCGCACGAGCTCCGGCCAGCTTGCGACATAATGCGACGGGGCTACAGTGGCATTTTTTGTGTGGTTGGATCCAACACGACACGCAGTGAAGTGGCGCTACGTCACAACCACGTTGCTCCAAGGGGATCGGTTTACGCATGAGCCAAGAGGCAGCAGGGTGGATTTTTTGATTGATTGATTTTTTCTTGTTTCCGAGCGCTTCAACTGCTCTGGTCATTAGTCCCGTTAGTGTAGTGCATGTTGTTTCTAGGGAGATGACGGTGATCTTCCCCCGCGGGTTGGCGAGATCCGGCGCCGACCTACCGTCGGCTAGCGGGGTTTCCCCCTAACGAGGACTCTCCCACCAGCGGGGCACCGCCCCAGCCGGGACAAGCTCTAAGCTCCGGACCGGTCTCCCGGGATATGTGGTAGTGTAGTGCACGTTAGTGTATGTGTGTGTGTGTAAGGGGAGAAGATAGGTCAAGGAATAGGAAGGACAGATCGCGCGCCGTTCGTGGCCCGTTTGATAGAGTACTGTTCCGGTATTCGCCTGGTGTTGATCGGAGAAACCACGGAAAACTACCGATCAGAGAAGCCGGCCGCTAGAATTCTCCTCCAGACAGCGACTGAATTCGACCTAGCTGAAAAGCTAGTGTCAAAAATGCTGCCGCCGTCAGGACTCGAATCTTGGACCTCTTGTTCAGAGGCGCTGCAGTGACATCAGCTGATGCACTGAGCTACCGCTCCCGGTAGCATGGTGGAGGTACTGTAATGGTGAACGTATTTTTTTTAGTTTGTTGCGTTGTTGTTGACGAAACGCGTCTCTTAACCCTCGTTGGTCGTTGAGCTATTTTGTTGGAGTAATCCACCGTTACCAAGTAATTACTATAATTACTGTCATTGAGTAATTATACTGTATTTGTCGAGTCTCGTCACGTCGCAGTCAGTCAGTGCCTTTTATCCCTTCAGCCAGGATTCGACGCCGTTAGATCCCGGAGTTCCTGGCCGGTCACCCAACCACAAACCCGCGAGTTTCGAATTCGCTTAACCTCCGTGACTTCACGGAGCGTAGTAAATGAATTCGGCTAGCGCCGCTGGCAATGTATGTGCTCGGATATGTCATCATTCATGTTTTCTACAGACTGAATCATCCTTGTTCAAGACTGCTTGATTTAATGAATCACCAGAAAATGTATGCTTCTCATGAAAATAAAAATATATGTTTCCATTATCTATTTTTTATGAAGTTAATTTCATATGTTATCATTAGAAAAGTAAAAATTAAAATATCCAAGTGATAACGCACAGCGAACATTCAGTTATTAATATATCTACTATTTAACAACATATTACGAGCATATTTTACCAGTGAGTGCAGAGTCTTCAAAATCTGAAAAGGCTCCTCAAATTCTATTTTAGAGAAAAAGCGATATTTTACTTTTCCAACTATTTCTCAGCAAAATCTCCGAGTCATGAATTTCATTCCGCCCCATTTCAAAAGTAAATGGGCCGACAAATAAAGTCCCTGAATTGCAAGCAACCTACGAGATATCACTTGCATCGCGCACAGCGCGGGTCGAGAATAAGGTTGTTGGTCGCATTCGGGATGAGGATTTGAACCGAGGTCGGGAAAGAGATATAGACGAGATTAGGATAGAAGAAATTGAATCATTGTGTGATTGTCAGCGTCATTGTAGAATGTCATACAATATTTTTGTACTCACTTTGAGGAAATAACACAGTGATGAAATCGCAGCGACTTACCTGAAACGATAAAAAACATATAATTAGTAATATATACTTTTACTTATTACATAAACTCGTGCATTGAAAATTATATATCAAAAACACTGCACCACTCTTGGTGACTTAAGTATTACCGTTGCTGTATTGTGCAACTACTATTCGGAATTACTTTTAAGAATTTGAAAGAAATTATATTTTATTGAAAATTTCGATTTTCTAACGACTTCTTTTGATGTTAAAGTAGATTTTTTATTGTTTCTTATCTCCCTTTGCATGCAAAAGCCCTCATTCGAAATAAAAAGCGTTTTCAAGAACTTTTAAACGTATTTCACCCCAGCGTTCCTTTCGAAATATTTACGAGCGGAAGAAAGAGGACGATATCGCCCTCCATTTGTCCTAAGGAAGGGCGCGTGTTCGGCCCTCCAAGCTCGTAAAAAAGTAAACGGGGCTGACGCAATTCATAGTCTAGCTCAGAGCACAATTCACAGCCTCAGAGTATCGGGGTTCAAACCCCCGTCGTCCCATGAGGAATTTGTGGTGGGGACAACGGTTCACGGTAGGAATGCTCATCGTTCTCCCGTTTTCTGTGACTCTCATGTTACCGTTTCTTCCTCATCATTCATAGCATTTTTTCGCAATTATCTATACATTAACCCTCCAATTCACACCTGGCAGTGTGAGTCTGCAAATAAAAATTCTGTCAAAAGTTGTACCTAAAGTGTGATTTGAACTTCGAATTTTTATTATCTTCTGTTTCTTCTGCCAGTCTTCCAAAGGGAAAGGTTAAAATAATAATTACCTGGTACTGGTACCCAGGGGTGCTGCCCCAGCTGGGACAAGCTCTAAGCTCCTGACTGGACTCCCGGCATGATTGAAGCCTAGCAACGTGCAGCAGGAAAGGATCGGCCTCTTTGGTTGGTAAGTGATTCCGTGCGCGTCAACAGCTTAGGTCATTAGTACCGCAAGTGTCGTGCATGTTTCTCTCCTTGGGAGATAGCAGTGACTTTCCCTCGTTGGATGGCGGCACCGACCTACCGTCGGCTAGCGGGTTTGTAAATAATATAAAGTTCAATGATTAAATTTAAAATATAGTAAATAAGATAACATAATACTTCAAAATTAAATCCATGTACTTACAAAGGAAGTCTCGTTCCTCACGTGTGTTGTATTTTACATGAATTTTGGAGTGGAGGGTTCAATCGATGTTTATTCACGTATGATTATAAAGTTTTCTTATTGGAAACATTATAACCGTAAAACTAGTAATAAATATGAATAAACAGATCGTGGTGAGGTACTTGCGCATAACCAAGAAGAGACACAACATTGTACACACCCACCTCAACACCTCAACAACTTGTCAGAAATTCCCGAATTACTTTAATGTTTATTACCTAAAAGTAATTATCATGAACGCACATTAAATTGAATGTGCACTTGTACATTAGGATGCAAGAGTCACAGCTGTATGGTCATATCTGGAAGGAATGAATTGTGGACTGGTGATTCTGAGTATACAATATTAATGATGAGAGGCAGGGGAGGCGGGAGAACCTCTACATTAAATTACACTAATTTTAACGTGTATATTAAATTTAATGTACAAACGTACATTATGTACCCTATTTAATGTACAAGGTTTCCTGCACAATGTACATTAGATTTAATGCATTTCTGACAATGCACTGTTCCCAACCATCCACCCGTCCTACCCACCCCTCCGAACTACACTTCAATAAACTGCCCAGGCCACTCCTCCCACACACACAACCCCATCTGCCCACCCCCCACACACACAACACACACTACATCACCCCAACGCCAACTACATCACAAAAGCAGCCTTGACTCACCCCCTCGAACCATCCCATCCCCCCCCCCCCCCCCCCCCCAACCCCCCACCCGGAACGGCCCCCCCCCAAGACAAACCACCTCGCTCTCAGTAAGCGCGCAGCAGTGCATTCTGCGCGCAGTTATTTCCGGATCCGCCATTCGTCAGCCGGAAGCGGCGCCCCCGCGCGAAGGCAAACAACCTCGCTCTCACCCCACCCCATCCCCACACACACTCCCTGCGCCTCGGTTCCCATCCCTGGCGTTCGGGTGTGCGTTAGAGACTGATTTCAAATTGCTTTCGGTCCACGTTATCCACAAAAGTGGAATATATGTAAAATGAAATTTGGAAATCCCTGCCATTTTGATTGATTGATTTTTTCATGTTTCCGGGCGCGTCAACTGCTTTGGTCATTACTCCCGTTAGTGTAGTGCATGCTTTTCTCCGGAGATGGCGGCTATCTTCCCGTGCTGGATGGAGAGATCCGGCGCCGACCTACCGTCGGCTAGTGGGGTTTCCCCCTAACCAGGACTCTCCCACCAACCGGGCACCGCCCCAGCCGGGACACGCTCTAAGTTCCCGACCGGTCTCTCGGAATATGTGGTAGTGTAGTGCATGCTAGTGTAAGTGTGTGTGTGTACGGGGAGAGGATAGGACAAGGAAGAGGAAGGATAGATCGCGCGCGGTGCGTGGCCCGTTTGGTAGGGTACTGCTCTGGCATTCGCCTGGTGTTGATCGGAGAAACCACGGAAAACTACCGATCAGAGCTGCCGGCCGCTAGAATTCTCCTCCAGACAGCGACTGAATTCGACCTAGCTGGAAAGCTCTTGTCGAAAATCCTGCCACCGTCAGGACTCGAACCTAGGAACTCCCGGTCAGAGGCGCTGCAGTGACATCAGTTGATGCACTGAGCTACCGCTCCCAGTTCTCATTTTGAAATAATCAAAGAGAGTAAATAAGGTCTATATGAAGAGTCTGAGATTTACAAAATGAAACATGTATTATTCCTAGATTGTATTAATAACAATGTATTACCTCTACAAACATACTGAAGATTTATTGCCGCACGATAGAGAACGGAACGTGTAACGCTAAGCGCACGAAAATGCAAACGGTTGCAAAAGAACAGGTGTTGTTCACGTACAATCGTGTCACGCACGATCGTCTGAGCATTCACTTTCAACAGCACTTTCGTGAGGCACCGCCCCACCCGCGATAAGCTAAGCTAAGCCAAGCAAAACCGCTATCCCGACATGTGTGGTAGTGTAGTGCAAGTAAATGTAAATAAGGGGAGAGGTGGAGACAAGAAATAAATAAAAGCAGAGAAAGAAACATCACGAACGGTTCGTTGCCCGATTTTTAAGGTAGTGCTCCAACATTCTCCTCGTATAGATCGGAGAAACCAGGGAGAAATCACGCATCAGAGCAGATGCTAGAATTTTCCTTCAGACTGTAGTTGAATTCGACGTAGCTGTGTACCTGGTGTCAAAAATCGGCCACTGTCGGGACTCGAACCTTAGCGTACAGCAGAGGCAACGTCAAATGTGGCCACTGAGTTTTCGCAGGCGGTTGCACTATTAGGAGTTTCTGGAAGGGTAATGAGGACGGGGCACTCCCCTACCCCGACCTTTTGATTGATTACTGTTTCCAGGCGCGTAAACTACTGAGGTCATTAGTCCCGTAAGTGTATTACATGTTTTTCTTCATCGGGAGGTGGTGGTGATATTCCCGCACTAGATTGCGAGAACCGGATAAGACCTACCGTCGACTAGCGGGGTTTCCCAAACCAAGTATCTCCCACCAACGGGGACCACCCCATCCGGGACAAGTCTCCGACCGGTCTTCCTGCATGTGTGGTAGTGTAGTCCATGTTAGTGTGTGTGTGTGTGTGTGTATGTGTATGGGGTGAGGATAGGACAAGGAAGAGGAAGATCTCACGCGGTCCGTGACCCGTTTGTTAGAGTACTGCTTCTGCATTCACCCCACTTGTGTTGGTGTTGATCGGAGAAACCACGGAACACGATCAGAGCAGCCCGCCGCTATAATTCTCCTCCAGGCAGCGACTGAATTCGACCTAGCTGAAAAGCTAGTGCCGAAAATCCTACCACCGCGCCGTCGGGACTCGAACCTAGGACCTAAGGTCAGAGGCACTGCAGTGACATTAGTAGATGCACTGAGCCACCACTCCAGGTGCGACCTGATGATAGAAGTAGGGGTAGAAAGCGAATGTAGTGTTTTGTGATAAGATTGTTTCGCGTTGTTGTAATTCTGTCACACCATGCATGTCACTAATTTTCGAAGGTAGACAAAGCGGGATTCCTTTTTCGACAAAACATAGCAAAGGTTGTCACGAAGTCACACGATATTTTCCTCCTCGTCTCGACTTTTTCCTTTCGATTCGGCAACATTCCAGAACGTTTCGACGGGCACTAGAGCCCATCAAAGCCCAGTTCGGCACTCCTCCCTCTACTCTGAGATTCCGCGTTGATTGACAGGTTAAAAAGCTTTAGAAACGAATAGAAATTCTGTGGCTCGAGGCACTCAACTGTTGTCAACCTGCCTCGACAAAAGACTTTTTTTTACAAAACTCCCGAGGCATTCATACGTCTTATGTAGATCACGGAAAAGATCTGTTGCCAAAGTATTCGGGGATGGTAGAATAGCCACAATGAAATATTTTGTTGCAAAGAACTAGATGTGAGAAATCGACTGAGGTTGTTATGTATGTGACCATTCTGGTATTCTCCCATATTTGGTACGAAATGGCGATACTCTCTACTAAGCGAAAGGTAAAAATTTTAAACCTAAAAAACTATTTTCTTCTACAGTATTTTAGCGTTCGGGAATCTCATTACCTTTCGAGCTTTGCTGTATTTAACATTCGTAGAGAATGTAATAGATTTGCTTTAACTGCCTACTCCTTTGGATCATTGATTATCTTTTCAATGTATTTCACTGATGTTCATTTATGAGTTTTAGAAACGAATGAACAACACATATATTCATTAATAGAGAATACACGTTTTTGATGTATTTAATGCACCTATGACAACAATTGTGAAAAACGTGTGCAGTACTATACTCTTTTTCCGACATTTACACATAAATCTTTACCACTTGATTCATCAGAATGACGATTCTTGAACCTAATTTTGTAATGAATTATCCAAAACCCGTGCTGTTGAGGGTGTTAAACATTTTTGGAGGTTTTTAAAGCCACTTACGGAGATGAACACGTTCGATTGCTCTTGACAAGACGAATCTATTAGATCTTATTCTAGCCTGATCTTTCATAATAGTTTTAAATAATGATAGAAAAAACACATTGTAGTGGTTTTATGGCATCTATAGTGCTGAATCGCTGTTGTTTACTGCCGCCTCTTTTCGGAATAACGTGAATACTTAAGACATGATGCATTAAATTGAAAATAATTAAACCTACTAATTTAATGAAACGCGATTTTTAACCCACTTCTACCGATCCTTTTTCATGAAACACTCTGTTGCCGAGGGCAGGCAAGCCGGAAAACTTTGTTGTTTTTAATATTTTTAATACAAACTTACATAAAAATTGTCAATATGCAAGTACCCGCCACCGGAAACGCCAGGGTAAGCTACATTGGAATGATTGAATACACAAGATATAATACCATAAGCTCACCTAAATAGTTCCCAATATTTCTAGAATAGAATTTCTACAATTAGAATGAATGGAAATACATTTTTGTGCAGATTTTATGGAAAGTGCTCGATATTAAATTTAATGGTTTCCTGTAGAAAAAGTTGTCGTTTCGGCTCCTGACTCTTACTTGAGAAAAAAAATTAAATCCGCAGGAACCAATATCCTTTCTACAATAGATGCGAAATTCTGTCCAGAATTTACGCATTGCGCCTCGAAACAAACCGCATTGTATCTTTTAGCTGCTCTCTTATGAAGGGTTTTGACCACTAGACGATAAATAAAAATTTTAATTGTTTTATGTGGAAAAAATGAGAGATTATTTTAGTAAAAATCTGACGTTGAAAAAGTCTTGCCAAAATATAAGGAAATGGAAAATATACAAACTAAGCATACATCACATGTGTTGTAAATGAAAGATATGTTATGAATATAATCTATTGTATTTCTAAATGGTAGTATGTTGAAAATATTCAATGCAGAAATTGAATGTTTATTTTCTGTCTACTTAAAGATTAAAATTTAATTAAGCGCCTAACATACTTTTTAAAACTTTTGTGTACTGTACTAATAAAGTATTCCCTTTGTGAACAATGTCCTTTGGTAAGTTCAGAATTATTTTATATTTCTAATTTCTAAAGTTTTCAACTAGCAATAACCACACTTCAGTAAACCTTCATTGGTTATGGTATAACCACTGCGCAAAGCTTTTTCAGAATGTAGGAATTGTAATGACTTAATAGCCTTCGGCCTGGCCACATAGCATCAAGTTTTCTAATTTGTCTGTAATAATTACCTATGAAATAAAAAAAATTGTATTTCTAATTTTTTCTCGAAAGTGTTTTATATTTTCACTGTTACATTCTTCCTTAAGAATAAATACTGTATTAATTAAATATAACAAAGAAAAGTACAAATGTAGAGGCATGCGTAGATAATGGCTTCAGTGATAAATTGTGCTTTTAGCCCTTATTGACATCCATGCATCTTGATTCTGCACCGCCAACGTGTCGTATCACCCCACTGTAATGTTTGAGGAACAAGGCCTGTCCCTGACGATAACTCCCTGGCGGCAACACACACACTGTGGTTTTGCACTGGGTCAGATGTGCCTCCTCCGGAAACCCATGTTCGAGCAGATGTTGCTCACATTGTCCTCTTCTTGTGTTCCCTCTCCTCCATGTGCCCTCGTCGTGTCTCTCGCCTTTCTATTATCGCGAACATGTTGTTGTGATCCCAAAGATAAAACATTCGAAACGTTAAAACCTTTGAAACTCGAGAGATTTTCAATCGACCATACCGATTTGAAATGCAAAAATGCATTGAAACCATCCTTCCTATCTATAAATTTTTTATTACGAAACCAATTTCAAACTTCTGAAATTATACTATTTATTATTCCATTTTTTCAAAGAACATTGGCAAACAGAATTGTTTTGCATTTTTAATAGAGGAGTGCATATCGTTTACGTGGTACAGAAAGAGGATATGATTGAACTTTGATGGACCCCATTCTCAATTGGTATAGAATTGGAAGTGTATAAGTAAATGATATCCTATCGTACCAGTACGGTATATCTACTCAAATAAAATGTCAAATAAAGTTTCTCGAAAACTCAACAGCTTTCTGTAAAATTGAGTTAAACATTCCACATTTTCTGAAACGCTCAAACGCCATTTCCTCAAAAATAGCTCCAAATTTTTCTTCAAATTTGTTCAACGAATAGTGCTATTTGAACTGTTTAATATGACGTAAAGTTCATTTTGGCGCATTCTTTTATGTTTGTTTTTTTCAAAAATTACACAAATGTAATTTTTTTTAAATAGTATCTTTCACGCCTTTAATATGCACATTTTCAACGATTTGTATACAGTAAAAACGGCTTCAAAAATTTCAATGAAAGTTTCTATTTTGGAATAGGTTTTACTCTTCTTTAATGTTCTTGAAGGTATATTTAGGTTCTACTATTAAAAACCCGAAAAGTTGAAAAAATGTCAAGAAAATGTACTTTCGGTGACGATAGATGGCAGCTGGCAGAGAATGGAGCAAGACCCTAAAGCCTATCCACACCAAGGAAATTAGAAAAAATTGCCACGGGAAAGTATTTCTAGCCATTCCGTAGTATTTCTAGTTGCCTTTAGAGCAATGAGGTGGAGAAGTCCAGAGTTTTGGTTTTATATGAACTTTTGTGTATATCTTCTTGTAATCTCTTGAACATTGTGCAGAATGAAGAACAGGAAACAGTGCACGAATGTATTCACAGAATATGGTAAACTTATGAAGGTTTAATCAGTCTTTTTCCTGCCGTTCAATAAGAGCATACCGTGAGAAATATGGTCCTAGAAGAACTCTCTCATCTCCGATTTACACACACACGCACAACTTAACGCACATCAATCCTCGCAGTTTCCTCGCAGTTTCCCTCGTGTCTGATCGGAAGTTCCTCTCCCAACCTCTGCCCGCTGACTCCGGCGCATTTCCTCTCCAGCTGCTCCGACAGGTCACAGACCGCCTACCAGCCTCCCCACTCCTCGCCTCCCATCACACACGGCGCCACCAACCACCTGCCCCGCCCCCCTCCCTGCCGCCCCCTCACCCCCTCGGGTCATTAGTTCTCGTCGACCGCTGCTGTCCCTCACCGCGCCGCCCTACGCCCTACGGTTCTCCCCTCCCACCCCACCCCCGACTCTCACCATCCAACACTCCCCCCCCTCCCCCACCACACCACCATACGTCGCCGCGACACTCAAAAACCCAAACCTACGTCCTCGAGGAAACAACGTCCTCCCAGCAACTCCATTTCATCGCCACCTGCACCATCACAGTCTACCCCACTAGCCGACGGTAGGTCGGCGCCGGATCTCGCTATCCAGCTGTGGAAGACCACCGCCATCTCCCGAGAAACAAATATGCACTACACTAACGGGACTAATGACCAAAGCAGTTGACGCGCCCGGAAACAAAACAACCAAACCAAACCAAACCAATCTCCATCTCTGCATTTCCACTATCACAGTCTCCCACCACTTCCACTCCGCCGTCACCTTCCTCTCCCCTCAGCTGCGTCTCTTCGCCTTGTCCATGACTCTTCTGTCTTCGTCTCCTCGCCACAACCATCTATTCTGCCTCTTCCGTCTCCCCGCCACGTGCGTCTCCCCGGTACCTCCATGTCCCAGTCCCCGTCATTTCCGTCTCCTCACCACAACCATCTCCCCCCCGCTCTCCCGTCTGTCAGCTGCTCCCGAACCCCGCCTCCCGCATCTCCTCCCCGCCAGCGCCCGTCTTTCAGTTCCTCTGCCCCCCTCCGTCACCATGCCACCCCGCCCGCCGCGCAGTCACCGGCGCCTTTGACCGACACCCACCCCCACGAGCTGATCTCCACAAAGGAAGCCACCGGTCGGCGATCGGCCAATCGATATTGAACGCCCGGTTTAGAGCATCGATCTTCCACAGAAAGTTGCTCTCACGTGCTGGAATGTGGAAGAAAGAACACGCAGCGAGTTTATTGTTTTATTGTGCAGCGCAGGGCGAAATTTAGTTTGTTGTTGGAGGAGTTGGTGTTATTGTTACTGTTAGGAAATTAGTCAATAGGGTGATAACGTATAGTGAAGTGAAGTGAAGTGAAAGGTACGATTATGCATAGTCTACAGTAAAAAGTATTGAACAATTAATATTTAGATAAAGTTATATGCGGTGCAGTGAAGTGAAGTGAAGTGATTTCATTTGAAGTGATGTGAGGGTTCCTTCGTCTATGTATACATGCGTATATGTTTGTATGTATGTATATTTGTTAATATATATTTATTTTAATTATTGTTTTATATTATTATTTTATTTGTAATTGTAATTTTGCATTCTGCCACCGGGCTTCATCTGCTCAATTGTAGAATAAATATCTATCTATCTATCTATCTAGTTTTCGTTTTAATGGAGAATGCCATAATTTTCAAAGCTTTGTACATATTTTTATTAGGGATATTTCCGTTTACAAAAGAAAATTAAAATGAAAAAAGAGAACGTTACGTAAAAATTTGTATTAAGGATTAGGTTACATGTTAACATTAAAAGGAACAAATATTTAACATTTCAAACGTGATACAATATTCAGATTGTTATAGGGCAATGATTTCCAAATATCTTTATTTTTTTAATCTCAATATTATATTTACATGTTTAACAAGATCTTATTAGTGGAGGCGAATATGACAAATATTGTTCGTAATTAATGTAGTACATTGACTCTTTCCTTTTGAAAACACGGAAATTATTTTTTTATGTCGCGTACTTTTCACAAAATACGTTTCCAGCATTTTTCTCACGTGCCCGTCCATTTCTATAGTTATTATTTACCTGTCAACGTTATTATAGGTCATCGGTATTTCTTCAGCCTCACAGGGTCGCACTTTCAGAGAAGAGTCACGCTTAAAAGCACGAAGAAAAACATATTATATTGCAAAACAAGCGTAGCCAACTTGGAATGGATCTATATGGGGAAGCCAAAGTTTCTCAAGCCGCTAGTTATTATATGGACAAAGAGTCTTAGAAATCAACTAATTCTTATCCTGTGCTCATACTCGGAAAATTAAAAGACGCTTCTTAATGGTTAATTTGTCGTTAAAACACCTCTTAATTTCTCAGCTGTGATAACATTCTTCACTACTTTCTTCAAGTGACGAACGTTTATTTATTTATTTAAAGAGAAAAACAGCTAAAAATGTGTGACTTGCTTTGGGGAGAAGTTCAATACGTATATGATTTCTTCAGCTCTGGAATATCTCTTCTAACACATACACGCATTAAGTTGAATTACGAATACATGTAGCAACGAGTGTTTTGGCAAGAATCGATATGAAAATATTCTCTCCAAATTGTATTATAATTAGTGTTTTACGTGAAGGAATCGATAAAATGGTAAACTATTATTTGAATATTTACATTCTCGAAAGAGCTCAACAAAACATTCACAGATAATGAAGCTTCATTTATGTCCAGAAGCAAAACGAGAGGCCATCTCAGCATTTGCTAAAGGGATCAGGAAAACTGAAAAAAAACCTTATGGAGATGGGGTCATTGACCCGAAAGAAGTAAATTAGATGTATTTTAGCAACCCCCTTACGTGTTACGGCCTTCTTACGCTACGACCTAAGTGACGCTATGTTACACCCCCCTTGCGCTATATCATGGACCCCCCTCAGGCTACTCCACACATATTTAACACAATAAAGGCACAAAACAGATTTAAGAATAACGTCACAAAGAATATCAACAAAGGTTTAAAAATATATTAGATTTGTTTTATTTTCCCTTATTATTATATGAGGCACTCAGCGCCAAAGAGATCAAAACCACATTGGCATAGGAGGAGATCCTCCACTTAATCGACTTGCGCGGATACCCGATAAATGGTCCTCTTTTTTCGACTTGATATTTTCCTCGTGATCTCGTTTTCATGATTTTCTTCATCTGATCTCAACATTGAGGCCCTATATTAATCGGGGCTTCTGGAGATTTTGAACTTGATTGAAATGGAATACTCCATCTGTCTTCACTTTGAAATTTTCATTGAATCGTTTCTTTTTTTCTTTTTTCCCTACTTGAAAGACCTGTTTCAGATAATTTTTGAGCAGATATCTCAATATACTCCATTTGATAGACCTCTCCATTTGATCTATTTCCCCTGGGTTGTGTGGTAGTAGTCGGTAAGGACCGTGATCGGGCCCTGATGCTGGCCCTACCAAATGTCACCACCGTAACAAATGTGGACCCGTTTTCAACAAAATCTTGTTTGTGTTATTATTTAAAATTGCACTCAGTATTGCGCGAAAACTACTAAAAGTTTTAAAAAATGTACATGCCCATAATGTAAGCATTGTGGACAACAAATTTCATTTGAAGAAAATATCTCTATCTTTAATTTTATAGTCGTAGAAAAATGCAAACGAAAAAAATTCAAACTTTTGCAATTTTCAAAACTTTAGAGTTAACCGTGAAAATCGGATCTATGCCACCTTTATAAGTGTATTTTACTTTATTCTTAGAACAAAATTTAAAGAGAAAATTTGGAGCCGTTTTTTAATAACATTAGAAATGTCGCAGGAAGTTCATATTAAGTACCCTCAAATTTTAAAGAATGTTTTCAAAATATGAAAGCTTGGAGGCGAGCCACATGGGCAGGGATTTCTTCAATTAGGAAGCAATCCTACGTATGATTTAGTCACTAGATGTGTTTACAGACAGGCAAACGGACGGACTGACAGACAAACGGACGTTTTGCCAATATGGGACGTTTACGTCAATTGGACTTTCAGAATCAAGGATCTACAAAACAGGATTTCTGACTATACCACGTGCTACAGTATTTTTTTCTAAATTTAGCAACTGGATTTATCAACATTTTCTTTATCAGGATTTTCTGCCAAAAATCCGCCATTTTTTCGCGCTGCATTACATAATTTTTTCAACACTACATATATTACTCCTTATATACGTATGTTTACGAGAAAGTAAAGAGGGTGCCCGCACCTAATGTAAAGAAGCTAACTAGCACGAAAACCTCTGCCGTTTAGTAGCACCACTACATAACGTCACTTACTACACTCCTTAGCCCTCCTTCCCATCCTCAGCCGTTCCTGCTGGTAGAGGGCCCACGTTCCTTCTGTACTAACTCTCTGATATATGCCTCGCGACACTGTGTACTACACGCAAAGTGCAGATACTATATCGTGACTACTTTTCTGCTAATATGTGGTGTTTACGGAACAGCAGCTTCTAGAAGTGAGGAAGAATTGTAAATTCATCTGGTCCAATCAGAAGGAATTTTTTCCACGAACGCCTGCATTTCTGCGGCTTCATCAATATGCGCTTGCTTCGTTCGGTTTCTTCTCCTTCGCGGGGCTGCGCCCTCTCCGCGGGCGGCCCATCCGCATCGCGTTTTGGCTTCCGCGCGCGCCGCGTCCGAGCCTCGCGCCCCCGCCTCCGTCTCCGCGTCCTGAGGCAGCAGCCGTAGGTCGGCGGCACAGGAAGGGGAGCGACGGCCGCAGCCAGCCGCAGAGGCTTCACCGGACAGCAGATTGATTGATTAGTCAGCTGCTAAGGTCATTACTCACGTAACTGAAGGGCATGATTTTGTCGCGGGAGGGGGCCGTGATGTACCTCCCACCCCTGGTGGAGAGAATCTACACTTCGGCTTGTAGGTCTTTCTTCATTCAGGTATCGTCCAATAGCGGAACACCACCGCATTGATTGATTTTTTCGTGTTTCCGAGCGCGTCAACGGCTTTGGTCATTAGTCTCATAAGTGTAGTGTGTGTTTTTTCTCGATAGATGGCGGTGATCTTCCCCCGCTGGATGGTGAGATCCGGCGCTGACCTACCGTCGGCTAGTGGGGTTTCCCCCTAACCAGGACTCTCCCACCAGCGGGGCGCTGCCCCAGCCGGGACAAGCTCTGAGTTCCCGACCGGTCTCCCGGAATATGTGGTAGTGTAGTGCATGCTAGTGTAAGTGTGTGTGTGTGTGTGTGTGTGTGTAAGGGGAGAGGATAGGACAAGGAAGATGAAGGACAGAACGCGCGCGGTCCGTGGCCTGTTTGGTAGGGTACTGCTCCGGCATTTGCCTGGTGCTGATCGGAGGAACCTCGTAAAACTACCCATCAGAGCAGCCGGCCGCTAGAATTCTCCTCCAGACAGCGATTGAAATCGGCCTAGCTGAGAAGCTAGTGTCGAAAATCCTGCCGCCTTCAGTACTCAAACCTAGGACCTCCCGGTCAGAGCGCTGCAGTGATATCAGTTGATGCACTGAGCTACCGCTCCCGGTGGCTTCACTAGACAGCAAATTGATTGATTAGTCAGCTGCTAAGGTCATTAGTCACCTAACTGAAGTGCTTGAGTTTGTCGCGGGAGGAGGCGGTGATGTACCCCCGCTGGGTGGAGAGAACCTACACTTTGGCTTGTGGGGTTTTCTTCATCCAGGTATCTCCCAGTAGCGGGACACGGCCCGAGTCGGGTCAGCCTTTAAGTTCCCGACATTTTTGGTAGAGTAGTGCATATAAGTGTAAGTGTGTGTAAGTGAAGAAAAAGGAATATTTTATAATATCAATTATCATAAAAATATTTACTACAACATTCCAAAGCAGTTTAAATATAAATAACATCTAGTACTCGACAGTGGTGAGCCATATAAGATATTCCATTATATTTTTTTATACATGATCATTAAATTATCATAGAAAGCACAGTGACAGGAAGCATAGAGACTGAGAGAAGAAAAAAAATAATGCGACCACTCCAATAAAAAAGCAAAAGAACTGAATACGAGATCCACCCAATGAGAAATAAAGGAAAACTAGTTCATACATCGTTGACGCGAGAAACAGAACCAGTAAAGAAAATTAGTATGCTTTGCGCAGCCCACGGAGGTAGGTGTCAATACTGAACGCAATGAAAATTGACGACGTGAAGACAACGGGGCGACAGCGTCGCTGGCGTCAGTTCGATAACGCGTTGACCGTGCAACCTGATAAGCATCCGTTTGGAAATCAATATAGGACGATACCGCCTCGCGTCGCCCCAGCCCCCTCCCCCGCCCGGTCCCCCCGGACCAAGTTCGCCAGCCTTCCGTCCGTCCTTGCCGTCGAACTCCTCCACGACCATTGCCATATCCACCCACCACTGCTGCTCCCCTCCTCTTCCTACCTGCCCCCCCTTGCCCCTGCTCTGCCTCGTCCTCCCCCTAGTCCCTCTGACCTGGGTTTGAGTCCCGTCGGCGACAGGATTTTCAACACTAACTTGTCAACTAAATCGAATTCAGTCGCGGAATGAAGGAGATTCTAGCGGCTGGCTGCTCTGATCGGTAGTTTTTCGTTTCTTCGATCAACAGGCGAATGCCAGAGCAGTACTCTAACAAACGGGCCATGGACTGCGCACGATCTTTCCTTCTCCTTCCTTTTCCTATCTTCAATGACACTCACTTACATTTACATGCACCACCACACATGACAGAGGCTTAGACCTTGTCCCGGCTGGTGGGAGAAAACTGGTTGTGGAAAACTCTGCAAGTCGACAGGTTGGTGGCCACTGGATCTCACCATCCAACGTGGAAAGATCACCGCCACCTCCGAAATAAACATGCACTACACTTGAACAATGACTTTAGCAGTTAACGCGCCTGAAATAACTAATCAATCAACCAATCAATCCTCTTCCCCCGCTCCTTTCCCCATCCGAGCTCCCGACTGTGCCTTCATCAACTCAACACCTATCCGTCCCTGCGCCCGTCGGTACTCCCAACTGCACCGGCGTAATTTTCGTTGAACTCATAATTTTCGAAAATTACAAAAGTTGCAAATATTGGCAAGAATGTAATGAGCTGTTTTAGCAGCACTAATTTTCCTCTATATTTGTTTAGGTAAAGAGTTACTGATTCATCGCATAGATCTTGTATTATTAGAACTTCGGGCCAGGCAGGACGAAAATTTATTCATAGAGTCAATGAACATATTAGGGTTTGAAAAAAAAACCAACAAAATTCAACATTTGCCTCGCATATTACAGACTATAATCACCCTTTTGACCCCAACAAAAATTCTCAAATTCTACATATCCAGAATGAAGGATCTCAACTAAATATTTTAGAAAATTTACAAATAAAAAAATACTAAAAATCCTTCGATGACTTGCCTAAATGAATAGTTGTAAAACGTAGCATACTCATGAATTTATTTTCGTCTTTTTACCCCCCACTCCAGACTAACTACAAACAAAATAGATTCTCCATTTAATTTGCTTTTTGTATTCTGCTAACCTAAATCTGTGCGTATTTGACCACGTAACCTAAGTGTGTTTTATCTTTGAAATCAATAAGTTAATTGTATGAATATTTTTTTAATTTTACATTTGTTAATGTTTTAAATAATATGTTCCTTGTACCACTGAAGATGGGAAAAGTTCCCCGAAATTAGATTGGTAATGTGTATTACTGTGTTAAATATACTATTTCCCTATTCATTGTGGTCTGATTACCTCCATCATACGCCTACAACATTAAAACTTTCCTATCTTTAAGTGATACTTTCTTCTTTCAAAGTTTATCGGATGTTTCCAAATAATTCGAAAACGCCGCCATGCGTATCACCTGATGGAAACTCCAACGTACCATTAAATACGTTACATTCTTGTTTTACTACCTGTTGGTTTAGAGAACAGTGGTATTTTCGGGGCAACATAGAGTATATAATTCTTTTGTTGAAATAATGCATCAAAAACAGAACATCGCCAACTCTGTATCTTCAGAAAAGACCGCAAGAACAGAGAATTTCAATATATTTATGCCCGTGTTGTAGGTAAACAACTGCGTCATTTCAAAATAAATTTACGCATAAAGATGTAACATATTGTATTACAATCTTAATCTTAATCTTAAAGAATGTAACATAACATGTCAACTGCAAATAGTTTGCTCTGAAGGCATCGATTATCTTGCCTGATAGTGGGATAAATTTATAAATTTCGAAATAGTTATGGAAATTACTTTTGAAATAATAATCACTTTACTTCCTTTTTTCCATCTGTCTCGTTTTAATTTTACTAACCCTCATAATACATAACGTTGATTCTTAAATGTATAACATTGTATCTGTGTACATTGTTTCACCTACATATATGTGTGTAACGTTTTCCGGAAATTATATTGCAATTTATTTTGCAAGCCTCAATTGATCCCCCCCCCCTTGGTGTTCACCGCATACAAACGGTATTAGGTGAGTGACCGTTAAGCTAAAATATAAAAGCCCTGCATTATACAGTTATATTGATACGATGATGTGGCTGTCTAAAAACGGTATTATTGCTTGTGTACAACCCATATTATATTCTGCAACGGTAACCGATATGATGGTGGTGACCTACATTCTTTCACTCCCTTTTGTTTGTTTTTTTTCAACTGATTTCTTCCATAAATATCAATCACGGTGTTCGCACTTTGAAGAAATTTGTAGTATCCAATCAAAAGGCAAGAATTTACAAAACGAGTTTTATTCAAGACCAGGTACAATTGCCGAAGTTCCGTATCACCAGTAGAGTGTTTCAAAAGCGAAGCAGTGTTACCGTTGTCCAGAAGAACTCCCAAAAGCAGCCGAGTCGTCGAATATCCACTAGAGAGTTCCTCTTACTTTGCACAGGTCGTCGTCGTAACCTATCACCACTCTTCACTCTTCAAGTCACTCGCCAGAATCCAGTCGCTAACACCGTTGCTCACTATCTGTACTGGCGTCGGGTCGAAGCCCTCTTATAGCCCGCTAGGGCTAGCTGCGGAGTAGGGGCGGTGGCGAGTCCCTACCCGCTTGCTCGGGCGTGACGGCCGCGCGCGGACAGCCCAGATCGGCCCGCAACGGTCGCCTTTCTCTCCGGTCGAGGGCGGTAACGCCCCGCTGACGTCGCTCGGCGGCGGCTCATTCAAATGCGCGCGGGCGGTCAAGACAAAATTGAAATGCAATTTAAAGAAAATTCCATTCACTGACATATATCAAATTAAAAACAGAATAACAGTAATACAAATCTGTTACTACATTCATTATCCAAGTTCGCTTGTAAACGCGGAGGAAAGAGCTTAATTCAGAAAGAAGCCTCGAATATGTATATTTCATGATAATATGTTTTCGAAGGAATTAGCTGAGATTTCTTGTCATTAGCTTGAATTATGTCGGGTTGAAATTTTGAAGCCCAAATCCCCAAACAGTGTCCCCCCTCCCATAGATGCTTGAATCATGGTCTAATCTGCTTTGTTCAGCAGATACTTTAATCCGGAAGTAGCTTTCCCTACCACGAAGCGCACCTGCCTCGGTCGGCGCGTTGTCGATCGTTAACTTCCGGTGGAATCTGCTGCCCCTGATGCCACTTTATATCCATTATCTCCCACATAAAATATTTTCCGGTCTTCCTATAAATAAAATATACGAGGGTTGTCCAGAAACAGAGTTTTTAATTCCCGGGCATGAATTGTAAACGCTTGAAAAATTACAAACAAAATGTATGTGCACCTCAAAACTTGAATCATTCATCAATACTGACCCCATGGTCCTCCACGCAATTCTGAAGAGCTAGTTTTATTGTAATTGTGCAAAGTTCAATGTCCCATTCCACCGCTGTAATCTTGTCAATGTAAACATTACACCACATTAGGTGAGTTTAAAGTTTGGAGGGTAATTGCCAAAAAGTTCTAGGTCGGGAGAGTATTGAGGAGAGCTCAAAGATTTCTAATCATTGTTTCATCAATTTCTACTGTACGTCACTCTCAAATATTTGTATATTTTATTGTTATGACATTGCCTCATTTCTATTTTATTGAAAATATTCAAACACATTTTCGAAATTTATTTTTTTTACAAAAAGTTACCTACAACGTTCTTTCAAACAAAATACATAATTATTATAATTATTAGCATTCACTCTTGATTTCCGTTTGTTTGAAATCTGCGTGATTCACAACCAAAAGGTTAACGACATACGTAGGTGAAAAATGAATGCTAGCAGAACGCTCATGTCCAATGATAAACCCTAATGCAGAAAGAGTATATCAGCTGATGTCCCTTTAATGCCTCTCCCTCTCACCCTTCTGTGTGTGTGTGTGTGTGTGTGTGTGTGTGTGTGTGTGTGTGTGTGTGAGTGTATGTATGTATGTATCTCTGTTTCTGCAAATCGCGCCTGAAACAGACGAAGGGGAGCTTGTGATGACGGAGAGTCAAGAGTTCATTAAAGAGGGTCCACTCATTGTCGAAATGAGGTCGAACAGGGTGATGTTGCTTCTGTGTAAATTCTCATGAGTGTCTGCAAACGAGTAAAATATTCACCTGCGGCGCAAATAATCAACCACACTTCGTTTCCGTACGGCTTATTCGGAGGAATTGGAGAAATTGGAGAAATTATAGTAGCATTGTGCCAGTCCCAGAGGTATAGATACACTCGGTTTTTAACTGTTTTTATGTGAAATAAATAAATAAATAAATAAATAAATAAATAAATAAATAAATAAATAAATAAATAAATAAATAAATAAATAAATAAATAAATAAATAAATAAATGAATAAATGAATAAATGAATAAATGAATAAATGAATAAATGAATAAATGAATAAATGAATAAATGAATAAATGAATAAATGAATAAATAAATAAATAAATAAATAAATAAATAAATAAATAAATAAATAAATAAATAAATAAATAAATAATAAATAAATAAATAATAAATAATAAATAAATTTCGAGTGTGAATAAATAGCAAAAGAGTAAGACTCACTATTTTGAGCATATTTAGTAGAACCTAGAAGTGCTACAACAGTACGTACTTTCTCCTTAGTAAAGGTTAAGTAATGTCATAATACCGCAATTTCTGTCCATATCAACATATTTCAGTCATCACTTGTAAAAACAACAAATTAAAACTGGAGATGTGGGAAGTCCGACTGGTAGACATCAACACGGAGCTCCTTCTTATCACTATGCGCTCTCCTTGTACTTGATTGTCCCTTCTAATTAAGAATTAACCGCTCGCTGTAATATTTTTATTTGACCTAGCATAATCGGCTGGTGAGGTGATTAAATAATCTTTTCTTCTTTTCCAGACTTCTCTGTTCTTCCAGGAATCAGGAGATAATTTCCACTTGTAGATTATCTTTCTGATCTGGTCGTTCCACCCTGGTCTAGGTCTTCCTCGTTTTCCCCTTCCATTTGGTTGCAATTCGATGATCTTTTGGGGAGTCTTTTCTCATCCATTCGCTGTAAATGTCCATGCCAAGTGAGTTGTTTCTTTTCAATTTCCTCTATATCATGTTGCAGATACATTATCTCCTTAACCTGTTCATTTCTAATTCTTTCCCTTCTAGATATTGCCGCCGCTCTTCTGAGGAAATCCATTTCCAGGGCTCTCAATTTTCTTTTCTGTTCTGTAAGTTGCCATTTTTGGCCCCTAAAATTTTTCTTCCTTTAATGAGTAGGGTTTAACATTACTTTCCATAAAAGCCCTGTTTCTCTATTCTTGTTCCAAAGTACTTTATGTTCTCTGCTGTTCTTATTTCTCCGCCTTCCATAGTCAATACGTCATGAGTATTGCCTAGTGTCCAGTATACTGTTTTTTTTTTTGAGACTTAGTCCCCTTTCCACTCTTCTTTTTCTTGCTAGTCACGTATTCAATTTCTTCCTGTTCTTGCGCCATCAGCACCTCTTCATCAGCGAATTGTAGGGTATAGAGTGTTGTGATTTCAAGTTGTATCCCCATCACAGCACATTTTCTCTTCCATACCTGTAACACCGCATTATCATATATTTTAAAAAGTGTAGGTGACAAACTGCATCCTTGGTGTAGCCCTTTTGATATAGGAAAGGAATAAAAGTGTAAAACGCGAATAAAGAAAAACATTATCAAGATGAAGCTTTTGGCTTAGCCCAATATTGTGTGCCGTATATTCACTTAACGAGTAATGTTTTCTACGTGTTCTTATTTTTCGCTAATGAACCCTCCGGAGCTAGTGCTATAGTAATTTTAATACCATGGTAGAGCTCTGAAATGCCTTGAGTGATCTCGACTTGCTTTCCTGCCATTTTCCTCCAAGCACAAAAAAGAGAAAAATATCGCGCATGCAATGGAGCGAAGACTCTTGAAGTCGCGGACTTAAGTATATGGAAATATGAGAAATTACTTCGGAGTTCTGCAGGAGAACGAAAATGAATAACGCACATGCAAATGTGGTGTTAGTATTCTTGACTACGGAAGTTTCAAACTGTCATGAAAGCCAGAGAGAAAAGTAATGAGACGACTAAATGGAATAAAACGTTCTGCAGCGTTCTTTGTTTTTTCAAAACTTCATTTGTTTTGATGAGAGCTAGGAAAAAAATTCAAAGGTTCCACAGATTGTAAAACAATTTTTTAATCAAATGTCAATACTTTAACTGTAGGGAACAAAATCTCGTGGAGAACGATTTGGTAAGATAAAAGTTGTTGAATGCAACGTGGAAACAATTGCAATAAAATAAGTTTATTTTTTTCAATTCAATAGAATAATTTGAAATTACAGTTCCAGAATCTAATCGTATAGTGTCTGATTGTGGCAATTCAATGCATAATTTTATGGACTGTAATACTCTCCGTAGGTTATAATTATTAAGATAATACGTTGAATTAAATACGGAGTTCAATTCCATTCGTGTAAGAAAGACATAAACTAAATAACAACTTATTTTATAACTGTGTTATACATTTTCAAAATAAAGTATAACACACAAAGAATCTCTACGCTACGAAAGAAGTATGGCTTCACATTTGTATTTTACAGGGCAAAGATGCATATTATTCTGTGGCAAGACAATTTGGTAGGAAGATTGCTGAAGAATATGGTTCTTGTAATAATTACAAAATACGAAATTTTTAGCATGTGGTGAAAGTTCCAAATAAAAATTGACGTGGTGTGGTTCTCCTTTTTCGTTTCTTATGTCGGGAATATAATTTTAAATTATTTTCTCAATAGAATGCTAGATAAAAAGTTTTGAAAGTATGTTAGAGATTTGGCATGTGTATTCCGTCCCCTGGAATGTTACAGGTCTAAAACGTATTGATTGAAGCGAATATTTCGTGTGTGGCCCAGTTTTTGTTTCATCCACCCTATGAATGTCAGGAGTTTCAGAGGATTTTTCCCTGTTGCTCAGTTTTTGTGTGTAGAATTTAAAAGCTCATAGGCATGTGAGTCTGTCGCTTTTGTGATTGACGAGCAGATGCCATACCAACCATTTAGTAAACTGTGGTGTTCATGAATAAAATCATACTAAACGAGCCTGAAAACGTTGATTAATGGTGGTATAACAAGAAGCATCGGTGAATGGCGAACAAAGGCAAAGGAATTCATATTGCATATTCAAAAATATTCCGCTGATATTCAGTTGCCATTTCCCACAAAATCACCTGCAAAGAATTATCAATGAGGAGTAACAGAAAGGATAGATTGAAAATGTTATACAATGTGAGAAACTTGTTTTCTAAAACTGAACTGATTGCAGTGACATTTCAAAAACGTTGTGCACCAATTACTGGTTGTAAACTTCGTTTCCTGTTTAAAAATTCATTTTCAAGGAATTTCGATATTCGGATTTTTGAGTAGTCTTCCTGCGGCACCATTTTTGGAACCTTTGTTTAGAAATGAACTCAAGAGATAATGAGAAATAGGAAAAATTGTAATTTAATTCCTAACCATTATTTTTTTTAATTTTGGATAGATACTCGTGGATATATTTATTAATGTTTGCTTTGAGCTAACCTGATAACAATTAGAAAATTTTCTGTATGTTAAACATGATTACAATTAGAATTAAAATTTTATAAATTATTTTTAATTAATTTCTATTTATCTAAAATTAATATTTTGTCCTGGTTTTTTTTAATCCTTAATTACAATAAAATATAAATAAATCTTCATGCCAATAATAATTGAGTGCTTAATTCACTGAATTTCAAAGCGCAAATGTGTTTCCGGCAAAAATGTTCCACTTAGTGGACATGCTGCGGTTCTGAAAATCCTTCGGTGGTCAACGCGTTTGGTCGACGCAAGCCACACGCGTGCATTATCGATGTGCGGTTGCGACGTATTGGAGCCACGTGACCAACCACGGCTGCGAAACGAAAAACTGAAGCACGCTAATCCTCACCTGCGAATTACAGTTAATGACAATAACCGTGCATAGCCAAGGTATTTGAAAAATTTTGAAATAGAATATTTGCTAATTATTACGTTAATTCCCGTTCATTCAGAAATATCGAAAATTCAATCCTTTGTACCGGGAGCGGTAGCTCGACTAGCTTTTCAGCTAGGTCGAATTCAGTTGCTGTCTGGAGGAGAATTCAAACGGCCGGCTGCTCTGATCGGTAGTTTTCCATGGTTTCTCCGATCAACACCAGGCAAATGCCGGAGCAGTACCATACCAAACGGGCCACGGACCGCGCGCGATCTGTCCTTCCTCTTCTTTCTCCTATCCTCTCCCCTTACGCACACGCGCGCGTACACTAACATGCACTACCCTACCACATATTCCGGGAGACCGGTCGGGAGCTTAGAGCTTGTCCCAACTGGGACGGTGCCCCGCCGGTGGGAGAGTTCTGGTTAGGGGAAAACCCCACTAGCCGACGGTAGGTCGGCGCTGGATCTCACCATCCAGCGCGGGAAGATCACCGCCATCTCCGGAGAAAAAATTATACCCGACACTAACGGGACTAATGACCAAAGCAGTTGACGCGCCCGGAAACACGAAAAAATCAATCAATCAATCCTTTGTAAGTTCTTGAAATGTCAGTCTCTTTGGCAGTGTTTTTACTCGGAAGAAAGACGTGATGCGAAGATAATTTTCCATCGGAAGCACTTTGGAATTTCTCAAATTTTTTCGCCTTGCCGCCTTGCTACCAAGCAAAGTGGAACACAGAGAACATTCTGTCAATAGTTTTGTAATTTCGAAGGAAAAGTTACATTTTCACAGATTTCGCAGATTTTCACAGATGTTACAAATACAATTCATGAGAAATGTTCTAATATACAAGGTGGAAGACAAATTTCATTTGTTAAAAAATATTATTCTGTGAATCTTTCTCAGCTTGGTCAGATCGTCAAAAGCGGTGTAAAAGTAGGTCCCGCGGACACTGGTTTTTGCTTCGATTGCAATCTCAGAAAATACTATAAATAATGCAAGAAATTCTCCAGTTCTGAATATTATATTTTTCCTCTAAAATGTACGTATTTATCAGAGGGCACTTTAATTCTTCGTTCACTTGAATTGGATTAAAGTGGCTCCTTTAATTAAACCATAATCGATTCATCATTATACCTAGGTTAAATAACAAGTAATAAGAATATTGCTGTAACTTAAAACCGGTGAGTCGGCAGTACCATGTCACTCTGCTGAAGTCGGAGGAACAGTACTGTGTCACTCTGCTGAAGTGCGTAAATTGCTGAACGTCATAGCAATAGTGCAAGTGCCCTAACGTCATGTTTACAAATGTATAGCAACGTTCGTGGCTCAAAATCGAAGCGGCACGAGGTCGGAGTAAGCAAGAATGTTTTCGGGACTGCGGGAAGCATGTGGTGATGCAGAGTTGCTAAACTCCACAGTTGCACAATGGGTTAAAGCGTTCAGATTAGGCAGAGGTGATGTGAAGGATAACTCCCGTACAGGACGACGCTATGTGGAGAACTCTTGTGCCGTTGTCAAAGGGCGATTCTGAAACATCCCCCTTACTCACCCGATATGAGTCCCTGTGATTGTGATCTCTTCAGCAAAATGAAAAAACCACTGCGACCAGTTCCAGAGAAGAAATTATACATGCTATAAAGCGATAAATATCGGACATCAACAGAAATAGACGCACAGATGGTGTATGATGCCTTCTTAACATTTTGCAAAAGGTCATTAATAACGAAGGGGATAATTTTGAAGGTGTGAAATGTAAATACCTTTGTCAGTGATGTCATTTCAGAGAAAGTAAATTCCCAATACTTTTTATCCAACCCTTGTATTATTCTTATTCTTCCGGTTCATTTTTTTATTATTTATGAGCTAAAGAGAAGCCACACCGCCTATATTTCATTATTGTACGCCTTGCAATAAGTATAATTCTGGCTGTTGAATATTGAGGCTACGATCTCTCTTTACTCCTTTCCCTCGCACTCGCGCTTTGGCATCGTGCCTGCTTCCTTGGGCGGGTGGCGTCAAAGCTGGATGTGGCGTAGGGGAAGGCTGTGTTGTTCGACTGTCAGCCAACACAGAAAGGTTGTTGCAACGGCTCGATTACTGTAAAGCGGCTATTGAGGCGAAAGGTTCACCGCGCCATTGATTGTTACTGCCTTGGTGAGTAGCAGGTGAAGGGGATTCGGTAATTCCCATGTGCCGTGCTCTCTGTTCCAATGTAGGGTATTTGTGCCGCTAAGCGCTGGAATATCCGCGGATGTTCTTCAATCATTTGTGTTTGAGTTTTTATTAGTTTGTGTTTCCTCTCTCTCTCTCTCTCTCTCTCCAAATCTCTGTCTCTCTCCGTCTCTTTCTCCATCTCTCTCTTTCCGTTTCTGTCTCTTTCTCCAGCTCTCCCTCCGTTCTCTCCCCTCTCCCTCTCTCTCCCTCTCTCTCTGTCCGTCTCTCTCTCTGTTCGTCTCTCTCTCTGTTCGTCTCTCTTTCTGTCCGTCTCTCTCTCTGTCCGTCTCTCTCTCTGTTCGTCTCTCTTTCTGTTCGTCTCTCTGTTCGTCTCTCTCTCTCTCTGTTCGTCTCTCTCTGTCCCTGTCTCAGTCTGACACTGTGTGTGTGTCTCTCTCTGTCTTTGCCTCTCTGTATCCCTCTCAATCACATTTCTTTGAAGATATTTGCAGATATCGGAGCAGGTGGAGTAATATCAAGAAGCGGCGGACCAGCAAAAATGTAATAGAATGTTCAAAAAGATCTCATCGTGAAAACTTCCGTACGAAAAACTTTTTTTGGTTTTTTTGCCTCCAAATTCCAGTTTTTAATTCCCTATAACGCTTTGTTCAGAGGTTATTTAACGATATAGATTCAAAAATGCTGCTGAGTTGTACGGGTTGCATTTGACATGAATATTTAGTTTTGTTCTAAAGCGCATTCTAGTGGAGTTACAACACAATTAACAGCATTTAAATCTTCTGGGTGAAATAACACGTAAATGTGCCAACTTTCATGGAGATCGGATATATAAATAGATGTCGGAATATATATATATATATATATTATATATATATATATATATATATATACACATACACACCAACATTATTTATATAGATAGATAGGAAGATAACATACTTAATATACATGTGCCAATTAATATACAATGCACTTCAGCTTCTGGGTTAATGAAATTCCCATTTCGATCAGATCTTTGTCCAGTTTCCCTGATCTATTAAGCGAATGCTGAGGTGACATCTCGTTTTACTTCTTTTTGTTATGTTTAACAAAATAATACTATTTTGTTAAAATCTCAAATATGTAGTCAGTTCACCGATGCGTATACGTTTTCTATAACTCCGGAGCGAAACTATTTTCAAATGTTAGTAACCTCGTTTTGTTGCGACTTCTACTCATCATTCGACTGTTTATGATTAAAATGTTGGTAAGAGATTCATAGGCTCAAAGAAACATCGGACATTGTATTCCTCCGCCATACGTCGCATACAGTTTTTATTGTTCTTTGAACAAAGAAATGAAATCAAAATCTAATCACTAATTAATAATAATTCATCTCCTTTAATCAAAACTTTTAATTTAGGCGTAATCCTGTACATTGCTGATAAAATCCAACTTCCCAAAAGATAAGTTTTTCTTCCCTAAATAAATAAAAAATTACATACAAAATTGACTACACAACACCTACAAGCATTAAAAATATCCAATTATATATTGAATAAAAATAATAATACTCTCAATCTGGTTTTTAAGAGACATGGTGGAGATCTGAATAAGTTGGAGATGCCAAATACTAAAAAATGATTTACTAAAATTGTTCAATCCCTTGAAAGGCTATATAGGCTAACAAGATAATAAAACGAAAAAAACTAATTAGTGCACATATCTGCGCCTAATTGTTGACCTCCGGTGCAGGGAGGCCGTGAATTGTGAACACTGGCAATTAAGTCGTCGTTAGGTGAATTAACGTCTTCTTTCCCCTTGGTCAAATCGAAGTTAGTTGCTGCAAGCGTGCAAGTGACTCTTGGCTGTTCTTGAGGCGTATCCTGCCATTTCGCCAGACGTCTCTCCCAAATAAGGCAATTGGCCAATTAACGAGTTGCAGGCAACTCGGGCGCCAATGCTTCAGCTCGCTTCGCAACGGCGCTGCCTCTAAACGGTTTTCGGTGAGCGGGAAGCCTCCGAGAAGTGGCGAAAGCTGGAAGATTGCGGCCCATCCCTCAGCGCACTTTGCATGTTATGCGGTATTGGGTGGACGGGCGTGGAGGCCAATTGCTTTAATGAGCGGAAGGGAACATCGGGGTTTACGCTTGGATTTCACGAAACAAAAGGCGGGGGGCGAGCGGGGAGGGGGAAACGTAGTGGACGGGGTTGGAGACTAAGACGAGGTCCGGGACGGAGAGGGGGCGGGTGAGTGAAAGGGACGATGTGGGAGGGAACGGAGCTGGGGTGAGGAAAGGGCAGTTGTGGGAAAGCGGGTGTAATTGCAGCTCAAGTACCAGGAGAGGTGGGTCAGGGCATCAACTGATGTCACTGAAGTGTCTCTGTTCGGGAGGTCCTAGGTTCGAGTCATGATGGCGGCAGTATTTTCGACACTCTATCTACGGATGGATAGGTCGAATTTACTCATCTGCAGGAAACGTTTAGTGAGAGGCTGCTCTGATCCGTGGTTTATCCGATCAATACCAGGCGAATACCTGAGCAGTACCCTAACAAACAGGCCACGTATCGCGCAGGATCTTTTCATTCACCTTCTTCGCCCTATCCTCACCCTTTACTTACACACACTTACACACATGCAGAGAGATTGGTGGCGATCTAAGAGCGTGTTCCAGCTGGGTCGGTGCCTCGCAGGTAGGAGATACTAGGTTGAGGAAAACCAGCTAGCCGACGGTAGATCGGCGCCGGATCTGACCATCCAGGGGGGAAAAACACCGCCACCTCCCGAGAGGAAAACCACGCACTATAGCAACCGAACTAATGACCTTGGTAGTTGAGGTATCCGCAATCACCAATCAATCAAAAAATATTGAAGCAAAAGTAGGAGTGGGCGAAAGTAGGCAGGTGGATGGCGAGAGGTGGGGTAAGGGAGTGATAGCTGTGGTGGTCTCCTCTACAAGATGTCGATATTGACCGCCCGCGGCTAATTCATTCCGCCCTTGGCAGGGGCAGATGAGCTGCCACTAGGAAGTGCGTCACTCACACTAGAGTCCCTGCATACAGAGAGTAGCACAACCCGAACGGCCGCCGCAATTTAATATCCTTTCACTCCAAAACCCCGACAGGCAGCATTCACAAGTGAAGGAGAAACGAGAGCAATCGAAGGGATTATGAGGAATTTCGAGAATATTATCGTTGGCTTTTGGTAGATTGGTGGCTCCTAACTTACCCTCAATACCATTTAGTTGAACTGGATATAAAATGACGTCACCGGTTGCGCAAGGGAATGCGCTACTCTCTGTATCCAGGAACTCTAGCTCACACGCGCTCGCTCTGCCGCAGCGTCAATTGGGTTAATTATCACACGTTTGCCGAGAAGGTGGACGCTTCTTAATCTATACTAGTAAAAGTAGACAAGCATCTGATATCTATACTTCCGAGAGTAGGTATGAATAGATGCAAAATGTTTACAACCTCTTCTTCAGGATGGTCGTAGTGTTGTTGCAAAGTTTGGTAAAGATGAATTCAACATAAATGAGGAAAATGAATAATAATTCAAATAACATGTCGGTACATGCAATACTTTCGTTATTTTACGTCTATCGCTAACAGCACGTTGATTCCTAATATATTACGCCTGAGGCCCATAGCGGTGCAACATAACTGATAACTAATAGATTACCTAGGGGCCAGTGGCAGTGCAAAAGAAATAAATAATCTAATAGCAATCTACTGTAAAATAAAATGAAAGAAAATTGAAGTATTTTAATAAAATTAGAACCAATTACATTAAAAATAATCATCTTAAACACAGTGCTTTTTGTATAACAATTATCTTTGTCCTCTTTGACAAGGATTGGATATGAAGAAAGCACAGGAAACTCAGGGAATTTGACCTGTTACCCATAATTAAGTAATAAGCAAATACCATGTCAGTCGCACCACGCAAATACGAGTACCATGTGAGTTGCACCAAATCTCCATGTTCCATACACCTCAACAGGTTATCTTTCTTCCTCTAGTGCCATTGTCTTGACGGTGTTTGGTTTTGATACTCAATTTACAAATTATGAATGAGAATTTCGTCGGTGTTTTCTTCTTGACTTCCACTCCGTGATAAAAGGATAAAAGATCCTTCATCCGCCCGATTACACCCAGCTCTCAATGGTCGCCGCTCCAGTGTCTTTCACCGCGCGAATTACTTTGGAGGCAACGGATGAGAAAGGTTTGCCAGATCGTTACAGATTGGAAATTTTTGCGTTCTTCAGTTCTTATCTTCCTTTCGTAATAAGATAAACCCCAAATAAGGATGTAACTAACAAAAGCACACTTTCACATTAGAAATAATAAAGTGTTAGTATATATTTTATAAATTGCATCACAGAATGTATGGCTGTTAGTTAGCATACAACGTTATTTAACAGGTATGTACATATTTCATAATATTTATGTTTAAATTATTCTTAATAATGATATGTAACTTAAATGCTTATACTTACTCTTGTGGATCTCTACATAGAGTTTGCGTGAGATTTCTGTGCACTCAGCGATCATTAAAATGCGAGTCAATGATGGTGAATTTTAATGGTCATCGAATACATTTATATCTCGTGCGAACTTCTACAGGGCCCCATTTATAAATTAAAACTAGTGCGAATGTGCAAGATACTGTATCTTTTCCTCCACTTCGTGGTATATCAACCACTCGTATTTATAAAAAGTGAATTACATTGCTTATATATTGGAAATTGATTGAATGAAATATGCATCTTGTTTTAATATTGGAGGTGTAGGACAAGTTTGAAAATAATTGAATATACGCAATTTTCTAACTTTCAGATATGTTATTGGCACTCGTTGTTATACCACATTTATAAATACAATGTCCAGCAATAAATTTGAAGAAAACATTTGCAGCCATTTTTCAGAAAAAATTGAAAATGTTTCAGGAGTGCATGTCGTGTACAGTACTTCTCAAAATTTAATTATTTTAATGATCTCAGGAACGGCACAACAAGCATTTTTTCCGGGTGATTTACGAAGTTTCAGCTCAAAAAACCTCTAATCGGACAGAGTTATTTGTAACACATCCATCCACACATACAGATAACCATTTGCCCTCCATTCATGTAGGCATTCCCATTTTCCGGTACAAAACTGCTTGTATCTTCACGTCACCTACACCACCATCCTTGAAAAAGCACTAATAGACCATAATCTTGACGTAAGTAATGGGTGACGAAGTTGTATGCCCAAAAGAACTACAGATTTTAAAGCCGAAAACGCGAGACGAAAGAAATAATGTAGTACAGTGCGATCATTTTAAAAATGTGCCTGTCTGCGGGCATTTAGCCTTGGCGCACGAGGTCACGGATGGCGGAGAAATCGAAACAGGGTGGTCGGTAGAATCGCCAAAGAGGGAAGGTAACTTTTTTGCTAGCAGAAAGTTTGAATCGCAGAATTTTCCATGATCGCGGCACATTGTTAAAATAGTCACACTGTAAATTCTATACTCTATACTACAGTTCAGAGAGGTAAACTTATAAATTTAGATAGATCTGACAGTGTGTAATTATCCTACACATTTACATTTATAAGTAATGCCATTATAATGAAATTATTAAGGAATAATAGAGTACTATTCTTCTTTCGGAAAATAAAAACTTTTAGATATTGTACACATTGTAGTTAGGGTTGTTACGTCCTTAATCCCGCGTAATGGGTAGAAGGCGGTTATAACATTTCATAGAGTCTTTTATAGTTGCATTTGCTTTACCATAATCTTTCAGATATATTTTTTTACGTCCTTCCAGTAATCTACATTTATTTTACTCCTTTGACCTTTATTAATGTGTGTTAACACGCCAAACAACAATCCTTCACTTTCACTGTCGGCCATCCTAAAGTGATGTTACATCTTATTTTCACAGAATGCGATATTAAACTATTAATAACTAGAGAATTATCGCACGAACCAGAAAAATACAGTACGCCACGATACAGAGTAATATTATTCATTTTTTTCGTCTTACATTCAATTTCTGCAATTTTGTTGGTTACATGCTTATTCAGGGCAGATCTTTAAATACTGATAATAAATACATGGACTCACAGTACACAACAAATAAATCCATTGTTTTCCTGAGTAAAGGGGCGGATTAAGTCAAGATTCATTATTCTACCTACACCATGTGAAATTAAAATTTCACAACTTCTACACTACCAATTCCAAACAGAAGGCAATCAATTGTCATGCTCTACGTACAAAATATATATTCGTACGTGTATTTCTCATCTTTTCTACAGTAATAACGTTTGGAAACTTTGGATTTCAATAAGATCTTTTCTCTTAATTTTGAACCAATTCTTAGATGATCGCTTCTTACATTGTGCTAATGTAGATTGTTTATTGAATTAAAATGTAGTATTTTCATCTCACCCCTGTCATTTCATAGGTCGCCATCATTATTATATATTTTATAAATGTGCAGCAGTCACGGCAAGTTCTTTATGAGTTTTGCAGATGTAGTAAATTGTACAATATACTCTAATTTTCAAAACGTATATTACTAGATTATTATAATAAAATGCAATACAGGAGTCTATAATATACACATCGATGGCTAGCCACGTGCGAGTACATGCTTCTCGTCTCCATTTGATGACACTCAATTGACAGGTTGGACACTCAATTTGAGTTAAGTAAGGGTACTGCAGGCTGGGAATAATGTATAGCGATGGGAAAATATTAATAAATTTGCTAATCTTAACGAATTTTATAATTATGATTTCGCCTAATTAAAGATGAAGTGTTAATTCGGTTTTTCTAAATCAACACATTTCTGTAGAGTGGAAGGGCTAAAGGATCTGAGTGCGAACAATCGAGAATTTTATGTTTTATTACCAAAGTGTTAAATGTGCTAACGCTAGTGGAGATCTATTATAAGAATAATGCGCGTTGTCTCTGTGTTTTTGTTGTGTCAGGTGTCAAGAAATGGCGCAACTAATAATTAGAGTGGTAGTACTGATGGATATTTTTTTTTTATTTTCCCGAAGAATATTTTTGTCACTTCTGTTACTTAGTCTCATCATTTAATTTTAATGTTGCCATTCACATTTTTATGCCAACAAAATGCTCTACATTTTAGGGAAAATGCCATCAGATTTTGTTTAACCGTTCTCAAGATAATCCAAAACATAAAGGAAGAAAACGAAAATTTGTAAATGTAATTGAATGAGGTTTTACATCATGAAAATAAACATTATAACAGCTTATAACAAGACAGTTATTTTGAAATCACAGACAGCTCAATTTTATTAACACACTCCAAGAATGTTTAAAAATCATATTACCACCAACCCCCAGGGACCGAGTAGGAGCGCTGAAGTTCTATCTCGTTTTTTTAATTAAATGTTCTTTTACAGACCATACATAGTTCAGGACATAATACACTTTACATTATTGAATGTCTTACATTGTAATTTACCTAAAATTTAAACTACAAAGTAATTTGGGTGATGAATTCTTCTCCAGACACCTCTAAAAACTGTCTTATGATAGTTTTGTTGATGGTAATGGCGGTTGGGAGTGGAGATGTGAAGATCGATTAATGATGAGTTTTAGTTGGTATGTCTTACTTTTTGCTTGCTGTATTTTACTATTGATGTGTTGGTTGCAGTTCAGTTTAGTATCTATATTTAGACCAAGATATTTCACGGTACTATTTGGAGAGTCAGTTAATGGGTTGATTATTTATTGTGAGTGGTGCTGGAGGTGTATAAGGTCTTAAAGTAAATATTTTAATAGCTGTTTTTGTGGGATTCAATTTGATTTTCAAATATTCTGTCCAACTGTCTATGAGATTGAGGTACAACTGAAGAGAATATCTGATAGTAACAAATCTCCGGCTAGAAAAAATGCCGTGTCATCCGCGATTTGGGCCGTTTGTATATTGTCTAATTTCGGGAGGTCAGACACATATAAATTAAAAAGTGTAGGGGATAGTAGTGAGCCTCCACTTATTGGTCTTGGATTTGAGTGATGTCTGTTGTGGGTGACTGAAAACGTTCTATTTTCAAGGTTCAATCTCCTGGCGGCGGGGGGCTCGCGATATGAATCGAGGACGCCCGCGGCGGCGGCCTGCCGGCCCAGCGGCGCACGCACTTCCACGTAATCGGAACTGCTAAGCAGATTGCGGCCTGCGAAGCTCCACCTCGCATTAAACGAGAGATAATGCAGCTACCTGCCGCGTTCGCCCTCTCTCTCTCACTCACTCCCTCTCTCTGTCTCTGTCTCTCTCTCTCTCTCTCTCTCTCTCTCTCTCTCTCTCTCTCTTCCTCCCGCCTTCCGCAAGCAGCTCAATGGAAACGTCACTTCTCGTTTATAACACACTTCGCTTCGGAAAAGCGGAGCTGAAAATCCGATTTGAGAGATGTGAGATTACCCAGTGCACTCGTTTGTTCGTCGAATATTAATAAACATCTTTATTTAGGTTACTGTGTAAAGTAATAGTTTGCGGATGGTGTCCAATAAAGATAGAATCTGGTTCGCTCGATAAATGTTAATAATGGGAGACCCATATTAGGTTAATGCGTTTGCGTTTAATGCCCGGCAGAGGCCAGGTGAATCGATCGTCGTGGGGGGAAGGGGGAGGGGTGGAGGGGGCCCAGAGGAGATCGCGTCGTTCGCGGACATTTGCACCGAGTGGATGGAACACGGAGAAGGGTGGCGTAGGAGAAAAGAAACGTAAGGTGGAAGAGATGTTTGAAGGTTGAAGTAAGAACTTGAAAAGATGAAACAATAGCTTCTGAAGCAAAGTGAACTAATCGCAATTTTTTTCGCAAAATGGAAAAAGAAATAAACCATATGGGATTTTCTAAGCACCACTGAATCTATTTTCAATATTTATAGTTGAAAAAAAAAACCTTTGAAAATAGCTTCCTAATTTTCACTAGAATATATTTATTTTAAAATATCATATTGGCTATATGATTACGCAATTATGATTTCTGAACAGATTAGTCTGAATTTTGGGTTTAAATTCCTCCAGAACTCTTATATTTTCCAAATTTGCCAAATTTTTCTATGTATTAACTACCACTTTTAAAAGAGAGTTTGTTATCAATGTTTGTCGACACACTAACTTCAAATCGAATATCCAAATTATTCCAACACTCTCAAGTTTTACCAGAAAAAATTACTATACTTCTGTAAATGAAACATTAACTTTAACTCGAGGTATAAAATATTTTGAAAGCATAGAAATCCCTTATCTGTGTATTCTCTAAGCCTGAAATCTAGAAGAAGCAAATAGAGAGCTGGAAGAATGATAAAAACTGGAAACAGATAAGAAAAAGAACGAGGACGCAAGTATTTATTCCATTGAGCATGTATCCCTGTATAAGAAAGAAGAGTTTGTCAGAAATAAAGAATAAACAAAAGACAGAGAAAGAAAGGACAGAACATGATCATAAGTTATTTTACGCGGTCTTTACCGGACGAAATTAATTAAGCAGAACACGCAGATTGTGCTCTGAGTTCTATAAAAAATAATGTACAAGATAAGCACTATTAAAAGAGTAGAAACAGCGGATAGGATTTCCGACACAGAGAGAGTGAGAGAGAGAGAGTGAGAGAGAGAGAGTGAGAGAGAGAGAGTGAGAGAGAGAGTGAGAGTGAGAGAGAGTGAGAGAGAGTCAGAAAAGCCCGAAGCAGACGTTTCGAATTGCAGGGTTCCGCCATCCCTGGGAGCTTCTCCCTCCAGGCCCTGCGACAGGCAGACGGCGACTGGCAGGGACTCCCTCTCACCTGCGCGCCGGTCGCGCCCACTTGTTTGCCGGGGGCGGCGGAAAAAGCGGAGAAAATGACGGCGGCTTTTCCAATTGCTAAATTGCTCTGATCGGTAGTTTTTCGTGATATCTCCGATCAACACCAGGGGAATAGTAGGAGGAGTACCCTACCAGTAGGAACCAGTGGCAGCAGTACCCTACCAAACGGGCCACGGACCGCGCGCGATCTTTCCTTCCTCTTCCTTGTCATATCCTCTCCCCTTTCACACACACACACACACACACACACACACACTTACACTAACATGCAGTACACTACCACACATTCCCGGAGACAGGTCGGGAGCTTAGAGTTGTCGCGACTGGGGGCAGTGACCCGCTGGTAGGAGATACCTGGTTGGGGAAAACCATCTGACGGATCTGGCCATCCAGCGGGGAAAGACCACCGCTACCTCCCGAGCAAAACACATACTACACTTAATGGACTAATAACCATAGTAGTTGACGCGCCCGAAGTCACTGTCAATCAATCGATAAATCAATCCAACTGCTAAACCGTATGAATAATCGGAACAGATGTAGAACACGCATACTTTATTAACTAGAAATAGTTAAGTTTTGTTACGCAAGTCAAATGAATCTGTAGCTACAGTTTGGCATAAAATGCGTCGGAAATGTTCATTGACTCAGTGATGATGGATGTATTAATCGCAAACGCTAAAAGCCGGCGGTTTAGAAATGCGCAAGCGAAGTGAGCCAAATTGGCCTTATGAATTCGCAATAGTTTTGCTAAGCTTACTTTTACCCAACTACATTAGCAAGTACAATTTTTTCAATCACTGTCCATTGTATAGCGCAAAACGCACGAGTTCCGTTTTCCATATTCTTTAACTGATTACCTGCAGGCGAGCCGACCGACCGGGCTGATAAGAGACCGCTGATTATATCTCTAGAGAGCTCGCACATTTGTGACATTTGCGATTAAACATTCCACTGGAAAATCATATTAGCGAGCGCGATTGGTCGCTCATCATTATAACTTTAATGAAGGCATTAGATGAGGACAGCTCTTCTGCAATGGGACGCAGGTTAGGAATCCGTTGCTGAGGGCACCGCCTCGCGGATGGGGCAAAGGTCTAGCCCTTCAATGTGACGTAAGGAGATTAAAGTCTAAAGGGAACGTTCTCCATTTTGTTAGTATTTTATTGCAAAGTTCTTTTAGTCTTCTTGTTCGAAGGATTAGGATTTTCATAGGTTTCCGGCTCGTGAGACCAAGTATTGTGTTGCGAGGTCTTTCAACATTCTTTCTCTACTTTCTTTTGTTTTCCATGGCAGCATCTGTTTAATACCTTCTCTTTCTTCGAGTATTGTTCTCGTGTGTTTTCAAGAGCGATTAGTTGCCTGTCATTGTAACTTCAAGGCAGTAAATGAGGTTTGCTCTCCCGAATAGCGGACGCGCCGCTGTGGCGACAGTCACAAGGGCGTAAATAAGGGATCCGCAGGGAGCAACAAGATTCGCACAACGGAGGAAGATTTATTATTCCGGACTTCACAAAAGGCCTCTGTCTTAAAGGATTGATTGATTGATTGAATTTGTCGTATTTCCGGGCACGTCAACTGCTTCGGTCATTAGTCCCGTTAGTGTAGTGCATGTTTTCCCGGGAGATGGCGGTGATCTTCCCCCGCTGGATAGCGAGATCCGGCGCCGACCTACCGTCGGCTAGTGGGGTTTCCCCCTAAACAGGACTCTCCCACCAGCGGGGCACCACCCCCAATCGGGACAAACTCTCAGCTGCCGACTGGTCTCCCGGAATATGTAGTAGTGTAGTGCATGTTAGTTGAAGTGTGGAGGATAGGCTAAGGAAGAGGAAGGAAGGATCGCGCGCGGTCCGGGGCCCGTTTGGTAGGGTACTGCTCCGGCATTCGCCTGGTGTTGATCGGAGAAACCACGGAAAACTACCGAACAGAGCAACCGGCCACTAGAATTCCCCTCCAGACTGCGACTGAATTCGACCTGGCTGAAAAGCTAGCCACCATCAGAACTCGAATCTAGGACCTCCCGGTCAGAGGCGTCGCAGTGGCATCAGTTGATGCACTGAGCTACCGCTCCCGGTGAACTACAACGGTCAAACCTGTGGGTCACCATTCTTTAGTATTTCAGATGACACTACCAGCCGACCAAAATTGGTCATCGTTTGTGTGGTGGTAGCACGTTTTGTCTCGGTTTCCATCATTCGTTATATCATTCACTCTCCCAGTGCACTTGCGTAAGGGAGAGCGACGAGTCCTCCGCTGAGGCAGCCGCACCGCGAATGCCTCCGGGGCGCCTGCGGGGTTGGGTTGCGTCCCGCCCCGGGACCTCCGAGAGCTGCATTGATTGGCATCCATCCCTTCGGGCACCTTTCACGCATTTTGAGAGCAGCGTTGAGCTTTGAGAGACCGGTGTCAACACGATTCGACATTTTTCACGGGACTTTTTGACTGATTTACTTACAGCTTCTTCGGTTCGTATAAATGAATGGACCTGATGTAATAATCGTAAATGAATCACCAAAGCGACTACAAAATTATTGTCAGGAAAGAAAAATATTAAACATATTTAGGAAGTGTCTCATTGTTTGTATAACATTTGAGGAATGAAAATGAATTCTGCGTTTCGTTCGATTAATACTCCGTTCGATTTATATTTTATGGGCACAGCAAATGTAATGGCTATTAATTTGTTAGTGTACCAACTGTTTTTATTGCATGAGACGGGCGTGTTCCTACCCTCTGTATGGTGAGATCCGGCATCGATGTCGGTTTTCAGGGGATTCCCCCATCCAGCTATCTCCCTCCTCAGGGCATCCAAGTTCTAAGCTCTCGACTGGTCTCCCAACCAGGGTGACAGTATAGTGGATATAAGTGAAATTGGAAGTGCGTATGTGTTAAAGGGGAGAGGAGAGAACACGAAAGGGACGGGAAAGATCGCGCGCAATCCGGATTGACAGATTGGTTGGTTGGTTGTTAGTGATTCACGGGCGTCAACTACTATGGTTATTAGTCCCGTAAGTGTAGTGCGTATCTTTGATCGTGAGGTGGCGGTGGTCACTCCCCACTGGATGGCGAGGTCCGGCACCGACCTACCGTCGGCTAGCGGAGTTTCCCCAACCACCTTTCTCCCACCAGCGGGACAAGCTCTAAGCTCCCGACCGCTCTCACAACATGTGTGGTTGTGTAGTGTATGTCGGTGTAAGTGTGTGTAAGGGGTGAGGATAGAACAGGGAAGAGATAGGAAAGATCGCGGTCAGTGGCCCGTTTGTTAGGGTACTGCTCCGCCATTCACCTGACGTTGATCGGAGAAACCATGGAAACTACCGATCAGTACTGCCGGCCGCTAGATTTCTCGTTAATGCCAAAGCCATTGCATTTCAAATGTATAGAGGTGAAGAAATTATCATTCGTTTTTATTGGACTCTCACTTAAACTCTGGAAATATTTTCGTATATTAATTGCTTACTACATATTATTTGAATGTGATTCTAGAGGTCTTTCGACTCTGTCTTTGTAAGCAAGACTCCGTGTAGTAATCTCTCTTCGTCTCCGGCCAGTGCGCATCTAAAAGGGTTGCACCTGAATGCGCTACCGTTTGAACGGTTCTTTGAAAGGGCATTTTCATGCGCATGCCTCATCAGATTTTTTCAAAAGGATGATATCGCGATTCCATGAAAAGATGTTCTTTCCTGAATAGGGTTTACTTATTGCAATCTCTTTCATCCTCTTTTTATAATTTTATTTCTCATTAATGGCGAATCATTCATGAAACGGATGTTCTGGAATAAGACTGAAACAGAGCACTATCCGGTAACACATCAAAGCATGGGTTTTACATATTTCATATGGAGTTAAATTCGCTGCATTAGACAACATTCTTGCTGGATATTTTGACCGCACAACCTGTACGCTAGCCCTCTAATTATAATGGACCGCTTCTACACTAGAGGTAGAAATCAAATATGTGGTCTTATTAAATCAAATACATAAGATCGCGGTATGATATCAGTTGTACCTTTGTCAGTAAATCTGAGCCATTTTAACGCAATACTAGTCAAATAAACGCTAAATTAATTATTGTCAGCGAGACTTCTTCATTGTATTGAGAGTTAATGATTTATCCAAAAATGAAGCTGAAAGTAGAGAATAGTTTTTAATTTAAAATTGATTATAATTGGGTACAATAATATACAAAACAAATAATTCAACCTATTCATAAACAGCACATTTATTGAAATTCTTTACTGCTATTAACATACAATGTAGGCTTTCACGGCCGGTTTCTAAATTATTTGACATTTCCGGGTTTGTAGGCCGTGGTCTAACGGAGACTTGTCTATACGTTTCGCCTGCAACTCTGGCAGGCATCTTCAGTGGCGTTGCTGGCGGGGGCGAAGTGTTCTGCCTGGCAGCACCGCGTTGACATCTTTACTGCTATCTTAGTACTTTTACGGGCACGTAACGCTATTTGCACAAACCTAATATATCCACTGATAGGTCTATTTCATTTTCAAAAATTATCGTATGATCTTATTTCAAAATATAAATTATCACTAAATATTATTTGGACGGAGTAAAAATAGGGCGCATAATGAAAAGGAACATTTATTAACATATTCATTTTTTTTAAATATCGAAAAGGGCAAAATGCTGTCTGCGATTTTTAAGATGGGGTGTGAAAAGAGACATTTAATCTCCAGAAATGAAGTAAGAAACCACAACAAAGTTGCCGCAATGGATTGAAAGAAACTTAATGAAGGAATCTGGTGGTGATGGGATTCAAATACCCAGAGGAACATTACCATAGTTTTATCGAGATACTGTCTTTTTGAATTCAACAATACACTCCAACTGTTCAATTCAGATGGATGAAATTCATTACTGCTCATTAATCGTAACGGGAAGTTGTATAAGACTTGTAATAAAAACACCTTTATCAGATGTACTCGCAGAACACAACTGGAGGCAGCGGTTGGCTATTTTCCTTGAACACGCCCTGAAAATGGGTCTGGCGTCAAACACTTCCGAAACATTCCGCCCAACTCCTGACTACATCGCCAATCTCCATCAATTGTGTGCCACATTTCTATAATACCTCTTTCTACGTCTTTTTACCAAGTATTTTTGAGGCAGTAGGAGTGGACATTGCAACTCTGTCGCCCTTTATCACCACCACCCCTTTCAAGGAGTGCGGCGTTTCTGACTGAAATACGCGATCTCAAATAAATCACCCTAGGAACACAGGTAGGGCTCATCACCAATTAACAGCTACCAGCTCCGAGAATTGTACCAGCTGCGATGGCTTAATGTAAATGCAGTTTCCTCTGATGCATCGTTGAACGCGATGTCCTGGATTTTATTTATTTATTTAACATACAAAACAGTTAACAACTGTGTGACGTGCTATGGGGATAGGTATATTCTGAATACGTTTTCTTATTTCTGAGATCCCTACCCTAAGCCATATACAACTTTAAAACTGAATACAGATGAAAATGTTCGCACGGGTTAATAAAAACAACTTGCAAGGAGAAATCAGCTTTAGATTTGAGCTCTTAACCTTCATTCGTGAAGGAATCGACTTCCTGACACGACATGGAGAACGATAATTTGAATAACTATAATTCCCACTAATATATTAGAAAACGTGCACAGGTAATGAAGTTACATTTATGTCCAGAAGCAAAACGAGGAGCCATTTCAGCATTTGCTCAAAGGATCGGGGAAACTGGTCGAAACAACCTGATTGAAATGGGGGATATTGACCCAGAAGTTGTACTTGTTACACGTTGTTTAGAACTATACTGTACGAAAGGTAAATAATACATTAAATATCATTGACTATTTCACTCTGGTCTGTCCGTGCCATAGGTAACCAATGCTAAGTAAGAATATATTCAAATTCAACCAATCCCAGACTCAACTTCCTACAACTTTAATAAATGTTCTCGTCAGTAGCTTTGTTATAATTGTTTTTTAAAGTTTTCTTAGTATTTACAATCTAAACATATTTGAAATCATTTTCTGCATGAAACTGTTATTCACATTTTACTTGATTTTAACTTATTCCAGGATGCAGTGATAACTCGGAGCTGAATGAAAGTTTCACGTATTCTGGTAACAATGTTGTGTTATATTTCTCTTTTTCGTAATTCCTAGGGTTTTAACTATCCATTCGAATCATGTAATATCTTAATTCGTAAAATAGTCACACTAAATATCACTCGAAGTGCTGTGCTAGCCAATAAAAATAATATTACTTCCCATTTTGATACTCGGTATAGTCTCTAGTATGTATAGAGACTGTTATGCAGCAGAAAAAAATTTAATTGAAACTTAAACTTGTGTATCAATTTTAATCGTTTAATGTCTTCTGGCAATGCGTTGTAAAATAATGTGCATGCTTTTTATGTGAAATGTTTGTAGTGCTCTGTTGATACTGTCATCTGACAAATATTATTACTACGGCGAGTGTTATAGTTATAGTCATCAGCGTTTGCTGCTTGCCCCCTTGAGTAAGTCATTTTTGACAAAAACCACTGAATTGGGAAATCAAGAGACAATGTAATGATAAGATTCCTAGATTTATAAAGAGAGGTTTACAAAAATTACGTCGGTGGGATTTGCATATTATTCGAACAATTCTTTTCTTGTAATATAAAAGTGTGGGAGCGATAAGATATATTTCTCCAGATTATTACGCCATCTTTCATGTGGGAATGGAGATTCCCAAAGAAACGATCAGTTATGAAGGCTAGCTAAATTAGAAAGAATTCTGAACGCGTAGCATAATGAACGTTGGAGCCCCGATTTTGAGCCAACGGATGCAGATTCTTGACATAAGCTATGTATCTGGGTAGAGTTCAACCAATATCTGGGTGGCGGGAAGAATTCTAGCGGCTGGCTGCTCTGATCGGCAGCTTCCTGTAGTTTCTCTGTCAACGCCAGGCGTACACCGAAGTGAGACCGAAACAAATGAGCCATATTCCGCGCGCGACCTTTCCTTCCTCATTGATATCTTCCATCTATACACACTTATATGCACTGCACACCGCACGTCTTGGAAGACAAGACAAGATGCGAGCTTAGAATTTGTCCCGCAGGAGCCCCGCTCGGGAAGATACTTTAAATAACAAGCCGACATGTCAGCGTTGTACCAGCGGGGGAGGAATACCGCCACCTCCCGGAATACATCATACACTACACTCACAGGACTAATGAGCTCCCTAGTTGACGCACCCGGAAACAGCATTCACTCCCAGATTGGTTTTGTTAAAATATGAATGAATCGCCACCCTGAAAGAGAGGTTACTGCCACCGCTAGATCGGATCCAACACGAGATGACTCGGTCGAATTCGAGGGTCGGAGGTCCACTTTCGGCTGCACCCCTGACCAAGGCACTAACGACGTGCGTACAGTTGAGAAGCTCAAGAAGTGGGTTGGGCCAATTCTGAGAAGAGTGAGTGTATGTGTTAGTGTAAGTGTGTGTGTAAAGGGAGAGGATATGACAAGAAAGAGGAAGGAAAGATCGCTCGCCGTCCGTGATCTGTTTGTTAGGGCACTGCTCCGGCATTCGCCTGGTGTTGATCGGAGAAACCACGGAATACTACAGATCAGAGTAGCCGGACGCTAGAATTCGCCTCCAGACAGCGACTGAATCCGATCTAGCTGAAAAGCTAGTGTCGAAAATCCTGCCGCCGTGAGGAGTGGGAACCTAGGACCTCCCGGTGAGTGGCGCTGCAGTGACATCAGTTGATGCACTGAGCTACCGCTCTTGGTGCACTGGGTGGGCATTTCCAATCTTAAGAAGAATGATGTTCTAGAAAATAGTGTTACCCCGTAGCGTTAAACCACTGCATACCCTTTGACCCTAACGACGTGGGTAACGCTAGGAAACTAGGACCAAACACCGTGTGAGCTTTTCTAATCCCTCACAAGAGTTTCCACCGGCGTCCCCATCCGAGGCGCCACACTGTAGCCGGAGACTCGCTTCCTATTACGAAAATTCTGCGCGACCTCAATCCATCAGCGCCCCGCCCTCATATCGCTTTGCGTCCACTCGGCGTACCCGCCTTCCTCATCACGGCCCCCTTTTTTAACGCCGACTTCCGCCCTCTACTCGCTTTCGAACATGCATCTTCCCTTTGCCGCCCGCTCGGCTAGACGCTATGAGGAATCGGAAGATCAATCTTTTCTGGCATGCACGGTGTCAGGTGAGTAAGTGATGTGGGTGAGCAAAGCCGGGCCTTCCGCTTGGAATGATTACTCTCTCACCTTTACTTTAGGTTGCTTTCTCTTTTAACCTGACGACGCCATTGTCTGTTGGTTGATCCATCTCCTCCTTTCAAGGACTTTGTATTATTCACGTTCTGCCACTTCCTGATTTAACTTTCCTTGTGAGCGTGTGTGTCCGCGTGTACGGTGGGTGTGCGCGAGACTGTATGTTTTATGCTTTCCTTTCAATTTTACTTCCTCCTTCGAATAAACACCTAAAATGTATAGATACACAAATGAGTATTTCCTTCTCTGAGGAATTTTATGTTGCTGCATTAAGCTTTGAGAAAGGAATCCGAAAATTTGATGAACCTCTTATTGCATGCTTCTCTTTGTTTGTATGTCCGGAGGAAATGATTACAGAAAAAAATTCAGGTGCATTGAAACCACCTCAAGGGCTTTGTGCATGCGTTGCTTCTCAGTTTACAATTAGAGAAACATGGAAACTAAGGAATTACTCACAACAAGGGATTCGAATATATTGCTTTCTTAATTTCAATCTAGTTTAGTGTGGCGTCGCCGACGCTGTAAATTGTTTTAAATGTACTTCCATGTTTTGAAAATTTCTTTCATACTACATTTCTTTCATTTTTTTATTATTATTTTTATTTGTATATTGTTTGACATTACATTGTTCAGTTAACATATTAACTGTGCAAATGTTTGATGGACTTAATATATCTTATCCTAACTTAAACTAACTTAAAATTATACACATTACAATTATTTTAAAAACTATATAGCGGGAGAGGAAGCAGGAAGCACCTCAGATAAGTATTATTCCAGGTTTGCGAACATTTTATAGAATGAGTGAAGTGGATAACTGTTTTTAATTCTTGTTGGATAATTGGGGTTTTTGCCCAGTTCATAGAAGGATGATGCTTGTATTTGGGGAAGGGTTGTGTAGAAGTTGTGTGCAAGATAGGCTATTTGATTTTTTGTTGTGTTTATATTCAAATCATTATGTAGTTGGTTGTTACTGATGAACCAAGGTGTTTTTGTGATTAATGTTTAATATTTTATTTTGGATCACTTGCATTTTGTTTAGATTTGTATTGGCAGCGTTGGTCCAGATGGGACAAGCATAAAGTAGAGTCGGCCGGATTATTGATTTGTAGAGTAATAGTGCATTAGAGGTGGAGAGGTGGCTGTGTTGATTCAGTAAGGGTCGTAGTTGAATTAGTTTAGTTTTGGCCTGCTGAGATTTTACCTCTATATGTTGCTTCATTTCTTTCATGCCTAGCTTTGTTCAAATATGTTCTTCCAGTATCTGGCATTGAACTAACCAACGAATCGTAGTAGCTATTAATATTATACTTCCTTTTAAAAATTCCCAACACCCCATGACTTTGTGTATTACCTCCATACGGGATACTAACCAGTAATATTGCAATTTTAAATTTTTGATGGTCGTAATAAATACTTGCAAATATGAAAATGCGAATAGTTAAAAATTATCAGAGTTACATTGTAAGTTTTTTTCTAATGTGAACATAAATGATCACCTGTAAGCTCTCCTTCTGCCTTATTCTCTATTCCTATTGTAAAATCATTCTCAATTAGTTCGAAAAATTCAGAGGCAATAGCTTCTACAAATACATTGGATTCCCCTGATTTGCTTAATACATTCATATTTTTGTTCCCTAAGTTTTTAAGATTTTAAAACTCAACAAACTCAGTCTGATTTGTGTTCTGAAGAGGAATATATTTAAGCATTGAAAGGATACTATTTTGTATGTTTATCTGAATAAGGTCAAAAGGTGTTAAGTAACATTAAAAAATAAATAATCGATACTGGCACTCTTAAAAAATGTATTCTCTAGTATTATACTAATATTTCTGTTTTTTATTATTTATTTAATATTCTTCATATTCAATGTTCCAAGGCAATTTGCAAATTTATTATAAAAATTACCATTAAATACTTCGAATATTACAAATTCCGCGGCACAATTTTCATATCATATTGCTAGTTTGTAAACAATCAGGTTACCAATCCCATGGAAGAAAATTATGGTGCCATGCTGAAAATAACCACGGGGTATTGGGTTTGCTTGGCCCGTTGGCCTAACAAACGGGCCAAGGACCGCGCGCGTTCTTTCCTTCCCTTCTTTGACGTACCCTCGTTCCGTACTTACACACCTTACACTAACGTGCACTACACTACCACACATGCCACGCGACCGGTCGGGAGCTTAGAGCTTGTCCCGGCTGGGGCGGTGCCCCGCTGGTGGGAGAGTCCTTGTTAGGGAGAAACGCCACTAGCCGACGGTAGGTCGGCGCCGGATCTCGCCATCCAGCGGGGGAATATCACCGCCATTTCCCGAGAAAAAAAATGCACTACACTTACGGGAATTAAGCAATTGCCGCGCCCGGAATCATTAATCAATGAATCAGTCGTATATCAATTTAGAAAAGGGAAAATCAAAAAATTAATCAAATTTGCTGAAATAGAATGTTTTATTGCGTAGGGCTATGAGGTCCGTTTTGAAATGTTCATGGGGGCCCCCTGGACTCCATTTTGCGTTCGTCTTCGGGTATGGTACTCGTCTATCCGCACCAGTCAGTCAATTGAGTTAAACGTTCTTCAACCCTGCTCCGTAGTAAGAGAGAAATTGTAAGGGTTGTTCGTCCCAGAGCTGCAGCGTACGTCAGCGTAGTGGAATTGGAGTCTTCTTCTGCGAAGGGAGAAGAACCGGAGCCGCAGCCGTTGTTTCCCAGAAAAGAACCTGCATCACATTTTCATGGAAGGACCTAAGCGATGTCGGAGGAAAAGGATGGGGGCAGGGTGGCGCCAGGCGGGGTGCGGTGGGGTGGGGCTGGGTGGCGCGAGGTGAGCCGGCGCGGGGCGAGGAGGCATGGTGAAGAGAGGGGAAGGGAGGGGTGTGATGAAGGGTGGAGTGGGTTGGGGTGGCGCTGTATGGGGCGGGGAGGGGCGGCGCAGGGCCGGGCCGGGCCGGGCCGGGCCGGGTCGGGCCGGGCCGGGCCGGGGTGGCGCGGTCTAGAGTGGGGCGGGGCGATGAGGAGGGGCGGGTTGTGTGGGTTGAGGTGCCGCGGAATGTGGAGGGGAGGGGCGGGGCGGGGTGGGGCTGGGCTGGGCCCGCGCCGGTGTGGCGCGGTCTAGGGTGGGGCGGGGCGTGGGGGGAGCGGTGTGGGGTGGGGCGGGACGGGGTGGGGCGGGGCGGGGCGGGCAGGGCGGAGCGGGGCGGGGCGGGGCGGAGCGGGGCGGGACGGGACGGATTTTGGGTCTCAGAGGACGCCAATCAGGACGAGGTACCCTGGAGCTGGGAGGAAGAGACGGAGCAGCCGCTGGAGCTTGGAGAGGGGGCGGGGTCCGGAAGCGGATTGAAGGTAAATACCGCGGAGGGTGTGGCGGCTACAGGTGTCTCGGTGTCAAAGGTGGTGGGCGAGCGAGAACATTTGCATGCAGCCAGAAAGTAGAGAATTAGAACAGCAGAATATAAACTGGCCAACCAGTTTGGACTTCCTTGTATTAGTTTAAATCTAGTGATACTACAGCTGCGTATATTCTCTTCTATTATGTGTATCGGTTATATAATGTCTATTGCTATAAACGTTCTATTTACTAATTTTAGTTGCGGGCAGAAATTAAAATAATTATCTAGGTCACCGCATTGTTATTTTAATTCGAGCATCTCAGTTAATTACTAACACATCTATATTATTAATTTCCAATCCGCAGAGAAATTGGGATCCTCTGGACATGTATGAGTTATCTATGGTTGGTTTCATTAGATCCCCGAGAACTCTGAAAAATACATAAATAATGAATTGCTTTCGACTTTGTCAGCAAAACTCAAATATTTAGATGTGTTATTCTGTCTATTTTCAAAATGCGCACACCGACTGGATTCTCGCACTCAGAGCGTCATTGCTTATGGCACAGCTGATGCCATACTGCAGCAAGGCTTTAAAGAAGAAACCGCGCAGAATAAATACTTGCTAATCACGTATTACGTTACGGAACTTTTTTTTTGGAATATGAAGTATGAATAAGAAGGAACTTGGAATAAGAAGGAATATGAATCGTTTCCGTTCTACTACAGAATTTTATTGCAGTATTCGTGAAAACTATTTTTGCTAAAATATTTTATTTATTGCAAAGTTATAAGAAACTATTTCATCTGTTCTTGGGCTGCGAGCATGTTACCTTGGGGAAAACCATCTTGCGTGGCTTCTTTTAGCAGTATTTTTACTGCAGCAGGCCACTAATGCTGAACCCATGGTTGCAGTATCTCACGTGTTGTGTGGTCAAACAATGCCGTTTCAGTATCATTCACTAGTTAAATATGAAGGACAATTTTAAGGTTAAAGGAAGTTTTAAATGTCAGATAATCGATGCATACTATTATGAATACCTATCATTATTTTTCTAACATCATACTAAATATATGTTGCACATTTAAAAACTATCCTTTAAAGAATAAATTCATGAATGGAGAGACTATCAAATGATGAAGAAAACTTGAAATGTTCAAAGGAAAACCGGGAGCGGTAGCTCAGCGCATCAACTGATGTCACTGTAGCGCCTCTGACCGGGAGGTCCTAGGTTCCCACTCCCACGGCGGCAGAATTTTCGACACTAGCTTTTCAGCTAGGTAGAATTCAGTCGCTGTCTGGAAGAGAATTCTAGCGGCCGGCTGCTCTGATCGGTAGTTTTCCGTGGTTTCTCCGAACAACACCAGGCGAATGCCGGAGCAGAACCCTAACGAACGGGCTACGAACCGCGCGCGATCTATCCTTCCTCTTCCTTGTCATATCCTCTCCCCTTTCACACACACTTACACTAACATGCACTACTCTACCACATACTGCGGGAGATCAGTCGGAGGCTTAGAGCTTGTCCCGGCTGGGGCGGTGCTCCGCTGGTGGGAGAGTCCTGGTTAGGGGGAAACCCCACTAGCCGACGGTATGTCGGCGCCGGATCTCGCCATCCAATGGGGGAAGATCACCGCCATCTTCCCGGAAAAAAATGCACTGCACTAACGGGGCTAATGACCGAAGCAGTTGACGCGTCCGGAAACACGACAAAATCAATCAATCAATCAATTCAAAGGAAATAATTCATAGTGCTATGGAAATACAGAAGGTTCAGGCCAGTAAGCGATTTTAATGACAGGTTGTATGACAAATGAGCATCGCCGAGGACCGCATCGCAATGCGAAAAATATTCTTCCGCCTGTCAGCTGAGTAGCCTTAACAGCTGGCCCATTCGCTGGCCGAGTTTTGTTATAATGTAATTTGTAATGTAATTTCAGTGCATGGAGGTTAGAAACAGTTTTCACGAAAAATTAATTTAATTCCGCTATCAATAATGATGAAAAATTGTTCGAAGTGCTCAAAACATTTCGAAATGCTGTTGAGAACATGTGTGATTGAGTGAATTAAACCATCTGACAGGAGTATGATAGGAATAATGCTGCAAAACTCCCAGTAGGCCTTGTAAAACTATTGGAATTTTGTTGGTACTTTCGATCTTGCGTGTTCAGATTATTCAAATTAATTTATGTACTGTACAATGTTTTGCATTATTATATCTGATATTTGTAATAGCTATTTCATTCTCACATTGTTCTTATGACATGACATAGCCTGTGGCAGTTATTGATCATTAACTTATAGATATGGTTAGTTATTTGTTCAGTGATTCTTGACTGGTAAAACAATGCTTAATTGTCATGTTAGTTATGTATAATTAACATGAAACTACTATTCATTTGCTGATTTCTTTTCACAATACTGGTTCTCCTGATTATACAACTTTGGAAAATATTCACACTACATTCAAAGATTTCTGTAGGAAAAAGGGTACAAGTTAGTAAATATTCTCAGAGTACAATTTGCAGAATTCTCAGGTAATTCAATTGATCAATAACATCGGGTAAATTTAAATATGGAAACCAATAGTCTGTTCTTAAAATTAAGATTAACAAGTGCTATGAATTATTGAAGTCTTGTCATTTAAAGGATATATAGAATGTTAATATAATCAAATTAATGAAAGATAAATTGATTTTCATTATAACTTAGCAAATTTTAACCTTAGAAATGAAAATTGAAACATTTCATACCTTCAATAACTTCATATCTATAAACAAAAGTCATTTAGAAGATGGGTATAAAGGTAACATAAAAAGCAAACATATAAGTGAAAAATAATTCCCTTTATTTGTATTGTTATTTATTTGAAGGATACAACATTTCCACCAAACCTATTTGAAGTTCAGTAAATTTATCCACTTCGATAATTTAAAGTCAAATTGTACAAAATCAAAATGAGCTTCCCAAGTCCTTTTAGAACATACTAAAATCCTAACAGTTCATGGCCTACTATTAACTATTTTGAGTGTCAGCCTACATTTGCCTGAGTGAGGAGTAAACTGTGTCAATTTTGAAAAAATTATACATTTGAAGAGGATAAAACAATGAATGATGTTGTATTGTAACATCTTATACGATAACACTTTATTTGTTATCAAACTAGACCTAACAGCCTAATTTGATAATTTCTAATTTTGTATTGCATTAAGATGTCTTACAACACAAGAAACTAAAATACTGCTCAAAAGATGAAACTTTTCATTAAGTCTGCATTTCTAACTTTTTTAGGAAGATATTTTCTACTACTTGAAGTTAATATTTGATGAGACTGAAAGAATGTTATTAGAATATGTTTTCAGCCCATTCATTCAAAATCAACACTACTTCACATACTTTCATTCACACATCATTTTACATACCTGATTCATAGACATCAAAATTAACTTCAAATAACTGAAAAATTTCTTCCTTTTAATAAAAAAAATTAGAATTATATAATAATTACTAAAAAGAATTTACACAGGAAGTTAACATGTGCAGACATAATGATGTGACTGATTATATCTTCTGAGAAGTATACCTACAAAACCTACTGATAAGGAGGGCAAATGCTATATTACTTCTGGGAAGCAAGCAAAGGACCATCCCGGCATCTACCTTAAGCGACCAAGGGAAACCCAGATAAAACCTTGTCAGGATGGTTGCTTAAGGCCAAACACACACAAGACAATTAAACATGCAATAATAATAATAATAATAATAATAATAATAATAATAATAATAATAATAATAATAAAAGATAAAGACTACTGCAATGCAATATATAATATAAAATACTACTACATATTCTATAGAATAAAATTAAATTTGTTACATTGTATACAAGAAATTCACAGTTAGGACTTTTAAACTTTTTTCTCAACCCCCCCGCTGCTCTTCACCTTCATAAGAACGACATTTGTTACACTACAACTCCCATCACCAACAAACCATTACAGTCCCACATGCTTTCTAACTACTTCAAGTACACTATATTTATTTTCAGAGAGAATTAAGAGTACATTCAGTTCAACTAATACATATAAACAGCTAGTCACAAGGAAAAGTAAATATAAATAAAATATTTCGTAAACATGAAGTGGTACCACAGACTGTCTCCCCAACAAAAAACACATTCTGCACACACAAACATATGTTTTGAGTTTTTAGGAGTTTTTCAGTTCTAATGCAGCACATATGTTCCTTTCTGAACATCATATATTTACAAAGTATTCGCTATTGGTCATTATTTGACACTATTTCAATAGTCACTATTTGAAATTCATCTGGATGTTGAAAGAGTAGTTGTGTCCTTGTTGATGTTAAAGATCTGAAGTATAAAATTTACATACATCTTATTTCATAAACGTTTGTTGAAAATTAAATTCTGATATAAAATCTATTAAAGTTTTACCAATATTGATGTATATAGATGACTCTGAGACACCTGTAAAGTACAAATAACAACAAAAGTAATAATGGTAAAATATATTTCAAAAGCCAAGATCAGCTTAAAAACAATTAAGATTCAACATTTCATCTTAAATACAATCATTTACTTGCCCATGATGGTGTAACACAGATTTGCAGCTTGCAACTCTGCACCTGAGAAGAATAAAAAAATTGTCAAATCTTTTTTCAAATCAATGAAATATACTGCATTGAAGATGTAATGATACTGACCATAACTCTCTTAAGTAGAGACACCAGAGGGCCGGGAATGGGAACAGCGAGGGGAATATCATCATCATCATCATCATCGAGTCATCGTGGATATTTACAATGACAGAAATCTCTGAAGCATCTGCCTAACTTCTACTCTCAATCTTCTTCTATAATTTTCTGTGTGTGCACATAATTTTTCCAGCTAAAGCAGAATAAAGGAGTACTTTATATTAACAACTTCCTGCAAAAGAAAAAAAATCAAGGCAATATTTTGCTTTTCATTTTAAGTCACTTACTTCTCCGCAGAAACCTGGTTTAATGCTTGCTTCCATTTTCTTGTCACTGCTTGGTGGTCAAAAGTGGTACCACGATGTCTCTGGTAGTATCTTTTGCATTGGCTCCATACCAACTCAATGGGATTGTAGTGGCAATGGTACGGGGGTAACCTCAGAACTTGATGACCAGCTTTTTCAATAATTTCATCCACAACATATCTGCACCCACATACACTGATATGATTTTTCAACTAATGACAACATTGGCAATCACATCATCATGCAAAAATAAAACTGCCTTATTGTATGTTTAATTCAACAAAACTTATGCTTATTTCAAGAGTACCTTTTCTGAACACTAACTTCAGAAGCTTTCAAAAGAAGACTCTTAAAAGTATGCTCAGGCATAAATGGTATATTGTGCTCACGAAGAAACTCCTGCAGTTCACTCTTCCTCCACTTGGATGATGGCCTTTTCACTTTCTAGAAAATTAGAAATGACAAAAGGATGTTTATTTCAATTTTATTCAAAAATTGTATTTCTTTTATACTCTCTTTAAATAAATATAAAGAAAGATAAATAATAGACAAATAAAAGAAATGCATCTATTGGTAATCTAGTTCTCTAAGAGACATTATTTTTACTGATTTAACTAAAATCACTGAACACAATTTAATATAATAAATTTTGTATTTCACCTTTTTTTGTGAAGTAAATAATTGTTGAAATAACCTCTTTACCACTGACTAGTTGCAAAACCTGTTTCATAATCAGTTATTTTTATAAAGGATTAAATGTATTCTTTGAAAGAATAACTTTTACATTTCTAAAAGAACACTTCTTGAAATTTCACTCACCAGCACAGAATGAACAGTGTGCTTTGTCCATTACAATAACTGATGGTTCTGGCAAACGAGGTAGTAATTCTCTTTCATCCACTTTTGGAACATTTCTGCTGTCATAGTTCCACGGTACTCATCTACTTCTTTGTCTTCGAGGGAAACAATAGTTCTGCATCCTGAATGAAACCATTTGCACCTCCTGCATGTAATACTACATACCTTTACCTTCATCTAAATTTTGCTACAGCAGCTCTTCTTACTTTTATCTTGCCATGACCGAGAGGCGTAACCTAAAGGATAGATTATTAAAAGCAATTACTAAAAATGATGTAGCAAAATAAAATCATATTAAACCACTATGATGGTGCTTCAAACTGGAGACACAATATTCATGACACTCATAAGTCATTACACTCACTGAAATAACTACAATTTCACAAATCATGCATTTCATTACATGCAAATCATGCCTTCTTGATTCACTTATGACTTTCTATACTATACAATAAAGATTTTCATACTTTTCAACGCTACAAAATTTCTTAGATTTTTGCTTGCCTTTTGAATAAAACCATGTTTCATCTAAAACACAAATTCAGAACCTTGAGCCTTCAGCTTCATATATTCCATCAAAAAATCTGATCTTGCAACAACAATATCACTTCTTTCCATTAGTGACCTGCGGTTGTCTGTCTTTTTCCATTCAAAACCCATGGCACGAAGCAGGTAAGACAAAGTAGTTCTCCCCCCAGTAAACCCTATATCTCTATCATGTTTGACTGCAGTCAAAATTGAGTTCAGAGTAACACTTTCACCTGAGAAAAATGTTGTATTTAAAAAAAAAACATAGGAAGTTGCTTACATGCAAATATAAGTAAATTACTTACCATTCTCATACATTAAAAAAACAAAATTGAGTTCAGAGAATTTCAACTGAAAAAGATGTTGTCCTTCTATTCCTGGACGCTTTCTTTTGGAGTCAGTGCAGTATCAGGTCTTGTTTCCAAAATCTGTGACAGTAAATTTAACATTATCAAGACAATTTCACCTGATACTTTTATTACAATTTTACTTACTTTTGAACAATGTGAGTTTCCAAATTCAATGCATAGGCAGTCTGGTCAATAACTGAAGAAGTTTCTATATTGCCTCACATCATCAGCTCTTCTACATATCTTGCAATAAAAAAGATGTCTTCTTGGCGTTGATGCTTCGTCACTTCTCCCTTCTGCGGTGGACTCATTGCTAAAGTTACTCATAAATTATTAATATTTCTAATAAACTACATTAAATATTATTACAAAAATAAATATCTTCTATAATAAATAAAGCAATTAAAATGCAAGTAATTATAAATTAAATATATTATAAATAGCTATTATTAATGTTATTAAACTGTAAATTTAACTTATTATTAGTTTCTATTGATGTTATATCTAATAACACAGTGAATTAAATATAATATAAAAATATTATAAATATAAAATAAATAATGGAAATCTCCGAAATATTTGGAGTGAAATCGTTCACGTCTCCTCTCGTCTGTGTCAACGATCTCACTAAGGTTCAGCAGGCGCAGAAGGGATCCGACGGGACCCCCGTGGGGGTAACGCAGGCAAAAGTACATAAAAAAGGGTCATAAACAAGCGTAGATCCTTGAAACTCTGACAAAAGGCCCGCCCTGGACTCGCCAAGAAAAGGAAAGTCCCGTTAGCTGAACCTCTCATTTCTGCAACGATCTCTCCAAATTCAAACTGAACGCAGTTCACGTAAATTATTAACTTTTAAAAATAGTTATCTTGAACCTAGTTTCAGAGTATTTCAACATCATCTTATTACTATAATACAATATTTTTCATTGAACTTTCTCCTTTGTCGGATTGACAATACATTAGGTTGTTCCACGGCTCCAAGACACGTTAGCCAACGTTCGCGAAATGAAAGCGAATCATTTCTGCATATTAATAGCCGACCACGCCCCCAGACGAGATCCTTGCGGTTTGGCGACAGTGGCTGTCAAAAAAACCGGTCACATGACTGAACGGTCTGTACCGAATGCAATGGCCAGTTGGGGCGGCGGGTACGGTGGCAAATATGGAAACCCACAGGCGACTAAATTTGGCAGTGAGGACGAAAGCAGTGAAGCGCAGGGGGGGGGCAGTGAGGGGGTCAGGCGGAGGCGCCGAGGGCGAGAGCAGGAGTACTAAGGGGGCAAGAGTCCGACGATCCAAGGGCGCACTAGGACAGCGTGGTGACGGACAAGCGATGGAGGAGGAACGATGTGTACGGAAAGAGCGGAAGGGTTTGGGAGTAAGGAACAACACTGAGTGTAGAGTGGACAGGAATTAAAATGACTCAAGAGGATTAAAGTGAATAAGGAGAAGAAAAACGAAGTGATGGGTGAACAGTTTTTATCCAAAAGACTAAACGACGAGAAGCGTTGGAAATTAGAATCAGAGAAAGAAGGATCTAAAAGGTCAAAATAGTTCCGTGAGCAGCCAGGAGGTAAATTATAAAAAAATCGTGAGTTGGAAAACAGAGCTGCAGAGCTTGAGAGCTCAAAACGGCGAGATGGGGACATGCGATGTGAGGCAACCCAAGACGTTAGAGGCAGCTGATGAGTGGGCAGCGCTCCAGGGAAAACCTTTGAGGAGGACCGCAGTGCACAAATGGGCGATTGAAGTGGAGAGTGTGAAGCGAGAATGGGAGGTGGTGTGGAACATGGTGCGGGCAGGGAGGCTGTGTGGCTGGTGGGTCGAACTGTGTGTGGGGGGAGGGATGGGGGCGGGCAGTGGGCCTTTCGAAGTGCGGGAGACGGACGGAGGTTCTAGAAAGGAAGTGCGTCAGGTGAAAAGAAACGAGACATGCCCTGCGCCCCCCACCTCTCCCCCTCTCTCCCCCACCCAATCGTTTCTCACGTGACCCCTTAACCGGTTTAGGTGGTTCAGAGCATCAGTTGATGTCTCTGCAGTGCCTCTGATCCGGATGTCCTAGGTTCTAGTCCCGACGGCGGCAATATTTTCACACTAGCTAGACACTAGGTCGAATTCAGCCGGCATCTCGAGGAGAATTCTAGCGGCCTGCTTCTCTCATCGGTGGTTTTTTCGTAGTTTATCCGATCAACACCAGGCAAATGCCGGAGCAATACACTAAGAGACGGGTTATGGACGGGAGCGATCTTTCCTTCCTCTTGCTTGTTTTATTCTCACTCCCTACTTACATACACTTACACTTACATGCACTGTACTTCCACACATGTCGGGTGAGCGGTCGGGAACTTAGAGTTTATCACGATACTCTTCTGGTGGGAGATACCTGGTTGGGGAAAACCCCGCAAGCCAGTTTGTCGGCGCCAGATCTCACCATCAAGCAGAGGAAGAAACTGTCATATCCTGTGATAAAACACGCACTATACTTGAGGGACTAACGACTTTGGCAGTTGACGAATATACTAATCAATCACGTGACCCTTTCATATCTTTGCATTGCGTCGATATTTGCACCTCAAGACACGTACTTCGTTACCTTCCACAGAATGTTCCCTGAAGTCTTCCCAATATACCTTCGATGCAACAATAATAGATATAATGAAATATAACACGAAGCGAACACTGATTACTTCATAAACTTCTCAAAACTTCCCTTTGCATCTTAACTCTCCCTTTGATGCTACCCAATCAACTCTTCCTAATGTCTTAGCTACATTTACCATTTTTAATTTTGTAAATTGCATATCCAAACTCATTCTAATTGTAAAAAGTACAATGAATTTAATGAACAGTCAGGGAAACATTTTTGGCACTACTCAGAAATACAGTATTACATCACTTTTCCGAATCCTATTCGAGCTGAATTATGCTCATCTTTTGCAACAAAGGATACAGAGTGTGCAGAAAAAAATAAAACCTTCTCTTATTTTATTCTGCCTAGGGAATTTTCTTGGAGCTCTGGTGATGACAAATATCAGACACTTACACTCTCGTCATTTTCCCAATAATGGGAGATTTTCAAATATTGCCCTATGATGTGTAGTAAATTCATTTCATTTAATTAGTTCAAAATACATTGTTACTCAGTAACATGGTCACAATTTGGATAGCTGTACGTCTGCGGAACATACTCTCCGATCGGCAGTGCATCCAACAAGGTGACGGGCAAGGTGACAATTATAAATCCATTTCATTCGTCAAACTCGCCAATCTTAACTATGATGTGGATGAAATGTAATTTCTTTCGTTCAGCGTGATTCCAACCAACTAACACGGACTAAGTTTATGAGAATTGCGAGAGCACCGCTCGCGTGGGATGCTCTTATTAGAATTAATTATTTCGCGATTTCCGAGACACTCTCTGTCCTCATTATGTTCGACGAAGTTACGCAGACTTCGCATGGATATTCTCATTATTCTGCGCACGATGCCTTGGAACAGAAAAGCATGCACTTGTAGACGCAACCCAGCAACACTTTCTTAGATTCTCTTTTAACAGGGATATGATTTTCCAAGTTTCTAAGATATCTATGTAATCACTAAATTTTCTGAGTTTGGGAAGAATTTTATAATTAATTTCAGTCTCAAAGACAGCAGCTTTCACTGAACGTACGGAGATTCGCAAATGGTTACACTTGTGCGTTAAGTTATCTTTATTTCCTATAAACTATTTCCTAAACTAATGTGCCGAATAAGCAAAAGTGTTTCCTGTTTTCAGGCCTCTCCTGGACTGTCGACAGTGCATGGTGCTAAATTGTTAATCACCCGTGCGTGCAAAGCTTGTCGCAAACGATCTGCCTCTTGTCATTGACTGCATGAAATATTTACTCCGACAAGGTTTTCGCGTTAAGCATTATTTTCCTGTTCGATTGCCTACAACAATATTCTCCTGAAGCACAGACACATTGACAGGCTGGACATTCGAAACCAATTGAACGATCTTGTGTTCACAGGCGCACATTGACAGATTCTGTGAAATATTTCGGTCTAAACATGGTTACTAAACTGAACTGGAACCAACACATCAACGTAGCGTAGTGCGACCTCAGCTTCATATTCTAATGCAAATACCTATTCACGTGCAAATACCTATTCACGCATATAAAAGTACAATAAGTGTGTTGATACTAATTGGAGTGATACTGTATGTTCACCTCAAACACCCCTGTCTAAATCATGGCTCACTATGCACGGTTGCATATAAAGTAAGGACTGTCTCAGCTCTAACCCCCATAGTCATAAATGACGTGAGAGATATATGTGAATAAATGCATTATTATTGTTAAAAATAATTATAACAATAATAATAATAATAATAATAATAATAATGTTGATTCAATTAGAAACAACTAAGACGACCCATTTTTTAATGACTACTTGACCAAAGGCGAACTTAGGAAAAAAATGACAGTTACCAAGATTGACGAAGCAAACAACATGTTTGAGAATAAGACGTTTCCTATGAAAATGAATAATGACATTTCCAGAAAAAATCTTGTTTTCTGACAAATTAACACCAAAAGTTTGAGGTTATGATTAAAAAAAAGGTGAAAAGCGAACTTCTTTTACTATTTTTTATGTTTATCAATATCATAGGTACGGATTTTTGATGGATCAGCCCATAATTTGATCAACTTAGGATGCTAACCAATTACGAGACGAAAGAAAAAAACAATCCATTTTGCATTTAGTAGATGTGTGACTGACAGTACCACTGATTACAAGGACCGCGCGTGAAGTAGACAAAGTTTAAATCAAGGAACCTCGTATAAAGTCATCTATCTTAACCTAACAACAATCTTATTCCATCACTATTCGGCTCACACGCGTGTTTCTGTGGAAAGGGAAACCGGAGACTGACTCTAATCTTTTTGAATAAGGGCACATGAGTTGTTTTGCGTGGATGACGCGTCTAAGCTATGTGGAGGCGCAGTGGAGGCTTCTTGTCTCCGCTACACAGCCTTCGTTGAGCCTAGTGCGGTGGCGCGCATTCGGCACTATTTATTAAGCTAGATCGAATTCCGTCGCTGTCTGGTGGAGAATTGTAGTGGACATTTGCTCTCATCGAAGCTTTCTGTTGTTTATCCAATCAATACCACGCGAATGTCGGAGCAGTACCCGAACAAATGGACCACGGACTGTGCGCCTTCTTCCCTTCTTAACCTTCGCTATTTTCTATTTACTGACACAGAAGCACACTCACTTACACGCACTTTCCTATCGCACTTGCCGGGGGATTATTTTCTTGTCCCGGCTGGGTCAGTGCCCTAATGGTGCGGATAACTGATGGGGCCAATCACACAATTCAAAGTGTAGGTGGGCGCCGGATGTCAGGTTAGGGATGTGCTCTTAACAGCTAAACTGTTATTTCTTAACCGTTAACGTTTCTTAACTGTTACGCCAAATAACAGTTATTTAGTTTATCCTGTTATTGGCTGTTATCGGTTGAAATGCATAGAACTGCAACCTACTGGGCCCAATCCGAACAACTACAAGCTTTTGTGGCAACCATTTTGTTCGATAACAGCTTCACTGCAGCTAAACAATCATGATTTGCCAGTGTTCAAATTATATTCATTAATACGTAATTCGTCATTATTACACACCATGTGCCACAATAGTTTTATATTTTATTGTATATACTACAACAAGATATTTGTCCTTTAAATTAAGTCCGTCCAATATGTTAACTTATTTTTGTCCCATTGCTGCTTATGTGAGATCAAGTAATATTTCCCTAGGTCCGATAAAATAAAATGAGTTAGGTCAAATAACCCACATTATAATATTTGATATTCGACAGTCATTAACACTTTAGCTATAGGTAAGCAAACACATTGTTTCTCCTCTTTACTATACACAAGTTGTCACTTAACTATACACAAGTTGCATATTTGAAAGAAAATTTTCATTCTGAACCCGAATCACTTTCATTTTAGTAATATTCTATATTCTATACACATTCGCTACACATTATATGAATTACTATTCATCCTTGGAAGTTCATCCAGTCTCGTTCATATCAGCTGCTTCTCTGTCCAAACATGTTAGGGAAAGTAGTACAAGGAAGCGCCGTAAGGTAGCTGCACAAGTATTACGGTGCGACCAACATTATTCGTTTTGTGTGGTTTAACTCCTTAGCAGTCGCTGCAACTGCTTTAACTCTTAGCAGTCGGCCATGTTAGGTTGCTGGTCATGGACCTGTTATTTTTCAACTGTTATTAATAACAGCTATTACGAGTAAGCTGTTTTTGTGACAACAGTTATTGAAGAAAAGCTGTTAAGCCCATTTCTATGTCAGGTCCCAGCGGGAGGACTGATTGATACATTAGTGATTTCAGGTGCGACAACTGCGGAGGTCATTAGTCCCGCAAGTGAAGTGAATGCCTTTTTCACTGGAAATGGCAGTGTTCTTTCCCCGTTGGATGGCGAAATTCGGTATCGAACTAGATGGTGACCTGCAATGTTTTCCGCAAACAGGTATCGCCCACCAGCGGGGCACAGCCACGTCCGAGACAAGCTCTAAGCCTCCCGACAAGTGTGGTAGTGCAGTGCATGTAAGTAAGGGGGTACGATACGTCAAGGAATGTAAAGGAAAGATCGAGCGCAGTCCGGGGCCCTTTTGTTAGGGTACAGCTCCGGTATTCGGTTGATATTGATCGAAGAAACTAAGGAGAAGTACCCATCAGAACAGGCAGGCGATATAATTCTCCAAACTGACTGTAATCGACCTATCTCTCTTCCTAGTGTGGAAAATTCTGCCACCGCCGGAACTGGAACCTAGAACCTCCCCGTCAGAGGCACTGCAGTGACATCAGTGGATGCCCTTAACCACCTCTCCAGGTAAGAGTGGTGAAAGGTAGAGAATCTCGTGTGACGGATGTGCGTGTGAGGGGAAAGGGGGCGGAACTGTAGAGCGAGGAAACAGGGGGAGGTCGAGCGGGAGAGAGGGCGGCGGCGAGACAGACGGATTGCAGAGTAGCTTGGTGGGTGAGCGGGAGGGAGGGCCTGTGCATTTGTGGTAGGCGAGTTGTTTGGATGCTGTTCTGAAAACCAAGTTATCTTGCAAGATAGTGAAGGCAAGCTACAACACACGGTGCATATTTTAAATAATATTGCGAAAATATACAATTTTAAAATTTCGACCTACAACACAAAAACAATGGCTTCTAAAGGCAAATTCCCATTTACAGCCAAAATTGTAATTGACAATAAAATTTTAGAACAAGTGAAGCATTTTGGTTACTTAGGTTACTATGTTACTTATGAAAAAGAAATGAATTTCGACGATAAATTAAATAAGTTGGGAAATATATATATATATATATATATATATATATATATATATATATATATGGAAACACTCACAGGAATTTAAAAAGGAAATCACGTAAAGATACACGTATAAAGTTTGTTAATACTGTTGCTGTTCCTATACTTGTGAATGGAAGTGAATCGAAAGTAGTCTTGGAAAGAGATAAAAGTAGAATTCAAGCAGCTGAAATGAAATTTTTAACAAGTACGCTAGAATATACCCTCCTAGATAAAAAGAGGAATGTGGATATAAGAAAATAGTTAAATATTACACTCGTGTTAGATAAAATACGTACTAATAAGAAAAAATGGTGCGAACATTTGGAAGGGATACCGAATGAGCGATTGCCGGCATTAGCTCTTCAATACATTCCACAAGTAAGAAGGGATGTAGGCAAAGAAAAAGTGGACACTGGAACAGGTTGAAGCCTAATCCTTGTTGGCAAACGAAAGAAGAGTTTTTCGGATGAGTGAATGGGTGGATAGGTGGGTGGGTGAGTAAACGACCTCGTGGGTAAAGGGTAGAGTGGCGGGGGTTTCGACGGGAGGGTGGATGTGTATGTCTGTGGGTCGGTACACGGGACTCGCAGGACTCAATGAGAGCAGGGGGTGCAGGTTGCATGAATAGCGTTGGCGCGTCAATGATGTTAAATGACAGCAATAGTTGGGATCTCTGTAACCGTAATTCGAACACCGGTCAATCCCATGACCAGAACGTGTGGTAAGTAACTGCCAAATTGCGGTACGACTTTTTCTCCAGTTGAAGTAATTAAAAGAATGTCGGTCGATTTTTTCCACGCAACATTGCTTCAGCTTTTAGCAGTCATCTATTTTGAAAACTGACGTATCTGAAGAATTAACATATTCTTTCTAAAATGTTTTCACATATGCTTAATTTCCAATAATCACTCCCATGATTTTAGAGAGTTTTTTCTCATAAAGTAGTACTAAATGAGACTGACTGAAAACTCGCATTAGTCTTTAACTTTCTATTTTTAGTATCACGGTTAAAAAGGAATACGAAAGACAATTTTATTATTTATACATTTTATTATTTATATATATACATACTGAAATAAACTGCAATTTGTTCAAACAAACTCAGTCGAGGAACCTGAAAAGCAAATATCTTTCTATCTTGCTACTTCATTGCTAGAATTGGCTCAATGAAAAATCATATATTCATTTCACAAAAACATGGAAATTTATTAAACAATTTAAAACAATTTTAGTATTGTATAACTTTACCCAATATAAAATTAAACGTTTGTCATGACCGTTCCAACCTTGTCTTCGCGCGCTTTTGGACCATCTTTATCCATCTCCGACGCCGCCGTCCTCAGGTCCAGACACCACCTTCTCTCTTCTTTTCTTGGAAGCACACTTCAATCACCGCTCATCAGATCAATAAACTATTTGCTGCTAACATTCCAGTCCAATTACTGACAACTTCGCCCAAGCCCTCAATGTCCCTCCAACTCGTTCACATGAAATATTTTAAGCTCCACTGTCACACTTAGTCTTCAAATTTTAATGTTCTCTCAATATCCATTCCCTAGTAGATGCTTACAAGTCCCCAAAGAAAAAAAACTCCTAACATTAATTGGAGCACGATCCGTTCATGAGCACGGCATCAGTCAGAATGAATGTCCCTCGTATTCTTTCAGCCCTGCAAAGCTCGGTTCATCTTTTCGATTGTTTATTTTCAGATAACACTTCGTACCTAGCCAATCCCTAAATTGCTTGCAAATCGAACTAGCCGTCTTCACGACTGTCACTGCTTTTTCGGCCAATCCCTGAATTCTATAGAGAATTAACTAGCCGTCTCCGCGATTGTCACTGCATGAATATGTTGACCTTGACGAAGGCTCGCTTACCGTTGCTATGCTAGCATATTCACATAATTTATCCCCTTTAATTGACGCCATTTATAATAAATATTGTACAATATTCAATGACATATTGGTATGTCACAATACAATATTATGTATTTAGAAGATTGATCAATGTTACTTTCTCAGTAGCCGATTGCTTCAAATTGCTCTATACGAAATATAATGACGATTCTCTCATGTTTTACTGAATTCACATTTCTAGAAACATCCGTATTGCTTCTCTACCGGGTACGAGTTGAAATAACCTTGCAATAAGTTCGTTGAACTATCTCCTTCTCCTTAACAATGCATTTTGGTCAGGTTCACAATATCCCAAAGGAAGAGCAATAAAATTGAAATACGAGCATTAAAATGTCTATTTTACTAAAAATGAACATCGGCTACTTCATCTTCGGGGTACAGACATATATATATATACATTTTTATAATAATTTTCGTTACATTCGCGCAGGCGCAATTCAACCACATTGAGCTCGCGCTCACATAACGTCGTTTCGTGTGCGAATCGATACCATTGCGCTGGCGTATCAAATCGTGCCCGCACTCGCCACTTGCCCGCCCGGGAAGGCCAGCGCTTCTGCGGGCACGGGCAACTTCCCCTTACTCCGCTCGCATTTCCCCTCCAAAACCAGAGGGGAGTGTACGCGCGCAAGCTGAAATGGCGCGAGGTGGATGGTTGGTTGTTTTTTTCGTGTTTCCGGGCGCGTCAACTGCTATGGTCATTAGTCCCGTTAGTGTAGTGCATTTTTTTTCTCTGGAGATGGCGGCGATCTTCTCCCCCTGGATTGCGAGATCCGGCGCCGACCTACCGTCGGCTAGTGGGGTTTCCCCCTAACCAGGACTCTCCCACCAGCGAGCACCGCCCCAATCGGGACAAGCTCTAAGCTCCCGACCGGTCTCCCGGAATATGTGGTAGTGTAGTGCATGTTAGTGTGTATGTAAGGGGGAGTGGATAGGACAAGGAAGAGGAAGGACAGATTTCGCGCGGTCCGTGGCCCGTTTGATAGGGTACTGCTCCGGCATTCGCCTGGTGTTGATCGGAGAAACCACGAAAAACTACCGATCAGAGCAGCCGGCCGCTAGAATTCTACTCCAGGCAGCGACTGAATTCGACCTAGCTGAAAAGCTAGTGTCGATAATCCTGCCGCCGTCAGGACTCGAACCTAGGACCTCCCGGTCAGAGGCGCTTCAGTCGCATCAGTTGATGCACTGAGCTACTGCTCCCGGTGCGAGGTGGAGAATAGTGGAAAAATATGAAAAATGTGTTTGCGAGATTTCTATAAAATAATCGACTTTTGAATTATGTTTATATTCCTTATTACTAACGCCCGTAGAATAAGGTTTTCTTCGTGCCTTGGCAACTGGCTTTTCTCGGGTTCCTTGATTCAAACTTTGTCTACCTCACGCACGGTCCATGTAATCAGTGGTACTGTCAGTCACACGTCTACTAAATGCAAAATGGGTTGTTTTATTCGTTCGTCTCGTAATTGGTTAGCATCCTAAGTTGATCAAATTATGGACTGATCCATCAAAAATCACAGTTAGGGGGAATTGAGTTCTTACAGAGATAAAACGTATTTCTTTTCTCATAATTAAGCTAAATGCAATACTACTTTTCCCTAACAGAAGATTTAATTTATGAATATTCTTAACTGCCGTCAAAACATTGCTGCTTTTAAATAATAAAAAAATTATTCTTAGCACTGTTCGTACATGTTAAAGTACTTTTATCTTATAATTCTTCAGTTATACTGCATTTTGGGAAAGAGCATTATTAATGTACGAGTAGATAAATTTTTTAGGGTTTATTTTTGTTGACCACGTCAACATATTAATGAAACATTTGAAAAAAAGTGATATATAAAGTTTTATCGCACCAATTCCTCTTTAGACTACGAATAGCATGGAGACAGTTTGTATTTCTCTCATTTTATATACGTACCCTAGCTTTACACGTTAAATAGAACAATTACATTTAATATACTTTCATAGTGTTCGAATACTAAATTCTTTTTCATTCTTTTATTACTATTATTATTCTTTTTCATTCTTTTATTACTATTATTATTACTATTATTATTATTACTATTATTATTACTATTATTATTATTACTATTATTATTATTACTATTATTATTATTACTATTATTATTATTATTATTATTATTATTACTATTATTATTACTATTATTATTATACTGATTATCAATTTCTCATCAGTTGTTTATTATAAAACTAGGACGAGAAATAATTAGACTAGAAACCGGCGACCGCTATAAGTACTTAAACTAAAACAACATTATCGAAAATATTTCATACTACATAAATAAATATATATAAGAAAATTGTGATTTTTTTCTATTTTGTGTCTTTGAACTGTTAAGCATTTTTGATTCATTTACTCCATTCCTCCGTTTTTGTTATATTTCCATCATTTAATTTTTTATTTTACATTAGGTGTTCATTTACTGCCGATCCAATCTCTCCTTTGCTGGCAACTGAAAACATGGCTCGGGGCCTCGTCCTTGAGCGACGTGCGTAGTCGCAACTTGAATTACCATTAACGCGCTATCTGGTTTATAAAAACAACTCGTTGCCAGGTGCCTGCTGGGCGCAGTGGAAGGGAGTTTTCTTTTTTTATCGGCCGCCGCGCCAACGTCCCGCCCTGAATGGAGCCCACTCATATATTGTCACTAACACGTTGCGGCAGCTTTTCGAAAATAAATTGCTCCACGCGCGACAGAGGACGACCAATGAGGTCACGGCTAAAAAGGTCGCTAAAATCCCAAGCTTCCCAGAACGCCGAGTAGAGCGCGTCACGATCACTCTTTCGATTTCTCTGACGAGCAATCGTGTGTAGCGCTGATTTTTTTTTCTACAAATTCGACCATTTTGTCGTTGATTAGGCTTTCACGATTTGTAATGGTTGTTCGAGCTTTAAAACTATTTAGTGAATGTAGAGACATGTTATAGTGAAAGGAAAGGTTCGAATCCATATTTTTTTTTTTTTTGACAGATGATGAAAAAATAAAATATCCAGCTTGCCCTTGTCATGTTACATAACTACTTCTTTTATTAAGCTGAGTGAAAAGAATTTTGACAAAATGTTGCGGATCGCTGTTTTTTTCTGATGAATGCCGTACCTCTACCGTCTCTCTTTCTTCTTTGTAATAGCTATTCCACCATTCGATTCTGAATGCTATGAGAGGAATTAAAATCAAAAACAGAAAGAGTATCATTTTCCGATAACCTTTCGCTACAGGCTATTGAATTTCGCACAATAGACCCTCTTGCACCTGTGGCAGCATTAAGCCAACTCTTCCCTTCAGGGGTCGCTTAAATGTTTGTGTCTGTATAGTATAGGCAGTTTTTGGCTCTAAAGAGGTAGCATTGATGGGAGCATATTGCACGAAATATCCTATATTCTGCTGCGTATTCGAAATCAATAGAACTATTGAATAACACATTGTGGTGATATTAATTGCAGTACGTAACAATAATTTTCGTGGCATTCATTAGAGAGGTAGAATTCTGCGAACACTTCAGTGACATTTTCAGTAATGCGAATGACATTTTGAGGTAATGTGATTTTATATCTATCTCAGACACACTTCAACTTATTTACTCTTTCAGCAGAAATATTAATTTGTATTGAAATAGGTCTTAATTAAAATCGTATTCAAAATATTGAAAATATACAAAATGTAGAATCAATTTGCTAAAGAATTATAGTAGTGAACTTTGATTTATATCTTAATTAATGTAATCTAAACAAATTGAATTTACAGAGATTCACGTAAGGTCAAAAGCATGTGTTTTTCTGTTGCATAATGTGTACGTCCTCCCATTGCAAACTTTTATAGTGCAGCTAGCATGAAGCAGTTTTATGTCTTATAACAGTACCGCAGCATCCACATTTATCATTTTAAAATAATTGTGTCATGTTATTATGGCCTCTCTCTCTCCCCCTCTGTGTGTGTGTATGTATATATATATATATATATATATATATATATATATATATATATAATCTCTAATAATTGAAAAAAATGACGACAGCTTCCCTCGTTCACAAACATATAATTTCCCCCTTGAAATGTAATATAAAATCTAAGTCACATATGAGCCTTCATTTATTAACAAAGATTGAATCTTGTATTTTTCCTCGTAGACTAATTATACCTTACAGATATACTACATTTCATCATTAAATGAATTGAATAATTGAAGTATTATTACATTAAAATGTATTATTAGGTCCGCCATTTATACTACATGCTCTGAATTAATAAATATATATTTTCCTATTATGTGTAGTAGATTAGCAGATGGATAAAATGGAATTACACGTCATGTTCCAATACGTCGATCTCAAAGACTCTTCTGGAACTATTCGCGACAAAAGCGTGGGGAACACCAATTGGGGTTTCCTTCCAAGAATGTAACATTTTTCTCCCATTAAAGACTGACTTTTTTCAATTTCCTAAATAATATTTTTATATTAAATACCAGAATATATTTTATGTTTTACAATTTTAGTACGTTAGGTAATAAATGCATAAAGAACATGCAGTTACCTGTTAAGGAAATTAATATTTTAATATGTTAATTTGTATTTTAATTGTTGTGGACGTTAATCGATCTTCACTGAATTCAATTATCTTTCTAACCCTGTTTAATTGCTGCCTATAATGTATTCCGAACACTTCCATTTTGTTGTGGAATTAGTCTAATAGCAGCAACACAAACAACGGAGTTCAGAACATTCCATTTTAGAATTCACTCCTAAGAACACATCATAATGCATCCATGCACCTGAGAAATGGTTAACAGGTGTCCACTATATCTAACATACCAATGTCTTGCAGGGGTGACATCGTGTGACATCGTTAGTGCGCAGCAAAACACATGAAAAATTATCATTTTGTATGAAAACGATGTTACTCTAGGCTGAACTGTTTTATTTCGCGGCCAAATACAGTGTTTTATTCTACGGCATGTTCGCTGAATTTGAAAATATATTTATGAAATTTTTACTAGTATTGGTATTATATGTTTCAACCATTTTTCTTCATTTAACTCAAGCTGTGTCATGACGACGTGCCTTGACGACGTATCGTCCAGAGAGAATCCTCAGAAATGCAATGAGCAACAGACCATTTCCTCCGTTGTCACAAAGGCGGCCAAAATTAATACAGATTTGGCACCGTATTTGGAATTAAATCATTTATAGCAATAATTTGGCGCTAATTAACACCAAAGTGTATACATTTCAAACATCTCGCGTTGGGCTTAATATATTTTTTCTGTAAAAACCGTGGGCGGGCTTCCAGAGAGAAAGGCAATACATTTTCGTACGAAACTCTTTGGAACGACTGAACTATTTTGAAATTTTGAACTGTTTTCTAAGAAGGGCGTCAGAGCGCGCCACGGGAGAGACACCAAGAAACAACCAGATAAGATAATATTGTGGCAATTTCGCGGAATCCTTGCCTCCTACTTGAGACGCAACGCGATCGCATTGTTTGAAAATCGAGAAGCCGAGTGGTTTCGTGGAAAGAGCTGAGAGATTGAAAGTTAGAGTTCAACTTTGATAGTGCGTCTAGTTCAGAGCATTACAGTCTTCATGAACAGCGTTTTCGCGCACAGCGTTTGCATAGCATTTATCTCGCCCGAATTACGACAGAAAACGACTTTCTTTTCACCTAGTCAAGGTAATACTGACAACATCAGTATTCAATAATTCTTATGCTGAAGTAAAGGTTCTTAAATAATTGCCTTTCAGCATTTTCCCTAGTGTCAAAGGAGTAAAAAGGTGGTAGGAGTCTTGTTTTCAACACGAAACATCTTCAGATGCTCTCCCAGAAAACTCGAGCTATTTTGCAGCCTCAACATCCTCAATCACATCCGCTAGTCAATATTCCGAACGAACCTTTTGTTCGAACCAAATAGTTCGAAATTTTCTGTACCTTATCAGAAGCCGCGGTCACGAGCTGGGATTAACACAGAAGGCTACGTATCAATAACATTTCAAACTCTGACTCTTCACCAATTACAATGCTCTGCATTCTCAGAATTAAACGAATCCTATCCTGTTCAGTTATGACACAGTTACGGTAGAATTTTATTAGTTCGGTTGTTGTATTAGCACTTATTCACGTGTATGTGAGTAACAGGTAGAAAATAATCACATTTATTTTGTAAATATTGACTAATTTGTGCTGAAGATGAGGACCCTGTTACTTTAGTCATTCCACATCTGGAGAATGTTTTCTTCAATTCAGTGTATTTTCGTAGCTCGAATATTCAATACGCAAAAATATTTCAGAAAAATTTATTTTCGTGTGAAATGATTTGATTAAAATATCGTTCATTACAAGTTAAAAGTTCATTAAAAAGAGTGACTATTGCAGTGCATATGGCCGAAAGGTCGTACGGTTCGAGTCCCGGTGGTGGCAGAATTTTCTACACTAGCTACATAGCTAGATCGAATTCAGCCGCTGTCTGGAGAAGAATTCTAGCATCCGGCAGCTGTCAAGGGAAGTTTTCCGTAATTTATCCGCTAAAAACCAGGCGATTACCCGAGTAGTATCCAAACAAACTGGCCAAGGACCGTGCGCGATTTTTTCCCAACCTTTCCCCTTACACACACAGACACACACACACGCTACTCTATCACATGCTGTGAGACCAGTGGGGAGCTTAGAGCTTGTCCCGGTTGGGGCGGTGCCCCGCTGGAGGGGGATATCTGTTTGGAGAATACCTCGTCACCTGACGTGTACGTCGGCACCGGATCTCGCCATTCAGCTCGAGAAGATCACCTCCACCTCACGAGAGAGAGAGAGAAAACATGCACTGCTCTTACAGTACCAATGATCTTAGGAGTTGATGCGCCCGGAATCATGAATCAATCAATGAAAGCGAAGGAAGGAAGAAAGAAAGAGAAAGCTGTGTGCACTCACCGTCCTGGGCGAGGAGGTGCGGTCGTCGGGCTGCGGGCTGCCTGTGCGCTGGCGCAGGCGGGCGAGCGCGCTGCGCAGGCCCTCGGTCACGCTGCGCGCGCGCCGGCGGGCGCCCCCGGGCCCCGCCCCGCCCCCGCGCCGCCCCGCCCGCCCGCGCCGCGCCGCCGCCCCCGCCCGCGCCATCCGCCGCCAGGGATCCCTTGCGCGTCACCGCCTGGCCGGGAAGGGCAGTGCCGCCGCCGCCTCACATGGCCCCGCCCCCCGGCGCGTGCGGCGGCCGCCGGCGGTGCGGGTGGTGGTGGCGCTGCTGCCCCGCCCCGCCCCGCTGCCTCCGCCCCGCCGCCGCCGCCGCCTCCAGCCTCCGCCCGCGCCGCACGCGGGACTGCTGCGCCTCGTGGAGCGCCGTCCTGCACACACGACACACACTCGCATCAGCCACGGCCACCAACAACACAGTGTACCCTGTTCAGGGGCCCTGCTTCTGCACCACACACTCGCCTCAGCCACAGCCACCAGCAATGCAATGCACTGCTGCGCAGGGGGCGCTGCTTCTGCATTACACACTCGCCTCAGCCACAGCCACCAGCAATGCAATGCACTGCTGCGCAGGGGCCCTGCTTCGACACCCACACTCGGCTCAGCCACGGCCACCAACACATTTCTCACGGAGCACTGCTTCTGCAGCACACGCCCCAGCCACGGCCACCAACAACATACTGTATCCTCTTCAGGGGCCCTGCTTCTGCACCACACACTCGCCTCAGCCACGCCACCAGCAAGCAATGCACTGCTGCGCAGGGGGCCCTGCTTCGGCACCCACACTCGGCTCAGCCACGGCCACCAACACATTTCTCACGGAGCCCTGCTTCTGCAGCACACGCCCCAGCCACGGCCACCAACATCACCCTGTTCAGGGGGCCCTTCTTCTCTACTACATAATCGCCTCAGCTACGGTCACCAGCAACTCATTTCACTTCTGTTCAGGGAGTCCTGCTTCTCCAGATGTCTACTTCTACTATGTGCCTATGGGTGTCGAAACGGTTAGTTAGCAATTGCGTAACATTTTGTATGCTATTGTTAAACTGTGACCCGGTAGTGAAATGGAAAGTGTAAACGTCACAGGAACTCTGAAATGCTAAAGACTATTCGAAATGTTGACTTTCCTTAGCTCAAATGGTTTGCATTGTGGCGTATACTGGGAGACGCGGACTTATTTCCTTGCTGGAGCGGTCAATTTATAGAACAGTTGAACATCTTGTCCATAATAATAATAATAATAATAATAATAATAATAATAATAATAATAATAATAATAATAATTTATGCTGTCTGTATATTTTAATAGAATAGCACCGTGGCAACTTCTCCCTGCCGTAATAGGTAACTAAATCTCTACCACTAAAAGTAAATCCTTCTCGCACAATTATTCTCTCTTTTTCCCTCCCCAAGAAGCCAACAATTGAATTAAGTAGCATAGAGGGTTCAGACACGTACCACAAATGTATATACATGCTTATCCGTCCATTCGTCTTTCCGACAATCTGTCTGTGAACAACCCTAGCCCATTGGCAGGATTTTCAGAGCACAGTTCGCTTACAAAAATGGCGTAGAGCCGACTTTCCTTAAATTCTCTGAATTTTGGAAAATTGCAGAAATTTAAATTTTTTCTCAATATTCATAAAACTACTCGTACAATATTGAAAACAGTTTTTTTCTTTGTGAATGAAATATGTTCGTCAATATTATATCTTTAAATGAGTTCATGCAATTTTGTTTTTGAAAATACGAGTAGATTTTGCTTAATGCTGAGTTCAAACATTTTCTAAACTTTTCTTATCGGATAGTGCAATGTACGTTTATAAAATTTTGAACTTCTGAATTTTTAAAAAAGAAAGTATGAGCTGTTATAGGGATTTTTTTTCTTTGGTAGCATTACAAAGCATTCTCATATTACATAAGTAGTATGCGAGAAAGTAATAAAACAATCTGTCCTACATTAGCCAGAAAATACACTTCACAACGCAGTCAAACACATTACGACGTCCGACCAACTTGATCATGTACAATACTGTAATGTATTGTACTGTCAATCGCAAAATTAAGTGGTGGGAAAATCCTATTTTTTCGATCTGTTTAAAGCAAAAAGGATGTTCAGGTTTTTTCATGATGTTGTATCTTTCGAACTCACAATGTAATGTTTTAATACAATGAAATTAACCGAACGTTTATTATTTGTTAAATTATTGAAACAAAACGATTAAACAAACTCGTTAGTAATAATTGTAATGATCTCAGTTGCTGCTTTTTGACAATAATGGAATATAAAAACTTTTCTTAATTAATTGAAGGACGTTTTAAAAATTGAGAATTCTTTTTCAGTTGCTTAATAAATTAATATACTACTTTTAATTCCGTAATTTAATGGATGCTGTTTGGTCAAACTTTTAAATTCTCCATTGTAAAACCGAAGTAAAAAATTTTATTATCAGTGCATAGATTTTTATCGTGATTTCTGAAAACCTATTGAATTTGTTTAAGAGGTGTTATTAGTTACGGATTTCAACTTCCCTTTGGTTTTACTGTAGTACAATCTCGTTTCTAAAAAGGACGATTCGACTGCCATGAACACAACTTCTAATTCCTTGTTGACACTGCTATTCACAATACTTTTCCGATAATCCTTGGATCGTCAAAATCCCAGGCGGTTTAGCGAAAGTTAAGAGTAAGCAGACTGCAATGTTTTCGTTTTGTAAATACTCTCTGAGTAAAGGTTTAGTAAAATCTGTACATTAGTAAATTGAAAACGCTGGAGGAAACGTATTGTCACGAGTGCGTTTGCATTTCTGAAGTTACAGCTGGAGAACGACGTCGCCATTTTATTAATGATTTTTCCCGGAATTGTGCTACCAGTTGACACATCTTCATTCGTAGAATGTAATAGAAATTTCACAGGTAGATTTTAAGAACGTCTATACATCCTTTAGTTGTTTTTTTTTTTTTTGTAAATTCTCTACGAGGAATAAACATCTCTGTTGGATACACAAATATTTTTAATCAAATTTACAAGCCTGTGTTCTCAATGATGTAATGACAATACTGATATGCTTTTATCGTAATATTTGTAATTCCAGTACTTCATACAAAAGCAATTGTGTCAGACATTATAAAATTACTCTTATGATTGGCTACATATAATCCTATTTACACGCTTTATTTTGAAAAACGCTTCCGGAGTTTTAGAAAATTTGAGCACGCGCAGTGGGACTTCTGGGACCCCGGAATCGATACTGTGCCTGCGTAAGTCAAAATAATGCTTGCAAAATAGGTCTCGGATACTTTTCCCTTTTTTGTTTGGGAACAAAACTTGTATTATGTATAATTACATAAAATTGTATTACGTATTGTTATTGAAGAACCAAAATAATATTATTATTCTTACATACCCTTTTTATAATCATTTGTATGATATTAATTAACAAAAAACCATTTCGATCAGGTTTTGTCCAGTTTCTCTGATCCATTGAGCAAATTCTGAGATGGCCTCTTGTTTTGCTTCTGGACTTAAATGTAGAGATATAACATTCCACCCACATATTTGTAGTCGTTCCGCTAATCCATATTCTTTACCGTTTTCTCGCGTATTTGTTGTCATATGGCGAGTCCGGCTATGGTTATGGAGGAATTTAGTAATTGATTTACCTGATAGGGCTACTGACTAATATGCAGGTTTGACCAGTGGTAGGGCTACTACCTGAAAACCTCTGGTATGGCTTGATTTATCTTCGGGGGTTTCCTTCCCCTAGAAATAAAAAAGAATGACTATTTAATAATTGGAGGAGACTTAAATGCTAGAATTGGAAAATTCCAAATGGATGATGTGATTGGTAAATGTAATGAGGATCATGTGCTAAATTATAATGGAAAAACTATGCGAGAGTTTGCTTTCTTCAATAATCTAAATGTTATGAATTCCCTCTTTCCACACAAACGAATACATAAGTACACATGGTCAGCACGTTGACAGAGTAGCACAATTGATTGTATCTTAGCAAAGGAAAATACAAAAAGACTCTTCACTGACGTAAGAGTATATAGAGGATGGGATATATATAGTGACCATTTTGCATTGGTTGGTAAATGGAAACTCTAGAAAAGATGTTATAACATGAAGAAAAAAATGGTTTCATCTGACAACAAGCAGTGGAAAGTCTATTTACTGCAAGAAGACTCCATAAAACTATTATATTATTGGCATTAAATCAGAAATTTGAGGTCAAAACATGTTAACTTCTGTGAACGGCGTATATTGTAATAACGTAGAAATAAGGTATTAAAGCAATGTAACTATTATTAGAGATATAAATGTTACCTGTGTACTCAGATAATGTAATTTGATGCGGTCGCTAATAACCTTGTAGTTGATGCGACCAAAAATAAACTAAAAAAAATTATAACAACAGCGACTAGATGAAATAAATGGAAAATACCCTGTAATTCAAGATATCGAAGAAGAATGGAAACGCATTAAAACAGTGATAGAGACTTCAGCAATGGAAGCAATTGGTACTGCTTCTCAAAAAATGAAAAGTAAAAGGCTACAAATATGGAATAAGGAGATACTAGTCGCGCGACTTTTCTTGACGTCTGAGCTCCCTAGTGCTCAACGCAGCACGACTCGGTACGGTCTGGTCATAACATTGGTCTCACACGGAACGGCACGGCAAGATTGTCAGGGCTGCCAAGCTCTACTTTCGAATGAATTCAGTTCTCGCGTTTTCGCTGTTAGTGTTGTGCCCTGTGATGTATTCGATTCGGATTTTGGTAACATATCTCCTTAATAAGCAATATTATTGTTATCTATTTATTTTCACTTGTGGTTGCTATTAATTGTGTTATTATTTGTTATATTTTATCGTCTATAATGTCCTGTTGTATTAAGAGCGAAAGAGGCGCGAATAGTATTAATAATGTTGCAGTTGGTAACACCCGTTGGATGTGACGTCGGGAGAAGCCTCCTCTCCCCGCACCCCGCGCTGGGAGACGTCAAGAAAAGTCGCGCGACTAATACATGAAGCTGTGAATACAAAGAGAAAGGCCTATTTGAAATATCTAAGAGATGTAGACCCCGTGTCAAAAGAATAGTATTCTAATGCATAAAACTACGTAAGAAGTCTTACAAGGAAGGCACAACAAGAAAACTGGGACAGATACGTAGCTGACCTAGAGCATGATATACACGGGCGCCTGACAATGAGCTATAAAGTAATGCAACATTTAAACAGAGAGGTGAAAGATACAGCAAATATTGAAGTTGTGAAACATGACCAATTCCTTTCTTATTATAAACGTTTATGGGCAGAACCTGGTCACGAAAACAACACAGAGGAACCTTTAGAAACAGAAAGGGGAATTGATGAAATAGAATATGAGGAACTGGATGATGCTTTAAAATAATAAAAAAAAATAGAAAAGCGAGTGGAAGCGATGGTATTAAAGGCGAAATGATCAAATATGCCTCAGAAAATTTAAAGAAACGGCTCTTACACTTTCTCAGTCTATGTTGGAAGAAAGTGCTTATACCGCAAGAGTGGAAAATTGCGGTAATAAGTCCTATGCGGTAATAAGTCCCACTTTCATTAAATTCTCTGAATTCTCAGAAATTGCAAAAAAAAGTTATAAAATAATGCGAGAAAGTATGTGCTTTTGTAGCTACACTAGTTTGTTCTTTTCCTATTTCGAAGTCGGTGTAACAATTCAAATTGACATTTTCTTCCGTGTGCTGTAGCTGGAAGCCGCGCGGTCCGTAGCACTGTGCGGCGTTTGGCTGCCGCCCAAGCGTCGTTGTGGTGGGGGCGGGTCGTTGCCGCGCCTCCTACATGCGCCTGGGGTTGTTTTCGCGCCCGCGTGGCCGCGTTTTTAGGGCAAGACCTGCTAAACACCACTCGCGGCGCGGTGCCACCGGCAGGATGGTGCCCCACCACACATTCCTCTGCCTGCGAATATTCCTTGTCACGAAAAAACGTGAGCAAGGTTTCACATGTCACTACACACTTCATGTTTGCGTCGTTTTCATTTTATTGTCAACCAGCTCGCCGTCATAGACAGCTCGCTTTTTATTGATTTGTTTTGGAAAATCTTTCCGTTGTAATGTTTGTCATGCCTTTCATCCACTGTTTAAAAATTCAAAAATAGTCGTTCGACTGGCTTTATATTCTGTTCGAAAATATAAAAATCAAACTAAGTGAATAATTTAATAACTTATCTTTTGATTCCTTTCTTCAAAAACTGAATAATTTTATTATTGCTGCAAATTTAATTTTGATTTGTACGAATGGAGTAAGTTTATGAAGATTAAATAAACCGAGTACACTTAAAGTTTGAATAGAATACGTTTGTGAAAATTCTCCTTTTTTTATAGAAAGCCGTGCCACATATCTCTTCACATCTCTCTGTTGCATTTGGATTTACATGATCTAATTGTACAGCATACAACAAAGAAAAGTAGCGCGTCGCCGACACACGCTGAATTGACATTATTTTATTCCGAATAGGATATCAATATTTTAATAAGACATGCGTGGAAATGTGCTAGTTGAGCTTAGGGTCAATTCCTTTTAAAATGTGTGTGTATTTGTGTTTTTTTTCTGTGCTAAGTGTTGTATTTATTAAACTGACGATGTTGAAGAGTGTGTATTCATGCTGTATGATTTCGTTGAATGAATATTTTATTCTGAGATTTAAGTCATTTTCATCGCAAGAATCATGTTCTGTAATCATGTTTGGAAAAAGTGGTCCATGAACAACTCTTTTCTAGAATCCACGCGTGTAATGGCTATTAAAACAATGCGTATTCCTCCGTTTCAAAACGTTTCCAGTGTCCGATGCAAGTAAAAAAGTTTCGATGGAGTCACTACATCCTTACTGTTTACTTTCCGTTTCGTCTTTCTGTTCACTTTTACTGTTCACCTTTACTGTTCAGCCTTTCTCACGCGAGATATGTAACTAGCTGAAGAGGCCCAGATACTTTGTCCTCCACGACCTCTGAACGTCTCCACACAGTAGGTAACCCGATCACCGGTCGATTAGTAACTTCTAAAATATAGTCTATAAATGTTCCATATGTGTATGGCTCTCACGTTTCCTAACTCTAAATATTGCTCCGTAACTCCAAAATACATTACCCAACATGTTAAGCAATTAAAATTTAATTCCCAACCAACCTTCTAGCCATAATATGTCAAGCAATTCATGTGTTACTCCCGAAAACACCCAGGAATGTATTTCGTAGCATTAGCTGTAAGAACCTTCTGAAATCTTCTAAAATTGTGCAAATATGTAAAAACTGTATACTCTAAAAAAACGATTAGCGAGCAGTTAATTGACCGCTCATCAGTACAGAGTTCACTCTCCCGACCACTGTAGTACATATCACGTTTAAATTAAACGCTGAGATATAACTTATGTGCTCCCTTTAAAGAAGTAACTAGTATTCACTTCACTTTGCAACTGGGAGCGGTAGCTCAGTGCATCGATCTCACTGCAGCGCCTCTGACCGGGAGGTCCCACGTTCGAGTCCTGACGGCGACAGGACATTCGTCACTAGCTATGTCGAATTCAGTCGCTGTCTAGAGGAGAATTGTAGCGGCCGGCTGCTCTGATCGGTAGTTCTCAGTGGTTTCTCCGATCAACACCAGGCGAATGCCGGAGCAGTCCACTACCAAACGTATCACGGACAACGTGCGAACTTTCCATCCTCTTCCTTGTTCTATCCTCTCCACTTACACACACACACACACAGACACACATTAACATGCACTACACTACCACCTATTCCGAGAGACCGGTCGGGAGCTTAGAGCTTGTCTCAGCTGGGTCGGTGCCCCGCTGGTGGGAGAGTCATGGTTAGGAGGAAACCCCGCTAGCCGACGGTAGGTCGGCGCCGGATCTCGCCATCCAGTGGGGGAAGATCATATCCGCTATTCCCCGAGAAAAAAATGCAATACACTTACGGGACTAGTGACCAAAGCTGTTGATGTGCCCGAAATCACCAATCAACCAATTCACTTTGTAGTATCAAACTTTAGAATTGCAGCCAACCTATTATGCCAATCAACTTCTTCAGCTCGACCACCTTTTTAACTGTCCTATTGTTGGGTTTTGATGCCAATTCACTTCTATCCCGAGAGCGGCGAGTGACGGGATCTTCGCCGTACATGTAAGCTTCCGCGGGTCGAGTCGATGACTTCTCGGCTGTCCGTGTGACGCCGCGTGGTAGGAAGCCTGCGACATGTCAGGCGAAACGTCGGCCGCTCAGCCCACTACGCGGCGTCACCCGGACAGCCAAGAAGTCAGCGGTCTCCGCCGTGTTGGGCAAGAGCGGGGTCAATGTCTGGCGAGGGCACAAGAAGGGCTAAAAGGGCGCCTGCGCGCCGCCCTCGGCTTCCACTGCCCTGGCGTCTTTGCCCGATGCGTTACAGCTGCGGCGCGGAACGGCCCTTGGATACTCGCGTGGGACGCAGACACGCACGCTCAAGCTTACCCTTTTGTTTCGCCTGACTGTATTTCGTCTCCCCGTTTTGCCGTTTGCTTCTAGTAGTACTATATTCTCAGTCCTTGTGTAGAGTCCATCTTTTTGTTTCTACATTTTTTCACTTTTTCCTTTCTTAACATTCCCGAACACCTTTCTCTGTTAGGAATAGTGATAATGTTCTCACGCACAATGATAACGCACTGATTGTGATAATTTTACTGTTTAATATGACATAAAATTATTTTTGCTACTCTTTTATATTTAAAAAAAATACACAAACGTTTGTTAGTTTTTTTTAATATCTGTCATGCCGTTAATATGTAGATTTCCAGAGATTTGTAAACACTATTGCATTTGTGTGAGTTGTTGTGATTGTGAGTTGATGTGATTGTGAGTTGATGTGATTGTGAGTTGATGTGATTGTGAGTTGATGTGATTGTGAGTTGATGTGATTGTGAGTTGATGTGATTGTGAGTTGATGTGAGTTGATGTGGTTGAAATGACTTCTAATGAAGTTATTCGAAAACTTAAATGATTCCTGTTAAGACGAGCTTCAAATTTCTTATTTACAGTGACACTTAAACACCATTTTCTTAAAACGACTCCAAATGTTTCAACAAAAGTTTGTATACAGGATAAGATTTTACTCTACTTTAATATTCTTCAAGTAATAAATCTGTTCTACTATTAGGAAACTGAATAATTAAGAAAATATTCAAAAATACTTTGGAAGCTGGAAGAGGATGGGGCAACACCGAAAATCTAGCCCAGACCAAACACATTAGAAAACTAGACCGATAAAATCTGCTCCATTCAGTAGCACCAATAGTTTTGTATCTGTTACTTTTACTGCTTCTATTTTTTCTAATTTTTATTCTTTTCTGTTTGTGCGTCTTCCTATCCCATTCTTATGAGAAAATAAGAGCGCGATAAATAGATAATGTTCTTGATGAGATTCTACTCATTCATTGTTTTTTATTTAATTTATTTCTTAGCTTCTTATCTAATCGCTGATCTGAGTGATACTGATACTGATCTGAGTGCTTCGAATGCAGTTCACGTCCCTTCAAGTAGCCAGTAGTTTCTAGATCGCGAGTCCTCCATTCCTTCGTTTGCTTCATTCCTTCCTTTTTGTACACGATTTCTCGTCTCGTTATTCCTCTTTATGTTTGACTCCGTCGTTTGCCATCGGACAGTTTTATGATCAGTCCCCGCGCTGCTCCCTTGAAAGGCCCCTCGTCGCCTTCCGAGGTTTAAAGCACCCCCCCTCAATTCCGCCACCACGTCCTTTCCCCCATCATTGCTAACTCCCAGTGCGAAGAGCTCATATTCTCCCCCGACGGCAAACTGCGTCGACCCCATTGACATGTTCTCATCATCTCTCCATCATTTTCCTTCGGTGGAGACAATGAACTCCTCAAACAGAACTCGCAAGAAGTCAGTGAATATGTTGATAGAAGCCCATTAAAATTTATAGGCGATTCATTCCAATTAGTTCTAATCAAACATTTAAGGGACTTAATTATAGATGTCTTACTGCATTATTTGGAAAACATTTCCTTCCAATATTTTAACGAAATTTCGTACATGCAATCCGCAGTGCGCCTATGTGTTGCGGGCTGGCAGAGCGTGGCGATGTGAGCGGGAAGAGCGGGTCGGAACGCACGCTGCGCGTGAATTTATTTTCGTCTGTAAGAGGTGATTCTCGTAAATTAACTACTATGGCTAAGTTGGGTTATTTCAGCTTGTTCTTTATAAATTGTTACTTATAATTGGGTAGTAAATGTCAACATTTTAAAAAATTTGAAATAATTGGAATATGTCTTTTTTTTCTCTTTTCTATTTTTATACGTGGCTGCTGTTCATTCACGGATTGTGGTTGCAAAACTGGATTAGGGGGCTCCGCTTTGAGAGACTCATTCTCTGTTTACGTAGAATCTTATGCGAACCTTTTGTGCTGGAGATAAATTCTCAACCACCTCAACTCGAGACGGCCACCGGCAGGGTGCAGCGTGGACGACAGCGAACACCACTAGCGCTGTGGAAGAGGCGGAATGGCGCGCGGAGTGAGGAAGAGAATTAGTAACGGGGATGACGATAATCAGGCATGTGTGTAAAGACAGGACCGGGTGCGTGATCAGGCGCGGGGGCGGCAGCGGATAAAGGGCCAAAAGGGAGCAATGAAAGGGACGGGAGCGGGGACGGGAGCGGGGACGGGGACAAGAGTGCAAGAGCGGGTGCAAGAGCGGGTGCAAGAGCAGGGGACAAGAGCGGGTGCAAGAGTGGGTGCAAGAGCGGGTGCAAGAGCGGGGACGGGAGCGGTGCAAGAGCGGGGACAAGAGCGGGTGCAAGAGCGGGTGCAAGAGCGGGTGCAAGAGCGGGGACAAGAGCGGGGACAAGAGCGGGGACAAGAGCGGGTGAAGGGGGGGAGGGGGACTTGAGCGAAGAGAAGGCTGGGAACGTGAACAGGATAAGCAGCAAAGATGGGAGAGGTGTGAGAGATCAGGGACGGGTGCGGAAACAAACGCGAAGCCGAGACCGACATCGTGTGCGAGGGGGGGTTCATGAAGGGGACGAGTGGAGATGGGAGCGGGTGAGAGGGTCTGGGGAGGAGGAAGGTGGGCCGGGGGTGGGTGGGGGGAAAGGGGCGCAGGACGGAGGAGGGGGCGGGGCGGACAGGGCGAGAGCACACGGCGCCAGAGCCCCGAGGTAGATGCAGCCCACGAGGGAGGACCGATGAAAAAGAAGTTCACAGAAACAAGACGACAAAAGAGGAAAATTAAAAGGACGGGAAAAAGAATAGAAGGAGAGGAGAAGATTATAAATTGTTAGAGATATACGAATATAAATTAATTCATTAACATGAACATGAAAATGAAAAGTGTTATCTTATTATAAGATAATAATATAGGCAGGGATAACAAAACAAACAAGACGTGTTGAAATGATATTTCAGCAGGTATTGTAAAGATAATTGTAGATAACAATTGTGTTTTTCCCCCTGTATTTTTCTCTCCTCGTATTTCTCTTCTGTCATTCTTCCTGTGTATTACACTTCTCCCTTTCTTCCTGTCGTTTCTTTCTTTATGTCTCCATTTATATTAACTTCGCATTTTCTTTCTCTCCAATCAATGTCCTGAGAGTCATATAATTGAGTGCAGTGTTACCTCTAACTATTAATAACAGAATTATAATAATTAGAGAAAAGTGTTATGCTGATCTATTCCAAGTTAAAGTGTATCGTCACAAAACATTCATGAAAATTTTATAATATGTCGACATGTTTTTGAACGCCATTCATACAGATACTCAATCTGTTTAGTTGTAGTTGCTTCTTTGTAGTTGAGGAAGATGGATAATCTTATCTTAAATTACTGGTTTACTTTTTTAAAATTAAATTTTTAAAAAAAAATTTTCTCGTGTTTTTTTTTATTCATTATCAATACTGTAATGCAATATCCGTTTAAGGAAAAACTTGCTGAATCTTGAGTGACTTGAAGTGCATATGTAAGAATTAATTTGGCCATGTTTTTTACTTTTTTAACCAAAAAAAAGGGAAAAAATTTTTAAATAATTCATTATATTACATTTATTTTAGATTAATGATTGCTTCGTTGATTGATTCGATTTTGATATCTGTATTGAAGTAAACCATCAGACATTTACAAGAATGTCCGTCTGTATTATTTACTTTTTTCCATAATTTCTAATTAGTACATTAAAAATTTTATTTTAAATTATTACATGTGGTATATGTTTCCAATTTACTTCCTCTCCAATTGCATTAATACAAGCTATGCAGATTGACTCATTTTAGGTGAAAAATTATTTACTGGTCTTCTGAAAATTAAATGAAAAATGTTGGTCTCGTTTTTCTGACAAACGCTTCGTTAGAGCACAATAAATTTTTAACATATCGATCTCTACAACGTCCAATGTTTCGCTTGTGGTAATTGGGGGTGCCACGTATTTTCGTCGAGAAAACGGGTGTGTGATGGCTTGACGCAACGCCAGCACACTTGTAAGTTAAATTCGAATCGTAGCACGATGGAAACTGTCAAATACATAATCGCTAATTAAGTGCCTCATATTTGTTATTTATTTAGATAACGTCAAAACTGATAACAAGGGTGTGTGACGTTTTGTGGGAAGAAATGTGTTCTCAGCACGTTATCTTAAATACTTCTATCTCTACCCTTACCCTTTTATATTATTAGCAATTAACTTGCATTAAATTATTTAACAGTTTCCGTTGAGCTACAATTCAAATTTAACATTTGTGTGTGCTGGAATCACGTCAAGCCAGCTCACCCTAATTTTTGGTTTGACACGGATATTTTGATTTTCAGAGAGTACTTTCAGTAAAGCATCAACATTTTAAAAAATTCTCAAAAATGGTTCCAAATGTTTTAATTAAATTTTGTTTTGTAATTGTCACTTTCACTGTCCACTTGGTTTTGACATTTCGAAATTTTGGAAAATTGCAAAAGTTCAATCCTTTTCTGGGGAAGTCTTCCTATAAAAACAATATTGAATAATTGCGATTTTTATTCTGAATGAAATATGTTCTTCATAGACAGATCTTGAAGACAATAATTGTTTTCAAAAACTTGAGCAGTTTTCGGAGAATTTTGCGTGAAACATAGGCAATTTTTAAACAATTATTTTGTGAGAAGCGGTCCCAAATGTTTCTTTAAATTTTGGCCTCCGATACATGGAAGGTCGGTAAGGTAAACGTTGTGCTCGTCCCATTTTCGAGGAGCATTCTATATTTTCTAAAATTTCAGAAGAAATAACATTGCGAAAGTACTGTAGTGATTATGGATATTTTATAAATAAACCTTTTTTCCTTGACTGAAATATATGCATTCCAAAAATTAGATCTTTCAGTAAATTCTTGTATAATATTTTTAAAATAGTAGTCATCGCATTATTTCTGCTTAAACTTAAAGTAATATCTACTTTGTTTCTCAAAAATAGCTTCTTCAAAACATTGTATTCGATTAGAGTAAATTCCGCGGAAAATATGGCGCAGGTCTAATTTTAGTTGACCTTTTTGAGAATTGCAGAAGTTAGAAATAAGGCCCAAAAATATGTGATATTGTGGCACCACTAGTTTAATATTTCTCTCGTTATTTCGTCCTTTGACATTTCATTCCTCTTTGACTTTACTGGGTCTGTCTCCTTCATATTTGCCTGTGTTATCCCGGTGCCCTGTCGTCGCAGACCGCGCCATCGTAACCCAACCTTCGCTCCCTCCCCCTCAGTCGAGCACAAAGGCCACGTGTCGATAGCGCTCGCCGCCCCGGGCGCTCCCAATTCCAGGACGAAGCGCCCCCCGGCTCCACGGCTCTGAGACCTCTCGCTTGACCGACAGCCCGCCCTCGTCCACGCCCTCACCCACGCCCTCACCCACGCCCTCACCCACGCCCTCACCCTCGCCCCGCCCCCACGCCCTCACGCACGCCCTCACCCACGCCCTCACCCTCGCCCTCCCCCGCCCTCCCCCGCCCTCGCCCACGCCCTCCCCCGCCCTCGCCCTCGCCCTCGCCCTCGCCCTCGCCCTCGCCCTCGCCCTCGCCCTCGCCCTCGCCCTCGCCCTCGCCCTCGCCCTCGCCCTCGCCCTCGCCCTCGCTCTCGCCCTCGCCCTCGCTCTCGCCCTCGCCCTTCAGTTACCTTCACTGTCTGCCACTCCTGCGATTTTGCTTGTGCATTAAATGTTTCCATATATTCATGCTTTTACCATAACAATTAACTTTGTTAATCATAATGTGCTTCAAATTTTGTCCACTTACTATTTATTTTGTATTATTTTGTTCACATGTTACCACTCTATTTTTTTTACATATTCATGTACGTGGCCAGTTTGTTTCATCTCCTCCTTGTTGCTTTGTCTTTTATTTAAAGTTGCTCTTGTTTTTTCGTCATTAGACATGCTATTCTTATTTGACATTCCTAGATATCTCTCCTTCATATTTGCCTCCATTAATTACCTACACCAATCCTGGCATCGAAGGTTTCACCTTAACCGTCGCCTTGACCGCCTTCTCCAGCGCCACCCCCGAGGTCTGACCCCGGTTGCATCACTCCGCTGTCCAGTAGGTCGTTCTCTGCCCGCGCGCTCGTCACGCACCCGCCCACAAACCCTCCCCCCGCTCCGTCGGCATGAACGCACCGTTTGCACTCGTGTCTGCAACAGCGTTCACCCGAAACCGCGAACTCACCCGTCCCTGCTGAAACCCACCCGCGCCGCAGCCCTTCCTACTCCCCCACCGGGAGCGGTGGCGCAGTGATGTCACTGCAGTGCCTCTAACCGCGAGATCCTAGGTTACACTCCCCATGGTGACAGGATTTTTGACACTCGCTGTTCAGCTAAGTTGAATTCAGTCGTTAACAACAGTCATAACAAATGAACCGGGAGCGGTAGCTCAGTACATCAACTGATGTAACTGCAGCGCCACTGACCGGGAGGTGCTAGGCTCGAGTCCTGATGGAGGTAGCATTTTCGACACTAGCTTTTCAGCTAGGTGGAATTCAGTCGCTGTCTGGAGGAGAATTCTAGCGGCCGGCCGCTCTGATCAGTAGTTTTCCGTGGTTTCTCCGATCAATACTAGGCGAATGCCGGAACGGTACCCTAACAAACGGACCACGCACCGCGAACGATCTATCCTTCCTCTTACTTGTCCTATCCTTACCCCTTACACACACACACACACATACACTAACATGCATTACACTACCACACATCCCGGGAGGCTGGTCATGGACATTGGCTGGAATTTCTCCCTGGTGCAGTGCTCCGCTGATGGGAGATACCTGGTTCGAAAAAAAACCACTAGTCGATAGTAGGCCGGCGCCGGATCTCGCCATCTAGTGGGGGAAGATCACAGCCACCTCTCGATGAAAAACATGCACTACCCTCAAGGGACTAATGACCTCTTCAGTTTACGTGCCCGGAATCAGTAATCAATCAATCAATTAATCATCCTGCTCCCACCTACCCGCGAAACGTATCCTCTCGCTGGGTAAGCGCCCTCGTATTGCCAAATACGGCGGTTGTCGATGGTGTATCGTATCAGACCGTTTTAGCCAAGTTCGCGGTTTCAAACCCGATCGGTGGCGGTGGATGGGTGGGGCGTAAAAACCGTTCGTACACCTTCTTCAGAGGGTAAGTAAAGCCGGCCCATGTTAACATATTTACTGCATGTAAAACATACTCAAGCCTAAATGAAACCTCCGAGCAAAATTCAAATTGCCTGTCACCTAAGTAGTGCCTTCTTTTTCCCCTATTTGGTGAAAGTAGTGTAGCGAAATTGTCATGGTAAACAGAAGAACAGGCCTCATGGTCTGAGTCTCGACACGTGAAATAAGGCACCAATTGAAATACGTCATTTGATACTTGAACTTACTCTTAGAAAGCCTGTTATTAGACAGTTTGTATGATAAAATTCACCTCACTATTTCGTAGAAAAGCCATTCAATAACACAAAAATTGTCTGTTATAAAACAAATATTTTAGAGGATTCGAATTAGGCCAACTGAATAATTCAAACAGGCATTTAAGCATTATTACTACAACAGATTTCATTTCCCTTCTGCGGTGCGCAATCATTCGTCATAAACTGATTTAAATCGCATGATGCAGTGCATCAACTGATATCACTGCAGCGACTCTGACCAGGAGGTCCTAGGTTCGAGTCCTGACGGCGGCAGGATTTTCAACACTAGCTTTCCAGCTAGGTCGAATTCAGTCGCTGTCTGGAGGAGATTTCTAGCGGCCGGCTGCTCTGATCGGTAGTTTTCCGTGGTTTCTCCGATCAATACCAGGCGAATGCCGGAGCAGTACTCTAACAAACGGGCAACGGACAGCACGCGATCTTTCCTTCCTCTTCCTTGTCCCATCCTCTCCCCTTACACACACACTTACACTAACATGCACCACACTACCACATATTCCGGGAGACCTGTCGGTAGCTTAGAGCTTATCCCGGCTGGGGCGGTGCCCCGCTGGTGGGAGAGTCCTGGTTAGGGGGAAACCCCACTAGCCGACAGTAGATCGGCGCCGGATGTCGCCATCCAGCGGGGGAAGATCACCGCCATCTCACGAGAAAAAAACGTGCACAACACTAACGGGACTAATGACCAAAGCAGTTGACACGCCCGGAAACACGAAAAAATGAATCAATCAACCATCGCCCTACCATCCATACCTGCTTCCTCCTCCCCTGTTCTCCCGGGCTCCCTCCCTCTCAACTTCCTCCACCTGACGTCCTCGCCCCCCCCCCCCCCACCTTTCTGCCACTCACCGCAAAAACCCTCGTTCTCGACTTTCGCATTTCGCCCACTGAATGCGGCTCCCTCGCCGACACTCCAGCCTCGTCACGGGGTTTGACAAGATAATCCAGGAAAATGAAATGCACTGTGTGTCACCGAACACATTGTGTGAGAGCATCAGCGGATCGTTCAAAACGCGCCGACCTGCGCGCCCCCTGGTGAATATTCCTTTGACGTGCGTCCGCTCATCTGCCCTCGGATCGGAGGCGGCCGCACTTTTATTCGCGGTGAAGAGCTGGTCTGAACAGCCGCATAGCATGTAAGTGAACGGGTACGTATCAAGTTTGACATTAGTGTAAAAATCCCGTTTTATGAATCTACTACCGGGAGCGGTAGCTCAGTGCATCAACTCATGTCACTGCAACGTCTCTGACCGGGAGGTCCTAGGTTCCCACTCCCCACGGCGACAGGATTTTCGACACTAGCAATTCAGCTAGGTCGAATTCAGGCGCTGTCTGGAGGAGAATTCTAGCGGCCGGCTGCTCTGATCGGTAGTTTTCCGTGGTTTCTCCGATCAACACCAGGCGAATGCCGGAGCAGTACCCTACCAAACGGGCCACGAACCTCGCGCGATCTGTCCTTCCTCTTCCTTGTCCTGTCCTCTCCCCTTACACACGCACTTACACTAACATACACTACACTACCACATATCGGGAGGCCGGTCTGAAGCTTAGAGCTTGTTCCAGTTGGGGCGGTGCCCCGCTAGTGGGAGAGTCCTGGTTAGGGGGAAACCCCACCAGCCGACGGTAGGTCGGCGCCGGATCTCGCCATCCAGCAGGGAAAGATCACCGAGCATATCCCGAGAAAAAACATGCAGTACACTAAAGGGACTAATGACCAAAGCAGTTGATGTACCCGAAAACACTAAAACATCAAATCAAATCAATCAAAAAGTTTCAAGACAGTTTCAGTCCAAACCCTCCTGCCCATAAGTTAGTATAAAATTTCAGTTTTTAGAATGCCAATAAATCCCTTCCCATGAACATCTATTTGAAATACTCTTCCCTTGGGCTTCATAGAAGTACTCCTTTGAACTCTGATGCGATAAATATGTGGTAATTGCTTTCAATAAATCGAGTAATTGCTTTTAATATTGGGGTTAAGGGAACCATGGTCCCCACGAGCTTTCCAATTTGTCGCTGGCTGGTTTCAACTCGGTAATTGTCAAGCTATTCAAAACCTTCATATTTCGTTTCGTTCAAATATCAAATAATTATTAGTTTATCTGATATTCGTAAATTATATTTAACAAACATTTCACAACTTTCTAACCTCTAGTTTCTGAGAACTTTAAAAAATATTAAGAACCAGCTAAAATTATAAATCGTTGTCTGCGAAATACGGGAATGACCAAAATAATATAGAGAAGATAATTCTATAAAAGTTGCCCTGAATCAACCATCAGACGTTTCTGTAATAAAATCGTGTGATGACAATAATGTCACAAGAATCAACAGCACTACTGTAAATAATAGAAAAACCATATTAAAAACGATTTAGATAAGATTTACATGTTGCATTCGTGATTAGATTATTGCTTTATTTTGGTGGAAATTAAATTGCCCTGAATCAACCCAATGTATATTTATAAGCGACTAGCTGAAATAACCAGGTGTTACCTTGGCATTTGTAACAGTCATCTACAGGAAAGGAAAAGGAATGAGTTCTATGAATAGTGTAAATTTGATGTAATATTAATTATACAAACGCATGAATCTTTTAAAAACCGATAAACTGTTGTGGGTGAAATGTTCAAAGCTGAGGGAACAAGAGCATCTGGCAGGTCTACAGAAGTTTCTCGGTACATTTTGCCAGAAATATTACTTCTCTTGGCTGATATTTTTAAGAAATTATTATTTATTTGCGCTCCGATCCCTCTCTGCCTCGCTTCGAACTGACTCCCCACCCTTGCACCCTTTCGAACGCATGTACGTTGATAATACTGCAGTCCTCTGACAGGACCGGTAGCGGTAACTCATGTCACTGCAGCGCCTCTGATCGGGAGGTCCTAGGTTCGAGACCTGACGGCGGCAGGATTTTCGGCACTAGCTTTTCAGCTAGGTCGAATTCAGTCGCTGTCTGGAGGAAAATTCTAGCAGGCGGCTGCTCTGATCGGTAGTTTTCCGTGGTTTCTCCGATCAACACCAGGCGAATGCCGGAGCAGTACCTAGATCGCGCGCGGTCCGTGGCCCATTTGGTAGGGTACTGCTCCGGCATTCGCCTGGTGTTGATCGGAGAAACCACGGAAAACTACCGATCAGAGCAGCCGGCCGCTAGAATTCTCTTCCAGACAGCAACTGAATTCGGCGTAAATGAAAAGCTAATGCCGAAAATCCTGCCGCCGTCAGGACTCGAACCTAGGTCAGAGATCCTGCAGTGACATCAGTTGATGCACTGAGTTACCGCTCCCGGTTTCACCCTTTAAGATGATCATTTTCACAATTCTTTTTACAGTGCAGCGTAAAGGAATTTATTTGCCAAAGTTCACGTTTATAGCTTCAGCAGTGTTGTGTCTGCGTTGATTTGTCAGCCAGTTAGTGTTGTATTATTAGTAAAGACCTAATGTCAAAATCGTGTGAAGCACAAGGAACTGTAGCTTTTGCAATTATACGCGTACGACCATTCCTGCGTGGCGTCCACGTAACGCCTATCCATTGTCCATTACTGAGGTGAAGTAACGCAGGGATTCGATTGTTCAGCCGAACTAAAAGCATTAACAGCGAGCTCAAGCGGGCGAGCAGCCTCAATGCGCTGAGCGTATTGCCCCGAAATGCCACTCGATAACACTACCGCTCAACTGAGCGATGATTATATCTACTCGCGGTCAAAGGTTACAGCTGGGGCGCTGTTTTGGATAGCAAGTGAGCATCGAAGGTTTTGGAGCAAGAGTGATAAACGAGGTGGCTAGTGCATGGAAATTATGAGTGTTAGATGACAGAGACTAGAGAATATGAGATAAGCTGTCTATTAAATCACACGCCTGCGCAACTCAAAGCAATCCCTTTCAGATAATAATAGTCCTAGTGGCTATAAAGTACGACGTACTATTGACATTAAAACGTGATTGCTATATTCTGAAATCTGCATTGAACTGCTTGCTTTCAAATGGTCGAAGACGATCAAACGCTCCATAATTACTCAACTGAAACATTAAGTAGCTCTACTCTATAAATTGCCATCTCGTTTTGGTTTTGCATGTCATTGCAACGCGGGAATGCCTGGTGTCATCTGCCATATGCTTCTAATTCTCACCATACCAAAGACGCATGGGAATCACCTTAATGAATGAAAGGTACAAAAATCATTGTTTGGCTGGAGTTATCAAGTGTTGATATTTACTTGTAGGTGAAGATGGATATCCTGCCTGCTATCTCGACGTTAGTGGACATTACTGAGGGCAATGCAATCTCTTAATCCGTGAGTTTGTGTGTCGACCATTTTCCCCCCTTAAGAGGCAAATCGGATTGACAATACAGACACTATTAACTGCAATACCAAACTAGTGGAGCTAAAACAGAACGTGATTTCTCGTCCGTAGTTTAACGCAAAATTACGCGGAAATTATTGAAAGAATGTGACCTTATTTCAAAATCTATCTTTAAATAACTGATATTGCGAAGGGATATATATATATATATATATATATATATATATATATATATATATATTCAATATTTTAGTTGTAGGAAGACTTCGAAAAAAATTTTGAACTTTTCAATTTTCGTACAATCAAAGAGATAATGAGACCTTCACCATCTTCTTAAATGTCCGTTACACTATCCAACAACGAAATTTAATAAAAAACGATAGAACCTTTTTTTAATTTGGAAAATGTCTCAGGGGATTTTTCGGTATCAAGGACCCGCAAAACATGTATTTTGGCTACACAACCAGAAAGATTTTTTCTTAAATTAGCAAATAGATTTATCCTTTTATCGTTGCCAGGGTTTTGTAATAAGTTTTTTCCGTCGAAAATTCGCTATTTTTTCGCGCATTACATAACTTTCGCCGACCTGGATGACCGAAGTGGCTGAGAGCGAGTACTGACTCAGCGCTTCGAGGTCACGTGTTCGAGTCCCGCCTTAGGTATGGTTGTTTGTCCCTTGATTTTGTATATGTTGTCGCGGAGGGCCTCGCGTTCTACTGTACCCAGATCAGAGGAGCCCGCCAATGTGTTGGTCTAGTGTATGGTCGAATATGCGTCCCATCGGAACGTAAAGGGTAACCGGTTGTTGGCTGGATAAAATCCCCACAAAAAAACAACATAACTTTCTATCGCATGTGCGGTAGCGAGAAAGTACAGAAAGTAGCAAGGCCACGTGCAGGGCGGCGTTCGATTCCGCGAGCGCTCGCAAGTGGCGGTCGATTGGAAGCGGCGGCGCATCGTCGCACTCCGATTGATTGATTGATTGATTGATTTTTTCGTGTTTCCGGGTGCGTCAACTGCTTTGGTCATTGGTCCCGTTAGTGTAGTGCATGTTTTTCTCGGGAGATGGCGGTGATCCTCCCCCGCTTGATGGCGAGATCCGGCGCCAACCTACCGTCGCCCCTAACCAGAACACTCCCACCAGCGGGGCACCGCCCCAGCCGGGACAAGCTCTAAGGTCCCGACCGGTCTCCCGGAATATGTGGTAGTGTAGAGCATGTTAGTGTAAGTGTGTGTATAAGGGAAGAGGATAGAACAAGGAAGAGGAAGGACAGATCGCACGCGGTCCGTGGCCCGTTTGTCAGGTTACTACTCCGGCATTCGCCTGGTGTTGATCGGAGCAACCACGGAAAACTACCGATCAGAGCAGCCGTCCGCTAGAATTCTCCTCCAGACAGCGACTGAATTCGACCTAGTTGAAAAGCTAGTGTCGAAAATCCTGCCGCCATCAGGACTGGAACGTAGGACCTCCCGGTCAGAGGCACTGCAGTGACATCAGTTGAAGCACTGAGCTACCGCTGCCGGTCGCACTCCGAAGACGCGCGCGTGGGCGGGGGCGTGGGCGGGGGCGTGGCGGGGGCGGCGGCGGGGGCGGGGCATCTCACGTGGCTAATTCGAGCGGCGGCGGTCGTTAGGCAGAGGATGAGCGTTCCGGAAAACCCGGGTTGGGGGGCCTTCGAGCGATAATTACCGCGCGGCGATGGGGCAGAGGTGGTGACGGGTGAATCTTCGGCGCCAGGCGGGGTCGCCCTAAAGCTGCGAATGGATTGAGCGATTGATTAGCCATTCCGATCGCGTCAACTGCTAAGTTAGTCATTAGTGCAATAAGTGTAGTGTATGATTTTATCGCGGGAGGTGGCGATGATCCACTTCCGTTGGATGGCGAGATCCGTTGCCGACCTACGGGTGCTTTCCCTCAACTAGGTATCTCCCGCCAGAAGAGCACCTCCTCAGCCGAGACCTGTAATCTGCGGACCGATCTCCCAGCTGGTGTGGTAGTGTAGTGCATGTTAGTGTAAGTGTGTGTAAGGGGAGAGATTGGGACAAGGAAAAGGAAGGAAAGGGCGCGATCCGTGACCCGTTTGTTAGGGTTCTGCTCCGGCATTTGCCTGGTTTTGATCGGAGAAACTACGGAAAACTACCGATCAGAACAGCCGACCGTTAGAATTACCCTCCAGACAGCGACTGAATTCGACCTAGTTATCTAGCTAGTGTCGAAAAAGCTTCCACCGTCGGGATTCGATCCTAGGACCTCCCTGACAGAGGTACTGCAGAGACAACGATCGATGCTCTGAACCGCCTCTCCCGGTTGGTGTTGATCTGAGAAACCATGGAGAACTACCAATCAGAACTGCCGGTTACTAGAATTCTTTTGCAGACAGCATTCAACGCGACGTAGCTAGCTAGTTTCGAAAATCCTGACACTGTCATGGTCCGAACACGTGAACCTCGCAATCAGAGGCTCTACATCTAAGTTAGGAAGCGGTTGACGAGTAGAATATTTGAAATGCACCGCCGACGTACTTTTGAGATCTGAGAAGGTAATGGTGTAAATTCGGCCGGCACGCGTCGTGTGTTTTTTTCATCAACCGCGTTTTGTACTTGTCCTCTTTCTACTATTTTAGGCGTCCCGAAGAATATATTTGTGAGAGAATCGGCATTTACTAAGAAAAGAAAATTGTTCCAAGTTCAAAATGGATTAAATAATAAACCAAAAATTATAACTTGTTCAGAGGTATGTGATGTCCCATTGATTCGTGTGGGCACAGTATCACTTTCCATTATCTTATGAGAAGAAGAAAATGTGTATTAAAAAGAAATATGTTTTACGAAAGAAAAAGTAGATAATAAGGAAATAGGAGAAGGCTGTACTAATAATCAAACGAGCGAACGAACATAATATTTATTTTCATAATGATGCAAACACTTTAGTTACTACTTCCATTGTATACATCTAGCAAAACAGGACTTTAAATGAATTGTAACTCAGCTTTTCGTCAATGATTACCATCGATTACGTTTTCTGTCCAGTTTCTCTCCATCCATTGAAAAAAATGCAGCGATGGTCCCTTGTGATTCTGGGCTGAAACTTTATCCTACGCAGAATTTGATCTATTCTCTTTTTCTAGATGCGTCTTTTTTCTAGAATGCGGCCAGGGGATTACAGTCTTGTCAGCAATGTTAATAAATCAAATCTGTAGTACTTTACTGATGCCAATAAATTTAATGTTTTGGGAGTGAAAATAATTAGTTTCCAAATATTACCAGCTCCGTTTGCAGCTGATATTCATGATTCACATTAAGTGTGAATGGTAAAGGAATGGGATTGAAGTACTGGATCTGAATACTATGCTTTTCTGTCATGTCACACGCAACTTTTATTTCTTTTGACTATAGGTAACTTATTATTTAAATATTTATTAAATTACGAAACATTGTGTGCCAAATACCTCATTATTTCCACATTAACTCATTTATTTTCTTCTTCTAACTCGCTTTTACCTTTTCCTTTCTGCTCTCTGATGCTTCTCCTCATTCTTTTTTCCTACTTATTTTTTACATCCTGTTTCTTTTTCTTCTTCTTCTATGTACTATCTACTTTTCTCTTCCTTGTTCTTTTCTTACACTTCTTACGTAGAATAGAGGAAGTATGCTAATGCTGCAGCCAAAAAAACAGCTAAAATAGTTTCCTGAGTGATACCGTAAAAGTAAGTAATTCTTGTGTAGAAGAATAACTTTCTTTAACACGTAATATAGTCAAAAATCCATATATGTGGGTCCTTGATACTGAAAAATTGATTTACGATAAAACATCTGTCCGTTCGTCTATAATTTTCTCTGTGTACAAGGCTAGCGGGAAAACGATTGGATTTTGATTGAAATTGTTCTCAGATACGATGTCATGATAATTCAATGCAAATAATTGACTAAATAATCATCCTAACTGAACAGTATGTGTCCAAATATGATAATATTTGATGGGCATGCGCTAGTTTTTAAATTGCAAGTCTGTTCACAAATTACATTAAATTTCTTTTAAAGAAATTTCTAGAATGTCTTCTTTTTCGTAACCGTTCCTTGGTATTATTTTCTCCTAAACATGTCCAAGTAAGTAGGTTGAAGCAGTTGAAAACGCGACGTTGGGTTACCTTGGTAACAGGCTGAACCATTAAAACTGCTTGTTTATAGCTACTACGCTCCTTTATTGTCTCCATGCAAAAACTCGAGAACATTACAAGGACGTTTCTTGAAAGTTGTGGGTGAATAAAAGACGTGGTTAAGCTTAACAAAACTAGTGCTACAATACAAAGCCTTGTCTAGTGCCATAATGACAGCGTAAATAAACAGAAATAAAAATTGAAGTGGCTTAACGAGTTACAAGACCTTCGTCCTGTCTTTCACTAGCAAGCCACGAAGATAAAATTGTATATTCATAGAAGTACAACTAACGTCTCAAGTAAAAAGCTCTTCAGTTAGTACTCTGACTTTTTATGTGCTAAAGTACATATGATTGTACGTGACAAATACAACTAATGATGCTATAGAGTGGCACAGACTTTCTCGAGCAAGTTTGTTTCAGAATTTCTTTAGTTTGAACTGGATACTTTTTTTGCTCTACCTTCATTCAACTTCTATCTGCCACTAAAAACAACTTTTTTAACATTTTTTTCAATTTTCGGCCCATTAATAATTGAATTAAATTATTATTGATTTTAAATTACTTTTAGAATGTTATAGAAGAGTAAACCCTAGTCCTATATGCAAATCTTCATTCAAACATTCGGAGTCTGTAGAAAAGTTATTTGAGCTTTTCTGAAAATGCACTGTGAAAAATAGCTTTTATTTACTTTCGAAACCTAAAAGGTACATGATGTGCGGAAGTATTATTTACAAAATTTCATATTTCAGTTTCAACGCATTTTTGTAAAATATGTTCCGTCATATTTAGCTTAAAATCGTGATGTACTTTGGCTTTGTCTGTTCCTAATGCACTAATTATCAAATATTTCCATAGCACATAATTTCTTAGCCTGAACCGGTAAACATACACTTGTTGTTTTTCGCTCTTTGATGATATGACTTCTTGATTAGCAGTTATTTCTAGGAGGGTAAAAAAAGCACTCCCTCTAAAGAAAACCGTCCCTTGAACACAAAAATGAAAGCAAACCGAAGCAAAACTACACATAAATAGAAGCAAGTACTTTCTCACAGTAACGCTTAGTAACGGTTATGTAATATGTCAATGTGAACATATTTCAATCTTCATCCGTAAACGTCATTATTCATTCAGATTAGATGCAAAAAGTAATGATTTTAATGCAGATACAACCCAAAACCCGACAATGAAAACTGCGTTTTTCACAGCTATAACATATTCCAAAACTGACAATGAATACCCAGTACTTTGAACTGCTGTGGTATCTGGTGTTAATCGCAGAAACCACAGAAAAGTAACCGCGAGAGTAGCCGGCCGCCAGAATTCTCCGCCAGATTGCGGCTGAATTTGACCGGGAGGTCCTAGGGTCCGACTGTGGGAGGCTTTTCGACACTTGCTAAAGAGCTAAGTCGAATTCACCTGTTGTTTGCGGGAGAAATGTAGCAATTGGCTGCTTGATTTGGAGCTGATATTTCACGGCCGTTGGCCTCCCCTAACTCCATTTGGCCCTCGGTTGGATAAACTAGCGCTAAAGTATCAACGAAGAACTGGTGCTCGCTAGCGCTATTGAATGGTGTAGAGTTAATGATTTATTAAACGCCTACGCTTTAGATGGAAATAGTTACGCACTGAGTAGTCTTGATCTTCTTACTGAATCACTTTAGCACTATTAGCGGTAAACTGCTACTGATAGTAGCGCTGTGATCGGAAGTCAGCTCAGAGCAAGTGCTCGCAGCAGATTGGGAGTTGTTTTGTTATTCGACCCGTTAACAACATGTAATGATAGGAGACAAACACTTTTTATTAGATTAATTTCAACTAGTTTCTGTTATTACATCTTTAATGATGTTTTACTCTGTACAAAAAATATCTCCGATGTGTGATATCGTCTATTAGCATACCACAAGGGCGAAAGTAAGGCCCAATGCTTACAGATGGCCTTTGTCTGGAAGTCGAGAAATATGACTTCGTTTTCCATTTGGCTTCCCATCGGTGTACGGCGTACAATTTATTCCTCCCACATGCATTGGTTAGCAATGACACGCGCGGGATGGCATCGAAGGCTATCCAATTGTCGCACGCACCTCGCAGTACCAGCGCATGCGCACTGTGAGGCCCGCACGAGCGCGTGCCGCGGCAGAGGATCCCCCCACCCACCCACCCACCCACCCAACCACCCACCCACCCACCCAACCACCCACCCACCCAACCACCCTCCCACCCTCCCACCCACCCACCCACCCACCCTCCCACCCTCCCACCCTCCCTCCCTCCCTCCCTCCCGCCATCCCTTGGGGCCAGCCGTGAGGCCTCGCAAAACAATTGAGGGCGGCCGCCGCGACGCGACGCCCAAACTTTCCAATATCAACTAATCCTTTTTAGAGGGGGTTTAAACTCTCGTTCCACCACCCGAGGAGAGAAAAGAGACAAGAATCAGATGAAAGGAACTGATCGTTATTTTGCTTTGGAGACCCCCACGTGAATACAAAAGGGTTCTGCCGCTTGTTAGTCTGGCTCTAAAAAAGAGAGCGAAAACCTTCATATGATACAGCTTACAATGAGGTCCAGAAAATCTTTTTTAAAAGCAATCCGCGTTTTAAGAAGAAATGTAATATTTAAAAGAACAATATGAAAAAAATTGCAAATTTGTAAACAAATTTCATCCTTCTAATAAACTGTTTTATGCATGTGTAGGAACGTTAAAAAGTATTAGATTCTAAAACAATTTCAATACATTTTCCTTTCTTCGTTCTCGTTTGGAATAACTTGTTAATATTATTTTTTTTAGAAATCACTATTTAATCACTCAGACAATCGATTCCTTAATTTCAGTACCGTTTTTGATTCAGCCCAACCACATAACTATACAAAACCTTTTCGTCTGATTGGTTTTGTCTTCCTTGATCGCCTTACGGATATTGAAAGAATCCTTCTATGCCGCTCCGGTGGCGGAAATCGCTAAGGCGGTAGTTTCGTAGCGATCTCGGACCGAAAGATTGCGGGTTCAATTCCCGCCTCGGGCAGTGTTGTAGGTGTGTTCGTCCCTTCACAACTTATCATCATATCATTTCATCTTCACAGACACTATATCGTTAACTCACTAATGACCTAGAAGTTGATTCGACCTTAAATAACAAAAAAACCGGGAGCGGTAGCTCAGTACATCAACTGATGTCACTGCAGCACCACTGACCGGGAGATCGTAGGTTCGAGTCCTGACGGAGGTAGGATTTTCGACACTAGCTTTTCAGCTAGGTGGAATTCAGTCGCTGTCTGGGGGAGAATTCTAGCGGTCGGCTGCTCTGATCGGTAGTTATCCGTGGTTTCTCTGGTGAACACCAGGCGAATGCCGGAGCAGTACCCTAAAAAACGGGTCACGGACCGCGCGCGATCCTTCCTTCCTCTTTCTTGTCTTATCCTCTCCCCTTACACACACACACACACACACTTACACTAGCATGCACTACACTACCACATATTCCGGGGAACCGGTCGGGAGCTTAGAGCTTGTCCGGCTGGGGCGGTGCCCCGCTGGTGGGAGAGTCCTGGTTAGGGGGAAACCCCACTAGCCGACGGTAGGTCGGTGCCGGATCTCGCCACCAAGCGGGGGAAGATCACCGCCATCTCCCGGGAGAAAAACATGCACTACACTTACGGGACTAATGACCAAAGCCGTTGGCGCGCCCGGAATCAATTAATCAATAAAAAACAAAAAAAAATCCTTCAGCGCTTGAGTCAAAGCGAAGTAATGGCATTTGCTTCGAAGTCTGTGGAAGCGTGGCAGTACGTTCCGGGCCGTCGCTCTCCCATTTCGTCTTATCAGCTGCGCGCGGCGGACGAGCGAGACCGCTGGGGAGCCCCTGCGTGTCCTTAATTGCGCCATCTGTATTACGAGTGTCGAGTGTTGGTGGGGAGGAGGCCCCGACCGCACCTCTGGGAAATGGGCAATAATTGGGCAAGATCTCCTAAATGATAGGGCATTGCTTAATCAAAAGGCGGGAAAAAGTGGAAGTTCCAGTGCACAGCCAAGCCTTTCGTCTCACAATGATAAATTTCTCTTTTTCGTGACGTATTAATGGGGGGTTGTTTCCGAAGAATGGCGCCGGGGAACAAAGAAGGCAAACATTGATCCTTCTCGGTCTCGCTTTTTGTTTTGCTCTCTATTTCCTTTGTATCAGTGGCATTCTCTTAACAAGATCAAAAAGGCGCGATCAAATATAATTCCTCACTTTTTATTGTTAATAATAAATGAATTCCGGAATGTTAAAGTCATCGTCAAGTCGTTCGCATTATTCTGTATTTCGGTTTATTTCTCGTATATCCCCACGATGTCAAATGACTGTCTTGTCGAACGTAAGGAATTTTATGATGGATCAGAAGAAGAAAGTTTCGAAAATAAGCACAACAATATTTCTTACATAATTCTTGATTCATTCTTTCAGCAAAAGCAATACACTTTTTTGCTCCATTCTACGATGAGTTCTGGTTTATTGTGATATTTCTTGTTTGTTTTTCACATTTCTATTCATGTAGCTGCAAATATTTTATTCATCCCAGTACTACCCCCACAAAAAATTAATACACCCTTTCACGAGTCACCTGTTTGATTTTCTTCCATTCCTGGCAGTGTTTCTTCATGCAATTCGTAAAATATTGGAGTAAGTCTAATTGCAGTCTAGACAGAGCTTAATGTTAGGAGTTACGAGTGATGGCCTGTTATGATGATATGTTAAGAGAGACGAGGGATGGCGATTGTCGTTCTTATAATCGATATCATATCAACAAATCAAAGTAACGCATACTATTCTGTATAAATTTTTTATATACACGGATATATAATTTATTTATATATACACTATTTATTTATATATACATATATAGAGAATACACTAACTTATTGAGAATGGTTTGTGTAGAAACTTTGAAAAATTGAAAGAGTACGTATAATTACAGATTGTAAACAAAATGTTATGGCCACTTTTTTGAATTGTAGTGAACAGAGTCATCGATTACTTATTACTATGTTCATCAACTAGTCAAAGATGTAAATGGAAGACTTCAAGAGGATAGAAAAATTAAACAGAATAATTAGAAAAAATAGTATTAATGAGTCTAATGCTAATGAGAATGTTTTGTTAATGAGAATATTTTTAACATCAATATTTCAACTTTCGAAAGTATCCTTATCCATGTATCTTTGGTATCTCATCCATCTTTTTGAACCGTCGATTTTATTAGCGATGATTTTTTAAAATGTTCGATTTGATCTCCCGATTCGACGCAACGTATGGCGTCGGCATCGAACGCATATGTATCTGCGTCAATAAAGTTGTCTTATGACATCAATGGTAGGTGTAAATGGCGTGTGATGCTTGGCCACACCGATTGATTGATTGATTGATTGATTGATTCATGTTTCCGGGCGCGTCAACTGCTCTGGTCATTATTCCCGTTAGTGTAGTGCATGTTTTTTTTCTCGGGAGATGGCGGTGATCTTTCCCCGCTGGATGGCGAGAATCGGCGCCGACCTACGTCGTCTAGTGGGATTTCCCCCTAACCTGGACTCTCCCACCAGCGGGGCACCGCCCCAGCCAGAGACAAGCTCTAAGCTCCCGACCGGTCTCCCGGAATATGTGGTAGTATAGTGCTTGTTAGTGTAAGTGTATGTGTGTAAGGGGAGAGGATAGGACAAGGAAGAGGTAGGCCGTTTGGTAGGGTACTGCTCCGGCATTCGCCAGGTGTTGATCGGAGAAACCACGAAAAACTGCCGATCAAAGCAGCCTGCCGCTAGAATTCTCCTCCATACAGCGTCTGAATTCGACCTAGCTGGAAAGCTAGTGTCGAAAATCCTGCGGCCGTCAGCACTCGTACCTAGGACCTCCTGGTCGCTGCAGTGACATCAGTTGATGCACTGAGCTACCGCTCCCGGTCCGATCACATGGGTAATAGGAGCCCCCCAAAGGGTAATGTGAGCTTAACCAAATTTAATCCATTCTGCCGACATATCTTAGCTGTGTTAATGAAATTGTAACTTAATATCATTGTTTCCAATCCTGTGGATCCACAAAAACATCATTTACGTTTAGTACATTATAAATAAATTATTGTTTCCTAACATAAAATTTGCAAATAAAAGACGGTCAACATCACAACCTACGCATTCCAGATGTGATACATTTTCACAGTCCTTACAATATACGGCAGTGACATTTGATTATACGTGAGTGAAGCAAAGAAAATAAAAGTTTTGTATATTAATAGTTACTTTGGTTAAAGTTCGTAACACGGTATACCGTTAGAGAAGCGCGGCGCCGGGAGAGGGGGATGAGCGATAGGAAGAGGAAGGGGTAGAGGAGGGGAGTCTCTTTAAGCCCTCCCTCAAATTACGCTAAGCACTGCGATAGAAATAAAAAAAACGTACCTACAGGCGATTTTTATTGCTCGCCCTTCATACACTTTCTCTCCGCCGCATTTTAATGCCCAAATTACTTTAAAAGGCAAGTTTTCTCGCTTCGCTCGTACGGATCCAAGTCACTTCGAGGCTCGTGCCTTCGGCACTCGCGAATAAACATCCTTTAGTCTATCCATCGCATAATTACCAATTCACTTTTATACGAACTCACTATACAGGAAAACCTCGAATTCAAACTGCTGAAACGAATTCGAACGCTGAATGCTTTGTTTATTACAGACACACCACGATTGCAGGCAGCACTATTTTCTAATGGAACTTCGACTAGACCCTAGGGTGAAATTACCTCCCCTAACTTAGGACGTCACGTTTGTGCCCAATTGTGATAATCGCTTAGCCACCCCTCATCCCCTCCACCGTGAATTTACTCCTTGCCTCAAGTGCAGGTTTAAACGACCGTCACTTTCATTGTTCATGCAAGTCGATGTGGAAGTTTGAGACAAACGGCTTATAGAGCTCTGTTTAGGTGGTCTACCCCTCCTTGTTATTATCTTTTGTTTTTCTTTTTTGCAATAGAAAATTCGGATATTTTCTTCGGGGGACCCTTGCCTTTTGCCTTCTCTTTCTTTCGTTGTTCCTTTTCTTCATAGAATTTTTTGAAAGGTGAAGCAGTCCAAATCATCGAATGCCGTTTCATACGAGCATTTTTGAGGGGTTGATAGCCCACTTGCGGCATAGGGGATATCGAGAACAAAATGTTTGTAACGGAATCTTCACCTTCGCTCTGGTGCCTCTTCTTTGTGCAGAGGAACACTACGTTCTTGAGCTTTAATTTATTTTTAATTCGTTGCGCCCTTAATCCAACTTACCGACGCAACGCGTCTCTTTGCCCCTGGTCGAGCGTTGAGCGCGGAGTAATCCTCCATTTTCTATCCCTCTATTCCAGAAGACGCTGTATTTTTATGTCTCGTCTAGTCAGTTGTCAAAGAGGAACGCCAGGTAGCATCTCCGTGTACGCGCATCTTACTTAACGTGCCCTTGCGTCAAACCCAGCGGCCAGAACTTGGAAGGAATTCGGAAAGGGGTATGGTTTAAGACACTTCACAGGAGTTGGACTAGCTCTTCTAAAGCGGTGAAACTCGTTTTGTTGGAACAAATTTCATATGAGATTGACGGGAAACGAACCCGGACCTCAGGAGTGAAAGGTTAGCGACTTCGCTATGTGCCACGAGCCATTCAAGATTCAGATGACTCTATTGATTCTTCAGAACGGACGTTAGTTTTTGTCCCTATCCATCTCTCCGAAGGCCCCGCCTCCGAGAATACAGTCTGGGACGCACTGGCTGTAGTCTCAACTACAGTTTGGGGTTCACTCGAATTTTTAACTGCAAACTCATCCTTTTTAAAGATGGTAGCATGTAAAAGTCCGTATTCGTCCTGCGTTGAAAACAGCTTTTCCGTTTTCTACGGAAACGATCTCATATGCTTAATACGAATCTCAACTATCTCGTATGGAGTTATTCTTCTCAGCGGACCAGCCGTTTTGACAAAGGGATCACATTCCTTGTTGTACGCCGCTTTTAGGGGTCGCAGTCAGAAGATGCGGTTGGATTGGGAGTTACTGCACATTCATACACAAGTGAACAGAACTGCTTACTACTACGGCCGGACCTAACATGTTGGTAAATGTTAGTAGATGGTCCGCGAGCTTCTTTTCTTGAGCTTCAGAAAACTTATAGCTCTGTATCGCTTCTTCAAAGTAAATAAGGAATTACAGAACATTTTGCAGCCCTATAAACAGATGAGTCTTCCAAGGTGCATTTCACATCTATGTATAGTTCAAGTATCGTCCACTTTACCTTATCTGCGACCCTTGGTATTGTTTGAGACTTATATTGGAAAAAAAAATAAATCGCGTTGTAATGAATTTGTTTAATCGCGTTATATTAAAATGAAAATGAAAACAAGCGTGAGGTTATAAGAGCTAGCTTCCAATTTCTCCTTCTTAATAGCTCTCATTACCCCGAATGGTAACGTTCTTGTTTAAATTACAAAATATAGGATAAACTAATTTTGCACTTTTATTGTAACTTGACAGCATTTAACTACATGAATCATCAAATAAATACAATTTATTAAGATATGTGTATAAGCAAGACCGGCTTAAGATAAGAGCAGCAAACATTATTTACTATGTGTATCTTTGGCAGTCGTGCCACACAAGAACAAACAGCGAGCGTTCTCGCATACTCCAAAAGCCGTGTGGCGTTTCGCCTGCATTCAACCGTGTGTATTGAGCGAGGAGGAAACACATTCTCTGATTACGTGAAGTGAAGAGATAGTGATCAGACACGTAGCTTAGAAACCGTTTCCGGCAACAACGTCGATCGAGGGGAAGTAAACAGAGAAATGTGCCTCTTGACATATTACCAATTCGTGTTCCGTGTGTTTTGATCCGAATATATTTACTTTATGCATATTTTTGAATGAACTCCATTAATCTATTTCTCTTTCTGATAAGCTCTTCTTCTTCTGCAAGCTTTGTGCTGCTGTGTTTTCTTACATTACACGAACATTTTACGCGAGTACGTTGAACTGGGTAAGTGATGAGGTCATCTTTCTTTACGACGGATGATAGCAATGCAGTTAATTCATCATTCTGGTCTAGTTCATTATCTCACAATGTTAATAGAGGAAGGTAGTTGGACGTGCAAGGTGCCCGTTCCGTAATTGTAGCATGAGATCCAAAAAGCACCTAGTAAGCTGACACCAAGCTATTGATCATACAAAAGCTTTTGTTTGCTTTTCCTTCAGACTCTATTTGATGCCTTCATTTAATGTAAATGAAAGTATCGAATCAAAAGTAAAATATGAAAGTAAAAGAAACCATCTAAACAATTGGGTTGATAATAAAACATTTACGTGTAGGTGCTTTCTTGTATATATGTAGAAGTAAAGAGAGAAATTAAAAAGTGCTCACCTATTTAGTTCACTTTCACGTTCACCAGCCTGCAAGTAATGCGAATGAATTAAAGTATATTTCGCGATCGGTGTTGTTCAAATTGAGTTGGAGTCCCGACCAGAAAGTAAGTTTCCCAAATTCATCAACAAAAAGAAAACATAATTTCATGGGAAAACATTATTATAGTATAGGTTGATTTTCCTAAGGAAGAGCCAAAGTGACAGCTAGTGCTGGCAACATAACTGATGGTTCTGTGACCGTTGTGCCCTTGAGCCCATTAGACTCCCTTCCCGCATTCGTTCGTTTGTAGTTGGCTAAGTTGTAAATGGCTTCGACACTTACTTTTGTGATGTCCTCGTCCGACAAAAATATATTGCGCCAAGATAAATAATTGAAATTAGGATGTGCAGTGTTATGTGCTCATCTGTAAAAATTCTTTTTTTTCTGTATATATTACATTGAATTTACTTTTTGTGTGATAAATATTATGTTTATTTTAAAACCGATTCTTGAATGCGAGATGCGAACTGGTGCACGTGTTTCCGGCTTAAAATAATTTTTCTTTCTATTTACATTCGTGGCAGCTTTTTTTAATGATTGTGAGAGCATGTTAAGAGATTTTCCACACACGTAATTAAATTTAAATATTTCCCGGTCTCACGTACGTGCATATACCTCAGCGAAACTCTTTGACTTCTGCAAGGGCATGTTTTCACAGGAGCCATAACCTAACACTTTACGAAAAGGCGTGGCTGAACAGCTGCCACGGCGGAGGGATACTTCTCTAAATTACACGTGATGTTCACTTGTTTTCGCGAACTGTCAATTTGCCTCATTCTTAGGAAACTCTATAGATACAAGACTATATAGATTAGCACTTCTATAGATACAGGACATGTTTCCACTTAATTACCACCAGAACTGAGTCATTAATGAGACAATTGAGGTAACTTATAAGCGAAATGCTGACCAGGCAGGAATTATTTGAGTTGTAAGAAAAGATGGAAATCGCACGGGGGGTGCGAGACCCGGACTCTAGATTAGTTATTCGGTTGTTCACACACGACGCAGCTCACAATAGATATTCAGCTGTTCTGGGAGGGTGTGCTGGTGTGCTGGAAGATGTTAACTAGTTTGGATCTCGCCCCCCTCCCAAACACCACCACCACCACCAATTTTCATCTTTTCTTGCACTTCAAGAAATCTGTCCAGTCCAGGTGCGGATCCAGCCGATCATTTTGGGGGGGGCCATCATAGATTTTTGTGAAATAATAAACAGTTGTTATTTTATTGTATATTACTTTTGTAATGTGTAAATGATACTATGCAATACTATTTTTTCAAATATTTACATAATTCTAACATAAATAAATATATAAATCAATTTTGCCAAAGAAAAGCAGGTAACAAACGAAAACTCTTTGGTTTTGGGGGGAGCATGGCCCTCAATGCCCCCCTTGGATCCGCCATTGGCCAGGTCAGCATCACGCAAATCATGAAGTCGTAGGTTTCCGCGGCCAGAGTCATGTAAATGATCTTGGCTGTCCAGGTGACGCCGCGTCGAAGGCTGTGTTGCCGACGTTTCGACCATCTTACTGAGGAAGACCACGATAAGATGGTCGAAAAGTCGGCAACACAGCCTTCGACGCGGCGTCACCTGGACAGCCAAGATCATTTACATCACGCAAATCATATTGACGCTGAGTTGCAGGTGGCTGCCAATCAGTGGTTCCTATCCGAGGTGACAGACGTCTGCGACACAGGGGTGCAAAATCCCACGGTGTGAAAAAGTCTTTATTTCGGGATATTCTGTAGAAAAATAGTGCAATAAATGCTGTGCCTGCTACAATGTCGTTTTTCCATGAAATTATGTTTTCTTTTTCTTGAAGATGTAGATGAATATGGAATATCTAAAAGATTTAACTGGAGAAATAAGTATCTTAATACAGAAAGTAAAGTAAAAATATATATAACCATATGAAACCGGTAATGACTTATGGAGCAGAGACACGGGTCGATACTAAAAGAACTAAAACTCTCCTAAGATCTTCAGAGATGTCAACTTTAAGAGGAATAACAAGAAAAACAGTATGAGATAGAATAAATAATGCGATTTAAGGAATAAGTGAATGTGGCGTGACGGACTCGTTTAATTCCTAATAACAGGTAGAAAAGAGTGAGATTATCACGTTTCCAGGACAGATAATGTAGGCTGATCAGATTTAAGACCCTTAGATAAGAGGGATCTACGAAGATCGAAGAAAATATGGATCGAAAGCTGAACATCGACGTCACCCGACTCATCATGAAGGTGCTGTGTGAAGAAAAACAGGTACCGGGAGCGGTAACTCACTGCATCAACTGATGCCACTGCAGCGCCTCTGACCAGGAGGTCCTAGGTTACACTCCCCACGGCGGCAGGATTTTCGACACTAGCGTTTCAGCTAGGTCGAATTCAGTCGCTGTCTGGAGAAGAATTCTAGCGGCCGGCTGCTCTGATCGGTAGTTTTCCGTGGTTTCTCCGATCAACACCAGGTGAATGTCGGAGCAGTACCCTATCAAACGGACGACGGACCGAGCGCGATCTGTCCTTCCCATTCCTTGTCCTATACTCTCCCCTTACACACACACACACACACTTACACTAACATGCACTACACTACCACATATTCCGGGAGGCCGGTCGGGAGCTTAGACCTTGTCCCGGCTGGGGCGGTGCCCCGCTGGTGGGAGAGTCCTAGTTAGGGGTAAACCTCACTAGCCGACGGTACGTCGGCGCCGGATTTCGCCATCCAGCGGGGGAAGATCACCGCCATCTCCCGAGAAAAAAACATGCACTACACTAACGGGAATAATGACCGAAGTAGTTGACGCGCCAGGAAACACGAAAATATCAATAAATCACCGACATAGAAGAAGAAGAAGGAGATTTAGATGAACTAACTTTTTTTCTGCACCTCTCAGTTTGCTTCATTTCACTGTGACCAATGCCCCAGAAGACGGCAAAACAATCGAGTGAAAATCAGCTTTCCCACAAAGGAAAGTTACGTTTGCTTTATCATTCTTATTGCGTCTGCTCCATATATGATGGCAGACATCTATAAAACTCAATGTATCAACCTATTACACTGAATACAAAGGAATATTGAGGATGTCAGGAGATTTCGTTTTCGTTTCAAAAACAATTAAAAACATACCCATTATATTCCAGTTGCGTTTCTACGATAGTAGGCAGGCTCTCTGATATCACTAAAGTATGATACCAATAAATAAGTTTTACTAAAATAAATTTTTTTTTTCAAATTTCAAACTTTAGGTTATAATACATTATATTTCCTTATTTTAAATTAATATAATTCATAAGTAAATTTTTTGAATAATATTGTTTAGGATGAGATTGATGATAAAACCAAGAAAAAGGGGTTATAGAGGGCGAGGGAAGTATCCTCCAAATTTTACCCCTTTCCCAAATACATCTTTAGCGAATCGGCGTTGAGCTGGATACTGCCAATCCAGTGGTTGCTTTCAACGCACATGTTGCCGGTGTTTCGAATGTCGCGAACGCCCTGAGTCCTTTGTGTGTGAAGTCGCGCCCGCGGGCGATGCGATGACATGAAGCGCCCCATTGCACGCGAATTGCTGCAAATCGCTCTCTGCAATAAGTCATTTGCAGCCAACGCCCCCCGCCCCCGACGATCTCACCACTCCTGCCCGCAGGCTCCCATGCCATCCACCCCCCCCAACTTCTCCGTCCACACCACACTCTCCGATCCCAACTCTCATCCCCCCCCATTCCTTCCTCACTCCCTCTGCTGCCATCCTCCCATTTTTCCGTCCACACAGCACCCTCTGCTACAAACTCGCACCCCACATCCCCATGCCCTCCGCCCCCCTTCCTCCTACCTTCTTCGTCCACACCGCACCATCCGCTTCCAACTCTCACCCCGCCCCACCACCACTCCCTTCCCCCTCACTCCTTCCACCCCCCTTCCTCCCACCTCTTCCGGTCTCGACTCTCACTCTACCCTACCCCCACTCCTTCCGCTCTCACTCCTCCCCATCCTCCGTTCCCCACCTCCTCTCCGCCCCTCCCGCTCCGCTCCACCTCGTCTCGTCTCCGCTCCGTCTCCGTCTCCGCTCCCGTCTCCGTCTCCGTCTCCGTCTCCGCTCCGTCTCCGTCTCCGCTCCAGTCTCCGTCTCCGCTCCAGTCTCCGTCTCTGCTCCCGTCTCCGCTCTCGTCTCCGCCTCCGTCTCCGTCTCCGCCCCGTCTCCGCCCCGTCTCCGCCTCGTCTCCGCTCCTGTCTTCGCTCCCGTCTCTCGCTCCTGTCTCCGTCTCCCCTCCGTCTCCGCTCCGTCTCTCTCCTGCTCCTGCTCCGTCTCCCTCCGTCTCCGTCTCCGCTCCGTCTCCGTCTCGCTCCGTCTCCGTCTGACTCCGTCTCCGTCTCCGTCTCCGTCTCCGCTCCCGTCTCCTGTCTCCGCTCCCGTCTCCTTCTCCGCTCCCGTCTCCGTCTCCGCTCCTCTCCGTCTCCGCTCCTCTCCGTCTCCTGCCTCTTCCGTCTCCGCTCCCTGTCTCCGTCTCCTGCTCCGCTCCGTCTCCGCTCCGCTCCGTCTCCCGCTCCTCTCCGCCCGCTCCGTGCTCCGCTCCCAAGCGCAAGAGACGAACTCCGCCCGCCCGCCTTGTGCGTCGCGCCTTCCGCTGCGACTGCAGATGTTGCCACTTCCGGCGTATCCGTTTTGGTAGTTAGCGTGATTACCGTTGCAGCCAGTCGGATGGCTGCGGTCTCAGAATGTCTGGCTCGGGAATACTAACAGGGCGGAAAACGCCTTCGATAAACTATATATTATCACCTGACAGTTGGGAGAGTTCCTAACTGCGAAGTTGGGAGTCTATTCCAAAGCCCGCTGAAGTTTAAATTGTTTCGATTCCGCCTTCAGCAGACGGAAAGCTCTTCGGCACTTAAGCGAACCGCCAATGTTATCCATTAATTTCGCAATTAGGGACTGTGAATTAAAAGATTAGAGAGTTTTAGCGTGTCATTTTGAAAAGAAATACCAAATTAGAGCTTGTTTAACAGGAAATGTAGGTCACCATTCTCGGTAGCAGGTTACCATATTCAAAAGCGGCTCTTTGGGAGTTAAATCGGTATGAAATTGGAACGAGCACGAACCGTGTGTTGTTTCCGAATTCTGCGGTTTGTTTAACGCTAATGAAACCTGCAAATGGAAAAGCAGCCCTGATATTGACACGGCTCGCGCGGGGTAGAAGCGCGTCGCAGATTTTAAAGTTACGAAGCCCTGAAAGCGCAGCGAGCAGCCGCGGCTTTATTGCGTGGAGGGCCCTTGAAGCGCTGGGTCCCGAGCCCGTGGAAAAGGGCGCGCCCTTCCGGCAAATGCAGCCCGGGAGTTTGCCGGAAGCGACTGCTGCTTCCGCTCTCGCTAGTTCCCTAGGAGAACCGCCGTAAGCGCTACTAGAACAAATGACGAGCCGAGAAGCGATTGCACAATACCGACTGCGGGTCGGTGCTGCCTCGCGCTGTACAAGAAATACCCTGGGGAACGAGCTGATATGCTACGTACGAAAAGTGCCGTGAGGATTTTTATATGCATCTCGACATTCTAATTGTCTCCAAATGTAACAAAATGCAAGAATTCCTTTTTCTGAAGGGCATCAGTTCTGTTATATTTATGTACATTTTCGTTTGTTCTTATCGACTAAATGTTAGTAAAAATGCATCAGTGTTTGTAAATGTGTATATACAACATACACAATGTGTACATACAACATATACATTTTTGTACGTGTCTATACAACAGTATATCACCGATGCACTACAAAAGACACACTTCTTAAAAACTATCGTTTTGCTGCAGAACGGTTTGAACGTCACCTGAGCCATTTAGTATTTCTTTGCCAAAAGACTCTAATCACAGCTGAATTAATATGTTTATGAAAATTATATTAATAAAAGTAAAATATTTTCTATAAACATATTTCTTCGACTATTTCGAAAAAGGCAGTTTTGAACATGTTACTCTTTTCTGATGCACCGACGTTGTGTCAATTTATACATGTGTGACTAAACATGCATGAGTGAGTGAAATTGAATGTATGAATGTACACATTCTGGATGCATATAAGCATCTTTGAAAGTGAATTTATATAATGTTTAAATGTATGGTTTTGTACAAATATAAAGTATGAAATACTAATTACATATTCTTTGACGACTTTCTTTAACATACAGATAATGCAAAGAAACGTTTGCGAAACTACATGTTTGTAAGAATTATTTGTATGTTTTCCTAGTAATTATTATAATTGTTGTATTCTACCATTGAACAACATTTATTTAATGTAGATAAATTATAAATTTATAAAAAAAATGGTGAGAAAGATGCGAGGAAGATGCGTTGAGGAGGAGAAACAGTTGCATGCGCATGTGTGCGCATGTTCAGGTTTGCGCATGCCCATTGATCTTGTGGCAAAAGCAGTTTCATTTGGTTGATTACCTCTCGCTGCAGAACGTTCTATTCTAATTAACGTAGTAATGTGTTTGCTTTTGTGCAAGGACGCATGCCCATGATAGTTTCGGAGCCAATTAAGCCTTTGAAAGAGATAACGTTCCAAAGGGCTTTTTTGTTTCGAATATCTTATTAGCTAATGAATGCCCTTGTCTTCCGCACTTGTGAACTTCAGGGACGTCTGTTGGAATTGTACCTTCCCAATAAGAGAGAAAAGGCTCCAAACAAATTAAAATTCATACCACTGTCAGTTTAATAATTGACTCATTTCTAAAATGTTTTTGAAAACCTTTTTAAGACGCGTGCAAAAGAATGTACTACTTACACATCATATAAAGAGTGTGCAATGTGCAATATACTCATATAAAGTATCTGTATGTTAAGTAAAATCAACACAAGCAATCCATTTTTAAATGCTTACTAACTGACTATTCTGCTCATAGATTTTCACTACGATGTATCGCATTTTTTGTAATTTATTAAAAAAAAGTGAGACAGTGGATAATGAGTGCAGTACTATTAGGCGAATATACACCCTCCAAACAAAATGTTTTCCCGTTATTATATTGAAGATTTTCCGCAAAGACAGTTTTGAAATCGTGTAAGCATGTATTCATTTTTATTGATTGATTGGATATTATATTCATATTATTTATTCGTATGCTTTCCGTTTTCTGATCAATTAGTTTATCAAAAATTTGCTAGTACATTCTTAAAAATCACAAAATCAAATAACTCAATCCAAAACTAAGGAACAAACATTTTACTAGTTAACAGTACGTCCTTTGAGTGAAAATTACCTCGGTGCAATTTGATTCACCCTTCACCACGTTGCTTGCTCCAAATTCCTTCATCCATTTTTAGGATCCGTTTGAGGACAATTGCTGCAAGAACGCCGCATCGTAGCACACACCGCACAGCACACAGAAGCACTCGTAAAACCTCGACCGGCAGCGCGATCTAACCTGCATTGTTGAACGGCTTGACAAATTACCTCTACCCGCCCTTTAAACAGGATAACGGCCGTTCATTTGCATTCCAATAGCTAACTTATGTTTTCATTCAATCTCTGTAGGTGGAATCGCCCGCGAGAAACGGCCTGATGAAACACGCGCAGCTGCACTCACCGGCACAGCGAGGGAACTTTTTTATAAATATTCATGGCAGCGTATTAAAGAACACCGCGCATGAACTTTCTATTGTTGGTCTCAGCCACTCCACTTTCGGGATTTTCTCCGAAGGCACTCTGGGTCCCACAATGGTAATACTCGAGCTGCACACAAGCAGGAACGAAACGACTCGAGTATAAAAGAGGGGTTTCTGAAAGAAAGTTGTTAAATTTTCGCTCCAGGAATTAATGTGCTGTTTGAACGTGATATATTTCGTCGCTTGTTCGCGGAAGACTACTGCAAACTGCCGACACCGCAAAACTGGGAACGTCGATATTTTACGGCGCGTTGTTACGATATGGGCAATGGCGGGAGGGGGAATGGCTTTGTGTGGGCCATTTATCGATAACGAGCTGCTGTGACGTGACCTCAAAGGTCAAGGTGGCTGTTTTTATACGAAATCAATCACCCCGGTGAGGATATTCATGATTCCCTCAGGAATATATTCTGGACACAATGATGTCGACCTCGCTTTTCATATTTTTTCATGTACCAATACAATACAAGCAAAGGAAATTAGTTTCTCAGTAGCGGTTGTTTACCGAGCTATTTTGATAACTAAGAAGTTCTTGCTGAATATTTATAAATGTATTCAAACTAACTTGCGAGTATAAATTTGCTTTGTGATAGTGTCTCAAATAAGAGAAAACAATTCAAAACTGCAATATTATTTTATTTTAATTTGTCAGTATGTACTTCCTTTTTTCACATGTCCATTAATCAACTTCCAATATGCAGCCGCAGTGATGTAACATTCGTTTCAAATGGCACATGAGTGTAGTATTACTAGTCCTGTATTCACACAGAAATTGAAAGATAACTAAGCAGCCTGTGTGAGAGATGCCAATGGTTTTGTTAGATACCTAGGATCTCGGGAAAAATACATAAACAATGAAACAGTTTCATTATTTGTGAAAAAAGAAAATATTTGATTGTGATATTCTCTCATAGTACGCCCACTGACTGAATTCGGAAACTCAACGTGTCACTAATTCGGAGAAACTTTACGTGATACGACAGCAAGGCTCCAAAGAAAAGACCGACGACCATTAAATGTTTGCTATTTACTTTTTACGTCATGGAACAACATAGTTGGTAATCGAGGTGTGTAAATAACTGTTGTAGTGTGTATCTTAATACACCACCCGATGATTAGTTTATATTCCTGAACATGGTTTGTGTACAATTTTTGATAGTGTATAAAGTAATATGTATTATAAAGGAGTATTTTGTTGATCTTGAGCAGTGTGTGTGCTACTTTTTGGAAAACTATTTTGTGTGATTTTGGTTTGCAGCATATTTCGGTTCCAGACTGCAAATAGTCGAGATACTACTTGTAGTCTAACATTAATGAAGAGAATTTTGAATAAATAATATTGTTTTGTTTACTTTCAAAACATTCTTCTCGCTGGTTTAATCATATTTCTCAACGAAATTTTAATAAATGAATATTCGCTAACTTATTACAAAGGTTAAATATAAAACTGATAAATACGTTCAGTATTCTCAGTACATTGTAAAATTGTTATCAATAATGATTTTTTCTCCCCCAACGTAGGAAATATTAATCCATGTTTCATCTTTACATTTCTCAACATGGTCCTTTGTTACACGATTAACAATGACATTCAAATGTTATTTTAGTTGCCTACAAAATCTTGTTAAGGGCAAGCTCCGTAAGAGCAAGGTAATCACATAAAATTAATAAAATAGAACATATTCTTATATAAAAGTACAGAAAATAAAGAGAAAGTTGAGAAAATACTAAGCATTTCCTAAAATATTTCGATATATAAAAGAACAAGAAAAAAGAATTGTAAAAAATACGCAAAGTTATAAACGGTTTACTTTCACACGATAGTTTCGAATCGTCATTTCTTTACTTCTCCTCACTTTCCGTTCGGTAACTACGGACTTACTGCCTGAGAGCCCAATGAACAGATTTAATTTAATTTTGCAGGAGACATCTGAGCTCACACTAACGTGGAAGAGCAGAGGCAAAATTAATTTCGTACTCCGTATTGTTAGAAGGAAAACCTCCTTTACGCTACCGTCCTTTGTAAACTTTAACAAGAACAATTCAGTTCTTAATCGAAAAATTATTCAAAACAGGATTCAAATTACTCACAACGAGTGTGTGTAATTTCCGCTTAGTTCCTCCATTTTGCAGTTCCCAGGAGTTGCTGGAAAATTCATCCAAAATGTTCTTCCTTACCTGAAACAAATACCACAATTACATATTAAAAATCCATTATTACTCAAAATAATAGATATGATTCTTAGAACTACTAAACATTTTCTTAAAGTTTCGGTATGTTGCATTCTAAATTTCCTGTTACGAATCGAACCCTCAGGTAGCAATTTTCCTTTGCTTTCACTTTCGCTTTCAGTAGTAGCATATGCATTTACAAGCAGATATTGAGATTAGAAGCTAGGGGTTAGGAACAGATGGTTGTTGTGGGAAATGTTATTTATCGTGTAACATTTGTTGTAGAGATTCGGCATTTTATGAAGTCTGAAATTTCAATATAACCAACATCACTTCTCCTCAATACGGCGTTTGTGTTGAGATAAAATAATGATGATAATAATAATAATAATAATAATAATAATAATAATAATAATAATAATAATAATAATGATGTGAATAACGAACACCAAGATGAAAAATATGGTAAAATGATAGGCAGGGTAAACAGGAAAATCTTCAATAAACCTGCCGCAAAATAGCTTTCTCTATCACAAATTCACTTGGATCATATGGGATTCGTGTGTAAGTAAAAAGGCTGTGGTCCTGGGTGGAAATTTCATGGGGTGGATTTTTTTTCATTTAAAGTATTTTAATAACCAGAAATTATTTATTATTATGTTTCTGTATGTTGAGAAAATCATTTAGGTAGCAAAATTAAATTGTATCTGATTTTACGTAATTAATTTTAGTTGAATGAAACAAATATGTATGGACTCAAAGGAACACTTAATAGTTTCGTTTAAGTCTCTTAAAGTTTTCTTAATAAAGATTGTATCATTCCGATGAAAACATTTAAATAAAAGATTTTGTGTTCTAAATGAAGGATTACAATAAAAAGTTTTAAAATCAAACTTAGAAAATGTATATAAAAACCGCCGCGGTAACTTAATTTTTTTTTAATGTTTAATTTTGTATTAGTTTTTATAAATACCTAAGAAAACCAGATAAGGATAACCGATAATAGAAAACATTTATATAGTACTTTCGATGTTCTGAGTGTCGTTACTTCTTACTTACCTGCTGAAATGTTTTAATCATCAAGGTCGTTTAATAGTAATTCACATTAATCACATTCTGTATTTATATTTTTTAATATCGATACATTTATTTCGTATAGTTTAGACATGTATAATTAAAAATATCTTAATTTCTTGAAAATTAAATTATGCAGGTTCGGCAATATTAAGTCATACCTGATTTACTGCTAAACTTCCAAGAAAAACATGTTCTTGTATGTCCACTTCAAGATAAAAATCTCAAAATTTGAAGAAGTAAATTGAAATGCATTCAACAATAATTATATATTTGGAATATTTTTAGAGTAAGGGTTCTAAAAGTACAATGCTGCAATTCTACTTTTCCACAATGCAAGTTCATTTCGCTACTAGCCAAGAGTGTTAGTTTCATTGTAATCAGCAAGAGGTTTTTAACTTCTCTCACAATTGTAAACTTCCAAACCAACGTTACCCGACTGAAATTGCTTTTCTCGCTCTTTAATCTTGCTAAAACAATTTCGTATACAATTTTCCGTCTTAGAATAACTCGGAATGAAAACATTTAATTTCAAACTACCGTGTAATTTTCACATTATGAGAACCTTTAACTTTGTTATTTATTTTAAAGAAAGACCTACCATAACAAAAACATAAGTCGTGTGTACAATATTTAATTCATCCACCTAAATAAACCATTTTCAGAGGGGTTTATATTTTTATCTACATACGTGGAACGTTCTTCTACATATTTTAACATTATTTCTTAATAAAATGTTGTTATTCTGTTTTACCGTCATTCATCTTAGGATACCCTTCAAAACGAACCAGTAAACAGTAATTTTGTATCTAGAATTCTCTGGATGCTCCGTCAGCACCAGAGGATCTCGCTCACAGCGGCCTCTGGCAATCGCAGGGCTACGTTGCCACAGACCGACGCCCGAATCAGACCCAGACTAGGTCGATAATTAATGGCAATAATTAAAGACGTTCAAGGGGAGAGACCATTCAGTTTTCCCCATTGCGTTAGCGTTGCGTTTCCCTAAATCCTACGGCACCAAGAAGTGCGAGAAAGTAACCAAGAATTTGAATTCAATTTTCGGAAATTCTGAAAATAATATTTGTCCGTACATTTGCCGCTACAAACGCACATGTTTAATTGAATTAAAAGAAACACTCAAACAATTTTCAATATCCTTACCAAAAGGAATACCAACAAATTTTATTCATTTCATGGAGAATACAAAGTGTGCCACATTACACTCGGGAATGTAAAATAATCGTGTCTAACTTTTCGTCAGAATTAAATCCTCCGATAGTTCTCCGTTTTTTATATCCCGTAGTCGTTCAGGAAGAGGACAGCACAAGAAACGGACAAAATGACTGAGATTGTTCTTTTTAACAACTAATGTCATACAGATTGTTATCAACATTGGTTGGAACTTTGGGAACTCAATTAACATTGGTTGCGGAACCCGCATACGGACAAACACACTTTCATCCATGCTCCGGACGGTATTCGAACCCGCAACCCTTCATATACGAGGCAGTTACTACCTTCAGCAACTTCGGCTAACCAGGCCGGCCTGACATCGTTCTTGTGTCTAATCCTGGCATCAAATATCGTAATCGAAATTGTTGGTGGTATTAGAATGCCATGAATTGCCAAACTAGAAAATGTCTATCAATTCAGCCTTTTAACTTCAGGAATGTGACAAGTTTTTAGAGCCGAGGCATTTGGCACACTACCAACAATAACGATGACATCCAACACTAAGGCTTCTATCTTTTGGTGATGGGTAAATAATTTTTAAAAAATCTTTTTTTCTTCAGAACCATCAAGAGGCACAAAGAAAATGAAAATGTAAACCAGGGCTTGTACATACTCTAAACCTTGTGTTGTGAAATTTTAAAAGAATATTTCCTGGTTGAAATTTGTATGTCAGAAATTTGATAGGCATATTTTCTCTTTTTTGTTGCAGAGAATAACACATTGCATTTGAAAAAGCAATAAACAGTTGTAGACATACTGACACTCTTCATATGCCACTACTAAAATATTATTAATTTTATGAATCAAGATGTCTTTGGGAGCAAACTTTTCATCACGCTCTTTTTAAATATAAATGTATATTCTTCTTCCAGAATCCAATTGGAAGTGAAGAGCGCAACTTTTGTTAGGACTAAGGTTTCAATACTTCGGTTACCTCTATTATTTTCTGCCAACGGTAAGTGGATTCTTTCTGCCGGAATATATAAGACTGAAACCCAATTTGAAAAAGAATGTAGTATATTAATAATTCGAGGGAAATGTGTTCTTTCAATCTCGCAGAAACGCTACCTTTTACAGATATTTTACGAACATTTCTAAAATCCGATCTCCATTCGTTTACAAAGAAAGAATTAGCTTTCTCTCAGATCACAACTTTTCTGCTTGAAAACTATTAACTGCCAATAGCAACCTTTGTGATCAAGAAAAGCTACTTTAATTTCTAGCTTTTCTTTCATCGTCGAATCGAAGTCCCCATTGGCTGATAGTCTAATGTTATTGCATAACTTTTTATCGCGTGACCCAGTGTTCAATTGATTTATAGATCTGCGATGTAGTGCAACATCATCTACCATGATGTATTAAACGACGCATTAAATGGGAAATCCAGATATTTCAGAGAAAAATCGGGAGCGGTAGCTCAGTGCATCAAATGATGTCACTGGAGCCCCCTGACCGGGAGGTCCTAGGTTTGAGTCCTGACGGCGGCAGGATTTTCGACATTAGTTTTTCAGCTATGTCGAATTCGGTCGCTGTCTAGAAGAGTATTCTAGAGACCGGCTGCTCTGATCTATAGTTTTCCGTGGTTTGTCGGATCAACACCAGGCGAATGCCAGAGCGGTACTCTAACAAACGGGCCACGGCCCGCGCGCGACCTTTCTTTCCTATTCCTTGTCCTATCCTCTCCCCTTACACACACACACACACACACACTAATATACACTACCCCACCATACTCGTCGGGAGACCAGCCGAAAGCTTTGAACTTGTTCCGGCTGGGGACGGTGCTGGTAGGGAAAACTGCCCGCTACCCGACGTATGTCTGCGCGGGATTTCGCCAGACAGCGGGGGAAGATCAACGCCATCTTCCGCGATGAAAACAAGCACTACGCTGACTGTAATAATGACATTAGCAGTTGACGCGCGGAATCACTAATCAATTGTCTCGTGGCGGGCAAGCACCTTAGGCACTTGGCAAGACTACCTTGTTCACTGTTCCCTGCCACTTCAAACGCTTTGCCATCTCCATCTTCCTGTGATCCACACCCCGAAACAAGCGAACGTCGCCGAGGCAAGTTGCTTCTCACAGGGGAGTCGTCTCACATTTCTGCCATCACGACTTGGCACGGATGCCTCATGCGGTCGGACGTTTGCTGAAGTCTGGCTCGTTCTCTGGCAACTAGGCGCCACCGGCTGACGAGCCAGAAGCCAGCAGGGCTGGAATTTGCATTTCGCGGCTGGAGCGGCTAGAAATTATACCGACTAATTGCGACAAAATATTGCTGGATACAGACTGAATTGATGGATTAACAATTTAACTGACAACAAGATACACAAGATGTTCCGCAAACCCTTTTCCTTTGTTCCTAGATCACAGGAAATTGAAGCTAAAAGAGTTGCCCGTCGGCTGTACTATTGGCACAGTTCGCTTTGTTCTACATGAGTATATTGCTGTCATAAATTGAGTCACCATTATTTCTGCTATTCGTCAAGTTACTTGAAAGAATGTCAAGAATAAGAAAATACTAAAAGGAAGAAAAAGGGAAATGGAAAGTAAAGGAAAAGAATTAAGAACAATAACAAGAAGAAGAAGAAGAAGAAGAAGAAGAAGAAGAAGAGGAAAAGAGATGGAAATGGGTCTTTTGGGGTCAATTCATTAAAGAAGTATTTCTCCTGTACAATGGTACAACATGTACTGTATATTGAAGTAAAGTACTTACATTTTGGATCACGTCATACAGTTCAAGGCAACGGGAATTTCATCATTCCCAACAATACGACGATTGTGACGATGCTCCAAGAACTTCTTTAACGCAGCAGAAGCGAAAAAGGTTTGCTCTTAACAAAGCAAAGCCAGACATAAGCGTTCATTCAGCGCATTTTAATAAAGGGGTAAGTTCACTGGCCATAAAAATTGTACCGATTTCTTTTTGTTTGGTACCTTAAAGACATTACCGTTATTCTTATTTTACGTCTTCAGTATTTCAATCTTCGTTATTCTTACCATAATTGTTTAACGCCTTTCATGTATTCATCTAGTTCCATTTGCTGTGGATGGCCCAAATAGGACAGGTGCGGCGGGCGCCGAAGCAAACCGGCAGGTCGCGACTCCCCGCGAGGCGGCCCGGCCGGCCTCGGTGTTGGACAACTCGATAGCGCGCCCACTCGAGAATGACGGTCGATGCTGAGGAGGGTTCAATATGATCAGCCCCGTCCCCGCGGCGCGCAGCCCGTCCTCACCGCGCAGCGAGCGTCGCGCCGGAAACGGATTTTCCGACTCGATGCGCCGCGCCCTCCCACTCCCTCCCTTTCCCGCGTAACCCCCACGCCCTCACACCCTCCCGCCCTCCCATCCTACCGGAAGCGGTGGCTCAGTGCATCAACTGATGTCGCTGCAGTGCCTCTGACCGGGATGTCCTAGGGTTACTCTTCCCACAGTGGCAGGATTTTCGACACTAGCTTTTCAGCTAGGTCGAATTCAGCCGCTGTCTGCTGGATAATTCTAGCGGCCGGTTGATCTCATCGGTAGTTTCCCGTGGTTTTTCCGATCAACACCAGGCGAATGCCGGAGCAGTACTCTAACAAACGGCCACGGACCGTACGAGATCTATCCTTCCTCTTCCTTGTCCTATCCTCTCCCCTTACACACACACACACACACACACACTCACACACACACACACACACACACACACACTAACATGCACTACACTACCACATATTCCGGGAGACCGGTCGGGGGCTTAGAGCTTGTCCCGGCTGGGGCGTTGCTCCGCTGGTGGGAGAGTCCTGGATGGGGGAAATTCTTGCAAGCCAACGTGAAGGTCAGCAACGGATCTCGCCATTCTGTGGGAGAAGATCGCCCGCATTTCCCGCTATGAAACACACTTACTGAACTAATCACCTTAGCAATCCATGCGCCCGGAAACACTAATCAACTTATCAATCCTCAACAAGTGTGGAAATATTAAATTGTCTATTTGGTTGTTTAAGGGTTTTTTCTCCACGGCTTTTATCCAGCCGACAACCTCTTACCCATTACGTTGCGATGGGACGCATATTCGACCATACACTAGACACCAACACACTTGCGAGCTTCACTCATCCGGGCTCCTCTGTCAGCACAACGCGACAACGTATACAGGAGAGTCAAGGGACAAACAACTATGTTCAAGGCGAGACTCGAACCTGCGAACCTTCGGAACGATGCACTGAGTTGGTACACGCTCTTAGCCATGTCGTCCATCCAGGTTGGCTAAATGTGTATTTACTTATTTAAAGGGAATATATTTAATATTACATTCCCTTGTACGCTTCTGAATGGACGTGTTTTACGCCCAAGTAAATCCTTTAATGTAAAGAGTTGGGGGCCCAGTATGATGCTAGAGATGAAAAATACATTTGCATACAACATGTATCATCCTAATAACTCGTTTTGCATAAAATATGAACTAGGAGGTAACGTGTACAAGACAAAATGTAATATTAAACCATCTAGTGTTTCCTTCAGAATCTTCTTACCTTAGTAATTTAGGGGTAAAATGCCAAAATCCTGGATGTTCTACTTTTACTGTATCACATATTTTAACAAGCGAGTAACGTTTCCCTTGCTACATTCTCGTCACGGAGTAGAGAGAAAGTTGTGTAATGCTGCGCGAAAGAACAAGTGATTTTCAGCAGAAAAATTCGTATTAGAGACCCTGGTAATGAAAAAGTGGATACATCCAGTTGCTAAATTAGAAAAATCCTCTAAAACGTAGTGTAGCCAGAATCAATGATTTGATGACTTGAGACAGAAAAATCGAATGACGGCAAAACGTCTGTCTGTCCGTCCGCCTGTGAACAACGCTAGCCGCTAAACCGTTCTGCTGATTTTCTCCAAAATTGATATTCCCCAATTGATCTGGCTCATGTCGCGGCCTCTTGAATTTAAAACCGTTATTTTAATTTTGGGGAGTACTTTACATGAAGCCCAAGCGACATGTTTCAAATTTTCAAACAAATGTCTTCATTGTTTTTGTTTAACTTTTTTATGGAGAATGTGAAGGACTTTTAAAAGAATGGTGCAGGTTTCCTGTTCGTTGAAAACTCTAACTTTTTCAAAACGGCAAAGGTTCAAAATTTTTTCGGTGTCTTCCGACAACTAAAATATTAAAGATAGAGATTTTTCCCTTAATGGAATCTGTTCCCTAAAGATATATTTTGAAATATGGAAATGTAGAATTTTTCGAAAATTTGATTACTTTTCGCGTAATTTTGCGTGGAAGTATGGGCGAGAAAGTACGTGCTGTTTTAGCCCCACTAGTTGTAAAGTGCGAGCGCACATCTGTGAGAGTTCTTTTAGCAGCATTAATCTGACTTTCTTTTAGTCTGCAAGTTACTCGGTGATAACGTCTCCATTTCGATTTTTCCTTCATTCTTTCGACACGTCCTTTCTTCACAGAATTAACTTATTTAGTATTCTTTGAGATACATGTTACTAAAGCTTTTAACAACGCAATCGTTACGGAAAACAGTGTCGTACTGCTGATCCTTTCCCGATTCTATGTTTGCCGATAATGACCTTTTTTAAATGTGTTTCGGTCTGCTCGACCAGGTGCGCCTACAGATTTGGAAATACATATGAGTAATTAGTGGAAATTTCCTAAGTTGATTGTCTTGCTCAGCAGTTATAACCAAAGAAAAAATTGTTTTATGGTTAGATGAGAAATGGGAGGTTATTTGTGTATGATATTGTTAAGGTTTCGAGGGAGAGTTAAAGATGGGTATTGTGAGATGACATGTGGGCAGATTTGAATCAAGGGTGTCCAAAAATATCTTTGCGAAAACTAGATTTTATTCTGTTAGGAGTATTGGCTTGTTGACCAAGGTGAAGAAAGAAAGCGCTTGGACAAGATGGAAGAAGTGAATAAAATCTAGATGATAAGCTTATTAAATAGTCAGCCATATAAGGCATTTGAAGTGCACGATGTATTTGTCTATTGGGAGTAAACGAAGGTGCCTCAAGAAGCCGATAAGGACTGGAGATGTGCTGCAGCCACCAAGAGGCAACCTCGATACTGCTGGTGTAAGCCTTTGAACATAGCGTTGCTGATTATAATTTGCCTATTTCTCTGTTATCAGGATTGGTTGCTGGCCGAGTCGACGATTTCTTCTAAATTACGCAGAGCCATGGCCGGCCGCTGGATCTACTTCCTCTTGCTCTGCGGAAGCTGCGCAACAGACTCCGTGGTAAGGTAGGAGGTCATCAGACCACGCTCTCGGGTCCGCTGCAGGAGAGGCGGTATTGAAATTTTCTCTTATATGCACATTGTCCAGGGAGGAAACAAAGAAACTGAAAGAATAAGCGCTAAAAACAATTTTAAATATATATTTTCGAATAAACTCCTTCGATATTTCGAATGGCTGTGCCGCAATAAGCCCTCAAACGTTGATTTGAAAAAACTCTTTTTGTGCAAAAATTTGCTTTTCAGAAACATATAAACACTCAAGAAACATGTAAATTGTTTATTATTTACAAAAAAATGAATATATTTGTTCGTAAAGGAAAGTTAACGCAGAAATAAAAAATACGCACTTTTCACCATTCAATTGCTTTTTTCTTTTATTCTAAGGGAAAAACATTTTTTGATGGTGGTGGGGGGCTGAAAATGTGGTTTTGTAACGCCTGTCTTCGTGTTCATTCTTTCGCTTCCAACCCGTTTTCTTTGCAGTAACACTGGTTCTGTATTTTGATTTTCGGACGGACTAAAAAAAACACATTTTCGACTTCCTGGAACGACAAAACATATTTTTAGATCAATATTTCAAGACCGATTCCTTTGAATCAATTCAATACTTTCACTACACTTCATCTACGGGGAAATAAAAATAATTGCGAACTCACACTTGTAGATATTACAATTTACTAGTCTTAAATAGAAATATTTTTATTTCACTTCAAGTATTTATGTAAATATTAGGAGTATTGTGATATTTAATAGAAAACGTAAACAAGGGAGGGGTTACTTTCACGTATAAATGTGTTTTCCAAACCATTTAATATTTATCTTATTTCTTATCAAACGTTTTGAGATCTCTTCTAAGACTACTTTTTTGAAACGTCACAGCTCACGGAGTCAACAGTTGGCTATCGATTTAATTTGTAGGAAGAGCGGAGTCAACTAAACAAAAGAAAGTGGCCCAATTGTCATTCGTAAAACGGCCGCGCAAACTGCGTGTGGAAGAGGAAGGCGGTTCTGTAATGAACGCCACTTTTAATTGCTCTCCATTACAATGCAGAGCCATTTCCCTTTTGAAATGACTCCGGAAGCTCACAAATGAGCTAATTTTTATTGTCTAAATTGTTTCCGCATTTTGAAAAAGGATTTCCATCTACTGATTTTAACCGGCTGGACGAAATCGCATTTTAATTTAAAAGTTTCCATGATATTTATAACTTCAAACTTTATTTAATTAAAACTTTAATTCCAAACATATTGACATATAATTCAGACGTATAAATAATTACGTCATAATTAATTTATCTTGGATATCCTGAAGAGAATGAATTGTATCGCTGATTTTTTTTTTTTAGAATCGATGGACGCTTCTCCCTTAGAAAAAGTATCTCAACTACTCCACTTTGAGCATTATACTTCGGGAATTCATTAAACTGGGAATTTCAGAAACTCTCGTAAGCTATATAGACACCTTTCCAAATATCGTTTGGATTTCTCAAAATTAAATCGACAAAGTACTCATTCATTTCAATATAAATTTTAACATAATTTGCCTTATTTCGTAAATTTTTATGTAGATGTTATATTTTTCTGACACAATAAACTTTATGCTCAGTTTTATATATTAGAGAGTGATATTCATTTTATATAAAATGTAAGATTTATTTTGTTTAAAAAATGAACATTTATCTGCAAAATAATTCATTGTTGTGTACTTTTATATAGGGTAAAATGAAACATATTTATCATGACTTTCACGTACTTTCTTCAGGAAATTTCTGAAATGCTCAATAATGTTTCGTTAATAATTCGACATTGAAATGAGAATTTAATTAATGTGTCAAGTAAGAGAAATTTATTTTAGAGCCATTGAAAGTATTTTGGGTTTTATTTTCTATAGTTTTGAGTCCTTTCATGCTAGCTCTTTTTGGTCGAAAATTATTTAATTCTACTTGGTATATTTCCCTCGTGCGTAAACAATTCTATATTTTTTTCTGCGGACTTCACCAACAAAACTTATATGTAAAACAAGACAAATTAAATACGTAGGCATGGGGGAAGTTCACTAATGCTACCTTCATTACGTCATCATCAAGTCACCTATGAGTCACTACCTCGACAAATAACACATGTATGCCGACTCTGGTATTGCCAAACTGGCCAATCAGCTGCATCTTGGGAGTGTGCACTGTAATACAGATGCAAGAGTCAATATACGTACGTCTGTCAGCAGACGATAGCCGCGTTTCGGTGAGCACTGCCATGTTCCTGGTCATCTTGCCACCGGCACATACTCGTCTACTCCAAACACACCGCTGCTTCCCTGTGGTACCTCGCCCTCCTGGTGGCCACTCAGCATTTGCCGTCTCTTCCACCCACCAAAAAGGCCGCCCCACCCCAGTGGTTCTCGCTCTCCTAGTGGTCTCCATCGCTCTCGCCTCCTCCACTGCCTCTCTGAGCCACGCCCCGCGGCTACCCATCACGCACTTCGCAGCCTCCAACGCCACTGCGATATCGCCCTCACTAGAGCACCAGTCGCGGTCTGGAGGAGAATTCAAGCGGCCGGCTGCTCTGATCGATAGCTTCCCGTGGGCTCTCCGATCCACACCAGGCGAGCGTTACCCTAACACACGGGCCACGGACCGCGCGCCATCTTTCCTTTCTCTTCGTTGTTCTATCCTCGCCCCTTACTTACACACACACACACACACACTTACACTAACATGCACTACACTACCACATATTCCGGGAGACCTGTCGGGAGCTTAGAGCTTGTCCCGGCTGGGGCGGTGGCCCGTTGGTGGGAGATTCCTGATTTGGGGAAATCCCGCTATTCGACGGTAGGTCGACGGTCCCGCTAGTCGGCGCTGGATCTCGCTATCTAGCGGGATAAAACCTGGCCACTTCCCGATGAAAAACATGCACTACACTTACGGGACCCAATAGTTGACTGTATCACTAACAATCAGTCTCACTATGACATCATCCCCGCTCTTCCCTACAGACGTACAGTGCCTAACAGACAGCACCCAATCGCGACCGGTTTCCCCACCACGCCTTTCCAGAAAGCACCAAAGCCACTGTCTCAGCAACTTCTCCCGATACTGCACAGCCTCTTCACCAACTGCGTTTCTCGTCTTTTAACCCCTTTCGCCTCACCCCATCACGAGACCACCGATACTACTTCACTTGTCATCTCTAGTGCCAGTCCTGCAGCTTCCGATATCAAGGTACCGATACCCTTTTCCTTCCCACTCACTGCACCAGCCACGTATCCCTCTACAGACCCCTCTACAAACACCTCGGCAGACCTCTTGGCATATCCCTCCGTACACGCCCCACGGCACATCACTCTACAAAATCTTTCTCACACCCATCGACATATCCTTTGACAACCCCGAGGCAAACCCCTCCGCGGAGTCATCAGTAGACTCCTTTGGAGTCCTCTTGGCATACCCATTGGCAGACCCCTTGCAGACCCCCCTCCGACTCCACAGCTCTGTCCAAAGACACTTTGATAGATCCGCTCACCGACTTCCACTAGAAAACCTGCCAATCCTTTTCCCTCCTTCCGCGACTCCCCTCATCTGACCCCATCCCCCTCCACCCTCCACGCTACCGACCACTCCCCGTCCCGCTAACGATCCCCCCTGATTCCCCCCCCCCCCCCCCCCCCCACAATGGAGCTTCCACGGGCGAGCCGCCGCCTCCGCCGCTGCCTACAGCACCGATTGTGTGCCCGTGTGTCAGAGATCAATATACGGCCGCCCGCGGCCGCCGATCAGGGCCAAATATAGCCCGCTTGGCTGACGCGCCCGCCCGCCCGCCCGCCCGCCGGCCGGCAGACCGGCTTAGATCCTGTGTATGCGCCGCCCACACGGCAAACGGCCTCAAGCATTTGGCAACGCTGCAGCACTTGACACATCACATTGTAAGATGCAGGCCTTTGACAGAAAGGAGTCTTTGAAGAGTGGGGTGGAAGAGCAACCATAGCTCAGGGTACTAAGTTATGAAACAGGTATGGTGCAGAATGTTACCCAAACTATCTCATTTTGTTATACTTGTTAGTACGTGGTAGTACTTGACAGTTATGTACTTAAAACAAAGTAGAAAAGCTAGTGAGGAGGATAAAATAGCTATTTAGCATATATTTAATCTTGATCTTAATCAATTATGTTGTCCAAATATCGTATACGTTATATTTTGTAAATATGAATCAATGCATACATAGTAAGCAGAATAGTTCAGGTTTTGATGTTCCCATGGGAATGTGAATCTCAAGATATCAAAATGATTTTTATTATTGATAGTGGAACTTCAAAGGCATAAATAATAAAAAGAGACATTCCGTGTTATCTCCCAATGTATCTACCATTCGCCCGATTCCTCAGAGTGGTGATGTACCAATGCCGCATCCATCTCCTGGACTACAATAATGATTTATTGACAGATTGTTTCGTGTTTCCGGGCGCGTCAACTGCTTCGGTCATTAGTCCCGTTAGTGCAGTGCATGGTCGTTTCTCGGGACATGGCGCTGATCTTCCCCCGCTGGATAGCGAGATCCGGCTCCGACCTACCGTCGGCTAGTGAGGTTTTCCCCTAACCAGGACTCTCCCATCAGCGGAGCACCGCCCCAGCCAGAACGAGCTCTAAGCTCCCGCCGGTCTCCGAAATATGTGGTAGTGTAGTGCATGTTAGTGTAAGTGTGTGTGTAAGGGGAGAGGATAGGACAAGGAAGAGGAAGGACAGATCGCGCGCTGTCCGTGGACAGTTTCGTAGGGTACTGCTCCGGCATTCGTCTGGTGTTGATCGGAGAAACCACGGAAAACCACCTATCAGAGCAGCCGGCCGCTAGAATTCTCCTCCAAGCAGCGACTGAATTCGACCCAGCTGAAAAGCTAGTGTCGAAAATCCTGCCGCCATCAGGACTCGAACCTAGGACCTCCTGGTCAGAGGCGCTGCAGTGACATTCAGCGATATCTGAACTAACTTTGGAAGTAGAAACTGAAGTATATTTAGCCGAAACACCTCAATCACCACAATAGTTCTCTCGAAATGTACTCGATGGCCTTGTCAGAAATTTAAATCAGTCAATAATAATTAAATTGGTGTTAGCAAGAAGAGCATCACGTTACGTTTCATATGGCTATGAGAAATTTTCCCTTTCACTTTACTTTATTTTTCTGACCAATGTAACCGGGAGTGGTAGCTCAGTGCATCAACTGATGCCACTGCTGCGCCTCTGACCGGAAGGTCCTCGGTTCGAGTACTGACGGTGACAGGATTTTCGACACTAACTTTTCAGCTAGGTCGAATTCAGTCGCTGTCTGGAGGAGAATTCTAGCGGCCGGCTGCTCTGATCGGTAGTTTGCCGTGGTTTCTCTGGTGAACACCAGGCGAATGCCGGAGCAGTACCCTATCAAACGGGCCACGGACTGCGCGCGATCTTTCCTTCCTCTTCCTTATCATATCCTCTCCCCCTTTACACACACACACACTAACATGCACTACACTACCACATATTCCGGGAGACCGGTCTGGGGCTTAGAGCTTGTCCCGGCTGGAGCGGTGCACCGCTGGTGGTAGAGTCCTGGTTAGGGGGAAACCCCACTAGCCAACGGTAGGTCGGCGCCGTATCGCGCCATCCAGCGGGGGAAGATCACCGCTATTTCCCGAGGAAAAACATGCACTACACTAACGGGACTAATGACCAAAGCAGTTGACGCGCCCGGAAACACGAAAAATCAATCAGTCTGACCGATGTAATTCCATTAAAGATCCAATAGCGTACGCTTGAAAATAAACGCGTGGGAGACGAGCGTGTGTGGAGACCACAGCCATTGTGACATCAAAGTGGCTTGAGTGCTTTGCGTTGCGTGTAAAAATGTTGTAACTGTAACGTAGGCTGTTCTTCCAGGCGTCAATACAATTGCAGAACTCAAAGGCTCCAGACGGAAAGAAAAACAACTACTATCCCCTGGGTGTAGGTAGAATTTATGCTTATCTTTTCTAAAACGGATGAACTAATATATTGTCCCGCGGAAGCGGAGCAGGTAATAGTTTGTCGAGTTCAGAAACAATATATTTTCTTTGTGTAGGAACTTAGTAGTTTATTTAAAATTTCCTCAAGAGAGAAGCGAATGGACGGCGGGTTTGGGTGAGTGACAAACAGCGGCAGCTGAATTTATTGAACAGACCAACAATCGCGGACATCTACGGATGCATACAGTTTTGCGGAACATAAGTTCATTAGATACGTAATAAAACGTACCACAATTTTATTTTATCTTATTTTTAACAAAATAACAACCAACACAACCCACCCTCCTCTGATCACAGTTAGGAAGAGCTTATCAGTACGTGCGTATCGTGAATCTGTATTAGTTTCATGACAGAACGAATCCTGAAGGGAAACGGACACAATCGAAGAGAGCGGATAGTATTTAATATAGCCCAAGTTGTGTCATCGTACATCGCAACTACTTCGGGACCCGAACATCATGCCAAGCTTCAGTTGCAGTCCGGGAACAACACACGCTGACGCATCCGATTGGGGCAAGTGAAGCGGCGCGCTTGCAAATGGCGCGTTGCCCCTCCCCCCGGCACCCGCTGACCACTGAACATAGAGCAACGCGCTCACTCGGTGGCACAGCACGGGTCAGCTCCTCGGCGCTTTGTCTAGGCGCGGCCACCCGCCCATCTGCCCATGCAACCAACGCCCCGCACCCCCCACCCACCCCGCCCCCTCCCTCCCCGCCCCCGCGCCCGCACCGTCACTGATCCCCCATCATCCCTCCACCCCTCTCCACCCTTCCACATCCTCAACATCCACCCACCCAGCCGACCCACCTCTTTAGCGCCCTCGCCCCAGCTCCCGCCCCCCCCCTCCCCCTCCCCTCCACCCTTCCAGGGCTCCCCGCCCCCAACCCGGGCGCTCCCACATGGGCGCTGTGGGAAGGGCCGCCGCCTCGTCGCCCACTCAGTGCGTGCAGTTAATTCGCGGCCGGCCGCCTGCTCTTGGCCTCCCCGCCGCGCCCGAACAAAGACCCCCGCCCCCTTCCGCTGTCTAAAAGCCTTGCTCCAGAGACTTCACCCGCGAAAGAAGAAGGGCCAAGAGGTCATGCCGCAATGAAGGCAACGCGAGGGGGAGAGTTTATATACGTATTGACACAAGGACAGTCCCAGCTCTGCTTTGCATCCTTTCATAGAACAATACACGTTATCATCAGATTGAAGCAAGTTATACAGAACGAACCCCAAGTGCGGTGAATAGATAGAAAGACCTTGCTGTGACGTCAACAAGAGTTACAAATTCTCGTCGAAACACGAAAACTGTCCAAGTTGTAACGAATTTAGAAAAAATCTGGAATGTTAATTCATTATTCGTACAAAATTGGATACACAAAATTTTATTCTGATGTTTACCCAGAACAAGGTAAAAGAGACTTAACTTAAGATGTTTTAAACAAACATTATTTAAGGCCTTGAAATAAGGTTATACACAATTTTTGGAAAATGTTAATAGATTTCGTGTAATTTTGCGTGGAATTTAAGCAATTGTTAAAAAATTATTTTCTCTGAAGCCGCCCCAATTCTTTTGGAATTTTCTCTTCCAATATATCAAAGAACGGTAAAAAAAGTGGCAAAAGTGGCATTTCTAGAAAACTTTCTCCTAAACGTCACTTATATGTACGTAACCGGTCCTTTGCATTTATAATTGTATTTATGAGTACAAGTGCTTCAAATAATGAGTACAACTGTCTCAAAAAAAAAATCCAAAACGCGCATTTTCATAAGTGCTCAAACGACATTTTCTGAAGAACGGCTTCAAATTCCTAAATGAAAATTTACATCTAGGACTATGTTGTAGTATTATGTGATATTATTATATATCAGGCGCCTACATATTTTAATTTTATTATTAGAGGTCCGGAAAATTGAAAAAAAATTGACAAAATATCGTTTTACCGCCAATAGGTGGGAAGACGTTATACTACTATGTATACAGACTACTACTATGTGTACCTGTTATGTATACTACAATATGTACCGACACACATTCCACCACATTTCTGACTGTTCTTATATACAGATTTGACGACGGTTTCTGTATTTTCTTTCCATTTGATCTTTTTCCGTTCACTGGAAATCCGTTGACTCAAGCATTCTTCGTTCGAGTAAGGAAACACGGGCGGATATCACATCGGAGCGCATATCCATTCGCCTTTGCGTTTGAGACGCGTTTGACCGAGGAGTCAGCGACTTGTGGATGTAACTCCCTTCTGCATCCCGTCAAACTTTCTTCCGGCCGCCCGCCTCCACTTGCACGCGATCGCCCGCTCTCACTGACGTGGCCCCTTATTCCGCCACGCGAGGCCCGGCTCCCCCCTCTCCACCCCCACTCGCGCTCACAATCCACCTCAACCTCGCCTGCCCTCACACCCTCAACCTTTGCAACCACACTCACCCGCCTTCACTCGCCCTCACACGATTTAAACCAGGTGAAGACCGGAGAATTACCCAGGGTCATGATGCGAGTGCGGCCTTTCTTCCTCTTTCTTACCCAAATCTCACCCTTTAAGAAGATTTCTAGCGGCCGGCTGCTCTGATCGGTAGTTTTCCGTGGTATCTCCGATCAACACCAGGTGAATGCCGAAGCACTACACTACCAAAACGGGCCACGGATCGCGCGCGATCTGTCCTTCCTCTTCCTTGTCCTATCATTTCCCCTTACACACACACACACGCACATACACTAACTTGCACAACACTACCACATATTCCCGGAGACCGGTCGGGAGCTTAGAGCTTGTCCCGGCTGGGACGGTGCCCCGCTAGTGGGAGAGTCCTGGTTAGGGGGAAACCCCACTAGCCGACGGTAGGTCGGCGCCGGATCTCGCCATCCAGCGGGGGTAGATAACCACCATCTCCCGAGGGAAAACATGCACTACACTTACGGGTCCAATGATCAAAGCCGTTGACGCGCCCGGAAACACGAAAAAATGAATCAATCAATCAAATGTCACCCTTTACATACATACTTACACTTACATGCGATACACAACCACACATGTAGGGTGACCTGTGGGGAGCTTAGAGCTTATCCGTTGCTGATACCTGGTTGGAGAAAACACCGCAAGTCGGTGTGTGGGTCAGCCGCGCATTCCGCCAACAGTGAGGGAAGAACAGAGCCACAAACATGCACTAAACTTACGCAACTAATGGTCTTGGCAGTTCCCACATCCGGGAACAATCAATCAACCATACACCATCGCCCGTCCTCACTCTCTCGCCCTCAACTGTGCTTTTCACCCAGTCGCCCTCGTCGGGGCGAGCGAGTAGCGCGGAGCGGCGAGTGCGCGTCACGGGCGGGGGGCGGGGCCGCGGGGGGACTCGACGGTCCGGGTTTCGAGCGGGAGCGGGGATGGGGCGGGGGAGCGGCCGTGGTGGGGGCGGGGCCGGGGTGGGTGAGGGGCGGGGCAGAGGGCGCCTTGAGTGGCGCCGGGCGAAAGCAGCGAAAGCGCGCAATTGCCGACGAAGGGAAGAGGGGAAGTTGGGGGGTGGGGGCGGCCGGAGCAAACGAGGACCGAAGTCAGGAGAGGGGGCGGGGAGCGGACGGGTCGGGTGTTGCAGTGAATGAGTTTCGACGTGGAGAGTGAGAGGATGGAAACAGTGGGAGAGGGTTGACATCGATGCGAACGAATGGCGAAGGGAAGCGCAAAGAGCGAAGAATAATGCAAGACGAAAACGAAGGCGAAAAGAGGGATGTCGGTGCATGACAATCATACAAAATTAGCGTTCGATAGAAGAAGATTGGTGCCAATGTAAGCAAATATCGAAATGGATAATTGAAAAGTCAGCCAGTGCAGGCAAATTTCAGAAGCGAGTGTGAAATAATGATGCCAGTGAGAAATGGCAGTTTGGTGCAAAATAATAGTAAGGGAAGAAGGGAGAATGCAAAAAGGTGAGAAGATGAAAAAAGTATTTGTTGAGAAAACTCGAGAGGCGAGAAATGCAGTCAAGGAATAGTTATTATGTATGAAAGTGGAAAAATCAATGATTTTGGATGAAGTGTTTACCTCCCGTGACGGAGCTGAGGTTGGTAAACTAACCGACACAATTTATTCAATTTTGGCCGAGGTGAATAGTATTTTTCGTATACTCATTTCCCAATTTTAGGTTTGAAATTTTAGAGAGATTTATACCTTGCGGTTTCGTCGTACAGATTCAAATGTTCTTCTACTTATCGCTTCTGAAGTAGAACATTCACAATTGTTAACGTGTGTAGCATTTGGGACTGGTTTTGGCGATTTGTTTCGTAAGTATGGAGTGCAATATTCCTGAGATTATAATTGAGGAAGCAAGCTAAAGCTACCTCTGAGAGTTTACTTCCTCATAAATCAAGGGATTCATACGAAGGAGAGCATGAACTCTTTTTAAAATAGAAAAGAGAGAAACATGGCACCGTGGTAAATGAAACAACTATGCTGGCTAATCAATACTTCAATGTTTGTTGAAACTCCTAGCACGAGTGGTCAATGCATGGAAGACGTAACAGTTCCAGGAATAATATTTCAGAATATATCAAATTGTTTTGTTAATATAAATATACGAAAAAATGATACCCTGTTAAACGCGAATACGAATAATGATTTGACGCTACGAATAGCAGAACAAGAACAAAGAAAGCGCAATGAACAACTTACTTATTATTCTGTACTTGGCGCTTTATTATGTTCGTTTCAACATTGATATCGCAAATATATCGATCAAAAATCACTCTTCTTGATAGGTGTTTCCACTCAGCATTAAAGCATGCTTCCTTGTCTATCAAAGCTGCCGGTCACGCAGTACTCAGACATTCAGGTGGTAGCTAGACAGTGCATTGATGATGGCACGTCGATCTGAAGATAGACCTCAGACACAAATCCAGTGACTTTCACACTAACCAACACACACTCTCAATGTGACATTTGTGTATTTCATTTCCAACCTTAACAGGCAACTTCTGTTACATGGTGCTAATTCATTGCGTGCTTTCCTTTTTCCAAATTCCCTCACGCCTTATTTTCTCCTCTTGTTATTCCTTCTCTTTCTTATTATAAAATTTCATGGTGCAAAAATTAACGGAGCAAAGTAAAGAGTATTTTTGTAAACAGTCTATTTTCATCTTTTCACTCATCTCTCTCAGACACGCAGACCCAATCAATTTTCACCCCTACGTGTGTTACGTCAAACTAAGAGCTGTAATTACATTCGCCTACGGTGCTGATGCACGTCAAGGTCGTGAGAAGGTCGAGTGAGGAGGAGGGGGAACGGGGAGGAGTGAGGAGAGACAGGGAAGCGACGCGGATCAGGTGGGGTACTTTGCAGAAAAGGAAAAAGAGAAGAATTTGTTTTACGGGCATTCATAGTATTCTGCAACCATAGCAATTCCATTTCAACAACAGCGCCTCCAACTGCCTGAACACACCCCGGTACAGAGTTCCGGGAGAAATTGAACAGATTCAAATAGTTACAGATCCGTCCGTACCCACAAATTCCGGTCCTCCAATCGAACCGAGTGATGTCATTATATGCGTCACAGTGTATGGGTGAAAAAATGACAATTTTTTTCAGATACTTCCAGTACATTCTAAGAGAATTCTCGAATCAATGTTTTTGGAGCCGATTAAGCACTTCAAACGCGATTTTGTTTTTTAGGTACATACTAGAATCGTTACGAGTTGATTTGTAATGACCAGACTAATGACTAGACACGTCTATAATCACTAAGATCGTTATAGCTTCATTCATCAAATTTATTATTGAACTTAATTATATAACAAAACGTTTTTAAAGAATTTTTCTGGATATAACTTTCTGTGCTGCTAATCTAGGCTTGTTGAGAAGAACATGTAATATTATGTAATCCTTCCTTCGTAAATGACTATTTCTGATTATTCCTGTTATCTGAAAACTTGACTTTTTTCTTAGTGTCCTGTGCCTGCCCAGTACCCACGAGTAAGCAACTGAATCTTAGTAGACAGCGAAATCCTTGGTTTGACTCCCGACGGGGGCGAATTTTCAATTCCAACCAACAAATTGAATCGGACGACGCTCGTTTCTGGAAGAGACTTCCCAACTCTCTCCTCCTTATCAATTGTTTCTGTGGTTTCTTCAATCGATGTTCCAGGCAGATATCGATGCTCTGTGATTAGAAACAAGTTACAGACCGTGTACCGAGTTTTCGGATCCTTCTCTGTCTCAATACTTGTTCTCTGTTCCGCTTTACGGCTAGACAGTACCCTGATACCGCGATCTAGACCAGACATCAGTACATGGCCCCTGAGCAATAGGTGCCCTGCATGGACACTTCTTATAGGCCGCCAGGAAACAATCATGTTTAGCAATTAGTAAAACTTATTAAGACATTTAAAATGTCCTTTTTCTGTGAATTTCTTTCCTTAATGAGGGTGATATTGAAGATATTAAGATAATATGGTTGTAAGTGTCTCAGCATGGTTAATCGATAGTTTATTTTAACCTTGGAATCCTGCAAACTTGTTACTCTGTAATGTTATTCATTCTTCGTAAAATTGAAGTGAAAAGTGGTGATCTAGAAAATCTTTATCAGTACTGAAGGTTTATTCACGAAGTTAGTGCCATTCAGTGGTCAAAATACTGCTGAATGAAACCACAGAACATGGTTTTCACAAAAATAACCCGCACGCTGCTCATAAATTAAATACTCTCTTATAACATTGCAATAAATTAAATATTGTAACAAAATATCTTGGCGGATACAGCAAACATACTAGAGTATATACAATACAACAGATCTATATACACCAAGAATATCAAAGAAGTTGCTGTCCAATAACGAACCAAGTTAAATGCAAATATCTATCGAAAGCCGTCTGACATCAGCTGCGTCGTGAGCTCTGAGAACGGAAATTCAGTCGTTATATGCAGTATGAGAGTTATCGAAATAACACAATCAAATGATGGCATCTTTGAGTCAAATTCGAAACTGTTTCATTATTTTTGGATTTTCCCGAGTTCCTGAATATCTAACAAAACCGTACACATCTCTCAACATGGCCGTAGAATGCATAGTTTTCTTTTAATTTCCACGCTAATTGGAAATTAATAATATATATATATATATATATATATATATATATATGGTGCACGTTTTATATCCCGTCCCACAGAAAGTGAATCTTTACTTTCATCCCCCTACAGCGAAACGCCCTAGCGATTAGAGGAGAAGTCGAAAATCCTCACTAAGCGAGGAGGATTGCGCTGCGTAAGAGACAAGGTCAAGGGCGCCATCTCATCAAGAGAATGGAGAAAGCGACGCAACCGCTGCAATGAAGCTGCAAGACCCATCACAAGTCCGGGGGGGGGGGCGAAGTCTTTGGGGTTAAAGACTTCTTTTAAATTAAAATCATCGGCAGTCAAATAACACACGAATTAAAGAAGAAAGTGGCTAGAAATTCGAAATTGTGGATGGAATAAAGAAATCTCATTTATTCACTGCGTAATAATATACCGTAATATTATATCGTAATAATATACCTTAATAATATACCGTAATTATATACCGTAATAATATAAGCGTAATATATCAATACACTTGACGAATAATTTCACATTCCAATTCAGTAAAGAAATCTACTTTTCGTTTCGCTTTGACAGATCCTTCGTAATAGCTTCTAAAAAGTATTAAAAACTGTGGGACAAATTTAAAATAGAACTCGAATTCAATCTTGTGCTCGTTGTTTTGAATTTGTGATTTATTTATGCCGAACATTTTTTATTAAAATTTATATTATTAGAATTAATGTATGTACGTTCTCCTAAAACTGTCCTACAGATGTATGAGGGCGGGTCATTATTAATTTCCAGCGGTGGGGCGAGGCGGTGGTAGCGAGGAAGCGGGTGGAAGGGAGAGCCGATGCGGGTGGAGAGAAACAGAAGTGGGTGTGCCCTTGGCAAAGAATGAAATAAAATTACTTCCATTTTAGATCATAGAAGACAATAGAATTCGTTCATTTTCCGGTCTAACACGATTGTGAAAAACAAATCTCCTGATATTGCCCTTGTGCCCACTACCAGTACACATTACTAAGCGGCTCTTCAACTAAGTTAATATCGATTGATTGATTAATTGATTGATTCATGTTTCCGGGCTCGTCAACTGCTCTGCTCATTAGTCCCGTTAGTGTGGTGCATGTTTTTTCTCGGGAGATGGCGGTGATCTTCCCCCGCTGGATGGCGAGATCCGGCCCCGACCTACCGTCGGCTAGTGGGGTTTCCCTAACCAGGACTCTCCCACCAGCGAGGCATCGCTCCTGCCGGGACAAGCTCTAAGCTCCCGACCGGCCTCCGGAATATGTGGTAGTGTAGTGCATGTTAGTGTAAGTGTGTGTGTGTGTGTGTGTGTGTGTGTGTGTGTGTGTAAGGGGAGAGGATAGGACAAGGAAGAGGAAGGACATCGCGCGCGGTCCGTGGCCCGTTTGGTAGGGTACTGCTCCGGCATTCGTCTGGTGTTGATCGGAGAAACCACGGAAAACTACCGATCAGAGCAGCCGGCCGCTAGAATTCTCCTCGAGACAGTGACTGAATTCGATCTCGCTGAAAAGCTAGTGTCGAAAATCCTGCCGCGTCAGGACTCGAACCTAGGACCTCCCGGTCAGAGGCGCTGCAGTGAGTTAATATCGACAGTCCATATACACATATACACATTTTATTCCCGTGCCGGGTCAAATGGTATACGAGTTTTTGCACGACTTTAGAATCTTGTTTCAAACGTCCAGTTCGCTGATTCAAACCCGATTGGGAGCGATCGATTGTCAAGTGGGGAAAAGTTCTCAGTGTGCCATTCAACGCTTGTCCTCGTGAGAGAACCCTGGATAAATGCTCCGCAAAATGAAATTCTCCGACAATTGCGTCGTAATTGGATCCTATTTGTGCTTAGCCACGGCCATGCCGCGGATAAAATGTGTAAGACTGTTGTATCGCCCCTAGCAACGGTAGTGAGAGAAAACAATACTAAGTATGGTTGAGCTCTTCAGTGGAGGGATGCCAAATTGCAAATTGCCAAAAATAATGTTCATGCGCGTAAGACAGACAAATGGCCAACTTTGAAGAGTGCAAGCGGTGGAAAACTATAATAAAAACAAGAAAAACGAATTCATATTCAGTGGGCTTCTTAATGGAAGACATAGTACAAAAAATAAAAATTTTCAATAGTTTTTTCCTTTGAACGAAAACACGCCAACAGTACATAAAAAGCACTTGTACATAAAAGCTTGAGTGACGTATCAAAACAACCATTTAAAGTTTATACACCAGTTCCTGAAAAGAGCACAAACAGGTATTCAATTCGCCTTAGCATTGTGGATGTGTATTAAGTAGGATAACTGCACTGTTGGTTAACTTAATCAGGTTCAATCGAATATTTCCCTGTGCTCATGAAAAACGTTAGTTCCAACTACGGTAATGACGTTAGTAATTTAAGCAAATTGAATACCTGTTTGTGCTCTTTTTCACTGCCTCTCTGTATATCGCGAGAAGGAATCTGTTGGCCGCAAACAAGTATTTCCCTCAGCGAACGTTCTTCCACCCCGTTTGCATGTAGCGTTCCGTCCATTTAGGGGATTTCTTGCAGCCCTAGCAGCCCTCGTGGAGGAGGACGGGGCCGGGGGCGCGGCTGTCCATTGGGCGGCGGACGCAGGAACGCCGCAGGCGGAATACCAGGGCTCGGCCCTAGCACACGGCGTGGCGGTGCCCCCTCGCCCTCGCCCCCTCGCCCTCCGGCGCCCGCCGCGGGCAGCCACGCGCCACAGTGGGAGATGCGGTCCAGAACTCGGACAAAATTAGTTTAGTGAAGAAGTTTTTTGCCCTCTAAATAATCTAATTCAATTTGTTGTGCTGTAATATGAGTGTTAAAGTGATTTTCCGTTAAAAGGGTGATGTTTTTGTGGAGAATGTTTCTCAGTTACTTTTTGTACCGGTCACATGCGTCTTTAACCCTTGTTAACATGCGACCCTGCATGTTTGTTAACTGCACTTGTTCCTACCTGTATGTTAAGAAAGTTAACATCCTTAGCAACGGGTTTTAACATCCTTAGCAACGAAAACAAGCATCAATTCATCGCAAGTCAAATGTTTGTTAAGGAAAAAACATGGCGATGTACAAAACGTCAGATTCAAACAACTCAGAAGTAATTCAAAGAGTAATTAGTACACTATTAGCTAATGATAATAATGCGGAGGTAGTGTTGGATTGCGTTAAAGTTTCTTTAACATCCTCAAATTAGTTGTAAAAGTATCACGAAACTGTAATTCAGTTTATTGATCAGGGCCCGCCTTTTGAGATTAGCTGTACCTCTTGGTACAGTATTTTTTATGGAAATCTGAAGATCACAGCCTATTGAACTGCATATTTGATTTTGGAAATCAGAACGAATGCCTCATTTTATTTTCTTTAAAGTTTGTAAACTTATTATCAAGCTCAAGTTTGCAAATACATATTTCAATGTACACTTAAGTTATTTCCTGATGGAAATCATGACGAACTGCAACGTGACGCACATTCCTGGATTTTCCGTAAATAAAACGTACAAACCCCTTCGGCATGAAGTCCTGCCGCGGGTGACAAAGGAACAGCGCACTCCCGGGGAGCGAGCGCGAGCAGAGGTCGCCTGTGATTGGCTGCGGCGCGCGTCTGCGGCCGAGTCGCGCTTCCAAAACGATGTCGCAGAACGCGGAAGGCGGCGGCGGGGCAGAATTACAGTGATGGCTGGCAGACAAACTAATTAGTGGGAGCTGGAAGCGCTCGCCCGACTCGATATTACCTTCCTCGCGCGCTCGGCGAGCCCCATCGCGCGAGGAGTGGGATGGGTGGCCCCGGTGGCTGCCCGAACACACCACCCAGCTGCCATCCCCTCCCTCTCCCCCTCACCCCAGTTCCCCACACCCCGTCAGCCCTCTACCCCACCCCACACCTCACGCCTCTCTTGTATCGATATCCTCTCCACTAACGCTCTATTGCATCCCTCCACCACACACTTCTCCCACCCTGCCCTCTCCCCGCACATCCCAGCCCCCCCCGAGCACCCGATCCCGCCCCCCCCTTTTCCCCCCCCTAACCGCCCCCCACCTTCTGATGGCGCTTTCCGCTTCTTTAATGTCCCCGCAACATCCCACGTGCCTGCTCCACCTCAGCCTCTCACCCCTCCTCAATTCTCGTACCATCTCAATTGCTTACACCAGCCCACCACCCTGTTGTGCTAGGGCGATTATTGTTAAAGCTCAGGTGATTATTAATATTATTATTATTGTTACTATTATTATTATTATGGAAGTTCCAAACCCTGCTCCCAGCTTCCAATCCCTTTACATGACCCTATTTTGTCCATTTTGTCACACCACTCCCCCACCCGCCTGTGCCCTGTGCTCTCTGGTCCCTCGAATATCCTGCTCCTAAGCTCCGTCCCCCTTGACCGTCCCCCCACGTCTTGCCTCCCCCTCTCCCCGCACCGCACCGCCCCGCCCTGCCCCGCACCGCCCCTCCCCGCCCCGCATGGCCCGCCCCGCCATTCCCCGCCCCGCCCCGCCCCTTCAGGCCCCGCCGTCAACGCCAGCGGCGCGAGCGCGCGCGCTCCATTGCGGCGTGGATGGTGGACAGAGGCCGTCAGCAGACGTCACGGTCTTCGCCGCGCCGCGACACGCCGCCGCCGGCCGCTTCAAGCGCAGGTATCTGCCTCCGCCGGCGCCTCCGCGGTCGCCATGGCGACTACCTCACGCCCCACGCGTAATCCGGCGCTGGCGGTGTTTTGCAGTCGCTCTCTCACGCGGATGGGCGCCGTTGCGGGTTCGCTCGCTGCCTCCGATAGAACCGAAATCGGAAGACAAATCGCTCACTCTGGAAAGTTCACTCTCGGGAGGGAGGATAAATTTGAAGACAGTTTGGTAATATATGCAGTGAACAATCCCAGAGAGGAAAAGAAATATGAGAGAGGGAAGGAGAACTGTGTTTTTCATCTACAAATTCACGACTTTCATTCGATCTTACAACGTTTTGAAACAATCAATTGAGTTTAATTATATAAGACTCCAATGATTCATTCGGAGGTTTGGTCATGCTTGCATTAAAAGATAACACCCAATTCCATTCCGGTACCCGCCCAACACCAGTAGAGGGTTCATCGACGGATCCCAGAATAAATTACAAACTAATTTAAGAATAGTTTTATATACTTAAGAACTAATACTAGATTATTTTGTCTCGCAGTTTAGCTCATTCGTCAGAGTGCTTGCTTTCCATGACGCGACCCAGTACATGTTGCTGTGTCCCAGTATATGTTGCTGTGTGACGATCACAAAACTCACTTCTTAGGTTGAGAAAACCAGAATAGGCGTGGAGATGTCTTCCTGCTAAAGACATGTACCCCCTTAACCCATGGCCGCGAGACCGGGACCGGGACCTGCTGGTAGGCCATGACCCGTACACAGGCTGTCGCGACAAGTACGACGGACAGGCAGACAGACTACACGCGCGCGCGGCTTTAGGATGGCTTGAGGGTCTTTTACGTGCAATAAATCTACAACATGGGACAGCTGGCTTTACTTCCTCTCCGAAGGATCTTTTCGACCAAAAAAACGCATGGCTGGGATCGGGTTTGAGCCGTAAACTTGGGTGTAACCTCCCGATACGCTGTTATAGCACTGAAGCCTATATACTAATTGTTTTCTACAAGTTTGTGATAAAATATTTCAAATTTATGAACTGTGGCAAGGGCATAAATATGATACATGTAATACACTCTTGCCGTTTATTATTTACTCGTATTACCGTAATTACTCCCATATATTAATAAATACTCGTATTTTAAATACTTTCTACTCTTGGGGACCTCTCCTTCGGGACACAAATGGCCATGTGCTTGTTTAAAGACTGGTTCAAATTTACTTTGTTACTCTGTCCACTCAACTGTTATCGACATCGGCAAATATTAAAATAAGACGTACCGTGTTTATGGGCAAGTCTGGCGGTCAGAGAACGGTGAGTTTCCACGAAGCGATTTCTCACGGCAATAGTTTCGAATCGTTTTGAAATCATCCAGAAAAAGTTGAAAAACGAAACTATTACTTAGAGATAATAGAGCTTCTAATAATAAAAGTTTAACAATATGAAACGGTAACATATTTCCTAAACAAAAACTACTGGTACGAAAACAGCACTTGCTTTCTCGCTCGTATTTTCAAGCAGAATTACGCGAAAAATATTCAGATTTGCGGAAAATTGTACTTGGCCTGATTTCAAAATCGATCTATAAGGAACACATTTCATTAAGAGAAAACTCCATCTTTAATATTTTATTTGTAGGAAGACGCCCCGAAAAAATTGAACTTTTGCAATCTTCAAAAAATCAGTGTTTTCAACGAACTTGAAATCTGCACCATTCTCGCAAACGTCGTTCACACTATCCAACAACAAAATTGAATCAAAAATGGTGGCGCAATTTTTTTGAAACTTTTGAAAATGTCTTAGGGGATTCATGTAAACTGGCAGGAGTAACATTTTTTATATTAAACTAGCCCGCGTTTCGCGGTTGTTTATCGCAAGCATCAATTAGGGATAGAAATTAAATAAATTTACGGAGTAATCTTATCCTGCTCCATCTTTCTAATCTGCCTGTCCCCACCCCTTTAGCTCCATCCCGTGCCATCTCCCTTTTCCCATCCCTCCAGGCCCTATTAACGGCTTTGAGGGCCCTGGGGGCTACGTTAGTTTGGGATCCCAGTTTTCTCCTTTCACCGCTCTCCCCCCCCCCATTTAAAGATAAGTTTTGTTAAAAAACTAAACTTCTCGTCATTGGCGTTCTCGAATCAACCAGCAACATTCCATATTATAAATATGATCCGATGGTGCGCCACTCATCACTCCGTTATGCCATTGTTTGCGTGTAGTTGAATCACACATAACTTTTTATAAATTTCTTTATTTTATTTTATTTTTAATTTATATTTAAATATTTTTTTCAGAACAATTGGGCTTTTAACGTAGGGGGGCCCGTCAGATCCGTTGGTTAATTTGGGTCTGCAACCCGCCTCACTTTGCCTCGTCTGGGGCCACATTGCTCTGCCATATTCACTGAGCCCATTGTTGCTACGGGCCGCTGTAAACAGATGCATAGCTGTATACTCTCGTCAAGCTTCTAGGAACCATTTGACTTTCAGTTACTTCATAAAGTCTATGTACGTTATCGGAATGAATCAAATGCATTAGGTCGAAAATTGTATGGGCTTCTAGAAAATATATGGTCCACTTAGCTATACCTCCAGATTTTTTTCCAGATAATTGCCAAAAACCAGAGCGTCCGCTCTTAAATTCTGCTTTAATGAGTGGGAAAGGGAGTGGGTGATATTGTACAATATCGTATGAGCCCAATAACGTTTTCTTGTTTTCTCGATAAAGTGCACAGAATTGCATTTAGACTGTAGTAAAACCTTAGGTTTCTATTAAAAACAAACTATATTTTTTTAATAGAAAATAAGGTTCTGGGGAAAATAACTGAAATTAAATCTCACAAAATACTCTACCTTTCGATGTAAACCCCTTTAAAATCGATTTTGCAGTACCAGAGATTTCGTAGCCCTAATAAACACACAAGCAGACAAAATGGAATTGAACATGTTTTGACATCATGTGCATAAACATACGAGCTTTCTAAAAGACAATTGAAATTACAGCGAGACAATCAATTAATTAGTTAGATATTAATTAATAAAGATACACAACATTCTTGTGAGCTCCGTTATTAAAACACGTCTTGTCACTTGCCTGCGCTGCACAGTGATATGACGTAACGGTGCCTCTAGCGGGGAGCGACTTAATTATTTATCTAACCACACATCAGCGCTCGCTTGCTCCCCTGCCTTGCCCGGCGTGGCCTGGCTCGGCGCATTTCCATATTCACCCTCGCACCGCAAGCAACTGAACATGACTGCGATTCATGTTTATTGCAGGGGCTCCAACACAACGCCAGCAGGCCCCCTCCGCCGGGCCCAGCGAAGGAATTCTCTGATCCACGCCCTGACAGGTACTCGGCGGCGGTGGTGTAGCGGTTAGCGTATCGCACTGCTATACCCAAGTTTGCGGGTTCAAACCCGATCGAAGCCGTGGATTTTTAAGGGCGAAAAAATCCTTCATTCGCCTTCCTTCGGAGGGGAAGTAAAGCCCGCTGTCCCATGTTAGTACATTTACTGCATGTAAAAGAGCCTCAAGCCTAAATGAAGCCTCTGAGCTAAATTCAAATCACCTGTTTTGTCGCCCAAGTAATACGTTTTTTCTCCCCTAGTAGGTGAAAGGAGTGCAACGAAATTTGCGTGGTCAGACGGAAGAGCAGGCCTCATGGCCTGAGTCTCGCCTCGTAAAATAAGGCAAATTCAATTCAATTCAATTCTATGGCCGGCATTCAAGTGAACAAAGCCGTCAATTAAATAATAGAATAATTGAATGTGTTGAAAAAGGTACATTTAAAAAACCCTAACTTTGGGGAATTTTAAAATAGTTAATTGTGATACGAGTGGTAAAAGTTACTATTTATTTTGTGAGTAGAAAAGGTTGCGACATGAGGCTGACAGGGCGAGAAGCAAAATCCTATGTTCAAAATAAAATAACTTTTACCACGAGTCATTATTTTTTAGACAACATTAGTGATACTATCTTTCATTAATTGAAGTAGAGAAATCACTTAATTGGGTATCTACCATGAATCACTATGAGATTTGTAGCTAATCAGACGAAAGTAATTTGTTTTCTTTGTTGCATTCACAGTTTTATATGAAAATTTGAGTATTGTATCACTTCTGCCACTAGTGCTAAAAATTGAACTTCAGTACGCTGGGCATGCCTAAACAGTCAACGCTTTTTCTAGGAGATATCTAAACAATTTTTTAACTTTTCATTTTTAAAACTCCGATTTTCTGATGATTTATATCTTCTAATTTAAATAATTTACTTCAAGAATTTAAAAATATATACAACAATTTTAAAGCATGCATATTAATAAATATGCTTTGAAATACGTTCCACGAAAGTTGTAAATGCGTAATAGCAATGTTTATGTACATACACATTTTTATTGATGATATTTATTATATTTTGTTAATTTAAATTTATTTAATTGTACGGAGCACTACACTTTCAAGAAGTTCTTTTTAAAGTGAATTTGTTAAAATTCAAATTATAAAATATTTGCAAGTCTTTAGAATCCTGAATGAATAATGATCTTCTTTCTACATGATACGTTAAGAAAAGTTAATTGCTTCTTTTTACTTTCTCGCTACGGAATAGAAAGAACGAAAAAACAGCGAATTTTTGGCAGAAAATTATTACTGGGCCCTGGTAATGGATTTGATAATGTTAATGAGTAAGATGATAATGGATAAAACCAGTCGCTAAATTTTAAAAAATCGTCTAACACATGGTGTCGCAAGAATCCATGTTTTGTGGGTTGTTGATACCGAAAAATCGAATGACGGCAAAACGTCTGTCCGTCCGTCTGGTTGTCTGTGAACAACGTTAACAAAGCCGTTTAACCGATTTTCTCCAAAATTGATATTCCTCAATCGATCTGGCTAATGTCACGGCACCTTGAATTTGAAACCGAAATTTTAATTTTGAAGGACACTTTACATTAACATGTAGCACATTTACAGTTACATTAATAGTCACATTAACAATGCTTTAACATGTAGTTATGAGGCTGACAGTTCGAAGTTGGGATTGTTAACTACAAATTGGTTGGAGTCATGGTACGAAGCGACTGTTTTTATTTTAAAATAACTATAAACGAATGTAGTATGTAGAATTTTTGCATGGTTCCAGCCAGCATTAACAATTATTAAATAAGACATAAACGAAAAAGAAATACAATCCGACAAGTAGAAATAAATGAGAGGGAGCCATCAAATGTCAGTGTAATTCATTTTAAACATTTAAATAACGCATTATGAATGATTCCAATACACAAATAACTTAGGGTTCGTATAATACGTTACGTGATATATATGTATTATATTTTTTGAATACTTTATAATTAGAGAAATATAAAATATGAGGAATAGATGGACCCTTTTAAAAATAAATGATTTAAGAATATAGACGAATACGAGTGACGAAAAAGGCGGTTTTAAATCTGCAATCTGTTTCGTAATTAGAGAATTAAAATGTGCTCAATTCTTATATTATTTATCCCAAATTTCCAATCCCATAGTTATTTCACTTACTCCAACTTTCCCTTCAAGATATTTGAACTATCTAGAACCGTGGATGCCTTTGTTCCATCTCCCTTAGGTCGGAGTTACATTCCGCCCCACGCTCTGCAACAGAACCTGATTAACATCGAGTACACCACTGGGCTTGGTTGCATCTCCTATTCCGCCCAAACCACCTGCACGAGCGCCTCTGCTACCTGTGACTGCTGGCTTAGCATCACGCACTGCACACGCTCCCCGAAGGACAGAGGTAAAGCAAGGAGACCCTTTACTCAGGCAGAACTCAAAGTGATGCAAAACATCACGCAACATTCTGAGAATATAACATAACAAATTTGCTTACATTATATATGTCTGTGCAAATGTCGCTCAATTTAACCTAAACTAAAAGTTAAATATTTATTGACCAAAAAACATGATGTTCTGAACGGTACGCTATGCAATGGGTAATGTCCTTAAAGTAAAGTTTTAACTATACTTTTTACGAATTATCCATCCCTCTTATAATAATATTTCTAGACATTATTTATATTACTGCGTATCATATATATTTATTTATGAACGTCTTCTACTTTGTCGTAATCGTAAGCTATACTATGCACAAGTCTTCATTATAGAAGAATGGTGGAATCAGAGTCTTTATATGGTAGATATATGGTTATTTAAATGCAGTGTAACTTTATTTCTCACACGATATCCACTCTTAAATTGTTACAGACATGTTTGATCAAATTTAATTCTTTCAAATAAAATACTTTCGCACAAGTTCAACAATTTGGGACACAAAAGAGTAGAAACATCCATCTACTGTTTAGTTTTCTTGCCCTTTAGTCTGACTTATTTTTCTGTTGTTGTTTTTTCATACTCTTCTCAGCTGCCGTGTATTTGCGTTTAAAATACACGTTGCGATGTTTTCATTATTTTTCGGATCCCTAATAGTTGAACTGAAATATGAATTTAAACATATTACAGAAGGGTAAAACCACATTCTGCATGCTCATTTTTGTTAAAAAATTTGGATTTGTTTGTGAGATATTGTTTGTTTGAACGTCACTGAAAATGCACAATTTGAAGCATATATTCATCCAACATTCCAGGTTTTGAGAATCGTAAGTAAAAATTTATAGCAATTATACTCACAAATACGACGACGTATAAGAAATGCTCGTGATGTAAATATTAACTTGTGAAATATTTTCAAAAATATTCCATTTGTCTAATATTTGAAAAAACAAAAGTATATTTCCCTCGTAATTACTTAAAAATTATAAAAGATTAAAACATAAGTACCTGACAGTAATCAAAGAACTAATGATAAAGAACAAATTTTATTTGAAGAAAAACTCTCAATTTTCAATATTATAGTTATAGGAAAACGCCGAATAAATGTCAATTTTGAAAATTCAGAGTTAACAGTAAAAACGGACCTATGCCACCTTTAAAAGTGTATTTCACACCATTATTGCGAGACGTTAAAATAAAAAATTTGGAACCATTTTTGAGAATATTTTAGGGGCTTCAGGGATTGAATCCCATGAATATTTTAGGCGAGAGTGTTATTCACAGACGGAGTGACAGACTGAAAACGGAGTGTCAGACAGGCGGTCAGGCGGACAGACAGACGGACAGACAGACGGACAGACAGACAGACGGACATACAGACAGAGACAGACAGAGGGACGGACGGACGGACGGACGGACGTTTTGAATAAGCCACTTTTTCGGAATCAGGAGACCGGAAAACGTGTATTTCCGTTGAAATCTCTAAATTGATTTTGCGCAGCATTACATAACTTTCTCTATACTTCGTGTATTATTACTCCGTATATACGTACGTTTACAAGAATAACAATCAAAACCTGCTTACAGCTTTCCATATTGTGATAAACCTTTCTCTACCAATAACGAGAATTCACTGAATTTCAATCTAGCCTGACGATGCGTTACCATTGTATTGCAATATAATATCTTGTGAAAGACTTTTTTCAACAAAATAAGCATGGGAAATTAGAATTTGCAATGTCAAAGATGCAATAATTATGTGAAAACTATACTTATTTTCGAAATAAAGTACGTGACCTTGTTTAAATAACTGTCTTCGAAAAACTGGTTTCTATAAGAAACAATCTCTATCAATGTTGTAGTTGTAGAATGACGCCTAAAAAACTCTGAGCCTTTGCAATTCTCGAATGTTCAATGAAAATTGATCTGTCATTTTAATTGTATTTTTTTCTATCCGATGAGGCAATCTAATAAACAATTTGGAGCCATTTTCGAAGAAAACTTTAAAATCATTAAGGTATCATGTAAATTATCCCCTAAAATCTTTTTTTAATATGCAAGGTTTCGAGGTCATTCATGTTCAAAAGAGAACACCAATTTGGGAGAAAATCGTCAGAACGGGTTTAGGCTATAGCGTTGCACACGCGGAGGAATAGACGGACATTTTGCCGTGAACCAGTTTTCCGGTATCAAGGGCCCCAGAACGTTATGACTACATAACGTATTAGAGGAATTTACTTACTATGTACTTCTGCTATTTCGGCTCATTTCCCATTCCCTCCATCTACCAGCATCTGTGGTTTAGGCAGTCACCCCCGCTCTCGCCACAGAATTGCTGCTACCGCCCTCCCGCTCCCGCCGCCCCTATCGATATTCCCGCTGTCCCCTCCCGCCACCGCCCCGCTCCCGCCCCTGCTCCGCCCCTGCTCCCTGCCCCCTGCTCCGCCCCTGCTCCGCCCCCGCTCCGCCCCTGCTCCTGCCCCTGCTCCGCCCCTGCTCCCTGCCCCTGCTCCCGCCCCTGCCCCGCCCCTGCTCCCGCCCCGCTCCCGCCCCCTGCTCCTGCCCCTGCTCCCTGCCCCTGCCCCGCTCCGCCCCTGCTCCCGCCCCTCCCTGCTCCCCCCGCTCCGCTCCCTGCCCCGCTCTCCGCCCCGCCCCGCCCTGCTCCCACCCCGCCTCCGCTCCCATCCCCGCTCCCCAGCTTCCGTCCGCCTCGCCCGCCCGCCCCGCTCCTCCTCGCACCTCCTTGTCTGCCAACGCCACGTCCCCAGCCACTCTTCGCAGCTCATTGTCGCCAAATGTCCTCGTCCACCACTGCCGACACTCACAATGCCTCCTCCCACCGGCTCTGCATCCGCACCCGCGCCCCCACTCCAATGCCCTTTCACATCCCCGATGCTAACTGGTCGCCACCTGCGCGTGACTAGCAGCGACGCGGTCGCTTTCCGCGGCTGCACCGCGCGAACTTCAGGCGCAGTTCCCCCCTCCGCTCCCCTCCCCGACATTTCCCCTTCGCCGCCCCACGCGCCCAACTCCGGCATTCCGAACGCGCTCTCTCCCAACGCTGCGGTGTGTTACGTCACGACTCCGTAATGGGGTTTAACATACGACTAGTGCTCGACTACTTTGAAAATAAAACACTCCACCACCTACTTCTTTTTAAATTTATTTCTTAGTATAAATATGGTTAAATTAAAAGTCATGTTTTCCTATGATAACCACTTATTATAAAATTAAAATTGTTTATTTATAACTACTAATCATTTGGGAGAGGACAGTCACTAAGCACCTTAAAAGGAATCATCTTTGGAACAACATATTTGGGGAATCTATTTTTTCATTCTGGTTTTATTTCTGAGTGTCTTACCGAAGTTGTAGTGATTTAGTAGTGGAACAGAGAGAAGATTATTGTAAACATTACTAGATAACTTAGATAAATGGTTTGTGAAGTATAAATGGACATAGTTAGTGATAGTTTGTATCCATTTATTCTGAATTCGATGTTTTAATAATAATATAGTTTGCTTCTGGGCTACGCACAGGCGAAACGTAGCTGAGGAGAGTGTTTCGCAATTCGCGGCTCAATCAAACTGTCCTTTTTTTTTCTTAAAAATATTGCTTCATCAGTGAACCAAAATGAAGCACTAATTGGAAGATTTGTAGATCTTTCGAAAGCTTTTGACGTCATTAATCTTAACACCGTATTCCCAAACTTACCTTCATATGGAATTCGTGTCATTACCTTAGATTGGATAATATACCTTAAACATCGATCTCAAAGAGAAGATTTACTGTACTATCGCGAAAGAACATTATTTACTTATCTTTCCAATTCTTTGCCAATTGAGCGTGGGGTTCCGCAGGGGTAGATCTTAGGTCCTAGCCTCTTCCGTTTGTACGTAAATGATATGTCCTTGTCCTTTAAAATGTAAGAAGTCTGTTTGCTGATGACGGGAATATTTTTTGCAAAAACGAAACTGTAAATAATACGGTTTCAGAAGTTTCAAATTGGTTTTGTATTACCAAATTTTTAGTTACCGATGCAAAACGGTTTCTCTGCATGAAACCGACGATCGCAAGTGCCATTGCAAATGAAGCAGCCTGAGAAGCCGCCCTCGCCTCCGTCCCCAAGATGAGCAAAAAGGACGGGGCCGCCTAAAGACGCCCGACTTTCCCTCTCCCTCGGATGTTGAAAACTGACGAATTTATGTTTATTATTCAAAGCCGAAACGGCTTTGAGAATTACAGGTCACACTCACAGTGTCACACACAGAGACGATTCTCGTGCCTATTGACAGCAGCTTGAGAAGGAAGAGTGTGAGTGAATCGGCTTAGGAATAAAACCTTTGGACAAAGCGCTTCCCACGGTGTGGTGGCGGACAGCTTTGATTCGCCTTCTTAGCGACGTAACACCCTCAAGGGGAGGGTCAAAAGTGAGGTAATTTATTGAGCTAAATTAGTTAAAGTCATAAAATGAAAGATGCAATTTAAAACTACATTAGCATCGTTACCATTACGACTGGGCAACAAACATCATCCCCTTGCCGTGGCTGCGCCAGTCGACATCGCTATTATTATAATCAGTACCATCACCATTACTACAACCACAACCACCTCAACCACCGCCTCCAACGCTGGCGACCCATGCATACCCATGCTACCATCACTACCAACTAACCAACCCAACAATTCCGGGACCGCTCGCCTTAGAGCTTGTCCCGGCTGGGGCGGTGCCCCGCTGGTGGGAGAGTCCTGGTTAGGGGGAAACCCCAATAGCCAACGGTAGGTCGGCGCCGGATCTCGCCATCCAGCGGGAGAAGATCACCGCCATCTCCCGAGAAAAAATATGCACTACACTAACGGGATTAATGACCAAAGCAGTTGACTTGCCCGGAAACACGAAAAAAACAAACCAAACCAATCCAACACCAGTACCTCACCCTCCCTTCTTCATCACCACCACCACCACCACCACCACCACCACCACCACCGCTACTTCAACTTCCATCCTCACTTCCATCATCACTACCACCACTACTACCTAATCAGAAACATCATTACCGCAAACCTACAATCACCATCACCTCGACCAGCACATTCGTAAGCCGTCGCCGTCCTCTGCAGAAACTCCGCTACCGCAGCCGTCACATTCGCATCTCCGCAGCGCCAGTGAGTTTGCTCCGCGGTCGGCAACTTGGGGCTGCGGCGGACGGCGCCGGCCGTAATGACAGGCTCCACCGAGCTGCGCTGCATTTCGTAATTACTTCCGCCCACTGCTTGGAAATCACTTGCCCGCCACGCAAGCACTGAAGGAAGGAAACGAGGAAGGACTGGATCCGTTTCGTTGAGTCCGCTTTTGACTTCCATCACGATCCATTGATTCATATTGGTTGTCCAACGGAAAGTGCTCATCATATTGTGACGTCGCGTCGTGGGAACACAACAGCAATCACAGACACGAGATATTGATATTTACAGGTTTATTAGTAATTAAATACTTACAAATAAATAGTTTCATCAGTTATTTACAGCTCTGATAGACCTTAGGGCAAGATCGCTGGAGCGATCTTTAAATGATGCACGTTCTGCCTGAGTCGTGGCCCTCACCTCTCCTCAGCGAGCTTACGCACACAGCGTGGAGCTCCGTAACCGCAGTCACCCGTGGAAAAAATGTTCCATAGCGGCGTCCCAACATATAGTGAGATATACCAAAATTTTCCTTTCTCTCTACATTTATATCTGCCAAAGATCTTAACGTCCGGCTTGCTGGGTCAATGGGTCACGATATATTATAATCCTTATTACCTCTATAATGGATTATAGGATCCGCCGACTATACAGCGCAGCTGGGAATCTGAAATAGAATGATTCTATTCCTAGTTCATTTCTGTTCGGATTGACTAAATGAAAATCACTTTCTTTTCTAAGAAAAAATTTAACAAAGTTTATTTTTTTTTGTCAACAATTTAATGAATTTAAGTTAGGCCTTTGATCATGATCTCTTTCAATTTACAATTTTACACCGCGGTTAACTTATCTTTTCTTCGTTGATGTCCTCGTAGACTTCTCAGTCGAAATATCTTGCGATCTTGCCGTAGTCCAAAGTTCCAACGAAATCCTCTTCGGCCCTATCCAAGCTGGTCTCAAACTATCAAAATTACCAGTCCCGATTACGTCCTATGACATAGTCCCGAACTTGATTACCACTCCCGACAAAGTTCCTATTTATACTTCAATATTGCTTCCACATGAAAATATCTACGATCAGTTCAGAAGCGCCTTTCAGAGCAGAATGAAATCTTTCTGCATGATTCATCCCTCGAAGACTTCGTATTAAACTCCCTTCATTTTTTTCATAACATTTGACCGTCTAAACTTCTCCGCCCAATCCCAAAGTTTCTACTTTCGGCAAAAACCCATCTCTTAATGCATTTAGAAAAAACAAAAACTACATTGTTTATTCACGGTCGTTGCTAAGCTCTAGCTCTCGTGATATTTCGTAATGCATGTTCCACCATATTGTCTACAAATAAATGTTAATTTATTTTAACGTGACATATCGGTATGTCACAGCTTCCCCTCTCCAAGCGTCATTTGGTTTGCTACAACCTAACTAAATGACAAGACTAAAATTGAACACTTTCTTCTTGCTTCTTCACACTAAACGACATTAACACTTTACACTTTGCACTGCACTAGGTCTTGTTACTTGCTGCCTTAAAACTATTTACATTTTCCTTTCGGAATGTGCCAACAATAACCATTTCATCAGGTATTCTAATAGCCGTATCTGCCTAATATTTGCTCCCATTAACTTCATTGAATACACATACACTTTAAATTAAACTCCCTACACAAACTGACAAAATACATAATGACAAACAATAACAAAAGAAAACTATTATACCTAATATTTACAACTATTTACAAATCTCTGTTATGACCAGTATATTTAATCATGCGTGTCGTCCCTCATATACGGCTTCATGTTCCTGTAGTTATATGTTCCCATTTGCCGTCCATTTTCATCATTCAAAATCGCGGCATTCTTGCTTAATACTTTACAAATTCGATACGGTCCTTTATACAACGGGAAAAATTTATAAAATAGCTTCTTATCCACTGACGACACTTGAGGTACTCTAATTAACACTTCATCACCCTCCTTATACTCGCCTCGAAAGCATTGTTTCTGTTTTAGCTTTCTTTTGGCTGCTGCCTCCCTCAAATTGTCATAAATTATTCGCGTATCTCTCACATCATCTGGGATCCCACTTATTTCTGGAGGTATCCTAATCCTTCGAAACGGATCCTTTTCTCCTTTCCTACCCATGTGGACCTCTATAGGCGTGCTTCGCGTGCTCCCATGCGGAACATTATTCAAAACATAGTTCAATACTGGAACGGCCTCCATCCATCGGTAATGGCTTTCCGAAATGTAGACTCTAAATAAGCGTGAAATCTCCTTCATAATTCTTTCGCTGGGGTTAGCTTGAGGATTCCGTACTGTCGTGTAACATGTTTGGATACCAATTCTTCCCATGTCTTGTTCCCATTTTCCACTAGTAAATTGCGTCCCCAGATCACTAATAATTTTTTTAGGTATACCGAATTCTTCAAAAATTTGTGGCATTGCGTAATGCAACTCTGTGCATTCGCCTTTCTAATGGGGTATAATTTTGTGATTTTAGAGAAAACATCCATTATTACTAACAAATATTGATTCCCAAATTTGGATTTCGGCATTGGTCCATAAAGATCCACAGCGTATATTTCCCTAGTTGATGTAGGTATTATCGCTTCGCTGCTCCCTCATACCTTTTATTGGGGTGTTTGGTTTTCTGACAGACGTCACACTTATTGATTTGCTTACGGATTTGTCGCCCCATGCCCTTCCAATAGCATTTTGATCTAAGTATTACTTCGATTTTGTTACACCCAAAGTGGCCGAAATGTTGGTGAGTAGATAGAATCAGTTCTCGCCTATGCGCTTCTGGTATCCAAATTTGATACTGCGTCCCTCGTTTCCTGATCCGATGTAATAATACTCCCTCGTACATCTTCCACATTGAAAATTTCGGATCATCCTGCCGTCGGTCGTTATCCTCCGCCGAAAAATGCTCAATTATTTGCCTCCCCACAGGATCCTCTCTTTGAATTTTCGATAATTCCTCCTTCGTCCATTTCGGTCGTATTTCCATTAACTGGATAGCATTGATACCGGGTTCACACTACCTTCCTCTTCCTTTATCCTGATTCTCGATAAATAATCGGGCAAAACGTTATCACGGCCTTCACAATATTGGATGTTAAAATCAAATTGTTGAAGCCATAGTGACCATCTCAACAATCTGTCGTTATTCAAATGACTTCTCATTAAGAAAATTAGGGCCTTGTGGTCCGTAATGACGGTAAATGGTCGTCCAATTAATATAGACGTAATTTCTGCGTAGCCCACGATTCCCAAAGCTTCCCGTTCACTGGTAGTGAAACGTCGTTCACTAAGAGTCAACACACGACTTTCTAGGGCGATTATTCTCTGCTTATTCTTTTCGTCGAATTGGAACAGCACAGCTCCCATGGCAAATCCACTACTATCTACTTGTAGATACATTCTTTTGTCGAAATCTGGATAACTGATCAAAAATGTTTTCTCAAATAGTTCTTTTAATTTTTCAAACGCCTCTTGACATTTTGCATCCCACGCCCATTTCCTCCTTCTTTAGCAATTCTATTATTGGGTGTATAATTTCTGAATAACCTTTGCAGAACCGGGAATAATAATTGCACACCCCAATCAATCTTCTAACTTCCCTTACATTCCGAGGTCGTGGAAAATTCTTAATCAATTCTTTCTTTTTATCTTGCATCGACATCCCTTGATCCGATATGACGCCCCATAAATTCTATATTCCTCCTTCCGAATTGGCATTTTCCAATATTTAATTTTAAATTATACTTCCGAAAGATTTCGAATAGTTTTTTCAACTTCTTTAAATGTTCAAACATATTGGTAGAGAATAATACAATATCGTCGACGTACATGAGAGTAGTTTCCTTTAGTTCATCCGGTATTACATCGTCCAAATAACTGATTAAAGCCGCGCCACTGTTCTTTAATCCAAAGGCCATCCTCTGAAAACTATACGTATTGCCTTCAAATGAAAAACTGACAAATTTTGCGATTCTGGGTGTAGTCCAATTTGCCAGTACGACGCAGTAAAATCCAGTCCCGTGAATATCTGAGCTCCTTTACCTTCCACATCATTTCATCTAATTTCGGCGGTTTTCATGACGAGCAATGGTCTTGCTATTGAGTTTCCTAGCATCAACACAAAATCTGATCTTATTGTCTTTCTTACGAACTATCACTATTGGGCTTACATACGGTGTCATCGATTTTTTTATTATACCATCCTCAAGCATCGTGTTTATTTGTTTACGTACTTCGCTTTTATATACATGGGGGATCGGATATTGTTTCAGATTAAAAGGTTCCTCATCCATCAATTCAATTTTAAATTGATATCCCTTTACCGGCTCCTTGAACTTCCAAAAATATCTCTATATTCATTGACTAACATTTCAATAGCTTCACTAGCATCTATTCCGTTTTCGTCGACCGCGCCCTCTGCTGCCGTGTGGATCTGGTCCCTGGTCTCTTCAATTTGTTCCGCAATATCGCAAATACACATATCTTCGCCCTCCTGGTCTTTGATCCTTAAACAATGTTGTTGCCCTTTGTCACCTCGTAACAATACACTCCTGTTACCTATGTCGACCTTGGCGTCACACATTTTAGGCCATCAATCCCAAAATAATTGGACGAATCAAATTCTTCACTACAATTGCCGGAAACTGAATTGTGATCCCTTGAACTTCCACTTCCACCCAAATTTGCCGACTTCTCGTTTCGATGCGCCTTCCATTAGCTGTCCGAATATCCAAACTCCTGGTAGGTAGCTCATCAATTTTATTTCCCTTTTTCTTTAACTGCTCATACAATTTTTCCGACACTGCACAAACATTAGCACCTGTGTCAATTAAAATGTCTACAGGTATATTCCGAAATATCCCCTTCAAAATTAAACACGTGCTATTCTCCGCCCGTTCGTCCGTATCTTCCCTTAATAAATCTTCCGCCGATACTTCAATGCTATTCAACTCCTTAAGAACCATCACGCCCTCATATCTCGTTGAGTATCCGCCCATTTACTTCGAACACTGGAGTTTTCCTGTTCAATCGCATTAATTTCTACATGTTCCCGTTTATTGTCCTCTTTGAACCTCCGCGGATACCCGTTTTCGGTCTTTTATTTCCCATTTTAGTACTATTTCCCTGTCATCCTTTCTTTCTGAGCTATAATTTCCTTGGCGGTTGTAATTATTCATTGTTTTTCCCGTTCCATTGTTATTCTCGTTCCTGCTTTCATTATATTGATACCCGTTACTACGATCATAATCACTATTCAATGTCTGGTCGAATCGACTTAAACGTTCGACCAGATCCTCAGAATCAATAGGCAAGGAGTTCCACAATAAATTTTGGATATTTACAGGCAACTGACGAATAATAATTCTAATTAGTTCATTGCTGTCCATTCTGTCTTCGCATGCCTTGAATGCTGCTATTTTACGTGTTGCGAAGTCACACATATTCTCGGCTCCACCCTTCTTATACCTTTCACTCATTAATTTGTATTTTAGATCGAACTTGTGGCTTTCGTTCCAATATCTTTTTAAGAATTTATCCTTCCATTCCTTATAATTAGTCGGTTCCGGTACTAAAGAGGTCAACCAATGATGTGCTTTGGACGACATGGCTTGTTCTACTATATGCAATTTCAATCTTTCAGGGATATTATTTATCTTAAAATAATTCTCTAATTTTGAAATAAACGACCACGGTTGTTCTTTCACATCACCATGAAATTTTAGGTGGCTTGGTATTACAAGCGCTGATGCATGCATTGGTATATTTCCCTGTGAACGCATCATGAATTCGTTTTCTAACTGTTCAATCTTGTCCTTAATGTCCGACATATATTTCCCAGATTCAGATTCTTGCACCATTTTAATGTTTCTAAGTCCCTCCTGTATTCGTTTTTCTAATTTACAATCCGAATTAACTAATTTAGATTCTATGTTTTCAATTTTTCGCCATGTTGAAGCGACATTGCATTTAAATTATCTACACGCGATTCGACGATTGTCAACTTTTCGCATTGTTGATCATGTAAATGTCCTAATGTCACAATGTTTTCCTGTAAATCCTTAACTTGGGAATTAATTTTGTCGCCAGATTCTTTTAATTCCCTCTGCATTTGGTCGACTTGATTATTAAAAGACTCAATTTTACAATGAATAATGTTGAATTCAGCCGATGTATCCGCCCGTAATTGCACTATTTCCTTGTGTATTTCCTGACGAAAATTCTTCAATTCTAATGACATTTCCGATGTCATTCCTTCCAATTAGCGTTATTTTTCAAATTCAATATTCATATCTGAAGTGATCCCTCTAATTTATTATTCATATCTGAAGTGATTCCATCTAATTTAGTATTATTATGCTCAAGTTTTGCGTTCATTTCTGCTAACATCTTAAGAATTAAATTATTAGGGTCCATATTTTCTAACGGTGCAGCCATTATTTCCTTTTCTTGTGGTTCAATCTCAATAATTTCACGAATTTCCCTCGGGTTAGTATTAGCAGACGCCATATCATCTACATTAACATTCTCCATTGCAATTTTTGCTCCTAGTATCCATTTTGAATTCTAATACAAATTAAAATCTCTCTGTTAAATTATTTTAAAATCACACCAATGAAATGGTCTTGGCCTTTCTTATAACTAACAATTAATTTCAAATGTCAATCCATAAATTTCAGATTCCCTTTGGATCACTTTATTATAATTTATAAGACTAATTTTATCCGTGTCACCAATTGTTATAAATTATAACAAATTATGCATCACGTTGAGGCGCCATTTTGAGATATACCAAAATTTTCCTTTCTCTCTACATTTATATCTGCCAAAGATCTTAACGTCCGGCTTGCTGGGTCAATGGGTCACGATATATTATAATCCTTATTACCTCTATAATGGATTATAGGATCCGCCGACTATACAGCGCAGCTGGGAATCTGAAATAGAATGATTCTATTCCTAGTTCATTTCTGTTCGGATTGACTAAATGAAAAATCACTTTCTTTTCTATAGAACAAAATTTAACAAAGTTTATTTTTACTTTTTGTCAAACAATTTAATGAATTTAAGTTAGGCCTTTGATCATGATCTCTTTCAATTTACAATTTTACACCGCGGTTAACTTATCTTTTCTACGTTGATGTCCCTCGTAGACTTCTCAGTCGAAATATCTTGCGATCTTACCGTAGTCCAAAGTTCCAACGAAATCCTCTTCGGCCCTATCCAAGCTGGTCTCAAACTATCAAAATTACCAGTCCCGATTACGTCCTATGACATAGTCCCGAACTTGATTACCACTCCCGACAAAGTTCCTATTTATACTTCAATATTGCTTCCACATGAAAATATCTACGATCAGTTCAGAAGCGCCTTTCAGAGCAGAATGAAATCTTCCTGCATGATTCATCCCTCGAAGACTTCGTATTAAACTCCCTTCATTTTTTTCAAAACATTTGACCGTCCTTCTCTCACCCAGCCAATCCATACGTTCGTTATATTTTGGTGTAGCTGACATTTTGATCGTGTTAACTTCTTCGCCCAATCCCAAATTTTCTACTTTCGGCATCCAGAAAACTCTTAATGCATTTAGAAAAACAAAAACTACATTGTTTATTCACGGTCGTTGCTAAGCTCTAGCTCTCGTGATATTTCGTAATGCATGTTCCACCATATTGTCTACAAATAAATGTTAATTTATTTTAACGTGACATATCGGTATGTCACAATAGGCTTTCCTACGAGCATCTCTCGTCTCTACTCTGCCCTGGGCGCACGTTTTGTGCGTTCGAACGAGTTCACTCACTTCAAAAACACATTCCTAACAGTTCTTGTTAAAAAGATTCTCCTCGTGTGTATGAAAGAACGATAAAATGTCACTTGCCCAATTTCTGTCCAACTGCCTGTATTTTCAAAAATTGCTGAAAGCTAACATTTCAAAATTACAATTTTGAAGATAAAGACTTTCCAAATTTTGTGAATGTGACACACTGAATTTTCAAAAATTAAAAAAGTTATACGTAATACGAGAAAATGTGTGATGTATTACACTATTAGAGCTTTCTAAAACGACAGCAATAGGTTATAGAAGCTTTTTCCATAAAAAAAAGTAGTGAAAATGTTTATCTTAGCTGTAAGCGACGTTAGTATATGCGCTGAGAACTTCGTGCGGACCAATTACAGTTTGCTGTACTCCGGCCTCTCTCTCCAACTTAATCCAACTCAACAACATAAACTTCAGCTAATTAAACAGGTAGCAACGGTTTTAGAAGACTTGAACTGTCGCAAGTCATGAATATACCATTCAAAGATGCTAGTTATGTTAATAACCACTAACTGAATTTTGCAGAAAAATCTGCTTCATTAATAAACAATATTTTAAATATTCGAATAAAACAATTGGATTAAAAATGAAATTAAAATAAATAAAATCTTAAAAAACCGCTTTCGTAAAGGCAAATAGGACTAGGTCTTTTCAAGCGTCTTCGTAATACATGGTGATTCAAAATCGTATCAATTATGAAGGGAAAAAGTCTTTCTAAGACCTCTTTTTATCCAATGTAAACGAAGGAACTAATGAAATAAATTACAATCTCGGGATTCTTAATTTTAATTATATCATAGATATTTTAGAGAATAAAAGGGTGTTAAGGGAAAATATATAAAAGTTATTAGAAATTTACGAACGTTAATACTTTAATATAAAGTATACAAATTATCAACAAAAACTAGATACATTAAATACTTTAAAGTATAAGTTGTGTACGTGTTCTTCTACGCATTAAGTTTTGGACAACAAATGAGTGTGGTTTTGATGGAGTGAGTCTGATACTGAAACAGTTATAGCAAAGTACTAAACCGTGTATTGTGGACATAAACTACTTACCCGTGTATTGTGTGAACGTGTTATTCGAGTTACTCCAAAATGCGACCTCCATTAGCCCCAATAGTTCCAATTCACCGAATGTTCATAATCGCTCAACAGATTCATAATTATATTTTAGCATTTTGAATATCCTTTTATTTCAACCCATGAGCTGAAAGGTGCTGACTAGTCAGATTCATGCATTTCGGAAAAGTAGTCTCCTAAAATAATCGCCAAAGACCAATGTATTTTTCTTCTTACTTCAAGCATTGGACTTCGCCTTTGTTGATTCACTCATCTTTTTCTTGAGCGCCTCTTACTTCTTTTTCCAGGAACTGAATATTGCAGGAAATTTTGCGGAAGTTTCGTTGTTAGTATTCGTTGTATATTCGTGGTCCCACCATTTTGTTCTGTATACTTTTATCATAGTGTTTAAGTTGCTCAATGTAATCTTTACGAATTTTATTATTGTGTACCTTCTACGTTCAGCACATCCCAAGTGCACATCTCAAAAAGCTTCATATTATCTTGTATATTTTGTGGATGTAATGCAAGATCTGCTATGTTTTTCAGCAGCCTCAGGGGCGCAGCGACCGTAGACACGGAGAGAAAGCAAATGGCGTCGTTGGTTTGTCACACTTCTCCACCATGAACCACCATCTCACTCTTAATTACTAATTTTCCATCATTATTCATCACTCAAGAGCACTCTTCCTCCTTAAATAGTGTCAAGGAAATGTAAATCGTCCCTGCCATTTCTTACGCACGGGGAATGGAGGTAGTCATAAAATTGTAAGCCATTGTCTGGATTCTGCTCAGAAATTAGGAAGACACTGATATGATGGTTGCGTCCGGTGGCGCTGGGGTTTGCACACAAGGAAACGGACACAAGAGCTTTGGGGTGATTGATGTTCTCGAGTACGTCATCTGCTTGGTCATTAGTTTTATAATGTAGTTAATGTTTTACCTTGGGATCGCGTGGTTTTTTCCCCGCTGGATGGGGAGATCCGACGCGATCCAATATGTGTCATGCCGGGGACCCTTGAAGGTTCTTCCCGAATGGAGTACCGACTCAGCCGGGAAATTCTCGACTGGTCTCCCGACACGTATGGAAGCGCAGTGTACGTAAATGTAATTGCGTAAGTAAGTGGAGAGGATAGGAGTAAGGGGACAAGGAAGGGGAATGAAAGATCGCGCGCGGTCCGTGGATTGTTTCTTACCGTACTGCTCCGGCATTTCCTTGTATTGCTCGGTGAAACCGTGAATAACTAGCGATCAGAGTGCATCAACTGATGTCACTGCAGTGCCTCTGACCGGTAGGTCCTAGGTTCGAGTTCAGACGGCGGCAGGATTTTCGATACTAGCTTTTCAGGTTGGTCGAACTCAGTCGCTGTCTAGAGGAGAATTCTAGCGGCCGGCTGCTCTGATCGGTAGTTTTCCGTAGTTTCTCCGATCAACACCAGGCGAATGCCGGAGCAGTACCCTAACAAACGGTCCACGGACCGCGCGCGATCTATACTTCCTCTTTCTTGTCCTATCGTCTTCCCTTACACACACACACTTACACTAACATGCACTTCACTATCACATACTCCGGGAGGTCGGTCGGGAGCTTAGAGCTTGGCCCGGCTGGGGCGGTGCCCCGCTGGTGGGAGAGTTCTGGTTAGGGGGAAACCCGACGGTAGATCGGCGCCGGATCTCGCCATCCAGCGAGGGAAAATCACCACAATCTCCCGAGAAAAAGCATGCACTACACTAACGGGACTAATGACCAAAGCAGTTGACGCGCCCGAAAACACGAAAAAATCAAATCAACTAGCGATCAGAGCAGTCAACGAGAATTCTTCTATAGACCGCCAATGAATTCCGCCTAGTGTCAGAAATTCCGCCACAGTCGGGAATAGACTTAGGAACCCGCTGGCTAGGACTTCCCGGCCAAAGCCAGCGTCACCAGAGCGTTGAGTTCAAAGCCCGCTTAAGGTATTCATGTTTCCAATAGTGGGCATGGGGCATTCTCAACCCCTCGAAACCTCTATCCTTTCGAAATCCCCTGGACGTACCGGTTACAAATCCATATTGAGATCTCGAGCGCATTGAGGAATAGGTTCCCTAATCCCGTAAAATATACAAGTTCCGGAATGGGCCCACAAGCTTCCTCGGGCAATAATGTACCATATTCACATGCAGTACATTGTGAGGAATCATATGAGCCCAAGGTCTGTCTCAGCGAAAGGTTCGGGGAGGTATGTGGTCTCTCCACTCAGCAGCAGTGTGCTCAAGTTCTTCGGGCGCCTATAGATGGGAGTCGGGAATGGAGAGCCGACAATAAACAAAGGAAATATTGTTTTATTATGACACTCGTAACACGCTATGCTTTTGAACGGTATGGTAAATGCGAAGTCATTTCATTACCAGAATCATTACGTTGATTGATTGATTTTTTCGTGTTTCCGGGCGCGTCAACTGCTTCGATCATTAGTCCCGTTTGCGTAGTGCCTGTTTTTTCTCGGGAGATGGCGGTGGTCTTCTCCCGCTGGATGGCGAGATCCGGCGCCGACCTACCGTCGGCTAGTGGGGTTTCCCCCTAACCAGGACTCTCCCACCAGCGAGGCACCGCCCCAGCCGGGACAAGCTCTAAGTTCCCGACTGGTCTCCCGGAATATGTGGTAGTGTAGTGCATGTTAGTGTAAAAACGTGTGTAAGAGGAGAGGATAGGACAAGGAAGAGGAAGGACAGATCGCGCGCGGTCCGTGGCCCGTTTGATAGGGTACTGCTCCGGCATTCGCCTGCTGATCGGAGAAACCACGAAAAACTACCGATCAGAGCAGCCAGCCGCTAGAATTCTCCTTCGGACAGCGACTGAATTCGACCGAGCTGAAAAGCTGTGAATATTTTTGAAATGGGGATACATATGGCTGTGATTCTTGTTTGCTTTTTCATTTTAATATTTTGTAACATGTTCTTCTGATTACCTGTGTTGGATGTGACCCCCATTAGCAGCTAAATAATGCCGATGTTGTTGAACAGCTGGCCGAGAGTATACATTTTTTGGACTCCTCTGTATTTTTTAAAATGGTAGAGTAAATCAGTCAATTAGCTTTGTACAACAACTTATCAGGATATGAAGTATATCTTAGTTTTTAGGTGGCATTCCGTTGTTCTTAAAATTCAACATTTATTTTAAAGAGACACTACATAAACGATATACAGTATGTCTGAAATTGCATTAATAAAAATAGACAAACTATAAAAAACTTTATCATTAATACAAAAGATGTAGGGTAGAATATAATGTAATTTTAGGATACCGGTTTCTTGTTTGTTTGTTTTTTATTCCCCATATTTCAGAACATTTTTAATCATTCTCTTTCCACTCCTGCTAAATTCTAGAGATGAACTTCTACCTCATAATTAAATGCAGTGAATCAATATTTAAAAACATTCAATTTAGAATAAAACAAGCTATTTGAACTGTACTTGTAGTTAAGCACCGCCAACCCTCTAGAAATAAAAATAATTAAGTTAGTCACGCTACTGAAAGAAGCGAAATTAAAACAAATTTCGAGGAGCCGTCGTCTGAAAATATTTGCAGCACAATGTCTAATTATAATGTTTTCTTCGTTAAAATAACATCACCGGGCGCCTTCTCGGTGCCCTCACTTTTATAATGACGAGAAATTAAGATTATTGACGCGGGGCCAGGAATTTAACAAGCGCCGCCTCCTCCTCGCGTGGGCGACGCCCTTCGCTTGTTTGCGCCGCGCGCTGCTCGAGGGCGGCGGTTTTCCCGGTCGGCGACTGCGAAAGCGCTCAAAGCGTCGGGAGCCCAAATTTCGTTAGCAGCCCCCTTCGCCAGTCGCCCTTCATTTAGGGTACGGCACCGTGAGCGTGTGGAATGAGAGAGGACAATGCCCGGCACGAAAGCATGAGCAAAAATGCTTTCGGGGACTAAACGCGTAACTAGATTTACGATTTACGATTTACGATTTACGATTTACGATTTACGATTTACGATTTACGATTTACGATTTACGATTTACGATTTACGATTTACGATTTACGATTTACGATTTACGACAGAGTAATTGAGAGGTTATATTAAGGAAGTGCTTTAAAATGTAGTAAGGAATTATATTGAACTAAAAAAAGCAAAATAAAAATAAGAAAAAGATAGCTGGGTTGAGGAAGAACGCCGAAGAGAATGCCGTGGCGAGACTCAGGCCATGAGGCCTGCTCGTCCATCTGACCACGCATATTTCGTTACGCTCCTTTCACCTACTAGGGAAGAAAGATTATTACTTGGGCGACGAAACAGGCAATTTGAATTTAGCTCAGATTTAGGCTTGAGGATTTTGTACATGCAGTAAATCTGCTAACATGGGACCGCCGGCTTGACTTCCCCTCCGAAGGAAGGCGTACGAAGAATTTGTTCGCCCTTAAAAGTCCACGTCTTCGATCGGGTTTGAACCCACGAATACTTGGGTATAACAGCCCGATTCGCTAACCGTTACACCATCGTCGCCGCAAATTCAAGAATGTGACGTTTTGTTAGCAATAAACTAATTCTTATATCATTTAAGTAGATAGCTAATCTAATTCAGCCTCTGTTGCGCCCGAAAACAACAATAAATCAATCAATATTGATCCCAATTTAGTCTGGCATGCGTGCACCGCCGACGTCGTTCTAGAACATAGAGATCCGGCCATATTAAAACGAGAGAATATTCCTCGACGGCGCGTCCAGAGCACAGGATGGGAAATTGGTAGGGAAGGAAGGATTGCGCACGGTCTGTTACTCGTGGTTAAAGTCCCGGTCCTCCATTCACCTGCAAATGCAAAATGTCTCGCACGCGACCGATTTGAGTCTCCATCCTCTGCAATGGTGCGTATTCCAGTCACCCAGATGGTGGGACGGTCTCAACCAGGCATTTAGCTGTTCTCGAAAATCTGTCTCAAACTTAGAACCTTTCGGTGGACTATTTTGGGACCTAATTCCATCTTGCAAGGTATTTTTAGGAAGAAACTAGCGTGTTAAGAACCGAATTGTACTCTTAAAATTACATTTTTATAGACGGTTAAGACAGATGACTCACCGAATTTGAAATTAAATTTTGAATTACAAAGCCTCAAAAGCTTCCCATCTTGAAGAAGAAGAATCTGCAATTTTGCAAGAGGGAGATATGCATTGCATTCTCTGCACACCATAAATGGTCGCTGACATTCAGAATTGTATAAAACGTCTATTGACAATGATAATAGATCTTGACAATACAATAGCGTGAGAACCTCGCGAATGTGAATACAAAGCAACGTGTGTTCTCCCAGAGCTCTTCAGCGTCAATGAGAGAAATTCGTAGAAAGGTTCATGCAGGTCTCTTAGAATTGGCGAAAGAGAACAGGCGTGGGCATCTGATCAATGACAGATGATTTGCATCTTCTGCACATCGACTTCTATCGTAGGCAGCTTTGGAAACGAGGGACACAGAGCGGGTGAGTGAATTCATTAAGAAACTGAAAGAAGAGAACCAACGGGAGCCATGGACTGAAATATACATAAGTAAGAGATGTACAAAAGAGCAAAAGAGATACGAAAATGGACGAGTACGCAAGCAGACAAAAGTTGAAGAAAAGGTATGGCATATAGGAAACAGAAATTGATGTTGAGGATAATGATAAGAAAAAACATTAGAATACGAAGATTTGACCTTATTGGCAAAAGAAAATAGTACAAAACGTAATAGATAAAACAACCAGAGTAATCCACTGTAATTAACCAGAATAAGATGAGTATCCTGGGAACACATATTCCATAATAAAACAAAATATTTTTAGAAACATATCATTGTTGTGAAAGAAATTTATATATATGAAAGAAATGTGTACATACATTTATTTCACAACAATGAAATTTGTCTTAAAAGTATTTGTATGTGTTGCATGCAATGTATTATCACACATGGTGGGAGACCAGTCAGGGGCTTAGAGAATATCTCGGCTGGGGCGACGTTCCGTTGGGGGAGATATGTGGTTTGGGAAATCCCTGCAAGCCGATAGGTAGGTCGGCGCTGGATCTCGTCATTCAGCAGTGGAAGATCACCGGCACCTCCAACGATTTCAAAAATACACTACACTTATGGGACTAATGACCTTAGCGGTTGACGCTATGGCCATTAATTAATCAATCAAACAATTAGCTATAATTAGAGTTAGCGGTATTAATTAAACAGATGCGTATTTCCCAATCTTAAAGGCCAAATCGTGAGAATAAATAGAATGTTCACAGATTTTATCGCTGGATAACGTAATCCTAAAATGCAACGTACATTTAGGCAGAGTTAAAAAAAATATATCCCCAGAGATGGAGCCCTTCTTTACAAATCCGGGCAGGTTATTGTCGTAATAGTTCTGGTCGTAATAGTCGAGAACGAAGGAGGTCGCAGTACTTAAGAGGAAAATTATTCCAAGTATAGTACTGCTGTTAATGAGTTTCTATGTACAGAATGTAAGTAGAGGAACAAATTGAGTTGAAAGGAATTAAATTGAAAATTGAATCATTCTGGAATACAATTCCGTTTCAGAGAACCTTCTGTTACCCTGCAAAAATTGATAGAATCGCCCATAATGTCACTTTGTGGATTACAACGAAAGAAATTTAACTTTCAGAAGCCAATAGTCGCATACTTCTTTCATGGTGATAGAATCTTACACATCGAAAAATTCCGTCATCCTTCCTTAGTGTATTGTACTTGGAGAACATTGTAAGGAGTCTGTGATTTCCCACGTAACACGCAGCAATTCCACCTCGTTGTTTGAATGAGGAGAAGCTCATAAGCGCCTCCCCTTTTTCGGCGTCGCTCCAGGGGGCGTGCGACGCGGCGCGACGGGGCTGCCAGGCGGTGGCGACGCTTTGTTCAACGCCGCCCCGGGCGCGAGACACCTCGACGCCGAGCGTCGCCCGGCGCCGCCCCCCCCCCCTTCGCACCCCTATCCTCGCTACCAGCAGCTCCCCGCTTGCGCTCCGCCGCGTCTTGGCCCAGGCCCTCTCCACCACGCTCTCTGGGCGTTGCCGCCTTCGCCCCTTCCCCCGGCCCATTCACATTGATTAATTGATTGATTTTTTCGTGTTTCCGGGCGCGTCAACTGCTTTGGTCTTTAGTCCCGTTAGTGTAGAGTGTGTGTTTCCGGGAGATGGCGGTGATCTTTCCCCGCTGGATGGCGAGATCCGGTGCCAACCTACCCGTCGGCTAGTGGGGTTTCCCCCTAACCTGGACTCTCGCAACAGCGGGGCGCCGCCCCAGCCGGGACAAGCTCTAAGCTCCCGACCAGTCTCCCGGAATATGTGGTAGTGTAGTGCATATTAGTTTAAGTGTGTGTGTGTGTGTGTGTGTGTGTGTGTAATGGGACAAGGAAGAGGAAGGAAAGATCGGTCCGGGGCCCGTTTGGTAGGGTACTGCTCCGGCATTCACCTGATGTTGATCGGAGAAACCACGGAAAACTACCGATCAGAGCAGCCGGCCGCTAGAATTCTCCTCCAGACAGCGACTGAATTCGACCTAGCTGAAGAGCTAGTGTTAAAAATCCTGCCGCCGTGGGGAGTGTAACCTAGGACCTCCCGGTCAGAGGCACTGCAGTGACATCAGTTGATGCACTGAGCTACCGCTCCCGGTGGCCCTTCCACCGTCGCCCCCAACCCCGCCCCGCCGCCACCATCACGTATGCGTTATCACCACACCGAGCTCAGGCCGCTCCCCCATGCTCGTCCCCATCCCTCTCCACAACGCCCTCTGGGCCTTGCTGCCTTCGCCCTCGCGCCTTTCACCGTCGCCATCATCGCCTCCACCCCGCCACTTCTGCGCCCCCGCCCACTTCCGCCGGCATAGGCACCTCCGGCGTCCCCCCCCTTCTATCGGCCCGGGCTCGTGCCGTGGACGCATTCGGCCCCGCCCCTCTCCATCCCGCCCTCTTGACATCGCCGCCTCCACCGCCACCCCCACCGCCTCCTGGCTCCCTTTCCACTACTGCCGGCATCATGCTCACCCCTTTCGTCACCCCTTTCTACCCCGACTTCATCTCCCTCCGACTCTCCCCGCCCCTAATTCCTCCCACTTCCACCTGTTTCCCTCTCCACTGCATCGACGGCATCTCGCCCCCTCCACGCCCTTTCGCGCGGTGTGCCTCGCCCGCGGCGCTGCTCCTAATTGCTGGAGCGCGCTCGCCCACATCCCCGCCCCCTGGCCCGCACACGCGCCGCGGAACCACCGCTGCCAGGTTATAACGCAGCTTTCTTTCTCTTCCGTCCTTGTCTTGAAACTGGAATGCTGTATCGACATACCTTAACCAAACAGACAAATCAAAAGCAACTTGGAACAGACGGCGGCCGGGACACAAAGGGCCGAGAAAAATATGTTTATATTTAATACAACTTGATACTTTAGTTCAGAACGTAAGTTGTCAGAGATATTTCAATAGAAGCGCATTCCTTTAATTTTTGACAAATCATGGCACTACCCGAATTTAAAGAAAAGTGAAGCAGTTTTTGAGAAAATCTTGTTTGAAAAATTGATAATATCTTACTCAAAATTACGCAAAAACTACTAATATTTTTAAAAAATGCATGTGACATTAAAGAATTGTGTTTATTTGAAGAAAAAATGTTTTCTTCAATACTGCAGTTGTACGAGGGTTTATGAAGACTTCAAACTTTGAAATTTTTGAAAATATTCCAGGGGCTTCATGCAATGTACTCTGAGAAATTAATGAACTCGTTTCAAAATCGCAGAACTCCGCATCGGGCCAAATCGATCCGAGAATATCCGAGAGTAGTTTAGTGGCTAATGTTGTTCAGAGACAGACGGACGGACAGACAGACGGACGGACAGACAGACAAACAGACAGACAGAGGAACGGAAGTTGAAAAAAAATTTCATTTACAGGGGCCACCAAGATGTGTTCCGTTGAAATATCGGAATCAATTTTCTGAGTAATTTATATAACTTCCTCTACATCACGTATTTTACTCCGTGTACACGTTGGTACTATACTAGTCTACCACAGAGCATTCTTCTCGAATTATTTGCTATTTAATAATACTATTTGGTGAATATTGCGTAGATAATAATATTTCTTATTTAATAATAATATTGCCTTTAATAATTTGTTAATAATCATATTTGCGGAACCCACGCAACCATTACACACATTCAAACTGACTGATAAATGTTTTTGTGAGTGAATTAATTGCTTCACTATGATATTTCCTAATTGAAAGCCTTATTTTCAAAGTTACTAATCTCCATTTCCGTTTGTTTAGTAAGTTGTACGTATCTACATGCTCTTGTAATGCTTTTCCAATATGGTGCCAATTCTGTGTTTGAAAATTGCGTTTCGCTTCGTTACATTTTCAATGGGTCAAAATTCATAGAGAAAAATAGATTTAGTCACCAGATTAAATTTTCTTTTTCTTCCATGCGTGGCTGTGTTACTTTGTAGTTGAGACTTCGAGTTCTATTTGACATCTGAAAGAAAATTTACTTATATGGAAATTGTACCTCTTCTAATTTATTAGTGCATCTTACTTAAAACAATAACAACAGTTATTATTACACACGTTTTACAAATGATCATCAATGCATAATATTATTTCAACGTCCTTTAGACTAGAGATTTTTAAAACGACTCTCATATCAAAGAAAATACCGAAAAGCTATATTAGTTCGTAAAGTGAATGCTCAACTTTTCTCGCTGAACTCAAAAGTCACAGTTTGGTGGAATATCTGAACGTTTTCGGATAAAAAATACAGTCTTTTGTTGACGGGTAACTGTCAAGCCAACATCAGAGAACCATTTTCCTAGCAGGTGTTAACTTTCTCACCGGAAAATTTCACATTGCTTTCATGTGAAGCAGGCAAGAAACTGTCGAAAATTGATGTTTCGCTCAATACACGTATATAACTCACGAGAACATGCATCTTTTCCTAGAGTGAATAAAAAGATGGCACACTTTTTTAAGCTCAAGAGAACATCTTGGAGCGACCTGCCAAACAGTATGGATAAATTTATGATGTGGTGCTACTGCTTTGTCATAATTTATTAGTATATTCTTGTTCGCCATTATTAACCAGATTTTTACAGCTCACGAATAACCGATTAATGTTTCGCAATTTGGGTACGAAGTGTGTTTATTGTCAGTTATATAGTGTTGTTCCATTTCTGTGGAGTGTAATACTTCATATCTTGTTCATATTAATCTAAAATAATATATTATATTTAAACCTTGGTGGTTAATCATGCGCTTTTCCTGATCGGGACCCGTGGTGGCAGTTCATCATTGCTTGTGAGCGTTTATTTTTAAGATCTACATCTCCTTCAGTTACTATCAAGATTACGCGAGGAAATGACTTCTGATCAAGAGATTATTCCCTCTCCGAGTCAACTATTCTACAAAGTGAAAACAACGCCAACCTCACACTCCCATCAATAGTTACTCCCATTGCCCAGAAGGATTACTTCCCAGTAAATAGCAATCTAATAATTGATTTGATTTACTTTTTGGAATAATTGATGTATTTCTCTCGTGAGGACTGATTTATACATTTCATGATATTTATTTATTTAACGTTAAAAAACAGTTAAAACCTGCGAATGACGTGCTATGAGGAAAAGTGAATTGTGTGCACATTTTCAAAATTCTGTGATCCCTACACTAAGTCATATACTACTTAAATTTTAAAAGAAAAAAAGAAAAAAAAGCTTCTATGTAAAGAAATCTATTTTTAAGGATAAAAAGGCAATAAATTTTGGCTCTTATCCATGTTGTCCATATTTGGCTCTTATCCATGTTATCCATATTTAATTACGTTAAAAACATCACGATATAATGGTTTTGATGAGGAATTGTACGTTCATAAGCAATGCGTCATAAAATCATGTTTATAATGTATGTACGGAGAAAATAAATGAGGTTGCTTCATTCTTCCACCTGCCGCCCTCGTCAACCCTTTGTTCCACACGACCCCTTCTAGTTCTTTGCGTAAATTACCCGGATTCGCCAGCGTCTGGAAACGTTGTAACGTAAAAACCGCAGACGAATTGGCGCCGGAATTGCCTTTGTCATCCCACCACGTGCCTCTTCCTCCCGTCACGTCGCCCTCCCCCTCCCCCCCCCCTCCGCCCACCGCCGCTCATCGCCGTCGCGCCGCAGGACCTCGTTGCTTAACGTCTGCCGCCTAATTTGGTAACGAGTCCTCTGTGACTAGCGCCCCGCCACCCCGTACCTCTTTCTCTCGCACCCCCTCCCTCTTCCTCCGCACCTCTCCCCCCTCGCGGCGGTGAAAAATGCATCGTGGCTCCTTCCCCCTGCCCGCGTGCACTCCCCCCTCGCTTGGCGCCCCGCTCGTTTCAGGAAGAAAGGTAATGAAGTTGCCTCGGAAGTAACGACCGCAGTCTCTGTTATTGCGATAAACACACGTTTTTATTAAATTACGGGCATTGAAGCGTGTCTCATATTCTAGTTATTTACGCTCCAAATACGCGACTGTAATTAAAACATGCATACGCAATCAAAATCGAATTGCTGTTTTGTCAGCACTTGGAATTAAAGACGGTGTATTGTTCGTGTGGCACTTGGAATTTAACGCGTTGTATAGTTCTCCCGAAAATTTCTCGTTTAATTTGGTGTTAAAAGAATAGAGCGTTCTAAAACTAATTGGTTCCCGCCGTTCAATCATTACTCAAACTGCAAATATATTTATTAGTTAATTAGTTCGAAAAATATAAATGTATATATAGGATTTTGATCTGCATTTATTTTCTTAAATATCAAAAACCTCCCTTTTCTTTTTTTCATGTCATATATTTCATTCTGATTTCAAAAGAAAATTTTAACAACCAAATCGATCAAAACCAAGATCAAATTTTAATTCCGATGTTAAATGATAATTCTATTTCAGAAATTACTGGAAATGATTTCCAACGGAGAATTGTTTATTGAAGTATGGCTTCATTACCTGGAATAGATGGTTTGAAGTGCAGTTATTGCTTTCCTTTTCCGAGAAGTAGGAATACCAATCGAATGTATATTGTATATGTTCCCGGAATTTTTAGTTATTGGGGAAGAGGTGTCTATGTCATTTGGAAGTTTATCTTTAGTCAGAAATTAATAGACCTTTGTATTACATTTCCCTTGATATTTTTTGTGTGAAATTCTTTTCCTATCATTTTAATCACATGCGAATCATTTAATTGCAATCACATAGATATTGAAAGCATAAAGGAAGAAATAATAGTCCTCAATGTAATAAAGAATATACTTTGTACTCAGATGTTGCCGAAACATGTTGAAGAGTTATTTCCCCATCTTCAGGTTTTTACAGCTTAAAAATAAATACATATGAATTAAAATGTAGAAATTTTACAATCTGCAATACAGTTAACAATAATGAAATAATTCAATATGGAGGGTAGAAAAAAATTATATATTTATCGGTTTTCTTGCTCCATATACAAAAACTAAAGATGGAGAAATAATCTCTTAAATATGCCTAATTATCATTTGAAGAAAAATTCACAATTTACAGCATTATATATTATTATTTCTTTCTCTTTTCCTTCATCATGAGATTTCATATGATTTCCACCAAAATCATCGAAAGAAATGAATCTTAAACACATCTCAACAAATTAATATTTCCCTATACGTGAAAGTTAATTCCCTCACAAATCGCTTGTTGTTAATTTGTTGATCCGAAAATATAAATAGATTTTTCCTGGCCAAGATCCTTGTTTTGAGATATTTGAAACTAAGTAGACGGTGTCTTACGTCATTTGAGAGAACTTCTGGAATGAACAACACAGGTGCTAAATTTTTAGGATAAACTGTAATGAATCCATAAGAGAATAGTATAATCCCTTGTATATTATTTACAATAATACATAGCTTATCTGTGTATTAGCTATTTGACACCTGCACATTAGTCGACATGTAGACGACTACAAGAGGACAGTATTACTTTTCGTATTTCATGTATAAATTTCCGAAATCGGTTTCACCACTACCTTAAGAGAGCGTTCCCTTCAGTAGAAAGATCTCAATTTCGAACTCACGAGTGGTTTTATTAACATTTGGATGCAGATCCCATTTATTCATTTGTTTTCGTTATGACACACGGGATGTAGATCGCGTGTGTTAATTAATCAAGAAAAATTAAAAAGAATTTAATTAAATATACGAGATAATAGTTCTTGCAATCAAAAGAAATTACAAAATGATTCCATGAAATAAAACTAAAAACGACAGAATCTGCTAGAAGCAATAATTGTGGGTTAAAAAGAATTATGCCAGTTGTTATCTACTGGAGCAATCTCAAATTTCATGGTTCCACAGTCAATATGGAAACCATATGATCAAGAGAGCATGTGGATTTTTAACATGTATTTTCCACATGCATATAAAAGCGCGTATTTCTCATCGTTAGGCTGGTTGTACGCTCGTACATCGTGCAGAATTAAATAAATCCGCAATGCAAACATTCCTTGACATTTTAGGAGCTCCTCGTTCATTTAGGGGTAAAAAAAACGTGCGCTTTTCTGCGGAAGCACAGGTAACAGGATTAGGGCCAAGTACGAAATCGCCATGAACAAAAAACTCGTACGCGTTTGCTGTAGGAAATATCTTTCAAAAGTAAGACTTTTATTTCCTTAACTCTACGAAGGGGAAAAATATTGTTCTGTGAATTGTTATTAATCGTATTCAGAGAGATGTGTTCTTTATCAGAGATGCGTTTTATAAAAATTGTCCTATTATCAGGAAATTTATTTTCTGGTGTAATGATCGGGATTCGGAAAATATGTTGTAAATCGCGTTAGATCTTTATATAGGCTTGAATAATGGCAGGAAAAGAAATGTAACAATATTTTAAAGGCATGAACTTATTTTATATACTTAGAAGTGGTTCTAAGCCCAATGCTCTGGAAGCTAAACGAGAAATATTTTTAAAACGGTTTTTATGTATATAGATGCTTATTAAGCTACGAATATCTAGAACGTTTTCGCATTTCTTTCTTAATTATACATGCATTTGAGGTTTTCTTAATGACAAATAATGACATTTTATTATACTTAAATTATTTTACTGAAGGAAGACGAAAGTGTTCTGGCAGCCTTAATAGTAAATGTGCAGTTCATACTTTGAAACCCTACCTATTACTGGGGCAAAGAGCTCGAGGTTCCATTACTGCCGCTTCGCTGTAATTTTTCCATTGAAACAGAAAGCGCCCCTTTGAACGCGGGCGTCGAAATTCGTTTACTTTGATAGTGATACCGCTCAAATTAGCGAGCGAACATTGAGAGTGCTTCACCCATTTTCAGGACGAATTCCCTCGTGATATGACGACCGTCCTGGCCCAGTTCTTTAGTCAGAGGGTCCCGCCACTCCCACTCCTCGACCCTCTTCCCGTTTCTCGCTTCATGCCACCGCCACGCCCACCCGTTTTCACGCCTTCCGCTCTCACGCCTTCTGACCTCTTCTGGCTCGGGAATTCTCCCATTCTCTAGCCCTCCCGCCATTGCTCTTCCCCCCATCCCACCTACCATCCAACCGCCTACCTTCTCCGGCATTCTGCCCGCCCTCTCGCCCGCCCTCTCGCCCGCCCCTCGCCCGCCCTCCGCCCGCCCTCTCGCCCGCCCCTCGCCCGCCCTCTCGCCCGCCCTCTCGCCCGCCCTCTCGCCCGCCCTCTCGCCCGCCCTCTCGCCCGCCCTCTCGCCCGCCCTCTCGCCCGCCCTCTCGCCCGCCCTCTCGCCCGCCCTCTCGCCCGCCCTCTCGCCCGCCCTCTCGCTCGCCCCCTCGCTCCGCCATTCGGCCGTTCTCTTTTCCGCCCTCCTGCTATTCTCGGTTCCTCGCCGACCTAAACGACTTCTGCTGATTGTACAGTAAACTTGTGCTCCCGTTTCCACGCCCTGTCGCCCCCCTCCCCCCACCTCTTCACCGCTCGCCTGCCTCGCCTCCAACTTGCCCTCCGAGCAATATCGTTAAGCGTGGCTATTTGCTTGATACCTTCCTGAGCGCAGTCTACCTCGTGAGTTGGGCGCTTTTACCACTGAGTTATTGTTTCTTCGCAGTTTTGCTTAAGCTACACCTTCGCCGGGATGGTACCCTTCCAATCCTGAAACACGCGCCCATTCGGAGAACTATTTTTAATTTAAAATTTGATTTCAATAAATGATGTATTTGTGGTTTTGATTGTTAAAATTGCGACATGATGAATCTGACATAACGCCTTGTACTTTACGGATAAAAATGTTTGTTCGATAATGGTTCCCAAACCTTTCAGTTTTTTGGGAGATGAAAGTTTCCTAAAGTTATTTTCAATAAAGGTTCTTAAGGGATAATAATGCCTTAGAATATATTTTTCTCCCACTCGCTTATCACAAGAGACGAAGCAAAACTTGTTGAAATAATATCACAGTTTCATAAACATGTGCACTCTCTTACAACAATAGAGCAATCTGTAAAAACGTGTGCAGACCTTCAGATAATTTTAATAAAACAAATAAATAAAAATTAGGGTAGCACATATTTTATGTGGCAATGTAGAACAAGTAAAGTGAAGAGTGCCATTAACATGTGCAAATGCTTAGTGTAATAGAACAGGACATAGGCATTCGAAGAATGTAGGAATTAAATAAGTCCCCCTAGACCAGTAGTAAATAACATGGAAGCAACACACACAAATCATCGATTTACAAGTTTCTACGCCATTTCCAGCTACTGTCTCAGTCCTCCAAATTGCTCATAAATTGAACTGAGTGCCACGAACCTCGCGAGTCCAACCTCAAGACCTCTTGCCGCAATAATTTGCGAGAGAAGTGTCTCGTGTAAATGTGCCAAGACTATCTCAAACGTAGCAAGGCACTTGCTGCACCAATGATAATGCTCTTGAACTCATTTACACAGTCGTACTCTTCTCTCGCAAATTATTGTGGCAATGAAAATCCGAGGGAACACGGAACTTAACTTTGACAGAAACCCTAACGTAAAGGGAATTGATACGTAAGAGTCTTCAGAAATAAAGTACCTGGACAGCTCAAAAAATAAGGATTGAATCGATATATATTTATTTTTTTCAAGCCCTCTGCTTTAATTATTTAGTTAATTGTATTTCAAATTTTACGAAGAAAGGTCTGAAATTTACTCAGTATTTGCATCAGACACTGTTTTATAACAGTAATTGGCTCTAGCTAATGCCTTTTCCGAAAACTATATTGTCGATCAGATAGCCATATCCCATTTCATTATTTCATAAAGTAATTTATAACATTTTTACATACTATAGTAACTGGCCTGTAAATTTCCATTCTTTTTAAATAAACGTACAATTATTAATATGAATCACTTCCTAATTCAATTGAGACTCATGGATTAATTATTGCCTAATGGATGAGTATTGGGAAAGGATTTAAAGGATCTAATATTTGGTCCAAGAAAGTTTGGTTTGCACGAGGCAAAATGGAAATACGTGGAAGTATCGGTTTATGGAAAACGGTCGGGATCTGGGGTTAAATATATATGCCACGTACCGCAAATCACTTTGTTTTCGAGCACCTGAACTATTTTTTTCATTAGTGAAGAGACTGTGGTGCATATTACACCCCACAGATGGTGGTGATCCTCCCCAGCTATAACAAGAGATTCGGTGCCGAACTGAATCTCCCCCAGTGATGAACGGCTCCCGACTGGTCCCCTGACACATGTGGTAGACTAGCGAGTTCACGTGTATGACCACCTTAGGTGGCTCAAGAAAAAAACACTGATGTCACTGACAGGGTCAGCGCATCAACTGGTTTCTCTGACCGGGAGGTCTTAGATCCGAGTCACGACGATGCCAGGATTTTCGATACTTCTCTACATAGCTAGGTCGAATTCAGTCGCTGTCTGGAGGTAGCTTCCAGTGCTCGGCTGCTCTGATCGGTAGTTTTCAGTAGTGTCTCCGAACAACACAAGGCAAATGCCGGAGCAGTACCCTAACAAACGGGCCACGGACCGCGCGGTATCTTTCCTTCCTCTTCCTTGTCCCATTCTCACCCCTTGCTTACACACACACTTATATGCACTACACTACCACACAAGTCGGGAGACCAGTGGGGAGCTTATAACTTATTCCGGCTGGCGCGGTGCCGCGCTGGTGGGGGATATGTTTGGGGAAAACCCCGATAGCCGACGGTATTTCGCCATCCAGCAGGGAGAAGATCACCACAACCTCCCGAGGAAAAATGTGTACTACACTTACGGGACTAATGACCTTAGCGGTTGTCGCGCCTGGATCCACTAATCAAGTCAATCCAGTCAATCAAGTGTATGTCCGGAAGGAGAGAGGAAGAGACACGAACGAAGAAGCGAAGAGAGCGCTCGTTCGTCGCCTGTTTGTCAAGGTACGGCTCCGACATTAGCCTCGTAGCGAATGTATAAAACACGGCAAACCACCGATCAGAGTATGAATGAATGAATGAATGAATGCCTTATTTTACGTGGCGATACTCAGGCCATGAGGTCTGCTCTTCCGTCTGACCACGCAAATTTCGTTACGCTCCTTACGCATCCCTACTAGAGATGAAAGAAGGTACTGCTTGGGCGTAACGAAACAGGCAATTTGAATTTAGCTCAGAGGTTTTATTTAGGCTTGAGGATCTTTTACATGCAGTAAATGTACTAACATGGAATCGCCGGCTTGACTTCCCCTCCGAAGGAAGGCGTACGAAGGATTTTTTCACCCTTAAAAATCCCCGGCTTCGATCGGGTTTGAACCCGCAAACTTGGGTATAACTGCCCGATACCCTAACAGTTATACCATCGCCGCCGTAGTCGGTCACTAGAATTCTCCTCCAGACAATGGTCGCATTTTCCCCAAATACCTAGCTAGCGTTTCAAATCTGCAATCGTCGGAACACGAACCCTAGGACCTCCCGACCAGAGCCGCTGTCGATCCACACAATCGAAGCTCGCTTGACACGCAAGACGAGTGCAAGAGCGGGACCTCTTCGCAAGTAGCTCCTCGAACTGCGCGAGCGGCCGCGGCGGCGTCCTGCCTGGGTCGTTAGCGGGACACGTCCCAGCACTCCACTAATGCCAAATCTATACAAAGGGCGCGGGCTGCGCGAGTGTGACAGGGGCCCATTAGGGCGCGTCGTAGGTGCGAATAGCTGCCGACTCCCGCGCGTCGAGATATCGATTCGAAAGAGCGCCGACACACACTGGGCCCAAAGGAAGCGAAAAACGCGCGGGGTAGAAGACAAAATTATAAAATTACGACAAAAATAAAAAGTCGTAATCTTATACGGATAAAATAGGTAGTTAAGGATGTTTTATAATGTTTTATATAAGTTTACTGCTGTTCACAAAATTTATAAATATTAGTTTTATAAAATGATCACTTTTAAAAAGCGTGTGCTTTTTCCGTACATGCGAATTTCGGCGATTTTTTAGTAGAAATCCATGCATAATGCATACTTCTACATTTTACCGTACAATATTGCATTTATTTAGCGCGTCATAAGTGCTTAAATTAGAAATTTTGTATAAATTATATTCTTCAGAGCATATTCTTAGAATCAGACAAAGAATCGATGTCGACGTTTCTTCTGTTGATAAGCTACAAATTTTTAATTTTTTGGAAGACTTGAAGGAAAGCAACTGCAAACTGAGTTTCTTTTTGTTAAGTGAAGTACATTTTCAAAAAAATATCCTTTGCACTTAGAGTCAGTGGAAACTGAGTGATACGTTGAGAGTAGAATTGCAGGGGGGAGCGAAAGGATCTGAAAGGGCCGGATGTATGGCGGTCTGCGACCGCAGGAAGGAAGCACATTGATAAACAGGGTCCACGTTACCTTTCAAGTGTCTGCAAAGTACTCCGATATTGCACCATTCAGTGCCCCCCCCCCCCATGAATTAATGGGTGATTCCCATGAAGGACCTTTGCGAAGAAGGCATTCCACAAAAATGAGTAAGAACGCAATTTTCGACTTTCGTATTTTTTTCTTAAAAAGAATTAATCTAATTGAGAAAAAGTGTTAATTCACCGTCCTACAAAACGCCCTAAAACAAAAATTAGTCAAATGCTTCAATGCGTGTTTGAATATTTGATAATTCATGTTTACTTATTTTAAGTTTTGATAGTGCCTGAAAATCCTATCTTTAATAGAAGTAGTAGGTGAATGTAAATGTCTAACGTGAGAGAAACTGTTAATATGTGATATAATAGCGTGGAAGAAGATTGAACCTTTTTACGAAACTGCATTACAAACAACACAGCAAAAACAGTAAAGAAAATGTAATTATTTGTTTAAAAAAAAGTATCGCCAGTAATACCATATGGCATTTCCCACTGAAACCTGTTTAAATGAAACCTAAAACCGGGACGGTAAGGAAAATATCAATTTTTCTATTGTTTTTATATACAAATATCATTTATTTTTCATTTGTTTGATAAAATGCTTGCTTGCAATTGCAAAAAAAACTTATTCGCTCTATTTTGGCATCAATTCACCCAGAAGGGCTACCCACTCGAGCAAAATTTATTACGGGACTACTACTCTATTCCTCTTAATAAATAATTGTAAAAATTATTATACCCTCTTCGACAAGTACAACGCCTATTTTAACAATAAAAAGAAAAGCAAAAGATCTGAAAACAATTTTGTCGTGTATGTTGACTTTGTTTAGGCTCAGTTTAGGCAAAAGAAATATTTAATTTTTTAAATGTCCAGTAAGAATTTTTAGACAAGAACCTAATACAACAGTTGTCCTAGATTTTGTTAAAAGTCAATCAGCGTGTTACAACCGTCCTAAACACAGGGCGACAAATTTCTTTCAGAATTTCCAACGTTTGTCAAAGCAGAGACTGTGTTCCTCTAGGTGAGATACCTGTAACAGGAAACCCTACTGGTCGTCGTGAATATCAGCGCCGGATTTCACGCATCAGCTGGAGAAGAACACCTTCACATCCAAGGATATACATACTAACCGGACGGAGCAATTGCACTACACTAACCGGACGGAGCAATTGCACTACACTAACCGGACGGAGCAGTTGCATTACACTAACCGGACGGAGGAATTGCATTACACTAACCGGACGGAGGAATTGCATTACACTAACGAGACGGAGCAATTGCACTACACTAACTGGACGGAGCAATTGCATTACACTAACCGGACGGAGCAATTGCATTTCACTAACCGGACGGAGCAATTGCATTACATTAACCGGACGGAGCAATTGCACTACACTGACCGGACGGAGCAATTGCACTACACTAACCGGACGGAGCAATTGCATTACACTAACCAGACGGAGCAATTGCACTACACTAACCGGACGGAGCAATTGCACTACACTAACCAGACGGAGCAATTGCACTACACTAACCGGACGGAGCAATTGCACTACACTGACCGGACGGAGCAATTGCATGACACTAACCGGACGGAGCAATTGCACTACACTAACCGGACGGAGCAATTGCATGACACTAACCGGACGGAGCAATTGCATTACACTAACCAGACGGAGCAATTGCACTACACTAACCGGACGGAGCAATTGCACTACACTGACCGGACGGAGCAATTGCACTACTCTAAACCGGGAAACAGCAAATAATCATTGAACCACCACGCCGCTGGCCGCCCTTGGTTCGCGCCCACTGTGCCACCCGCCAGCGCGGCCTCGGCAATAGCGGATCTGCCCTCGCACAGGAATTCTCGGCGGGCGGCGTGAAAGCAAGAATGCTTTGCCTGCCATCGAGGGGCGTCATGTTCAGCGCTGCACCGCGCCACGACATGCACAGAAAGCGCGCGCCTAATGAAATGAGAGGAGAGAAAAGTTTTTATCCAGCCCTCGCGCTTTGTCCTTCCCCCTCCCTAGTAATGCCTGCTAATGGAAGGTCTTTGCGGAGATTTGGAGGGAGGAAGTCTCTCTTGGGAGTGGAGCGTGTATGCTGTGTTCTCTTTGACATCAGGTCAAGATGTGGAAAGACAAGTATTTTAAAAAAAGAAGAAAGAAATGTCCTCAGATGTAGAAGATTATAGACAAACAGAAAAGATAAATGTCAATTTCAATGGAATGTTAAGTCTCTAATATTACCAATGTTTTAATTTATTTAAATGATTTTAAAATTTTATTATTATTATTATGTAAAATTTTTGCATTTTAAAATTATTTACATTGTTCTGTATCCTTTATAAATTATATACATTTTCCTAACTATTAGTGACAGTAACTAATTAGAAAGTAATAATTTTGACAATGTGGCTAAACAAGAGAGTTAAATCAAATCCGTATAATGTTTAAACATAAAACATGAGTGTAAATAGATAAATAATGTTTGGAAATAAAGTCAGAGTTGGATTTAATAAATCAACTGGGAATGTACGAACGTTTTGGGAAGAAACAAATTTGTAGGGAAGCGTGAAATTCTTGAAAAAAATCGTTTTCGATATTTATATTTTGTCATTAGATGCTATTTATCACTGGATATTTAATGAACAACTTTTTAATGAAATAACCAGGTATTTTAATAACGGAAAATAATCGAAATGAAAAATGTTAATGAGGGAAAATAAGAGGAAAATAATCTAAAATATTCTTTAACCGCCTAAATTTATTGTCAAGAACAGCTTTCTTTATTTATAGTCGGAACTCCCCTGAGTTTATTCAACGACCTCTCGTCTGAGGTCTATAAGCGTATGAGGGGAGCAGCAGTGCTTTTCCGTTTCCTAGGAGGAGTAGAGCGCCCACATCACGTCCCGAACCTCACGCAGATGTAGCCCCTGGTCCACCTTTAATATATCTTTCCATGGGATTAGGAAAGTATTTCCTAGATGCACACAAGATCTCAATAGCACCCCAGTTTCCGCTCAGACCGAGGGATTTAATTGGTTTAGTGGTGAGTTATAGGTGACATTATTGACATAATTATTAACATAATTGACATAATTATTAATATAATTATTGACATAATTGAAATAATTGAAGGAATTGTCTTTGTCAGCCATACTATTTATTTCAATAATAGAAGCTTTCGATGGCTTCGCCATCATCATCAGTTTTCTGATACAAGAAAAATATAAACAAAATTAGTATTAACAGAGTTACATAATTTAAAAACATCTTAAGAAATGAAAGGGAAAGAATTAAAGAAAGAAAGAAGGGGACGGGGAGTTGGATCTTTCAGTTCGCCTCCTTCTTTCTTTAATTCTTTCCCTTTCATTTCTTAAGATGTTTTTAAATTATGTAACTCTGTTAATTCTAATTTTGTTTATACTTTTCTTGTTTCAGAAACCTGATGATGATGGCGAAGCCATCGAAAGCTTCTATTATTGAAATAAATAGTATTGTTGACAATGACAACGCCTTCAATCATTTCAATCAAGAGGGTTAAAGTTAAAATATGGCCCAAGGGAACTGGCAATGCACCCATCCTACATGCACAATGGAAAATGTCCACACTGTACGTTGGATTCGAACTCAATCAGGTTTACTATTATTATTATTATTATTTTATTATTATTATTATTATTATTATTATTATTATTACTATTACTATTATTATTTCGTCTCCTGCCGAGGAATCCCGTACAGCCACCTAGGCTGCGCAGTTTATTGTGGGTGGAGGTGTCTGGCGAGGAGACATACTGATGAAAAGAAGGTGTTAGTACATGATGGTTGGATCTGTCCAACCGTGCCCCAACTCAGAGTATGGTCTGTTAAGTCCAGTAAGCGATTATTTTAACGGGTTCTAAAACATTTAAATGTAGAAGAAGACAATAACAGATGCATATCATGTAGAAAACCAGATGGAAATGTGTACGCGTATAAATTAAGTCATCAAACTCAGTAAATTGACAGGTCATAACGCTAAATTTCAAAGAGCCTGCGTTGTTTACATAATACAGGGTTTTAATTCAATTTGCACTAGACTAACTTTTAAGCTCAGAAATAAATATTAATGTAATATTTCTTAACAAGGATGTTTTAATGTGTGCGTTTCTTGCAATCTAGTAACATAAATACATTGATTTCTTGGGAACATTGTGCAGTTGGCGGAATGACAATAATAGAGTAAAATGGCTACAGCACAAATCAGAAAAAGTTTGTGAAATAAATGTGAATGTGTCTATGTGAACCACCGCCCAATTTGATTTTACATGATGAGCGGTAATCATAGCCAAGAAATACATCAACATGGCTGTCTGTGTCTCAAATCGTCAAAGCGACCCAATTGTTTTCATAAACTTTCCGTCGATCGCTACATTCTTGAAAAATAATAGAATTACCAAATAACAAAAATAATTATAAAAATAAATTATTTTAAAAAATAACAACAATTTAATTTTAAGTCTTGTCTTACAGTTCATAGGTTTCAACTTCTTAGTTACTTAGAAGTAGTTACTGCTAACTTTCCCTGCATAACATGCGAATAATTTCATAAACCCACATTTCCGTGGAATTGAGAAGTTTTCGAACTTGTTTCCACGACCTCACAAATCATTCCGCTTCTATCATAATACCTCATTGCTAGTAGAAGAAACTGTCAACGATAACCGCGGTCTTTTAACATGACACCCCATTGTTATAGAGGGTTTACTGCAAGAAGGGACCACTTTGAGAGCTAAGCTCGACCACTACTGGCGACATAACTGCACCCTTTTTCATTATTTTTTTATTTAAAGTCACATCAACACCTAGGTCATTAGCGACCACTGTTGGAGTTAACGTTATGGTAACTGTGAAGATGAAATGACATGGTGATGATAACGGGTGAACGACGAATGCCCGAGGCGGGACTCGAACCCGCGACCCTTCGGTTTCGATCGCTACGACACTACTGCTTTAGCGATCTCGGCGAACAGATCGCTTGCACTCATTTTGTCAGGGCCTTTGTTTACATTTCTCTCATTTGTAAATGTCGTCATCGCTCTTTTGCAATGTCATCGCCTTGAATGACTTTCATTTGTTCCCAGACCTGTCAAAGTGCCCTTCATTGAGTAACTTCACTATATATGGAGGCAACAGGCATCGATGACCCGCTACGATTGATTGATTGATTTTTTTCGTGATTCCGGTCCCGTCAATTGCTTTGGTCATTAGTCCCGTTAGTGTAGTGCATGTTTACTCCGGGAGATGGCGATGATCTTCCCCCGCTGGATGGCGAGATCCAGCGGCGACCTACCGTCGGCTAGTGGTGTTTTCCCCCCAACCAGGACTCTCCTACCAGCGGGACACCGCCCCAGCCGGGACAAGCTCTAAGCTACCGACCGATCTCCCGGAATGCGAGTATGTGGTAGTGAAGTGCATGTTAGCGTAAGTGTGTGTTTAAGGGAAGAGGATATGACAAGGAAGAGGAAGGAAAGATCGCGCTCGGTCCGTGGTCCGTTTGGTAGGGTACTGCTCTGGCATTCGCCTGGTGTTGATCGGGGAAACCACGGAAAACTACCGATCAGAGCAGCCGGCCGCTAGAATTCTCCTCCAGACAGCGACTGAATTTGACCTAGCTAAATAGCTAGTGTCGAAAATCCCGCCGCCGTGGGGAGTGGGAACCTAGGACCTCCCGGTCAGAGGCGCTGCAGTGACATCAGTTGATGCACTGAGCTACCGCTCCCGGTATGACCCGCTACATTACAACAGACAATATCAGGGAATGACGGCTCTTGCAAAGTGCAACGAGCACTTCTCCAACGCGAGTTCCCACGTTCGCCCCCTCCCCCGTGCCTCGCCGAGCGCTTTCTTTCTCCCTTTCTTTCTTCTGCCCACGCCTTATAATTTCGGGGATGAATGCAACGCTCGCTTTAGGAGGCCGCGAAAAAAGTCGCGACATTTTGCCGCTGTCACGAGGTCTCCGAGGATATCGATTGGCGGTTGTTCTTGCGAGTCAAGTCGCGTCCGCTGTTTTGTGCCCTGCTCTCGGGCTGCGGCCGCGCGCGAGCGAGGGGGGGCGATGGAGGCGGTGGATGTGGTCCACACTGGTTTAATACCGCGAAAAACTGGTCAAAAGTCCCGAAATTTTTAGATATGAAACAATTTGTATGCAAGGTGATTTGGAATTTCTGTTTATAAATTTGGTATGAAGAAAGCAGTAAAATTCAAAATAACAAATTCAGTATGTGTGAAATGTTTGTATTGTGAAATACCAACATGTCACATATTTATTTACTGATATTTATCGTAAATGGGGTAAATATACAAGAATAAACAAATAAGAACATGGTGCCCTAGCAACGGCAGCCGAGTTGTTGTCAAGGTCAATAAACTTCATTCTGACATATGTCGTGGTGCTGTCCGGGTCGCCCGCGGATGATTAATTTTGTGAGATAGGGACTTGTAAATTTTTCTTCAGAGTGCATAGTTATCGGACTTTGAGTAATTCTTGAGTGTGACGAACGGAAATTAGAATTTTCGCGGGATGAAATAACATGATGGACTTCGAATAATTTGCTGTGTAAAAATGTGTAACTTGTAATTTTCGTGTGTGAGCTAATAATTTCAGACTGATAGAATTTATAAGATCTACAAGAAGTTGGAACTCTGAATATTTTTTCGATGTGCGGAAATTAGAAATTGAATGAATTTGTACGCAACAGGACTTGGAATAATTGTGAATAAATAATAGTTTGCTGAACTTTAACATTCTCGTCGCGTAATCAGAAAGAGATGGGAACTTTCGCGAAGTAAATTAAATTAGAACTACAAGTATTTGAGGCAGTGAGGATCAGTGACTCGACAACATTTGTGCAAGAGCAGGGGAGAAGAATCTTGGTACTTGTACTTTGGAATTCTCGTCACCGAGAAGAGGAATGGTTCTTCGTGGCGCCCTCGTTCAAGTGCGCGCGAAGACGGGTACTGCAGGATAAGGTTTGAAAGAGCTCATGACCAAAAGAACATTCTTTTTTTGATACAAATTTTTCAAGTCATAGTTTTGCCTGGCATTGAGAATAAACCATAATTTCATTTGAAATAGAACAAATGATTTTCATTTCGCCTATTCCAGCTAATAAGTAGCTAGACTATATATTTGTTTTCCGATTCCTCGCCACTCTGTATAGATGGCAGATCGGATAATCGGCTATTAGTAGGTAATAGCGATTATTTCTAACGAAACCCATCGACCCAGCTAGCGGGATATTTATTTTATTTAAATAACGGTTGAAGCATTAATTTTAATAATATTAACGTAACCTTTTCCTGGCGCCCGTGTTTAAAACATAAATTCGGAACGGGTTACATCGAAACGCCCAATAATTTTATAAGCTGTTTGTGTGTGGGCATTGTTTCAGTATTAATGTTTTAAAGTGTCATAAAGACTTAATTAGGGGATACGGTGAAGCTCCGTAATTCTAAATGTATGACTGGAATTCTAAGAATGGTGAACAGTGAATAAAGAATGGTTTGAAGCATCTAAATCTATCGCACAGACGATTTGTAGAAAAGATCCAAATCCTCAAAATAGATTCAGGTCGTTCTGTACTTTTCTCCAAAACTGATGAAATTAGAATGGTTTCTCAAACAACACTATCAATATTTACTGTGAACAATATAGTTAAGCAACTTTCTGAAAATGTAACTGAAATGTTTTATATTTCCCAATATCTGTACTTGTATGTCGCTGTGGACTATCGCAGGGAATTATATTATTCAATTTAATGTGTAACTTAAGTCATATTCAGGAGTCAACAGTTGTTCTGGAAACGCGAGACTACAGTCGCGTTTATGCAGTAATTATTATTTGTGTTTAAGATTCTAAACAAAACCTTGCCGTAAAAATATCACAAAAGTATTCAAATTCAAGCCTCGCAGAGTTGGAGCAGGGACGTTGGAGTGGAAATGTCGGCAGAGATGGTGTTCAGAATGAAGGTAGCTGTGTTGTAGCCGGTTTTGTCGGTGCCTGTGTTAATGCAATGAGGGTAGCAGCTGTGGCAAATGCGACAGTTACAGCACGAGGAGGAATGGGCAGTCGTTCTCTTGTTGACGATGGCGATCAGCAGCGGAGTCTTTTACGAAACTGTAAGTGGTGGTGGCCACGGTGAAGATCAAGCGGTGTTGGAGCTTGAGGTAGCAGCAGGGATGGCGAGAGAGGCGAGGGTGGAAGTTAAAGAGGATGTTGATGAACGCGAAGGAATCCCTAGAGGAAGCAGTGGAGATGGGAGGCTATAGCGATGGAGGAAGAGACGGGGGCGGTGGTAGCGACGGAGACGACGAAGACAACGAAGACGGTGGTAGTGACGGTTTTTTTATTGATTGATTGTTTTTTTCGTGTTTCCGGACGCGTCAACTGCTCTGGTCATTGGTCCCGTTAGTGAGGTGCATGTTTTTCTCGGGAGATGGCGGTGATCTTCCCCCGCTGGATGGCGAGATCCGGCGTCGACCTACCGTCGCCTAGTGGGGTTTCTCCCTAAGCAGGACTCTCCCACCAGCGGGGCACCGCCCCAGCCGGGACAAGCTCTAAGCTCCCGACCGATCTCCCGGAATATGTGCTAGTGTAGTGCATGTTAGTGTAAGTGTGTGTGTAAAGGGGGAGGACAGGACAAGGAAGTGGAAGGAAAGATCGCGCGCGGTCCGTGGCCCGTTTGGTAGGGTACTGCTTCGGCATTCGCCAGGTGTTGATCGGAGAAACCACGGAAAACTACCGATCAGAGCAGCCGGCCGCTAGAATTCTCCTCCAGACAGTGACTGAATTCGACCTAACAGAAAAACTAGTGTCGAAATTCCTGCCGCCGTCAGGACTCGAACCTAGGACCTCCCGGTCAGAGGCGCTGCAGTAACATCATTTGATGCAATGAGCTACCGCTCCGGGGGATAGCGAGGGCGGAGGCGGCAGCGGAGGCGGCGGCAGCGGAGGCGGCGGCAGCGGAGGCGGCGACAGCGGAGGCGGCGGCGAAGGCAGCAGCGAGGCAGCGTGGGAGGCGGCGGCGGCGGAGGATGAGGTTATGCGGGTCTCTCAGGCCAAGAGCGGAAGTGGCGGCGAGGGGAGAGACGGGATTGAGGGAGGCAGGGCTGCCAAGCCCCCGTTGGAAGCTGAAGCGAGATCGTGGCAGAGAGAAAATTATTGCCTTTGAGCGTGATCATGAAACTCACTGGATTTGTTACGATCGATTTGTTACGATCGAATTGTTGACCCTTCCAACGTTAAAATTTTTTTCGAATTAGTACGAGCAGTCCTGTAGGTGGATTATAAGTCATTCTACTCATCACTAAAAAAAATTAAAATTCTATTTTTAAATTTTGAAATTTTAAAATTCTATATTAATTTGAAGTAGTTTTTGCAGAATTTTTTGGAATTAAAAAAATTAAAAAAAAGGAAATTAAAATTTTTAAAATTTTAACTTTTGTAATTTAGTATGCAACTATTATTTCTCACATCCATTTGCAGAGAATGGGGAATGATACATTTCTGAAGCAATGTTACAGCTTGAGAAAACATTATTTCTCTCTGGAATGTCACACTGTAATACGACTCTCTGAAAGTAAGTCTCAATCAGCAGTCATGAATGTCAGCTTTAGCATCGATATTTTGTAACTGAAGCCTTCGTTGAAGGGCGAAGGAGATCTGATCTAACTTCAGACGTTATAAAAACCATATTATCAGCAGATATTGGAGAAGAAAATTCGTCTCAAAATCTGAATGAAAGCTCTTAGAAATACATCACGGGAAATGTATTTTTCATCTCTACATTTCAATTCTGTTTCTGGCTAAGACAGTTGCAGGATATGACATAAGGTAGAAACAAATAAAGAAAAGGCAATGGTTCAAATAGCGCTGTCGTGGTTAAGCGAACTTTCCGTTTACATGCAGCTGAGTTCGGTCTCCGGCGTGATTTTCGATTTCCTGAGTTGAGCTGTCATTGTGTGAGAAACAGACTAGCTATGTGAATGCAGTCTCCGAGAAATTCAACATTAAACTGAAATTACCCAAAGAAGCTGGGAATAGAATAATCCTACGTTTTCATGGGAAACAACAAAAATAATGATTAGTAATAATCACATAAGCACGCGAACAAAAAATTAGCCATAAAGACAAAAATCTTACAAAAGGGATTGGCTCACATCAATCTTTTTTTCTCAGCAATCAAATAGAAAACATGATGAATGATTTGCAAAGGATATTGCCAATTAAAACTTGAAATGATTGAAGGCGTTGTCATTGTCAACAATATTATTTATTTCAATAAGAGCAGCTTTCGATGGCTTATCCATCATAAAAAAATTACTTTTTTGACACCACCCTCACACCACACTCTTCGGGGGGTGACACAACACAGCACACCGCACCCAGGCCATTAACCCTCCTCCTCCACCACACAGCCGGTACATAAGCTGCTAGGCCCGCCCGAAACCGCGTAGTCGTTTTTGTGACTTCCAGACAGCAGGTAAGAAACGGCTCAACTTACTTTTCTGTATTTTCTCTCTCAAAATTGTATATGTATATTTCATTCATTGTCTTGCTTAAATTTAAAAAACTGCTACAAAATGCAAAAAGATCTAAGTCTCCGTCCCCTTCTTTCTTTCATTCTTTTCTTTTATTTTCTTTAATTCTTCTCCTTTCATTTCTTAAGATTCTTTTACGTTTTTTAAATTATGTAACTCTGTTAATTCTAATTTTATATTTTTCTTGTATCAGAAAACTGATGATGATGGCTAAGCCATCAAAAGCTGCTCTTATTGAAATAAATAATATTGTCGACAATGACAACGCCTTCAATCATTTCAATTATCTAAATGTCAACTACAACTCACCACTAGACAACAATTAACACTTATTGTGGGAATTCTGATTTGGTGTTGTTGACGTTCTTATAAGAAGAAATAAAAGAGGTCATCTTCGTCAACATATCAGCTTTATTAAGATAGCCGGCTTTCGACGGCTTTGCCATCATCGTCAGTATACAGGATACAGAAAGATACAACAAAATTATAAATAAATACATAATAAGATATAATTTATCCATTCATACACCATACACAATAGAGTTTATCCATCCATACACAATAAGATAGAATTTATTAGAATATTTCTTCTTAATTAACACTTAGCACTTATCATAATCTACGTTTCTAATTTACTCTTTTCTTTGATAGTTTGGGGTTAGGTTTCAAAAAGTACTTTGCTTGAACATTTCCTCTGCCTATAAAGTATGTCTAAGGACCTGAAGACGAATTGCTTCGTCCTTGAATTGCAAGTTCGATATTATACCGACCGGAGGAAGGAGCAGTATGTGTATCGATTATAACTTTCTGGAATTGAAATGTGCCGCGAAAACTAGAAATCAATTTTTAGATGCAGTTTTGTTTTCTATAGTAAAAGTAAAATTGAGACGAAAATACTTGATAAGTTTCTTTAAATTAAGTACAATCCATGTTTACTGCTTAGATTGTTCGTTTATAGATTTTCATTATTAATTCAGTAATGGAAATATTTTGATAATGGAACAGCACTTATACCGGCTGAGTTACTTCTGAGAGGGCATTTTAACTGTATCTGCAGCGACTTTGACCGGGAGCTCCTAGAGTTCGAACGCAGGTTTTCGACACTAGCACCGGGAGCGGTAGCTCAGTGCATCAACTGATGTCACTGCAGCGCCTCTGACCGGGAGGTCCTAGGTTCGAGTCCTGATGGCGGCAGGATTTTCGACACTAGCTTCCCAGCTAGGTCGAATTCAGTCGCTGTCTGGAGGAGAATACTAGCGGCCGGCTGCTTTGATCGGTAGTTTTCCGTGGTTTCTCCGATCAACACCAGGCGAATGCCAGAGCAGTACCCTACAAAATGGGCCACGGACCGCGCGCGATCTGTCCTTCCTCTTCCTTGTCCTATCCTCTCCCGTTACACACACACGCACACACACACACACACACACACTTACACTACCACATATTCGGGAGGCCGGTCGGGAGCTTAGAGCTTGTCCCGACTGGGGCGGTGCCCCGCTGGTGGGAGAGTCCTGGTTAGGGGGAGACCCCATTAGCCGACGGTAGGTCGGCGCCGGATCCCGCCATCCAGCGGGGAAAGATCACCACGCATATCCCGAGAAAAAAAACATGCAGTACACAAACGGGACTAATGACCAAAGCAGTTGACGTGCCCGGAAACACGAAAAAATCAAATCAAATCGACACAGTTTTCTCACACGCATAGTTTTCCGTGATGTATCCAATCAATACCAGGTGAAAGCCCGATCAGTAACCTAATAAAAGGGTCACGGACCTCGTCGTTGTCTACTGAATATTACGTCACGTCTCCCCCGTACAGGGACGGGGATTGGAAATCTGGATAGTGGGGCGACGGGTTACTTCGTGTAGAAAAGTTGGGTTACTTTGTTAGGGTGCTTGACGATGGGAAGAAGGAAGGAAGAACGATGTTGAAGGGGAATAGAATGTTATGTGGGATGGGAAGTGAATTTTGTATTCGTGGTTCGTCTTTCTGTAGTAGGTCAGTCATTGCCTCACATTTGTCGTTGGTACACGCCAGCAAGGCAACGTGCATTTCGGCCCCGATTCCAGCGGGAAAGGAATATCATCATCTGCTGGTATTAAAACATTCACGACACTAACTGGACTAAAGGCCATAACAATTGACGTTTCCTGAAAATCAATCGAAATAGGCATATGCAACAATTCACGTAGATAATCCTTAATTTTAATGCTGTGTTGGTAAAAATGTATTCGTTTTTGCGTGTAAAATATTCATTTCTTGAAGGTAAACGTTATTGAGAAATCAATTTTCGTTCCCGCCTTAGCCCTGTTCTCGTTATTCTGAGTAGACTATCAACCCCGTCTGCCGAGCGCCTCTCAGTACCTCTTCAACGAACTCTGGGTAATCTTGTTAAAGGGTAGTGGAGCATAAAATGACACTCAGCATTTGCCTTTGTGGGGAGTCTAAACCACAAGCGAAAACGGGTGTGACTGGCAGACAAGATTCGCAAACGGAAGACACTACCAGATTTTTGAAAGATTCGTTGCGTCCAAACAGTTCTCAACATACAGCGAGTGTTAGCGTATGTAGTTGGGTCAGAAACTAAAATTGACTTCGTCTGTATTAACGAATAACAAATAATCGAACATTATTTTAATTTGCATTGAATTGTGGTTTGAATTGTGGTTTGTGACATTTATCATTCCGTATTGCTTGTTAAAAATTAGTGCGCCTGTTTTTATACGTCCGTTAACGCGCATTTTTATTGTTTCTTCAGATACAAGAATATTTTTCTATATCTTCAAAATAGCAAAAACCAAGCACTTTTTTAAAAAATACATCAAAAATTAATTCAAAAGTATTGATCAATTCCTCTTTTGTCAATTTCTCAAAAATATTACAGACTTTTCTATAAACAAATGAAAATTTGTATAGAGAAAAACGAAGTGTTTTCAGAATCTCAATCTGGATTCTGCTATACTTCCTATAAATACAGGCCACACTTTTTAACCCGACTCGAGTATTGAAATTCTTGAAGTAGAACAAATTCTGGAACAGGAGTGCTTCAGACATTTTTCACATTCGACAATCCAAACAGAAATCTGAAACTCTCCTTAATGAGCAAACCAACTTCCCTGTGTCCCTCTGCTAATAATTTTACGCACACCTATATCTAGTTAGAAACGTTTTTAGATATTTGCAGAAGACAAAGAAAATAAAAATGTGAATATGTAATAAACCAGGTAAAATTGCATTTTAACGATGAAAACTGGTGTGCACCTCGCGATAGTGAATTTTTTCTAGTTTTATTATAAAAAGGTGATACAGCTGGAAGTCGAAACAGAAACAAATAGTCGCTTTATCGAGCACGGCTTTAGAACTAAAAGGATTATGTGAGGCATTACGTGAAGGCAAATGGATTGTGTCACTAATAGAAGAAATGGGTTTTTAACATATCATGAAAAGACCAATTGAAGTTTTTACTGACAATTAGTATGTTATAGATTGGCCAGAAAATTTTAAAATAACTATTATGTTTAAGCATATAATGAACAAAAATAATTTTGTACAAAATTTTAATAATGAAGAAATTATTCTACGCCGTCTAACATCATCTGAAATAGAGACACATATATTGAAAAAGGAAGTAGATGTAATTGGAAATCACATGTAAGAGGGGATATTGTTAATTTGTGTTCACATGTTTCGAGTTATGTTGATGATTGATGGTGATAATTTTGTCGGTAATAAAGAGCACGTGTTTGTTGCTATGAGAGTAATGTAATATTGGATACATAAGACGTTTATGCATTACTGTCAATGAAAGGTTCATTAATATTGATCGAATTGTGTATCGTGTATCCAATTATTATAACTGAAACAAACAGTTCGTTTCATCTCATTCATATCATGCCAACACGTAGGAAGATATTTATAGCAGGGAGGGAACGTTCCTCGCAGAGTACATAGTTTTAAATTGGTATTCGCGTGTAGCAAGTGTGTGTAACCGTAAAGAGGATCACATTTATTTGGTCGAAACGAAACTCGATATCGAAAAATTCTACGCTGCGGGAATACTGAAGTGAAAGTAATATCTGATACACCACCGCAATAGGGGCATACATTGTTTTTATTACATCGTACGAATTTATTTTATTCCAGCTCAAATATATACCTGCGAATCACAAAAAATGATGCTGTAATTTCAACTCTTCACTACCGTTTTTGGGAGTTATAAACTGTAAACCCACGCCTACAATAACGACTGCCCATTAATGTTTATGTGAACGAATGTTTTATATAGTTGTGTAATTACACTATCTTCTCTATATTTAAACGATACTGTGTGCTTAAACTATAAAGGAATAATAAATGTGGGAGGAGATCTTGAAGCACAAGAAAACGAGCACAAATTATAATCCCCCCCATGCATCACATACAGGTTTTTCTATTCCTGAAGAAAATAAATCAAATTAAATATTCATAATTAAAATTGGTTAACTATTGCTTTCAATATCGATATTTCAGATACTATGAATTTAGAACGTCTATGGTACAGCGATAGTTACATTGTATCTGTCAAACCTCTGTATTTGTTAATCAGGGATTCTCAAACATTATCTTTCATCGACCTCTTTCGAATGAATTCTTGTTTGCTCCATCAACCCACCGTACATTATCCTTCATCCATTCATCATCTACATCCATAACACAAATAATTGCACATAAATATCACAAAGGTAACTATTTTAAACAGCAATATTTTAGTAGCTAGATGTTCAATAAATCAAAGACACTTCTCCCTGAGCACCTGAGTTTTTAATCTTCGTTGATGGGCAATGGTTATAATTTTTTTTAAATGGCACCAACACTTCCCTAGTGCTTATTGTAGGTAGTACTTCCTTCTGAAAAAGAGATTCGTTGAAAATTCATTGTTACAATACGTTGTTTTTTCTAAACATCTTATGCAGAAGCATAGCAAAGTTCCCAGATGTCCCGGTACAGCAAGTCCGAAATGACCCTAACTGCGAAAAACGTGAAATTATGAGTATTCAATCTAATTGGTATTAGAATCTGGGTGTTGCAATGGGGAAAATAATCTTGACATGTGATTCGTTTCATTTTTTGCCATTATCACCCCGCGGGGGCCCTAAATAAGAGTCCCCCTCTTCCGGAGAACGGTGCATGAACCGATTCCACCAGCCTAGCTACGCCTCTGATCCTAAGGATGAACAACTGATATGAAAGAGGATTATATATGCATATATATGTATATATGCATATATATATATATATATATATATATATATATATATATATATATATATACATACACACACACACACACACACACTTCTCACCATAACTTACGGATGTCCAATTTTGGGAAGAACAGATGCAAGCACCATAAACCTAATTAAAGTAATTCAAAAGAAATTTCTAAGAACTACTCTAATTGCTCCCTGGTTCATTACTCATGAACAAATTCAGAAGGAATTAAAAATTTCAAACGAATGATAAGCAAATAATTTTAACAACCACCTACTTACATCCCCAAGAACCATCTTATTTAAAAGTGAAAGAAACACCTATCTGCTGATGTATAAAATCAAGATTTTCTAAAAATTAATTCAAAATACCATAAACCACATCAGTTCTCGCTCCTAAATAATCTAATATATATTTAATTTCATTAAAAATCAATAAGAGCAAACCACGACACTGATCTGAACGTAGCTATCTATCGAGTGTCGCAAATCTAGCCACCATCAATACTCGAAGTCCTAGGCCCTCCCAGTCAGAGACACTGCAAAGATATCAATTGATGCACTGAGACACATACGCCGGTACGCTATTATAAGAAAACTAGTGGTGCTAAAACAGCACGAACTTTCTCCCTGTATTTTCACGCAAAATTACGGGAAAAGTATTCAAATGTTTGAAAAATTGTTCATGACCATATTTATATATAAATCTATAAGAAACAGATTTCATTAAAGGAAAAACTGTATCTTTAGTTGTCTTTAGTTGTTATTATTTTAGTTGTTTTTAGTAGTCTTTAGTTGTTATTATTTTAGTTGTAGAAAGACTCCGAAAAATTTTGACTTGTGCAATTTCGAAAAATCAGGTTTTCTAGGAAGGTGAGACCTGCACCATTCTCTTTAACGTCCTTCATACTATCCAACAACAAAATGTAATAAAAAACAATGGAGCCATTTTTTTTAAATTTTGAAAATGTCACAGGGCCTTTATGTAAAGTAGCCCTAAAATTAAAATATCGGTTTCAAATTAATAGGGCCGCGACATCAGCCAGATCGATTGAGGAATATCAGTTTTGAAGAAAATCGGCTGTACGGGTTAGTCGCTGGCATTGTTGGCAGGCGGACAGGCAGACAGACAGACAGACAGACAGACAGACAGACAGACAGAGAGACAGACAGAGAAACAGACAGGCAGACAGACAGGCAGGCAGACGTTTTGCCGCCATTCGATTTTTCGGTATGCAGGACCCACAACATAAATTCTGGCATCACGTATTAGAGGATTTTTTCCAAATTTAGCAACTGGATTTATCCCAGTTTTCGTTTTTATGCCGAAATCTAACCATCACATTACATAACTTTCTCTCCACTGCGTAAGCAGTAATGAGAAAGTAGAAGGAGAAAAAAGTAAATGTATCATCAAAAAAGTTATATTGAAGAATGTCAGTAAAAGAATCTTACAATACTATTGGAAACAGTAAATATTTTGTCAACAAAGTAAATATAGCAGCAAGGGCCCGATATATCGCGGAAAACCCAGGAACACGTTAATAAAACATACCTACATTCCTTCTAAAAGGAGTCCTTCCCTGGGTTCTTTGTCGACGCAGTTATCAACGTCTGGAATTTAACAATTTTTCCGCGTCCCTACAGAAAGTTGGTGAGAGTGCGCTTCAGCAATTCGTCTTTTATAGAGAGAAGTTGGCCGTCACATCGAATGAAAGGCTCCCCTTCCCAGAGTACCCCTCGCGCCCGCTTCCAACACGTTGGCGCCGCGCGGAGCATTCCGCTCCCGAACGCGTCTCCACTCTCGTTGGCGCCCCCCCGCCCGCCCCCCCCCCCCCTCCGCCCCCCCCGCCACGCCACGTCCCGCCCCGCCCCGCCACGCCACGCCACTCCCTTCCTCTCCCCGCCCCGCCCCCTTCCTCCCCGCCCCGCCCCACCCCTCCCTGCCCCGCCCTTCCCCGCCGCCGGTCACGCCCCTTACAGGTATCCCAACGTTTTTTTCCCGGCCTGCCCGCGCCCCCCCCCCCCCCCCCGGCCTCGCCCACCTCCTTCCTCGCAGGTCCCGCGACTCTGCTACCTCCTCCTCGGTCGCCACACGTTTATTCTCCGTCCTCGACTCCCAATGTGTGGGATTGATTTATTGGTTGTGATTCCGGGCGCGTCAACAGAGAACGATATTAGTCCCCTAAATATAGTGCATGTTTTTATTGCGGGAGGTAGCGGTGATCTTCCCCCGCTGGATGGTAAGATCCGGCGCACACCTACCCGTCGGGTTGCGGGGTTTTCCTCAACCATTGTGTAGTGCATGTGAGTGTAAGCGTATGTAAGTAAGGGGTGGCAAGACAAGGAAGATGAAAGAATGATCGGGAGTGGTCTGTGGCCCGATTGTTATGGTACTGAGCATCACAAGAAAAGTAACATTAATTTTAACAATGATACATAATGCATTATTTACCATTTGAACTGTATAAATGTGTATAAACTACCTGTAACAAGTATTGTATTGCAGCCTCCGGGTCAATGAATCCCATCTCGATCAGGTTTTTCGTCCAGTTTCCCTGATCAAATGCAAATTTCCCTTGAGCAAATGCTGAGATGGCCCCTTGTTTTGCTTCTGGACATAAATGTAACTTCATTTTCTGTGCACGTCTTCTAGACTTCAGTGGGGAATACAATTATTCAAATTATCGTTTCCATGTTGTCGCGGCAGGAAGTATTATTCCGAAGGACAACATGGATAAGAGCCAAAATGTATTGCTTATTTATCCTTGAAAATAGATTTTATTACATGAGAGCTCCTGTTTTTTTCAAAATTTAAGTTGTATATGACTTAGTGTAGGGATCACAGAATTTCGAAAATGTGCACACAATTCACTTTTCCCCATAGCACGTCATACGCAGTTTTTAACTGTTTTTGACGTAAATTAATTAAATAAATACTGCTCCGACATTCTGGTGTTGATCGGAGACCCCATGGAAAACTACTCATCAGAGCAGCCGGCCGCTCGAAATTCTCCTCCAGATAGCGTATGAACTCGACGTAGCTAGAGTCGAAAATCAAGTCACCGTCGAGGCTCTACCCTTACGGAAAGGTTAGAGGCACCGCTCAATGTTGGGATTTTCAACAAGTTGGACTTCTCCCATACCCTCAACGCGTACAATTCTCACCGGTGTTTTGTGACGCATTGCATTGCCATAGACCCTCGTTAAGGCCGGCGCCAGGCAGGCGCCGAATAGACGGTTGGTAGGGGCGGAGGCGCCGTGGTATTTTGGAAACTTCCAGGAATTCAGGGAAAGGACGCCCAAACTGCATGCGGCGCAGCAATTACGAGGTGAGTCGCCGCGCGAATGCAAGATGACGTTGCGTGTCACGTTGGTTTGCTGTTATACAAGCGAGAGCGCAAAGCGCGGGGGTGGGTTTTGAGCTGAGTGAAAACCTCGTGCGTAGGCACAAAACGTGCCCCCAGAGCAATGCGGAGGCGAGCGATGATCATAGGGCAACCCATGTGTTGGGACGCAGCGGTAGACCATTTCCACGGGTGACTGCAGTCACGGAGCACTACGTTGTGTGTTGTGCCCAGAGGAGGACGAGGATGATGTTGAATCATTTGAGAAATGTTCCTGTGATCAGGAAATAGAGTGTATCAGATCTTTCAGTAACTTTTTATACAATTTATTTGTAAATATTTAATTACTAATAAACCTGTAAATATCTGAGCTCGTGTCTGTGATTGTTGTTGTGTTCCCTCGACGTCACAGTGTCATTTCCACCCCTTGTTTTACAAACGGCGACTTTTCCCTTTTTTCTAACCTCGTGCGTTCCCTCCGTTGAAAAATGCCAGCCCAACTTTCTAAGCATCCTCTATTTGGTCATCTATACCTCCCTTGTCTTCCTTCTTTTACACTCACTTCTTCTTGCCACATCCTTCCCGTTCACTATCCCATCATTTCTGTTACTTTGCCCTATCTCACTCCCTACTCCTCTTCGCTCACATCCCAACATGCACCTTTTACGCTGTCACAAGGCGCGATTCCTGGCCATTCCAAATCTCTGTACTACTCTCACCGCTCCCGCCTCTTCCCTGAAACAGTGTTCATCCCTATCGCATCCCCATCCGTATGTTAACCTGACATCTGTCAACCTCAGCTATTTTTTGATACAACCCTCTCTTCGACCATCCCCATAACCTGCCAGGACTTCATCTCTCGCTATTCCCCACCCCAGCTATTAAAATGGTTTCCTTCCACCTTTACCATATTAGTCTTTCCTGTCAAATTGAATCCCCCCTCCCTCCCAATGTACTATAAAACATATCTTTCCAAGTCTTTCTGTGCGGCGAGACAAATGTGCCACAGTCATCTCTGCTTCCAGACCGCTCGTGTCACCGTGACATGTCTCAAAACGTCGGCTTTTCAACACAAAACACTCGAATTTTGTTCCATCCACTCTCATCATTACTCTCTCCAGTCTCATCAGAGTTGTCTCTTCTCTCAAATTCATCCCTCCTACCACCCTCTTTCATTGCCTTACCTTCCGCGTCTCTATCCCATCCCAAAGTACTTTACCTTCACCATTCCTCGACTTTCTCTCTACTTCTGAAATCCTCACCTCCTCCCACTCCCCGCTTCGGGGATCAGAAGGGCGGCGTTTTACCGCAAACAGCACGATACCGACCAACTCTACATATCAATCTTCTCTGTTTTAACACATCTTTGTTCAAATGTTTTCCCACTTATCGCTCTCCCTAAGAATTTTAGCTTCATCTTTTTCCAATTTCGTGCCATTTAAACACATCTCTCCCCGACCACATTCATCTCCATTGTTTCTAAACCACGAATAACAGATTGATTTTCTCTCCACTTTCGCTATATTCAGCCCTATTTTCTCTCTATCTTCACCATTCCCTCTATGCTGAATATTAGCTTTACTCTCTTCACAGTCGCCCCTGGATCTCTTCGCCTTCACCAAACGCGCGTTTCTTGTCAAGTAGAGTGTAGTTTACCCGTCCACCCTTCATAGCTGTCCTACCTTCTCCATCCGCAACCCTGAGTACATACAAAGTCATCCAAAACTGACCTAGTAAGACAAAATCAAAACATTACCAAGAATTAAGAAAACGAATATTAATAATAATAATATTGATAATAATAATTATTATTATTATTATTATTATTGTGTAAATTAGGTATGCCAAAGTGCAACTTAACTAGCAAATTAGATTTAATGGTATTGTAGGCTTCCTTGGCCAGAGTCATGATCTGGGCTGTCCGGGTGACGCCGCGTCGAAGGCTGGGGTGCCGACGTTTCGACGACATATCGCGGTCCTCTTCAGGACTGTACTGCCAGTTACTACCAAATTAAGTTAGCTTTTGTTAGTATTAACTTATGATTATCTTAGCTGCTTAAACCGCAAGGCTGCAGTTCAGTTGCATGCCATTAAGTTAATAAATTCCCGCCTCCTCAGCGTTACTGTGGAGTGGATACTATAAAAAAACAAAGTCATCCCTCGCTGCCTGCTCTTCCCAACTCCTCCACCCATGCTGCCTCCTCTTCCCCACCGCTCCCTTCGCCGAGACCGGGCTCAGAAAGCCAGCATTTAACTACAAATGGCGCAATTTCTGTCACCACTCTCCCTATTCCCTCCACATCTACTACATTCGCGCTCGCCATTTCGCCTCTAACTTCATCGAATTCGCGCCTTTTTTTTCGAACAGTCGCCGCCTCCACCGCCGCCCCTAACTGCCTCCAACCGGCAGGGCGCCTAAACTCAACCCCTCGCTCACTACAGAACCCCCGCTCGAGCAGGCCCCATTGTCCCTCTGCTTTCCACCACTTCACCCCCTGCCGCGCGCTGTGGCCGTGGTCGGGCCGAGAAAGCCGGCGTTTAGCTACAAATTGCTGCAACCGCCAGCGGCGTCGAGGTGAGACCGGGCGCTGAACATTTGTCATTGCTGGCGCGTGGCTTTGGCGCAAGAGGTTGTTGCCTTCATTTTTTTTACCCTAGAAATACGAGGAAGGGAGACGATTCAAGGAACCTACCATTTTGATATTGCTGTCACTTCATGCACGTGTTCTACATTGTTGAGAATTAATGTAGTTATTGGCGTAGTTTCACTCGTTTTCCACAGCAATGGCAGAAGATAATTATATGTACCTTTTTTATATCTGCGTTTTTTTAGTTCGGGTTCGGTAAACCATCCCTTTCGTAGAAGAAGTAGTTTTTCCATACTACTTTTACTGGTTGTTTTATTTTTTCTCTTTCTTCTACGTAGGAAAATTTTGTTTCTTTGCGTTGGCAATGTTGTCAACATTCTTTTTTTTTTTTTTTTTTTTTTTTAAACGCCCCTGGGCAGAACCGGAAGTGCATCAACTAATATCACTGCAGTGCCTCTGACAGGGAGGTCGGTAGTTTTCCGTGGTTTCTTCGATCAACACCGGGTGAATGTCGACGCAGTACCCTAACAAACGGACCACGGACCGCTCGCGATCTTTTCTACCTCTTACTTGTCCTATCTTCTCCCCTTACATGCACTTAAACTAACATGCACTACACTTCCACACGTGCCGGGAGATCGATCAGGAGCTTAGAGCTTGTCCCGGCTGGGGCGGTGCCCCGCTGGAGGAAGATATCTGGTTGAGGGAAAACCCGCTAGCCCGGATCTCGCCATCCATCGGGGGAATATTACCGCCACCTCCTGATGAAAAACATACACTACACTTACGGTACCAATACCTTCGTAGTTGACGAGCCCAGAATTTCTAACAACCAACCAGAACTGGCAGTAAGGGTGCGACTATTTTTCAGTTGTTTATTCACTGATGGTGTGAGAAGGGATGGCTGAATGGGAAGTACAAGGATGCTTTGAAGGATAGTGTAGTGTATCAGATGGAGATTAAAAGTTAATTCTCCGAAGGAATTTATATTTCTAGATATTCAGTTAGTATATTGAATGATACCTATTGATAAAAACATAGAAAATTTTGGTGCCTTTCATACGAGTGGGTTTGCCACACACACATACACGCCCCTTTGGAATAGACGTTACTATTTATACTCTCGTATTTGCTAGGATTAAATACGCAAGCTGCCGCCTGCTAAGCGTCACGAATGCAAGTTAAAGTAATTGACTCGGGATTATTTTATTTTCGTCTGTGTGTTTAAGTAGTTGTAGCTAAACAACCGCAGAGAGGCGCCATTCATTCAGCTTATTGATAGATATTGTACGGAATTTTACAAGCTTTGAAGTTATTGTAGCTCTTCAAATCGGAGAATGTTTTTTTAATACGTTTATTACTGTTGCTGACACGCATTACAGGTACATTTAACGGTATAGTTTCCTATCTGATATTTTTTATGGTATCTATTATTTAATTATAATAAAGCGTTCAGCAAAAGTACGTTTGTTCTCTTGGGTGAATTGCACTCTAGAAATTAATCATGTAATCTTCGCAATGAAAATTTACTTACCTATAATCTGTTTTGTAACACACGTTCGTATGAAGTGTAGATATTAACCGAACAAAAACGTAATATGTTTATGTTTATCATATTATATAATATGGTTATGTATATCATATTTCCTACTCAAAAATCATATAATTTCATGCATATGGGATAAATAGAATTAAGAAGATTTTATAGAATTTCTCTAAAAAATGACGGTCACTCATGACATCAAATTCACTTTTTCAATAAGATAATACAATAATTAGAAATTATAGAAAGGAAATCGGAAATGATGATGTATACTTACACAGTAATTGATATCTTATCTTCCGGTAACTAAACTGCTGCGTTTCCCATCAAATCACGAAAATAGAATTGCTTTTTATAATGAAACGATACCTTAATGACCGTCCGGCGTAGTTGACGGCCTTTGTCGGAGAACGTGACGATAGTGTACCTAGGCCGTGTTGACGGAAGGAAAACAAGATGGACGAGGCATGTTTTCCTCAAGACAGGCCCCAGCCCTCGCTAATGTTGTTCCTGGTGTTTGGAATAACACCATTACTGACCTCAATTCATATGATGCTATAATACAGGCTGGAGTGCAAAAGGAGAAAAACGCACCAAGCAAAACGATGAACCAATAAAAGACAGCATTTTCAGGCACAAGTGATTCTTTTAACTCTTTAGATTTTTATTAAAATTCATGAAGATAAGTAAAGTTAAGATCAAAAGTTATTCCCAACAATTTAAATGGAGTAAATTACAGAGATAGTAAATACAAATATTTTTCAAAGTTTACGTTTCATTATAAAATTAAATTTCAACATCGTCAATATTATTAATGAAGTAGTAGCGTTTTAATTTCTGCCAGAAAGACAGAATAATAATCCATTCCAAATGACACTTAGGTTTGGTGAAACACCCCAAAAACTAGTTTTTAAAGAATACTTGCAGAATTCAGGGAAGTATCCAGTTAAAAATAGTGCCTATCCGTTTGTTTTATCAAGAGAAATCACTCACATCTATAGGTACGTTAATACTCCCCGAAAACGTATGCAAGGTGTTTAAAATCCCTTAAAATGGATTTAAATGCTCCTTACGCCCCACAGAAAGTTTATTTTTTACTGATAAATTATTGTTTGTTATTGCCTTCGATATGGAGCGGGTTATACACTGAATAACCTACCTGGATCGAGAGGAATTACGATCTCGTATGAAGGGAATCACGAAAGGGAATTATAGGAGGAATATATCAAAAGACAACTCGAGTCAAGTTAACATCTAGTTGGTTAATAAATAAGTTAATCTGAAGCATTAAAATGAGGTAGAAAACCAAATCTTGTGTGTACCACACACGTTAACAAGTGGTTCTAATGACAATTTTCTGTCACTCTAATTTTGCCTCGGACGACAAAAAGCCCGAGAGGCAAAGATCCTCGACCTTCTTTTTACCGTTCGCTCAAAGAACTCTATTGAACTCCCTTGTTCCATAAACAACTATTTCACGAACACATGCAGTTTACAAAATTACTTTATGTAGGTTACAACATTTTACTCTCATGGAAATTCAAAAAAAATTTCTAAGCTTTCAATTTTTCCGTTCCGATTCGGAGCCACCCGCCGAGAACAGAGAGATCCAGGGCGGCAGGAGAGCGGTGCGCGGGCGACACCGGGCGATGGAACGAGGCGCGGCCGGGCCAAGGGCGCGAGCGGGGCGGTAAGGGCGAGTAGGGATGAGAGAGGGGGCGCCCGCAGCGGCGCTTCGGGAGTCACGCGCGGCACGTTTTACCGCCGCCAATTATTTTTCCGATATTGTGTCAGCGCTAATGAGATCCCCGCACTTGCCGCAGAGCCAGGCCGTCCCGTCCCGCCCCGCCCAGCCCCGCCCCGCCCCACCACGCCCCGCCACGCCCCGCCACGCCCCGCCACGCCCCATCACGCCCCGCCCCGTCCCGCCGCCGCCCGCCCTGCCTCCGTCCGTCCGTCCGTCCTCCGTCCTGTCCGTCCTCCTGTCCGTCCTGTCCGTCTCTGTCCTCGTCCGTCCGTCCTGTCCGTCCTGTCCTGTCCGTCCTCCTGTCTCCGTCCTGTCTCGTCCGTCCGTCCTGTCCGTCCTGTCCGTCCTGTCTCCGTCCGTCCGTCCTGTCCGTCCTCCGTCCGTCCTGTCCTCGTCCGTCCTGTCCTGTCTGTCTCCTGTCTCGCTCCGTCCTGCCTGTCCGTCCGTCCTCCTGTCCGTCCTGTCCTCCTGTCCGTCCGTCCTGTCCGTCCGTCCGTCCTGTCCGTCCGTCCGTCCGTCGTCCGTCGTCCGTCCGTCCCGTCCCGTCCCGTCCCGTCCCGTCCCGTCCCGTCCCATCCCGCCCTAACCTGCCCCGCCTCCTCCCCGCCCCGCCCCTCAACCGCCTCGCCCCCTCCCCCATCCCACCCCCTCCCCGCCTCCGCCCCCGCCAGCATTGCGGTCCTGCCTGCGCCTCGCTCCTGTCACCTCTCTCGCGCGATCGCAGTCCCCCTGCAGCACTTATCCCTCGACCGCACGGCTTTGGTGGCTCAGGGCATCAACTCATGATACTACACTGCCTCTGACCAGAAGGTCCTAGGTGGCGGGAGAATATTCGTCACTAAGTACAGAGTTACGTCGAATTCAGACGCAGTCTCAAAGAGAATTCTCCGAGGGTGGCATGTCAAAGTAGTCCGTGGTTTCTCGGATCAACACCTTGCCGAATGCCGGAGCAGTACCCTAACATACGGGTCACGGACCGCGCGCGATCTTCCTCGCCCTTTCCTCACCCCTACACACTCTTACACTTATATGCACCACACTACCACTTATGTCGAGAGACCAGTCGGGATATTAGAGCTTGTCCGGCCGGGGCGGTGCCACGCTCGGGGAGATACTTGGTTGGGGAAATCCCGCTAGACACGGATAGGTCGGTGCCTGATCTCACCATCCAGCTGGAGAGTATCTCCGCCACCTCTCGCGATAAAATAATGTACAACACTTAGGGACCTATTGGTTTTAGCAGTTGAAGCACCTGGAAACACGTGTCAACCAAAGAACCGGCGGCCGTCACCCCATTCTCTTTGATCTACGATATCCCCCACCTTCGTCAACTACCCTCGCCAACCGCTGCACCTGACATCCGCCTTCGTCGCTGGCACCGCAATTGCCCTTTTACGTTCCTGCCGCTGCCTCGCCCCTAGAGCTGTCTCCTCGACGACCTGCGCCCCCCTGCCATTGAAGTGGCCCCGTCCTCTTGGCGCACAAGTGTTCCGTCGCGTCCCTCTTTATTATAAACCGCTTGCATTGCCATGCGCGAAACTTCATCTTCTCCTGTTGTCATCAGCGCTAGGGGTAGCAATGTAACAATCCCTACCTTCCGAATACTCCATAGTATATCCACCGCCATAGTTCATCAATATTCTAATAGCGCTACCCTATTCCTTCCTTATTTTTCATAACATCGCTGCGGCTCTATCTTCCACATTTCTCACTCCTAGAAACACAATACCGTTATACGTTATATTGGCAATAACAGTCGCATTTTTCCTCCTGGCATGTAAATAACACTATCCGTTCACGTCGTTAGTTCTTGTTGTTTATTCATAACATTCATTAGTTAAGACCTATAAAACAAGTTCACCTATAAAATTCATCAGTTAAGACAATTAGTATAAAAAATTATCGAAAACAATTTAATGTGAAATGGGTTGGATATTCGAGGTATTATAAAGAAAATTGGATGGTAAAGGCAGAGGAGGGATATAAATTCATATCTTGAGTTTCAAGAAAGGCCATGATATTGCGTCGGGCGGCGCGGAGAAAGATAAAAGTACTGCGAAGGATTGATTGATTTTTTCGTGTTTCCGGGCGCGTCAACTACTTTGGTCATTAGTCCCGTTAGTGTAGTGCATGTTTTTTTCTCGGGAGATTGCGGTGATCTTCCCCTGCTGGATGGCGAGATCCGGCGCCGACCTACCGTCGGCTAGTGGGTTTCCCCCTAACCAGGACTCTCCCACCAGCGAAGCACCGCCCCAGCCGGGACAAGCTCTAAGCTCCCGACCGGTCTCCCGGAATATGTGGTAGTGCAGTGCATGTTAGTGTAAGTGTGTGTAAGGGGAGAGGACAGGACAAGAAAGAGGAAGGAAAGACCGCACGCGGTCCGTGGCCCGTTTGTTAGGGTACTGCTCCGGCATTCGCCTGGTGTTGATCGGAGAAACCACGGAAAACTAACGATCAGAGCAGCCGGCCGCTAGAATTCTCCTCCAGACAGCGACTGAATTCGACCTAGTTGAAAAGCTAGTGTCGAAAATCCTGCCGCCGGCGGTTGTTAGTTAACCTAGGACCTCCCGATCAGAGGCACTGCAGTGACATCAGTTGGTGCACTGAGCTACCGCACCAGGTGCTATTTCGGACGGAACATTCTATGGAATGGATAGATGCTATGAAACATCATATCCACTAGAGAGCGGTGGACGCTGCTAGAGAGCGGTAGAGGCGCCGCCACGGCCCGTGGGCGAGGAGCCTGGTGGCCAGGGGGAGGGGGCGTGGCAGTTGGAGAGGCCGGAGGGAGCGACGTGAAGGCGCAGGAACAGACAGCGAGCGATCGCACCCGGGCGTAAACGTCAGGGCGGGCAGCCGGCGCGGCGGCGGGCGCGGCAAGGGGGCCCTGGGGACGGCTCAACCGTCGCCCCCACGGCCCCGCTGCTTCCCGCCTCCACCGTCGGCGCGCCGTCGACAGCCGCACCGCCAGGCCCAGCAACCCTTCCTTCGTTACTCAGATCGATACCATTTACAACACTCCCTTGGCCGAATTCTCGGCTTTGATGAGGCACACCTCATCACGAGCAAGCCGTCGATTGGCTGATTTCTGAACGAACGTTAAACGTTACTAAAAAGGTCAACTTTCCGAATACTTTCATTGTCAATATCAACTCTCGGTATATCAAGATAATGTAGCTTGTCATTATTTACATGATTCGAAAACCGAGGCGTAAAGTCATGTAGAAAGCTGATGGAATAATTAGCGTTTATTTTATTTCTTTATGCTTGTGTTGTTTCAGTATTGCTTGGAACTGCATCAGAGAAGACAGCTCTCGGGGCGAGGCAGTGGCAGGAACGTAAAAGGGCAATTGCGGTGCCAGCGACGGAGGCGGATGTCAGGTGCAGCGGTTGGCGAAGGTAGCGGACGAAGGTGTAGTAGATCAAAGAGAATGGGGTGACGGCCGCCGATTCTTTACTTGATAAGTGGTTCCAGGTACTTCAACTGGTAAAGTCATTAGGCCCATAAGTGTAGTACATTATTTTATCGCGGGAGGTGGCGGAGATACTCTCCAGCTAGATCAGGCACCGACCTATCCGTGACTAGCGGAATTTCCGCAACCAAGTATCTCCCACGAGCGTGGCTCCGCCCCGGCCGGACAAGCTCCAATATCCCGACTGGTCTCTCGACATAAGTGGTAGTGTGGTGCATATAAGTGTAAGAGTGTGTAGGGGTGAGGAAAGGACGAGGAAAAGGGAGGAAATATCGCGCGCGGTCCGTGACCCGTTTGTTAGGGTACTGCTCCGGCATTCGCAAGGTGTTGATCCGAGAAACTACGGATAATTATTGTGACGTGCCACCCTCGGTACTAACTTCCGTTAACTACAGCGACATCAGCCAGATCTACCGGGAAATATCAATTTTGAAGAAAATCCGCAGAACGGTTTAGCCGATAGCATTGTTCACAGACAGACGGATCTTCGTTTAGCCGTCAATCGATTTTTCGGTATCAAAGACCCACAAAACATGAATTCTGGCCACACCACATGTTAAAAGATTTTTTCTCAATTTAGGATTTGGACTTATCTACTTTTTTGTTGTCAGGGCCTTTAATAAGAGTTTTTCTGCCAAACATTCGCCGTTTTTTGGCACAGCATTACATAACTTTCTTTCTACCGCGGTAGAGGTAGCGAGAAAGTAAAAATATATTTCATATATATAATTATGGATATCAAAATAACGATTTGCGTTACAGAATAGTCTTGCATATGATGATTAAATCTTATTCTTGGACAAATTATTATGTTTATTACACTGCTTTAAAATGTAAAACAAATATTGGTGGAAAATATTGTTTACAATTGTACCACATAATATGTTATTTCATAAATATTTTGGAAGTTTTAATATCGGTTTATCAACTCAGAAACATGTGACCTTCACAATTTCGGGGTCAAACACGGAGAAGATTCGCGGATTCGGTGGTATAACGGTCAGCGTACCGGACTGTTGTAGCCGAGTTTGCGAGTTCAAACCCGATCGAAGCCGTGGATTTTTAAGGGCGAAAAAATCCCTCGTACGCCTTCCTTCGGAGGGGAAGTAAAGCCGGCTGTCCCATGTAGTATATTTACTGCATGTAAAAGATCCTCAAGCCTAAAAGAAGCCTCTGAGCAAAATTGAGATCCGCCAGTTTCGTCGCCCAAGAAAATACCTCCTTTCTCCGCTAGGTGGTGAAAGAGGCGTAGCGAAATTGGCGTGGTTGGAAGAGCGGGCCTGATGGACCGAGTCTCGCCACGTAAAATAAGGCAATAACTAAACTAAAACTAATCTAATATGCAGCACTAGTCGCGTTCCCCGCCTCCGCTCTGCTGAGATGAGCGGCGATTTGCGCGCCCGGCCGTCTCTGGGGCGTCGCGGGGCCTGACGTTGATGAGATTGCTTTGAGAACACAGAGCGGAGCGGATTTAATTTTTCTCTGTCAACTGGGGACTGTCAACGTATGGACAACGCGAATGCATGTGATGTTCTTAGACTACACATAATCTGTTCTTGATTGGATTTTTAGAAAATGATAATGTACGTAGAACTCAGAATAAATGAGACAAACTTCTATGGCACGTAGAGGGGTGGGGAAAAATCGCTTTTGTGCATGGAAAATTGGCATGCAGAGGGGTCGGACAGTTTGTACTACAAAGTTCCACGTGTTGTATTTGCCCCCTGAATGTGAGCCAACCTGTATGTACTACATGTATTCGGCACTTTCATGAAAACTTCTTGAGTCAGAACGTGACCTGCAGAACGCGTGTGCAAAAGATGTAGCCTAAAACTTAGGAGCAAAAGTCACCTTATAACTCCATTTTATGAAATTTCCCACTCTATGAACATTAGGGCAAAAGGGTATCATTTTAGAGTTCTCTACATGCCCAAGAAGTTTGCAACATTTACTCTGAGACATTCTGTATATTATGGAATTATCAGAATTCCAACACATCGTCACTGATATAATTTATGTTGAATGGATATGATTTTTCTGCTCTGACACTCAAACAGACTTACGAAATGGTTTTTCAGAAGGAAAAGTATTTTAGGACAGGCAACAAGAACTATTATACTCTATACGTATAAATATACAATACATGAAATTCGGGCATGGACAACTTATGACCCGCTTAACGAACTGTTTTCCAACACATCGATCGTCAAATAATTCGAAAACGATGTATCCTAGGGCCATAAAATCAGAATGTGGACCGCTTTCAGCTTCGTTTCCGCCCCACCGACCGAAATTCTAAAGTAGACAACGTTCACGTCCCTACCTCGCTCTGTGTGACTTGGAAGTTTGGTCCGAAAAGGAACCTGCACCTCAGAATTTCATTTCGATCCCGAAGTTTCATTTCTGCAGAGAAATGCTTCCGGCATCGATTTTCATTTCCCCCACGAACCAGAAAGATCAAAATATCGATCTCTCATTGTTATTTGCGATGCATCTTTTCAGTAAACCTTTATTGAAAAAATATGTTTGAAAAGTAATTACGTAATTCAGCAGCAAATTTTATATATACAAGCTAAATGAAAATATTATTTTTCCTAAATGTAAAGAAATGTATGATATCTAGAAAAAATTGAGTAATTTTTTAGGATGTGTTTTTGCATATTTTACCACCAGACAGAAATAGAATTCCAGAAAATATGCAATAAATCATGGTTATGAACTTCCATCTATAAATCTGTGTTAACATCGTATGACATAATCCTATGACGTGAATAATGTTCTAAATTTGATTTTTTAAATAAATTATATAATAAAAATAGTTATCTGATATTTGAATTAACGAAAGAAGAAAAAGAGGCTTTTATCTTATCAGGTACAAATAATATTACAAACAAATTACCATATATTCCCTTTCACTGTTTCAACATTAATATTGTACGCTAAATTCTTGCTATTAATCTTTGTTGTGCTCAGACCCGTAATGGTTACAACTAGACTGTTTTTATGGGTGTATCTCTTTAAGTTCATGTCCCCTCGTAGTTGAAAAAAGTTCATAACAGGAAACTCTGCTCTCAGGTTACGAAGTCCAATATGCATTTTGCAATTTGCAGAATCACTTCAAATTAATGAAGTGCCCCACGATTACGCTCCTTTATCCATTAACCCAACGAGTAAAATACCTCACGTTGGTGAGGACAAAATTCCTCCAATTATTTAAAGTGGATGAGCTTATTGGAGAGCAGTTGCAAAACTCCTGATGTGAATAACGTTTGTGCTCCTCTTTGAATATTTATGACGAATATTTGTCCAGCTTGCACTTTTCGTCCATCAATAAAACTGTGAGCACTTGATGGACGAATGCTCTCTGTTTTTTGTGGTTTAACAATATAGACGTTTTAGGAATACTCCTTTTATTCCATTCTTTGTTTTTCATTTATATTACCACAGACTCCTTTTTTTAATTCTAATTTTAAATAAAAAATAGAAGAAACATATTCCCTGCTTTTGCAAAACCTAGAGTTAATATTTAGGAATGAAAAAGATTATCATATTCTACTAGACGATTCCATATTATGACAGTAAATCCTTTCTGATAAGTCTGTTAATTTAATGACATGAAATGATATTATCAGTGGATCAAATGTGAGAGAGGAAAATATAATAAGTATGTCTTTAAAAATCATGAAGTTCATAGGATCTATAGGAAAAGAAGAGCTTTGATATTTTATATACCTCTTAAAATGGTTGCGTCCGAATTTGTATATTAAACATAAATTCAAAATGTTAGGCAATATTTCATCTTTATTTGAGATCGCAATCGCAGACCGCAATCGAATCATGATCGCCTTATGTTGCTTTTACCCCCAAGCATGGGACTTTAACTAGGCCCAAGCAATGGGGACACCAGTAGCTGGCCGGCGAAGTCGAACTACAGACGCAAAACGCCAAAATACATACATACATTTTTATTGCAACAATTTATTGTAATTTTCAATTACAATAAATTACTAATTGACAGTCATAAATTCCTGAACAATAACTTATAGGACGAACTCAAATACGCGGAATTTTCTTTTAAAGCGACCAGTTTTTTTAACAAATCATCAGGCAATAAATCTCTATTTGGTGAATGTATAAAACTCGCAAAGGAAAACGGTCGTTGAAGAAGCAGGGATGAACGTAAACTAGCGTCTTTTTTGTCATCGGATAATTGTCCAGCATTTTTAATTCTTTAGATTTATAATTTAAAAATAAAGAGAATTAAATTCAACAGCTGAAAGAGGCTTTAATTTTTGTTTCAATGATGTTCATTGACTAGCAGAATCAAACAAAAATAAACTATCCTCGTTATCTTCAACTGTATTTGAAGTATTTTAAATATTTCCTTTTTTTAATATACCTATTTTATGTATTTAAATAATCTCGAAAATACATGTCCAAAAAAAAACTGAAAAATACAGTTATTCAAATACAAAATGTATTTGAAATACAAGTATTTAAATACTGTCCAAACCTACTTCTCAGGTAGCAGATGGTGAAGGGGGATTAACTGGGAAGTGTGAAGTTTGGTTTTCTCGTGTTTTCGGGCGCGTCAACTGCTTTGGTCATTAGTCCCGTTAGTGTAGTGCACGTTTTTTTCTCGGGAGATGGTGGAGATTTTCCCTCGCTGGATGGCGAGATCCGGCGCCGACCTACCGTCGGCTAGTAGGATTTCCCCCTCACCAGGACTCTCCCACCAGCGGGGCACCGCCCCAGCCGTCACAAGCTCTAAGCTCCCGACCGGCCTCCCGGAATATGTGGTAGTGTAGTGCATGTTAGTGTGTGTGTGTGTGTGTAAGTGAAGAGAATAGGACGAGGAAGATCGCGCGCGGTCCGTGACCCGTTTGATAGGGTACTGCTCCGGCATTCGCCTGGTGTTGATCGGAGAAACCACGGAAAACTACCGATCAGAGCAGCCGGCAGCTAGAATTCTCCTCCAGACAGCGACTGAATTCGACCTAGCTGAAAAGCTAGTGTCGAAAATCCTGCCGCCATCAGGACTCGAACCTAGGACCTCCCGGTCAGAGGCGCTGCAGTGACATCAGTTGATGTACTGAGTACCGCTCCCGGTCGCGCTGCCGCCGGCTGGCTTGCGTCAAGCAGATCTTTATCGCGCGCGTATTTCAGCGAGGGAATTCGTGCGGCAGAGAACGTATGCAAGGGATTTGGCGCGCAGGGCTCGAATTCAGTTTGCTCTCGCTGATCGACCTCTTTCGCAAAAGGGATAAACGAATTTTTTGCAGCTATCGCGTTAACGATGCTTGTAATTCGGTGTAGTGCAGGGTAAAAATGTTGGGAAGCAATACGACCTCCGAAATCTATGCGATGGTTGGCGTGTTTTGTTGGTACGTGGAAGATTCTTTTTTGTTTGTTTGGAATTGTATATTTACGTGTTCGTAGGTGTTTCTGAGAGGTGTGTTTATACGGGTTGAAGTAAAATTGTTTTCAAGGGAAAAAGAAATTGTAGGTAGGTTTTTGTTTCACTAGAAATATTTATGTGAAAAATAATATTAACAAATTATTAGCGTGATTTTGTAAAATTTATTATTTATTCTTAACTTATTTATGCTTGCAGAGTAGTTCCTCAACTGCCAGGAACGCACATTGATTATAGATTTACATTATTTTTATATTTGATTATACATATGATTTATGAATTATTTAATGAGGCTTCAAAGTCATTCTCTCACGCAGTTTTAAAAACTAATGCAGAATATATTCATTACAGGTAATACTCTTGATTAATTTTAACCCTGATTCCCAAGTAAATACCAATTTTATTTAATCCTTTCGTTTATTAACAGGGATTGCGCCGACTCTTCTTTCATTTAATTAATGGAAATGCTCTTGTGCGTTTTTCCTGTGAGAAGCATTTTTGCATTGCAAACTGGCAGGGTAACCTAAAAACGATCGACGTGATAATACATAAAATAACAGATACAACGTGTTCTGGTTTCAATTAAACAATTTAAATTAAATGTGGGAAAGTAATTAACTATATGATTCGTTTAGTAATACATTTGTTAGAAGTGTATTAACAAATCAAATTCATTCAAATATATTATATTAAAATGAATCAATATCTTCCTGCACTTTTGTTCAATTTACATAATAGTGACTTTGAATATTCATTATAATCTAAAAATTCTTTCAAAGTCTTCATTTTTGCGAAAGTTCACAAAATAAGTCAATTTATTGCATGTGAAATGTATTCGTGTCACATAAATATGTATTACTCGACCCGTGGTGTTTTGAGCAGATCACTTCCCTTCTTTCGCGAGAACCAAGATTTTATTCCCCACCGACTTTCGTGGAATTTGTGCATTTTTTAATTTGTTTCTTGTTTTACGTCGAAAACCGTTAAAAACTGTCTGTAACGTGGTAGAAGTGAATTCTGTGCAGGTTTTCATAATTCTGTGATCCTTAGCCTAAGCCATATACTACCATATATACCACACGACTGCGGCCTAAGGCAGCTATCCAGCGCCAGCCCATGTTCGAGCTGAAGCAAGGCGAAAGCCTAACCAGCGAACCTAGTTGCCGATAAGGTACTACTTGACTTTTGATACAGAAAGAAAATAAGCGTTTTTTGCAATGATTGTTAACAAAATATTCGCTCCGACGATCTATTTTCAAGGTAAATCAGCTATAAATTTGGGCTCTTATCCCTCATCATGTCCTTCGTCAAGGAACAATACTTCCTGCCGCGACAACATGGAGAACGATAATCTGAATCACTATATTTCCCACTGAATTCTAGAAGACGTGCTCGGATAATAAGTTACATTTATGTCCAGAAGCAAAACCAAGGGCCACCGCAGCATTTGCTCAAAAGGTCAGGGAAATTGAACGAAACACCTGATCGAGATGGGGGGTCATTGTCCCAGAAGCTGCGGTACAATACTTGTTACAGTTGTTTAGAATTATACAGTCCAAATGGTAGATAAATACATTAAATATCACTGTTAAAATTAATGTTTCTTTCCTTTATATGCTCAGTACAGTCTCTAATAATATAGAAGCAGTTATGCTGCAAAAACGATTTTACTTGGGATTTAAAATTTTCTATCGAATGTAATTACCAGGAGCGGTAGCTCAGTGCATCAACTGATGTTACTGCAGCACCTCTGACCCCAAAGTCCTAGGTTTTAGTCCTGACGGCGGCAGGATTTTCGACACTGGCCTTTCATCTAGGTCGAATTCAGTCGCTGTCTGGAGGAGAATTCTAGAGGCCGGCTGCTCTGATCGGTAGTTTTCCTTAGTTTCTCCGATCAACACCAGGCGAAAGCCGGAGCAGTACCCTACCAAACGGGCCACGGACCGCACGCGATCTGTCCTTCCTCTTCCTTGTGCTATCCTCTCCCCTTACACACACACTTACACTAACATGCACTACATTACTACATATTCCGGGAGACCGGTCGGAGGCTTAGAGCTTGTCCCGGCTGGGGCGATGCCCCGCTGGTGGGAGAGTCCTGGTTAGGGGGAAACCCCACTAGCCGACGGTAGGTCGGCGCCGGATCTCGTCACCCTGCAGGGAAAAATCACCGCCATCTCCCGAGAAAAAACATACACTACACTGACGGGACTAATGATCAAAGCAGTTGACGCGCCGGGAAACACGAGAAAATCAATCAATCAAGGGAATGTAATCCTTAAATGTCACCTGGCAAAGTGTTGTAAAATAATGTACATGTATTGCATGTGAATTTTTTTGTAGTGAGCTGTTGATACTGTCACTTGATGAATATGATTACTACGTCGAGTGTTATAGTTATAGACATGGACGTTAGCTGAAAATATATTCCCGCCTTTAATGAAGTGATTTTTGACAAACACTACTGATTCTTAAATCACCAGACGGGGTAAAATTCATATATTAATAAAGATAATCTTACAAGAATCACGTGGGTGTGATTTCCATATGATTTGTACATTTTTTTTTGTAATCTAAAAGTCGGGAAGTTATAAGATGTATTTCCCCATAATATTATACCATATCTCAGGCGGGAATGAACATTCTCGAAATATACACAATGAAGGCTCACTGAATTTGAAAGAATTCTGAACGCGTAGCATAATGAACTAAATTTTGTATTCAATTGATTTAAATGGACGTTCTATTTGAGGTTTCACTGAATTGAGAGACCTAAAAATTTTGTTACCTTAACATCAGTTAATGGCGCACCGTTCATTCTTAATGAAGTACAGAATTGATTATTCGAAATGGAAAAGCAACCGATTTAATACAATTCGAAATGGAAAACTGTATTGAATCTGTTGCTTTTCATGTACTATTAATTTGTTATTATGGAACCAATTTGAAACGTCTGGTATTGTACTATTCACGGTTTCTTTATTGCAAAGAATATTCGTATCACCCGCAAAGAGAACAGTTATGTTTCAAATCATCGAGGGCATACTCTTTACAGAAAGTAGAAAGAGAAAAAGACCTAAAATCGTTCCCTGAGGGACTTCATGTGCAATTGGCAAAGAATCGGAAAGGTGTGTACGTGATGTTCCAACATTCCAGTAATTTTATTTCTACTGCTCGGCAAAGCGCGTTCGCGCCAGGTCAGGGTGCTTCCGTTTTTCCTGCCTCGCATTCTCCCATTTATTCATTTTATTAATCATTTCATTAAGGCAACGCAATTTGGGCTCCAGTGCACATTCAGGATTAAGAGATATTGAATATGGATTTGAGAGACCTTGTTATTGAGGGTATTCTCATTACTCGTTTGTGAGGTCGGCTGAACAAAGAATAGAATGACATGCTTGAATGTCCACACACAGTGTAATCTCTCTGTAAACAGGTGAGTAAATCCAGTAAAATCTTTCTGTAAACTGGGGTTTTAGTTGGTAAAAGCCCATCAACGTTGTGCTCATAATATTACGTATTTATAATGCCTGTATCATTTTGGTGTCAGAAGTACAGATACAATAGTTGTTTTTTTGTTATTGTAATTTTCCGATTTTGTCGCAGACTGTATATTATTGCAACTTCATACTATTTCCAATACTTGAAGCGCTGATGTAGACTCTGGAGTATAGAGTATAAAATGTATCTTATGTTTACAACATAAAGGATCAAGATTTATTCACTTTCTCGTTATTAGGGCTCGGGAATAAGAGTTTTTCTGTCTCAAAATGGCTGCTTTTTAGCCACAGTATTACACTGTTTTCTCTGTACTATTAAAGTAGTATGCAAGAATGTAAAAATATGCACAAAGAAATGTATCATGTGTGTGTGTGTGTGTGTGTGTGTGTGTTAATAAGCTTTACGGTTGTAAATACAGCCACCGAGGAGCATATTATTTTTTCCGATCATGGCCGGCCTCTGTAAAAGACCCGAAATTCATCGTTTCCGTTGAAACTGCAACGAAACGCCGACATCACTGGGTCCATAAAGGGTCCATTATCTTTCGGCAGCTTCTGCGCCTTCGGTTGCTTCCTGAGAAAATGTCCTCGATTTAGTTTCGGCATCGACGAACGACCGAATTCCAGAAACACTGCGAAGGATACTGCAAAACCGCTATTACACCGGTAGTAAAGGGCTTTCTGTATGGTCATGTGGAAGCTCAGCGGTGCAATTTTCCTGGCGAGAGGCATTTTCAGGGGCAAGCGCAAGAGGAAGCGCGTGGAGCGCAGGTCGAGTTGCAGAGCAAATGTTGGTTTTCTTCCTCCACTCGTACTCGCGGTGCTGAAAAAAGGAGTTACGCGGGAAAAAAGTCAAGTGAAGTTGAACGCGCAGAATTCATATTTTCATTTCCTTTGAAAGGGCCGCGTTTTGGAACTTCAATTTCCTGCAAACGCCGAGTTAAGTCCAAGCAATTTCCAGTTCTCGGACGCTGGTGCCGGTGAGGCTGCCGCTCGCAAGGATACTCCCAAGACGCGTTGTGTGTGGTTGCAGTGGAACTGCGTTTAGAGCTTTTACCAGATCCTTTTTCAGTTATGAAATGCAGTAAACTCGTTAGCACGAACTCGCTTGCCACGAATTTAGCCGTTTGCACCAACAAAGTTCGGGTTCCGGGAAAGGAACATAAAAATTCTACTGAGTTACTAATTTCCATTACAAAAAAACTCTGCAGCCTTCGGGCGTGTGACCGTAAGAGATGGCTCAGGGTATCAACTGATGTCCCTGGAGTCCCTTTGACCTGGAGGTCCTACGTTCCTGTCCCGACGGTGACAGGATTTTCGACACTAGCTTGTCAGCTAGGTCGAATTCAGTCAGTCTGGAGGAGAATTCTTGCGGCCGGCTGCTCTAATCGGAACTTTTCCGTGGTTTCTCCAATCAACACCAGACGAATGCCGGAGCAGTACCCTACCAAACGGGCCGCGGACCGCGCGCGATCTTCCCTACCTCTTCCTTGCCCTAACCTCTTCTCTTACACACACACTTACATTAACATGCACTATACTACCACATATTCCGGGAGACCGGTCGGGAGCTTAGAGCTTGTCCTGGCTGGGGCGGTGCCTCGCTGGTGGGAGATACCTGGTTGGGGAAAATTCCGCTAGCCGATGGTAAGTCGGCGCCGGATCTCGTCATAGAGGGGGAAGACCCCCGACACTCCCCAAGCAAAAACACTCACTACACAGGGGAATAATGACCTTATTAGTTGACGCGCCTGAAAATACTAACAATCAATGAATCGGCCGTGTGAGAGATGTCTGTGGTTTTGCTAGATAATCAATAACTCGAAAGAAATGAAAACCATTTATGTTACTAATTTCCATTGCTTGTAGACATTGAAAGGACACTGCATGCCCGGGTCATGTGATAGGACATGTCATGTGACATTAATTTTTATAACATGAACACCTGTTATTTCGATCTTTGGAATTCGTATTAAGGATGGTATGTACTTTCAATTCGCCCTATTCATCAGATATGTAATGTGTTTATTATCGAGATTTTTTTCAAATAAAAATTCTGGAAAGCCAACTATCATATTAATTTTTTTAATATTATATTTTGAAATGTTTCTGTTTCAGATCCAGTGTTTAAATAACTCCTTTTATAATAAGTAGGGGGTGGATTTTAATGGAATGTCATTTTTTCTTTTCACTTTAGAACAATGCCGTTTAGAATAGAAATTCATTTTATGTTATGACAAAAGGGAATGACCCATTTTTATAGGTCATTATTTTGCATTTTTTTGTCAATGTCGACTAATAAGTCATTTTTTCCTTTTTTCCTCATTTTTATGCAATTTTTGCTGGTATCATCGATTTTAATGTCATTTTTAATGGTACTTACTTCAGATAAAATTAACGAGATGCAACTAATGTTCTTCATAGGATTACTCTGTAACCTATTCTATTTGTTCTCTCAGAGATTGTTTTGAGAGCAGTTCTGAATACGTCATTCTGGTGACTGGTGACCGATTTGGGGATAATTAACGACAGAGATTTCCTGGCAAAGAACAGTCCAAACGAAAAGTTTTCAAGTTGAATTCACTCAAACGAATGTAAGAAGCCTTGATTAGATCAGTAACGTATCCAGCAGCTTGAGTTGTTCATCCGAACTGGTTTTGATAAGATTTCTTACGCCATTTTTCTTTGGTTTTATGGCATCTTTAAAGCATTTTAAGAGAATTTTTTATCATTTTTGGCAATCTAGGTCATCAAAATCCGCCCCCTAATAATTTGATAATATATTTTTCTTCACTAAGGAAGAGTAGATATTCTTGCCATTTAAATTGCGATTTGTGCATGGAAAAGTGAGCATACCACGCAACACAGTCGGAGCAAACAGAGCAGACATATACACAATCGAATGTTTTCAATTCCTTTGAAATTGCTCTTTCGCAAAAATGTGTGCCAATACAAACCAATAGCCTTTGAACTGAAAATAATGTATGCACGAGGCATGTGACTAGAGATACTCCATTGTGCTCTTCAAATCAATTTCCGAACAATATTTCGTTATTTTGTAGATATGAAAAGTTCCGGGTATTTGTTTCAAAATTGCGACAAAATAGAGCAGGTCCACCTTTGGAGACCTGCAATATCATCTGTGTATGGTTTTGAAAGTAAAGCGCTTTGCCAATTCAATAGGGAATCATGAAAATCAAAAACATGCACGCGCACCTAAAAAATTGCAGAAAATCAAAGTTTCAATTTTTGTTAACAGAAATTTGAGAACTGAATTAATTTTTTTCTTAGCGTTTCGATTAGTTTTTAGTTAGCTTTCAAGATCAATTCCAAATTTGACTATGCGATGTGATTCATCTCGATATTTGTATCACCAGCTTGTTCCTGATATAGTACCTCCTGAATCAGGAAAATCCAGAAAACATAACACACTGTTGCATTTGTCATCTCCGATCATTTTATATCCGACTCTTTCTCATAGTAGTGAGTATTCAGTAGAGGGAGAGAGAGAAAGTTAATGATCAACATAAAGATACTAGCAGAGATGATATTTCGGAATTCGTAAGTACGAATCGCGATAGTCGATATCATAGAAAATAAAATTTCAAGGATTGAAAGGACCTTTGAACCACTGAAAGGACATAGTAAACAAAATGAAACAGGCTTCTGCTGAGAACTCCCTTTTAAATCCCGTTTGATTTCTCGTGCCCCGACTCCCTATATATTACTGAAAATTAAGATCTTTAAAAAATATTATGCACATTATTTTTTGAAAAAAAACAACAGTAGTTTTCACGTGATTACTACTTGAAGTTAATGCAAACTATAAAAAAATATATTCTCAAAAACTGCTCTATTTTTTTTCCTCGGATAGACGAAGAGACGCTTAAAACAGCAGCGCAGTCTGATTTTCGTTGAACATTGAATTTTTGGAAATTGCAAATATAGAAATAATGTGAGAAAGTAATATGTGCTGTTGTTACGCCACTAGTTTACTTTCTCGTTTACTGCTTACGCAATAAAGAGAAAGTATTGTAAGCGGGAGAAACGACGATTATTCGACCAAACGCGTATACACGCTCTAGTAACGAAAAAGTGGATATATCTTATTCCAGCATGTATACCATTACTTCCTTGAACAAGTCAAGTAGTTAGAATCCATGTTTTGTGGGTATTTGACACCGAAAAATCGATTGACCGTAAAATGTTTACTGCCCTCTGTTCGTCCGTCTGTGACACGTATATAGAGTACCAATGTTGTAGAGCCCTTATTTACTGAAGCACCTTTTTAATTAAACATTATTTCACGCGTACTAAATTCCCATGTAAGTTGTCGAGAAACTATTTTAATGCACATCTACGAGATAGCCCTTCCAATATTTGTTTCTACGTAGAAAACAAGATTACAGAAATAATTGCCCTCATCACTTCTGCACCGCTCTTTTCAAAACGAGGTGTTTGGTAGCACGTAATTATTTAACCACCTAAAATGTACTTTCTGGAATTTATCATCCTCCATTTATCATCGTATTGTAAAATATTGGGAAAAGAATATCGAAGAAACACAGATATGCAAAAACGACAACCACTGTAATATTTACCTCCTCAACACCCCCTGCAACACAAGTAAGTACAAATATTCCGGTAATTGCCAGCATCCAGATGCGAACACAGATTACTATGCTCGTGGAGCCACGGCGCAGCTGGCTGCGTCAGTCGGACGGTCTCGCGCGCGCAAAAAATGTCGACGCAGCACAATCGATCTCCAGCGGAACATCTCCCTCTTGAACCCCCGCGATGGAGTGCGGCGCAACGCGATTTCCCGCGCACGGCGTTTCCCGCCCCACCTCTCCCCACCCCCACCACCCTGCCCCACACCCACCTCCCTGTCCCACCCCCACCACCCTGCCCCACCCCCACCACCCTGCACCACCCCCACCACCTTGCCCCACCTCCAACCCCCCCCCCACTCTGCCCCCCCCCCACCCTGCCCCCCCCGCCCCCCTCTCCCCACCCCCACCCCCTGCCCCACCCCACCCCCCTGCCCCACCCCCACCACCCTGCCCCACCCCCACCACCCTCCCCACCCCACCCCCTGCCCCACCCCCCCACCCCTGCCCCACCCCACCACACTGCCCACCCCCACCCCCTGCCCCACCCCGACCACCCTGCCATATCGCCACCCCACCCACCCTCGACACCCACACTACCGGAAGCGGTAGCTCAGTGCATGAACTAATGCCACTGCAGCGCCTCTGACCGAGAGGTCCTCGGTCCGAGTCCCGACGGCGGCAGGATTTTTGACACTAGGTTTTCAGCTAAGTCGAATTCAGTCGCTGTCTGGAGGAGAATTCTAGCGGACGGCTGCTCTGATCGGTAGTTTTCCCTGGTTTCTCCGATCAACTCCAAACAAATGCAGGAGCAGTACCCTTACAAACGGGCCAAGGACCGCGATCTATCCTTCCTCTTCCTTACCCTATCCTCTCCCCCTTACACACACACTTACACTAACATGCATTACACTGCCACATATTCGGGGAGACCAGTCGGGAGCTTAGAGCTTGTCCCGGCTGGGGTGGTGCCCCACTAGTGGGAGAGTCCTGATTCGGGGGAAACCCCACTAGCCGACGGTATGTCGGCGCCGGATCTCGCCATCCAGCGGGGGAAGATCACCGCCATCTCCCGAGAAAAAACATGCAGTACACTAACGGGACCAATGACCAAAGCAGTTGACGCGCCCGGAAACACGAAAAAACGAAACCAAACCAAGCCACCCACACTCGCCACCTTCGCCCCGCTTCGCCCCCACACACCCCACACCCACTCTGCAGCCCACAGCACTGGCACTCGCGACCCGCAGCGCGCACAGGGTATCAATCCAACACCGGGTTGAATTTCAAGAAGCGGAATCGGCTATAGGCATCAACTGAAGTCATGGCAATGACACTGACCAGAAGGTACTAAGGTTCGAGTCTCGTCGTTGGCAGGATATTCCACATTAGCCACAGAGATGGGTGAAATTCAGTCGCTGTCTGGAGGAAAATTCTAGCGACCGGTTGCTGTGATCCGTAGTTTCCCATGGATTCTTCGATCAACACCGGGCGAATGCCGGAGCAGTACCCTAACAAACGGACCGTGCGCAATATTTCCATCCTGTTCCTTATCCTATCCTCTCCCCCTTACACACACACTTACACTAACATGCACTATACTGCCCCACACGCCGGGAGGCGGGTCGGGAGCTTAGAGATTTTGTCTTGGCTGTGGCGGCGTCTCGCCCCGCTGATAGGAGATACCTGGTTGAGGAAAAACCATCCAACAGTGAAAGATCACCTCCACTTTCGGCGATAAAACATGCACTTCACTTACTGGATTAATGACCTTAGCCGTTGATGTGCCCGAAATCTCGAATCAATCAATAAATCAATTAATTACGATGTATGCTGCATTAATACGAGTACAAAATCTCTGGACGAATACATTCGTACATCAACTCTGTCCATGTTTGAATTCCTGAGCTTGTTATGGAAGGATTTTCCTAAGAATGAGGCAAAGTGACAGATCGCTAAACCAGTGAATAGCACGTGTATTTCAGAGAAGTATCCCTCCGCCGCGACAGCTGTTCAGTCACGCCCCTTCGTAAAGTGCAAATGGCTCCTGTGAAAACATCCCTATGCAAAAGTCTAAGAGTTTCGCTGAGGTATATGCACGTACGCAATTCCGGGAAATATTAAAATTTAATTACATATGTAGAAAATATCTTAACATGCTCTCACAATCACTAAAAAAACTGCAACGAATGTAAATAGAAAGAAAAATTATTTTTAGCCTAAAACACGTGCACCGGTACGCATTTCGCATTCAAGTCTCGGTTTTAAAATAAACATTATATTTATCACACAAGAAGTAAATTTAATGTCATGTTTATAGAAAAAAGAAGTTTTACAGAAGAGCACAACACTGCACTTCCTAATTTCAATTATTTCTCTCGGAGCACTATATTTTTGTCGGACGAGAACATCACAGAAGGAAGTGTCGAAGCCATTTACAAGTTAGCCAACTGCAAACGAACGAATGCGGGAAGGTAATCTAATGGGCTCGAGGGCACAACGACCACAGAACCTTCAGTTATATTGCCAGCACTAGCTGTCACTTTTTCTCATCCTTAGGAAAATCGTTCTTTATTCGTAGCATCATATAATAACCACTAATGTAGTGGAGACGCGCAAGGTACTGATGGCTCAGCTACTTGCAACTCTTGGGGACGCGGAGGTGTGACGGCAAAGAGCTCCTGATTTCCTAAATGCGCTCCTAGATAGCCAATTGACTTTTACGAAGCTTTGAGGATGAGCGCGAAACACGAAATCTCGAGTTCGTGGTCCCGAGCGATCTACGTCAGTAGCGGAACTCAAATGTGAGGTTATTATGTTCGTTAACGAACTATTTTAGTGATAATAATTTAAAGAACCGCGTTTGATGTGAAGTCCTGTTTATATTTCATCGGTCATTCAAACGGATTAAAGATGATAGTTCTCCCATCTGCTTAGTACGATGTGTTCACCCACCGACCGTTCGACTGTACCCGAAACTGGCGTCGGCGAACGGCTAAATAATAACAGTGCTTCATTTCAAGCACTTGGCAGCTGACAGGGAGGTCGAGGGTTCAAGTCCCGACAGCGGCGCATTTTAGGCACTAAATAGCAAGGACGAATGCAGCTGCTGACTGGGAAAGAGTTTATAACAGCTGGCACCTCTGAACGGTATATTTCAATGTTTTTTTTTTTGATAAGTAGTCGAATGCCAGAGCAGTATCTTAACAAATGGAACACGGGCCACGCGCGATTTTTCCTTCCTTTTCGTTGCCCAGTCTCTCCTCATACACACCCACACATGCACTACCCTACCACATATGTCGGGAAGATTAGGTCATTAGGTCTCAGGATATTAAGTCTAATGACGGAAGGTCTATTTTTAAAGTCTAAAGTCCATGTAAACACGTCTAATGAAAATTTGGTCTAATTTTTAAAAAATTCAAATAATATTTTTTGTAATTGTCAAAAATGTCTGTACTTGCCTTTGATTCATTTTGTTTATCTATTAGACATCTTTGTATATCTATTAAACTTCAGTGTGTATGTGTCTTAGAACTTAGTAATTGTTCCTTCTAATTGTACACCTCTTTTGGTATTGGACACTCTGCCCGTGAATCTTATGTCGCATTAGACCTGGTACTCAATAGCCTTCCTGCTCATTAGACCTAACGAGTATTGTCCGTTGACCTAACAACCTGAAACCGTCGGGAGATCAGGGCTGATCGTGTCTGGAGTGGTGCCCCACCGGGGGAGGTACCTGGAGGGGAAAACCCGCTCGATCGTTCGAGTGTGTGAGGAAAACTGTCACTTCCCGGCACACGAAATAATGAACCGGTGATTCATAGACATCGGATACTCAAGGAAATGCTTATTTTATTATGGCGAACTTATTTAAAGGCTGATAATATGTGCAAAAATTATGACAAACTAGCTGAACCCGTGCGATTACATCGCACTGGATGAGGGCTGTAGAAAAGTTAATACATGCTTATCCGCTGGCGGAGATTGCTAAGGCAGTAGTGTCATAGCGATTTCTGACCGAATAATCGTGGGTTCGAGTCCCAGCTCCGGCGTGGTTGTATTTGTGTTCGTCCTTTCACCCTTATCCTCATGTTATTGATTTGTCTACCGTTTCACCGAAAGCGGTAGCTCCGTGCAACAACTGATGTCACTGCAGCGCCTCTGACCCGGAGGTCCTAGGTTCGAGTCCTGACGGCGGCAGGATTTTCGACACTCGCTTTTCGGCTAGGTCGAATTCAGTCGCTGTCTGGAGGAGAATTTTAGCGGCCGCCTGCTCTGATCGGTAGTTTTCCGTGGTTTCTCCGACCAACACCAGGCGAATGCCGGAGCAGTATCCTATCAAACGGGCCCCGGACCGCTCGCGATCTTTCCTTCCTCTTCCTTGTCCTATTCTCTCCCCTTACACACACACACACACACTTACACTAACATGCACTACACTACCACATATTCCGGGAGACCGGTCGGGAGCTTGTCTCGGCTGGGGTGGTGCCCCGCCAGTGGGAGAGTCCTGGTTAGGGGGAAACCCCACTAGCCGACGGTAGGTCGGATCTCGCCATCCAGCGGGGGAAGATAACCGCCATCTCCCGAGAAAAAACATGCACTACACTAACGGGACTAATGACCACAGCAGTTGACGCACCCGGAAACATGAAAAAATCAATGAATCTATCGTTTCATTCATACAATCGTTTCATCTGCACAGTGAACATACCGTTAATTCCAATAGTGGTCACTAATGACCTAGATGTTGATGCGATTTTAAATCACAAAAGAAAAGTTACCACAATGCATTTCCATGAAATATACACATGTTTAATACCATCAGCGGGTTCCATTCTCGATTCTGCGCTGTGTATGGCATCCCATCGCTTTGTCAGGATTCGTTTTCTCGTCATTCTTTCACGTCCGTTGTATATCGAAGTAAAATAATATATACTTCACACATCTATCATCAGTATTATTATCAAATCAGTAAATTAGTCAACATATACACCAATACATCTTTATTTATTTATTTAGTCAAAAACTCTGTGTGTGTTATGGGGGAGAAAATCATCTGCGCACGCTTCCTTGAGTCTTAGAATCCCTTCCCAATAATTGAACTATTAATAGTTAAAAGATGAAAAATAATAATAATAATAATAATAATAATAATATTTTTTAATCTTAATAATCTTATTAATACCTGCTAATGAAATGCGACTAATACTAAACAAATATCGTCACAGATATTGCACAAGCGATGAGTGTACATGAGCAATTTGAACAAACCCTCCCTGTGAATATTTTAAATAATTATTTAGAGTGTACGTGGAAATGCTCTGTGTAATAATTACAGATCGAAATATATTGATCTATTACATAATGTTCTGTAGATAATAGTACTCAGCATTTCAGTAACATTAGCCAAATGTCCACCAATAAACCTTACCTGGATTATTGGACATTTTTCTCTTTTATGTATTATTTTTATATACAAAGCTAAGATACTATCAGAAAATCGACCATGGTCCAACGTGACCATTCATTACGAAACCTTCAATTCAAGTCTTTGTATTTGAAAATACGAGGGGATTCCTGAAAGTATACCAACAATTTTTTCTCAATTTCCCTACTTCAAAAATACCAGCCATACTGAGATCTCGGTCGGTACATGGAGGGCACCGAAATTTTAAGTTGAATTCTTAGTTACAACTTAAGTTAAGTTGAAATTTAAAGTTAAGTTGAAATTTTAAGTAAATTCCAGTGCTGCTAAAGTTCGACTTCTAAAATACACGCTAGTCAAATCAGTAGATGTTGAGAGATCTTTCTCCGCATTCAAACCGATTTTGTCTTCCAATTGTCGCAAATTTCAAATTTTGATTATTGAAAATTGATTGGTAATATATTGCAATACAAACTACTAAGAATAAAATGGAAAAAGTAAATATGTAAATATTATTTTCCATTAAAATACACGTACTTTTGTGTGCATCTAAGTTTAGAAAATAATATAGACAAAATCTACAAACAATTTTTCATTTTACTGTGTACATGACATGCCTTTTTCTCTTTTTTTGGCATTTTCAATACATTTTTAGGCGCGTAAAAGACGCTTTTTGTGTCTAAATATCCTGTGTCTAGTGATAAATCATTTATAAACACATCACACTAACCCAAACTTCGGTTTTCTAATTTTCTAGTTTTTGTGCTATACGATTTTCGACGACTTTTTTCACAAAATTGACACAATTTCAATGTATCCGTTCGTTTTTCGTACAATTGAAGAGGGTCTGTGGGAAACTGCCCGCGAAATTAACGGAAACTTATTTCCCGACTAAGATCTTAGTTTTTTGTTGGTTGACCGTGTCTCCGCACGATCTTTCTAAATGTTTCATAAAATCCATTGTTGTTTACGCTCGATTAATTTTCGATTGCTAAGTAAGTCACAATAAGGCCCAAGAAAGTGATGCGTGCTAATCCTTTGATAAAGAAGCCGGGGAACAGCATAGAATTCGTGATATAAAATGAATTTTAGTTCATATTATTGAGAGTCTGAATCGGATTAATTAGATTTACATAAATTCGTATGGCAAATATTCTTACACTCACCTCTAGTCAGATTTCTTTGAAGGGATTAAGTACGAATTCCAATTTACAAACATTTTAGAAGTGTAAATTGGAACCTACGAATTTCGAAATTGCAAATGGTTAATGTGGACCAGAAAATTAATATTTGATAATACCAGCTTGGTATAACAACATTTAAAATTTGATTTAAAGTAAAAACACATTCATGCATTAATTATTTCGTTCCTGTCGCTTTAATATAAATGCTCGCTTTAATCTCTTTTCGCCGTTTTTCGACTGGATATAAAACAGCAGTCACCTCAACTGTACAAATGGAAAAATTATCCCAGAAATATGTAACAAATTTGTGCAATTAGCTTGTTCGGACTAAACTGCACTGCTTATCAATTATTCAACTCTTTCGCGCACCGCGAACCTGGAATCGGAGCAGCATAAATCACAACCCGGTAAGCGAAGTTGAGAACGCAGCGATTTTTCACAGCGGGCAACCATTGCTCCCGCGGGGCCCATCCGTCGCCCGGGGCGCTCGCGTGCTCTCGCCATTCGCACGGCGCCGCGGAGGTGGAGGCGGCGGCGCCGGTCGAGGTGGCGGTGGCGGTGGCGGCGGCGGCGGCGGCAGCGGTGGTCGAGGTGGAGGTCGCGTTGGCGGTGCTGGTGGCGGTCGAGATGGCGGTGGCGGTGGGGGTGGCGGTGGCGCTGCCGCTGGCGGCGGCAGTGGTGGCGGCGGCGGCGGCGGTGGCGGTGGTGGTGGAGGAAGGGGCAGGTGGCGGAGGAGGCGGCGGCGGGGATGACAACGGGGGCGGCCGCGGAGGTGGCGGCGGCGGCGATGGAGGTGGTGGTGTTGGAGGCGGTGGGGAAGGGGGGGGGGAGGTGGCTGCGGGGCAGTGAAGAGGCGGCGGCGGTGAAGGTGGCGGAGGAGGAGGGGGGCAGCAACGGGGGCGGCAGCGGAGGTGGTGGCGACGGCGACGACGGAGGCGGCGGTAGTGGCGGCGGCGGCGACGCTGGTTATGCTAGCGATGGCTTACGATGCTAGGATGGCGGTGATGGTGGTTTTCATTGTTTTTAATTGATGATTCCGGGCGACTCATCTGCAAAGGTCATTAGTCTCGTATGATTTATGTTTTTTATCGCGCGAGGTAGCGGTGCCTTCGCCCGATGAGATCTGGCGTCTGTCAGGTATCCCCACCAACGAGGCATCACCCTAGCCGAGACAAGCTCTAGTATCCCGACTGATCTCACTGTATGTGTAGTAGTGTAGTGCTTGTGAGTGTAAGTGTAAGTAAAGGATGAGGAAAGGGCAAGGAAGAGGAGGGAAAAATCGCGCGCAGTCTGTTGTCCGTTTGTTAGGCTACTGCTTCGGCGTTCGCCTGATGTTGACCGGAGAAACCCAAGAAAACTTTCGGATCAGAACAATCGGACGCTAGAATTCTCTTCTAGACAGCGGCTGAATTCGACATAGCTATGTAACTAGTGTCGAAAATCCTGTCATCGTCGGAAATGGAACCCCAGGAGTCAGAAACACTGCAGAGACATCATTTACCATCCTTATCCGCCTAAACCGGTAGGTGGTGTTGAAGGTGAAGGCATCGATTGCAGTGATGTTCATTAAGATGACCACGGTGATAGTGTTCATGGTGATGGTGACAGTGGGGGCCACGCAAAATCGGAGAACGGGCCGGGGCAATAAAAAGAGTGATGATGGCGTCAACGATGATGGCGATGGTGATGGGTGTGACGGTGTTAGTGACGCTTCTGTTGGTCGTGGTGATGTTGACTCCACGAATGTGGACGCGGCGACGCCGGTGATTTGGAGAGGACTGGGCGGACGGCGGCGGTGGAGATTGCAGCTATGATTGTAATGGTTACCAACGGCGGCGCTTCCATTTATAGTAAGGGTGGCGTGTGCAGAGACACTAGCAGCTAGAGCGAGTTGACCCGAGGAGAAATAGTGAGACCGCCGTTCTTGTATGACGAGGATCCGAATTCAATTCCACATCAAAGCAATTGAAATTTTGTCGGGGGGAAACGCAGGTTGTCGGTAGTTTTTTTCTGAGTTCAACCGTTTTCACTGTATCCCAAGGCTTTATCATTTGTTGCTTCACCATCATTCACTGTTACTTTATACACTACCACACGTGTTGGGAGACCACTCGGGAGCCAAGAGCTAGTCACGGTTGGGGCGGTGTCACGCTCGTGGGAGATACTTCGTAGGAGAAACCCCGCTTGCCGATGTGCAGGATCTGGCTATACAGCGGGGAAATATCACCGCCGCCTCCTCCAATAGAACATACATTGCACTTACTCGATTACAATCTTACTAGTTGACGTACCTGGAATCACTACCCTATCATTTATTACTTCCTCATGATTCATATAGTAATATAGAAGAAGAAGAAGAAGAAGAAGAAGAAGAAGAAGAAGAAGAAGAAGAAGAAGAAGAAGAAGAAACCGAGAGCGGTAGCTCAGTGCATCAACTGATGCCACTGCAGCGCCTCTGACCGGGAGGTCCTAGGTTACACTCCCCACGGCGGCAGGATTTTCGACAGTAGCTTCTCAGCTGGGTAAAATTCTGTCGCTGTCTGGAGGAGAATTCTAGCGGCCGGCTGCTCTGATCGGTAGTTTTCCGTGGTTTCTCCGATCAACACCAGGTGAATGCCGGAGCAGTACCCTACGAAACGGGCCACGGACCGCGCGCGATCTTTCCTTCCTCTTCCTTGTTCTATCCTCTCCCCTTACACACTCATTTACACTAACATGCACTACACTGCCACATATTCCGGGAGACCGCTCGAGAGTTTAGAGCTCGTCCCGGCTGGGGCGGTGCCCCGCTGGTGGGAGAGTCCTGGTTAGAGGGAAACCCCACTAGCCGACGGTAGGTTGGCGCCGGATCTCGCCATCCAACGAGGGGAAAATCACCGCCATCTCCCGAGAAAAAAACATGCACTACACTAACGGGACTAATGACCAAAGCAGTTGACGCGCCCGGAAGCGCGAAAAAAGCAATCAATCAATCATATAGTATGATTGTCGATCACAATTTTGTGTTTAACAAGATAATGCGCGCCAATCGAGTAGAGCTGAAAGGCTCAATGTCTGCGGAGGGAGCAGCGGGCAGGGCGCGCGCGGGTGGGCAGGCCGCCCGGCGACACGGCGCGCCGATGCGTGAGACGAGCGCGACGGGGGCGGGGGTGGGGAGCGAAGCGAGGCGATGCGCCGGGCGGCCGCCGCCGCCGCCTGCGGTCGATGGCAGAGGACTGGCAGCCTCCCCGGGGGCGCACGCCACTCGAATCGTCCCGCACCGCCATCCACGCCCTGTCCCCCCGCCTCTCCCTTCCCCTTACCTTCTTCGTCCCCACCGCCTCCCGTCCCCCCGCCCGCCCCGCTCCACGCCTCCTCTCCACCCTCCGGCATCCATTCCGTGCCCCTCCCCGCCCCTCCCTGCTCCTCCCCTCCTTCCCCCTCCGCTCCCCCCGCCCCTCCCTGCTCCTCATCCCTCCTCCGACCCCATTCTACTCCCTCTGTCCACACTCAGTCTCTCCCATCCACGCCCCACTCCACGCCTCCTCTCCACCTTCCTCCATCTACGCCATCTATGTCCCCCCCTGCCCCTCCCTATCCTCCCCCCCGTCCCGCTCCCCCCTCTCCCCCCCTCTTCCGCCTCCGTCGCCTCGTCGCTCCTCCACGCCCCGCCCTGCCCCGCTGCACGCCGGCCCGCACCGCACCGCCTCCCCCGTCCGCCCTTTGCTCTGCTGCCCTCTGCGCAAAAAGCGTCACAGCCACACGCACGGAACGTTTACTCGCAATGCGATTCACAATGTCTCAAGTGAAGCGTCTCTAAGCACGGAAGGGCAAATCGGCCGCAATCACGAAACGCGTAGTTCTAGCTACGGCCACACAATTCTTCCAACAGTTACAAAATGTATACTGTACATTATTTGAATCATGCTTCAGCAATCATAACTAGATGTGCTACAGAATGGCACAGACTTTGTCGTAGAAAAATTTTCTAATTTTCTTGGTGTGGTCTGGCTTTAAGGTCTCCATTATCTCACTAGCTCCCATCTAGCCATAAGTACATTTTTTGATATTTTCTCAATTTTTTGTTTTCCTAATAGTACAACCGAAATATACTTTCAAGAATATTAAAGAACAGTAAAACCTTGTCTTAAATAGAAATGTTCATTGAAATTTGAAACCGTTGTTAAGAAAATGGCTATTTTGCATTACTGTAAATGCGAAATTTTAAGCTATTTTTCTCAGGAATCTATTGAGTTTTCAAAAAACTTAATTTGAAGTCATTGAAAGCATATTCACTCACAAATGTAATAATGTATTCAAACCGATTGAAATGTGCATATTAACAGCGTGAGAAATATTTCAGAAAATTTTAAATTACGTATTTTTTTAAAAACAAAAGAATACACCAAATGAACTTCACGCCCTATAAAACAGTGCAATTAGCACTATCCACTGGAAAAATTTAAGAAAAAAATTGGAGCCATTTTTGAGAAAATATCGTTTAAGCGTTCCTGAAAATGCAAAATTTTGAGTTCATTTTCATAGAAACCTATTGAGTTTTCGAGAAAATATATAAAACATTAAATGAACATGTACTCATTAATACAATAATCTAAAGAAGTCGCCTCTAATGAATTATATGAACTATAACCAACGTAAAAGAAAATTTGAAAAATACATTACTATATTATTTGAAGATACAAAAGAATTGAACACAATGCCGTTTATGTCATCGTATAAGGTTCCTTTGGCACTAACTTCCGAAACATTTAAAGAAAAAGGAATTTTTAAAATCTCGTTTCATATTTTTTAAACTATTAAATGTTGCACGCACTATAGCACGATAACTACTAAAATTTTCAAAAAAAATTTACATGATCATAATGAACTATTTATGGACAACAAATTTTATTTGAAAGAAAAATCTCTCAATTTTATAGTTATAGGAAAACGCCGAAAAAGTTCAAACCTTTGCAATTTTCGAAAATTCAGAGTTAACCGTGAAAATCGGACCTAAGCCACCTTCATAAGTGTATTTTACTCCATTCTTTCAAGAAATTTAAAGAAAAAAATTGGTGTCGTTTTTAAGTAAATTTTGAAAATGTCCGGGGGGCTTCACGTAAAGAACCCCCAAATTCTAAAGAATGTGTTTCAAAATTTCAAAGTTTCAACTAGAGTCAGATAGACAGGGGTTTCTTCAATTTGGAAAAGATCGTACGTGTGGTTTAGGCGCTAGCAGTGTTCGCAGACGGATGGACGGACGTTTTGGTAAAAATCACTTTTTCGATATCAGGGGATCCCAAAAAGTGTATTTTCGTTCCGTATTTCCCCCCGAACGTATGTATACCATAAAGTCAAAATGTATTTTTCTTGGAGTAATAATCTATGAAAATTAATGGATAAATATATGTAATGTATTTTACGTAATTAAACGATTTTTTGAATTAAATTCCATCTATTTCCCCATTCTAAAAAACAAATTATAAAAATTTAGCCAATGTAAAAACCCACATATAAAATCAAGGTTTCCTTGGAAATAAGTTTCACTTCTACCGCGCGTGATACTGACGCATCTTTTTTTGACGATACATTTCGCCACGTGACTCTCACGGTAGTTGCAGGACCAGGGACGGTGATAGTGTTGGCACACGATCAAATTGCTGTAATAAATCTCATTATTGCATGTTCTCGCTGTACAATAGAATCCTTCAAGATAAATACTAGGACTTTAGAGTGTGTTTAGTTTCTCATGACGTAACCAATCTGTGAAGCAAAAAACATCTATTTGATTTAGAACGCACAATAATGTTACGTAGATGAATTCAGTTTTATTGAAGGAGATTGAGCATTATTCGAAATTCATTTCGTGTACCTACACGGATATATTTCTGAAGAATCTGACTAAAGTGCCTAATTACGTATCTTATCTTTACCCCGAGTGCGTGGTCAAAGGAAGTATTGTGTGTCAAGGGACCAGGAAGCTGGGACGGCAGGTGGAGAGAAATGAATAATGGGAGAGGTAATACAAGGAATACGTTTAGGGGATAAGATAATTGGGTCCGAAGGGGATCCGGAAGATGGCTTTCTTTGATTGATTGATTTTTTCATGTTTCCGGGCGCGTCAACGGCTTTGCTCATTAGTCCTGTAAATGTAGTGCATGTTATTCTCTTTCGGGAGATTAGGTGCTGGAAGGCGCCGTCAGCTAGTAGGATTTCCCCCTAACCAGGATTCTCCCACCAGCGGGGCACCGCCCCAGCCGGGACAAGCTCTAAGCTCCCGACCGGTCTCCCGGAATATGTGGTAGTGTAGTGCATGTTAGTGTGTGTGTAAGGGGAGAGGATAGGATAAGGAAGAGGAAGGATAGATCGCGCGCGGTCCGTGGCCCGTTTGTTAGGGTCCTGCTCCGGCATTCGCCTGGTGTTGATCGGAGAAACCGCGGAAAACTACCGATCAGAGCAACCGGCCGCTAGAATTTTCCAGAGAGCGATTGAATTCGACCTAGCTGAAAAGCTAGTGTCGAAAATCCTGCCGCCGTCAGAACTCGAACCCAGGATCTCCCCGTCAGAGGCGCCGCAGTGGCATCAGTTGATGCACTGAGCTACCGCTCCCGGTACGGCAACCGGAGATCAGACACTTGAAACTGAAATAACCACGAACATATGAGTAAAACATCCATGCCAATGCGATGTTTCGAATCCGCGCCCTCTGTTTGTAAGCGAAAACCTCACCCCATTAGGAATCGAACCTAGGACCTCCTAGTCAGATGCGCTGCAGTGACATCAGTTGCACTGAGCTGCTACGGAGGATGGAAGATAACCAGGTGAGTGTGAGGACGGGTCTCGCGCAACTCGCTGCCGAGATTGTGATGGAACGAATTTTGCAAGCTCGCTACCGAGTGCATGTTTTCTGGCAAGGTTTACGTGAAGTCCATGCCAGGTGAAGTGTTTTTTCTGAAAGTTTAGGTAAAATAGTTTAATATTCGCGTGTCTCGGGTGCAATTTCAATTGGTTGTTTGTGTCTAAATTATTTTCAGTCTTTGATTGTTGTACCAGAAGAACAGAGTCGAGAATATAATGTTCGTGTTTGGATGTGTGTGAGTGTGTGTGTGAGTGTGTGTATGTGTGTATGTGTGTGTATGTGTAAAACGTCATTCGAATTATACGTTAAGTTATTATATGTAATATTCCTCCCCAAAGCTTAAACTCAGATATATAGTCAACAAATCATAGTGTAAAACGCGGTATATAATTTCCAAATAAATTATTTATCTTGTAAAAATCATATTCAAATACTCATAAACCGTGAATACATGATTATCTCACAGATTGAAGTTATTATGATCAAAAGAATCTTAGAGTGCACTCTTTCTTTTCATCAGGTCGGAGTTAAGTTCAGGGCTGTATACATGAACATGACATGTCAAAGAGGGCCTTCAAACATCAATTGAGACATTGCAATGAAAATGAAACACGATTCACCCTCCTGCGTAAGAAAAAGTTTGAGATGCCTTTTTATATTTGCTTCATTTATGTGCATGAGAGCTGAGGTTTATTTCCATGGCAGGTCAGCATCCAGTGCTGACTGCCAACAGCGAAGTGAAGGAGGGCGCTTTCGATGCACAGGTGTCGAAGGAAAAAAATCCGTAGAAACAGCAGCTGTAAAAGCGCTCGTAAAGCAGGCTATACCGTGATCCTCACGAAGCGATCTAAGCTATCTTTAAAGCCAAAGAATACGAGCAAAATTTAATTCGCTAGTTCGCTTCCGTGCTAAAATAAAAATATTTGTCGTCCACGGCCGCAGAAGAAACAAATGTTTGACAAATAAAAAATCTGAATAATAAAGTACCGTTTAAGAAAAACGCTGCAATAACTATTAATCATTCTACATCGAATCTGGTGAGTCTATAAAATGTATGAACCTGGGCACAAATTAAGTTCGTTCAGAAAGCAGATCTTCTTTAGAATTGATTTCAATGCGCGGGGGAACGCGAACAAAAGAGGTTGTTTTATCTGTTACGTTTTCGTATCAACGTTCCCGGAACCATTTACGGGCGACGAAAGTGGGGTAATACTCTGTTGACTTTTATCCCTTCGGCCAGGGGCTCGGTGGCATTAGATCCCGGGGTTCCCAGACGGTCACGCGGAGACTTGAATTGCTTCCCCTCCGTGTCTTCACGGAACTTAGTTAAGCAATTCGGCTAACAACAAAGGAGGTAGTAAAAAAGTTTCAAATGGCTTTGTCCCTTAGTCATATTCTGCTACGCGTTGATAAAAATACGGGAAAAAAGGATGAGCTTATGAAACTTCAAATGACGTGACGGACAGAATTGAAGACGGACGTCAATAAGAAACTCACAGCAGTTCAGGACCAATAGAGTTGAAATACGCAAGAAAATTGGGAAATGTCCAGACATTAAAAAACGTACAAAAATGTTTTTTCTGTAAAAAACGAGAGGGATGCTTCACGAAACTATGGAAATCGATCGAAAGGTTCAAAAATACAAATTATTACTTTTGAAAATTAAAATTACTTTAATTGAAGAACCATAAGTTTTATATTCGACCCACGTAGAGACTGTATAAAGCTACATAAACACTATTGTAATACGTTAAGATAAAGTATTGTATTGTAAAATATTGTATTGAACGAATAATTCAATGCAGTAACATTGGTTTTTTCTGAAAACAATATTGATCTACTAAGGAAAAAAGTATCGTTAAAAATAAAGGGTCCGCATGGTGTGCTAATCGAAATTCATCGTAAACATATCTTAGAGCAGTCTGCTATTGCTTTCTTAAAAGAATAACACGTACAACCTTTGTATCATCATTTCTATTAATTTTATCAAAGAACATGTAGTAGTAAATCTTGTATAACGAAGTGACAAACGCAATAAATAGGATGTAACACCCTTCTTTGATCTGTAGTACATTGTATACAGAATTAATACGAGAAGCTAAAACGTTGAACTAGATTTTATATGTAATGTGTGTTACAATATATTAAAATACGTAAAATAAATATATAGAAATAGGGTGCAGATGAACCCGCAACATGCTGCTTTATTGATTAGTGGCCGGAGTTGGAATAATTTATTTCTTGCTTGTTTAATTGTGATATCTATGTGGGTTTTCCAGGTTAGTATTGTGTCCAGATGAATTTCTAAGTATTTTATGGTTTGTGATGGTGGGGTTCAGGTGATGGGGGAGTTGTTTATTACTAGCGGAGTGGGAGTCCGTCTCTCTGTCCATCTGTCTATCCGTCTGTCCGTCCGTCCATCCGTCCGTCCGTCTGTCTATCCGTCCGTCCATCCGACTGTCTATCCGTCCGTCCATCCGACTGTCTGTCCGTCCGTCCGTCCTGTTCCGCCTTCTCCGTCTGTCTGTCCGTCCGTCCGTCCGTCTATCCGTCCGTCCGCCATCCGTCTGTCTGTCCGTCCGTCCATCTATCCGTCCGTTCGCCTCTCCGTCTGTCCGTCCGTCCGTCTATCCGTCTGTCCATCCATCCGTCTGTCCATCCATCCGTCTGTCCATCCATCCGTCTGTCTGTCCGTCCGTCCGTCCATCTATCCGTCCGTTCGCCTCTCCGCCTGTCCGTCCGTCTGTGGCTCCATTTCTCCGCCCATCTGTCCATCCACCTGACTGTCCATCTAACCGACCGTCTGTGTGTGAATAACACAAGCAGCTAAACCATAAGCAGAATTTTACCAAAACTGATATTCGCCGACCGATTTGGACGATGTCACGTCTCCTTGTATTTGAAACGGTTATTTTAATTTTAAGTTCACGTTAACTTAACGATATTTTCAAACTTTTTTCATAAATATCTCAAAATTTGAAGTGAAACATTTTGTAAAGAAATACGATAGGGTGGCATAGCGTAAGGACAAACGGGGCGTATATCACGAGCGAGCTAAATATCAACCATAAATGCTCAAAACACACTTCCACCTTGTGGTTGCATTTTATTTTATTTTTCTCCCAGCAGATGCATTTCATGAATCATTCATTGCAACATACAGGAGAAAACATTTAATTTGTTAATGAGACGTTTTTCGCCAACGTGGTGAAATAAATTCTCATAATTGTGCGTCAAATAATTATAAAGTGTAATTAAAACACATAAAAAAGATAATCATTATTTAAGACAAAGCTAAATAATTCATTATTTTAAATGTATTTTCTTTGATAATGAATTATAAATAAACCTTTAAATGCAATTTATTAAGACAGAAAGTCCACCAAGATTGCCATTCTGTTAAGAAATGAATTCGTTCTCCAATCTTTCAAATCCTTCAGGTCAAGTTCTGACGCAAACGGATTTTGTTCTCGCCAAGCATTAATCATGATGAGTTAGTAACCAATCCGTGGCTTCGCTAAATGAAATTTCCTAGCATTTTTTGTGACGAATGATCATCTTCGTCTCTCGTAAATCCTCATATATTTATTCTGAGATATCTGTGTAGGTGGTTTGGGAACGCACAAAAGATCAGAAAAGAGTGCCTGCTTCCCTGAAAGTATTTCAATTTTTTTCTTATCTAATGCAATATTCCACAAGTTCATTTATTATAAAAAGTTATGTGACACGTTGAGAAATGCTGAAAGAAATTATCGCAAACATATGATTTAAAACTAAATTGAGACCATCACCTACGCACAAAGCTAATTACTAAAAGTCAGGCACGCAATGTTAGGTAAATGGACAGAAAATTCAGAAGAGCATTTTCGTATAAAAACTCAAAATTAATTAGATGGGATGTATTGTAACTCTTAACTGAGGGGTTGAGGTATCTTCGATTCGTTAAAACTCCGCTGTGACAGTGAGTAAAACGTTGTTCTCCCCAGCGTGTACCCTTCATGTGTGCTCCATTCTATCGTCACCGGTATCGACTCAGCCATGCAATCGACTGTGAAGTGCAACTGGAGCCGCAGCCACTCGCCTCCTTGCCTTGCAAACAGTCGCTCAGCGCGCGGCGCCGAGGGGCCCCGAGGGGGAGGGGGACAGAGTGGGTGGGGGTACGAAAGAGGAGAAAGGGTGGAACAGGAAGAGAAGGATTGGAAGGGGAAAATGGAGGCGAGATGTCGAGGCGCAGCGAACAAGGCGGGAAAAGAAGAAATTGCTTAGAAGCATGGGAAATAAAGTTGAGGTCTTGAGTGCGTGAAAATGAGATGAGTAGTTGAATGGGCGTGGAGGGAGACGAGACCAGGAATCGAGGCGAAAAGGCGGGTAGACTGGGAGCGAGGTGACGAAGCGAGGCTGGAAGGAGGCGTGGCCTAATCCCGTTAGTGTAATGAACGTTTCATTCCGAAGGGAGAGAAGAAGTGAACAAGGAGACGAGGGCAGGTGAAGAGGATGACTGAACAAAGTGCAGAAGGATGATTCAAGCAGATGTGGCAAGGGGGGGGCGGGGAAGGGACACCAAGGAAATATTTATAAACGTCAGCCAGGGACCTGCCAGGCCTAGCAGGCTGCCAGCGTTCGGTTTTCCGATTTTGAACGGCCCCCAGCCAATTCCAGTCGCCCCTTGTCCTCCTAGCAAGCCCCCAAGTGACAGGCCCCTAAGAGCTCTGCTAGCAGAGCTTCATAAATACGACCCTAAGAGACGGGTCGAGGATCCGGCAATTCTGAGAAAGGAATGTGGGGCCGCAAGGCGAAGGAAAACGTGGAGACGTGAAGCGAATCGTCGAAGAGAGTTACATATTAATCGAGTCGGTGGGCGAGGACGGGAAGCGAGGCGAGGAATCGATTAATTAATTGATTCATTCGTGCTTCCGGGCGCATCAACTACTAGCACCACTGATCCCGTTAGTGTAATGAACGTTCCATTCTGAGAGATGGCGCTTCCCCAGACGATGGTGAGGTCCGGCGCCGGTCTATACATCATCTTGCGCGAGTTTTCCACTCCACATATCTCTACCAGCGGGCACCACCCCAGGCGGGTCAAGTCCCAAGTTTCTGACTGGCCTCCCAATACGTGCGAGATGTGTTGAAAATGCTTTCAGAATCGGAAGTGTAACCCTAGGACCTGCCGATCAGAGGCATTGCATTGAATGCCCTGAGCCGCTTCTCCCGGATCGAGATGTGCAGTAATGGAGTGGAAGTAAGGGGAGGGGAACGAGCGAGGGAGAGGCAGGAAAGAGGGCTGGGCTCTTCGCCTGGTGCTTCTAGGCGGCTGTGAGTGGCGCGCATTTGAATCGGGCGCGCGCGCGAGTGGATAGGGCCCGCACCGCGGCCTCCCAGGCGGGGTTGGGCTGGGCGGGGTAGGACCGGGCGGGGTTGGACTGGGCGAGGTTGGAATGGGCGGGGTTGGACTGGCGGGGCAGGACTGGGCGGGGTTGGACTGGGCAGGGTTGGACTGAGCGGGGTTGGACTGGGCGGGGTTGGACTGGGCGGGTTGGTCTGGGCGGGGTTGGACTCGGCGGGGTAGGACTGGGCGGGGTAGGACTGGGCGGGGTAGGACTGGGCGGGGTTGGACTAGGCGGGGTTGGGCTGGGCGGGGTTGGACTGGGCGGGGTTGGACTGGGCGGGGTTGGTCTGGGCGGGGTTGGACTCGGCGGGGTAGGACTGGGCGGGGTTGGACTAGGCGGAGCTGGGCTGGGCGGAGCTGTGCGGGGCTGGGCGGGACTGAGCGGGGCTGGGCGGAGATGGGCGGGGCTGGCCGGGCACGGCGGGAATGGACGGGGAGGGGCGGAGCGGTGCGGGGTGGGGCGTCAGCGCGGTGCGCGCAGCCGGATCTGCGATGTCGGGACCGGACAGCAGCAGCGCCGGAATGAAAGAGCGAGCAGGCGTACAACAGACAGTCGTGAAGTCGTCGTTTAGTACGGATAGTTACGAGGAAGGTTACGAGTTCCGGAGAAGTTACGCTGCTACGATAGTTACGCCCCTGGACTGTGCTATTGGAATTATTGTGACTGCGTTTCGATTTTGGGACATCATCTGATTTTTGGTCTCTTTTGTTGTTGTTGTTGTTGTTTTTTGTGGACTTGCAATTTTTACCTATCTGACAAATGCAGTACGAATGTGGATTGTGGAATTTTTTCACGTTCCTGAACAATAAAACTGTTGTAGTTGGCTCTTTTGGTATCCCCGTTATTTTATAAACCGTACTTCAGCAAGGGCTGGAGCCCTCGAATTCTCCAGACAGTCGAGAAGCGAGGCGATGGGTGAATCAGCTGACAGCGAGCCCGGCCACCGCCCCCGACGACCCCGGCGCGGCGCCGCGAAGCTTAGAGCTTGTCCCGACTAGGGCGGTGCCACGTTGGTGGGAGAGTCCTGGTTAGGGTGAAACCCCATTAGCCGACGGTAGGTCGGCGCCGGATCTCGCCATCCAGCGGGAGAAGATCACCGCCATCTCCCGAGAAAACATGCACTACACTAACGGGACTAATGACCAAAGCAGTTGACGCGCCCGGAAACACGAAAAATCAATCAATCAATCAATCGACGTCCCCGACGCCGCCCCCGACGCCGCCCACGCCGCCGCCCACGCCGCCGCCCACGCCGCCGCCCACGCCGCCGCCCACGCCGCCGCCCACGCCGCCGCCCACGCCGCCGCCCACACCGCCGCCTGGTGCCGCGGGGCCTGCGCTTAATCAGCGGAGTGGCGGGGTCCCGCGGGGGCCGTGGCGGCGCGTGGCGCCGAGCCGGTCAGCCTTCGATCGCTCAGCGCCGTGCAGCCGCTTCAATCGCGCGGTTTCGCGCCCGCGCCGCGCCTCATCGGCGCCCGCCCCCGCACGCGCGCAGCCGGCGCACAGCCTGCGAAACGGCGCCCCTTGCAATCGCTTGCGCAGAACCAACGGCGGCGGGAAGCACATCTGTAATACCTACTGTGGGCGTTGAGGAAAAGTCTTACCTTGATTCATCCATTATCGGTTCATTACCGTTGCGGTGTTCACATTTGTATCTAGTCCCCCAACAGAGATGTTACAGTTGAAAATTTGGGGGGGGGGATCCAAAATTTCAATTTTTATGAGGATTTAATGTTAAAGTGGGGAGTTACATACTAATGATATTTTACAAAAATTAACTTTACTACTGTGTAAAATCACAGAAAAAAATTAAGTCTGTGATTCTATTCCTTCATTGAGAAATCAATCTCTTCAAATCGAACTTGGCTCATTCGCCTTCCATAGTTTTGATTGCCAATATTTCCCGAATAAAAATATAGACGGTTGGTAAATAATATTTGGATTTGTAGGCCAGAGTGTATTGAATCCAATGACTTTTATTCCAAAACGCTTGAACTACAGACAGATCTGTAATTTAGAAAAGAGAAATTGTTTACAAACGCGAAAAATGGAGCACCACGAAATACAAAAATGGCCCCATTTGTAAACCAAGTGCAATAAAATAATCAAAGATGATTTTTAACAGCCAAAACATAAACAGAAAATTTATGTACTCTGTACGTATTTTTTTCAAGATGGTCGAGCGACCACCGCTTAAAGTGGATTGACCACACCACTTAAACCATAAGTCCCTTTGAAAAGCGTCTCTGGGGTTCCTCTCAAGCCATAGAAAATAAAGATTTATGACCAACGGTAGTACTTCATTTTTAATTGTAAATAGTCCCTTAAAATTACCTTTTTAAAGGTGTTTTCAATAGAACTATTTCAGTTGGTGTTTTCAGTAATAGAGTTTCAGTAAAGTAGTAGTAGTAGTAGTAGTATCAGCAAAAAGGTGTTTTCAATAGGTGTATTTTAATAGTACTTCTTTAATGACTTTAAATGTACAAAATGCCACCTTTATAATAATTACAATTTTACTGCCAATAATTGCATAATTTGATACTTAATTATGTATGATTTAGTGTCTTCCAGATATATTTTTTGTTTGTATTTTTGCTTTATTTTTTATAGTTGTTTCTGAAAATATTTAGCTTTTAACTGGTGTTTTTACGTATGTGAATGAATCGGAAATATCGGTTAAAATGATCCCGTAATATTTCATTAACATACCGCCTTTTTCTAATGTTTTATTTTATGTAATCCCCAAATATATAGTATCGTCAACTTTTTATTGCAATACTTGCAAATCATATACTACTACGATTTCCTTGGATTTGCTCCTTACGTTACACAATACTTCACTAAGTCTGTAAGGTGTTTCCTCTCTGCTTCAGAATTTTCCCAACGCTTGCTGTTAGTAAATAAATCTCTTAATTTTCCCAAGAGGCATATTAATAATTACATCCTCAGGAACGTATATAAAGGAAGAACCGCCGTTAATTATCAGCAAAGATTAGCAAGTATCTTGAGTAATGTTTAAGGCTTGAAGCGCTCTTCAAGCCCTCTTCTAGAAAGTGAGTTTAATCGTTCTTGCAGAAAATAGTGGTTCCCGAGATGTTTTGAAGATAAAGGTAAGAATACTTCTAAAATACTGTTCTACTAGTTGTCTCTATTAATAAACATGTATATACAATAGGCTATTAACGTTACATTCTGAAACTACCTTATTTCCGACCAATGGTCATCAAATTATGTTTTTACGATACTTCCAGAGATAATGGGGTCAGCACAATATTAAACGAGCATTCTTTCTCACATCGAAGCAATGAGTACATTAAAGTTCGGAAGGTATTTTGAGATTAGCAAAACCCTAATAATAAAATAATTTTTCGAAAACTTACGATTTTTTTTCTAATATTTCGGAAATATTTTACATGCTATTGATGCCTAGCGAAATTGACTACAGATTACTTTCAATTTTTTAGAACTGAAAACACCGTGTTTCCAAGAGTGAAAATGGAAAAAAAATCTTTAGTGTTATGTATAAAGAAGAAAACTATAATTTTCTTGTCTGCTTGCGTAGAACACAATTTTTTAAATTAAGGTACCTAAAAAACACAAGTTGGGCTGGCATAAGGCAATACATAAAATAAGCCTGGAAACGATTTGGTATCGATCTTATTTGTCCGAGTCCCATGTAATGATCCTTGTGACTAGTAACCAATTGGGTTGAAAGCAATCGTAAAAAATAAATATTTAAAAATATTGTCTCCTATTATCCACTGGATCTGAAAAAATTGAGCAGTGTTGTAAATTAGTATTAGAGAAAAATGAAGCCCTATACAACAGCACATACTTTCTTCTATTGCTTGTAACAGTTATACAGTGTTATAACACTTCAACTTGTATCCTACAAATACTTCAGACATTTCTTGATAATCCCCTTACCCAACAAAGCGCACGAGGTTAAGAAATATTTTTTTAAATGTTTGATAACACAAAAGTTTTAATGAATGAGGCACCTGAGCCATATAATGTGCGTACAAAACGTTTGAAATTTTGAATGCGTACAAAACGTTTGAAGGTAAAATCTGTGGTCATTTGTGTTTTTGTGGAAAATTTGCTCAATTCATTCAAAATTACACAAATTAATTACATGTTGATAAACGTGTTCATGATATGATTTTAAAAATCTGATTTTAAATAATAGATTTTATTAAGAAGAAAGTGAATATTTAACGATGTAGTTGGAGTAAGGTGAAATTTTCCAATTCTTGAGTATTTAGAGTTTTTAATGTTCAGGGATATTTTAATAAGTACAGATTCCCCTATCAGACTGGAATAAAAAATTTAAAGAAGATATTCTTCAGAAAATGATAAGTATGTTCTAGAGAATTTCTGTTTAAAGTACACTCAAAATTGACAGATCCGTTTCAAATTTACTGAGCCTCGGTTTTACCATGATTGAGTGGATTTACTTTGGTAAAACTTCTCAGTCCTGTTTCGGTGCTAGGATTGTTAACAGACGGGCAAAAAGATAGACGTTTCAAAGAAGAAATATCAAGATCTCCAAAACACGCATTTTCGTCAAAATTTCAGCATCGATTATTTTCTCAGTAAAACTTATTGTTATTCTGTGTACAGGATAAACTAAAATTCTCTCGGTTATAGACTTGAAATTCGGACGCAAGTGTAACCTAACGAACGAAAAAAATGAGCGAAAAGTGGTATGAAGCTAAAGGCTGACAAATGGTTACTTGTATAAAACGTGTTTCTAATTGAATATGAAGCAAACGTAGAGCAAAAACTTAAAATGTTAAATCTACACAACTGTAGGAATCGCTTTAAGCGTCTTCTCCAACGCCCTGGCAATAGAATTACCTGCGTCTGCAGAGAGAACACGGGGCAAGCGTAGAAGAATTAAAATGAAAGACAAAATATGAAGTTGCTGTGAATCGCGCCAGTCTTCCGACTTTCCCGAGTCTTGCTGTAATTCCGGAAGCAGGTGCGCTGTAGCAAGGAAGCGAAGGAGCCCGGAGCGTCGCTGCGAGGGGAGGGTGCATTTACATTCGCTGCAGACGCGCGATAAATGCGTGACCTTAATTAAATGTAAAACGCTTGAATATTAATCCGGCGCCTCGTAACGTCGCCATAAATCTCTCGAGACCGTTCAGCAGCCCACGGTTTCGCCCGCCACCTACTGCCCATCCCGCCCTCTTCCGCTACCCGCAGTCCGCTCCCATGTCCACCATCCTTAGCCCAGAGGCCAGCGGGCACGGTCCAGAGCAGAGGCTATAGCCCAGAACGTAGGGCTTGGAATCCAGAGCACAGCATTATTGCCTAGAGAATGACACCCACTGCCCATCCCGGCTCCTTCCGACCCCCCACAGTCCGCTTGCATGCCCACCATCCTTAGCCTAGAGGCCAGCGGGCACGGTTCAGAGCAGAAGTCACAGCCCAGAATTTAGGGCTTACAATCCAGAGCCCAGCATTATTGCCTAGAGAATGACACCACTGCCCATCCCGCCCCTTCCACCCCACAGCGCTCGCATGCCCACCATCCTTAGCCCAGGGCCAGTGGGCACGGATCAGAGCAGAGGCCACAGCCCAGAACGTAGGGCTTGGAATCAAGAGCACAGCATTGTGGCCTAGAGAATTACATCCACTGCCCATCCCGGCCCCTTCCGACCCCCCACAGCCCGCTCGGTTGCCCACCATCCATAGCCCAGAAGCCAGGGGGCACGGATCAGAGCAAAGACCAGAACCTAGATCTTAGGCCTTAGAGGCCAGATCTGTTGCCTAGAGACCAACGCTCAGAAGTCAGAGTCTGGCGGATAGACCCTCTTCAGTTTTTTGAAATGGGTACTAACTCCTTAGATATATCCCACTTGCCCTTCGCTGTCAGCCTACAATTTTTCATCGCCCATGCCTGACTGTTTTGGCACCTGGATAGCATTTCAAAAGATACGGAACTACTAAGCCTGTTGTATGTGCAGTTAACGCAAAAAAACTAAAATGCGATTATGACTTACGTGTGTATAGAAATAAAACATGTCTGCATTACATACAAATTATTCACCCCTATGAGCTGCAATCCAAATATCATAAAGTGGGCGGACTTATTTTAATGATAATCATTAATAAACATTAAATTTAATGAATACGTTTTGTGGAAGATGTTTTTCAAATGGTCAACCGTTCTTTTGGACTGCCTTTGGTTCTCCTTATTTGATTTACCGAACTACAATTGAAGATGTTAAAATGTTACTTGTTGGCTTATGTAGAGCTTGAGGATTTCCAGAAAGAGTTCCTTGTCCTCTGGAACTCTTTTCCTCAACCAGGTATCTCCCACCAGAGAGTACCATCTCATCCATGACGAGTTCTATGCTCCCGGCAGCATTCCCGACATGTACGTTAGTGTATTTTGCATCTGAGTGTGTGTGTGTGTGTGTGTGTGTGTAAGAGGTGAAAATAGGACAAGAAAGAGAAAAGAAAAATCGCGAGCGGTCCGTGGTCGGTTTTGTTAGGGAACTGCTCTGGCATTAGCCTGGTTTTGATCGAAGAAACCTCGGAAAACTACACGATCAGAGCAGCCGGCCGCTAGAATTCTCCTCCAGACACCAGCTGAATTCAATCAATTAACTAATTATTTTTTTCGTGTTTTCGGGCGCGTCAACTGCTTTGGTCATTAGTCCCTTAAGTGTACTGCATGTCTTTTTCTCGGGAGATGGCGGTGATCTTCCCCCGCTGGATGGCGAGATCCGGCTAGTGGGGTTTCCCCCTAACCAGGACTCTCGCACCAGCGGGGCACCGCCCCAGCCGGGACAAGCTTTAAGCTCCCGACAGGTCTCCCGGAATATGAGGTAGTGTAGTGCATGTTAGTATAAGTGTGAATGTAATGGGAGAGGATAGGACAAGGAAGAGGAAGGACAGATCGCGCGCGGTCCGTGGTCCTTTTGTTACGGCACTGCTCCAACATTCGCCTGGTGTTGATCGAAGAAGCCACGGAAAACTACCGATCAGAGCTGCCCGCAATTTCGATCAAGCTGTGTAGAACCTTCCCTTGTAAGAGGAAAGGGATAAGGGTCGGAGAGGAAGCATCTGTTGGAAATCGGGCCACTCATCCTGGTCGTATCCTGTGGCTGGTAGTCGAGGAATAGAGCAGGCAAGATGCAAAGCGGGGGTGGTAGGAGGGACAGACGGTCGGGGAGGGAAGGGCTGAGGAAGGGGAGAACGGCTTCGAGGCAGCCCTTCCGGTCTGTTGACGCGGCAGCCGCAACACGCTCCGACTCCGCTTGACGAGGGCCTTTAGAGCTCTCGAGACCCGAGGGGATGTTCCAAGAGATGAGGATATTCGCATTCCACTGGATAATGAAATGATACGGCTATGAAATATAGAGTTTACGTTGAGTAATTGTATAATCTGCACGTGTCTGGTCACCACGGTTAAACTCTTTCCGTCCACCATTCGGGTCAGGTGAAGCGTCAATAGACACAATCTACGAGAACTCTCGATTGATTGATTGATTGATTGATTTCTTCGTCTTTCCGGGCGCGTCAACTGCTATGGTCATTAGTCCCGTGAGTGTAGTGCATGTTTTTTGGGAATGGCGGAAATCTTTCCCGCTGGATGGCAAGATCCGGCGCCACCTACCGTCGGCTAGTGGGGTTTCCCCCTAACCAGGACTATCCCACCACCGGGACAAGCTCTAAGCTCCCGATCGGTCTCCCGGAATATGGGTTAGTGTTAGTGTGTGTGTGTGTAAGGGAAGAGGATAGGACAAGGAAGAAGAAGGACAGATCGTGCGCGGTCCGTGGCCCGTTTGTAAGGGTACTGCTCCGGCATTTGCCTGGTGTTGATCGGAGAAACCACGGAAAACTACCGATCAGAGAAGCCGGCCGCTAGAATTCTCCTCCAGACAGTGACTGAATTCGACCTAGGGGAAAAGCTAGTGTCGAAAATCCTGCCGCCGTCAGGGCTCGAACTTAGGACCTCCCGGTCAGAGGCGCTGCAGTGACATCAGTTGATGTTGCCGCTCCCGATAGAACTCTCGACATTCACGGGCTTGGGGCGGGGGGGAGGGGAAGGCACATCTTAATCATTTACGAAATACGTATCATAATAAACATTAAATACGAGATGGGGGAATTATCAGTCGAGTTTGTTAAGTCGAATTTGATAATCAATTGAATAAAATGATGCCATGATGTGATGATCGTACGCTTGATCCACTTTGTAAAAACTCCATCAGATACCGTATGGCACATCATATGGTGGCATACCGTATGGTGATAGTAGATGGAATACCGTATGGTAGTTAACAGGTGGCCGCGGATTATTTGTAATAATGGTGACATAAGTGCTTACATTACAAAACTGATTATTATTGTTAATAAATGGTCTGGATGATTACAACAAGTGCTTCGAAATAACTCTCATATGATCTCAGTTTCCTAAAGTTTGACTTGAGTCTATTGAAGTGGATAAAATTTGTTTCGGTGGAGTTTAAGTCGCGTGTCAACACATCATTCGATTCTTCATGACAAGGTCAATTCACTCCCACTATTTTCGTCGAATCGTTTTTTTTAAACGAAATAAGTCTATAAAAATGTTTTATAGGGTTTTCAATGAATCTAAAATGATGAAATGCTCTGAATTACATCACTGCCTTGTGGGCGAAATGGGGGATGATTCATTACGGGCTTAAGTTGAACAAACCGTGTAAACAGTCTAGAATGATTATGGCTGTTCTGGTGACGCCACGTCGAAGGCAGTGTTGCCAACGTTTCGACCATATTTTCGTGGTCTTCCTCAGGGCTGGTCTGTGCTTGCTAAAACATTATATTTTTTTTTGCAAAACACGGTTTTAACAGTAAATATGCTGTTTGAAATTAGTAAAACTTTTCTTGCTACGAAAAGTTGAGGGTAACATCGGGAATGTGCACAGTTTGGCACCATGTGGTTATGTGGATGCAACATGAGTTTTTTTTCATGCCCTTCCCTGTTCAAATTTTTCAGTAACGTTTGTCCCGTTTTTCGACCGTATGCTTTAATTAATGAACATACAAAGTAAACATTTGTACTCGTTAGTAATACATACCGAAATATTTGTTTAATCATTTGAATTGGTGTTAAAATGTGTTTATCCTTCTATAATAGCTTGTAATTTTCTCATACGTGTATGTTCGTACGGCATTAACATTCCAACTGGCTGCGATCGATCATTGGTAGCACTGCCTGTGACACCACAGTGACGCTGATAGGAAGATCTTACGGTTCGAGTCCCCATGGTGGCCGATTTTCGACACTAGCTACGTCAGATCCAACCACTGTGTGGTGAAGAATTCTAGCAGATAGATGATATGATCGGAAAGTTTGTATTTCTTACTAGCAATACCGGACAAATTTCGGATCAGTATCTCAACTAACAGGCCATGGTCATTCCTTACCCTTATCCACTTGTCTCCCCTTACTTACAAAAACATACACTTACATATACTACGCTACCACACCAGTCGAGAGACCACACCAGTCGAAGTGTAGGTTGGCGCATGATCTCGCAAGCTGTGGGTGAACACCGTCACCTTTCTGGACATAACATACACTTCACGAACGGGATAGCCATAGTTGACGCACTTAGAAACACAACTCATCCATCAATCAAACCAGAAGCGGTGGCTCAGTGCATCAACTGATGTCACTGCTTTGCCTCTGACCGAGAGGTTCTAGGTTCGAGTCCCGACGGCGGCAGGATTTCTAACACTTGCTTTTCAGCTGGGTCGAATTCAGTCGCTGCCTGGAGAAGAATTCTATCGGTAGTTTTCCGTGGATTCTCCGATCAACACCAGGCGAATGCCGGAGCAGTACCCTAACAAACAGACCACGTACTGCGCGCGATCTTTCTTTCCTCTTCCTTATCCTATCCTCTCCCCCTACACACACACTTTCGCTAACATGCACTACACTACCACACATGCCGGGAGACCGATTGGGAACTTAGAAATTGTCCCGGCTGGAGCGGTGCCCCGACTGGTGGGAGATCCCTGTTTGAGGAAAACCCCGCTAGTCGACGGTAGGTCGGCGCCGAATCTCGTCTTCCAGTAAGGGAAGTTCACCGTCACCTCTCGATGAAGAAACATGCACTACACTTACAAGACTAATGACCTCCGTAGTTGCCGCGCCCGCAATCATTAACAATCAATCAATCACTGAATTAACATTCCTTCCCAGGAGTTTCCTAAAACATCCTCATGCTGTTGTCGGTAAGAAGGCAGTGGCAGACCGTGCAAGGTAGAAAGAGCCTCGGAGTGTGCAGAATCTTCTCGCCCAGAGGGATCTCAACGCCGCAGCATCAGGGCTCCACTCGGGGCCTCGTCCAAGTTGCGAGCACGGAGGGCCAGATGCCGATCACGTAGCGCAGAAGGAGACGTGCGGCGGCGGAGGAAGATGCGGAGACGCGGAGAGGCATTCAAAGTGACGACCACGAGGCGCCTAATTAGTTAGTGGGAATCCCGTTCAATTGATTGATTAGTGATTCTAGGCGCGTCAACTGCAAAGGACATTAGTCCTGTAAGTTTGGTGCGAGTGAATCGCGGGATGTGGTGGGGATTTCTCCCGCCGGAAGGCGCGATCCGGCGCCGATGGCTTACACGTCGTTTGGAAAGGGATTTCCCCTTTCATATATCTCCCAAACACAGACGAGAATAGGTTAAATAATTGCTGGTTTATTTTCTAAGTTCCACTACCGAAACAACTTTATTTACACAATTAAATTAACTTAAAAAGATCCCACTACTCGGAGTAATGTGTCGCTGCGGCTACCACACCACTACGTTCGAATATCGCTTACATTCGATGGCGTGAAGCGCCGCATCCTACTTACGGACTTGTCCTTATGTCTCCCTGTCCTTACGTCAAACACAATGCCGGCTCTATCCGCCACGCTCGCGACCCGCACCCAACCAGGCATTCGCCGACCGGCTCCCCGGCCAGATGCGCACTCCTCAAAGGCTCGAAGCGAAAGAGATCGGAGCGTCGTCGTGCCCGGCGCAGGTACCCCGCACCCCTTCCACGCCGCCTCCTGGATTTTCCTCCAACGTCACATCCGCTCTCTCTATAACAAAGGCTAGCATGTGGACGCCTAAACGTTTCGCCTACATCATGCAGCCGCTCGGTGAAATGTGTTTGTATTCACGACGCTACACGCCCAAGCCGAGACAAACTCTAAGCTCACCACTGATCTCCCGGCATGTGTGATAGTGTAGGTCATGAGAGTGGGTGTATAAGTAAGGAGTGAGGATAGGACACGAATGGGGAAGGAAATATCGCTGGTTTGTTAGTGAACTACTGCGGTATTCGCCTGGAGTTGATTGGAGAAACCAGGGAAAACTACCGATCAATCTGCCGGCCGCTAGAATTTTCCTTCACACAGCGGCTGGACTCGACCTAGCTATCTATCTAACTAATGTTGAAAATCCTGCCACCGTCGGGACCGTAATCATAGAATCTCCTTGTCAGAGGCACTGTAGTAATATTAATAGGTGCCTTGAGCCACCTTAGATGGTGAATACCATACCAACAGTCGTTGGGTGTATGAAACCTAGAGATCTTTCTCAGGCGTAACAATTTTGTAGCGGCTATTTTTCAGTGTTACTCTAAAGTGGATTACTTAGGTCACAAACTTTCTAGCAAATTTGTTAACAATTAAATTTTAAGCAGCGGAAACCTTTTAGAAGCCACAAAAAATATGGGTTATGGCTTAGATTATATTTCCCTTTTCAGAGAAATACTACTGAGGTTCTTTATTCATTCCTAACAATAAAGACACGTAAAAGGAGATGTGCATCTGCCACCCTGATTGCTCCCACTTCGACTTTGCATAGAAAGTGTCTATTTTGTTATTCATACCTACTTTATATGTTCATAGAACTATTCCTTTTAAAAAATAAGTAGCTACATATGCTGATCTGTTATTTCCTCCTGAACTGACATGTATACAATTCACTATAGGCTCATTTCTGAGGATAAAGCAGTTCGAGACAGTTATAAATAATCTTCAGAGTGTTAACTGAAATTAAAGTGAAAATAATCTATGTCTTTGAATAACGTTTTACTGTAACTAATCTTGAAGTTTCGCTTTGGTTAGATGCTTCCGAAGCACCGAATACACATCGACACCAATTTCCCGAAACCTAACAGTAATTTCTGCATCCCGCACACGCGGGAAAGTAATACCCGTGGAACAATGCGCATTGTCACGGAGCTTACACCTCGCAGGCAATTCAGCAGATCCGGACGCAGCGGCGCGGGCGACTAAGCGTCGAAAACGACGCCTCAACCGCCGCGTTCTGGCCACGGTCGGCGCCGGAGGCGCGCCGAGCGTATTCGGACGCGAATTAACGCGGTTGTCAAGTCGCGGAATAATATGTCGTCGCCCCGCTACCCCCGCCCCGCCACCGCCACCGCCACCCCGCCACCGCCACCCCACCACCGCCGACCCGCCACCGCCGACCCGCCACCGCCGACCCGCCACCGCCGACCCGCCACCGCCACCGCCACCGCCGCCCGCCACCGCCACCGCCGCCCCGCCACCGCCACCGACGCCCCGCCACCGACGCCCCGCTACCGCCACCGCCGCTCCGCCACCGCCCCCCGCCACCGCCGTCCCGCCACCACCGCCCCGCCACCACCACCGCCGCCCCGCCACCGCCGACCAGCCACCGCCAACCTGCCACCGCCGACCCGCCACCGCTGACCCGCCACCGCTGACCCGCCACCGCCGCCGCAGCCCTGTCATCCCACTGCCGCAACGCCGTTGCCGCCGCTGTCGGAGATGGCGTGGCGGGGAGGTGCGTGTGTGGCGGGGGGGAGTGGCGGGGCCTGACTGACTGATGGTTCACGGCGGGGCGGGGCGGGACGTGGTGGGGGGTTTTGCTTGGCGGGTCCGACGGGGGTGGCGGGGCAGGCGGGGCGGTGTCTGTGATGAGGGGGGACGGGGCATGGAAGGGCCGGGGTTGTCAAGGCGGGCTCGGGGCGGGGCTGGGCGCGGCATGGCGCGAGCGGAGGCGGTAAGCGGCTTAGCGTCGCGACGTGCATGCCCCCACCCCCACCCCTCACCCCTTTCCATCCCCCACAGGACGCGGATCGGCGCGTTCTTTACTCCGCTCGGATTGCCTTCGACAACTCCGCGCTCTTCCGAGGGCCCGGTGTATTATTTATTGCTGGCGAACGTTGCTTCCAGGTACCTTCGTTGTTTGGAGATACGAATCCCTAACTTACGTTTTCTCGATCGGAAGGTTCTACCATCGACTCCGTTGATGGTGGATTTTTGTTATCTGCTTTACGGATGCGACAGGCGATCTAAGTTTACATATAAGACCTGATTTACACACTTTCTTATGACAAACAATTGCAATTTTAATGAGCGTGTAAATTGCACATGCTCACTAACACTGGAATCGTTTGTCAAAAGGAAAAGTGTAATGGCTAAGGATTCTAGAGGCCGGTGGTTCTGTTCGTTTGCTTCTGAAGTGCATTGATGTTGCGATGCAGTTCAGGTTGATGTTAGAGAAGTACTCTAAGCTCACCCAGACGTTGAAGATAGGCGATGAGCTGATCACAAACCATTAAATAGCTCTCTACCCCTCCTTCTCTTGTCTAGGACGATGGAGAATCGTAAAAATTTACAAGACGAATTAATCTAGGTCGTATAATGCCTGGTTGAGGCTTAATGTGGTCAGCTGCTCTCATGGAATGGGACTGTAGTTTTCTTCGGACATTTGCCGAACAGTGCCGGATCAGTACGTTTGAGAACGGGCTACAGAAGCTCTGGACATTTTCCTCCTCATCCTGCACCCACTCCCATCCATGAGGCCAGGCGACGATGCACCCCTTCGCCCGCTTTCCCGAAATGACGTCCAGTCTCGGCATTTGTCACTTCGCCGCTCGCACAGTTTCTGATAACCGCGACTCTCAGAATAAACTGCTTTATTATTTGTTCCTGACAAAAGTTACTATCGAGTGTTAACGTTAAGCTGTGAAAAGTTGAGAAACCGTTTCTGATGTTTCCATGGTGAAGGGGTTCAAGTCGATTTTTTTCGACTTGTATTATATTTCTGAAATGGAGCATTATGAATGAGAATTCTAAAGCCACTCTGCTCTGATTGGTCGTTTTCGTAGTTTCCTCTAACCATTGCCATGGGATTTCTGGAGGAGTACTTTAAAAATGATTGTTTCTGTCACCAGTTCAGGGGACCCCAGTAGGGCTTCGAATTTCGCCGTGACACGGCCCAACACTCGTGGCTTATTGAGGAAGGACATGTCCCGGTACAATGTGAGTGGTGCCTTCGTCTGCAGAACAAACCTGCAAAGTTGGCAGCTCCTAGCTGACGGAAGTTGAGAATTCCAGGCTCTATTGGCGAGAGTGAGGTCGCGCTCTAGCGCGCTCATGGAAATCAGCCTCACGACGCATTAGTGCAACCCGAAGAACGGTGACCGGCAAAGGTGGCTCAGGGCATCAGCTGATGCCAATTCAGTACCTTTGACTAGGAGGTCATAGATTAGAGTACCGACGGCGGCAGGATTTTCCATACTAGTTGGATAGCTAAACTGGGTTCACCCGCTGTTGGCGGTAGAATTCTACGGCCGCTGCCTTGATCGGTAGTTTTCGGGTTTTTCCAGTCAACACCTGCAAATGCCAGAGCAGTACCCTAACAAACGGGCCACGGAACGCGCGCTAAGTTTCTTCCTTATTCTTGTCACTCTCTCTTCCATTAAACAAGCGCACTGACATGCACTGCACTACCACGCCTGCGGGGGGACGAGCCTGAAGCTGAGAACTGGTCCCGACAGGGGCGACAATGCCAGAGGGGGAAACTTTGGAACCCGACGTAGAGGTCGGTGTCGCAGGGGAGAAATTACTGCCACATCATCTTCTATTCATCCACCACCACTTCATCCACTACTCATCTCAGAAATCACGCAAAACACCAATTAGAGTAGTTAGGCATCAGAATTCTCCACACATCTGTGAAATTCAACCTTTCTAGCTATGGTCCGATTAAAATAAGTTGGTGATTGACAGTTGTTCTTCTGAAACTATTGCTTCACAGAATATAAGTAGATGATTTGGTGACTTTATAAGTATTTACCTCAAGTGTTTATTTCCATGTTCCGGGAACCCGTGCTCAGCGGTACTCAACCTGACAACGACGCTCACTGTCAACTGTCAATCCCCAACCTCTTTTATCCGGACTATAATGTTGACAATCCGCCATCGTCGGACCTCGAACCGAAGGATCTCCCAGGTCAGAGAGACAACATAGTAGTTGGCCTGAGATGTCTCAATTTCAACGCGAGATAGCTGTAGCGTCGTGAGCTTACGTGCTGAAACTTAATTGAATGCAATTGATCTGAGCGCCGCCCTCGGGGTTGCGACGGCCACCGAAGCCCTCGGCGCCACGTGCGCGCAGTTACCCGCTAACGACGACGCGACGCCCGTTATCGCTAAAGGCGCTTACCGGAAGCTCGTGAAAATTACGCAGAGATCGATCATGAATTATAATTCCTTAAAGGCGACAACCTCGCGCGAGGAATTTCCTCCGAAAATTTTAATGCGCGATTAAGATGCAAATGATGATACAGGATGACAATATTGCGTTTTATTGACATTTTAAATATCACGTGCAAGTTAAACTATACAATAGTTCTATCCAATTCTCTCTGTAAACAAATCAAACTTGTGAAAAGCAGAGAGTGTTCTCAATAAATTGTACTGAAGTTGAAAATTCCTCTTTTTAGGGCCAGTGAGACTTCGAAGACACCTATGAAAATATTATTCCCAACCTAAGAGTTGTGATAAAGGACCAATAACCAGACCTAACAAGTGAAGACACAGGTTGAGGCTCTATTGTCTTGTCATTCTGTTCGAGATGGAGCTGGTGTGGTAAGTACCACCGTTTTAAACCCCGATGATTTTGTATTGAAAAGACTGTATTTCTTCAGTACTTATTTGGGAAGACCTCAAGAGGGATGGAGTGAAATTTATTTAAAAAACTTATCCATGATAAAACGTATTCTTAAGAACAAAGATATTGAATCTGTTTAGTTGTTTTCTAATACAAATTTTAATGCACAGCCGTGACCGCCTCTAGAACTTTGAACGCCTGACTTTGAACCCTGAACGCCTCTTTCCACAACCCCCAACCGGCGTTCTAGTGACACCGTGTACGACTGTCTAGGGCAGGGCTGGCAAACTTCGTACTCTCTAAGGGTCTCTTGTTTGTTTTAAACGAAGGACAGGGCCGCACAACTAATTCTAAGAAATGCGCATACGTCAATAAACAAAATGTATAAGAATCAGTAGAAGTTATGCGAAATGCTGTCACATACATTTTAATGTGAAGTTCAATAATCAAATGAAGTAAGGATAATAATAAACATATCTTTTAGTTTCTTTTTATTTATGTTATTCATACAAAAAACAAGTTATTACTACTAGTCCTATGCCTACAAAACTATCAAGATATTAAAAGAAAAAACACACAAATAATACATTTCGTACCTACTGCTACAACTAGCAGTACATCTCTGCCTCCAGTTTCATATTCTCGACTGTCGATACGATGTGTCCTAAGACTTATACATTGCTTTGTCTCCTAAACAGATTTACGAAAAAATCTACAAATTTGAAGAATAAAATAGGAACCTAATTTTTTTAGTTTGTTCTGGCCCGCACAAAACGTCGCGAGTCTCAAGCGGCATCCGGGCCGCCAGTTGGCCACCTCTGATCTAGGACATCCACCTTGAGCTGATTCACTCAACTGGCGCGCCTGCTGACCCTTGTGGAGTCGTACGGTCGGAGCCCAAAGATCCTCCCCGTCACTGTCTAAATGGCTAAACTGAGGTAATCCGTTGAGCAGTGAATTGGTAAGGGAGGATGAATGAACGGCAACCGGATTGATTGATTGATTGATTGAATTTTTCGTGTTTCCGGGCGCGTCAACTGCTTTGATCATTAGTTCCGTTAGTGTAGTGCATGTTTTTCTCGGGAGATGGCGGTGATCTTCCCCTGCTGCATGGCAAGATCCGGCGCCGACCTACCGTCGGCACCAATACGGCACCGCCCCAGCCGGGACAAGTTCTAAACTCCCGACCGGTCTCCCGGAATATGTGGTAGTGTAGTGCATGTTAGTGTATGTGTGTGTGTGTAAGGGGAGATGATAGGACAAGGAAGGGGAAGGACAGATCGCGCGCGGTCCGTGGCCCGTTTGTTAGGGTACTGCTCTGGCATTCGCCTGGTGTTGATCGGAGAAACTACGGAAAACTACTGATCAGAGCAGCCGGCCGCTAGAATTTTCCTCCAGACAGCGATTGAATTCGACCTAGTTGGAAAGCTGGTGTCGAAAATCCTGCCGCCGTCAGGACTCGAACCCAGGACCTCCCGGTCAGAGGAGCTGCATTGACATCAGTTGATGCACTAAGCTACCGTTCCCGGTACGGCAACCGGAGATCAGACACTTGAAACTGAAATATTCACGAACACATAAGTAAAACATCCATGCCAAAGAGATGTTTCGAATCCGCGCCCTGAGTTTGTAAGCGAAAACCTCATCCCATTACGCTACACAGGGTCATATTATCAGCTCAGCGCCGCGAGTCGCTGCCGCCTTCTTAATGTTTTATTTCTTAGACAAACCACGTGACATTTATTCCTTACTCTTTGGACTTGCAGTGACTCTTCGCAATTATAGTCATTTTTAATATTAGCTGAAGTATGAAAAGAGAGAATTTATAAAAAAGTAGAAATAGGAGGATGGAAAAAATAGGAGGAGAAGGAGGAGATGAAATAGGATGGGATCAGGATGAGGAGAGGTAAAAGGAGGAGAAAAAGGAGAAAAAAGAGAGAGGGAAAGAAAGCACAAAAAAGAAAGAGGAAGGAAGAGAAGAAATAGAAGGACAAGAAAGATAAGACGATAAAAAGTAAAGAGGAGTAGAAGTACAAAAATGAGAGTTTGACCAATACGACGCGTTTTGTAGTCAGTAACGGAGAATGAATTCTTCGTAATCTTACTTCTCGCTTTTAACGCCCTCGTACTCCGCGGTCCAGACGAGTGAAGGTAATAAAACATCGTTGGGCGGTTAGATCTGGCCTCGCAAGAGACAGTGACAGAACGCACTGTTCGTACGAATGTAGCGGTGGCACGGAACGTCGACTCAACTGGATTTGTGCCTCGCTAAACTCCGCCATCTAGTTAAGATGGATAAGAAACCCACCCAAGGGAGCCTCAAAGCCCACCGCAAATCCCCTCGCTTATGACGTCGCCCTCCCACTGCACACGTGGTTCGCGGCCTCCGCCGCCGCCGGCCCCGCCGCCCCCGCCGCCGGCCCCGCCGCCCCGCCGCCCCGCCCCGGCCGACCCGCCCCGCCGACCCGCCCCCGCCCACCCGCCCCCGACGACCCGCCCCGACGACCCGCCCCCAACGACCCGCCCCGACGACCCGCTCCCGCCGACCCGCCCCGCCGACCTGCCCCCGCCGACCCGCCCCCGCCGACCCGCCCCGCCGACCCGCCCCGGCCGCTCCGCCACCGCCGACCCGCCCCGCCGACCTGCCCCGCCGACCCGCTCCCGCAGTTCCGCCCCGACGACCCGCCCCACCGACCCACCCCGCCGATCCGCCCCCGCCGACCCGCCCCCGCCGCCCCGCCCCCGCCGACCCGCCCCCGCCGCCCGCCCCCGGCCGCTCCGCCCCGCCGACCCGCCCCCGCCGACCTGCCCCCGCCGACCCGCCCCCGCAGACCCGCCCCCGCCGACCCGCCCCCGACGACCCTCAGTTTGACAAGCCGAAATTGGTTTGCGTTTCAGCGTCACCTGTCTATATTTTAAAAACTGTGAAATGTCCAAATGTTTCAGAATAAATGTTACACACATGTAGGGCCTTTAGCGGAATGTTAAGCAATCTCTTTTTACCCGTGAACGTATAGTTAAAAATTTCATACAACGAGAGTTACACTTATCAAAACCTCTCAATGTTCGACTACCTTGAACGCACAGGGGTTCGTCAGGTCACGTTCTGATGCCACCAATGAGACAACCCTCGACCATTTGTGCATTTGGCATATGGCTAACAATCAGGGACAAATCTCACATGAGTATATGGAAACAAGTACGTTATTTGCAATTTCCTTGTGCATGGTCGTTGACAAAAAAATATTTTTGACACCCCTACATGCTCTAGGAATGCGAAACATTTCTTCTGAGGCATCTTGTACGAGTAATATCGGGAACGTTAGGTTACAAGGTGCGTGTCTTTTGCATGCAAATGAATTTTTCGTAAGGTTGTTGAATAGGGCAAAGCTCGCTGAAGCAAACGAGTGGCTGTGGACGTCATCGGCGTTTTTTCGGCAGAATTACATAACTTTCTCTATACTACGTATATTACTCCGTGTATAAGTACTCTCTCTTATGAGAGAGTAAAAAACAGGAAAACATGAAATTTTATGACACGAACACCGGTTATTTCAGTGCCTTGGAATTCTTGTTAACGAGGGTTGGTGTATGTGGACACATTTTCAAAACAAGTACTGCAAGATTCTGCCTATGGGGGTCTGTCTCCTTCACGAAAATGCTCGTCTGCACTGTGCTCGGGGACCGCAAGAATTGTTGCCGTAATTTGGTTGGAATGTTTAAAACCACTCCTCTCACACTCCCGATTTCGCACCTAGCGACTATCATTTGTTTTCTAAAGGAACATTTGAGCGGAAAACTCCTTTCTGATGACAGCGAGGTAAAAATCAAAGGGGAGAAGTGAATTAAAGAGTTGGCGGTCCTCGTCTGTGACGAACGAATGACAAACGTCACCTCATGGTTGAGAAGATATATTGAAATAAATGGTGATTATGTCAAAAATGGTGTAACAATATTTTTCCTGGAAGTTTCTTTTAAATATATGCGATTGGGTATGTGTAAAAATTCTTGTGACCTTACTTTCAAGTTATCTTTCATGTATCTAAGATGTAGATAACAACTAGATCTATTCGTACGTGGCCTTTGAAAAGTGATAATTTTCTCCATTTTAAATACTAGTAATTTTTGTCAATTCACAATCCTAAAAAGTTTTTTACAAATAACGATGAGTAACGAGAGTACAACCTGTGGCGCCAAAAATGAGTTGTCAAACTCACTGCTACTTAGTAACCAACAGTACAGATGCGGAGCATAAGAACTGTACTGGTTTGACGAGGAAATGAAAAATTCACAGACTCCGTGCAATGGAGAACGCAGGAAATTTTTGATTAGGAATTCGCGTTTAGAAACACTGAATACACTGCGAATTACTAGTCAGTGAAATTGCCTATTTAGTTTGTGATTCAACTTTTAAGGGAAAGCGTGATAATAAATCCACAACTTTATGGTTGTATACATCAGGTATGGTTGTATTTTTTGTTCTTACTGACGGTGTACACGGCGTGAAATTTAAACATATACACAAAAAACTGTTTTCTCCATTCTCTAAATTAACTTTTAATAACTTTTATTTTAGAATACATTCTCTAAGAATGTATTGTAAGTAACAAAAATTGAATGTGCGCAGCGCAATAACATTTTATGAATTTTGCTTTCCAGAGAATAATTAACTTATTTATAACATTGCGAAAAACCTCTGACTAAAATAAAATTTAAAAATAATTTTCAATTATATCTGTTTTTATGATTAGATTCTATTTAGAGTTTTGAAACTATTAATTGAAATATTAATACGAGTTCATTTTTTCCTTTTTTAGTTCCAGTCATCTATTCTTCTTAAATATATACTTTTAAGTTCATACGAAAAGTTAGCCTCTTCTTTCACGTCGAAATAAAATATCATTGCTGAAATACAATTGTCTTATTTTCAACCCCGATTCCGTCACTCACTACCAACAACTGTATATTACTTCGGCAAAAAACCGACAACTTGAAATGTACGTAGGTCATTCAATAATTAAAGAGACAAATTAGTATGGAGAATTAGCAGTTGGTAGGACAAGTTTGGTAATTGTAGGACTTTAAGTTGGCATTGCTGCGATGAGCTCTGACCACCTGGAGAGTCGTCATTGTTGTCTTCATTACTTCAAAATTAAATTGAAATATGGGAAGTCCACTTTAAAGTTCCACATAAGTTTAACAACGTTCTGAGATTCTCTTTTGACTTGCTGAATGTGAATAAAAAAGCTAATATATTCTCTAGAATGAGTAAAGTGTATGATGAAAGTCGTATGAAACGCGGGAATTTTTACAATTGAGTAGGATAGTTCAAAAGTGGTTGAGACTCAGTGACTGACGAACACCGTTCTGGTCACATTAGCCGGAAAAGACGTATTGATGGTGGTTGGGGACGCTGTAGGTGCGTTTTTTGTGATTTACTCGATAAACAGCGTACAATAAACAGTCAATACTACACAGATATGCTTTTAAACAAGGTGAAGCCAGCCTCAAGAGAGAAATATCGTGGATCTCAGAGGAGAGGTGTGATTCTGTGTGAGCAAGACAACACACGTCCTCACACAGCTCAACAAAGCTGTGAAACCATCAACAAAATGGGTTGGGAGGTATTGCCGTATCTCCCGTGCAGCCTCAATTTAGCACTATCTGAATTCCATTTGTTTGGTCCACTAAAGGAGGTATTACATGGAATGACGTTTTAGGATAACGAAGATGTGAAAAAAATTGTGAGATATTGCAAATGCCTTTTTTATTTTTATAATTTTGTATTTTTAATAATATAAATCACTTAATTGTACTTCTAGAGTTGTTTTAGTAGATTTTCATTTTGCCTATTTTAGCTTTTGATCCCTATTTCGCCATTTTTTGTTGTTTTTTTTTTTACTTTTTCTGCCATTTTCATCATTATTTTGCTTTTTTATACTCTGGCACCGATCTCGATCAATTTGGATATATACCTGCAAGCCTGAACAACACAAAGGCACGGTCGTGTTTTGTCTTTCTGTGGAAGTTATGTTAAAAATCTAAACGAACAAGGAAGATGCTATCAGTCAAGTTTTTTTCATTTTTGTTAATGATGCAGACAGGCTTTGTTTGCAGACAAGGAATACTATGCTACTTTTAAGTATGACCTCCGATCCCTTTTGAGGACAGATTTCTGAATATTCTATAACCGTGTCAGTTCTGGTCATTATGAAGAACGAAAATTATCATTCTGTTTTCACTGTTGTCATTTCGGGATTCAAAAGGGAGTCCACCATAGCATTTCGAGGAGATAGTGTCGCGAATAAAACTAATTTGTAACCACCATACCGCATGTGGAATCAAGATTGCAAAAAAAGATCGTTTCCTTACATGTTATGTGCCAATGTAAATTTTAGAGTTACAATTTAAATTGTAATTCATTATAATTATTACTTTTTTACAAAAAATTCTTTTAAATGTGATTTTTGCTTGTTTACAAGTTTTTGAACCCTTACTTCAGCTAGAATAAATGTTTTTTGTCTACTTTTAAGGTGAAATAAATGTCTCAACCTCCGAGCATTAATTTTATCGTAATTAGAGGGATATTTGTACAATGTTGCAAAAATATCCCACTCATTAAGCAGATTTAGATGTAAAATTTTAATATTTTCAAATCTAATTGAACACAATTTCAGACATAACTTCAACATCAAACCATTGCATTTCACCAGATTTTGCAAAAACACAACTACAAATTAAAACAGATTGTGTGAATAAAAATTTAACGATTTCGTCTTATTTTCCGCACATTTCGCTCAATACACATCTCGTTGTAATTACACTCGTGTTGGTGATAGAAGAGAAACTGAATTAAGTTCGGTTCTAATTCCATTCAGTTTCAATTAAGTGTTCGCCTCTAAACCATTCTCTCAGCGAATCATGCTGTTTTACATAAATAAAAAGAAACATGAACATTTCTAAATAAAACGAACACAATGCCTCTATACTAAGGAAGTTATAAAATATTCTAGTAAAGATTTAAACTTATTTATACTAAACAAAATCAAAACATACTGACGTAATAGTACGTTTTTATTTCATAAAAAATATATCTGTTAAACTTTGGCAAAATATCTTGTTATTATTTCAGCTTCTAATTTCAAGAGATTTCAGTCATGAATTCGTCACAACTCATCATGTATTTCACAGTTCTCTTCAAATAGAAAATCAAATATCTTTGAAGCACGAGACGAGAAATTTTAACGTATCTTACTTGCATTTTACATGATTCTAATCATGAGTTCCTGGTGAGAAGCATAATATCTACACGTCATAATTTTTTCATTGATTTGTAAAGCTTCTACAGTGAAGAACGGTAAAATTCCCTCGTTGCGTACAGTTTCACTCATGAGTGCATCTCCGAACATTGAACAATTTTCTGAAACCAAATTGTACAATTTAAAATGGTTCTAAATTCGATATTTCAACATTTTTCTTTTCGAATATCACTAGATTTTAATCATGAATTCTTCGCAATTCAGGAAACAACTGCATTTCATATTTTTTACAAATATTCCGAGAACGATGAGCCTTGGCAAGAGAAATGTCAATGTTATCGCCTTGGGCTACACACGATTTCAGTCATCCGTTCGTTATCTTAATTGCCAAAATTTGGTGTTGATCGGACGTTAATATTTAACTATTTTTGCAATATTATCAAAGTGTTTAAAACGGTTCGAAGCGTGAAATTTCAATGAAGTCGAGGTGTGAAATTTCAAGAATCTCACAAGTCATACACAAATCTTTGATCATCAACTCTTGAAATTCAAAGGTTCAAATATTAGAGACGAGAAAGGGAAATAGTTCCTGTTCTAATTTGTACATACGCTTTCAGTCACGAATTCGTCAACAAACGTCTTTAAATGTTCCAGATTAGAAAACCATTCATCCGTCATGTGATGGCCAACCAGCCGTCAAACACATGTAACAACTTATATTTGACGACAGTATTTATATGCAATAATTCATAATTTCGTGAAAAAGTATAAATCACACTTTGTATAAATTTAAAGACGAGAAAGTTAAACAATTATAATTGTACCGAGAAGAATTCATTCTGAAACATCTACATTTCACAATTTTGCAAAATAATTTCTCATTTTTAAAACTGTGCAAGTTGCGATATTTCAATATTTCATGCGCAACATGATCTCTGTCATATATTCATCTCTAGATATATAACAACACAAATGTTGAAATTCTACAACCCAAATTCGTAGAGATGAGAAATTTAAACATTTCTGATCCTCATATCGCACATTTTCAGTCACGAGTTTATTGTCAAACATGCCTATTTGACAATTTATCCAACTGTTTGTAATGGTTCGATGTCAAAAATTTCAGTTTTATTCTTTTTTTTTTATTCGGCACGATATCGGGCACAAGTTTGGCACGAAATAATTTTCTCGAAGAAAACTACTGCTCGAAAGATCTTGTAAATGAAAACATTTTTGGATTCTATGTGATTTGAAATACGAGTCCCTAAAAAATACTATTTTTACAGATAAAAAATCCGTTAACAGTGAGGCCGGACAAGAGAAATTTGGATGTTTCCACCTTGTCCTTACAATTGAAGACATGGTTTTCTTGTGGCTTCGTAACCACAATACTTCATATTTTCAAAACAAATTCTAAAACTTCTAGATATCAGAACGCTATAGGTGAGAAATTTAAACATTTTCGAACCTAATTGCACGCAGTTTCAGACTTGCACGCACCTGCAAGTTCTGGATGATAAATTTCAATATTCCCTCTTCTAATGATGATTAATCCTTGCTAAATGTAATATTAGTTATTAGTACTAATACTTTTATAAATAAAAATTGTAATATCTGTAACACTCGAGATAAATACATTCATTTCACGCGTCGCTTTTCTCGCAATTTTAATTGTGTGTTAGTTATGAGACCCGTAACAACACATTTTTTTCAGAGTTTCAAAAAGTCTCGAGTCCAGAACATCAAAGAGAGACATTTAAACAAATCCGATCTTAATTTCCGCTCAATGTCGGTCAATGTTTCGTCATCAAATATAGGCATTTGACAGTTTCCGCAAATATATGCTCATCTTTAACACGTTGCAGATGAGAAATTTCAACATTCCCGTTCACATTTTAACAATAAAAATTGGAATATCACTAAAGCTGGGATGCGTAAATTCAAAATTCCCGTGACACATTTCACATGGTTTCAGAGATGGGTTCGTGTTAGGAAATATAACAATTAATTATCTTACTGTTTTTGAAAATAATTTTGCGAATTTTGGGCAAGAACTTTAAAGATGAGAAATTAATACAATTTCAATTGTATGATCGGTGTGAAACGCATAACAAGTGCATTTCACTTCTTTTTTTAAATTCTACCAAATCTCGGATCAGAATTCTTAATTGTTAGAAATCTAAACATTGCCGACTATTTGCGAACAACTTCAATCATGAGTTGGTCATTAAACATCCATATATGACGCTGTTCGCAAAAATACCCGTTTAAAATGGTTATGGATAAGCATTTAAATTTTCACTCTCATAATAGTTATTGATATTGACATGTTTACTAATAAATTACACGATTTTAATGATAGGTTAGTCGTTAGAAGCATACCAACTGAATTTTATGTTATTGTTTGTTGTTGTTGTCGTTTTTTCATAGAAATATAAAAAGTGTAGAGTGGGAAGCATCAGAGCTGGAAAACGTGTGTATTTCCTAACCTAGCTGCGCACAATTTCCGTGGCGGATCGTTCATTAAACACCCCCATGAGGCAACAGCACGAAAAGCCGTCGCGTTTCCGAGGGAAGGCGCGTGTGCGCCGCGTGCTTCGCGGAGCCTTAAGGTGGCGGCGCTGCGTCCTCGCAGCGTGCGCGCCGGCCACGCGTGCGCTGGCACGCCCTCCCGCGCCTCGCTCCACGCCACTCACCTGCGCTGCTACCGCTGCCGGCGCCCTCGCCTCCCCTTCGCCTCCGCTTCGGCCTTCGCCTTCGCCTCGACCGCGACCGACCGCGTCCGCGAGAGCCGCCGCGCGCTGCCGCTCGCCCCGGGTGCCGCCCGCCAAACACCCCCGCTCCCCCCCACCGCCAGCCCGCCCGTCACAGGCAGTGGGCCCGAAGGGCAACGCACTACTCGACACGTGAGATCAGTCAGAGATTTAAAATAGTACATTGTGAAACGATGATGTAGTGATGGCTATTAATACACGAGTGATATATTACGATACGAGCGAGCGACCGGGAGCGGTAGCTCAGTGCATCAACTGAGGCTACTGTAGCGCCTCTGACCGGGAGGTTCTAGGTTCCCACTTCCCACGGCGGCAGGATTTTCGTCACTAGCTTTTCAGCTAGGTCGAATTCAGTCGCTGTCTGGAGGAGAATTCTAGCGGCCGGCTGCTCTGATCGGTAGTTTTCCGTGGTTTCTCCGATCAACACCAGGCGAATGCCGGAGCAGTACCCTATCAAACGGGCCACGGACCGCACGCGATCTGTCCTTCCCTTCCTTGTCCTATCCTCTCCCCTTACACACACTCACTTACACTAACATGCACTACACTACCACATATTCCGGGAGACGGTCGGGAACTTAGAGCTTGATCCGGCTGGGGCGGTGCCCGCTGGTGGGAGAGTCCTGGTTAGGGGGAAACCCCACTAGCCGACGGTAGGTCGGTGCCGGATCTCGCCATCCAGCGACGGAAGATCACCGCCATCTCTCGAGAAAAAACATGCACTACACTAACGTGACTAATGACCGAAGCAGTTGACGCGCCCGGAAACACGAAAAAATCAATCAATCACGATACGAGCGAGGAACGAGCGAGTATTGTAAATTTCACACGCGTGTATTACTACCCATTACATCGACATTCATACGGTACTTTTTCTACGACTTTTATAAGTTAAACTTTTACACTGAATCGCTTCGTGGCAGTTGACCTGCAGGATTCAGCCAAGACCACCTAGCGGGCAGATCTCTACCCTACCCTCGCATGCTGCCGCAGGTGCTGTGGTTACCAGTCTGCCTGCGAGGGAGTACTGCGCTAGTCAAATAGGATCAACATGAAATTACGATCCAATTTATTTTAAATAATATTCCACGAAAATATAAGAAAAGAAATTAAAACTGACAAGCATAATATAATATCAAATGCAATTTTAATGTACACAATCGAACAAAACATTTACTAGAACGATTCACAATGATTAATTGTCAATACGTGTTTTGTAATCTTCTCTGTGATTCTTCAAAACCTGTGTCATAATGAAATCTGTTTCATATTGAGTATTATTATGCAACTGCTTGCAGTCATCAAATGACAGCGTTATATAATGGCAGAAGACGTCGGCGTTCGGGGGTGTCCCTGGACAGGTATCTCCTACCAGCAGGGCACTGTGGCAGCAATCTCTAAACACTCCACTGGTTTCCCGTCGTCTGGCACTGTAGTGCATGTAAATATAGGTGCGTGTAATAAGGGGAGATCATAAGAGTAAGAAGAGGAAGGAAAGATCGCGCGCGGTCCTTGGCCTTTGTTAGGATACTGCTCCGGCATTTGCCTGGTGTAGATAGGAGAAACCACGGAAAACTACCGATTAGAGCAGCCAGCCGCGAAAATTCTCCAACAGGCAGTGGCTGAATTCGATCCAGCTATCTAACTAGTGTCGAAAATCCTGTTACCTGATGGGACTCGAACTCTAGGGTCTTCCGATCAGAGAAAATATTCGGATTCTTGTGTATTTGTTGAGAAAAAACGAATAAAAACATTTACATATTTAAATCCAATGCATGACTGATAATACTGAATTTATTGTGTATTTATAGTATGCATAATATTATAAATATACAGTACGTATTTGCATTCTGATTGGAACTCGTGAAAAGTGTCTTGCCACTCCTACCCTGGGAATCTCCACGCGCCAAACATCGCGCTCCACTCCGTCCCATCCCCTCCGTCCTCACATCTGTCAAGGAAGGGAGCCCGAAGACCCGAGATCCTGAAATGTCCAATACAGTACTAGTAAAGTGCCAACCGTCGCAGATCATTTACGTGATCAGACAGGCAAAGAGAGAACAAAAGCCGTCAGGTGTGTATTCGCCAGAATAGAAATAAAACAGTAAAACGATTTTCAGATTAAATTATTTCCAACCTGACTAATTCTCGCTCCTGGTGCTCCTGGTGCCGCCTACCGTTGCTCTCGCGCCCGACCTCCAAGCACTTTCTTCGAAGGCCGCTGGCAGCGAGGACCAGCGGTGCACCCCCATCACCTGGACCCCACCATCACAACCCATAAAATACTTACGACTTCCTCTGGAGACAAAACTAACCTGGAAAACCCACATAGATATCAAAATTAAACAAGCAAGAAATAAATTACTCCAACTCCGGCCACTAATCAACAAACATAAATCTCTGTCATACACAATCAGTACAACACTATACAAAACAATAATCAGACCGCTACCGCTTTATGCATGCCCCATATGGACAAACGCAGCCCCCACAAATGTCAATAAAATTTAAGAAATGGAAAATAATTTTTTAAGATTAACCACAAATGCCCCCTGGTTCATAAGTAATAAACAACTCCATTCAGAATTAAACATCAATACAATAATAAACGAAATAGCACAAATATCACACAACTTCTACCAAAACCTAACAGACATACCAGCAGCATCCCATTACAAGCTACCGAAAAATTCAACCCACACTCCAATAAAAAAATAGATTTCCTTTTGAAGCATTCCTCAAAATTTTCGCCAACCACGATTCTTAACACCGAGGTTCTCCCCTAGAGTATCCTTTTCAGTGTGTAGATTAAGTTAGCTTAGATATTTTTACTAGAATAAGTCTGAAAACACATCTGTAAAGTAATTATTCTGAACGATGTAAATCTTTCAAAATTAATAAATGTGTTAAATATAAAAGAAACAGCAGTGCACCGCGCAGCTCTCTGACACAGCTTCTTACGGATGGTGTAATCTTCATATCAAAAGAATAGTCAGCGCATCCGATGGCCGAGATCGCAAAGGCAGTAGTGTCGTAGCGACCCCGGGCCGAAGGGTCGCGGATAGATATTGATGCGACCTTAAATAACCAAAATAAGATAATTCATAGGATAAAGACACTAACAAATTACTGAAAATACTAAAAATAGTGGTGCTACAGAAACGCTCTTGAATCAGGTCTAGCTTTCGTTTTGCCCCACCCTCTTTCCAGCTGTTGGCGCTACCTACAAGCCTCACCAGGATATTTCCCGGTTCCTATGGCTCCTCTGAAGGCATTCCCAGTGTAGAGAATCTTCGCTCTCCCAGAACATCGCATAGGCCCATCTCCGACCAGGGTCTTTACATATTTACCCATGTTATCTCTCGGTGCCCCAACCGTTGTTCTAGAGGTAGAGATACAGTTCCTCAATTACACATACATCTCGCACACAGTTGCCTGTCAGGCAAAGAGATTATGTGAGGATTAGCGTGTAGATGTAATGCCGGAGGGACTCGGAATGCCTCGCATGCTACAGACACATTGAAGCATTCATGCCTTACGCTCGATTTGCACTCTAGCCTTCCTGTCCACGAACTTGGGCTCAGATGCCATAAGCTCTGTCATGAGGCCGAATCACTTCGCCGGCCTAATTATAAACGTGTTACGGTGAAGTAACTTATATATAATATTATCATCATACTACTAGCGGAACCCGGTAGACGTTGTTATGCTCTTCATCTCCCTCTTTCTCCTTCCCTCTCCCTTTCTCTCTCACTCTCTCTCTCCGTCTATCCCTCTCTCCGTCTTCCTCTCTTCGTCCCCCTCCTCCGTTCCCTCTCTCCGTCTCCCTCTCTCCGCTCCCTCCCCCCTCTCCTCTCTCTCTCCGTCTCCCTCTCTCCGTCTCCCTCTCTCCGTCTCCCTCTCTCCGTCTCCCTCTCTCCGTCTCCCTCTCTCCCTCCCCGTCTCTCCCTCCCCGTCTCTCCCCTCCCCGTCTCTCCCTCCCCGTCTCTCCCTCCCCGTCTCTCCCTCCCCGTCTCTCCCTCCCGTCTCCTCCTCCTCCCCCGTCTCTCCTCCCCGTCTCTCCTCCCCGTCTCTCCTCCCGTCTCTCCCTCCCCGTCTCTCCTCCCCGTCTCTCCTCCCGTCTCCCTCCCGCCTCCCCCGTCTCTCCCTCCCCGTCTCTCCCCCTCCCCGTCTCTCCCTCCCGTCTCTCCTCCCCGTCTCTCCCTCCCGTCTCTCCTCCCCGTCTCTCCTCCCTGTCTCTCTCCTCTCCCTCCCGTCTCCCTCCCGTCTCTCCTCCCCGTCTCTCCTCCCGTCTCTCCCTCCCCGTCTCTCCCTCCCCGTCTCTCCTTCCCGTCTCTCCCTGCCCGTCTCTCCCTCCCCGTCTCTCCCTCCCTGTCTCTCTCTATCTCTCCCTCTCCGTCTCTCCCTCTCCGTCTCTCCCTCTCCGTCTCTCCCTCTCCGTCTCTCCCTCTCCGTCTCTCCCTCCCCGTCTCTCCCTCTCCGTCCTCCCTCTCCGTCCCTCCCTCCCCGTCACTCTCCGTCAAGATGTCATTGCATCTTGAGCATATTCATGCTTGTGACGTGGACTCCTTATGTATAAAGATGGTAAAATAGCTTTCCAACGTTGGTAGTATTTTGTGGCTAGATTTATCATATGACTGCATAAATATAAATATATATAACTTCTAGCAAACACATCCTTCATTATTTTTTGTAACATTTATGTATTTGAGTAACTCTTACACCATTCGTTACCATAGTAACAATGCAAAGATACTTTAAATTCTGAGTCTATCAATATCGAACTCAATTTTCAGAAAATGTTCATTTTTAACTAATTCTACTAAAAATGTAGTAGAACATAATATTTTCAGCACGTATCAGTTAACATCATGGCTTTGTTTCCTTTTATGTAATATTTATATTCAGAAAATAGTTTTATAAAAAATCACTTGCATTGTTTCATCATTTCTGAATTTTTCGCTCCCATGTTATTGTAATGAGGAAATATTTAGAATATTGTACAAAAGTGAAACCTCGATCTAAATACTATAAGGATTCATTGAAAAAACTTGACCCCTGTTGCCGTTTAAGCTTTTTAAAAAGTGCAATATTAGCTTGTTTTCATATAAATCTTTCGAGTTTTCGAAAACTTTTATAAGAAATCTATTTCTTGCACACAAAAATACAATAATGTACAAATTAATGTAACATCCTGAAAGATATTTCAAAAATATGATATATTTTTAAATCAAAGAAAATTAATAAATTAGCGTCTCTCATTTAAGAGGGACTTATTTTCAGGGCATTTAGGACTATCTGTACAAAACGTTTATACAAAATTTGGAGCTTTTTTTTAGATCACATTTTCAAAATTAAGCATTGTTAACTAAATACGGCGCAAGATTACTAATATTTTCAAAAAATTAAGGTCACATCACATTAAAAATAACTAATTGTGAAAAAAAAACACATTTTATTTGAAGAAAAATCTATTTTCAGTAACATAGTTTTACGAGGGAGTTCAAAAAATTTAAACGTTTTCTATATTCCATCCGTAAACTAAATTCCATCTGTGTCAGGGGACCCCAAACGTGTATTTCCGTTGAAATCTCGAAATCTATTTTCTATTTGACATGCAGGGCTACTAAATAAAATGAGAAATTTAGGAATGCCCTATTATCTATTTAAATAATTAAATTTTTCCTTCAAAATCGTTCCATGGCGGTGAAAGTGAATAATACTTTCTCAGAGAAAAAATCACGCAAGCCAGAGTACTGCAAGGTCGCCGCTCTCATCAACCCTCTTTAATATTTACGTTTCAGACTACTCTCAGATAGAAAAAAGAGAAATAGCATGTTTCGCTGATGACATAGTGCTATTCACAACAAAGATGTGGATCAAGGTAGATAAATTTTACAAAAATCCTTAGATTCATTTATAAATTGGTGCTCAAAATGGCAAATAAAAATAAACCCTACTAAATCAGAACCCAAGATATTTACGCTACGAAGACCTAAAATTACCAACCCCGTAATAATTAAAAAAGTAAATTTAAAATGGAACAAAAAAGATCAACCAGTGAGATATTTAGGAGTACTTGTAGACCAAAACCTAACGTGGAAATATCATCTTAAAGAAATTAAACAATAAAACATACGTGAAAATAGCAAACCTTTATCCTCACATAAATACCCACTCTAGACTAAGCATAGAATGTGTTAAAAGTTTATTCAAATCAGTTCGTAGATTGTCTCTCACTTATGCTTGTCCTGTCTGGGATGGATCCGCAAAAAGTAACTTAGAGAAAATTCATGTGGTTCAATATAAATGTTTCAAGACGCATAATTAAATCGCCATGATACGTGTCAAAAAAACAATCTAGAAACGAATTGAGAAATACAAGACTTAAATACTTACATTAGAAGCCTATCGGTCAAATTTTTTTAGGAACTGCCAAAAGCGGAATGTGTTAAAAACTTTAATCTAGGACGTCCAGTAGAAGACATTAAAATATTTGCAAGATACCCCAAGGATATATTACACCCACCATAACCGCTTCAATAATAATGTAAATTGAATATAAAGAATTATTTAACATACAAACATAAAATAAAACAATAGAATGTCGCAAATAATAAATAATAAAATAAATATAAAGAAATACGTAAAAAGTAACAAAGCCAGAAGGACCTTTGACTAAATGAACTCCCAACCTGCGTATGCTCTAACCCAATACTAGTAATAAGTCATGCAAATCTCTGTAAAGTCAGTGGATTGAACAAATAGAAAATAAGGCTGTTAAAAAATATATTTTCTGCAGCATTTCATAAGTTTCTCTATACTAACTATATTACTCCGCATAGACGTACGTATACGAGAAAGTAAAACTGTTGTACACTCTCGAGTGCCCGCCTACCAAACGGGCCACGGACCGCGCGCGATCTGTCCTTCCCATTCCTTGTCCTATCCTCTCCCCTTACACACACACACTTACACTAACATGCACTACACTACCACATACTCCGGGAGACCGGTCGGGAGCTTTGAGCTTGTCCCGGCTGGGGCGGTGCCCCGCTGGTGGGAGAGTCCTGGTTAGGGGGAAACCCCACTAGCCGACGGTAGGTCGGCGCCGGATCTTGCCATCCACCGGGGGAAGATCACGGCCATCTCCCGAGAAAAACATGCACTACACTAACGGGAGTAATGACCAAAGCAGTTGACGCTCCCGGAAACACGAAAAAGCAATTAATCAATCAATCGAGTGCCCGTGAACCTGAGGGCTTCAACAGTTGCTGTTGGCTGCCGCCTCAGCGCCGACCGCCTGCGCGCCAAAGACTCGCACTCCCCACCCACCCCTCCCCCACCAACGCGACCAGCAGTGGGCCTAAGCACACGCAGCGCTCCAGAGCTCAAGCCGGGACATCATATTCATGCACATTGGTCGGGAAAAATAACGAAAACAATATAATATTTTTCCACCATCAGGATAAAATGTGGGTTTTATTGCTATCAAATGAACTAAACAGAAGCATTCGCCCCCTAGGAACTAAATAATGTCACCCTTGTTTACATTACGAAAATAAAATCAAAGATACACATTAGTATGTATTTGAACACAACGTGAAAGACAAGTGATTTTTACCTCTTTGCTTCCTCATTGAAATACCCAGCACAACGTTCTCACTTACATTTAATATTTATTTATCCTTACACCATACTTTAAATTTTTATATTCGCTGCATCAAACATTTTCTCATACTTTTTAGCATTAACTTTCCAACAGCTTTATTAGTAACCTCAGATATGCATTTAGGTTCAGCAATGCCCTCCATTAAAAGCGTAGTTATTTATTGGCAGTTTCCTTGATGTTACATATGTAAAGACGGCTTCACACATTCGGCATTCGCCGAGCAACGAGCTAGCGCTCGCCCAATCCCGAGCAGCTGACGTGTTCGGCGAATTTTCGCTTCCTTTGATGTGTCCACAAACCGGCACGCGGTGGGTAGGGCGAACCCCGAATGTTCGTCACTCGGCAAATAGCAAGCAACTCGTCCACATTACTCGGGATTCGGCGAGCGGTTGCTCGCTGTTCGCCGAATAACAAATGAGTGGAGCCGCCATAATGAACTGCCATTCCGCAACAGTGTATGTTCCCGTTGGCGCCCGCGATCATAATTATCTCCAATATCATTCCGATGCCGCAGTTTTCCACTTACGGCACGTCGCTGTCCATTCTCCTCACTCTTGAAGTAATTTCAAATAAGAACACTTCCAATAAGAAGAAAATAAACTGTTCATAAGTTCTGGTTTGCTAATCAATCGGCAAACTGTTACTTGCTCCGCTTCTGCGAATATTTTGTTCCGTATTCTTGAATCACCGATTAATTATATCTAAAACCTTCCCCGTGATTTCACCAATCATCTAAACACTTGACGACACTACTACTACTACCAACCGTGCGGCACGGAAAAGGAATCACTTTCATTAGCCGCTTGCGTCGCCGCGCCGCTTCCGAAAGGATCTCGTCTGACTTTCTGGTCTGACTTTTCAAACGAAATGCTCATATTATGGTCACGTGGATCGTGACGCAAAGTGGTGTTGCGTAGAGCGAGCAAAAGTGGAGTCGGTGCACTGGAGGAGCCCACCCATTTCTTTCCAACACGTGTATTCCGATCAACGAGACAGAATATACTACATAGAGATGCTGACACTATGGTTTCAGCGCTCTTGGTGGACTCTAGCAGAACTAGGGACCGCCATGTTTTTTACAATCACACTTGAAGGGGTTCCTGATGGTGATGTGTAGATCTGTTGTACTGAATTGACGAGTAATTTGTATCAGTTCTTATTTCTGTGTATTACTGTCTTTCCCTTTATCTGTATTTAAATTGTATTAGTTGTTAGAATAATAATATCCACAATCCCTTCAGTATGTCCAGCATATAACTGTAAAAATATAAGTAGTCAAATCATAAATATATCATTTTTCAAGTTTGCCGCCTTATGTTTGATCTGTTTCTTTTCTTCTTATTGCAACAACATTCACTTTCAGGTGTTATGCTAACTACAATAACATATCATCAGCTTCCATTCTTATGACAAAACGGATGCAGGAAGCAACGTATTTTTAAATATTTTCAATTTGTTTTCCTCAAATATTGTGATTTCATTTTTAAATGATTGGGTTTTAGTCGTGAAACACAGAATATCAGGTTTTATATTACGCACGTCCTGCGCTCATCCGGCCATAACCAGCGCCAAACGGAATACTAGAATATTCTTCTTTCTCCAGAGGGCGCTGCTTTGACTACAAAATTCAAAATTTAAGTAGTATATGACTTAGTGTATGGATCACAGAATTTTGAAAATGTGCACACATTTCACTTTTCCCCATAGCACGTCATACGCAGTTTTTTAACTGTTTTTTTACGTAAAATAAATAAATAAATAAATAAATAAAAAACATGGCTTCAATTTGCTGCAAAGATGGAGACGCTTCCGCCACTCTCAACTGCGGTTTTCGCAGAGCTGCGTTTGAAGGATATCAGCTGTTACGGTGCCGTCCAATCGGGACCTTACACGTCACTACAGTGACGTCATAACGGTGGCATTCAGCCTTCCGATTGGATGACACCGAAGCAGCTGTTATCCTTCAAACACAACTCTGTGAAAACCGCAGTTTATGGAGTATATTCTAGCTCCTTGATTCCGACCCACTGTATGGTGCAGCCGCCCCCCCCCCTCCCGGCAACGAAGCACCGGCGCGCGCCGCTTCCTCGCTCCCCCCACCCCACCCCCACCCCGTCACCGCTGCGTGCAGTGGAGTAGAGTGGCGTGGAGTGGGAGGGGGAGGGTGCCTGGAGGGGAAGGGGAAGGGGAGAGCTGCCGCGTGCGCAAATAATTCTCGTACGTCGGCACTGTTGCGGCGTAGACACAGGGGGCGGGGGCGGGTGCTTGGTATTGGCGGTGATGTGTTGCTCGGGATTGATTGAGTGCTTCGGCGAAGATGATTTGCCGCTCGGACGAAAGAGCGCTGTTACGCAAACTCATCACGTGCTTGGAGCGCTGGGAGATTTGCCGCGTGGGCTAAATGGCCGTTCGTCAGCCGTCAGTGATGTAGACGCGATGAGGAAGCAGAATCTGGCCGAATCTGACAACAACGGTGGGTTCAAGTTCAAGAAAATATTTTTTTCTTCTTGCATCAACAGATTGAATCAAGTAATTGAAAAAAAATCCCAAGAACATTGCTTACTGATATCCATCTCACAACAGCGACACAAGGACACATATCGAAGCTCGTTGTTGTTCAGGTCTTCTATTGGAGGCTCTATCGAAGGATTGGAACTGTCGGGTGTTGGAGCGAATGTAGTTCACAGTCTTACAACTATGTGCGAAATATGCAGACATTGAAAATATTTTGCTGCAAAATGTTATCTAATGCTCTGGGAAGATATCAGAGAATGATGTCTCAGCATTTGAAAATTCCAACAAACACGTGTTTCGTACCAGTCGTAAATGATGCATCGACCGTACAGATGCTAGCAATATTAGTGCATGCGTGCAACATTGAGTTTGTCAATAAAACAACAACCAGGGCTTCATTAATGCACAACCACGAGTAGTATCCTTCAAAGGATCCGAGTCTTTTCATACATACCTCACAAGTTACGCCAATTGCCATTTATCTTCAATATGCGTAGAATCATCCAAAAGAAAACTAACTGCTGAGCTCTAATTTGAATTTGTTAGCAAATAGTTTAAGAATCGTCACTAATAACAGAAACCGCCTCTCTATTATGTGTCTCGCGGTAGGTACTTCGTAGATCATCAGTTCTTATGGTTTCTTATTTTCGGGTTCTAAAACTTGTGCCATATGCAACTTAATAAATTCTTCCTCTGTGTAAAACTTATTTGCTTTTGCAATCTTAAACACCAAAACGAAGCCAGCCTCGGTTGTCAAATCGACTTCCTTTTGACATAACCCTCCCGCTTTACCATTATGATTTCAATCCAGTTTTCCTTAGCTAAGAGTCAACTGTACAATCTTTACTGAAGCCACCGAGGTTCGTGTAAAGATGACGTTTTATATTACTGGCTTTTAAATGTGTTAATGTTATTTTATACAAAAGGCACCTTGGCTTAGCGTTTCATACTGCAAAAATGAATTCGTTCTCCCACTCTGTATTAAAAGCTCAATTCCCCCTTTCTGTTTGCCTCTTTTAGACAGCATCGTAACTGTTAGGGCACCAACAAATAGACCACGAGTGTATTCAAACAATAGAACTGCACAGCGAAAAACAACTTCTCTCTCGCTCTCTCTCTCTTTCCCTCTCTCTTTCTCTCTCTCTTTCTCTCTCTCTTTCTATTTCTCTCTCTCTCCCACCTACGTGAGCGCGAGTGGTTGCTGACTACTGGAATGACATTCTCCCTCATTCAAAACGCTGGACTCCGATTAAAGCAGAGTGCCCCTCAAGGGCATGAGCTCGCATGAGTGGGGGCATGCATGGGAGCTCGCATGAGCTGTCATTAAATCGCGAGCTTTGTTACGTCTTAAATTCTTGGTATAGAACCTCCCGATTGGTTGGCAGTGACCCCTTCTCTTTTCAGTTCGTGACTTTGAAGGGACACTTAATTGAAGTACATGTGAAGGCCCTGGATGTATCTTTCCCTCTCATCTCTCTCAACCTTGTACAGCGCTCTCCGACGGAGTTCACGGATACTAAGATCAGTGAACCCATTTACATGAATACATGACGTATATACTTCAAAAAAAGTATAAAGATGTCTATCATTCACGAGTGTCGTAATTTCTGCTGGTGAATAATAGCGATTATTCACGAGTAGAAAACTATCCTTTATCTACAACTTTAAAACATTCAAGATAAGTTTCATTGATGATTCATCGATTTAGAGTAAGCACTTTCTTTTATTATGTGTGGACAATGTGTTTCTTAACATTAAGAATATGTTTCATAAATTAGAGGGTTTATGATGAGACAGTTGAAAAATAAGCCAAGAAAACGTTCTCGCCAAAATAATTTACCCTATTAGTCTTTCAGAAATGTGTACATAGTTGTTTGTAATATGTACTCGGCCTTTGTGGCAATAATTATAGAGTTGTTGAATTTGCAACTTTCAAAATTTCAGATAGTGTACATATTTCATTCTCACTGCCGCTGGTTTCAAGATTCATTTCCGGTTGCATCAACTGCGGAAATGTAATGAGAAATATGAGTACTCCGTCAAGAGAACCGTCGTATGCTGTATCGTCCGCTATTGCTACAGACGACTATTTATCACGATAGCCAGCAATCGGTTGGTACCTCTTGACCAGGTTTAGGCGGGAAAAAAATAATGTAAATAGAAGTGACGAGTATGGAAGGCAATCAGCCGCCCGGCCGCTTCAAGGCAAGTCGTGAGTTGTCGCGACCCCGCAATACACTGAACTGCTTCTGCCGGCGACGGCACTTCAGGGCATTCAGAGTGAGCTGCAAAGACCTGCCCCGGACGACAGGCATTGCGGCTATTCATATGTGGCGTCATGTGGTTGCAATAATACACAGACGAGAGTGGGTTAAATAATTGCTGGTTTATTTACTTAGTTCCACCAACGAAACAACCTTATTTACACAATTAAATTATCTTAAAAATATCCCACTACTCGGAGTAATCTTTCACTGCGGCTACCATACCATTATCACTTACATACATTTGATGGCGTGAAGCGCAGCATCCTACTTACGGACTCGTCTTTGAGTCTCCCTGTCCTTACAGCACACACACTGCCGGCCCTATCCGCCACGCTCGCGACTCGCACCCAACCAGGCATTCGCCGACCGGCTCCCGGCCAGATGCGCACTCCTCGAAGACTCGAAGCGAAAGAGATCGGAGTGTCGTCGCGCCCGGCGCAGGTAGCCCGCACCCCTTCCACGCCGCCTCCTGGCTTTTCCCCCATGTCACATCCGCTCTCTCTATAACAAAGACTAGCACGTGGACGCCTAACGTTTCGCCTACGTCACGCGGCCGCTCGTTGAAATGTGTTTGTATCCACGACGCTACACATGCATACGCAGCACGCGGACGCCACTTGGCGCCGCTCACCGAGGTGGATTAGCGTTTGGTCAAGCACGCTAATCAGTGGCGTAACGTTCGGCCCAGCAAGGCCCACAAGGCGGCCCAGGTAAGAGAGGTCTATTTTTAGGGTGAAGGATTCGCGATTGTAAAAATATTAATTACTAGATACTTTAAAACTTTGCGATAGTTGATTCAATAAAATATTGAAAACAGCATCTTCCAGAACGATTTTTACGCTTCGATAGCGTATGCAAGCCCACGGATTGATTTCTGGAGGAATGCGACGGAATCACTGCTGCGTGCAGCATTCTCAACGAATTACGCATGGGCGATCGTCAAATGTTTCTGGGAAATGAAGGTTGGAGCTCACGAAATGCGACTTCGGTAATACTTTTCACACATAAATTTGAAAATGATATCCGTCGCGTGCACTTCCCTTTACTGAGAAAACTGCAGCGGGCGCACCGAACTGTAAAAACATCCTCACGCGTCATCATCACGTGCGTAATGTAACGCACCTCGAGCCGACAGTACTTACTAAGCATGTAGAAAAAATAGGATTTTTTAAAAATAGTTCTTCTCATAAGAAACGTGTAATAAGTTGAAGAAAATTGATAGATTATTTTTTTGTGAAAGTATTAAAATATGTAAAATATGTAATATAGTACTAAATATGTAAAAATATGTAACGAAAAACTTGATACTGTGTTGGGATGGCGACGATTCGCCAAGATTTCAGTTTTGAGAACGGTAAGTAGAAAGACAAAAATTATGTAATGACATCAGAACCCTGTCTCTACTCATGACCCCCGTCGTTCCAGCTGGTGTGGGCGCTCGGCGGCGTCGACAGGTGTTCCGCAGGGTCCACATTCGCGCGCTGGAATGCGGCGCGCGCCATATATCTGCGAGCGGCCGCGCTGACGATGCGGTCAGCGTCCGGACGCCTGCGGTCTCGCCACGTTGTAGAGGCACCCGCGCCGCGACGAGTTATGCGCTATTGTGACGGCAGCGCGGTGCTATTCGCGGTCAGCCGGTGATGTGTTTGATCTTTATTAGGTGGCAGTTTTTGGTTGCGTATCTCATACAAGTGTCTAAACACATATAAATATGTGTAATGAGGAGTGGTGTAACAGTCGTGATCGAGGTTAACAAGGGAATGAAAACTTACATGGTCATGCGATAGATTATTCAGTCCCGTTAGTGTAGTGCATGTTTTCTCTCACACGATAGCGGTGTTCTTCCCCCGCTGGATGGTGAGATCCGGCGCCGACCTACAGTCGGCTAGTGGGAATAGTACCCTAACCACGAGTCTCCAACTAGCAGGGCACCGCCCCAGCCGGGACAAGCTCTAAGCTCCCGACAAGTCTCCCGGAGTATGCGGTAGTGTAGTGCATGTTAGTGTGTGTGTGTGTGTGTAAGGGGAGAGGATAGGGCAAGGAAGAGGAAGAACAGATCGCGCGCGGTCCGTGTCCCGTTTGGTATGTACTACTCCGGCATTCGCCTAGCGTTGATCGGAGAAACCACTGAAAACTACCGATCAGAGCAGCCGGCCGCTAGAATTCTCCTCCACACAGCGACTGAATTCGACCTAGCTGAAAAGCTAGTGTCGAAAATCCTGCCGCCGTCAGGACTCGAACCTAGGACCTCCCAGTCAGAGGCGCTGCAGTGACATCAGTTGATGCACTGAGCTACCGCTCTCGGTTTGGACGTTCTACTTCACTAGTAGGGAATCACCCAACTCCAATAACAAGCATGTCAGAAGAGTTCGAAGTTCGGTTACAGCATCCAGCCAATTTATTTTTTTAATTACGATTTAAAAGTGCAAACACAACTTTTGCAAGCCTAAATAACACTACACGAGACAAGTCAATAAATCAACATAGACGTCACATCGATTGTTGATAACCACATTGTAACAGTCGTGACGGAGGTTGACAAGGGAATGATTACATGGTCATGCGATAGATTACTCACGACCGTATATGCGCCGAGACCAACTCATGTCTGGGATGGATCTAAGTATAAAATAGGGCTCTCGGCCACATGCAGTGGCAGCATTAACACTTTATTGTTTCCCATACTCCTCCGCTAGGAGCATTGCTGTTCCTTCCAGCATCGTCATTTTGTTCATTATGGCCTCCTGGCGACTTATCGCTATCAAGGTGTACAAATCGCCTACTTTTACCTTACAAGCGAAGCGGAAGCGGCTATAGCGTCTTATATCGTAATTACTTTGACATCGTAATCGCTTCCTTACACGAGACTGTCGTGTTCGTAATTACCATGAGTATGTTGAGAATTGCAGCGAGACGTTTTGAAAGTCAGTTGGTTCTAGAACTCTTAAGGAAGATCATCAGTAGGTTTTAAAATAGCGTCAAAATCTATATCAAGAAAAACTGTTTTTTTTTAAGAATGTTCATCAGTTCTGCCTTTTCGTCTGTGCGTCCAACTGTCCATCAGTCGGTTTTCTCCTTTATCCGGACATCTATTTCTTTGACCGGTCTACCTGTCATTCCGTCTGTTCTCCCATCAACACCAGGCGAATGCCGGAGCAGTACCCTATCAAATGGGCCACGGACCGCGCGCGATCTGTCCTTCCTCTTCCTTGTCCTATCCTCTCCCCTTACACACACACACACACACACACACACACACACACACACACTTACACTAACATGCACTACACTACAACATACTCCGGGAGACTGGTCGGGAGCTTAGAGGTTGTCCCGGCTGGGGCGGTGGGCTGGTGGGAGAGTCCTGGTTAGGAGGAAATCCCACTAGCCGACGGTAGGTCGACGCCGGATCTCCCCATCCAGCGGGAGAAGAACACCGTCATCTCCCGAGAAAAACATGCACTGCACTAACGGGACTAATGACCGAAACAGTTGACGCGCCCGGAAACACGAAAAAATCAATCAATCAACAGAACGTCCCAAAACGTCTCATTTTGTAGTTTTAATTTAAACACTACGTGTGCATTGCTGGATATGAAAAACCGTGTTTTCACCGTTAGAACACATCGTTCCCGGTTGTACCCGATGGTAACATGCGTTGAAGTATAACGTACGCTGCGGGTTGCTTTTAGCTACATGTGTGGTGCGGGTCAACATTTTTCGATTTAATCCGATTAGATGCACCACTGGGGCAAACTTCGGTAGTACTACACCTGTGGGATTTTGTGACGTTGGTGACTTATAAATTATGCAAAAACCTCATTCCTTTGCGACTTACATAAACAAGGTATAATAATTTCATGTTTGTACTGATCATTTGTTATGTCATTACAAAATTTTCACGACACACCTGCGCCCCAGGTACGAATTACGCTCACATTCACGCTCATTTTTGCTTTCTTGTATACATACGTATATACGTAGTAATATAAGTAGTATGGAGAAAGTTATGTAATACTGCGGAAAATAGATTTCGAGATTTCAACGGAAATACACGTTTTGGAGTCCCCTGGTACAGAGAAAATGTTTTTTTGTTTTTTTTTCAAAACGTCCGTCTGTGAACACTTCTAGCGCCTAAACCATATGTACAGTCTTTTCCAAATTGAAGAAATCCTTGTCCATCTGGCACTGGTGGAAGCTTTGAAATTTTGAAAACCATTAAAATTTGGGGGTACTTTACATGAAGCCCCCCGGACATTTTTAAAATTTTCTCAGAAACGGCTCCAAATATTTTCTTTAAATTTCGTGTTTAGAATTATTTGGATTTTATGATTTAAATATCAAGAGTAATCGTTTTTCTTACGTTTACTGTTTCACGCTACAAACAATAAATGTTCGATCAGCAAAGGAAGACTTATACACCACTGCATGCGTCTTCAATGATTACGAACAGTACTGCAGCTGTGGCAGGTCAGTGCCGGTGCATGCAAGGGAGGGGCGACGGCGGTATGTACGTGAACCCGTCAGCGCATTTGTATTGGCAATGGTTACCATTAGCAGCAACTGTGCCCGTTATCTCGATTGTTAGCAGTGACAACTCCACGCTGCAGAGATGGGAGTTGATTGATGTGTATTCTGACGCTTTCTGCGAATCTGCGGTCAGCACACTGATCTGCTAAGAACCTCCAGAAATCTCCAAATTCACATGGGAATCGTACTCGTCAGCATCGTTGTTTTGTAGAACTGTTTTTTTCTTGTTTACTAATTATTGTTTTAACCAAAATAATTCCTGTGCACAAAGGGAAATAATTTATGCATTCAGAGAAATTCTGCAGGGCAGGAATAAAACTATCGTTTTAATTTCTTATTATACATTGCTAAATTTGGCCTTATCGATTGCGTATCTCAACTTATGAATGAATATTCAAGATTTTCTTTACAACCATTTAATAATATACACATTTCTTCTGTATGTTTAATCGACGAATGACATCGATTACACATTCCAGAATTTTCGGAATCCACGAGCAGAATTGCATTCTCTTTGTAATTCGTACTTCTTTTGAACAGTGGTAGACAAGTGAATGATTTCGCAGTTTCATGTACGAATCCTAGACATGGTTGTACTCATACTTCTCATTACATTTCGCATTGATCATTCAATTCGCATTGATCAATAAATAAATTGTTTAAAAACAAAAATCGGATAGATTAGCATGCATTCGGCTTCTGACGGCAGGTTTTTCCCCTCCTCAGGAGTTTCTTCCTCAGCCGTACCTTATGGTCTCTTTTCCGTGGCATTGATGCGATGAAAAGACCATTTGTGGTAAATACCAGAATACGAAAGGTTAGAATGCGGTAGAATGTAGGTATTGTAATGGCTTAAAGGCCTTCGGCCTAGCCACTTAGCATCAAGTTCTCTAATTTGTATGTAATAATTACCTATGAAATAAAATAAAAATAAAATTGATCATTCAACAGAAAATGAATTTGAATGAGCCAGCGACAGGAACAATGAAATTTGTACTCCACCTGAAATTCAGAAAATAGCGAATTCGACTCTCTGCAATTATAATTATTACTGCAATTACAATTATTTCAAACTTATTATGCATCTTTTATTATGCACGTTTGTTAGGAAAATTCAAACATTATGACTTTATAATCAGTTTACATCACCTACAATGAGACCTTTATAACCTTTATAAAGACAACTATGCCTTTATAATCAGGGTAGAATCAGATTACCACACTAGGGCTGTAAACCACTTCATTACGACACTAGAGCGGTCAAGAAATGGTGTACGTAGCCACCCTTTGTTTGAAAATACTTTCGACTACTTTGTCTTGTATCCTTTACTTTACCTCTTTAAAAACGATCATAACTGTGTAAACATACTGATATTAATTTTGTCATTAACTGGTATAGTACTCTTTAACATAAGACTACTGTGTTCTCTTCTGACTAGCCAGAAAAGTAAGCAATAAATACTTTTTCAAATATAGAATCGAGTTTTTTTTTACATTAATCTTTAAAAATTAAATACTCGCGCTAGTATTTCTTTCTTGATTTGTTGGGTAGTAATTTTTCTATAGCAGCTTTTGTTGCTATTTCTATTTCCTAATCAGAACTATATTCATTCGAAACGTATACACCAAGTGTACCATTGTTCTCCTTGTTGAGAACAGTGTCGTGACAGGAAAACAAATGTCAATACTAAATGATGGACGAAATTTCACATTTTTCTCATTAAATCTAAGAAAGTTTTGCAAAGTGGATACAACTTACGATATTCGTGTCGTAATATGTGATTAAAATATTCAATTAGTTACCAAACTCGGCCTAATGACCCTGTTTGGCAATTTTCCAATCTCGTATTGTAATCAGAGGCTTTTAGTCACCTATGACGTAAATAAATATTATGAGGTGCCGTGGTGCTCTTACACGTGTATTAACTAATAAAAACCTTGCCCATCAGGACATCGTCGGAAAGTTACATCTCATAGAAAGTCAAGTGATTTGGGTGATGCCAAAAGTGTATTCATAGTCTTGCCAAATTGCTTTAACAATTTTATCGTGTTGAACTTCATTGGAAATTCCTTAATTTCTTTGTTTATTAGTTTCTTATACCAAATTCAAAACCAGCATGAAATAATTGTCATTCCTATTACTACTACTACTAGCTTTAGTTGAAACAACCTTTGTTTCCTTTACATGTGTTTCTATCAGTTATTTTTTCAATACGGTTAATCGTATATAATGCGATTTATACAAAAGTAACTGTCTGGAACGTTTTTTTATCATCCGTGTTTATTCATGCACGCATGCCATCCTTGCGTTTCAATGTATTTTATTTTGTAAATGGAGATTTTGCATTAATACACAAAATTGGCCCTAATTGATGCAAAAATGTACATTATTCAAAAGCTTGTCGTGAATATTAATTGCATAAATGGTTACTAAAACTCTAAAGAAAATCATTTTCCACCATAACAAAACTCTCACACAAAACATACATGCAGAAGGAACGATCTAAAGGAATTTAAACTTAACAAGTAAGGTCGACAGCATTGTTCATAACAATGCGATTATTGTACTTTATCGATACATGTACTTTATCTCGTGTGCTTCAGCTTTATCAGGTATAGTAGGCATGTCCCGGGTAAGTGTCACTCGTGAATCGGCTGTGGAGAGATTGTGAACTTGATGCACAATTTGCAATCAATTCAAGCGAGACAGAGGGGTAATAAAGGGGTTTGCCTGAAACCAATTTCTGATGTAAAGCATGCGGATATTCTGTAGCAGCTTGTTGGGAATCAATGGCTTAAGGAAGTCACCATCGACAGAGGTTCTGGATGGATTGAGACGCGGGAGGGTGCAACGTTCCAAAAATTCTATAAACCCTCTCCCGAAAAAACGTACTCGTGTAACAAGAAGGCTTCATATGTATTCGAAAGTTATACGTTTTGAAATAAAAAGAGATAAATAGTTAAACCTGTTTGAAAAATTGAATGAAAATGTAATGGTATGAACAGACTTCCAATTTATAATAAAATTGTTCAAACGTAACTGTGAATTGAAAGTAAATATACATACTTTCAAAGTAAAAATTGCTCATAAAGACATGTATAAGTGGATTAAATGTACAAGTGGTTGGAAATCTCAATTCCTTGTAGGATCTCTCTAATCCTCACAAGTATTCTAAAACTCTCTACCAAGCTCTTAGTGAGCTTATGTGCACCTTTGGGGACATTCAGAGACACGTTGCATCTTCCGTGAATAATTTTGAATCTTCCGACATTATTTCTGTGATTGATAACTCTCTTTCGTATAATCGTATATGTCGAATATATCGTCTAATCGTCTTCAGACGGTGAACAGTTGTGGTACTCGGGACCTTGGACAATCTCATAATTTTTGCGAATAGTATTTAAGGGCGAGTCACGCTTTTATTTTGAAGGATATGACCAGTTTTTGTTGTTCGACATCTTAACTCTGCTATACCTGGTGACAAAGCAGATGGGCGAGATTCTTACGACTTCAAGAGAACATTTGTTTTCGTCATGGAGTTTCAACCCTTTGCGATACAGCGAGGACTCTTACAAGTCCTTGACAGGTAACATCGTGATCTCTTCCGAAATAAAGTCGAGAAGAAACGTAGCGATCACACCATTCATCTTTCTTCACTGGAAGCGGAGTTCGATTCCCGATACGTTCAAGAACAGTTCGCGGCAGCTTTTCTCAAGGTTCTCGGGGACTTCCTTGCCCCTCAATCTATCATTATTCCATTGCCATTCATTATCAACTTCCACTATCCTTGATCCTACTTAAGTCCTGCGAGAAAACTGATACCACCTGTCAGGTTGCCCAGGTTCCGGCGATATCCGCGTCGTTAGCCTAAAGGTGTAGACAATGGGGAGACGGGTGGGGGGGCCGAACCTTAGTTCGGGTGGCCCCCAGTTGGGTTCTCGGCTTCGTCGTGGCAGTGCCCCGATACTCTGGGCAAAGAGGAGGGAACTAGTTCCCGGCGTATGTGAGTAGCGCATTGTTTTGATGCCGCTACTAGCGTGGATAGCTAGGAGCTCCGAGCTAGCAGGACGGCCCTTACCCAAGTATTATATGAGGAGGTTGTTGTGAGGGTAAAATGGGTTCCGGCTGGATCCAGGTGCCAGCCTGTCGGCGTACTTGTGGGCCGGAGGCGGTGAGATGATTTGATTTGATTTTTTCGTGTTTCTGGACACGTCAACTGCTTTGGTCATTAGTTCCGTTAGTGTAGTGCATGTTTCTTCTCGGGATATGCGCGGTGATCTTTCCCCGCTGAATGGCGAGATCCAGCGGCGACCTACCGTCGGCTAGTGGGGTTTCCCACCAACCAGGACTCTCCCTCCGGCGGGGCACCGCCCCAGCCGGGACAAGCTCTAAGCTCCCGACTGGTCTCCCGGAATATGTGGTTGTGTAATGCATGTTAGTGTAAATGTGTGTGTAAGGGGAGAGGATAGGACAAGGAAGAGGAAGGACTGATCGCGCGCGGTCCGTGGCCCGTTTAGTAGGGTACTGCTCCGGTATTCGCCTGGTGTTGATCGGAGAAACCACGGAAAACTACCGACCAGAGCAACAGGCCGCTAGAATTCTCCTCCAGACAGCGACTGAATTCGACGTAACTGAAAAGCTAGTGTCGAAAATCCTGCCGCCGTGGGGAGTGGGAACCTAGGATCTCCCGGTCAGAGGCGCTGCAGTGACATCAGTTGATGCACTGAGCTACCGCTACCGGTGCGGCGGTGAGGATAGAGGCGGTGAGGATAGAAGCAATAGATGGTGCCCATCCCAGGGTTAATACCCCTTCCCTGACAAAACAAGCAACACGTGGTGTTGTAGACCAAACGGGGTTCGCGCCCATCTAATAATCTCATCCGTCTCAGAATAGACTGAGGGGCGTTGACATATGAATGAGTGAGTTATAGTAGTATCAAAGACGCCGTTGTGGTGGTGGTTGTTGAGGTTATGTGGTTTCAGATAATCATTCAAAGAAAGGCAAGACAACGCATACTTGGCCCACTCCGAGTGGAAACTCTGCGGAGTACAGGCTGCATGGGACGAACTATTTCAGGACGCCACTATGTTCCGTCCTTTCTCAGATGTCGGCATGCTGTTTGCGCAATAGAAGAGACAATAATCCACAATGATAACTCAACTTAACGGTGTATAACCAAGAAACAATATTCACAGCCATAAGAATGCGCTGCAAGATCCGAGGAGAGCCATTGAATTTCTGTGCCCCCCTTTCCATTATTTTTTAATTTACAAATAACACCTTGCAAGTAAATAAATAAAACATAATACAAGGAGAATAAAGTTTGACTTTAATGATATAATTAATAAAATAAATTAAATATACGTTGAACAATTTAAAGATTTTCCAGATGGCTTGAAGATCATTATCACCAAATTTACCATATTTTTAGAAATAAAATGTTGTTCTACATAATTTTACGGGGCCTTATGTAAAGAAAAATTTACTTTATTTCCGTAAAACTCCAGGATGATATGTTCTCAGGAGATTTTTCCTAATCCAAACTAACTTTCGGTTTCGAACAATTCTGAAGCACTGTCACTCTTTCGATGGAGATCCCAATAATGTGTTGTGGTAAGCCCACAGCGAATGAGGCCGAAAAACGTGACAACCAACTTCAACTCTCTACATATCGGTAGTGTCGTTAATGTTTTAGTTCAAAATAAGAGTTCAAAAAAAAACATTGTGGTAATGTTTTTTTTTTTTTTCAGAAATCTAAAAATGAGCATCAATGATAAGTGAGAAGATTAGAAATAAGAGGCCTCAACAGAAATTGTCTAGCAATTTACATGAAAAACAATGCAAAGTAAGTTTCCAATTTAATTTTATATCGTACCAATCGCAAAAGAAATTCTCGTGCTTGTGAGAACATATTTCGAGGTTAGTGAGTTGTAGAAAGGAAGCCGTTGGTTTGGAATGGTTCCTGATGGGAGTGGGGTGGCTGTGCGTGGGGGGCGTGGCGAGGCGAGGCGTGGCTGGGCAGGGCGGGGGGGGGGTGGCGTGGCGGGGCGGGGGGGGCAGGGCGGGGCGGGGCGTGGTAGGGGTAGAGTGGGGCATGACGGGGCGTGGCGGGACGTGGCCGCGAGGAGCGGGGAGGGGAGGGGAGGGAAGCGGCGTGACGAAGCGGGGCGGGGCGGGGAGTGGCGGTGAGTTTCGGGGAGTGTTGAGGCAGGGCGGGGCGTGGTGGGGTAGAGCGGGGTGGGGCGGGACAGGGCATGGCATGGCGGGTCGTGGCGGGGCGTGGTGTGGCGGGGAAGAGGGGCGGGGGATGGGCGGAGAGGAATGGGGCGAGGAGGGGCGGCGCGATGAGGGGCGGCGCCGCGATCGCCTCGGCTGCTGCGAGCTGCGTTTACTGCGCGAGAGGCGAGGCGCCGCTGTTGCTGCCACCCCTTCCTCCTCCCTTTCCCCACTTTTGACCCAGCCCCCTCACTCCCCTCGCCCCGACCAAAGCATTTGCTCAAGGCTCCATTCCAATCTTCCTCCCTCCCTCCCACCCTCCCTCTCCAACACGCGCCCCATCCCACTTCCCGCGATAAAAACATGCACTACACTTCCGGAACTAATGACCGTAACAGTTGACGCGCCGGAATTCACAATTCAATCAATCAATCAGTCAATCAATGCTACAATCAAAACCCGCACTTTCCGCTGCTCACCGTTCGCAGCCGCGCTACTTGCCGTCAGCGCGTTGTTCCCTACAGCCCTTCCCCGCTGTCATTTTGTTGCTTCTGGTTCCCCGCACCGCCTTCTCTCTCTTCCTGCGCTCCTCAGGCACTGCTCGCCCTATCTGCCTCGCCCATTTTGCCCGCGCTCTACATGTCGTGCGCCCTACCGTCCGCTCGCCCATTGTATGCACCCGCCCGCTCGCTCTATCCGCACCGCCCTGTTTGCCAGTGCCTTCCGCCCACCTATCCGCCCGCCCCCTATCCGCCCGTCCGCCTCCCCGCCTGCTCTATCCGCCCGTCTGCTCTATCGGTCTGTCCGCTCTACTCCCCGCCCCCTCTATCCTCTTTGTACGCTCTATCCTCTTTTCCTCCCTCAATCTTCCCTTGCCCGCTTACCGCCTCCCGCTCTATCCGCCGTTCTATCCGCCCGCCCGATCTATCTGCCCGCCCGCACTATCTGCCCGACAGTCCGCTCTATCCGCCCGCCTGCTCTATCCACCTGCCTGCTCTATCCACCCGTCCGCTCTATCTGCCCGTCCCCTCTATCCGCCCGCTCGGGCCGCGTTCCGTTCGCCGCTGCTTTGCTCTTGCTCCGCCGCGGCCGCCTTCCGCTTCCGCTGCTTCGCCCTTTCCCCTTTGGAGTCGCGACGGTCGCCGCCCCTACATCTGCATCTCTGAAAGTGCGCTGATGGAATTAGGCGCCGGGCGTCATGAGGCGCATTCAGCGCGGCCGGCGGCGCGTAATCGCATCAGATCTCGAATTTTGCGCCGCGCATGCGCAGTATGTGGCCCCAATTACGAGCTCCTCCCGAAGCTCTTCCGACGCAGCCGAACGCGTTCGCGAAACTCGCTTAGGCCGCCGCTGCGCGTTTTATTTGCTATTCGTGGACAGAATGCGAGATAATGTCATTTGCGTCTTATTCTTGCTTATGTTGCCCATTCACTGTATGTATATTTGAGATTATTTAAGGATTTGTGTTTTCGGCGTGCTTTCAATATTCCGTGTTTGGTAATAAAAGTAGTAGCGCTATTTCTGACTGTAACTGCACTTGTGAGGAGTAATTGTAGAGACATATAATAGTTGGTTTGTGTAAACTTAAAAAGCACGCAATTCGTTATGAAAATCTTTGATAATTATTAATTTCTAATGATTATTAATTCAAAAATAATTTCCAGGAAAATTTTAATATTTAAGCACATTCGTAATCACAATCTTTGTCTCTGTATTTCCATGAGATAATTGTGAAACTGAAAGAACTTCCGAAGGTTGGTTTGTAAATGACGGCATTTTTTCCATTGAAAGATCTTTTTCAATTCATAGAAAATTCGCAAATTTGCGTTTTGTTCTCACAAGACTTTCAGAGTATTACTCGAGCTAATGAGCTGTAAGAAATAGTTTCTGGGAACTTCAGATATTTTGAAATTAAATGAGATTTTCCGCAAGAAATATAGATGCTTAATTTGCGGGTTTGAACATTTGCATATCTCGCAAAGCATGAAAACAATATTAACTGACGTCAAATATTATAATAGAGTCATTGAGTTGGATAAACATCAAAGGTCCCAGCTTTCGAATTATTCTGCATTGATGACAATACAAAAACCAAAACCGATCGTTCATTTACGTTTATTACGTCCCTGAATTCATTAGCTTTTAATTGGATGCAACGCGAACGAAAGAGATGAATATATATCTAATGATGTTCCGTCTATATCCTCCAATGGAGTATATTCAACTGAGATAAACTGTTACAACGTAATTGATATTGGTGGTACAATTATTTCAATAGCGAAATCCGCATGGAAAGTCGAAAATAATGGAAATACTTCAACAATGGAATTTTACCCTAGTCTGAATTTTATAAATAGTATTGAATATTCTTGTACACATTTTAAAATACTTATTTAACACTAGCCAATTACCTGGCGTTGCGCGGATATTTTTCTCACAATTGTCAATTAAGTAGCCTTGCCAGCCCCGCACTCTTTGCCCGCGTCCCATGCACAGCATATCCGGCTTCCTGGCCGTCCTAATTACAATTCCCGCCCCTTCCGCTCTTCACATCTCGATCAGATTTTTCGTCCAGTTTCCCTAATCCATTGAGCAAATGCTGAGATGGCCCCTTGTTTTGCTTCTGGACATAAATGTAACTTCATTTTCTGTGCACGTCTTCTAGAATTCAGTGGGAAATACAGTTATTCAAATTATCGTTTCCATGTTGTCGCGGCAGAAAGTATTATTCCGAAGGACAATATGGATAAGATCCAAAATTTATTGCCTTTTTATCCTTGAAAATAGATTTTATTACATGGAAGCTTTTTTTCCTTTTCTTTTCAAAATCCAAGTAGTATATGACTTAGTGTAGGGATCACAGAATTTTGAAAATGTGCACACAATTCACTTTTCCCCATAGCGCATCATACGCAGTTTTAACTTTTTTTTGACGTAAAATAAATAAATAAATCAATAAACATGTTTCCTCCCGTTTCCTTTCCTTCCTACATCGCTTCGTCCATTTCCTTCCTACGCCCTAACTGGCTTGCCATGGCCATCCTGCCCGTCCCATCGAGAGAAGAGAGATCTACAAAACTAGAGGTGCTACAGAATGGCACGGACTTTCTCGTAGTAAAGTTCCTAATTTCCTTGGTGTGAACTGGCTTTACGGTCTCGCCCAATCCTCATTCCTGCAGCCAACTACCGTGACCTAAAAAAAAATTATTTTACATTTTTTCAACTTTTCGCTTTCTCAATAGTAGAAATAAAATATTACTTGAAGAATATTAAAGAAGAGTAAAACCTCATCCTAAATAGAAATTTTCATTGAAAAATTTCAAGTCGTTTTTAAGAAAATGGCGACTTAGCATTGCTGTAAATGCAAAATTTGAAGCTCTTTTCACAGGAATCTATTGACTCATTGCAAGTCATTTGTAGCACATATACTTACGAATGCAATAACGTATTCAAATAAGTGAAAATGTGCAAATTAACGGCGTGAGATATATTTGAAAAAAATTACATTTGTGTAATTTTTGAAAAAATAAATGTATACACCAAATAACCTTAACGTCGTATTAAACAGTACAATAAGCACTATCCATTGGAAAAATGTCGAGAAAAAAATTCGAGCCATTTTTGAGAAAATATGGTGATTGTGATCATTTCTGTAAAGGCGAAATTTTGAGCTCATTTTTACAGAAAACTGTTGTTTTGGAGAGACTTCATTTGACACTATTTAAATCATTTGTACTCATAAATATAATACTGTGAAGAAATTGCTTCTAAAGTAAGTATTACCGACGTGAGAGACAAGTAGAAAAATATATATTGTAATTTTTTAAAAACAAAAGAATAGAGACGGACAGAGAAGGGCAGACAGACGGGCAGACGGACGGACGTTTTGAAAAAAACACTTTTTCGGTATCAGGGGACCCCAAAACTTGTATATCCGTTGAAATCTCGAAATAGATTTTCCGCAGCATTACATAACTTTCTCTATACTACGTATATTACTCCCGTATATACGTATGTATACGGGAAAGTAAAAACGCTAACTGCTAAACCGTAAACGGGATTTTCATCAAATCTGATATTTTCCAATATATGTCCCGGCCTCTAGAATTTGAATCCGATGGTTTAATTTTCGGGGATACTTTTTGACGCCTTTTTGCGTAACGTAGCGTCAAATTTAGGCAATTTAAAGAAAATTATTTTATCAAAAAATGTTCCACATTTTTCATTAAATTTTCTCGCCGAATATATGAAAGAACGATAAAAGAAATTGGCGCTAGTACCTTTTCAGGCCATCTATCTGTATTGTCGAATATTGCAAAAATTAAACGTAAACATACAAATTTGAAGGTAGAAAATTATATTTAATAAATCCTGTTCTTAAAATATTTTTAAAATGCCTTATGAAATTGTTTTAAAACACTAGTAGGTTTTTTTGTAATTTCTGCTTGAAGTTTTTGTGGGAGTTTATAAACAATTTTCAAAAACTACTCAAACGTTGTTCTTTATTATTTTTCTTGGGTAAAACAAGGGTCTCATAATAATGTGGCGGCATTTTGAACTCTGTGAATTTTTGAAAATTGCAAAAGTTAGAAATGTGAGAAAGTATGTGATATTGTAGCTCCATTAGTTTATATTTGTGGCAGCCTTTTACCAGCATATATTTTTATTTCTTTAACCCCTTAATAAATGTATCGTGAGAACTATGGCAGAAGGTAACCAAAAGCACTTGCAAAGAAAATATAAATCTAGAGGTATTGTGAAATAAGAATTAACAATTATCAGATTTCTCAGAATAATAAAGGATGTCGATGACACGGAGAACAATAAGAAAGCAGCATTGGTCTTCTTTACATAAAGGTGTGAGAAGCCAACGCTGATTAAGTTCCTGAAGTTCCTTAAGCAAAAGCAAATTTTAAAGCCACGAACATTCAGGCCCTCCTTCTGCACTTCACAAGCGAGTTTAATTGAAAATTATAGGTAGCGGTTCCAACAAACGGAACGCAATTTCCGCTTACTCATCTCTCTGATGAAGATTTGAGAATAACAAACGTAGTACCTCAGCGACAGAGCAAAAATATAGAATTTGTCGTGTAAAAAAAAAAAATTCCGTTCAGAACGTTGTGTAACACAAGATATATTTCGAAGTTCTAGGGTAAGTTTCAAAGTTAAACGAAGATGAATCTATGATTCGTAAAAATATTCATTATTTTTTACTGTACTCTATAAACTGGATTTGGTATTTTGTTTTTTGTTTTTCTAAATTGATTACAGTGAATTGTAAAGTTTTCGTGCGAAACAAACTAGTGGTGCTACAGACTTTCTCGTAGTAGAGTTTTCTAATTTCCTTGGTGTAGACTGGCTCTATGGTCTTGCACCATCCTCTTGACAGCTGCCATCAATCGCACCTCAAAGTACTTTTATTTTAATTTTCATAAACTTTCGGTTCCTTAATAGTAAAACTGAAATATTACTTTAAGAATATTAAAGAAGAGTAAAACCTCGTCCAAAATGGCAATTTTCATTAAAAAATTTAGAGCCGTTTTTACGTAAATGGCGTTTAAGCGTTACATGCGAAATGTGAAGCTGTTTTCAGAGGAATTATTAAGTTTTTGAAAAACTTAATTTAAAGTCATTTGAAGCACTTCCACTCACAAATACAATAATGTATACAAATTGCTGAAAATGTGCGTATTAACGACGTGAGGTGTATTTCAAAAACATTACATTTGTGTAATTTAAGAAAAAACGAACGAAAACAGCACAATGAACTTTATGCCACATTATACAGTGCAATTAGCACTATTCGTGCGAAAATTTTGAACAAAAAAAATTGGAATCATTTTTTATGAAATGGCGTTTAAAGTTTCTCAAAAAGCGAAAATTTGAACTCATTTTTAGAGAAAACTGTTCAGTTTCCGAGAATTTTTATGACATTATTTAAAGCACATGTACTCAATAATGTGAACAAATTGCCTCGGATGTAAATATTAACGACGTGAGAGACAACTAAAAAAAATACATTATTGTAATTTTTGGAAAAACAAAAGAATATATCTAAATGTCATCTTATAGTGAGCATTTAGCACTATCAAAAAAATGTAGTCTTAAAAAATGTACATGACAATGAAATAACCCATTGTGTATAACGAATTTGTTCGAAAAATCTATTATCTTCAATTTTATAGTTGATGACACCAAAAAATTCAAACTTTTGCAATTATCGAAACTTCAGAATTAATACTGAAAATCGGACGGCAAATTTATAAGTGAATTTTACTCTATTCTTACAACAAATTTTAAGAAAAAAATTGTAGTCGCTTTTGAGAGAATTTTGAAAATGTCAATGTCGGGGGGGGGGATCTTCATGTAAAGTATCCCCAAATTTAAACAATGTTTTTCAAAACTTCAAAGCGTCCACTAGAACCAGGTAGACAAGGTTTTTTTTCAACTCCTATATTACAATATTCATCATTTCGAATTCGTAGAGTTTCTATCAATCAAATATCACCTTGAAAATAAGTTCTCTATTTTGCGTAAATTTTCACTAAACACTTTTGTCATTCCGCGATGTTAAAAAAGAACAGTCTATGAAAAGCTTGAATGACAATGCATATCCAAACAATTTGCGTAAAAGCTCTTTTCGTTGGCTGCACGTTAAGAGTGCAGTATTCTGAGTTATTACGAAACTCTTGTATTTCAACAAAACATTCGCTCCCAGTTTGTCAGCTCGCGTGTTTGCGAGGTAAGTATCGCACGGAGTGTATTAACGCCGAGAGAATATTCAAATGTTAGCGTTAATTGTTCCCAGCGGCGTTGCCCGCCTGCTCATAAAGGCTTGCCCGGAATCCCAGCCCCGACCCCAGCGCGGCGCAGTGGCCGAACTTGGAAGCGCTCTGCACGAGAGCCAGGTTTTACAAATACAAATTCGAGTATTAAAAAGGGTAATACAAATAAACACACTAAAATAAAATAAAACCCAAACAGAAAAGTTCAAAAAATAGATTTTAAAAAAATGGTGAAAAATACCCATGTCTACTCCGTACCCATATTTTCCTTTCATTTTACTTCACATCACTTCACTACAAGTTTCTGTAACCAGTAATTTACATTTTTTATTTGTATACACCCAGCAGGTAGAGAAAAAAATACTCCTACAAGGAAGCAAAAATTTGATCAGACGTTTTTGGCGCAAGGCGGCTGCTCTGATCGGTACTTTTCCGTGGTTTCTCCGATCAACACCAGGCGAATACCGGAGGAGTACCCTAACAAACGGGCCAGGGACCGCGCGCAATCTTTCCTTCCTCTTCCTTGTCCTATCCTCTCCCCTTACACAATTACACTAACATGCACTACACTACCACATATTCCGTGAGCACTACCGGTCGGGAGCTTAGAGCTTGTCCCGACTGGGGCGGTGCCCCGCTGGTGGGAGAGTCCTGGTTAGGGGTTAACCCCACTAGTCGACGGTAGGTCGGCGCCGGATCTCACCAGCCAGCAGGGCAAGTTCACCCCCATCTCCCGATGAAAAACATGCACTACACTTACGGAACGAATGACCAAAGCCGTTGACGCGCCCGGAAACACGAAAAAAGCAATCACTAGTGTCTACTCGTCCTTGCAGAAACTATCCCGACCATCTCGCGACCTTTGTTTATGAGCGCTGCTCGAAACGGGTTACATCTCACATGGTGGCAGTCAAACAACTGGTTTTATATTGCTATTTGTGCCAATACACTCACAGAACCATCTGTTGTGTGTTAACATTCATTAATACATTTATTGCACGCGACTATTAAATTGTGTGATCCGACATTTCGTTTAGGGAAACAATAGTCACCATGACTTCTGCTCTAACCCTCGTATATTTTAGAACAAATGATACATGTCTTTAGATATGTGTAAAAATATTGTATTTTTTTGAGAGTTTGAGTTAAAATATTATGCAAGGTAATAGTAATGATAAGAAGAAGAAGAAGAAGAAGAAGGAGGAGGAGGAGGAGGAGGAAGCCGGCCCCGTAGTGCAGACGGGTTGTGGCAGCTGTCGCCGCGCCGAGGAAGCTGCAGGTTCGAGTCCTGTGTAGGCATTTTTGGTTTTGTGGTTGTTCTCTCACCCCTCAACATCATTCTATCACCTTATACTTCTTAATTGAAGGCTTTACATCCATAGTTACATGTCTCTCCAGAATAGAATATGACTGGGTCCCGGAAGAGAACGTGTAGTGGGATCGGAAATGGCCGATACGTTAATAATAATAATAATAATAATAATAATAATAATAGTAATAATAATAACAACAATAATAATAATAATAATAATAATAATAATAATAATAAATAATTTCAAAATATTTTCCAAGGAACATCTGTGCTGCCAGAATTTTGTACCATGGGAGTGACATTTATGTTACCGAAAGGAGGAAATGCGTCTTGCCCCGAGAATTATAGACCTATTACATGTCTACCCACAATTTATAAAGTTCTCACCTCCATTATTGCCACCAAACTCGACGAGCATCTGAAAGAAAATGAGCTGCTTTTACCAGAACAGGTTGGTTGTAGGAAAGGATCTCGAGGATGCAAAGAATTATTAATAATAGATAATATTGTATCCAAGCATGTAAGAAAGAAAGCGCATAATTTGTCAGCGGGCTGGATTGATTTCCGAAAGGCATTCGATTCTATTCCGCATTCTTGGTTGCAGCGAACCCTTCAACTCTACAAGGTTCATCCCTCTATCATTACATTTCTTGCAACGTGTATGAACAGCTGGCGAACAACACTGCTTGTAATACGAGGGAAATTCAGTTACCAGACAGACACTTTAAAAATTTGTAGAGGCATTTTTCAGGGAGATAGCCTAAGTCCGCTCTGGTTTTGCCTAGCATTAAACCCTTTGAGTAGGATGTTGAATGCTTCCGGCTATGGGTATGCTTTGAAGAACCCAAGAAGATAATTTCCCACCAATTATATATGGATGATCTCAAGCTCTATGCTAAAGGGCCAGAACAACTTCGCAGCATGCTGACACTAGTAGAAAGCTTCAGCAGCTCTGTTTGTATGGATCTTGGTTTGGAGAAGTGCGCAGTAGTTCACGTGAAGAGAGGTAGCGTCCAGAATACAGAGAATGAACCTCATTTGATGGAAGATTTGAGAATTCAAGAACTCTTCAGTGGCGATGAATATAAGTATCTGGGCCTCCAGCATCTCCTAGGAACTGCGGATGAAAAAATAAGAAAACAAGTGGAAAGAAAGGTTCTCTCTCGTGTGACGAAAATCTGCAAGTCCTGTATTAATTCAAGAAACAAATTTACAGGAATTAACACCTGGGCTCTTTCAGCAGCATCACATACATTTGGAGTTGTCAAGTGGTCTGAGACATCTGAGCAAGCTTTCGATAGAAAAGTCAGAACACTTCTATCAAAATATCGGATGCATCATCCTCGAAGTTCCACCGAAAGGCTGTATCTTTCAAGACATCATGGAGGTCGTGAACTGTTAAGTCTTGAAGTTATGTGTCGCCAGCAAGAAAAACAGCTCAGAAATTATTTCACCAACAACGAATCCATGACGGCCATTTGTGCACAAGATCACGGCTATACACCTCTGAAGCTGCTCCAGGAAGATCACAATCCAAGAGTTCCGAAACCTGTGGACCGAATTGATCAGTGGAGATCAAAAGAACTCCATGGCAGGTTTGCTACTGCTCTTCAAAGTAACTCCATAGATGTGAAGAGATCGACTGAATGGCTGAGACAGCTGGGCTTTTTGGCGAAACGGAAGGATTTGTACTGGCCATTCAAGATCAGGTAGTAGCCACTAATAACTGCAGGCGATATATTATGAGAGAGAACATCAGTGACAAGTGTCGCCTATGTAAGAAGGCCACCGAATCTATCCAACATATCTGCAGTGGATGCTCTCAGTTGGCACAAACAGATTATTTACGTCATAATAATGTAGCCAAAATCATCCACCAAGCTCTTGCTAAAAGATCGGACCTGATAAAGGAAAGCCTGCAATACTACAAATATCTACCAGAACAAGTTTTGTCTAATGAGAGAACAAAAATCTTGTGAGATACTCCCATTGTTACAGATAGAACAGTGGAAGCAAATAAGCCTGATATTGTCGTATTCGACAAAACTACTCGTAGGGCAATAATAATTGATATCGCAGTTCCACTGGATCATAATCTGCTGACAACTATTGCAGAAAAGAGGAGAAAATATCAGCCACTCTCAGTTGAGCTGAAAAACTTGTACAAACTAATAGAGGTAGATATTGTACCCGTGGTTATTTCAATTAATGGGCTTGTGGCTGAAGATTGGAGGATTGTGAAAGAAAAACTCCATCGAAATGAGTGGCACCTCAGAACCATGCAGAAGGCCGTGTTGCTGGCAACCACCAACATAGTGCGCAAGGTTCTCTCCCTAAATCATTGAAGCGGAACCTGAGTGCACTGGAGCAAGAACTTCTCACCATCTGTCTCACCATATGTGTTGACGTTCTGTCCTTGGGTTATACTTGAAAACTCCGGAAGAGCGTGAAATTTTGAAATATGAAATAATAATAATAATTTTGCCTATCCGAATAGCCGAGACCGCTAAGGCAGTAGTGCTGTGGCGATCACGGACGGAAGGATCGCGGGTTCGAGTCCCGCCTCGGACATGGATGTGTTTGTGTGTGCCGTCCATTTCATTTTCCATCCCCCAAGACTAACAACCCTGAGGTATAAAAATCGGATTCAGTCTAATACTAATCCCCCTAATGAATTACATGTAAAGACTTGCGACGTGATAAAATGATACTAAACCCGTGCAAGTGCATGTCCTGCGTGGTCCAAGATGGCCTATTCGCGAGCAAAATAATAATAATAATAATAATAATAATAATAATAATAATAATAATAATAATAATAAAAGTCCTAAAGTCCTACATGATGAAGCAGTAACTCCTACCGTAAACATATAATATAAGTAAAAATCTGGGCTGCGGTCCATCTTTAACCCCCTCGAAAGGCGACTGTTAAGTTGCTTTGATTCCTTCTCCGCTTCACATTGGCATTTCGTATTTACTTCTTTTATTTTGCTGAAATTGTGATATGTTCACAAAATTATTGAGTACATTTTACAAAATTCTAAATATAATGAATTAAAAAGGTCTAAAATCCGTGATAGTAAGTACTGTTTTCTACATTATTTCTCTTGATCAGTGGACATATTGTAGACTTCGTATTTGAAAATTCAATCTGTAGACTTTAGAGGACATGAACTGCAGTGCTTTTAAAAAAGCCAGTGTGATAAAATTAACATCATTAATGTATTTAATATTTGTCTTTCTCGAACCCACAACATTTTCGTCGCCCCTCTTCATAACAAAAGATGTTCAGAAGTTAGCAATACAAACTAGGGATACTACTACTCAACTCAGACAGTCGAAAGCTATTAATCAGTAACAATTGGTTCGTCGTTGCCAAGTTTCTGTCCGCTATTATTCTCTACAAAAACATTAGTTCACTTATTACGTATAAGATTAGTATCGTACAATCTAATTAGCCAAACTCAAACATCAGTTATAATTAATAAAATGAAACAACAGATAATTAAGTTTAACATACCCAACGAATTAATGTTTTCCTAAATTTCCAGAGAAAGGAATTTAACAATCCTGACGCCGGTACATAACGAAGTCAAAGTCAATAGGAAGAGAAGAACATCAAGACGAGTTTCGAGAAACTAGACTGTGATAAACCGCACCGCCAGGAGGCAGCCATGTCGAGCAAAGTACTCCCTCTTCCGGTCGCCTCACCCGCAAGATCTCTGCGAAAGTATCTCTCGGGGCGCGAATTACCGCGCAGCGTTTGTTCCGACTGCCGGCGCGCCGTTAATTATGCAAAACGCGCGCAGATTTCCCGCGCGCGACCTCCGCGCCCATCCTTCACGGCAGCGGCGGGGCGGGGGGCACAGCGCCCGAGGGGACGAGGAGGAGGAGATGCAAACGAGGAGGCGGAAGGCGACGAGATGGGCGGAGCGGAGAGGAATGAAGGCACGAAAGGGGGAGGTGGGGGAAGGAAGAGGGGGCGGAGAGAACTTTGATTGATTGGCTGATTTTTTCGTGTTTCCGGGCGCGTGAACGGCTTTGGTCATTCGTCCCGTAAGTGTAGTGCGTGTTTTTTCTCGTGATATGGCTGTGATCTTCCTCCGCTGGATGGTGAGATCCGGCGCCGACCTACCGTCGGCTAGTGGGGTTTCTCCCTAACCAGGACTCTCCCACCAGCGGGGCACCGCCCCATCCGCAAGCTCTAAGCGCCCGACCGGTCTCCCGGAAAATGTGGTAGTGTAGTGCATGTTAACGTAAGTGAGTGTGTAAGGGGAGAGGATAGGACAAGGAAGAGGAAAGACAGATCGCGCGCGGTCCGTGGCCCGTTTGTTAGGGTACTGCTCCGGCATTCACGTGGTGTTGACCGGAGAAACCACTGAAAACTACCGATCAGAGCAGCCGGCCGCTGGAATTTTCTTTCAGACAGCGACTGAATTCGATCCAGCTGAAAAGCTAGTGTCGAAAATCCTGCCGCCGTCAGGACTCGAACCTACGACCTCCTGGTCAGAGGCGCTTCAGTGGCATCAGTTGATGCACTGAGCTACCGCTCCCGGTACATTTTCCAGGAGAAGGTGAGGGGTTAGAGAAGAGGGCAGCGAAGAACCCTCCGAGCGGGCGACACCGCGTTGGGGCGGTGGCAGGTAGCGGAGTCTGCCGGGCGACGTGGAGTTAAATGGGAATTGGGGCGAACGAGGGAACAGAGAACGCCTGAAAGGGGGAAGGAGAAGGACGAACGGCCGGGGGGCGGAGGGGAAGGGACGCACAGGGAACAGTGCGTGGCGGGGGGGGGGCGGCGAGCGGGCAGGCCGGTGCGCTCAATGAAGGGGTCGCGCCATCGCGCCAAGAGGGGGGGTGCAGCGTTGTGGGTGGCTTTGTGAGGACGCGCGTCACCCATCTGCCTGATTACGCCCATCGCCCCCTGCGCAATTAAAATCGATGATAACGCCGTGCAGATTCGTGTTCATTATGTACTACACGTGTATGTGAGTGTGTGAATAGATGAAGCAGGTGATAGTTAATAGTTTTTTAAGGACTTTTCGATCGTAATGCGGCCGTACTCAGAACTGGTTAGCAGTCATTTCTGATGTTCAAACCAATATCTATCTCCAAAAATGAATTGGTAAGATATTTATCGCTCAACAAACTAACTGTATGATTGTGAACATGTTCTTATAAGCGTGAACCAACTCTAACCTCATACTGGCAAAAGGGGCTCAGGGCATCAATTCATGTCAGTGCAGTGTCTCTGACCCGGAGGTCCTAGGGTTCGAGTGCCGATGGTGGCAAAACATTCGTTACTAACTACGTAACTATGTCAAATTCAGTGTCTGGAGGAGAATTCTAGCGGCTGGCTGCTCTCATTGGGAGTTTTCCGTGATTTCTCCGATCAACACTAGGCGAATGCCGGAGCAATACCCTAACAAACGGGCCACGGACCGCGCGCGATCTTTCCTTCCCCTTTCTTCCTATCCTCCCCATTTAGTTACACACACTTACACTGACATGCACTACACTATCACACACGCCGGGAGACCAGTCGGAAATAGAGATAGTCGGGAGCTTAGTGCTGGGGCGGGGCGGAAAACCCCGCGAGACGACTTGTATGTTAGCGCTGGATATGGCCATTTAGCTGGAGAAGAATACCATCTCCCGCGATACAACATGCACTACACTTACGGTACTAATGCCCTTAACAGTTGACGCGTTCGGAATCACTAATCAATCAATCGTAACCTCATTGTTGCTTAAAAAGTGTGACTACCTCTACAAATGTATTCTTCTCGTGTGATCTGAAAATGTAGTGTGATATTTTTCAGGGGAAAGTAATATTCGAAAGGTGTGGTTCGTTCTCCCGATGAATTTCTCTGAAGACCTCTGTCAGGTTGGCCAGAAAATGCAGGTTTTGACTGTTGTTTGAACAGGTGTGCGGAATTAAAATCATCATGGTCAATTGAATTTCTCAGGTTCCTCAGGTTGAATTCCTCAGGTTTCTCAATTTCACTTTAAAATAAGAAATATTCCAACTCATCAGTAACCTTTGAAACTTTACGAGTAAGTTATCTTCACAGATTAGCCTAACACATGTAACATTTTTATTAACATTTTCAATCTATGTTGTAGGAGTACGATTTCGTGGTGTGACGTCGTGTGAACACAACAGCTATCACAGACACGAGCTCCAGATATTTACAGATTTATTAGTAATTAAGTATTTACAAATAAATAAATTGAACAATTATATACAGCTCCGATAGGCCCTATCCCTTGATAGCCGGAGCGATCCTTAAAGGATTCAAGATCTGCCTGACTCGTGGCCCTCGCCACTCCTCAGCAAGCTTATGTACACTCCGTGACTGCAGTCACCCATGGAAACGATCCACCAACACCACACCTGGGTTGCCCTACCAGGATCGCTCGTCTTCGCACAGCCCTAGGAGCACGTTTTGTTCATTCGCACGAGGTTTTCACACAGCTCAAAACCCACCCCTGAGAGAGTGTATTTGTGCAGTTTTGTGAACGCACGAGAGTGCAATGTACATTCACGCCACTGCGGTGCGGCCATTCCTACCCTTACGGGTACCTATGGTCAATCCTCCAACATGAAGAAAGAAAAACAGATCAGAAAGACATTAGCCAACTGGCGCGCGTATTGCGTGTGCGTGTGCAGTAATTCAAAGGTTATTATCAAGTCTCAATTCGCTGTTTCAGATTTCCCTTACTCCAGGAACTACTTAGGTTGCTTATACTTTGCCTTTTGATAGGGTTCGTATGAAGCGACCTCAGAAATGAAAATATTTTCCGAGTCAGCTCCTTTTTCAAAAAAATTAGCAGTAATGATCTTTGAGCAGTAGCATTGAAATATCGCGATGTAGATATTTTATAAGAGTGTACCTGGGGGCGCAGAGGGCGACCCTGAAGCATTCATTCTGAACTACTTGCAGTTTATTTAAATAACTTTCTGGTATCATTGCCCAGCTAGGGCAAGCGTAGTCCAGCCCACCCCTGCGCTTTGCATTCTCGCCTATACACCTTCAAACCATGTGACACGCAACGTCATCTTGCATCACACCACGTGACTGCCGCGCCGCCACACATTTTAGGCATCGCTTTCCATGGATTTCTGGAAGTTCCCAAAATAACTCGGGATGCCTCTATCCCCTACCAATAGTCTATTCAAACTCTCCTTACTTTCTCCTACCGGACCGGGAGCGGTATCTCAGTGCATCAATTGATGTCACTGCAGCGCCTCTGACCGGAAGGTCCTAGGTTCGAGTCCTGTCAGCGGCATGATTTTCGACATTAGCTCTTCAGCTAGGTTCAGTCGCTGTCTGGAGGTCGCTGTCGAATTCAGTCGCTGTCTGGTGGAGAATTCTAGCGGCCGGCTGCTCTGATCGGTAGTTTTCCGTGCTTTCTCCGATCAACACCAGGCGAATGCCGGAGCAGGACCCTAACAAAGGGACCGCGTGCGATCTGTCCTTCCTCTTCCTTGTCCTATCCTCTCCCCTTACACACACACTTACACTACCACATATTTCGGGAGACCGGTCGGGATCTTAGAGCTTGTCCCGACTGAGGCGGTGCCCCGCTGGTGGGAGAATCCTGGTTAGGGGAAAACCCCACTAGCCGACGGTAGGTCGGCGCCGGATCTCGCCATCCAGCGGGGGAAGATCACCGCCATCTCCCGCGAAAAAACATCCGCTACACTAACGGGACAAATGACCAAAGCAGTTGACGCGCCCGGAAACACGAAAAAATCAATCAATCAATCTCCTACCGGCATCTCTGCCTGCAATAATTCTGCCACGCGGCGCCTGCGTGGCGCCTGCGTGGCGCCGGCCTTTCTGCCCACGAGGTTCTATGGCAATACAGTACGTTTCGGCAGTACAAATGTTACGCGCACACTATTCAGCGGGCGACAGCAATGAGCCTGTAGCGAGTGGGCGCGCTGTTGATGACTGCGTCGCAGGCGAGAATCCGGATTAGAAACGCGCAGCGGTCACTGCGAACCTAGCGGCGCGGCGCCGCACCGCGCTGTCGGCCGCACACAGCGGCAAGCGCCTTCTGGAACGCGGCGCGGGGCCCCATCTGCAGCGGACCGATAGAATACACAGCACCGCACACATGGCGTAGCTCCCGCGCGCCGCCACAGACTTCGCGTGGATGGGTTCGGTGGAGCGTACGCGAACAATGCACTTGCTGGTGCGGGTGGTAGCGCCAATCAGCGCGCGGTGGTATTCACGAGTTGGCTGTTAAGCTTACGTTGAAACAGTTTGAACGGTAAGAGTTTTCTGGTTTAGCTGCAAGGAGTAAGGGAGGGCGAAAGTTGAAATGGTGGTTATTATTTCGAACTGCTGTAACATGAAAAACGATGTTCTTTAGTGACTCTACGGTTGTATTAAAGGTACAAAGTATGTGAAGATGATAACCAACTGGGTAGGACAGATCGGTGAGTTGGAAGCACCTTTGCGGTGTGGGTTCGAATCCCGTCTTTGTCAGCGATGTTTGTTTGTGACGTTTTGCATCGGAAGGTGTTCTAAACCTTTCGACCTCTACCCTATTCCTGGCCCGAGCAAGCGGGTAGGGACTCGCCACCGCCCCTACTCCGCAGCTAGTCGGCGGGCAATAGCTCTAGCGGGATATAAGAGGGCTCCAACCCGACGCCAAGGCAGATAGCGAGCGGCAGTGTTAGCGATTGTGTCCTGGCGAGTGAATTGGCGAGAGAGGTGTGGAGAGCAACTACGACGACGACCTGTGCTACTGACGTGGAACACTCTAGTGGATATTCGACGACTTGGCTGATTTTGGGACTTCTTCTGGACAAAAACACGGCTTGCTTTTGGTACACTCTTCTTGTGATTCGGGACTTCAGCAATTGTACCTGGACTTGAACAAAAATCATTTTAAGAATTCTTGTCTTTGATTGGATACTACATTAACAGATCACAATGCTTTCCGAAACTGGCGACTCTAGTTTAATATAGATGCTTGCGAATTATGAACAGAAGACCTAAGAAAGCGGCAAAACGGAGAGGCTTTTCTTGCCATTGTATTTATATTTCAGCCAGTACTAGTCCGACAAAGCCCTCACCGCCCGTGAGAATACACTCAGAGACCCACAGTGCGTCGCGTCGCGTCGCGTCGCGTCGCGTCGCGTTGCGTCGCGTCGCGTCGCCTGGAATGGCGCAGGCGTGCGGGCGGCGGAGGTCGCAGCCCCCAAGAATTCCGAGTTCCTTATCTCCGGCGCTGAACGCGCAGGGCGGCGCAGGGCGGTGCAGGGCGGCGCAGGGCGACACAGGCGGCGGCAGGGCGAAAGGCGGGGGAGGGGGCGACTCTCGGTCGCGGAGATGAGACGCCCGGCCCAGCAGGAAACGCGCGACACCCCGCCGCGCCCTGTCGCCGCCAGATCGCCGCCGAACGCCTCGCTACAAGGGGGTTGCACGGCGGAAAACCGATTAACGTGGTTGGGGCGTTCGCAGACACACACTCCTCATTCGCTCCGAAGATATACATTGTGCCTACCGGGAGCGGTAGCTCAGTGCATCAACTGATGTCACTGCAGCGCCTCTGACGGGGAGGTCTCAGGTTCTCACTCCCCACGGCGACAGGATTTTCGACACTAGCTTTTCAGCTAGATCGAATTCCGTCGCTGTCTGGAGGAGAATTCTAGCGGCCAGCTGCTCTGATCGGTAGTTTTCCGTGGTTTCTTCGATCAACACCAGGCGAATGCCGGAGCAGTACCCTAACAAATCCATGGACCGCGCGCGATTTTTCCTTCCTCTTCCTTGTCCTATCCTCTCCCCTTACACACACTTACACTAACATGCACTACACAATCACATATCCCGGGAGACCGGTCGGGAGCTTAGAGCTTGTCTCGGCTGGGGCGGTGCCCCGTTGGTGGGAGAGTCCTGGTTAGGAGGAAACCCCACTAGCCAACGGTAGGTCGGCGCCGGATCTCGCCATCCAGCGGGGGAAGATCACCGCCATCTCACGAGAAAAAAAACATGCACTACACGAACGGGACTAATGACCAGAGCAGTTGACGCGCCCGGAAACACGAAAAAAATCAATCAATCAATCAATTTGAAAATCTAGGTTTCTCCGTTCCCGAGTAATAGAAATACTATTTGCAACAGGGAACGAACTGCAAATTTGATAGCAGTGTAAGGAGTAGAATGACGAGTGAGGTATTGTGGTTTTATTTGCGAGATGGAGAGGAAAACAATAATCGCTACGTTGACAGCTAGCATTATTGTGGCATCTGCTGCTGCGTATATACTCTTATCCGGAGAACGCACGCAATCGAAGAAAGTTCCATAAAGTGACTCTAGGGGCGCCGTAGTCAAACTGGATGAAATCTATACGGAAAAATGAAGCATGCATATTTTTTCGTACAAATTACATCCAGTCAGCTCAGTAACCCGGGAAATGATGAAAACATGACTGTGTAAAACTGAGCAATTCCAAAAATTGTGTAACTCCTAATATAGCGCGTCAAATTTTAATATATTTGGTGATGTAACTGTTGCGGTTATCACTACTCGGTTTCAATTTAATGCGGTTAAATTTGGGCATTTGTTTATTCATTGGCTCGTTTCATTTTTAATGTTTCGATTTTTTCGCGACAACCTTGATCTATGAATTGAAAACTACTGTATTTGCATTCTCTTAAACGGTATATTCTGCCGTGTGAGTTTGCAGTTTATACATTTGCTCAAGGTTTTCAAAATGCTGTCTTCTAATCCTTTTTCTGTCAAAGGAGCATGCTTTACTGCACACGCGAACCTTCCATTTATGAGCATCCGTGCGTTACAGCTCGCCTGCTTTCGTAGTTGGGAGGAAACGCTTGAGACTGCATCCTCGTTTTGATGCCGTGAGTCACGATATCGTTCATATTTTTCAGTTGTTTTTTTAATTCACCTTTTTTTGCTTTTGTGATTGACGACGTCACGTCAGCGTGTCCGTATTAAAGGGGTGTACAAAAAAGATTCAGAATTTATAATTCACAATAAATAGTTTGTAATAACTTAAAAAACATGTGTAAAAAGCTATACTATTTTGTCAATGACACAACCATAACAGAATGTTCTTAGAGATATCAAATTTGATTGTAGGTAGATTGTTTTAGGAATAGATCTATGAATAATAATAATAATAATAATAATAATAATAATAATAATAATAATAATAATAATAATTTAAAATTGGCTTTTTTATCTTTCTCAACATTTTTTGTAGAAATAAAGTACAAATAAATAGTTATAGAGTTTCCTAATATTAAAATTGTGATATTTTCTAATACTTCATATTTGTTTGTCTCGTACATACATATATTTAGATCTTCCGGAAGCATTGCCATTACTAATCTCTCATATTAGTGGACCTGACAATGCTCGCTGTTGCAAAGAATTACACATCACACACTACTGATCACGTGATTGTTAATCACGTTTTACGCTACGTTCTGCAAAAATGTTAATAGATGAAAGACTTTCTCGAGCTTGTGAGTTTGTTCTAAGTCCTGGTTTGGATATGGATGTCAAGTATCCTTTTTTAAAACATTCGCCTTCAAGCTTGCATTCGCTATGACACTGTCTTGGAGAAATTTGATTCATTTGTCCCAGAAGACGTTCAAGTAATAATTTCGACCGATATTTCATTATCGCAAGGACAGAATATGCTACGAAGACGCACTTAATACTTGAGGGTGCGGAGGGTTGAGTAGAGCTTCTGTTCACGGGCGCTCAAGTCAGCATAAACGCATAAAATCATTATCAACGTACGTCTGTGTGCGACACACATTAGCACATTCCCAATGAAGTGTGCCTACATTCTTCGCGCAAGAGCAAGCAATAGAATGACAAAGTTTTATCGCAATTGGATGAACGGAACGGCAGCTCATAAAGTACGAACAAACAAGCATTGATTTTTATATATTGGATTACCATTATAATGAAATTACAATTATAATATGCTACATTAGCCTCTGTTGGGAACCTGCTTATGTAAATGGTAGGGAAATAACCAACCCTGCTCGTCGCGCGCGCTTCATCCGCTCCCCAAACCCCCCTCCCCGCGGTTCGCTCCGCCTTCCCTCCTCTCCCCGCCCCCCGCCTCCTGCTGCGCGGCGAAGTCACGGCTGGCAGCGATGCCGCCTAGATAGATTCATTGATTAGTGATTTCGGGCGCGTCAACTGCTAACGTCATTAGTCCCGTAAGTGTAGTCCCGCTTTTTTAACGCGGGAGGTACCGGTAATCGTCCCACAGGATGGCGAGATCCGGCACCGATCTAGGCGTTGGCTTGAGGGATTTTCCCGATCAGGTATCTCCCGAAATCGCAGTCCCCCGAAAGTTGTGGTAGTATACAGTATGAAGGTGTGTGTAAGTAAGGGATGAGGAGAGGACAAGAAAGAGGAGGGAAATATGGTCCGTGGCTCGTTTGTTAGGGTTCTGCGCTTGAATTCGTCTGGTGTTGATCGGATAATCCATGGAAAACTACCGATCAGAGCAGCCAGCTGCTAGAATTCCGGCTCCGGGCAGCTGCTTAACTCGACCGAGCCACCTATCAAGTGTCGAAAATTCTGTCACTGTCGGGACTCCTAGCCTAGGACTTCCCGATCAGAGCAGTGCAGTGCATTGCAGTGACATCAATTGCTCTGAGCCACCTAATCCTAAGCCTAACTGGTTTGAGGAATGCATTTAACAAATTTTTGCATTAGCACACATTTATAGATTTTTAAGGTCAACAACTTATGTAATATTTTCATTGGAAACCACTCAGGTTTTTTTTTTTCGAAACTAAAAAATATTTATCCAAAATTTGAAAACAGTTCCTGAAATGCTTCAATGGTTTTTGTGCTGTGTATATCACATATCATTTTTTACAACAGTCAACTTTTATACAATTTACTACCGGCCTAAAGCAGTAAAATCTGATCAACTATTGATATTTTGATTTTTTTAGTCAATTAGATAAAAGAAAAATAATGGAATGGAATAAAGCTATCGGTCGAGGAAATTTTTTTCTTTATTTTTTAATCGCTTTGAGCGAAGTCATGAAACAAATATGGTAATGTTCCATTTTCATTAAAACTCATGATATTTCGAAAATTGCAAAAGTTCAACATTTTTTCGAGATTGTCGTACACTTTCAAACCTGAAGCAAGGTGTGTGTGTGTGTGTGTGTGTGTGTGTGTGTGTGCGCGTGTGTGCGTGTGTGCGTGTGTGTGTTACTTCAGAGCAATCACACAATCACAGTTTGAAAAATTATTTCGATTTCCACTATCCATATTACGGATTTTCCTTAAATATTAGGGGAGTCAGAACTAAACTCTGGCAGACCGAGTACATTAGTTGTTGATTATAATGCTCGAAAATTCTAATCGAATCCTCTTAGGAGCGTTTATCAATATGACAAATTTATATCCGCGCATAACATTTTGTAACTCTAAAGTCGACTGAGATTGTTATTGGTTCTGGTGAAGGGCTGTAGTAACCTCTTCTCCCTAATAAATTTCCGTAAATGAACAAACCACTAGGGGGATTTTGTCCTAAATACATAGTTTATCGTTACGCTCATTTCTATTTCATTGCGCGTTCAGTTTTCCTCAAACGACATAACAGAACCAAACACACATAGCATGAAGTAAAATGTTTAACAACTGTTAATACACTCGTAGATTAATTTCCAACAGTTGAAACAATACAGCCAATAAACAAATAATGACCATTGTTACAACAGCTTGTAAGACACACTCTGCACTTTTATCACACTCCGCGGTGGGTTAGTTATTTGTGTATTTTCTAGAACACTAATTTATTAAATTTTACTTTTCAACTTTATTTATTTATTTTACGTCAAAAAACAGTTACAACTGCGTATGACGTGCTATGGGGAAAAGTGAATTGTGTGCACATTTTCAAAATTCTGTGATCCCTACACTAAGTCATATACTACTTAAATTTTGAAGAAAAAAGAAAGAAGAAGTTCATATGTAATAAAATCTATTTTCAATGATAAAAAGGCAATAAATTTTGGCTCTTATCCATGTTGTCCTTCGGAATAATACTTCCTGCCGCGACAACAACGATAATTTGAATAATTGTATTTCCCACTGAATTCTAAAAGACGTGCACAGAATATAAAGTTACATTTATGTCCAGAAGCAAAACAAGGGGCCATCTCAACATTTGCTCAATGGATCAGGGAAACTGGACGAAAAACCTGATCGAGATGGGGGTCATTGACCCGGAGGCTGCAATACAATACTTGTTACAGGTTGTTTATACACATTTATACAGTTCAAACTTAACCATTGGTTCGACATGCAACATATTACTCCTTATTGTTGCGTCTGGACGCGTAATTCTATACAGGATCACGATTCCTGGAAGTTCTATTGATTGAAATCAATTGTTAGATTGATGGCAACTACTACAAATTATCAGCATTTGTCAACAATAAAAATTTAATATTATCCTTATAAGCTATCCATTACAATCCCATTAATTTTCTGTGAATTACTTTTCACTATAAAACATTAAAACACCGTACGGTTTGACTGCAGTTCGTAAGCTTACTAAAATGTCTTGATTGCTGGCTTCTCGGCTGGCTAGCAGAATATTGTCCATGGAATCCTTGGTGTACCAATTTTCGCGTCCTTTCCTAAATAAAAAATGTTCCAGAATGTCCTCAACGATTGCTACAATTGGACTTAATATTCCCACAACTTTAATACGCCGACGCGACTTTCCCTATCTGTGTTTGGTAAGTAACACCTACTCGCGACTGATAATCGCGACTATAATGGATCATGAAACAGAATTTCCCGCGAGGGCAATTTGAGGATAATATGAACAACGATTTCATGCGCCCTTTAACTACATTGTCAAGAGCCGAATAACGCGTGCTGATTTTACGAACAATCACTCGCAGATTTAACTGTTCTCGCAAGCGGTGTCATAAAATTATTTTTAACTGATGATAGTTTTTGTTTTCAAAGTAATTGCATTCTCGGTAGCAAGCATTGTGATTTATTATATCATAGGTCATTACATAAATAATGGTTTACGCTCGACTGATATATGCAAGGCATTGGTACTTCATTTTGGCTTCAACAATGCGCGAACAATCGTTAAACAGATTTGTATTATCTAGCATTCAGTCTACACGACAAACCAATTACTCTGTGAATATGGTGGTAGAAAGAATAGAACTGTGTTAGTAGATAAGTCGATTTTTTTATTAAGCTAAGGATTTGTAGATGCAAAGGCTGCTTTCCTACTGAGCAACATTTAAAACATTTTAAAATATTTCTGTATAACAATTATATTAAATAAATGTAATGTGAAGGAATGCAATCTACTTGTAAAATAATTTCCACTAAACGTCACAACAATCTGTGGCCTGATAAATGCGTTGACAGTTTGTTGGAAATGGGAATTGAATTGTCGTGAATTATGTTACATTGAAGTGTTTCTTTCCTAGTTGATGTAATCATGTCGTTTATAGACATTAGAACGTTTTGTGTCGAATATAAATTAAGGAAATTCCAGATCGTGTTGTGTAATGAATATGAGATATACACCTCCGTAGCCCATGTAACAGGTTCCTTATATTTCCGAAAAATGTGACTTTTCCACCCTCTTCCACACTCATTAAATCAGGATCTTCGACTCTCATAATGTCGAGGAGCAACGAGGGGATTTATCTGAGATTTTCCAAAGCACGAGTGGAATTTAATCGAATTATTTCTCAAATGAAATTTTAAATTAATAAGCCGGTTTATTAATACTAATCATGCATGTCAATCTGATATCTTTACGAATTTTCAAAAAGTTCAAGTTCCACATGCATCATTTCTGCTCACTGTATGTATAGCAGCCTGCAACAGTCAAAATGCTCCATCACCCAGCATACAATTATATAAGCTCTGTCAGTAAACAAAAAACGGCAAAAATTATCGCCTCCAAGATTTATAGCTAATCGGATCCAGTTAGTTTCAGCGACGCCATGCGGTCAATGGGAGAACCTTTTAACCCATTAAATAGTGAATCCTAGTTTCTAAGTAGGTATTTTGCAAGTTTTACAACTCATATATTCGTTTGCACCAATTTGCGAATTTTATTTCTTCAATAGATGGCGACGTCCTAAAAGAAATGTATAAGCCACTTTTGGCGTTCCTGAATGCTAAATGACGATTTATCCGTGAATGCTAGAGCATTGTATTCCTGGTCAGTGTATGTTGATGACTTGCGTCATCATAGTATATTCATGAATTCCACTATCTTCATCTAAAACCGTTCTTAGTTGCTATATGCCAGTTGAGAGAGGCCGGTGGTTGGTCCGCAGGCCGTACGCCGAGCAAAGGGTAGTTGGTCCGCACCGAAGCTGACGGGACATATGCAGCTAAAGTCTTACTAAATTGCTCCTTTTCGCAGAAAAAATGCTCACAGAATCAGGAGTTCACGCTTTGGAGCGCTGTAGTAGTATATTGATTGATTGATTGTTTCGTGTTTCCGGGCGCGTCAACTGCTTCGGTCATTAGTCCCGTTAGTGTAGTACATGTTTTTTCTCGGGAGATAGAGGTGATCTTTCCCCGCTGGATGGCGAGATCCGGCACCGACCTACCGTCGGCTAGTGGGGTTTCCCCCTAACCAGGACTCTCCCACCAGCGGGGCACCACCCCAGCCGGGCCAAGCTCTAAGCTCCCGACCGGTCTCCCGGAATATGTGGTAGAGTAGTGCATGTTAGCGTAAGTGTGTGTGTAAGGGGAGAGGATAGGACAAGGAAGAGGAAGGACAGATCGCACGCGGTCCGTGGCCAGTTTGATAGGGTACTGCTCCGGCATTCGCCTGGTGTTGATCGGAGAAACCACGGAAAACTACCGATCAGAACAGCCGGCCGGTATAATTCTCCTCCAGACAGCGACTGAATTCGATCTAGCTGAAAAGCTGGTGTCGACCTAGCTGAAAAGCCGTCAGGACTCGAACCTAGGACCTCCCTGTCAGAAGCACTGCAGGTTATTGTGAAACTAACACATACACATATCTTTGCTGAAACATCCATTCTCTCCTATATTATTTCAGGAGTATGGATGTTTTGAGGCTTTCACACGCAACCAATCTTTATAAATAACTAAAAAAAATATGAAGGATTTATTTGTGACACTATTATTTTTATCATGAATTACAATTACCACAAAGTAGTCCCCAGAAGGTGGGGTAACTTTTTGCTAATTTTAACCAAAATTTCTCTGTAGTTATTAAAGATTTAGGCGCTTACAATTTATCAATTTTGAAAAGGGACTGATATACATTTTGCAGCAAGTCTTTTGACCTTAAAATAAAAACTGCCAGGCCAGAAGAGAAAAAAACTCAAAAAACTTAACAAAGTAACCCACCTTACGGAACTTATTTCTCACGTACTACATGAGAACAACACACAGTTGACGCACGGATTAAATATTAATAGCTTAGGGGATTATAAATTCTCGCAAAACCAAGCTTTATGAAAATCCTCGTGACCTTTTCCACCTCCTGTGCATTAAAAATGAAGTGCTTCCGCTACCGTGTGCATACAGCTAGGAATTGATCGTTTTGTGAAAGGAAATTAACTTGAAATTTTTTTTCTTTAAAACTCGTATATTGAAAAATAATTCAGAAGTACTTTCACCATTCTTCAAATATTAATCTTAATGGCTTCACAATTAATGCATAATACTTTACAAGGCTTTTACTTGGGAACGCAAAAACGTCCATATCATACTGATATTTTAATACAAACAATGTTAAAGTTGTAGAACTTTATTATTTTTATAACTAGTGGAAAAGTTGTGATATCTGCTTTATCTATTATGCTCTTAAAGGAATATTAAGAGAAAATAATTGCTAACCATAAAATAAATCAAAACAAAATTGCTATGTACGTTTACAATATGCAAAAGATATCTTCCACCCACTATCAATATTTAATGAACTCGCAAATTAAAATTATAAATAATATTATAAATAACTGAATTATTAAAATCAAAATTTACTTCATGGATGAAGGTTATCTGCTTTCCTGATAACTGCAGGATCGTCCCAAAATGTTACAAAGTATTGCATTGAAAGTCCCTGTAAAACATAAATGTTGAACAGAAAGAATAAGAGTTTCGAAATAAGAAAGAAAAAAGAAGAAAACGTGTGGTGCAGGAAGAACGAATGGGAGAAGACGGGCGAATATATGGACGGAGGCTGATGGTGATATTTAGTGGATGTTAGTGATAAATAAATACCTGGTCAACATGGGGTAATCAGTTAGTATTGAAGCAATATAGCACATATTATTTTAAATGAAACATACAATGAATTAGATAAACGCAGATGGAAACCCAAAATATGTTACCTGTTCTGGCATTATTATTGGCAGAATAACGCTTCACGTTGCTGTATTGCTGTTGCGAAATTTCCAAAGAAACTGACAATTACAAGTACAGCACTGAACAGTCAATTCTAATAACATACACAAGGGAATCCTATCGGGAAGGGGCACAAGAATGGTACACTTGGCAATTCCTCTTCACCACAGAGAGAGACAGACAGAAAGAGAGGGACAGAGAGACTTCTTGCTTGGTCTTGGAGCTTCACTGGGGCTTCCCCCAGCCCATAATGCAGTGGCGGCGATGGTGTATCGGTTAGCGTATCGCACTGCTATACCCAAGTTTGCGGGTTCGAACCCGATCGAAGCCGTGGATTTTTAAGGGCGAAAAAATCCTTCGTACGCCTTCCTTCGGAGGGGAAGTAAAGCCGGGCATGTCCCATTTACTGCATGTAAAAGATCCTCAAGCCTAAATGATGCCTCTGAGCTAAATTCTTATCGCCTGTTTCGTCGCCCAAGTAATACGTTCTTGGTACCACCATGATTGGTGGAAGGAGTGTAACGAAATTTGCGTGGTCAGACGGAAGAGCAGGCCTCATCGCCTGAGTCTCGCCACGTCAAATAAGGCAAATTTCATTCAACTCAATTCAATAATGTATGATTGCACAACCTTTGCCCAGCGAGCCTTTGAGTATGATTTCACAACCTTTGCCCAGAAGCTAGGCGTCGACTCACTCGTTGATCCAGCTGAAAGAGACGACTCTTAATGGCACTTTAAGTGAAGAAGCAAGGTTGACCCTTGACATTCCTATCTGTTGGATTTCATTCAAACCTTAACACTTTCGAGACTAATTAGAACAATCTGCATGTTTCAGCGAAATAGGTCGAATAGTTCTTGCGTTTTTAGAGCACACTTACAAACATACCTTTTATTTATATATGTATCTTCTATTCGCTGCTCTAAAGTTATACCTGAGATATAAACTACTTCAGTGAAAAAAACGAAATAACTTCGTTTGACCCATTTTGAGAAAGATAATGGAAAAAGAAAGCAAGAGAAATATAAATTTAGCGAGTAGAAAATTACAACAGGAGATTTCATTTTTGCGTCTAAGAGCGTATTTTATATTAATTTGACTGAGGTGAGGACCCCTTTGTCAGCTTCTGCTGGGGCTCTCGAAAACCACGCTGCGCTCCCACTGCGGATGATATGTAAATGTAATAAAGAACAGCAAGAAACAAAAGCCCTCTCCCGTCGAGAGAAAGAGTTTCTTTAATATCACGGAGCCTACAAGGCAGTTTATGATATGGAAACGAAATCCCTCCACTTCGCGCTGCGGCGCGTTACTCGGAATTTCTCCTCCCAGCCCTAATTCTCTCGGATCCTCGTGGAGGCGCGTCGCCCGCCCCGCCCCCCTGCCTGCCAGCCACGACCCTGTCCACCCCCACCGCCGCCGGTTCCCCTCCAGCGCCAGCTCCGTTACCATAGCGTCATCTCTGCAGCAACACTCATCCGCTCCCATTCCTCTCAAACATCTCTATCCAACTGTCGTAGGCTAAAATGGCTCTGGAGGTATGCATATATATATATATATATATATATATATATATATATATATATATATATAGAGAGAGAGAGAGAGAGAGAGAGAGAGAGAGAGAGAGAGACGTACATACATACAGACGTACATACATAGGAAGATAGAAAGATAGATAGAAAGATAGATACGATCTACAAGCCCCGCTCGGGAATCCCGATGTCAGTTTTCACAGTTTTGACACACCCTCGCTTCCCAGCTAATCCCATTTCACTTTTCGTTACCTTAGCATGCATAGCCCGACTCATCCCGTTTCGTTCATCCAGTGTTTCCGAAGGAGTAAAAATTGTAGAAAAGTTTGCATTCATGAGTAGCGCATACAGATGTTATCGCTCAAGTTCAGAGCAAACCTCGAACACTGAGGAACACGGAAATGTTTTCAGTCAGTGAGATTTTCCTGATATGTGGTTTCATTTTTTTGTTTTGTTTTGTTTCCATAAACTTTTAATCGCTTGTTTTCAACGTAGACAGTGCTAGAAACAGACATGCAGATGTTTATTGAAAACAGAAGTGGATAAGTTATAAGTTGACGTGGGATGCAGTCGGTACCCGCCCGCCCCGTTCAAGCGGCCCAACTAAACCGGCTTCACTCATCTGAATCCCGGAAACCCCCCCCCCCCAACCACCCATCAACCACACTACCCTCCCCTACCACTCAACCGTACCCACTCAACCGTATCCACTCAACCGTACCCACTCAACCCTACCCACTCAACCCTACCCACTCAACCCTACCCACTCAATCGTCCCCACTCAATCGTCCCCACTCAACCGTACCCACTCAACCGTCCCCACTCAACCGTACCCCACTCAACCGTCCCCACTCAACCGTCCCCACTCAACCGTCCCCACTCAACCGTCCCCACTCGACCGTCCCCACTGACCGTCCCCACTCAACCGTCCCCACTCAACCGTCCCCACTCAACCGTCCCCACTCAACCGTCCCCACTCAACCGTCCCCACTCAACCGTACCCACTCAACCGTCCCCACTCAACCGTCCCCACTCAACCGTCCCCACTCAACCGTCCCCACTCAACCGTCCCCACTCAACCGTCCCCACTCAACCGTCCCCACTCAACCGTCCCCACTCAACCGTCCCCACTCAACCGTCCCCACTCAACCGTCCCCACTCAACTGCCCCCACTCAACTGCCCCCCACTCAACCGCACTTAATCAACTTTCTTGCGCCACTTCTCTCGCATTTATTAGCACTCTCCTCTCCCTTTGTCATTTTTCCACTTCAACACTGCTTCCATCGCCACTTGCAAAACATGGCACCCCTGCGCTACTCTGGCGGATCTTCCCTTCTGACGAACCATTTATTTATTATACACATCTAATATGTTATACGGAGCCGCGGACGCTCAGTAGTAGGACACTGGCTTCCTGACCTGAAGGACCCAGGCCTGAATCCCGGCGTAGGCTTTTTATCTGGTGATTTCTATTTAGGGCGGCTCTGAGGTCGACTCACCCCCTTTCCAAGTGATAACCAGGATCGTTCCTGGAGGTACAGGCGGCCGGAGTGTTTTGCTCTCCAAACAACCTCCTCCTTGTGCCGACAGCGACGAATAGGTGGAGCTCTACTTTCACCTCCCATGTGGGCCACATCGACCTGCGTGCAGTTGCACAGGGATACCTTTACTTTTAACGTTGTATTTAATTATTCACCCAATCTACTATCCCCACCATGGCCTGTCACTCTGATGGATCTTCTTCCTTTCCGAACTATGTATGTTTTTCAACCTTATAAATATCTAATATCTTATACTTCGAGATATTATTATTTTTTATTTATTTTGGCAATACCCTATCCGTTCCTCGAGGTATGTTCGCGAGAAAATTTATTTGGTGGGCCGACAGAACATTCTTACGGAGTTGCGACGAAGAAATTTACGTAAAGAAAATTTATACTAATTAATTATTTGGATTTAGGGATTCTATCCACCATTAGGAAATAAGAACTATCTATCATTGAAACATACAAACCGTTATAATTAGCTTGTTCTTCTTCTACTTTAAACAAGAACCATACATATAACAATTCTATCACAATAGCAGGAAAACAACCAAAACACACATGAAAAACTTTACCATTTAACATTTCCCATTCGTACCATTATTTACAACACATCTTTTTATTTCCCCGTGCATTTCCCTTATTATACAAATTTAAATAAAAAAAAACTTTATTTTCCCACAAATATTTATTTTATTATTGTCTCTTTGTCACTTCCCTGGTTCGTGAATCCTCTATGCCCTTGAACGTAATTTTGGCTGTACTTTCCAATTATTGGCAACATAGTCCAGCGCATCATCGGTTAATCCATTTACTGCCTTTCCATTACTATAACAACCATGTTTGACAGCACTGCCCCCAATTCGTTTCTTCTTCGTTCGTCTGCGTTGATTTTCTCATACCTCTCATGCCTCCTCTTTTCTGATTAGATACATATGCCTCGGCGTCTGATACTGTTTACTCTTTGACTCGCGATTCTCACATATTCTTATAATTTCAATTAAACACACGGAAGTTACTCACGTGTCCATATTAAGATTATTATCAGAACAATTTCCACTATTTTTCACGTCTATTTACCCCACTCCACTTTCCTAAAACTCTCATTATTTATATAATTATCATATGTTTACAGCGAATCTCCATTGTTGACATTGCACCTATTTTTTATAACACGTAGTTTTCTTTACGTCTACTTAGTCCTCTGATGACCCATCACAGTACGTTTTCTGTTATATTAATTCACTTGTAACAATTACACGTAAAAATATCACGTGTAAATAAAGGAAAGGGGCAAACAAATGGTTGGCTCATTTTAGTTTAAGCGACAAATGCCTACGGCCACGCTCTTGCGCTACCCCCAGCGATAACGTAATTCGGGGAGCTAGACTCACCAAGAGGCCATGCTATCACCACCCGTAATAATTTTCTTGTAATTTACCTAAGATTATTTAAAACAATAATCACATATTGATTGCACAAATTTTCAAAGGAGGATTCGCTTTAAGAATCTATAACGAAATCTTGTTCATATCTGTGTGTATGTGTGTCTATATATACAAAAATATTTACTCTTAACACATTCTAACATACACTCTAATACTGATAATCCACATGTTGAGGGCCCTGGATACCGAAAAATTACTTTACGGAAAAACGACTGTTGTGTACGTATCCGTGTCCACACCAGCGCTATTACGTTTTCCATACGTGTCATACCCGACGAATATACGAGATTGCCAAGTATACTGACGAATATACGAGATTGCCTGCAAAAACCTTTGAACCCTTTCCTCAAAGCGTTCAACAGTTAAGGAAATTAATTTAGGGTATTTTTAAGTTTTTGAGGTAGTTAAGTAAGAATATTACTTAAGTGAAGTGAGGTGTCGTGCAGTGTAGAGCAAAAAATAATGAAGGAAATGTTTTTAGTGTTATAGTGAAGTGAAATAAAGTGAAATCAAGTGAAGGATAGTGCAGTGCGTTCTTTATTGCGTTCTCAGTGCGGCTTTAGATGATAGACGTTTCTTTTCTTTTTCATGTAATTTAATGTTTTAAGAACCAGCAGTTTTTATATTATTATTACCGTTATTGTTATTATTATCATTTTAGTATTATTATTACCATTATTATATTATTTGCATGACATCTGTTATCTTATTTATGTAATTAACTGCCCGGGTACACCCAATTGCAGTTTAAATAAATTTATTATTATATACGATGGACACATTTGATAAACAATTTTCCGGAGGTAGCATATTTCTAACAAAACACAAACGAACCGAAATGTGAAACTATAACAGTGTAATAGCGTTATTCCGTGACATTTCTCACCGATCACAGAAATAGGAGTACACTTTTTGGAATTATTGTGATTTTTTTCTAATTTATTCGTAGTTTTTTATTAGTTTAATCTGCAGGTTGATTTTTAAACAATTTCTTAAAGGATTGTTTTCACCCATCACCCAAGAAATGTTAAATCACAAACATTTCAGAACATATCAATAGGGTAAATTGTACTTTATATGCTTAAAATTGCATATGCATTATATCTTATAGTAGTGTATAAATGAATCTTTACATCAGATAAATGAATTTAAGGTACTTTTGTATTATATAGCACATAATACTTCAGGTTAATGCATGCACTCTCCACAATCTGGCATAAGTTGGTGAGCCAGAGGGCCAGGTGAACGAGTTTTGCTACCGCAATATACTGTACTGCCTTAGTTCGTGAAGCGCAGCCATTCCGTGGCCTAGTTTAAAATTCCCTCTCCTCCAGGAAGCGTCCTCTGCTCGGGCCCTGATCTTAGGCCCCTGTGGCCCGCCCCGTCCCTTGGGGCGTCGTCCTCAGCCACGTCCTCGTCGCAGCCACCAAAGCGAGCGTGCACGTCCTCCCTCCCCAGGAGAGCGCCCGGAACAGCAGCGCAGCGGCCCGCGCTGAAAGCGCCCGAAACCAAACGCGCGTGGGGGTGGGGGAGGTGGGTAACATAACAGTGATTTAATTTCGTAATAACGGTAATTCCATACGGTAAAAATTTCTTCAAATTTTAAAAAAAATTGGAGCCGGTTTTGAGAATTTTTTTTAATTGTCTATATTTCAAGAAAAAACATGCAAAAACTACGCGTATTTTCGAAAAATTGTACCTGACCTTATTTCAAGATCTGTTTTCGAACAACGGATTTCACCAATAAAAATCTGTATCTGCAAACTTATATAAATATACTTGTATAAAGTCACCGAAAATGTTTTGAACTTTTCGAAAATATTTTTATACAAAACAATTTTCGAAAAAGCAGGATTTCAATGAAAATGAGACGCGCGCCATTTTTAAAGTGTTTTTTTACGTTATCTAGGTCAGAGTTTAATCAAAATATTTGGAGCCATTTTTGAGAAAATTTTGAAAATATTGAGGATGTGTTTAAATACCCATAAAATTGAAAATGTGCATTTCAAATTCTCAGGGCATCGAGTTCGTTCAAAACGTGTGGGGAAAATCAATTATGGAGAAAATCGTCTGAACGATTTAGGTGTAAGCGTTGATCACAGAAAGACAGATGGACGGAAGGACGGTCAAACAGACATTCTACAGTCAATCAATTTTTCGATATCAAGGACCCACAGTACATGGATTCTGACAACACGTATTAGAGTAACATATACTGCAACAAGATTTATACACATTTCAAGAGGCCTCGCCAATAAAGAGTTTTTGTATCGAAAAATCGCCGATTTCCGATGCACGATTACAGTATTCCTTTTCTGTCGAAAAGGAAAAATACAAATTTTAAATTGTTCATTGTGTTCTTATTTAAAGGTACAAAACATACGAGTATAATAAAGTTTGTTTTATTTCTAAACATTGAACAATATAATATTATTTAAAAGGATGAATAATAAATCTAAGAATGCCTTTTTTCATATTTTTTGTTCATATTACTTGTCCAATTGTTATCAAGTCATGTATTTGCAATTATTTATTATGATTATTTTATATGCTGTATATTAAATAAAAATGTCAACTGGGCGGTAAATCAAATCATTCATTTAAAAAGAGGTCAAGGCAAGAAAAATGTTGGAAATAAAGGATACTTAGTATATTATTTCAATTGTATTTTGTCATAACGGCAGTTACAGATGCTGAACCTCATTTAATAGCAATTAGCACAATTAGATTTTGATTTACGCTTACAGAAACTGTAAAACCTTGATATATAGGCCGCCTCTATTAATCTCCCCATTCTGCCGGAACTATTGGTGACCCCTAAGTCAGATTTCACTGTATTATGAAATCTGTATTCAAACAGACATGATAAAAGAAAGAAAATTGACGTGACAAATTTCTTTTAATATAGGCTATTGTAGAACAATATCGAATACCCGATTGACTTTCAATTTAATAATAATAATAATAATAATAATAATGTCTTTATTAATGGCGAGGCTCAGGCCACAGGGCCTGCTCTTCCGCCTAACCACTAAATTCACTTCAATTTAATGCAGTTTTCTTATGTCCTGTTCATTATAAACGAGATATATAAGTAAAAGGATATACATAATCTTTCCATAAAGCAATTTGTTCATTATATGGTAGAAATCTTCACTTCGAGAAGCTGTCGTGCTTTTACATCGAATCTAGGCGGTTACTAAAACTAGTCACCAGACAGCGAGGGAGGGAAGCAACCGGAATATTCAACACAACAATATCGGATACAAACAGAACGTCACATAAGAGGCGATAACTCTGATGGGCATCCATTACAATATGCTGTCTTGTGATCAGTTAAAGATGGCTCCCTAATATTTCTGTTTCGCTAGGTGTACGGTATTTTCCCACAAGAAAGGCCGTGTCCCAAGCAACACGTGCTTCTCCACTACTCTATCAAACATAAAAACGGCGCTGCTCTTGGCGTGTAGTTGCCCCAGCGGAGTGCAGGACGCCTAGTGTCTGAATGAGAGGAGCGTAAAAGCATCCAGGCACTCGTAAATGGTTTATCACATAATTCTATATGTCGAGAACAGTCGACTCTGAATGTGGCATTTAGAGGGGATAAAATCCACATTTACTGTTCATGGCGGAACGACTAGGTAGTTTTTCTATGAATCAAAGGTTAAGAGGAAGAAACACACAAAGAGAAGTTTGTCGCGGCATTAACTCAACGGCCGTAACTTCATAAATCTCATATTGCAGCGAGTCGTTCGAATCATTGACTTACACGTACTGATCGCAATGATTGTTGAATTCTTTGCTTACCAAACAATTGAAGCATGTGTCAAAACGACGGGGCAAGCGCCAATGGATCTATTGTGCAAGCGAGACAATGAAGAAGTCTTTAGATCATTATGTAGTCTTAACCTCCCAGGAAGAACCGTGCACGTGCCATATTATTCCAATCAACTTCGAAGAATCAGAAAGGTTACAGTAATAACTGTTTTTTGTTTTTTTTTTGTTTTTTTTTTGTTTTTTTTTAAGTACCACAACAAAACAATCTTAACATTGTATTCTAAGAGCAATATTTTTTTCATCTCAAATCACAAGTTTTATGCAGTGATATGCAGTGATTAGTTTGACACTAATGAGGAGTGCTGGGTCAATTACAGCCGCTGTGTGGAAGAGAATTCTAGCGGCCGGCGGCTCTGATCGGTAGTTTTCCATTGTTTCTTCTATCGACACTACGCGAATGCCGGAGCTCTACCCTAATAAACGGGAGACGGACCGCACGCAATCTCTCCTTCGTCTTCCTTGTCATATCCTCTCCCCGTACACACACTTACCCTAACATGCATTACCACACATGTCGGGAGGCCAATCGGAAAGGGAGTATACTGACTCCGCGGCCGGAGTCAGTAGCTATAAAGAAGATAGATAGATAGATAGATAGATTTATTAAAGTTCGCTTTGAGCTGATGCTCGGTGGCAAACATTATTACAATTAGATATACAATTACAAAACTATTACGAATATTTACAAATATACTTACAATTAGAATTAGAGATTAATATCCTAGTTATAATTAATTTTGAGTTATCTATATGTTGACTTATAGCTTTTCTAACACTTCACTCCACTTCACTTCACTTCATTTCACTGCGCTGCACTACACTCCCCTCCCCTTCCGTGCCCCCACCACACTACACTTCACTTCACTTCACTGAATAAGAGACATGACTATATTATTAATAATACTAACGATTATAATAATTAAACTAATAATAATAATAATAATAATAATAATAATAATGATGATGATGATGATAAAAGTCCCAGTCCTATTAATGATGACCTACATAGAATTAAGTATATTTTTAAATTTCACTACATTAGAAGGAAGAGTCTCTAGTCCTTTTGCAGGTAGTTTGTTCCAATCCACATCAGTTCTTTGCTTTCTACATCGTATTTTCCAGGGATGGTCTCCTCTACTTTTATAATCAGATTTCTTTAATCTTTTACTGATGTCTGCCCATGCTGAGTCCCCTTTGTATGTCTTGTACATTACGCATAAACGCGCCCGTTCCCGTCTCTTAGATAAGGGTTCCCATTCATCTCGTCCATCAACGCATCCATGATTTACAAACTTCCCGGCCCGTTTTTGAATTTTATCTAACGCCTCGATTGGCCCTTTTCTGTACGGGTCCCAGCAGGCCGCTCCGTACACTAAAATAGGACGAACAAGTAAAGTTTATGCCAAGGATCGGGCATTCGAACTACTGTTTTTTAGAATGCGCATTACAAAGTGCAGCGCCCTCCATGATTTTTTGACCGTATTGTTAATATGATCCGACCAACCCAAGTCGCTACGCAGGACCAAACCCAAGTACTTACAGTTTTTTACACGCGGTATATCGTTAGTTCCTAACTTGTAATTCGAGTGTACATTCGAGCGAGATTTGGTAAAACAAATGAATTTACTCTTTTCCGGATTTAATTTTTCCTTATTTCTGCCCAAATTAAGATCGTTCTGTAAAACATTTTCATCCGACGACGCGCCAATACTCCTATATATTATGCAATCATCAGCGAAAAGTGTAACTTTCGATTTTATTCCAGTTGCAATATCATTAATAAACGCTAAGAATAGCAATGGCCCTAACACACTCCCCTGGGGGACCCCAGAGGTTACATCGGCTTTCGATGAGTGTTTGTCACCTATTCTGACTGCTTGAGTTCGGCCCGTAAGAAATTCTTTTATCCACAAGATTATTCGATGATCTAATCCAGTTTTTGACAGTTTTTCAATTAAAAGGCCATGTGGAACCAGACCAAATGCTTTAGAAAAGTCTAATATTACTGCATCTACCCTACTCCCTTCGTCTAATGAATCTGCTATGTCCTGACATAAAGAAATAGTCTGGCTGTCGCACGAATAGCTAGGACGAAAACCGTGTTGATTTTGAAAAAGCCAGTCGGTTTTATTCCAGACTCGTCTAATATATTCCGCAATCATGTGTTCCATCTGCTTGCATACAACTGATGTCAAACTTATAGGCCTGTAATTATTAACAATCCTTTTGTCTCCTCCCTTGTGAATCGGCACTACAATTGCCTCTTTCCAATTTTGAGGAATCGTATTATTATTTACAGTGACGTCCATTAACCGAGCAAGGTGAGGAATCATGGCTTCCCCTCCCAATTTCAATATTTCTCCTGGTATTCCGTCAGGACCTACAGATTTATTTTTCCTAATTTTTGCAATCCTTTTTCTAATAATTCCTGCATCGACTCTAAGAAGTTACTCTAAGAAGGGGCCACTTTGACAGATCGGGGAACAAATGAACGTCATGTAGGGTGATGACGTTGCAAAGTAGTGATGAAGCTATGTACAAATGAGCGAACTGTAAATGAACGCATTGACGAAATGAGTACATGAACGTATCTTGCCGTTATATTGCCAGCAATGACCAAACAGTAGGTGTCAAAGGGTTCCCTTCTTATAGTAATCTCTCTATTCGTGACTGTGCGGGAGACGCCGCATCCTAGGTACAGTGGCCAACGTTTCAGCCGCCATTCTACATCCTTCCTCACGGCGAAATGCGATGTGGCATTTCGCCCTGAGGAAGATCGCAGAAGAATGGCGACCGAAACGTTGGCACATGTGTCTTGGAAGCGGCGTCTCGCGGACAGACAAATAGCTACAGACTAGACGAAAGCTTGCCACAGCAGTGTGCTGGAGGAGATACCTAGAGTGTGAATTCCCAGCAACTAATATGGCCGATCGGTGAGGGATCTCTCGTTTCAGCGGGGGAGGAACACCACCAACTCCAGACAAATATGCATTCACTACACTAATGGGACTAATCACCATAGCTGCCCGGATACAACAATCTATGCCACTGCAGCGCCTCTGACCGGGAGGTCCTACGTTGGAGTCCTGACAGCGGCAGGATTTTCGACACTAGCTTTTCACCTAGGTCGAATTCAGTCGCTGCCTGGAGGAGAATTCTAGCGGCCGGCTGCTCTCATCGGTAGTTTTCCGTGATTTCTCCGATCAACACCAGGCGAATGCCGGAGCAGTACCCTACCAAACGGGCCACGGAATCGCGCGCGATCTTTCCTTCCTCTTCCTTGTCCTGTCCTCTCGCCCTTACACACACACACACACACTAACATGCACTACACTACCACATATCCCGGGAGACCGGTCGGGAGCTTAGAGCTAGTCCCGGCTGAGGCGGTGCCCCGCTGGTGGGAGAGTCCTGGTTAGGGGGAAAACCCACTACCCGACGGTAGGTCGGCGCCGGATGTGGCCATCCAGCGGGGGAAGATCACCGCCATCTCCCGAGAAAAAAACATGCACTATACTAACGGGACTAATGACCAAAGCCGTTGACGCGCCCGGAAACACAAAAATAACAAACCAAACCAAATACAACAATCTTACGGTGATGGGAGCGATTCATACAGGTATTCATTTCAGAAATGATCCGAAAATACCCACCAGACGAAAACGCCGGTCGGCGATTCACCGCAGCTGTCCTCGACGCCGCGAGCGTCTGAGGGGCGGAAATTTCGCACGAAAACCATTTTCTGACACGGAAACCCCGAAGCTGATTGGATTCCTATTCCTCTCCTCGGTAGTCTAATTTGGAAATGAGGTCTCGTTATGTGAAGTAAATGAGTTATATCTACCCCTGGGTACTGACGGTGCATATAGCAGCCTCTTCCCTCTACGGAAACAGACCGGAAATTGGTGGAGATCGATTTACAGAGGAAAGAGCAGCGAACCGCGCTTTTCGATGGGCACGCCATCAGGCGCTTGGCCCCCCGCCTGACGACCTCAACCCGACCTCCACCCCCACCCTCCACGCCCATCGCCCATCACTTCACGCCCATCGCCCCACGCCCATCTCCTCACGCCCATCGCCTTACGCCCATCGCCACGCCCATTGCCTTACGCCCCCTCACGCCCATCGCCCACGCCCATCACCCACGCCCATCGCCCCACGCCTGTCGCCTCACGCCCATCGCCTCACGCCCATCGCCTCACGCCTATCGCCTCAAGCCCATCGCCCCACGCCCGTCGTCCTCCGCCCGTCGCCCTATGCCCGTCGAACCACCCCCATCGCCCCACGCCCGTCGCCCCCGCCCGCGCCCCCGCCCCGCCCCACCCCTCGCCCCCGCCCTCGCCCCCCCCCCTCGCCCACCCCCATCGCCCCACGCCCTCGCCCCACGCCCGTCGCCCCACGTCTGTCGCCCCACGCCCGTCGCCCCACGCCCGTCGCCCCACGACCGTCGCCCCACGCCCGTCGCCCCACGCCCGTCGCCCCACGCCCGTCGCCCCACGCCCATGAAGGCCCATGAAGGTACTCTACTTTTGAACTTTAGCAATTGAATTCCTCGTCTCTACACATTAATGTGTGTTCTTTAAGTTTCTATAAGATATTGTTATTTAAATATCTGTTATTGAGATTTATATTGTATCAAAATGTTTTTGTAAAAGTTAATTTTATTTCTATTTTCGTTTATTATAAAAATTAAAAAATTTGTAATATGTTCGATTAAGTAGTTTCATTTTATTTTGTGCAAAAATCGTGCGTATTACGTTCTTCTAGATTTAATTTTAAAACGTTAACGTTATTTTAGTGGATGATCATGGTTTTTGTGATTTCATTAAAATAATAACTACATTTAACTTAAACACAAAGTTTAATAAATAAAATTTAACAAGAAAGAAAATTGAAAGTGATTCGCATTGTGTTGATAGATTTTCTTAAAATAAGTTGTTACTAAACGATTCGTTAATTTACAAATTAACTAGAGGTGCTACAGAATGGCACAGACTGTCTCGAAGTATAGAATTTCCTTGGTGTGGTCTGGCTTTACGGTTTTGCTCCATTCTCTGGCCAGCTGCCATCTATCGTCGCCCAAAGTACATTTTTTGGACATTTTCTCAACGTTTTGCTTTCCTAGTTCTACAACCGAAATATTACTTCAGTAATCTTAAAGAAGAGTTAAAACTCGTACTAAATAGATATTTTCATTGAAAACTTTGAAGTCGTTTTTAAGAAAATGGCGATTAAGCTTTACTGTAAATGCGAAATTCGAAGCCTGTTTTTCACAGTAATCTATTGAGTTTTCGAAAAACTTCATTTGAAATTAAACCACACCAAGGAAATTAGAAAAATTGTATACGCAAAAGGCTGTGCCATTCTGTAGCATCTCTAATTACTTTCTCGTATACGTACGTTTATACGGAGTAATGTACATAGTTTAGAGAAAGTTTTGTAATGCTGCGCGAAAAAAACGGCTGATTTTTGGCACAAAAAAATTCATTGCCGGACCGTGGCGACGAAAAAGTATGTAAATCCAATTGCTAAGTTAAGAAAACATCATCTAACATGTGGTGTAGCCAGAATTCCTGTTTTATGGGCCCTTACTGCCGAAAAACCAATTGAAAGCAAAACGGCCGGACGTCTCTCTGTCCATCTGTGAACTAACTAGTACCTAAACCGAGCGTATGATTTTTTCTAAATTGAATAAATCCCTGTCCATCTGGGCTTAGCGGAAGCTTTGAGATTTTGAAAAAGATCATTTAAAATTTGGGTGTACTTTATATGAAGACCCCAGTCCAAAATTTAACAAAAAATTTCTGACGTCAAAAGCCTTTGAAAATATTCAATAGGTGCTGCATTTTGATCCAATGATGTGGCAACATGTTTAAGAAAAGAAAATTTGGATGTTTCCGTAGATTTTGTTTTTGTAAATCCATGTTGGTAATCTGAAAGCGTATCGTGTTTACTGAGAAAGGTTTCTATTTGTACGTGAAAAAGTCTCTGTAATATTTTTGGAAAAGCTGACTGAAGAGAAACAGGCCAATACTTTTCAATTTCATTTTTGTTGCTTTTTTTTTGAAGAGCGGCTTACACTTAGCTGTTTTGAAAACATCTGGAAAAGTTCCGGTGCATAAGGATGCATTAAATATGAGTTAACGGGTGTATAATGGCAGGCGCACAGGTCTTTAACAAACAATCCGGAAAGTTATCTAAACTGGCCGAATATTTATTTTTTAGTTTACCGATTATTTTGAGAATTCCATAGGAAGATGTTTCGGAAACGAACATCGTGTCTAAATTTTTTGTGGAAATGTCTCATATTGAATTTTGTGGCTGAAGATCCTTAGTGAGATCGGCAGCAATTCTCGAAAAGTATTGGTGAAAGAGACTAGCCACTTTTACCGGTTCGTTCACATTTCTATCGTTATATTTTAAAACAACATTCTCTACAAGGTTTCTCGTTGATTTGGTCTTATTCTTTATTATCTTCCTCATTTATTTTGTTTTGTTATTTAAGTTAAAAATATCCTTATCGTTTTTCATGATTTCAGCCTGCCTTATGACTTTTCTTGACAATGATTTGTATTTTTTAAAGTAGAGAAGGAAATCTTGAGATATGTTGTGATGTTTAGAAATGAAAAAAAATCGCTTGTTTTTACATGAGGTCCTAATCCCTTGTGTTATCTAAGAATTGTTTTTCCGTGAAATATTTAATTTTCTTTTTTGAAGAGGAAAGCAAGTGTTAAAATGAAATGAAAGCGTTGAAAAAAAGGAATTATATTTATCGTTTGTATCAATAGTATTAAAAACTGCGTCTCATGACCCCTGCATCAAATAATCAATGAATAATTTTATTTTACTTTTAGTAAACAATCTACTCCTACGTGTATTATTTATTGTGTGAGTGTTCGCATTTCTTGTAATGGTAAGACTTTTGGCATCGTGGTCACTATATACTAAATGTGTTGTTTCAACTTCATATCGAATAGTAGTTTTGTTAACTATAATTTGATCGATTACCTTCATTGGATTCAGTGCGATCCGAGTAGGTACATTTATTGCAATATCTAAACTGAAGGAATTAATTAAACTGAGAAACAATTCTTTCTCGCAAGATTATATTTAATGTCAAAAGCACTAAAACTTGTGACATACGGGGGGAAGTACAACTATTGGGGTGAGTTGAACTAGGTTTTTAATAACGAATGTAAGTTTGTTTGTTTTTCTTTTCTTTTTTCTTTCTATTCGTTCAAAGCATTTCTTTGAAATACGTTTGTCTACTGCTTTAGGTTTTTTAAAATTTTGATGCGCCTTTTTCTAAACTTCATTTCTTAGCCATATTTTGGGCATTTAACGTATATTTGGAGTAATCCTCCGTTAAATTTTGTATTTAGGTTCACAACTTCCCAGTCAGTCATTGCCTTTTATTCCTTCGGCCAGAGACTCAGAACCGTTTCCAGACGATCGCCCGTCCACGATTCCGTGGTATCTCGAGTTGCTTGACTTCCATCACTTCACGGAGCGTAGTTACGTAATTCGGCCAACTACTCCGACGAAAAAGACGATTGGAACATGATTTGCACTAAAATCACATTTCAAATTTGCCGCTGTTGAATCTGTGGTATAATCACATTTCTTGCGCTCTCTATTTGCATAATACGGAACTAAGGAATCTAACTGGCTGTGAAGCAGCTTGCAAAGTATGAACGATCAAGTCACACTAAAGGCTGTAGTGATTGGCTGGCCTTCCATTTAAATTTCAGTAAGGAGGAATTGCTTCGTTTGAAAGTAACGTCTCTTGTGGTTGCGATGGCACAGAATATTAATCCACATTACACTGCGCCAAGTGCTCCTTCTAAAACTAATGAAGAAAACCAAAACATATCAAAAGATAATCACGCCGTGAGCAAAAGGTAAGTAATAATAATATTGTGTGGAATTTTTGTGGGAAACTGCCATTAACCTCTCATGGTTCATGGGAATGTTTAAGTCAATGGAAAGTTCTCGTGTTCCTTTGTTCTACTTTACACGTTATTGTATGCTGTGACTTTACCCATTGATTTGTCTTATTGTTTCAGATTGCAGAAGGAATTGATGGTGTTAATGGTGAGTTTTGTCGTATTGTGTAATTCCTCTTGCAACGAAGTCTTGACGTTCGTTTGCGCGTAAAGTCTGTTCTTACCAAATTGCAATTTACAGTGTTAATTAACGTTAACGCGTTCTGGAACTTGGAGATAATGATGTGGAAGCACTATTTATGAAATTATTGTATGAATTTCGATTTGAATTTATTCCCAGATGAATCCAGATCAGACTGTATCAGCTTTTCCTGAGGGTGAAAATTTGTTCAAGTGGGTTGGAACCATAACAGGAGCTGCAGGCACGGTGAGTTTGAAAATTCGATTGAAAAATTTTGGCTTATCACATTAAACTCCATTTTGTGTCATAATGTAAATATCAGATTTACTTGTGGAATGTAACTCCATGAATTGATTTCATTCTTCACAATAATCATTTACAGTTTTGGTGAATAAGCAAGCACAAGTTTTTTTAATGTGTTATTTTTTTAGTTAAATTAGTTATGTAATTTGAAAGATGGTTTATAATTTGTGTCATTTCAAAGAATATTATTCAAAGAAGTTTAACATATTAATTACTTGTTGACTATTTATTTAAAGTATTGAGCTGGTATGTGGAAAGTGTTGTGTGGAAAAATATGAAGAAAAAGATAAATATGCCTGCAGAATAGGTTATGTATGATAAATAATTCCAATTCCTAAATACAGCTGGTTTTAATGTTGCTGACTAAGTGAATAAAGCTGTTATTTTCAAATTTTAATTTAAACAATCAAACAGATGTTAGTTTGCACATTAAGATGTACTCTACTTCTGGAAGAGTATTTTTTTTGTTATACAGCTGTGGTCAATCGGAAGAACAACTCATCAGTGCTAGATGCCTGGATTTCTGTTCTTACCTTCTTCTTTTTTTCTATTCTGACAATTTCAGCTTTCAGATTTTCATAACAATTTCTAATATTTTGAATAATATATTTAATATTTAAGGAAATAGCAAAAGCAAAAGGTCAAGCTAGATGTACATGTTCATAGGAGAAATTACTTTAAAATCAGCCAGGAAGATTTCAGGTGTGCTAAAATATTTTCTCTAACGCCCAAATCTAGAAAGTCAATTTCACTATCATCTTACTATTAATACTCATCATCAGACCCTGCCATAGTTGTAATTTTCTTCTCCTAAAAGAATATCTACAATATCATGCATGTTCGAAGAATCTCTGAAGATGCATATTAAAATTCATTGCCTGCCTATCATGCAATTTATCAGTTTGCACGAGCTAACCCCTCTTGAAAATAGAAAGATGGCATCGATAAAGAAACAGTCACGCTCCATGAAACTTTTTTCATTTTTATGGTAACTGAGATTTGAAGTCTGGTTATAAATTAAATAGGAGGAGGATCTTGCAGGAAATCTCTCAATGAATGGGCAGTGGCAATTAGTGAAACATGCAAGACAGTGCAACCCCAAGCCGAACTAAAATACTGTTGAAAAACATCGAGAGGCAAAGGTACAAAAAGAATTTTTATCCCTAATAAAACACAAAAATTGATGACTTGCAAAAGGTAGCTATTTGCAAGACAGAAATAAGTACATTGCAAAATGAAATGGCACCCTTGGGTGTTAAATTGAAAAATGGACATTATTATGGGTTCATTACTTTTTCAATAGAACTTTGTACCTTTTTGATTACTTATTTTGAATGTTAGTATGAATTTGTAAGTGGTTTGCCAGTAATTGGTATTGACTTATTTCAAATGACACAGAACAGTATGTATTAGTATATGTGGCTTTCTACTAGAAAGTTCATACAAAAATGTAGTGGGTGTAGGTTGCATAAGGAGTGTTTTAGTCTTGGGAATGTCAGGTAATTTTGTATTATCAGGGAAATAATTGTGCATTAAATACAGTGTTGCAACAATTTATTTTCAAATGCAGACACTGGTTTTGTCTTGGATGGAAGTTAGTAATTAAATGTAATGTTGGGGAATTCCTTCTGTTGATGTTGGTGGCTACCCTGTCCCTTCAAAACTCGTTTCTTTCAAGTGATGGTGATATTTGTGTAATAATTTAAATGGATTCAAAATAAACTAGTTTTAGTTTCCTACAAACCTAGATTTCGTAAAGATTCATTTGAATTGTATTAGAAAATATAAGCAGCATTAGAGAACATATGTCCAATAAATACTAGCTTTTGAGATGAAAAATTATGTATTTTATAGTTCGTAGAAAGTGTTCAGTCATTTGTTTGTACTCATATTTGTGGATTATTATGTTAAATGTACTTGCATTAACCAATGGATGCTTAGTGTTGGGTTTTCATAACATTGCATGTTGATGATTATTTTTCAATAATACAAACAAACAAGCAGTGTGATTTATCTTTTTCTTCATTGTTGAACATTCCATAATGATAGAAGAATGTGACAGTGCAATAATTAACCCTTTAGAAGATTGAAATAAGTGTTGTATGTGTAAATTTCTTTTAATTACATATTTATAAATTTTATTTTTTTATGTATTTAGTCAATAACTGTACGTGACGTATGGGGGAGAAAATCATCTGCGCACACTTTGAGTTTCAGAATCCCTTTCCAACAAATTAATTATTAATAGTTAAAAGATGATGATAATAATAATAATAATAATAATAATAATAATAATAATAAAAAATTTTAAAAAGCGGCAGATTAACATTTCAAAAACTATTTTCGTTGCCGAATTATAGAAAACTTTTGAAACGATAAACGAAGGAACAAATATGATTTTTCTCTATAGCTAACAAATAGAAACTCACCGTAAGATCTACCACCACTACAAGCCAAAGGAAAGCTCAACAAAACGTGCGCATAGTGAAGCTACATTTATGTCCTGAAGCAAATTAAGGGGGCATCTCAGCATTTGCTCAATGGATCAGGGAAACTGGACAAAAACCCGATCGAGATGGGGGTAAATGTAAATGGGGGATGTAAAACACCAAACATATTTTTGAGTCATTACATTTTTCATGTCAGTCTTTTACAGTATTGTAAACACCAGTTTCATCATTTGTGTTTTATTTTCACAACACTATACACATACAGTATCATTTCAATTTAATCAAGTGTTTTAACACCCGGCTTTCCAATGCCCCCTAGAGCTCCTAGCAGAGTTGTTTCGACTCTGAGCCTTCAATGATACTTCTTAAAAGCAAATATTGCAAAATATTTATCTGCATTAATATAACAGTGTTAAAGATAATTATTTAGTGTATAATGGAATTATTGTGCTACAACTTAAATTTTTTTTTAAACAATTCTTCCCAATACTTTTCCCCAGAATAGTAGTTCAAGAAACCTCTTGGTCAGAATGTGAAAGTAAATGGACAATAGTATGTTGAAAAGTAAACGTTTAACTATAAATAATAGTTTTGCAACAATCGCAATAGAACAATGTTATAAACCTTTAATTTTCCATAATACTAGGTTCAAATGTCAGAAAAATATATTTCCTTTGCATTGCACTTCCTATACTGTCTCGAAATATATAAACTTTATTTTGTATTTTTTATTTATAAATATTTATTATTAACAAACATGTCATAAATTTTTGTTTGTTTCACACCGATGGAAACTGGTGTGTGTTATGACAGAGTTCTCAAAGAAATTTAAGCTTATCATCTAAATGGCACTTGGTTCTTGTTTGGGTTGTATTTACTTTCTAGATTACGGACTTTACTATGAATGTAGGATAAAAGATGTCCAGTTGGATGATCTAAATTTTTAATGCCTTGTACAGAACAGTTTTCAGGCAGTTGGTAGAATTCTATCCAGGCATTTGTTCAACTCCTATTGTGAATTCTGATGCATGGTTCATGGCTACATTTTTCAAGTTTTCTCTTGGTTTTCAACACTTCCCCAATATTTCCAATGAAAAACAAATAGACATACACTTTTTCAGCGATCATCCCGACAAGTCACAATTGTTTACTGCTTTCATTAGGGTTGTATACCATAAATGTGTAAATACATCTAGTTTGGAAGGAAAATACAATCAAATCAATTCTGTTTATCTAACTTTTAATACATCTATAATTTGTAAACGGATCTCTTCACACTAAAGAAAACTTTTCAGATAAAATCAATGAAATTAGCCTTTATTTCTACTCAAACCTTTGAGTCCAAAACCATGATTCATGAACCAAGAGTGAATAAAAACTTAAGTAGTATAAGTAACCATGTCATCACTATCTGGAGTCCCAATTGCCCTCCTATAAAAAAAAAACTCTCTTCAAAACTCAGAATATTTCTCTTTATATGAATGATAAGGGGGAAAAAATTGTTATTGACCCTTCATGTGATAACATTGCTTTTCTTTCATGTGATAATAATTTGATTTTCAAAACTTGGTGTTTCGGCTGTACCATGACAATAAAACTCAAGGTTTGTGGCTTTACATGTATTGAACAAGACGACTTGGAAACAATGCAAAGCAGAAGAAATACTCGTGTATATTTTCGGGAGGTATCTGAAATATTAGGAGACATTAAAAAAATTTGTGTTAAAATATATGAAACAAAACCTTCAAGATTTTATCAGTATCCAAGGGGTCAAAATGATGCTTTGCAAGCTTTCTAGTTAAATTCAATTCTTTTTCATGAAATAAGTTTTTTACAAAATGCAGTTTTTAAGATACTGTAAATAATTGGAATTGATGAAGACACAAAATTGTCTTCAAAAACCAAGAAGTTAGAAGACAGGAAGCACTAGGAGTTGAAATAACACCTCTGGGCATTCTAGTGTTACAGAAATGCCTCCTTACCTTCAAAAGCTGGAAGAAATTTAATCTGAATTCAGCTGGTAGTAGGATAGCTAGAGGAGTCTGAGGAAACTAGAAAGTCAAAAAAATACTTTCAAGATAGAATGTTTGCTCTACTGTTACCATGTCAAATTGCATTCTTCCACTTTCAATGAAGTAACATGATTAAGTAGGAGAAATAGTTAGTACATCTCTCAGCCACATTTTGTGAAAATGTAAAATTTGAACACAGTGGGACAGATGGAATGGATCAAAATTTATTTGCTTACAGTTCCATATACTGTTGAAGAAATGGCGGTGGTCCAATTTTTGTGGTGTTTTATTGTGCTTAGCTCCTTCACAGGATATCAAGAGCAGCCACAAGATCTGTTACTTTACGTATATATCTTATCTTATTGGAATTTCAAAGAAGATTATCTATAAACGTGGGAGGAGGGGGGGATATAGTTGTCCAAAAAGAAAATATGGCTCTCTAAAAACAACTGTAACATACACAAAACCTCTTGGTTCTCAGTTTGATATTATTGGTCAGTTCATTTCTTCCCAGAACAAACAAAAAGAGAGAGCACAATGTGTGAACCAACAGCATTGAAAACTTGCATTAAATGCTTGAAAATGTTTAGTTGCATTTTTCATATGAAGAATAGTGACAGCTAAAATAATTTTGTGATCTTCCTTTTTCTCTCATATTATTCAGTACATTTGTATTGATGAGGTATTACATTGTTTCAAGTGGAATTTATTATTTGTTTATTAAATAATTATAAATTGAGTATGTTTCATTAAATATTCAGAATAACATCTGTGTTGCTCAAGCATGACCTTAAGTAAAATGATATGTGTACAGTTTTGCATTTTTTGCAGTATGTCATCGTGAGATAATGATAAATTGAAATGAAAAGTTATCCACTCATTAATACTCTGGTTATGCTCAGAAAACACAATTTATAAGGTCACAAAAATTTTCAACAAAAAAGTTTTGAGCATATATGGGTTAATACCTTAACTTAAGGTGAATTGAATCATGGACATCAATTTAAAATTTGCTGGATTTTATTATCTCTTAATATTAAATATTCATATAGAAATATCGAGATATGAAAACCAAAACTAATTTTTAAATGGGGAAGATTAATAAGATATTAAGTTTCCTGAATTAGAATTCAGAATCTGCATGAATCCGTTATGTAATAACTAGGGCTGTGTTTTTTGGCTGAGTGGAGTTCAACATGAAAAGGTTCGACTATTTCTGTATGGTGCTCCTTAAATTTGAAAAGCAGGGGATGCGATAAGTTCTTTATCCTAAACTTGTTCGTCTAACTGGTCTTGCTCATGCTTTTCATCGTGTTGCCAAAAACTGTGAGATTTCAATTCCCTGATATTGATGAAGGCTCCAAGTCATGTGGATATTTTAAAAACCAATTACCCTAACCTACCTCAACCTCCCCAACCAAGTCATTGCAAGGTGGGGTACTTGACTGGAGGCAGCTTGTTATGATTTCAACTACTTTGATCAAATAAAAGATGTTCTAAGTTACCTGTTGATTGTTGATGTGGAGCAGGCATTCAGCCGATTTAAAGTGATTTTGAGGCCAAAAAGATGTTTGTTTGAGAACTTGAAAAAGGTGGTAATTTGCAATTGAAACAATTTGGCAAGTGATCAATAGACTTTGTTCATGGTATGGCTATTTTTTTCAATTTACTAACGTTGCTCTTTTAACCAGATATTGTTGGCTCACAAGTGAAACGCATTAAGTCAAGATTTTCAAGTTTTACGTTATGTTTCTTGAGTTCTAGATTTTATTACAATTGAAAGAGTCATATTTTTGTTGGAATACTATATTTTTTTTATTTTGTGAAATATACATTAATTGCATCTTCTATTATCATCCTAAGAAATCGGTGTTCTTAAAAATTAAGCCCTAAATGTAATGGTTTGTCACTTGTAACAATTTATGTGACTTCTGTATTTCTCATCTGTCAACATCTTGTCCAAATTAAATTTTTATTTATTTTTACACTTATGCATTACATTACGATATAGCGTATTATCTTTTTTAAGCATATGTTACCAAATATATTTACATATATATGTGCATATTTCACTGTTTTTATTGCATATAAATCACAGCCCTAGTAATAACATGATTAGAAACTAACATAACGAACTGATAAAATAGGAAATCCATGAAGATAACCAATTTCTTTGGATGCCTCGGTATTAGTTTTGTGTTCCTTCTATATTTAAGTCGCAATGTATCTAATCATTTGTAAGAATTGAACTGGGTTGAGGAGGGGAGAAAGTGGTTGAATTGTTTTGGAGTAAAGCAATAGACCTTTAGAACCCTAAAATCTGGTGCAATAAAGGAATGAAGATGTGTTATGATAGCATTTAAATGATGTTAAAAGTGTGGAAAATAAATTTTTTGTAAGATTTGAGGAATCATATGTCTAATCTGTGTGTCTATGGTTTGTGGAATGTGAAATGTATTCTAATGGCAAAATTGAAAAATGTTCAAAACTGAAAAAAAAATGTTGAAGTACTAACATATCAGGCACATTTTTAAATTCAAAAAAAAGTTTATTGATTAATGAAGTGAAGAAAGCACACATTGGTTTTGTGTAGTTTTTGAAGAATCTTGGTCTGAAAACTCCATTAGTGCAGATAAAATATTGCTACAATCTTGCTCAGAGCGACAACTTCTTAATATTCACTAAAGTGCAATAGATGAGCAATTTTTAATCCTAAATGTGAAAATGTAAATTTCTTTTTAATTTATTTTAGCTGCAATATGAAATAAGAGTAATTCTTGAAATAATCCATCCTCATTTGCCAGAAATGATTAATGTTAACATTGAATTTATTTGATGCAGAATAAGTTTCTTTAAATTTCTTGTAATTTATAAAAAATGTAATCCCTTCACGAAGCTAGAATGTTGCAACTTGAAAAATAAATAAAATTTTAGATTAATTAAATGTGGTAGTATCAATAGAGATGGTGCTAAATCTTAAATTTTCAAATGTGTATCATATTAAAATTCATTACAACAAAAAGATTTCTGTTTACATACCTCAATGATATGTACAAATATTGGTTTTAATAAAACAGTGAAGTTGATGGAAATGAATTGATCATGTGAAGCTTTCCCAAGTTTCTCTAGAAGAAGCAACTTGTAAAGTTGTTCTTATGATAATTGTTTAAAAATTTCCTTAGAGTATTATTTTATGAATGTACTTGAGAAAGCATACATATACTGTATTATGGTATTGACTGTGTGTTTCATTCATTTTTAAGCTTTCTTACTGTCATTGCTTATAACATCTTTTCCTGTTGCAGGTTTATGAGGGCCTCACCTATAAACTCAGTTTGGAATTTCCTCATAGTTATCCCTATTCAGCACCTGTTGTTCGTTTTACAACTCCATGCTATCATCCTAATGTAGACCATGCCGGTAACATCTGTCTTGACATCTTAAAGGAGAAGTGGTCTGCCCTTTATGATGTGCGAACACTTCTTATCTCCATACAGTCTCTCCTTGGAGGTAATATGCTATATTAAACATAGTGGTAGACTACTTTGTGCAAAACAGGCTTCTATTTAATCATTTGATTCAAAATTCTGAATGCATTTTTCATAACATCTAAAAATGAATTACTACAGAAAAGTGCTAGAGAAGAAAACGTTTTTCTACAACTAGTAAAACTGCAGATTTGGGGCATTGCTTTATGCAAGTGCAATTGCTTATTTTTAATATGCCATTTTTGAAATATGTAATAAAAAAAAAAGTTATTTGCAGCCGCTATTGTCATGAAAGAGTGTTCTAAATACATGGGTGTGGATGTTTTAGTGGTTGGTACAGTGCTACTGACTACATAAGATAAAGTAGACAGAAATCGAGCTATTTAACTTGACAAGAAAAACAAATTTTTGTTTACAATTAACTACTATGCAACTATGGTCCTGGAGGCCAACTATGGTTTAAATGCCCTTTCAAGCAAAAACATTTGTAAAAGAAGCTAGTAACATCTAGAACTGCTAGATGTCACTAGCCGTTCATTTTACAAATGATTTAGCTCAAAGGTGCATTTGGACCGTAGTTGCATAGCTTTATGGTAAGATTTATAATAAACCTTAATGGTTCAATTAGTACAGTTATTGATAAACATAGTCTGTAAAAATATTGAAGGAGATTCTGCTCAGTTCCATACATTCTAGTTTTTTATTTTTGAGGCTCTAGAAATCAGATATGATAATAAAGAGCAGATTAAATACAAATGTTTCAAAAAAGATGTGCATATATAGTGTCCCACCAAAACAATGGGACTCCCCCATTACTTTAAAATTGTTCACAATATCAAAGTGATTTTTTGCTCAACAATGCAGACTCGTAGAGCAAGTAATATTCCATAGAGATATTATTTGAAATATTTTTAGTTTTCAAGGAATTTAATCATCTTTTTAATTTTTAAATGGGATTATGTATTTTCCTTATCAGCAATAAATAGATCGTATAAAGAGGAATACAGTGAAATTTTTACCAGAATACCTTAGTATTTTGGTAATAATTTGAGTATAAAATTATATTATCTGACATGTGATTGTAAATTAAACAGCAAATATTTCCCATTAGCTGCCCTCATCACAGATGCCTTAGAAGAAGGTGGCCTTTGCATTGCCAAGACAGTTATAGGAAGATTGTTTGTTTAATTGAAAATCACGTGTCAGCATGTCTAATTTTATACTCGAATTACTTTCAAAATGCTAACATTCATCATTGTTATTCCCTTTTTATGATCTATTCATTGCTGGTAAGAAAAATATAGTTCCTTTTAAAAAAATCAAAGATAAAATTTCTTAACGAAAAATATGCTGAGCACAATACGCTCTGAGGAAGGTCACAGTATGTTCGCTGAAATGTCAGCCACTATGATAGACATGTCTTGTTATGGATAGCCTAGACAATATAATCAGAAATGCTTAAATCCACCTTGGATTGCAGAAAATACAAAAATGTCAGAATGTTTGTTTATTCACCAATGCTCAAGTGGTGGACATGGCCAGACGATCTTGCTAACAGGTCCTTGCAACAACGTGAAAAACTAAGATAAAACTTATCTAAACTCTCCTGAGATTTGGTTAGAGGAATAGATGTATTGATTTTCTTCCTGGAAAGTAAAACATTTATTTCTTAACCAGAAAAAGCTACTGCTTGACTCTATCCAACAGTGTGTGTGATGGCAGTGGTACGATCCACAAACTGACAGAATCAGTTAAATCAATTGTTTTACAAAACTGTAATCATTACTCTAGATGCCAGTGTTCAAATTAAGTGAATGGTAAACAATACAGAAAACACGGGTATATGATCAGCAAACTCCCAAGTTACTGTGAAATTGTATAAGTGAGGCAAATGCAAGAAAAGTAGTGTGTTATATTAAAGATTATGAATCAGCTTGAAGTCAGTCTGTGCCTGAAGCTGCTTGAAGCTGTGTGTTATTACTTACTTTGTTCGACTTCCCAGAGCCTTCTGCTCTGTTAAAGGCCTTGGAAAACTTCAGAAATTATTTTTCACAAATTGTATCTCAGGTTTTGAAAGTAAAATAATATTTTGAAGCAATTTGGTGTATTGATTGTATTGATGTACCTAATCGGTATCTAATATTTTAAAATTTCAATAGCATTCAGAATTTTAAATCGTTGTTTATTCAAACAATCTGCAGTATAAAGATGACCAGTGTGACGGAAATGAGTGATTAACGTAATGAAATGTGGGTTTTTTTTAAGTTATTTCATTGTTTTCAGAGCCTAACAATGAAAGTCCTTTAAACCCCCATGCTGCTTCACTGTGGCCTGACCAAGTGGAGTACAAGAGGCAACTGCATGCGGAGTATGAGAAGCACCAGAAGAGTCAGTGATGAGGTCACAGGGATGTTTGTTTAGCAGTGAGTATTTCTTCCACTAACAGAGTTCTCCGACTTAGAAAGGCTAGATGGGCTCTAGTTACGCATATCAGTACTTCTTCATATGTTATCGCAACTAACTTATATTCTATATAAGGTTTTTGTAAGAGGTGAATGTGACTACTCCTCCAGTCCTTCCTTTCAGAGAAAATATGCCCAAGAATTCTTTTCATCATAATCTTTTTTTCCTTCCTTTCCTTGTTTGTTTATTTAAATTAATAAATGTTAGTAAGTTCCTTTTTGATATAAGCCTTGTAAATCTGAAAGTCAATTAAGGGAATACATGCTAATTGTATTTGTGGGTAGAAATAGTTGTCCTGGCAGCCAAATATCACCTATTGATCATTCCTGCTCTAGAGAACAAGGTTACAAGCACAGACTTCAAGGTTATCAAAACCATAAACACATATCTCAAAGAAAATCAGGAACTAAAAAATCATTGTTGACAGTTTTATCTGGCAAGTTGTGGTCAGATATTAGCATTTATCTAGTAAGGTAGAACAGAACAGCCAAAATTCTCTTGTTCTGAGAGTGTGTGGTGCCTAATAATACTTTTACTTTGCAAATTAAATTGCTTCTTTGATATATAATATAATCAAATTTGTGGATGTTATTTATATTTGTATTCTGCTGCACATTCCTACCTTCGTCATGCTCTTTACATGTACACCTACACCTACACTTCACTACACTGTGAATGTCAATTGCTTATACTAATGGAATTTAAATTAATTGTACATGCAGTTAGTGTTTATTATTGACTCGTTTCCCTGTTTTGTAAGTGCTTAACCCGGGTTAGGTCATATGTACATTCTAAATTGCATACCTCTTAGATCCAGGGACTGGTATGTCTATCTCATAATTACTCCAAACAAAACCCTGAAATCAAAATTCTGTTCTTGACCATATCATCAACTAATTGGACTGGACAAAGCTCTATTTAAAACATTTGGTATTCAAAAAAGGCAAAAAGTTCATATGATGTTCAAACTTTAGTAAGTAAGAAAGTAATTTAGTACATACCGAAGCAAAAAAATTACCTTTTTCAATATCATGGATCCAAATCTGTATTTTTGTGTTAAAAAAATTGCACTATTTCCTGTTAAATTTCATAATTCCCTCTCTTCTCTAAGTAGTTCCAAGAAAGTAAAATTTTGTTGCAAAGCATCAGTCCACTAAATATGAGCATTATTAGTGCTGTATTGCAAATGTGTTGAAATGCTAAATTTCATTCACATGTTGAATTTGTAGCAAAATAAGACGGTAATAACACAGAGCTCTCCTTTCTTAACTAAAGATGTTCATTTCTATTCTCTTGAAAAATATACATTGCAGTCTTATTAACATATGTCGTGTTTAATGTCAATATTCTAAGGGTTCATTTTATGTGATAAATTAATCCAGTCTAAGATAATTTTTCTTAATTCAAAAATTTAGGGAGCTTTCACTTCCTTTTATTTCTCGGGAAATACCTTCACTACTTTAAAATGGTGATCATGAAGTACTACATTAAGTTCTACACTAAGTACTACATTTGTGTTGCCTTAAACTTATCATTACACATATTCTTATTAGGCTTTCATAGATTTTTTAAAAAATTTATTATTATAAGAAACCTTGAATTTTGCCATCCAAAATACTATTGTTGCATATAATATTGTTATTAATTCCCTTGGAAAAAATTAAATTATTTTTTGTTTTCCATGGATGATAATGTTAATGAGAATGTTTTTGTTCTTTCCAGGTAAGCAATCTCATAGCGAGCCGATGTTATATATTTTGTACTGTGTAAGTGTGTATTTGAAGAGAGAGATGTAACGTACTGCCATTTTCATTTAGTTGAGCATATCTCGTCTGAATTAGAAATTCCTTTTTATTGCATTTATTGTGTAATTAATTTTATCATTACATGTAGACTGCACAAATCCAGGAGTGTTGATTACTTCTGTTCCAGTACAAAATGAACTACAATGTACAGCAATTCTTAGTAATTTTCATGTTTTGCATTCATTCAATTTTTCTTAAAAATAGTTTCTGCATGTGCATTTTGCTGTTCTTAAATATTTAGTTTTAATTTCTCCTGAGGAGATGAGCAGTAATATGTACATTGGCGATGATTCATTTCACTTACTGAATATTTTTGGTCCGTCATGCATATAATACAAGTACTGTGTAATTGACAATCTTCAAAAACTTTGCAGATGAGTATTAAAATCTAAGTAAAAAAATTTGCATGTGTCCATTGCTAGTGTTTGGAATTTTGATGTATGTTAAAAATATAGACCTCTGTATGAGTATATGCTTATTCTATGACATTACCTTCGTCCTTTATTTACTATCCCGTCTTATGATGTCCAGAATTGTCTTGTGCACCTAGCACAGTTGATATGCCTCAAAGTGAAATTGACTGCAGTACATATTATTGAGGATATGTGTATATCACTGTTTCCAAAAGTGTAACATTTGTATTATTCTTTCTTAAAACTATCTTCCCTTGTATCTCTGTTATACATAAAATATATGAATCTAACAACTTACCATTTCTTATCACTTTCTGCCAGACTCCTTCCCTGAAAAATTTATCCTTATTCCCTCTTGAAAGCTTTCTCTAAATATTTTCTTTTATGGGAGTTCTTCTAAGTCAGATTTTTTTTCTTAAAAGTGAAACTTCTAAGGAAGTCTACGACAATGTGAATTTACATTAATTAAATTGATCTAGTGGTGTTATTTTAAGCTGTAGAGAGGATTTTCAGAACTTGGAACTGAAAATTGTGAAGCACCAAGCATGTTTAAAATAGAAGTTTAAGAATGTTTTCCTGTGAAAAATTGGTTGAAACAAAAGAAGACTCATTTATGGAATTACAAAATAAGCAGAACAGCTTGCAAGAAAGGTCTTTCTATGTGAAAGGTTTCCCCAAATCAATTGATGGATCTACCTTATTTGCATGTGGACTGTTTTCCTTCAGTTACCCATCAAAAACAGGATGACTCTCAAACAGTGGATGGAAATTTTTTTGTAAATGTTAGAGTATTGTGGGAATTCTGATGTGGTGTTGTTGACGTTCTTATGAGAAGAAATAGAGAGGTCATTTTCGTCAACATCTTAGTTTTATTAAGATAGCCGGCTTTAGACGGCGTTGCCGTCATCGTCAGTCTTGCTGCTTTTGGCAAAAGTCTGTAGACTGCGGCACAGTCTACTGACTTTTGCCAAAAGCAGCAAGAGTGACAGTGACAAATATCAACACAAATTTGATTATTATAACTGCTTTTAATGCAGGTAAATCTTGTCCCAACAATAAGGCGTAATTTACAAATATTTGCTCCTAAGTCATTGTTGCATTTCAATCTCATATTGCCTGAAAGCTTAACAAATTTTTATTTCAAATAGGTTTTAAATAATGTTTAGAAGAGTAATGTGTAATTTTATAACAAAAGGTTGAATGTAAGAAACAAACAAATATGAAATATACAAATTCTAACTTATGATGTGTCCAATTGTCTGGAGTGCTGTTTATAATTGCAGTACATTTGGAACATTTTTATCACCAAATTACACAAAAAATACTCATATTTTAACAAAAATTTAACATAGCCTTATTTGAAGATCAATATTTGATAAATACATTTCATTAAGAGAAATTAAATCTCCACAATTGTAGTTGTAGGGAGACACAGAAGACTAAGTGCAGTCACTTTGGAGCGGGCTATTAAGTTTGTCATGAAATTACACAAAAATATTCATATTTTCAAAAAATTCAATATGACCTTATTTGAAGATCTGTACATATGAACACATTTCATTAAGGAAAAAATTGTGTCTTCACAATTGCAGTGATAGGAACTTGCCAAACATTTTTAATTATTTTAAATTTTCGCAAAATCATGATCTTTAACCAACATGAGACCTGCGCTATTTTCTTAAATGTCCTTCAGATGATCAACAACAAAATTTCATCAAAAACGATGGAGCCATTTTTGAGAGAGAAAAAATTGTTTAAACAAAATTAAAAATTGCCTACATTTTCCTCAAAATTATGCAAAAAATACTCTGATATTGATACACGACTTATTGTGTCTTAAGATAATCATTAGGGCTCGGACTTTTAGGTTTATACTTATTTTTTCTTTTAATCTTGAGCATTGAGTGGAAATTCAAGGAGCACTCCCATGGTTTTTATATACCAAATTACATATCACCTAAAAATAAATATTTTGATTAAGTTGCATGCAAACAAATTCTTTCCTTTAAACAAATATTTTTGCACATTTTTCTAAATTTTAAGTGAATAAATGTATATTTTGAGTATTTTCAAGTTTATGAATGTATGGTGAAAGATGTGCTAGTTTGGAATGCAATTCGTGACTCATCACATGTTGCTGCAGGACTTTCCCGATCAACTTGAAGGAGTCTTCTTCACTACCTATCAAAACATCTGGATACCCTTTCTAACACTACTCTCGATTCATGCAATGACACTTTAAGCGATAGCATACACTTGTGACATGTGCAGCTCACAAACTTCCTCAAATTGCTCAGACGAAATGTGCAATTGTGTGGGGTCACATTATACTTCAAGACTTCTTTTGATTTTGGTTATTGGTTTTCATAGGGGTGATAAATAAATATTTTTGTTTTAACACATACTTTTCATTTTTTAACCACATAAAAAATAAATATTTTGTCTAATAAAAATCTCCAGTTCCACTCACATCCACACACCAAATTTGAAATGAACAAGTAATACTAGATTTGAACAGAAATAATTCATAATGAATGGAAATAGTAGACAAACCTGACCAGAACAAAATTAATATTTAACAAAAGAACTCTTCATCTCCAATTAAAATTTTTTAAAAAATTTTGGACCAATACATATCAAAGAGGTGCAAATGTAGTTCAAGTGGTCAACATACTGCAATGCTTTTCAACACTATGCCAAAGATCAGCGACAAACACATGCAATTTCATTATTTGTACATTATTTATATCCATAAAAAGGGATCAGAATGATGAATTTACCTTATCATATATCATATTGCACTTGTCAAAATTTGTGGAAAATTACTTATAAGTAGGGAGAGGATTTGTATGCCCTAAAAAATCTATAAATATATCTTCAAAATAGGCGGCGGCGATGGTGTAACGGTTAGTGTATCGGACTGCTATACCCAAGTTTGCGGGTTCAAACCTGATCGAAACCGTGGATTTTTAAGGGCGAAAAAATCCTTTGTCCTTCCCTTCCTTCGGAGGGGAAGTAAAGCCGGCTGTCCCATGTTAGTACATTTACTGCATGTAAAAGATCCTCAAGCCTAAATGATGCCTCAGAGCTAAATTCAAATCGGCTGTTTCGTCGCCCAAGTAATACCTTCTTTCTCCCATGATAGGTGAAAGGAGTGTAACGAAATTTGCGTGGTCAGATGGAAGAGCAGGCCTCATGGCCTGAGTTTCGCCATGTAAAATAAGGCAAATTCAATTCAACTTGACCTTGAAATATGCACTTTAATTTACAAATAAAATTAACAATATTTCATTTCGTGTATAAACCTTTCTTGGGAAAATTTCAGAAGAAGCAAGCTTTGAAAGATATATTTTTATCTTTATATTTTTGTGCAAACGTAATATAATCTACCCAATATTTTACAAGAAATAATTGAAGTAAATATTCACCTTAGTGAATTACATTGAATATCTTGTTGCATTTCTTCTACCAGGTTTAAAAAATATGATATCAAGAATATCCTACTTTGCACAGATATTTTATCATCTACAGAAAAGGGTTAAAAAATGCAATAGCGTAATGTCAATGTATTTTCATCTCATAATTTGACTTTATCTTTACAATTTCAGTGCTGCATATATTACAAATACCATATGCATACTGTCAAACATAAAAGCCTGGCTGCCAAGTCTTAACCTACAGGGTCGTGAACATCGAAAAGTTTGTTTTCTTTGCTGTCTCTGCATTATTCCTGCATTGTGATAAGCTCTTTCTAATCAATTAATGCCCACAAATAATTACCCTCTATGAAAAGATGAAACGTTTCAAAGAGACGACTATTTTAACGAAATATGCACCTACAGGAAAATTGCATGAAAATGCACAAAATTGCTTGAATATGCACCAACAGGAAAAATTTGCTTTGAAGCCAAGTATGCTCTAACACATTAATCTCCAAACCATTCGCTTCTAACCAACTGTCAAGAAATTTCATTAGCTATGCCCTGAAGCAACAGACAAAAATATGCAAAATCCTAGAAATCCACTCCCTATTTATTAATCTGAGAGTTAACAAATTATGCTTCAAATGCAACACTGAAATCGTGTTACTGATAACTGTCATAAGGTAAGAGGTCAAACAGCTGTGGTGTGATGACATTCAAGGAGGTGTTTGTGGTCAGGTAGTTTAATAATTTTGCCTTTGTAATATATGAATGAAATTGACTCTCAATAGTTACGAATATATCACCACTTCAACTGATGCTATATAGTACAATTCATAAAACATCCCTGAAGGCTTTAAACAATCAAAAAACTATGTGTAGCAACTACATGATGCTACTTTCCATTGAAGATGTAATTTTTGTTGATGTCACTCTATACCTGCCTTGATACAAATACTTTAACGTGTTCTTAGAACGCAAATAAATGGATAATTTACATTTTCATTGACTACTACTAATGGATTCTAAAGGGCAAAATAACATTCATTTTTTTAATTACTCACTAAAAATTCTTTCATGAAGTGAACTGTGCTGTTACGTATTACAATGTTCATTAAGAAAATAATATACATAACATAGTCTGAAAATGTCCTGAATTGATTAGGTAAGTGTCTCTTCATTACAAAAACCTTGTAATATTTTAAATTAATATTTAATTGTTATAACTATTGTTACTTTATGTTACATATTATTGGGAGTACATAAATAGATTCCCAAATGTTTTGAAACATCTCACACAGCATGGGAAATATTTGGAACCTAGTGAAACTTAAATTTTACTCTCTCATTCCCTCTCCTTGTTCATTTTATTTAAGAAAACGTTGTTTTGTTTTGTTTATATACACTATTTATCTTTTTCTTACAAACCATAAAAGATTTTAACACCTTGAATGAGTGAGCATGACTGTGTAAGTACTTCCATCATTAGCTTTACATTGACCTCTCTTCCCAATTAAACCACCGGCATACCCTAATTAAAAAGTTTTAAGGGAAGATTTGAACTGTTGCATGTCCTAAATAAGCCCTGGCCGGGAATGTATAATACTTTATTTACATATCTATAGCAACATGAACCTAACACCTTCTGAAATTTCTGAATCTAAATGTTTATTGGTAGGTTCAGCATTATACACTTCTGGCCAGGGCATAATGTATTACTCGCAAAAATTAAAAACTTCTAAAACTAATTTTAGTTAGGATATGCCTTTAGCTCCATGTTGAAAAAATATATCATGTAATAGCAAGCCAAATGTTTACATAATTTTTTTTTGAGTGGAACATACCTCAAAAATCAAAAACTGATTTTTCATAACTATTTTAATGTTTTCATTTCAAAATCATAGCACATAAACAAAAGATTTTTTCCTTATGCAAAAAAATTAATAAATAAATTTTAAAAAATGGGGTATTACTTAATATCATTATAGTGTCAAACAGACTTTGAACATCACCCTGTTGCCATCGCAACTGTTGACCGACTACATGCTGTGATTGGACAGATGGACTACATCGTGGTTCTCTGAATCATAGGCATTCATTGAATGCGTAGTTTTATCAGGTGAGTTGGTGCTAAGCATTAAGTTTAAAATTATTAATTTATTAAAATCATTTTACAGGTTCTGAGAGACAGACAATAAAATAATAATAATAAATAATACATAATAAAATAACAAGAAAGAAATAAATTACTACAACAATTTCTGTTTGTTGTAATTTAGTGTATATCAGTCAGATTCATACAACCTAGGACAATGACAATTTTTTTGTCATTTGTTCTTTTCTTGATGATCACACTGAAAGAGATTTGTCAAAAATGGACAGTATGATTTTCGATAGTTGATTTCAGTCATTGTTTCTCAAGTAGGAGTCACGGAATTCTGTCATTTTAATTTTGATGTATTTCTAATCTTCTTCTGTGGGTGAACATCTGTCATTTAGAGGGTTCGTTTTGGCTTATTTCCATCTTCATTCTCATATATTTCAATGTTGATTGTCTGTTGTATTTTCCCATCATGTTTTATCTGTCTCAAAAACAGATTGTAAATTTTTTCCAAAAAAAAAAAAAAAATAGAAATATAAGAATATATTCAAAATTGTTTAATAAGAATATATATTTATGTTTTGTGCAAAGGAATGAAAGGTATTTTCTGCAGGCTCAATGTTCTTTTACATGTGATGGTAAATCAAGAGAGAAAATGACAATTGGAAGTATGTACTTACCCTTGGCTTGATAGATTTGAGATTTAAGATGTTTTCAGTATATTTAAGAAATGAACATGGAAAAACTAATTGCTATAAAAAACAAGACAGACTTTTTTTGTTGTTTTTTTTCAACTTATTTTTTCATAGTTGTAAACATAGAATTCATTTCTTGTTCTTGTCTGATTATTTTTTACCTTGCACATGCTCCTTTCCTCCTACAGAGAAATAGTGGTATACCTATTTACTCAGATGTTCATCTCTACATCAATTTTGTCTCCATGGTCTTAATAAATTAAGAACATAAAAGGTTTGTATAACAAGCGATGATTCTCACTTAGTAGTATCACTCATTATTTTTAGTAGTATGGGGATTTTGGTCAATTAGTACTTTTTTAGTTTAGACTTTGCCTTGTGGCTCTGCAAATTATGAGCTCAATACCACATGTACTCACTTTTTAATGAGATCTTTCACTGAAGTTAAAGTCCAAAAGTTTGAAATGCTCACTGAATGAAGCAAATCTAATTCTGATTGTAAAGTGTTAGTTGTAGATTTTAAAATTTAATTACTGCTAGTAAATATTTCTGTTTTCTGAGGAACTATTATATACATTCCATTCTTACTATGCTTTAGTTATTTAAGATTAAACAACATTAGTAGGGATAAATGTGTGGTAGAATTGACTATGTGTACCTACTAAGATATAAAAAATTAAACAAAACATACTTAATGAAATAGGTTGAATTATCATCTATACATTGAAGTTAATAGAAAATGTTTTACACGTAAGAATAATTGTGGATATTACATGAAATGAAAAATAAAATAAGAAGATTATAATATTGAAGAAAAATAAGAAGATATTTTTCTATTAATTTCAAATACAATTATTATTTATAATGTACTTATTCTTGTATAAATGTTCAAAAAGATTATACAATTTGTAATAAAAACGATGAAATTAATAGATTTAATTAAGTTTATATTTTTTTTCTGTGAAGTGGTTTAAATTTGTGTTATTTTAATTCTGATTATTGAAAAAATAAAGACAATTAGAATTAACGCATCAAATAAAACATTACGGTGAAACTAGTGCCGCTTTAAATATAAAGTCAATTTCATTGCAAAATTTTTGCCAGGTGCTCTTCACTGGTGGCAAAATGTCTGGCCCAGAGTAGAGTTGGTGAGCTATTGGTATGAAGCATACTTTGGTAAATGTTGTTAATAAAGGCCTAATCACAGTTATTATCTAACTTTTCTCATTTAGAAGTTACTCTCCTTTGGTGGAAGATTTTAATAAGCTGTTTTCAATGAACGAGTCAAATGATCGATACGAAACGTAGTCCTCACAGATGTGGCCAACTCAGCTTCTAATTAACTTTTTTCGAAAATAAAATAGTGGTAGAAGAAATAAAATGCACTCTAGGACTAATGTTATAGTGGGCACCGAAAATCTTTTCAGACAAATTTCACAAAAAAGTTCTCTTCCGTCCTCGAGTTTGTGCATTTAAAATTCAGGCGCGATGTATCCTTGATTACAACTCGTTTCAAGGCCTTCAACCATTGAGGACGAAAATTACAAGAAGTCTTAATTCACTGAGCATCTTTTACGAAATCGAGTTTACATTTCGTGCAGAAAAGCACTCAAACATTAATCGAAGATTTCCTTTAACTTCTGTGTTTTCGGCCTGAGATAACTGCCACTTCGGTGGCTCAAAACTGAATAAACTTACGTAACAAGTGTAAGTGTCGTAAACTGCATGTTGGTGGTACCGAGTGTATTTCATCTACTGTGTATACCCGGTTTTGTATTTAAATCTTCTAAGTGTCAAATTTGATTGAAGTGTTTGAAGAATGTCCGTAATTTGTTCCGTGCTGTTCTTTTTAAGAAATTCAAGAACTAATTAAATGTGATTTTATGGTTAGTGATATATTGAGTGCCATCTAGTTGTACAATTAATTTCTTTTCTTGTTGTTATGTTGTTTTATCACAGGCTTAAACATTTAATACAGCATAATTTTTATTACATTTTGAATTAATTCTAGTTCAATAATATTCATCCCTAATACATTGAGTTACAATCTATTATTGTTTTCATAACCTCACTTTTGTATACATGTGAGATGAATAAACGCTTTCTGTGCCTGAATGTTATTTATTAATGTTTAATTAAAGTTCAGAGAAGCATTTCAGTACTGTGTTAATGAATAGAAGAAAACACGAAGTTATCCATGTGCCATTTACAGTGTTTCATATACTCAAACACTTTCATTGTGGCTTTATTGCTTATTAAAAGTATGATACATCCATAGGAAACTTTTTTCTTTACATAGTTCATAAATCTTGTAAATCAAGATCAGAGGGTAGATTATAGGGTGAACAAACATATGTATGTTTCTGTACTGGCCTGTATATGGGTAGTTAGAATATCAATGTGCCTGTACAATTTTTGATTAAGTTTCTTACATTTTTATTCCAATTTATTTCTTATTATTGTACTTCTATTCATTGCAGATTTCCCTGTATTATGGCACCACAGTTTGACCATTCCAAATCCAACATGGGCAAAGGACATTCATCACGGAGAAGTCGCTGGGATCTCACTCCTGAAGATATGATATGGCTGAAGAAGAAGGAAGAATCATCTTCCACCCAGCAGAAAAAGGTAATGTACCTGAACTTTGCTGCAAAATAGTTTTAAAAGGGCAAAACAAATGTTTTGTTTTGACAAAGAATTTTTATGAAGTGTTCAAAAGTTTATTTATGGTAATTCAATGTTGAACTTCCAAATGTATTTTCTCTGATACATTACCATTAAAAATGCATGAATAAACTAATAGACATTGAATGGAAAAAGTAATAAAAGCATTAGTCCTGCTTAGCAAAAATTTATTGGCCACATCATTTCATTATTTTTTTTATACACACAACATAAAATTCTAGGAATATAATTGTCAAAAGTAAATTAAAGTTACCTGGGACTACTGAAAGTTTGGGTTACAAAATAGTCTATTCTAAAAATATTTTTAAAGAAAAATGTAATAAAAATTTTGGTGAATATTTAACATTTCCAATACAATTTTCAGATTATTTCTTTCAAGTTATAATTTATCTTTCTTATGTATATGTTCAGCTTGCAGTTCAGTGTAAAAATGTCTTGTTAAAAAAAAGTTTTGAATGCAGGTATCTTGTCTCAGTAAAAACCTTTAATTACATGAAAATTCAGGGAGGTAAACGAAAATGAGACCTGTGCCATTCTTTTAAGCATATGTTTCTCTTATGTTTGTTGAAATGTTTTTTAAAAAAATATATTTTTTCTTTTTGAAACTAGTTTACATTATCTTCAAGCAGAAATTACACAGTGGAATTTCGTAAAAAAATTAACATTACCTTTACAGATCTCTTGATCTAATTTATTAGAATTGATTACACTTAAGACAAAAATCTCTATCTTAAAATTTGTAATTTTGCAATGTTAAATTTGGCAATTTTCGAATATACCGAGATATCGCTGGAAAAGAGATTAGCATCATTTTTCCTCCCTTTCTTAGATACATAAGAGGGAAAATTTTAAAGAAACTAGTTGTGCTACAACAGCTCATATTTTCTTTCATTAATTCCAAATCTGCAATTTTCAAAAATTCAGAGTTCAACGAAATGAGACCTGCGCCATTCTTTTAAGCGTTCTGATAGTGAATGCACAATTTGCAGTAACACTCAATAAGTGTTATGAGAAAATACTGCGTTTATTACAGAGCAACACATAAAGTTGCGAGCACTCGAAACGAAACCTCGGGCAAAATACAAACTAGCGTTACGAAAGAGTATCATGGGTACGGAGTAGAGGGCGCTAGTGCACCACTTTACACAGATGCGGATCGCAGCCAGCTGAGCTGTCTCTGCTTCCAACACTTCCCCTCGAACCGCATTGAAGTATTAACTTCTCAGGCGGAAGATAATTTTAGTCAAAGTCTTTTAACGCATCCCATGTGCTTAACCCCTGGCATTCGCTTGGTCGATGCCTCCGTTTGCCTTTTCATTGGTGGACGTATGTTCGATGGTTATCACTTACCAGGCCCTTCTCAACCGCATCCTACAGAAAATGATGCCTGTTTTCGATGTGTTTTGTTCTTGTATGATACAAAGGATTCGCCGATAACTTCTTTGCACCAATATTGTCGTTTTCAGGTTGATCTGCTCCGACTTTGCTCCAAACTCTTGCGAGAGCCGCTTCATGTTAAGAACTCCGTCGCATCCGACAAAGCCAAGTTTCCTACTTCAGTAGAGGATAACGCAGCAGTTTGCTGCTTCCTGGACTCCGAGCTAACTGCAGCCCAACTGATGATTAATGTATACCTTGCATACGATATACGGCCCCACAGTTCTCCCTGTCGGAATCCACGTATAGAGCGATTTTCCTAAGGATGAGCCAAAGTGACAGTCAGTGCTGGCAACATAACTGAAGGTTCTGTGGTCGTCGTGCCCTCGAGCCCAATGGGCTCCCTTCCTGCATTTGTTCGTTTGCAGTTGGCTAACTTGTAAATGGCTTCGACGCTTCCTTTTGTGATGTCCTCTTCCGACAAAAATATAGTGCGCCGCGAGAAATAATTGAAATTAGGAAGTGCAGTGTTATGTGCTCTTCTGTAAAAATTATTTTTTCCTTTATATATTACATTGAATTTACTTTTTGTGTGATAAATATTATGTTTATTTTAAAACCGAGACTTGAATGCGAGATGCATACCGATGCACGTGGTTCCGGTCTTTGTACTGTTGTGTGGCGAGCTGTGATTGAGAGCTTTCTATTTACATTCGTGGCAGTTTTCTTTTACTGGTTGTGAGAGCATGTTAAAAGATTTTCCACATATGTATTTAAATTGTTTATTATTTGTCGCGGCGGAGGGATACTTCTCTGAAATACATGTGATGTTCACTTGTTTTCGCGAACTGTCACTTTGGCTGATCCTTAGGAAAATTGTTCTATACATCGCAGCAGGGGCCTTGGATGATGAATGCATGAGACCAAAATTACGAGTCCCATTTAGATAGCGCAAGACGCGCTTCGCGCGAAAAACTGCTTCAGTGTACTTCACTGTGGTAGTCATTGAACTGACTTACACTGCGATGTTATTCAGAGCTGCCTCTGACAGGTCATCAGCTGTTACGGTGCCATCCAATCGGGAGCTTACACGTCACTATGGTGGCACATCCAAACCCTACAAAATAAACTCGTCCGCTCTGCCTTAAATGCCCCATGGTACATATCTAATGATCAAATCTACAATGGTTTAAAATTCCCTACTGTCGCCCAGCACATCGCCCGCCTCTCCGAAAGATTCTACAACAAGCTTCATAACCTCCCCTTCCAACCGATTTTCTCACTAGGAAAAATCACTCATCCTCATCTAAACCACATCCAGTCCGGATTCCCAAAAGATAAATTCCGTTCTCCGTAACTCCTACGCTTTCTCCATATCATAAGCGCCGTTTTCTCACCCATTCCACAAACCACCGCAACAACTCCCAAGCACCCCAACCTCATTTCTTGTAGAGGAGTCCAGTGGGGTCATCCCCACTCTTATTTTTGTCTATATATTATTGTATACATTGTATAAGCAAACAATTGTACAAGCAGAAAAATGTTGAATAAAAAACTATGGTGGCGTTCAACCATCGGATTGGATGACACCGTAACAGTCGATTTACGTCAGAGGCAGCGCTGAATAAATCCAATTGTAGTCAACCGACTGCGTGCGCTTTATCAGGCCTGGTTCCAGTGATCATTTACATAAGAACTCCCACTAGCTCATGGTAAGGAACTCCTGAGTCATCGATGGTTGAATCTTCCTTCAACAGCTTGGTGCCTGGATCCATGGGAGTAGACTCAGGATTGCAGTGTCATCTCGATAGTATCATCTGTGATCCTTCCTGGATAATTGTCATTCTGTTTTCTTGAATATTCAAGTCCCAAACAGTACTGAATGTCCCCCAGATGCTTGATCTCGAACTTGGTGTTGTAGTTCTTCTGTCTCTCGATCTCAGCCTCGTCTCGCGATGCAATGAGGATATCATCGATAGATCGATCGTAGATTATAATAGAACTCATACCCTGAACTGTTCCAATGTGATACATGCACGAGTCAGCATTCGACTGAGTTGCTTATCAATTTTGGAGAAAATCGACTGAACATTCTATTTTTCGGTATCAAGGACCCTCAAAACATGGATTCTGGCTACACCACGTGATAAAGGATTTTTTCTAAATTTTGCAACTGTATTTATCCCCTTTTTCGTTACCAGGGCTCTGAAATAAGAGTTTTTCTGTCGAATATTCGCCGTTTTCGGCGCAGCATTATATAATTTTCTCTCTACTCCTTAGCGAGAAAGTGAAAAGTGTATGACATCAGTGAAAGATCTACAATTGAATGAAGCTATGCAGAAAACCTCTAAGCCCAAAGAATCAGTATGATTGAAAAAGGGTTGGAGAGATTTTAAAATTTCGAGCAGCAAGAATGCACGCCGAAATTTGTGTGGGATGTGGCTGTAGAAAAGTTGAAAGAAGGTCGGCTTATTCACCATTCGGAAAATATAAAACTTCAAAAACATTGTTTCATGTCGTTCAGTATTAATTCTCGAAGACTAATAAAGTACGTAATATCTTTCGCATTCTGGAATAGTACAAGCACTATTCACTGTGAACACAGATAACATGTTTCTGAAAATAAAAATGGAAATGTTTTATATTTTCTAAGGTCTGTGCATGTATGTTGAATGGAAATGTGGCAAAGTCCTGCTGTTCAACTTACCTAATGCGCCACCTATTCTTACAATAACTGACTTTTTTTGTGAAAGCACGCGTGTGTCAGATGATTGCTGAACATTGCATTTACTCACACGCACAAATCTTCGTATTCAGAAGCACTTCGAACTAAGAAAACTCTCTACATTAGATTCTCTAATAAAAACCTTACACTCATGTGTGTTCTCGAAGGAGAAATTACTGATGTTTTCAGTGATAGTAATACATCGATTACAATTCACATAAATAATGGACAAATGAGCATAGTTTTGCGTTCATTCGATTAATTTTCTGATTTTATTAACATTTAGTGTTTATACTATAAAACCGATTAATAATAGCAAACATTAGCCATGCATTTGGTTGAGTGGAAAGTTCAAACTTCTTTCTAAACGAAAACCCGTAGTGCTCTAAATACAAAGATTTTTTTGTCAAAGGTTTTAATTAAGTCGGAACTAAATGCACTTGTATTCGAACGTAATTTTCCAGAAAGTGTTGGAAATGTAGAGGTATAAAGTACCTCCCCCCACCCATATTAAAATATCTTCTTGAACTCCGAAACGACAGAACTAGATCTTACTCCTATCGTATTTACCACAATTCAGCTCAAAAGCGTCAATTCTGACATTCATGCTCTACACATTCATAAAGACATTCCGATTTTTGAACAAAAAATTGCAAGTATCTTGTCTCCACCACTCCGAAACTCAAGAAAACACGCGCAAATGATTTTCTCCCCCATACGTCACATACAGTTTTTATTTTTTACTAAATAAATATCTAATATCTAATACCCTCACCAATCTTATCCATCTGTGGAAGAGCTCCAATAGACGTAAACCCTGATGTGTGTGTGCAGAGTTAGAGTTCAAAGAACCTTAAACATTGATTTTACGACCGAAGATTCGAGATCATTGTTGAAATGATTCCAATACTTTTCCTCCCTATTCTTTAGTATGGGGGGAGGTAATATTGGCCACTTTTTCCGTAACATGCACACTTGTTGCTTGTTTCTACAAACATACCACTGTTACATATTACACTGTTACATACATATTTGCAGCGTTTCGATGATTTTTTTTTCCGTCTGAGATATTTTACGATCTTCGTTTTAGGTAACTCAAAAGAGTTACTCCGATCCCTTCTGAAACTCGAAGTGGTATTAAGTTTAACTGCTCGAAGCGCTAGGAGAGTGCGCGCCAGTCGCATTCCTCGTACCGTGTAGTTCGGATGTCGCCGGGAGAATACGCTGCATCCTCTTCTCGTTTCTAAGAGCCTTTCGAGTATGTAGTATATAGTAGTATGCGGTATGTTTTCTGTGAGTCTACACTAAAACATAACAAAATTGATCCCATCTCTCACTCAGAAAATTCTGTTGCGTCTATATATCTGAATTCACTATTTTACTTTCTCGCATAGCACGGAGAAAGTTATGTAATGTAGCAAACAATCGATATTGAGATTTTGAAGGAAATGCATTGTTGTTGGAGGGGGGGGCGGAGGGGGGGTCACTGAAATGATGTATTGTGTATGTTCTCAGATATCGTTCGCCCGTCCCTCCGTCCGTCTACGTCTGTCCGCCCGTTCGTCTGTTCGTCCATCTACTCTCTCCCTCCGACGGATTCACTTACGCAATTTTCAAAAAATCTGGGATTTCAACGAACATGAGACCTGCACCATTCTCTTAAGCGTCCTTTATGCTATCCGGCAACTAAATTTAATTTAAAAAATGCAGACATTTTTTTAAAAATTTGTAAATGCTTTGTAAAATCGTCATGTAAAGTACTTCCCAAAATTAAAATATGGGTTCCAAAGGAACAAAATTTATCCATATTTTTGTTACCAGGACCAGGCAATTAGTTTTATGTCGAAAATTCGCCGTTTTTTCCCGCAGCATTACAATATTTTCTCTGTACAGCGCGAAAGTAATAATTACACTCTGCAACGGCGAAGTGCATTCAATGAGCCCATGCCTGAAACACTGGACGTGTTGCCAGGTCGGTAGTTTTCCCCCTAGATTTAGCGGATTTCTTATCTATCTTTATTAGTGGGCTGTTTGGGGAGTTTAATTATTGGGGGGAGGAGTTTGGGGGATTCCTATTTATGTAATTTATTTTACGTAATTCTATTTATGTAATAAATGAATGTGTATGCATTGTGAATAATGTATGCGTTTAAAAAAGTAGGTGGAAGTAAAATATATTGACACGATTTTAAACCCGCGACTCCATTTATAATCATTGCTGAATCCAATCTTGAAAAGATTCTTATCGAAAAGATAAGATTACGCTAATATTATTTAAGCATTTAAATGTATTTTAAATTGCATCATTTTGCGTCAAATGGTAAAATATTGTACATTTACAGTTATTTATAAAATTGTTTGTTAACTTTACTACGTAATTAAAAAAATAAGTAAAAAGAACTTGGGGTATTATTTCATCCAATCTTGAAAAGATTCTTATCGAAAAGATAAGATTACTAATATTATTTAAGCATTTAAAGGGACTTCTTATTGGTGGAAAACGTGCTTTAGAGTCTGGCAAAAGTGCGTGTGGGCATTGAAAGATAATCTGTTCTAGTGATGTATCAGGTTTCACTTAATCTCACGAATGTTCCGGATATGTTCAACGTCGGTCTGTCGACGCGTCCCAGTTGGAATGTGCATAACAAACTGTTACGCATCCAACAACGGTTATGGTGTGAGGTCCTCGGAGACTCTGTATCTTGGAGAATATACGATGAAATACTCTTAAAAAGTCCTTAAAGAAGAAATTCTGCCACAGACTGCAACCTGATTCAATGATAACCCGCATGTGCTTATGTATGACCGCACAACTTGCCGTCAGGCTTGCACGGTCAAAAAGTACCTCATGGAGAAGGATGTTAGCGTACTTCCGTGACTGGGAAGAGCTTCCACGTGAAGCCCTTAGAAAATCTTTGAAGCTTCGTGAACGATAATCCGAAAAAGAAGAACATTTCAACAAAATTTCAGTTGATTGAGGAAGTCAATAAAGAATGGTACATTAGGGTTGATTGATTAATCATGAGCATTGAACTTGTGTACAGCCTGTCACAAGACTGAAATGTATGGTTAATAAACGATGTCATAAGAAATACTAATTTTTGTCATTGATTGTTCTTGCAGAAACAAATTAGTACGTAGTATGTTACATACTACAATTTCATTTAAACCTAAATAGTATTCATTGAATTAGAGAAAAGTACGTTTAAATCATTACAGATGTGTAAGGTAGCTCATTATAAGTAATTTTGTGTTGTTGCATACCCCTTTTTGCTGTGAATTGTGGATTGAAGTATAAAATTCATTAAAAACTGAATACCGAGTCTAATAACGTTTTCCATTCGCCGCACTAGTTCGCACTCAGGGCTGCATTCGTGTTCCGTTCGACCGCTAGGGTGCACCAGTGCAAATAACTGACGATCGCGTCAGTGCAGTCCAGTGCACCGGGTCATTGTGAGGTTAGGTACGGAAGTTATCCATGCTGATTCGTGGTGAAATTGTGAAGGCAATTGAGGATCTTCTGTCACGCAGGGATACTTCGAATGATGGAGTATAGAATGTTTTGCAAGAAATAATGTTTGTGATTTACACGAAGTTCGGAAAATCAGATTGTGTTTTCTGAAAAATTTAACCTTGAATAACTTCATATTAACAAATCCAGTGCTATTTAGAAACTAGTGTTTTAGGTACGTCACAATTTCGAAACGCTAATAAACTGAAAATAAAAATAGTGACCCTTACAAAATCATTAAAATATATATGCCAGGAAATGTTTCTCGCACGCCCATACATATACCAGCGGAAATGTTCATGTTAATATTTTCATTGTTTTCAGTAATCAAACAATTCTACAGAAGCCTTTCGTTTCAAAATCTTGTGTACTATATCGATCACTGGCAAATCTCGAAAAATGAAATTACGACTCATACGCATTTGAAGTTTTCGTAGTTTTTAAATAAAGAAATCACACGTTAATAAGTTGTGAATTAAGTTATGAAGTAAGAATTACCAAAAGACTTCATAAAAATTATAACGACGATCATAATTCAAAAGTAATATTTTTCGAGTTTCATCAGTGTGACTGGCCAAGAACAGCTGTGTATAATTTGACTGCGTAACACACAAGCACTGACTCAGTTCCGGAATCCGTTTCATTCGTAGCTGCCCTTCACGCGTGTGGGGCAGCACTATTGCGGAGCGATGACGTTTTTGCCCTGCCCTAGGGTGGGTTTCAGTGCAACGAATGGAAAACGCTATCATAATTTGAACAGATCGATAATTTCAACTTGTAGTGCTATAGAATGGCACAGACTTTTTCGTACTAGTTAGTTTTCTAATATGTTTGTACTGGTCTAGCTTTACTGTCGTGCCCAAGTAAAATGCCAAACTAACAATGGGGAAAATTGTACTTAAGGGAAAAAAACTCAGTTTTCAAAAATTGAGAGTTAACAGTGAGAATCGGACCTATGCCACTGTATACTTCACCGTATTCTTACAAAAAAAATTAAAGAAAAAATTTGGAGCCATTTTTGAGAAAATGTTGAAAATGTCCCAGGGCAGGGCCGTCAAACGGAGCAAGTGCGTGCTTGGAGCACACTTGCGCCCTGCAAGGGTACGCAGTGCCCGCAGAGAAGCGAAGTCTGCGTTCCGATTTCTCAGGGATGCACAGGAATAGCGGAACGCAAGAATGTGTATAACAAGTTTCAGTCTGAATGGGCTCTTTATTTCTTGTACAGTGATGGCGGAGGTAATGCCTGTTGTTTAATATGCAGGAAGTATTTAATAATAAAAAAGAGTAGTGTTAAAAGGCATTACGAAATCTTCCATGGGGACTACAAAAATTTCCGTTACGCCGCGATCGGATGTTCTTACAGAGCGGCGCACGTGCTTCAGTTATCTCAGTGGCGGGAAAAACGCGTCAGCGACAGATCATTTTCACCTTTAGGTGTGAAAAGAATCTCTGACGCCGGATTTCGTGATCTTTAACCGTAATTTCCGAGAAACTTTGGTGATCGCCGTCGTGTAACTCTTCGAGGAGAATGCTGCACGCTGCAGTGGTTGTTTGCTGGTCGTAGAAACCGCCAGTTTGTATGGCGGCTTCTATTGCGTGTAGTCTAGCTTGTAAACTACGGTCCTGGATAGCAATAGACGAAGCTTTAATTACTGGCGTGTATAGCGGGTATGGTGCAAAATGTGCATCAATTTGTGCTCTCCAAATTATTTTTAAAGCTTTGTATTATGTTTAAATTTTTTTCAAGCCATTTTTGATAAATGTAATTTTGAATTTTGTACATATGTTTTATAACTAGTGTATTTTAATATTACATAATATGTCCGATTTTACAAATTTATTACATATTCTCACGGTTTCAATTACATGTATGTACTTATTTTGACGTTTCGTACTTCATATTTTTTCAGTCTATTCATCATTAATAATTTTGAAGTGTTTTTTTACGTGGATTTTCATATGAAAGATATTCACATCGTATTTCTTTAAATGTTTATTTTTATAAACATCTTGATTTAGTATATATTTTGGTTTATATTTATTTTCTTAAAAAGTTTCATTTGAGTTCTTTGTAGTTAGTGTTAATGGTTCTCATATACAGCATTCTCTAAGTAGAAATGTGCATTGTTTCCTTGCTGTAATGATCAATGCTTTTATAACTGCAGTTTCTGTTTACATGCCATTCCATTCAAAGTTACTAAAATTTAATAATGTCTTTCTTTATGACATACCCACCCGTGTGCTTGACCCAACTCGCCACACTCGCACGAAGTTGTCTCACCCCTGCTTCCCGCCTGGACACGAGTGACTTCGCCTCGTGCCCCAAACCTTTGCGAAGGGCATTCGCGTGCTCGTTCGTCTGACGGCCCAGGGGCTTCTTGCAAAGAACCCACGAAAATCAATGAATGTTTTTCAGAATCGCAGAGCTTCGAGTGAGACGAGATTGACAGGGGTTTATTCACTTTGGAAAAATCCTACATATAGTTTAGGCGCTAGTGTTGGTCACATACACAAGACACACAGATGGACGGGCAGGCGTTTTGGGAAGAAACACTTTTTCGGTATCAAGGATTCACAATTTCTTAAATCTGACTTCATGACGTGTTAGAGAGTAATTTACTACACATTAGAACATGATTTATCCACTTTTTCTGTATCAAGGCCCCACAATATGAGTGTTCGCGTCGGAAAGTCGCCGCATATTGACGCAGGATTACATAACTTTATCTAAACTACGTATATTACTCCGTATATTCGTGAAAGTAAAAAAGTGCGCACGCCGATCCTGCTTGGCGTGACAGGTCATAGTGCGGCAAAATTGAACGCCAGTCTATCTGCGGCAACCTCACAACGTTATTAGATGTGTAGTTGCTCTCCTTGTGTGCATAATTGCAACCTACGTCGTTAGATTTTGCAATCAATGTTGTAATATTATTAAGAACAGAAACTGCTGAAATCCAGTTAAGTATCATTTATATCGAGTTCTGTCTTCCTTTCAAGAAGAATAAAGTATTTTGTTTGTATTAACCTATGAAGCTTGGCCTTAATTTTGTAGTTTGTTCTTTGAGAGGCGCGAATATAGAATCGGAATCTTCTGAGTACTGTGTTTTTTTTTTAAATAAAGGTACTTTATTTTGCAATTAAAACCTAGTACATTCGTTTTTCAGTAAGGGCGTAATATGGCATCAAGTAGTAAAGATGTTGGACCAAAGAAGAAATTGGTCAGAGAATTGAGAAGTTTTCAAGAGAGATGGGCTATAAACTATTTTTTCGCGAATTTTAAAACAAAGCCCATATGCGTGATATGCAATGAATTTGTTTCTGTCTTAAATGATAATATTAAACCGCTTTACAATACTGAATATGTAAATAAGTTTGATAAATACAAACGGCAATTTTGGCAAGATCAAGTAAATAGCTTAAATTGAAAACTTTTTGCAAAACGTGTAATATTTCTGGAGCGACGCAAGATTCAATATGCTTTATAAAAAAGCTACTTACGCAGTTGCCATATTACTAGCAAAATTTTAAAAACTAAAAAAATTAAAATTTTCAGTTGCTAAAATGGATAAAAAATGTCGTGAAATAGAAAGCGTTGTTGAAATTCCGGATCTAGAAAAGAAATAGGATTTGTCAAAAGCACGTCTATCTTGTCAAACTATTACTAGGCGTGTGGATGACATTGGAAAACACACGTTGAAGATAATTTGAAAAGCCAAGCATCCAACTATTTTATGCTCTGGCACTGTATGAAAGCACCGATAAACGGGTATGGCAAGCTGGCACAACCACCATAGCGCAATCACATCAAACCAAATGGAATATTTTGTACTCATTTATTACTAATTTATTACCCAAAAATTAAATTTATTACGCCTCCCGTTTCTGAAATAAACGTGGTTGTGCCGGCGTGACTGTCACGCTAGCACAATCTAACTCAAAAATGAGCACCTTCGATTCAAACTAATACGAATCTCTAGTACATATTTATTAATACTTTATTACTCCATTTAGTTTTAACAATATTTATTTACTGCGTTGCAATATTTATAAATTAATAGTTTGTTTAATACATTAGTATTGAATATTTATTTAATTTTGTAATAGGTTTTAGTTATTTGTGGCCGTTGGTACTCTCCAGTATTATACGCGAATATCGTGCGTGGTTGCATAACTATTCTGTTTTTAACAATATTTTCTCCGTAAACGGCATGAATAATGTAATTTTGGAGTAATACATTAGTAGTAAATATATACTAAAGATTCGTATTAGTTTGAATCGATGGTGCTCATTTTTAAAATTTGGCTGTGCTAGTTTGACAGTCACGCCAGCACAACCACGTTAATTTCAGAAACGTGATCAATTTAATTTTTGGGTAATAAATTAGTAATAAATGAGTACTAAATATTCCATTTGGTTTGATGTGATTGTGCTATGGTGGTTGTGCCAGCTGGACACGCCCGGGGTTTGCGGGTGAGGTCTCGTAGCAGCGAAGCGTCCGGCGCCGTGGGGGTGCTGTCCCCTCCGGGGGCTGTGGTGGGGAAGGGGCGGGGCGGGGCGGGGAGGGGAGGGTGAAGGAGCGCTGTAACGAGGCCGGCGTCGGCGCCGCCCCCGCCCAAATTACGCGGCGTAAGGTTCGCGTCGCGGCGTCCCCCGCGGGGACGGAAACGGCGGCGTCGACGATGGGGCGCTGTGGGCTGCGAAGGGAGCTCTTGAGGGAAAAAATCTTAAATCCCAAGCGTAGTTGGTGTTTCGTGAATGGATTGATTGCTTAGTGATTCTGGGCGCGTCAAATTCTAAGGTCCACGGTCCCGTAAGTGAAGTGCATGTTTTATCGCGGTAGGTTGCTGTGATTTTCCCCCGCTGAATGTCGAGATCCGGCGCCGACTCACGTCGGCTTGGCGGGTCCTCCCTATCCAGGTATCGCCTACTAGCGGTCTGCCGACCTCACGTGTGGTACTGTAGTGCGTGTAAGTGCAAGTGTGTGCAAGTAAGAAATGAGGACTGGACGAGGAAGAGGAAGGTAAGATCGCGTGCGGTCCGTGGCCCGTTTATTAGGGCTCTCGCATTCGCTTCGTGTTAATCAGAGAAACGCGTCTCGGTTTGTGTCGCGGGGGCGGAGGTGGCGACAGCGACGACGTTAGAACGCTGTGGGCTGCAAAGTGAGCTCAGACGAAAAAAATCTAAAATCCCAAACATATAGTGAAGTCAGGTTTATGAGGCTTGGTCAGTGGAGAAAAAAAAAATCACTACCTATATTTTTGTTTTGCCAACGTTTCGGAAAATATATTTTCATCTTCAAGGCTTGCAACCAACAGAAGGCAAGAAACAAAGAACTGCAGCACATACTCTTGAAAGTGGGACACCCCAGGAGAAGTGAGGAACATATTTGTATGTACGAACACACCACACCAACACACACCGTGATTACTAGTGGTGGAGTGATGCAGCGTTGAGCAAGTGACCAAGTCCTATAAACGTGACTTTACTATTCATTATATCCCAAGCATATTTAGAATGAACGTATTTCATGAAAGCAAGGACATATTAGAATGAACTGATTCCTGATTATGTGTTGTGTGTGCAGTTATGTAATGAACGTCCACGGTGCTAAAGCAAACTACCTGTCTGGGCCGTTTGTCAGTATCTGCCGTTAGTTAAGCACCACGCAGGAATCTGTTGCCTGCAAACAAGTTGTTTCTCAGTGAGATGACTGCACCTAACGTCAGGATTTTCCGACAGTGGAGTGACCCGAAGTGAATATGCAAACGAGGTTACACATTGGAGACGGGGCGTTTAAAGTTCCTGGGAGGGAGATATCGTCCAGTTGACGAGTGAAACGAAGGTCCCTTCAGTTCCGCAGCTCAGAATAAACAGATCTTAAGAATGTTCTTCTGACACTTTTTTTCCAATTTCCTTGATTTAGATTCTTTGGCCTGAACGTGTTAATGTTAATAATTATTTGTGATGTTTTATTTATTTAATGAGGCGTCTGCAAATGCAGTAATTTTGTTCGTGGTAGGAAAAAGAATACTTTTACAGAAGGGCAGCAAATTCTTTATGGGGAGGAGACTAATCCGAGTAGCACCTCAGCCAATTCACAATAAGTTTGCGAACTCGCTAGCTTGCCACCTCCGGATACCGACGACACCGTGTGATAATGGAAGAAGGGGTTCTCTACCTCACACTCCACTCTCTACTGCATTATCTTTCATCCCCAGTAACATCTTGCCTCAGGTAGAGGTTTCAAGCCGAGGGAGCCGTATTTAATAAAATAATTTGACCTGGGATCGAAGCCCCGACTAAAAATAGCCAATGGCTTAACAAAGCTATTAAGAAAGACCTAAGAAAGAATTCGAATGCCAACATTAGGAGTCCTCTGACACCCACCTCGTACGCAGTACTGAGGAACCATATGGCATGGCGATTCAGTGCTTTTTACAGTTTAGTAGAAATAGCCTTCCAAGTTAGATTTACGTGTATGTACTCCAATACTTCCATTCAGTATTTAAAATAAAGATAATGCTGGAAAACATTAACTTTTCATAATATGTACAGAACATTTTAAACTTCATTGGATAGTAATTTGTCCATGCTCACAGGCTGCCTTGGTACAGACTTTGACTGGTTCATTAAAGCAGCATGGAAATGAAACGTGAAAAGAGTAAAGTAATTGTATGTTAAAAATATCCTCATTCCGTAGAAAATTATGTACATTTTTAATAACTTTTGACGTTAAAACGTGCACGTTAACGGTTGTCGTTTTGGCCGTTGTAGCAAGTTTCGAGGCACTGTGTGTGGCCCGCTGCTATGGCATCCGGATGGCCATGCGGGCGGTCTGTCTTCCCCTTGGCGCCAGGCCTAGCGCCATGCGGGTCGCCGAAGGCCCCCCGCACCCCTCCCCCTCCCCCACCCCATTGCGTGTATTTGTGCGCTTATTAGTCGGCTAATGCTCTTGGGGAGTTGCTTGAATATTCGGAGATTGGAGTTGTGCGGGAAAGCACCGTCTTGTTTTTTTCCCCTCAAAGCTCCTTAACTTGCACTGTGGAATTTTGTAAGTCACCAGTAACCGTGGGACTCGCAGCCGACGAGCTTTCGCTGACCGCACGATGCTTTCGTGTCACTTCCTGAAGTAGCTCAGAGAGAACATCACTGTTACCTCTGCAGCACCCTGACACACTAGCTGTATAGTTAGGTTGAATTAGAGCCCGGTTGCTCTGCTCGGTAATTTTCTGTGGTTTCTCCGATCAATACCAGGAATCCGGGAGCAGTAACTTAATTGATTGATTAGTGATTCCGGGCGTGTCAATCCCGTAAGTCCATTAGTCCCGTAAGTGTGGTTCATGCTTTTTATCGCCGGTGGCGGAAGCGATCTTCTCCCCGCTGGATGGCGAGATCCGGCGCCGACCATTCCGTCGTCTTGCGGTGTTTTTACCCCAACTAAATAATTCCACCATCCTGGCACCACCCCAGCCAGGAGAAGCTCCCGACAAGCGCGGTAGTGTAGTGCATGGAAGTGTGTGTGTGTGTGTGTGTGTGTGTGTGTGTGTGTGTGTGTTGTGTGTAAGGGGAGAGGATAGGATAAGGAAGAGGAAGGCTAGAACGTGCGCGATCCGTGGTCAGTTTGCCTTGGATTAGCCTGCTATTGATGGGAGAAACCACGCAAAACTACCGATCAGGGCAGCCGACTTGAATTCTCCTCCATAGAGCGGCTGAATTAGACCTAGCTACCTCATGTGGAAAATCCTGCCACCGTCGGGAGTGAAACCGTAGGACCTACAAGTGCGAGGCATTGCAGTGACAGCAGTCGACGCCCTGATCCACCTGAGCCGGAACGCGGGTTATTGGCTGTGCCGGACGTGAAGAGCAAGTTAACGGATAAGACTGCCCCGGGCGATGTGTGATGTGCGAAGGTTTCATTAGCTAGCGACCGTAACGGACACCACGGACGTCATATTTGCCGAGATAATATGGGGCTATTTGCGTAGTCCACCGCACCGCGTCCGCTGGCGCTGCCTGCCCCGCCCTTCTCCGCCTTCGCCCCACTTCCCCCTGCCGCACCTGGCTCCGCCCCGCCCCGCTCCACCCCGCCCCTCTCACCGCGCCAGGCCACGCTACGCTCCGTTCGACCACATCCTGGCCTGCCTGGCGCGGCGGCTCCGCCATGCCCGTTCTGCCCCGCCTCATCCGTCATCTGTACGCGGGAAAAGTAAAGTGCGCCGGCTCGCCTCTTCGCTCTTCCTGCCCTCGCACTTTTTCTACTCTCGCCCGTTTATTTCTGAGTCATCTGTCGTGGTCTCTCCCTTTCATTTCTCAAGTCCGCCCTCTTGCCATTTCGCCTGCCATCTCACCCACCCTCTCTGTCATACTTCCTACTGTTCATCCTGTCGCTTATCTCTTCATACTCTGCTTTCTGTGGCCTACTGGCCAATGCGTTCAGCTCTTCCAGCTCTTCCCTTGTTTGTTAACTACTAACCACTTTTTTTCCTATCTACGCCTACTACGTGCACACGTATCGTCTTTCAGGTTTTTAAAATGAGGTATCCAGGATAGTCTCCTCTGTCTTTTGCTGTAATCCTTATTTCGTTATTCAATAACCTAGGGCTATCCGTCGTTAGCTCGACGCGTGTCGGTCTCCTGGTGGGGAATTGATCAATTTTTTCAGGTCCATCTAGAAGATTCTAAGATTTTTCTCTAGCAATGTTTTTTTTTAAACAACTGAAGCATGTGTTGCGGTACTTATAGCATCTACAAGGTGTTCAGAAGCTCATCGATTGACACTGTTCTTAGTCGGATCATTAAGAATATTCTGAAATAATTCTAAAAGAATACGTGTTTTGATGCTTTCCATGTTCCTACGTCGGATTGATTGATTGTTAGTGATTCCGGGCGCGTAAGCTACTGAGGTCATGAGTACCGTATGTGTAGTGCATGTTATTTCGTCGTGAGGTGGCGGTGATCTTCCACCACTGGACGGCGAGATCCGTCGCCGACCTACCGTCGACTAGCGTGGTTTTCCTCAATCATGTATCTGAGCACCGCCTCAGCCGGGACAAGTTCTAAGCCCCCGACCGGTCTCCCGGCGTGATAGTGTAGTGTAAGATAGTGTGTGAGGATATGACAAGGAAGAGGAAGGGAAAAAATGTTTGCGCGCGGTCCGTGGCCCGTTTGGTAGGGTACTGCTCCGGCATTCGCCTGGTGTTGATCGGAGAAACCACGGAAAACTACCGATGAAAGCAGCCGGCCGCTAGAATTCTCCTCCAGACAGCGGCTGAAGTCGACCTAGCTAAAAAGATAGTGTCGAAAATCCTGCCGCTGTCGGGACTCGAACTTCGGACTTCCCGGTCAGAGGCACTGCAGTGACATCAGTGAATGCACTGAGCCACCGCTCCCGGTTCCTACATCGGAGAAACACACGAATTATTACTTTGCTTTTCCGTCATATCTTGAATCGTGACGTCTTCATTCATCAGCCTGACTATAGTTAAACTTAATTTTCTAATGAAACATAAAGAAATGTAGGAAATCGA